>CM076958.1:10675833-11972500 GCA_039566865.1 Aurelia coerulea | reverse complement strand
CGTCTTGTTAATCAAATTGAAATGGTTCAACGCCGAGCTGCGAGATGGGCGACAGGACGTCATAATAATACATCTAGTGTTTCTGATATGCTCCAATCACTTGGATGGCGCAGCTTAGAACAGCGCAGAGTTGACGCCAGCCTGACAATGTTATATAAGATCATACATGGACTTGTTTCTACTCAACTTAAAGATCATCTGAAATATTCTGTTAGAAATGGAAAACTAATACAGCTTCAAACGAAACCAGATTATTTTAGGTTCGCATTCTTGCCACGTACTGTCATACAATGGAGAGGCTTGCATTCAAATGTGACTGACAGTCAAACTCTAGCAGTTTTCAAGAGTAGAGTGCAGGATATGAAACATGAAAGATTTGTTCAATGACATACCTAGACATGTTAGAAAAAAAAGTCTTATTTTACTGTATTATAGCCTCAAAGGGAAACTAAGCATATAAAAGTGTCTCAGCTTCATCCTTTTCAACTTCAATATTTTGCACAGTTATTTTCACTGAGGGCTTATATATGCTTAGATTCCCTTTAACTTAGAAAATAGAAAAACACAAAAGAGCAAATTTCTTTTTTTTTTCCTTTTTATATTATTTTACACACTGATGCTAAGCTTCTTCTTAGAAGGCAGTCAGTATACCGGTAGATAGATAGATAGACTTTCATAAGCTATAATTTACTTGACAATTCCATTAATTTTCCTCAATTAATTTGGAAGTTACGACGGGTTTCAATATTTTTGCAGACTTTGCTTGAACTGTTTTAGAAACGAGAAAACTATGGTATGAGAATCAAAATATCAAAAAGTTCACAGAAGGATTGTAGCAAAGCAGCTAAAATTCCTTTCAAGCCATTCAAACGAAAGACAGATGTGATAATCATTTACGGCGATTTTTTTTATTTGGAACCGATGTTGTGACATGTCTTTCATGCCTGAAGGACTGCTTAAAGTACCGGATGCCCCAACAAAGGTACTCCTGTTTGAAATATCACCTAAATTTGAATACATGGCCTGTCTTTTAATACCTTTTTTTGGCAAGAAATCAAAGACCAATTGTTTCCCCCAGTTTTAGCTGATCTTGTGATTGGTTTAAAAATTGAAAATTTAACTCTTTTTTAGGGCAGCCTGGTTTTGAAGCATACTGCAAAAGCATGGATGATTTCCAGATTAATTTCTTTTTGTATACTAAGCGTCTAGTTTGGTCATGAATATAAAAAGAAATGAAAACTATCATTGTAAACTTGCAGAATGATGAAAAACCTCAAAGTAATGGCAAGATTACAATGTTGTTTAAAGAGCATAGCTCAGAATAAGGTTTTTCTTTCTGTGATTTTATACCCTTTAAGTTGTGAAAACAAAATTTTATCATCAGGGACCGTTCATTATTAACAGAGGGGTTGGTACTGAAGAGAAATGTTTTCTTGTCCAAAAAATCTTCTTACCCAACTCTAAAAGTGACAGCAAAAACATCTACCCAACAATTTTCAGGTTGAAAAAATTTTGTCCAACCCCTGACTATAAACAAGGTTTCAATGTCAAACGATGTAAATTGTAAATTCAATACTGTAAATATTGATGACAAAGATGAACAAAGTAGATACTGAAAGTGAAATGGATAGTGTTGATGATGTTGATGATGATATTGATAATTTTAGACTTTAAACATTTGGTATTAATTGGTGGGAAAATTTTGTTTTCCAAACCTTGAAATTACATGAAAAAATATTTATCCAACCCTTTTATGTTAGAAAATTTCTCTTACCCAACCCATTTCTCTTCGGTACCAACCCCTTTATAAATAATGAACAGTCCCTTAAGATATAGTTATCATCTTAAGAAACTTTGAGCAGTGCATAAGAGGAGCTGAAGACCGTGACTACTGGAGAGGAGTAACGACGAATCTTGGTCATTGACATCACGAATAGAATTTTTTATGATTGGTCTGATAATCGAGTTTTGGTGATTTTATCAACTTGAGTAGCTTTTTGGGACTCCCAGTAATTTGTCATCAGTTTTCTTATGATAAATTTGCGTGAAAATTCAAAGATTGAGATGAACTATTATTGACATAAAATCCTAGAAAACCATCTGCTACACACTCAAAGATTGGCACAGATCTTGAACAATGGTTGAACGGGGTCTAACTGAACACCCGATTACGAAACTCTCAAGTAAATGTCAAAATGCTTGACCTATTAAAAACAAATAAACAAAGCCGTAGGTTACACTTCCAGCAATTAATAAACAAAAATCAAACATTTGAAAATGAATTTATTTGCAGTTACTCTTTACAAAGAAGCATCCTTTTTCTCACAGGAAACGTTTATAATGTTTACAACTGGGTCTGAATATCTTTCGTCAACAAGCAACGCTGCCTCAAAGGATTTATCATTTGTACTTTCAGTAAATAGTCACAGAAGAGACAAGACGTTGCGATTTTACCTTGTTTATATGATTGGTAAACATTTTCGGACCTTTTGTGGATTAGTCAGGTAAACAATACCGTAGGGCTATTCTGGATAATAATAGATTGGTTTTCCATTTCACAGATATGAAGGATCTTGCGATGCATACGTAAGCATGAACTGGGTAGTGAGCACATAGTAACAGCACCAGGAGAGCAGAAGCCTGCAATAGAATTTAGTCTACTCGTTGTAGCTTTGCAGGAGACTTTTTGTCACTTGCGCCCTAAATTCTATTGAACAGAAGGACTTCATGGGACCTGGGGCAAATACCACACTGGGGCCACTGAGAATGCAGAAAAGGACTGAAAAATGACCATTTGAAGAAGGATGTGTTCGACATAACCCGCTAGACTGTCAGGGAACAAGAGAAACACCCTTTTTAACAGCTGATCTGTCTATATTTCATTTCATTTATTCTATATTTACTTGTCGCTCAAGTCAGGACTTTGAAAAATCTTCTTTGGCCCCTCAAGGCGGGCCTAGGTGTGCTCATCTACCAAAGGTGTTCAATTATACCAAACACATTATAGTTCAGCTTTGTTGGTATTTGCATAGGTATCCTGCCTTGCAATGACCATTGCTGTGTTTCATGCGCAATTTTTTGCAGTCAAACTCCCACTAACGATGGCTACGGATGACTAAGGGCTAGTATTTTCTAATTTGATCGCTAACTATTTGTCTACCGCGGTATGCAATCTCGCTCTTCTTCTAAGCGTGTGCTAAGACTAAGAGAAGGATTGACACTGGGCAGAGCTTATTGCAAACCCCCTTCCCTCCTTGTCTTCAAAGTATACGTCTTTTTGAGTAACGTTAGTATCGACTGCATTACCTTCTGGCAACTCTGCCACGCTTAACAGTACATAGTCTACATACGAAGTGATCCTCAAATCATTTTCAACACATCACTCAAATCATTCTCAAATATCGTTGGATTGCGTCGTTCTTTGCGTTTAGTCTCTTTGATATGAGGGACAGTGTTCATAGTCTTGACCATATATTTTTGAAGTATGTTTATCAAAGTGTTAAATGCACTTTCCATACCGTTGATGTATTTTCCGTTGCTGTCCACAGACATCTTTGTTAAATCTGCCGCAGTTGCTGTGACAATTGTCTAGTAAATTTGTTTTGAAAATTGCTGCTATTACTAAATTTAGATGCAATAATAAATACATTTCCCATCTTGGACACTCATATGAGCAGAATTGGTGCTGCAGAAGACTTTTTTGCAGGTTTGCGCTG
Organism: Aurelia coerulea; assembly: GCA_039566865.1. Classification (NCBI taxonomy): domain Eukaryota; kingdom Metazoa; phylum Cnidaria; class Scyphozoa; order Semaeostomeae; family Ulmaridae; genus Aurelia; species Aurelia coerulea. The sequence goes on along the minus strand of CM076958.1, from coordinate 11,968,784 downwards.
TGTTGTGTCAGGTACAAATATATATATATATATATATATAAATTTTAGCGGGATCCCGCTTGGGCTATTGTTTTATATTGTTTTTGAATTTCGAGATGTATATGTATGCTCTGTCTGATTTTGAAAAGTCATTACTGATGAAGGCTTGCGCCGAAACGTTTAACGAATGTGTTTTTTCTTGAGTCTATATATCTATTTTATTACATATTGAGTAGGAGCTTGTGAGAATATATATATATATATATATATATATATATATTCACGCCATACTGCACAATTAAAGAAACAAGCGAAGGAGCAAAACTAAAGGCAGCCTTTAAGTTATGTTCCTCTGTTATCTTGAATAACTATAACCTTCACTTGAAGTGAAAAGGTATAATTTTTCAGCTAAAACATGCGATGATTTGTAAATATACTGTTGCCAAAAGGTACTTTTTAGGCCGTGATTTCATTGTCTATGCTTCGTAGCAATGAAATGAAAATAGCATGGTGGAATCTATTTAGTTCTTGTCATAATCGCAACTAAAATGTTGATAACAAAGGACAGAATCAAATATTGCTGATTTTTCGAAAAGTTGCAGTTATTTTGGTCTTGCGGAAGAAAGATGGAAGTGCATATTCTATCCTAATTAGTTTTCAGCCTTTTTCAGGAAGCTGAAGACGCTGTTTTAATATCCCTAACTCGCTGAGATCTTTAAGGAGAATTGCATTAAGTGCTAGAACCCTTTCAAGATCCTTGAAGATTAGAATTAGGAATATTAACGGTCATCATTGCCAAGTTTGTTCTAGTTTTGGCAGGCATATACCATTCGCCTTTCAATTTGTGAAGAAATTTTTCAACCGCAAGTTCAGAAATTGAAGTCTGGAAAGTTGGACCTATATTTAACTGAAATTATTACACCTTTGAAAATGCTTTAGTGCATAGCACCACCTCATAACAAATAACCTTGATTTCAAACATCGTGGAATTCATTCAAACTTGAAAATGTGCGTTGATGAACAGAGTCATTTTTAACTTGAAATTTGGAAATTTGACAGGCTAGTCAAAATTCAAAACCAGTTCATCTAACAATCTTTTCTTTCATTTCAGTAACACAGGAAAGTTGATGAAATTTGAACAACGTTTGCAGTCATCTCTGACACGTCTTTGGAGGAATCATTCAAACAGGACAGATTATTTCAAAAGGAAATGACTGCTTTTCTCCACGAAGTACTTTGTCTGATCTAAGGTAATAACATTTTTGCTTCAGTAAAGAATCTATCATTTTCATTGAAAAAAATATTCGCAAAAGGTACGTTTTCGAGCCGCTAAGATACGTGCGTTATTTCATGCAAAGGCAGATTGGTACTGTGATAGATATTACCATATTTCGCAATCATTTTGACAAGGCAGACCACTCGCGAAGTTTGAAATTTGTGTACCCGTTCAACCATATTATAGCACTCAATTTATAGGGTTCCGAAATCCCAAATTTGACGCTTCAAGAGTCCTATCCAGCCTGACCAACTTTAGGCGTACTTCAGATTTTGGTAGATTTTCTCATTTACATTGCATGTGTCTTTTTGGCTTCATCTTATAAAGTAGTTTTTAGCTGCCATGCCTCATGCACCCCCCTCACCGCCAATTTCGCTAGTTTTGCGAATTAGAAGTACGTCATCCAGTCTCCAAATTTTTGGTGATTTGAGAATGTACTATAGGCTTGTTCCCACTGCGTGATGAACCATCGCTTTCCTTGTCGCCAATTTTCAAAGACGATGAAACTGGGAGCGACCGAGCAACATTTCACTGTAAATTCTGATTCACGCTGGTCGTAAAAATTAGGCTTATTTGTCAAATGTTGTTCCCAGTGCAAGAGTTTTTAAAAGCTTTTAAAATAAACTTTTAAAGAAATCTTACGGCATTTCTTTGAGTGTTAAAGTTTTTAGTTATTGAAATTCTTAAAGCTACAAAGATAGCTATCTGTTAATATTCTTAAGAATCCAGCTTTAATTTTTCAACTTTTTTGACATAGAAGTATCTTGTTTCTTTTTTTTTTATTATAACTGTTCTGTCACACTGCCCTTTTAATACTATCCCTGCCATTTTAAACTGGGGGTGTTTTTGGTTTTAATTTTCAACTTTTATATTTATATTATATTGCACACTTGTAGTTAGACTTCTTTTCCTAAATTTATGTTACATTTAATTCGTAATTTTTTGTGGCGATAGTTCACATACATACATACATACATGCATGAACTTTCATATACATATACATAGATACATGATGTAGAGAGGTTGGACGACAAAAAATACTATAAGCTATGTTTTAACACACTAGTGTGTTAAAACATAGCTTATAGTATTTTTTGTCGTCCAACCTCTCTACATCAAGTTTCTAGTTATATATTTTACCAAGTTTTTACATAGATACATAGATACATAGATACATAGATACATAGATAAGTCTATACATATACATACATACATACATGCATGAACTTTCATCGCATTTTAAGACTGGCGATGAGGATAGCGATGATAGATTATTGTGCAGTGGGAACCAGCCTTTATGATCGTTGCTTTATAAAACGAGTTTGGTACAAACAAATAAACGAACATTTCTGTGGAAGAAGATAATTTCATGCCAACAACGGAGAATTTATCGAATTAAGGGATGATGTGAGTAATATGTATATTGATAATAATCTACTAAATGTGTATTCTAAAATAAAAGCAAACATATTATGAATCATAAAAATCTGTGGTATTAGCGGCCATGAAGGAAATCTATAAGACGTCTTAGACAAGTTTTCGGATTGTGAGTTTTGTATTGGTTAAACTTGATCTTTCCTGCTTAAGATTTCAAGATATTACCTTTGATACGTAACATGCAGACTGTGCCTGACATGAATAAAATCTAAACGTTTTTAAACTGTCAGTTTATTTGTGGAATTTTTGGTGGAATCTTTGGTGTTGTATATATTGCGAATGATTTGCTCTTGTTTTATCGTACCTCACGGAGAACGGAGACATTATCTTCAGAAGGAGGAGGGGAGGGATTTTTTACTGGAGCTGTCGCAAAGGCACTTTCTTCGGTATCAAGTTTCTGTAAACTTTGTTTTGTCCATTTTGATGGATTAGATACACTAATTCATTCTATGGATATCTTTTTATAAGAAATTGATGATGTCCCTAACTGAGTCGTGAGTGTCTTTCAGTGCAAGATAGACATGACGGGCGAGATTAGGGCGAAATATGGATACGGAAACGAGGAGTGAAAACAAAAACATTATATTCGCTACAATTTTGCTTAGATATATGTAGATGTATGATGATTTAAGGCCTCTCGATTGTTAGTTGGTGGATTAAATATAACTTCTTAGGATAAAGTAAAGAACGCATTTCAGATGGAGATTGATTGAATTGAATGTAGTAATGTTTTACTGAAACTAGTTTATTCTTTTTAGAAGATTAAAAGAGACAGATTCCTTATTTTCATCTGACCTATTATTGGAATCATTCAGATATCCTGTCTTGTAGTGACACTGGAACATTAGATACTTCTTAGGTAGCAAGGCTGCCTTTTCTAAACCAAATCTTGTGCGTAACGCCCTACCTTGTATCCACAAAATTTACATAGACAAGATCCAGAAAAATCTGGTAGGTCAAGTGAATTTTTTCAGCTTTTTTAAGTGTCTTATTTGTGCACTAGTAATTGTTTCTGTAGAGATATTTTCTGGATCAGATGGAGTTTGTTATTCATCACATAAAAATGTCAAGAGTAACTTTTTTGAAGCTGTATAGGAGTTTATTGTATAAGCTGTGAGCTTCGGAAATTTAAGCATGTGAAGACACAAGCACTGTTGTAGGAAAAATGCTTATAATTAGAAAAGGAAAAAAGGGACTTCTTGTAAGAAATCTTTGAAGGAAAGAACGAAAATGCTACCCAAGGGCGCGGCAAATGGAGGTCAAGTCTTTCCCTAATGCGTAGGCAGTCTGCTCAAGAAACTGAAGAAAGATATGGAGTTAATCCGTCAGGGAAGTGATCCGCGAAAAGGAAAGGACGCAAGCAGAAACATCTGACAAATTCTGACAGTATACAGACCCCCGGTCGAATCAGCAAGAAGACATTTAATAGAATTATAAAAGAGAGAAATAAGCAGCTAAGTTACAAAAGTGAAGTAATTTAAAGTCACTTTTATTTCTTGCCGTTGGTTTATATTGCAAAAAAATAATTCTCGTTTCTACTCAATTAAAGCCTTAATGCACTAATTATAGAATACATACCTCATGGACTCTGGGTACTTTAGAAACTACGTGGGTTTTTGCAAATAGCATTTTTCAATGGCAAGCTTGGAACTTTTATGCGATGAATCAACAGTCGTACAAATTCTGCCCAGCAAGAATGAAATGGCTCTTCTACCTTTCAATGTGCGTCCAAAATTTTTGCTGTGGCACAAAGACATTTTTTAAAGTTTTAAAGTCCCGTCGAAGTCTAAAAGGCGACCTTTTTGAAAGCTGTGCCAGTGCTGTGCCCCTCCCGGTGTGGACTGCATCCTATGTCCCTGATTTGGCTCCTTTTGTCAGCTCTCTCTTTTATGCATCAGCGTATCCTTTTGCAATACAAGATCGGCTTTATCGAAGTTTCACTGCCTAAAGTGGAGTTTTGCTGAAGTTTTACAGCACATGTGTTTTGAAACGTACAATATATCAATAGTGTCAACATTTTATTGCCAAAAATATCTTCCTGCACTTTGGAACATATTACTTTCCCCGTACAATGAAAAGCTTATGCCCGAAGTGAACACCAAAAGAATTTTGGAAATAATTCAGTTTCTTTAATCGTTAAATTGTTGCTAATTTGCTGTCCTTATATCAAATCTTTGGAACAATGACTTTAGAAAATATGGTACGCTTCAGGTGCAACCTTTGAGTTAGAAGGGATCCAAAAACTCCCCGAATTCTATCAGAAAGAGAAATCTCATCTGTATTGCAATAACATTTTTGAAGCTTTCTTTCTTGAATCATACTTGAATCTTTCTTTCTTGTGGTAAACGGAATTCTTTCCCAAACATCAAACTGATACTGCTCACTTTTAAAACCTTTCCCTTTCAAATATGCTGCATTCTATTCTCTAAACTGCTATCCCAGGGATTTTAAGCTATCTTGCATTTGAAGATGCTGCATTCTACTTCCTAAACAGTAAGTTTAACGGTAAAAGAAACCGTGATAAAATGTCAAAAGTAGTTGACTTACTGTACTGATGACCGTATGCCAAGGTGAATTAGGGGGGAACTCTCTTTACTCGTATTTTGGTCCTCATTTTTTAGATCTTGTATTAGAATATGCTGCACTCGGTTTCCTGAACAGTAGTTTTAGCAGTAAAAGAAACCGTGATAAGATGTCGTAAGTAATTGACTTCCAGTACTGATAACCGTATGCCAAGGTGACTAGAAGGAAAACTCTCTTTACTTCCATGATGGAAAAGTCAAATGCGTATCTTGCCCCTGATTTTAAAGATCTTTTATTTGAATATGCTGCATTCTGTTTCTAAAACAGTAAGTTTAACGGTAAAAGAAACCGTGACAGAATCTCATAAGTAGTTGACTTACGGTAATGATGACCATGTGCTAAGGTGACAGGAAGGTATGGTTGTCGTTCACAGCATGGACAAGAGTAGCATGCAGCAGGACATGGGACCAGTGATCTTCTTTCTTCTGTAGGCGATCTTGGGACTGGAGCTTTCCAGCAGCAAGGTAGCACAGCTTCATTTCTTCGCTCCACTCTCTCTGGTGATGAAGACCTTTCAAGCTGCAGGATGTGTTTGATTGAGAAAGAAGCCATGTTGATGTGTGACCGAACACTTCTGAGTCAGTGTGATTATGAGCTATACGCTATCCTTGCTGGATGTGTTGTAACCGTGTCTTTCAGCTGTCTAGGCTGGAACACAATGCGTGTAAAGCAGCAAAGGCTAATCCTTTCTTAGGCGATTAACTTGGTGACACATTCCGTCAATAGCTCTTTGTTCCAAATCCGAATTACAAGTTGTACATGAGCGCAATCCGACAAATGCGCGCATATAAACAAATTGATTGCCTAAGCAAACATGAGCTAATTACTTGAGCATCGGTCCTTGACTTTTAATCATAACTACAAGAGAATATTAGCGCCTCTAAGAAGGTGAAATCATATCACTGTCGCCCGTTACTTATCACACTCTGAGTCGGTCACTATTGCTTCAGTTAAAGCACAGTGGAATCTAAATAACACTTGGTGAAACCTTAACGCGGAAACGTCCTACAAGCCTATTTATTCAATAATGAATTTTTCGGATTAGGTGCCTTTTGATTGAAGAGGGGCATTTGCCCGCCGCGCCGCTACTCTTTAAAGCTCTCTTTGCTCTTTGACGGGATATTTCCAGATCAGCATTATGTACTAACGTCTGTGCGCGCGTTTAATCACAGATCAGCAGTCAAGGTTTCAGGAATTCAAAAACGCCTTGCAAAGATCAAGAGAGGATTGTGACTGAACGATCGTCACAGAGATTTATTCGAATTTGCAATGAATATATTCCGCTCAAACACAGTCATCAATCATTTGCGCTCCCTTCCTCACGACCGACCCGCGCGCGTCTCTTTATTATGCATGGGAATAACAGTATTTCACAACAACATTGAACAACTGTATGAGCTTTAACTTTCAAACGCGTCTAGATGGAGTTCCTACCCTTCAATCTGAATTTATCACCCGCTCACGCCCAGAGTTTGAAAGCGTGCAACAGTGGTTGTTACTTGATCATGCTTTGCGAATCTTAAATAAATCTAACTTTTGGGTCTGGAGTTAAGACAGGGCTGTCCAGTGTCCAGTGCTTTAGCCAGGGTCCCGTTTGGGGGGGGGGGAGGCAAGTGGCGAGCAAAGCGAGAAAAAACGGGGGTCCGGGGGACTGCCCCCGGGGAAAATATTTGGGGCCACGCCCTTTAGAATGCCAAAAACGCCCTTTTTTAGACAAAGCCTCCCAGTATCGAAGAATAGAAGGGCAAATTCAATAAAGTTGCAGATTGCCTACTTCCAGGAGAAAGAAGAATGTGCCTGCACAAAACAAGCAGATGAAACAGCAGGTTTCATTGAAACTTTCAATGCCACTTTAAAAAGCAATCGATGACAGCTTCCACTTCTTTTTTTAGTCTCATTGGAATTCTCATCAAAATTTTAGAAATTAAGGAAAGCTTAAGTAAATGCTGAATGTATCTGCAAGTGTAGAAATCGCGATGAAGTAGACAAGTGGCTGCATGTTGCCAAATGCGAAGCAAATTATTTGATTTATATTCTTTCCCAAATAGATACACAGTTAAAGGGGCGCCTAAGTCGGGTTCATTGATTCTAATAAAGCTGCAATGCTTGGACGTGATAACAAGCCAGGCGGTAGTAAGATGCTATACGAGACATGCTACCAGCGGCGTGGCAACAGTAAATTAAGTGGGGGGTATTACGATGAGGGGGTCTGGGGGCAAAGGGAAAGGTCGCAAAGCCCCCAGGAAATTTTTGGGGCCACGCCCTTTACTTTGGCTTAGAATGCATCCATCCCAATATCATGCTTGCCTTTAGCGACAAGGAAACCTTGATCGTTTTGTGACAGTTATCCTATGAATCAGAGCACGAGAAAAATTTTTGAAGAAAGGTCTTTTACTTTGGGCTTAGAATGCATCTCCCAATATGATGCTTGCCAGTGCCAAGATTTGACATTGCTCGGAAATTCTTTCCCAACCTATACAGCTATTTTCTCTTCGGTTTTAGAGGAATCTCGATGACCATATTTCGACAAAAGTGGGGGGGGGCAATCGTACCCCCCCCCTGGCCACGCCACTGCATGCTACGACAGACGTTTGGAATTGCGAGCGAAGCGAGCAGAACATTTTTGCCATCCTTGTTGACTTGAATAATGCGAAGATGTCATTTATTAGTTAGAAGATGGACTTCCTCCCCTTTTGACATTCACAAACAGAGCACTACCACAACTAATGGAGAAAAATAAAACTTAACCCCTCCGCTCCCCTTCAGTTTTTCAACGGATTTGGACGAATCATGAAAACCACCTTTGGCGATGATTGGGTGGGCGGCCGCCCCCTTGCCCCCCCCCCTGGCTACGCTACTCTGCATGTCTGAGGGCCTCCGAGAGGTTTGTGAGGCCCTGAGGCAGGCTTTGAGAACGATGCCCCTTGTGAGTGTGGCTAAAAATTCGTAAAAATCATGGAATAGAAACGAGATATCTGTAAGTCATTGCTGCTCATATGGTCAAAAGGAGCACTTGAGCTCTTGATAGACCCCTAAGAGCTCTATCTGACCCATCTTCTACTCAGAAAAGGGCTTTTTATACGTTATGATTCTTAAATTTTTGCAAGCGTTTTTCATACATTTCACTTGTATGGCCAAGGCATTCTATGCTCTTGCCTTGCGACGCAATTCCCTTCACAGGATATATTTTTGAGATATATCACGCGGTACTTAAGTATTCTGTGGCTGCTGGGCAAGTTGCTTCCCCTCTAGGCAGGGGCATTGTATGTCGATATATGAAGATGTTATAATTATTTATTCCAAGAAGAAGGGTTTCTATCAATTCGATGAGATACGTCCTGAAAACACCATTTTTGAAAGCTCGTTCTGAATATTTTGATGGACATTGTCCATCAATTTGTCCATCTTTATTTTCCATTTCCATCTTTAGACCTGAATTTATGGCCAACTCTTGCATGCTTCCTCTTTTCTCATTTTTAACGTTAATCGTTTTATTATGTGAAAACGGTTCTCGTACCAAGGGTTGCGTGCAGACTCTACTGATTCTCTCTGAAATGAAAAGAAATCAGTAGAGTCTGCACGCAGACTAACCAAGGGGGTCTACTTCACATATGGAGCATCTGGGGTATGTTATGTTCTGCCAATAAGGTCATAATTTCAGTAAAGAAATCCGGGACTGGATCGTACCTTTCGTATCTTTGTTTCAGAATAGTAAAGGAAATGTTTCTGAAATAAGCTGAAAATTTGTATGCTTATCTGAAAGTGGGCTTGAAAGAGAAGGGGTCTACATAGAGCTTTTGCGGTATTTGTAGGTCATTAATCTTTGGCCCCTAAATGTAGGGAGGCCGTTCTCTTTCTCGGCTCGTTTGTCGGGACAGAATTGAATAAGGTCTCAGCAAATGTACTTCGAGAATAACTCGGCTAAGAATAAACAAGGTCCCTCAGGAGCAAATGTCGGAAGAAGCCTATACCTGAGGTCACATAAAAGGATAAACCCATTAGCAAGATAGGCCAACTGTGTGTTACAAATTCTGTAAGTGAGTCGTAATCCTTTCACGTGGACAGATCGAAATATTTTCGAAACTGATCGCATCTCTTGCCAACTTAAAACATGAACCGAATCTTTTTAATGGTATAATTTTGTCTTTAAGATATTAGGTCACAGCGGTGTAACGAATTCGTAGATGTTCTACAGTGAATACCCGCAAAGAAAAACACACGAATGTAAGGACATACATGCTGCTTTCTAAATTATGTACTTTGAACTTTCTTAGCTTGCTGTGTTGTTATAGACTTTACAGAGGTGGACAGAATATTTCTCCTCAAAACAATTTTCCCCAGGGATACTCCCTAATACTCCCTAACTTTTAATACAATCCATGCCACTATATCTTTGCTGACCCCTAAATGTTAAGCCTAATGTTTTAGGGACCCCAAATATTGAGTCTAATGTTTTGGAGACCCCAAATATGGGGCCCCTAAAATATTTCGAATGATTTCAGTTTGAGCTTTTTGATCTTTCTCAGCCTTTGAATAACACCAACAAATTTATTGGACGGGTCACTAATGAATCGCACCGATTTGCACGATTCTTCCTTTCTTCAGGTTTGTGGACCCCAAATATTGAATTGTTGTCCATATTGTAATTCACAGACCCCAAATATTGATTATACGTAAAATTTTGGGCCCCAAATATTGGCACGGACCCTCCCCCCGTATTAAAAGTCAATGAGTAACCCCCTGGGCAATTTTCCTTACACCGGCCTTATAGATGAATAAACAAAAAGTCACCTCCACTTCCAAAAGTAACTATGACACAAGTAAAAAATGTATCAGCAGTGGCGCCGTCATGATTTTTTATTGGGAGGGGGGGGGGGCGAAACACAATTTGATAAAATTGTCTTGGACCACGCCCTTTACTTTGGTGGTAGATATGACTAACACCCCTTTTATAAGTTAACATTAAGGTAAATGAGCCTGTTGAAATACACGAGTAAGGTACCACAGTTAGAAAATGACGTCCTACCGGCGACCGAACGACTAACTTCGGATCCCCAAAAAGTCCCGTCACCATTCTATTAAACCACTCTCTGATGGAATTGTCGATAGGCTGTCAGGTTCTCTCAGATTCAGAAATCTGAAGCATACTGCTTGTGAAAAGAGGGCATCGAGCTCAGCTGAAACTTCAAAATTCAGTATACAATGAAGGGGGTCCGGGGCCAAGCCCCAGGAAACTTTTATGGACACGCCTTTTACTTTGGCATTGGACACTTATACCGATCACTTGTTAGCTGGTGCTGTAATAGAATCTAACCTCAAAATGGAAGTCTTGACAATTCTATAATAGCTTGTCTTGGAAATTGTTCGAGAAGCCAACCTATACTTTGGCTTGGAACGACTCTCCCAGTCACTTTTCGTTATTTCTCGGGTATTTCTCCGAGAGATTCTTACCCTAAACTACCCTATACCTACACCCAACTACTTTCTCCCCATTTGGTTTGTGAGAAAGATCTCCACAAGCAATGTTGTTGTGACATGCAAGCTCGGAGGGTAGATAGAACCATGATCAATTGACCATGATAGAACTCCTTCCTCCTACCTCACTTTTCTTCAGAGAATCAGTAGAGTCTACACGCAGGCTAGGGTCTGGGGGCTTCACCACCAGACTGAAATTCGAGTCAGTGCCCTACAAATCTTCGAATAATGCAATTAAGGCAGCAAGATTATACAAACATATACGCATGTTATAATGGCCAAGATCATAGGTCTTACATTGCAGTAAATTTGCTTGAACTCGCCTCAATGCCAAGACTACTGACTTTATGATTTAGATCTCTGTGCAAAATCCATTACATTTGTGCTCCAAGGTAAATAGAAAGATAAATGCCTTCTCAAGGCTAAATACTTATATCTCAAGACCACAGGCCATGTTAATATGTAATGCCGTAATACTGTCCAATTTCAACTATTGCCCGTTGATCTGGCTTTTTTCTACGAAAGCTGCTAATAACGAAATAAACCGCACACACAAACGTGCACTAAGGATCCTCTTCAAGGACTATGACTCTTCCTTTGATGAGTTACTGGAGAAAAGCGAAAGCGTGAAAATACATGTTCAAAATCTCCAGAAACTGATAATCGAAATTTACAAAACAATGAACAACTTGAACCCCTCATATATTTGGGAATTTCATGAAGAAAAGGTTGTGAAATACAACCTACGAACAAAAAATTTATGTCGATTGCCAAAAACACGAACAACAAAATTTGGAATAGAGTCATTATCCTTTAGAGGAAGCCTCCTTTGGAACACCCTTAGTGACCAGATAAAAGCACTTCCAAAAGTTGCAGCTTTCAAAAGAGCGATCAAGCACTGGCTTGGCGATAAGTGTAATTGCCGGATTTGTAAATAGCCAGAATTGTAAATTTGTATATTTTCTATTAAAGTTGTTTTTGGTAAATAGTTGGTATAAATTAGTGATTATATTACTATTGTAAATAGACCAACTTTAAATAAGATTATTATCATTATCATTACACATCATCATCATCATCATCTTCATCATCATCATCATCATCATCATCATCATCATCATCATCATCATCATCATCATCATCATCATCATCATCATCATCATCATCATCATCATCATCATCATCATCATCATCATCATCATCATCATCATCATCATCATCATCATCATCATCATCATCATCATCATCATCATCATCATCATCATCATCATCATCATCATCATCATCATCATCATCATCATCATCATCATCATCATCATCATCATCATCATCATCATCATCATCATCATCATCATCATCATCATCATCATCATCATCATCTTCATCATCATCATCATCATCATCATCATCATCATCATCATCATCATCATCATCATCATCATCATCATCATCATCATCATCATCATCATCATCATCTCATCATCATCATCATCATCATCATCATCATCATCATCATCATCATCTTCATCATTATCATCATCATCATCATCATCATCATCATCATCATCATCATCATCATCATCATCATCATCATCATCATCATCATCATAATTTCTAATTTATGAAATAGCATTGCAGTGCTAACTGTCTTGAGCGCTTCTAGGACAACGCCACTACGTATAAAGGGGGAAGGGAGGAAAATTCTGTTTATTACGCGTTTAATAAAGATTTTAAGTTGTAGTGAGCGAATTATTCGAATATTTGATTTGCAACCTTTCTGCATATCAAATTTTGAGATGAATTACCACTTAAAGGCCAAATTACTGGGAATACCAAAGTTTGCTTCTTTGCACAAGGGATCTGAAAAATATTGTCAACAAAAATCTTTTCAATAAATTTACTCAAAGGTCTTTGACTTAAACCAGAAACAAACTGATAAAGGAGTCGTTGAATCATCATAGGTTTTTAGCGCCAAGCGCTGGGATCACAGAAGCAAGCAGAGAAGATCTAATCAAGTGGACGAACCCTTGCCATGCCGCTCAATTGGTGGGACTCTACCTCGGATCGAAGCATGTCCACCTGACTCTACTGGCTGCAAAGTCAGAGGATTACACCATCTGTGCCACAATTTCACTCCGGTGGTTAAAAGTTCACTCTGAGCATTGATTAGCCGATATCTAAGTAGCCCACACACTTGATAACAAGGCAGAGAAACCTGCTTTTTACTGTGTAAACTTGTGAGAATTGAGCTTGTAAATCATAGCTTGTATATCACAGGCCATATATCACATCTGAGACACCTGTGTGTATCAAAAGAGAATAATTGCGGAGGCATGGGAGAAGTTTTCTGGCTTCATTATCACACAGTTAAGAGAATGAAATTGGATTGGTTTTCAGGTGATAAAACCGATTCAAATAACTGATTAAGATTCATTTATTTAAGTGACTGATAAATCAATTCACGGCAGATAAAACATGGTTCCATAACACTTTACAAGAATACCAGATAAATTGCATATTCACTAAGTCTGTATCTTTAATCGTGTTTGAGGTTGCTCTTTTTTCCCACTTTTCGACCACCTTCACAATGTCTTCAGTGTGTCCCAAAAAACGAGTCCCGTTTTGAAGCTTCTGTGGAGGAGCTTTAACTTTAATTGCCTCGTTTTTTACAGAGTTACATAGGGTAGCCTTCAGCTTAGACTTTGAGACCTTGTTTCAGCCAGTCTGACAAGCGGTTGCTGATTTATGGCACATTAAAGTCAGAGGAGTTGTTGCTTCAAAACAGCAGTTCCTTTGTTCCTTCTCCAATTATTTCAAAATCAGGTGGAATCATCAGAGACGGATGTGTTTCTTTAATTTTTCGATTTTGAAAAACTTTTGATAATGTTGTTTATTTATGATATAAGACCATTAATCCTTTTTTTCGTTACTATCGAAGAATCACTGACGGAAAAAGAAATAGACTTGGAGCAAGTATATCCTTTCTCAAAATGTTGACATAATTCATATACAACGCTACAGCCCCTCTTGCAATATCTAATTGATGTTGGTATTGTTGGTAAGAAAATGACCTGCTGTTTTGAAGCAACCACTTCGTTTGACTCGCTTGTGTATGAAGTGCCAAATGCAAAAATATTCATAAAATAACCTGGCTTGTAACCACTCCTACTGCTTCCGATGGATCCTTGTTGCATAATTTCTTTTCATATTCCATGCATAAAATTGATCCTTCATAACTAAATTTTCATTGCTTATTTTTATTTTTACGTTGCTTGTTTCATTCAGTTGTAATTGCTTATTTAAATCAAATATATGTTGCTTGTTGTAATTGTTCTTGCTTGTCAGAAGTGCTTCAGTTCTTATTCCTTCTCCATGCCAACGAAATTTTCTATAAATCTATATTGCTTCTCCATGGACACCATCTGACTACAGAGAAGGGACCCCCCCCTAGGCCTCCCTTGCCCTAAAAACATGGAACGTGCTAGAACCAGAAAGAGGCTGCATACTTTGTCTGACTGTGCCTGGCATAAGATAGGCGAGATGGAGAAAATTTCTTTATTTGCGTACAACCACCAACGTAAAACTATGGCTTTGCTACTGATGGAATCCTTTTTATTATTCACAGTTTTGCTTGTAAATGGTGGATCTTGGTATCTTAGAATGAAGGGGGTGATACAGATGAGCTGAGGACTTTCTAAGGGCGATACAAAAAGTTATCTCGGAACTGGAAAGCAACGCTGTTGCAGGAGGTTTTGACAGAGCCGAATACGTGCAGTCACTGGTAATCCTCATTCAAAGAATAGAGAGTATTATTGAAAGCGTAAAGAACCTGTTACATAGAGAAATGAATGGACATTGCACCAAACAATGCTGTCTCTTCTTCTTCACATCAACAGCCTGTTGACACACTTGTTCTCCAAGGCTTTTGAAGATAAAACGACTCTGCCAGAAATTGTTGCAGAAAGTCATGATACACCTCAGCTCCTCTTCCACACCATCTTGCACTAAAGGGACACAACTTTTTGGGAAACCCCTAGCAAATTTTAGAGGGAACTAAATAATTCAGCAGCTCTGAAGTAACAAGAGTATAGGGTGTCCCAGAAAAATTTTTCGACGTTTTATTAAATGTTAACAAATAACAAGTGCAGGCTCCTGGTTAGATAACCCTGTTCCTAAGCTTTTAAATCAATTTTAGACGCTAGAATCTTGCGAATCCGCTAAGAATTCACGGAGTTACAAGCTTTTGAAGTTCAAGTTTGAGCGAAAGCTGAAACCAGACGCCCCCAAACTGACTTGTTTTTCAAAAAGACGACCTAAAATCGAGGTAAAAGAAGACTGTCCAAAATTTTTTACCTCTCGTCGATATCAGAGCAAACCAAATAGGACTTCTAAAGTTATTTAATTCTTGTAACCGTTGCCAAAATTTTCTTAAGAATGCAAGTATCTAAAAACATGGAATGGAAGCTTAATCGATGAGAGACGGGGCAATTCCAAATTATGCTGAACAGGATTCCTACAAGCATCCATAACCTTGATTCAATGTTGTAGAAAGCTAGTTTATCGAAATTGCTTTTGAAATTCCATTTGATTTGCTTTGAATAAACGAGATTCTACTTTCACAAAATATGCAATTTAGGGGCGTCTGGTTTCAGCTTTCGCAGAAACTTGAACTTCGAAAGCTCGTAACTCTGTGAATATGTAGCCGATTTGCTAGCTTCTGGTGTCTACAATTAATTTAAAATCTCTGCAATATGGGTATCTAACCATGGAGCCCGTTCAGTATTTCGTTGTTCTTTAATATTTAATCAAACGTTGAACACATTTTTTGGGACAACCTGTAGATGTAATAATACCGTAGTAGCCATTGCTTGAAATTGATATGCCGGTGCAGAGCAAGTGGTTCTAGCAAAAAGGATTTATATGGCCGATTGATCTAGTCAATCAAAATTTACAGGAATTATTAAGAAATCAGAAGTTTATTGAAAGTGATCCAGCAAAGCTTGTGAAGAGTAAAGAAATAGTTGACATATTTTTATCATAAATGGAGAAAGAAAATACCAATATATATAGTATACTACCATTCCTGTGTGACTGTTTTAGTTCTAGAGTTAAAGAACCATTGTCACCCACGGTTCTTTGCGGCCACGCTGATATTTGAGACTTTCTGAAAATCAAATTTGGCCTAAGCGGAGTCCATGGATCCACACTGCAGTACTTAGACGCCGTTTACACGGTAGCGGATCACTTTTGATCCGATACAAAAAGTGTTGCGGATCAGCGTCTCGTTTACACGAGCTCGAAGTGATCCGTTGCACTTCTGCTCCGCTATCCGCATCAATTTTGATCCTGCTACGAAAGCGAACTCATTTTTCGGATCACTTTTGTATCGGATCAGTTCTGATCAGCGCCGTGTAAACGCAAGTGATCCGCACCAATTCTTCTTCGGATTCCTGGCCCTGATTTGCTATCTTTCCATTTTCTTCATTGTATTTGCTTTCCTTGTCTGTTTGAAGATAATAGCAGCACACGTGTTGACAGTGGACGTACTTGTTGTGATCCGCTACCGTGTAAACGGGAGGGTGATCCGTAACACTTTGATCCGTATCACTTTTGATCCGCTGCCGTGTAAACGGGGTCTTAGTTCAACTGATAGAAAAGTTTTTCTTTGGTCTAACTGTTCAATCAGTACAACCACTGCACTGCGGATCTATAATTTCGGTTTAGCAAAAAATAAGGCAATTGAATCGCCTCCCAATCGGCTTTTGAACCAAATAGATAAAATGCCCCAGGTAGATGTGTAGATATATTCTTCTTCTTTCGATATATGCTCATGTTTGCTCTTGAAAACAATTTCTGGAATGCACAACGATCGCGCTAGCTACCTAGGTTTCAGAGAAACTGTTGTGGCTTTGTTTGTTTTGAATTACTGGTTGAGGGAATTTCCTTTGTCTGCCATCGCAAATCGCTTTGAATTCAGGTGTCAACAAAAGCAACTCATGCTATTGTCGTACAAAATCTGTCCTTGTTAACTGCTCTGCAATTGAGAATTAAGTTGTTGCTGTTGTTATTATCATTTTCATTATCATTGTTATCATTCTGTCGCAAATTTGAAAAATAAATCCACAAATGTGCCAAGAAGAATCTGGATGGCAAACTCACTCGCTGTGCATACGAAAAGTTGTTTTTCTGTGAAAAACGTAGGTACACATCGGAAAAAGAAGGACATATCTACTAATGTGCCTCGGGCATTTTATATATCCATCCTATAAACATAAAGTGATTACACACAACTTATTGGTGGTGGGAGGGGGTTTAACCAAAGTTCCTTTATTAAAAAAATATACGAATAGGAAGGGGGTCTAAACTATACTCAATACAGAGTTTATTATTATCAAATTCTTTACAGTTGGTTATAAGATAGCTCTATTATGAAATTAATAAAAACCAACTATTTGCAACAAAACTAGAATTACACTTCATAAATATCAACATAAATACCCTATTTACAATATCAGCCTCGTGAATACAGATTTTTTTCTAATTGCTATTTGCAAATTCTGCATCGGCAGTTCTCTCCATTCCAATGTTTTATACATTTCTCGAAGGAGTGGATGGAGGCAGCAATTTTTGTATCATTGGGCAGGGAATCCCATAATATGATGCCACGAAAAGGTAAACTATTATTGCCGTAAACAGTTGTTCTAGTTTGAGGCAACATCAATAGATTCTTTGATCTTAAGATATAATTATTATCCTTTTCGTGGAACATATCCCACGTAAAAGAACGATTTTGTTGTGTCAAACTGCTATAGACCTCGAGCATTAACGTCTGCAAGTTCTTTTGATGAATAGTGCATATTATATCTTGTACATATCCGTAGAGTAAGTATGTGTAAACATCAGAGATAAGGCCAGTTCAACCGAACAGAACGTGCATAACTATCAACTGCCTCATGGCACGGATTCCATAAGAATACTAGAATAATAGTGTCCATAGGGAGTCCATAACATCTCTCCTCTTCTTCAGAATAAAATTTACTAACATTGATTATATACTCAGCAGTTTATTAATAAAGTGACTTTCAATGTGTTATAACTTGACCATAGTGCATAGGCATTGTGCGTTATCTCATTGGGTATTGGCGTACAACATCAACTTCAGGTTCAGTATCATTTTGAATGTTATTGTCTGTTTGAACTGTATCATCATCATCAGTTTCAGACTCTGTTGTTGAATCAAAGGAGTTGTAAAATCGTTTGAAGAACGAAATGTTTCGAGTGATCTTATTATCTTCTCTCTCGGCGATAACTTTAGTTCCTGTGATCTCACTGACGCGATATGGTTTTGGATCGAATTTGCTTTGTCAGTTTGTTCTTTTTCTTTTGTGTTACAAGTACGAGATCTCCCTCTCTGATGTCAGATGGTTTCGTGTGCTGACGTTTATCGTAGTATATTTTCGCTTTTGCCTTGCTATCTTTGTCATTTCGTTGGACAAGCTTGTGTTTGTTTGATGGTTTCGACGTAATCTTTACGACTGGAATTTTCGTTCTTATCACACGATTGAACAAAAGTTCGGCGGGTGCAACTTGAGTTGTGCAATGCGGTGTCGACCTGTAGTTTAGTAGAAATAGATGGAGTTCCTTTCTCCAATTGTTTCCTTCAATTTTAGACGTTTGAAGTAGTTTCTTGAGTGGTCGATTGAACGATTCTACTTCTGCATTTTGTCTAGGCCATAGCGGTGTGCCTGGTTTGAATTCAATTCCCCATGTTTTCATGTATTCTTCGATTTCGATTCCGTTAAATGGAGGACCATTGTCACATACAAATTTGACTGGAATTCCGTGTGTTCCGAAGATACGATCAAGTTTTGGAATGATACTTCCTGCTGCTGTTGATTTAACAATTTCGATTTCAGGGAATCGACTGTAAGTGTCGATGACTGAGAGCAAATATTCTCCTGATGGTACTTGTTGTGAAGTTTTAGGTTCAATTTAGCATTGTAGAAACCCCTCTTATACACATCACAGCAGAATCGAGTAGCACGTGATATGTGCAAGGTCACGAGTCAGCCTCATTCGGAAACCATGTAAACAACGTGCATAGGTCATAGGCCAAGGTCATTATGCCATATTAGGTCATAACAGAAACGCAAATGGGCGTAATAGAGCCACGATAATAGAGTTGTAGTCAGTTACTGAAGGAGCTCCAAGAGAAGGCGTAGCGTATAGAGTGCCACTCCCTGGCGTAGGCCAGTGGAGGGGCGGGAGTAACTCACAAGGATTTGTCGTAATAGTAACAGTAGAGAAACCGGATAGTCGTGAAAGGCCTATGTAAATAGTGCATAAATATATATAAAGTAAACGTCAACAAAGTGTCTTCATTGTCTTTGCCCTGAGATACAAACAGGAAAGGGAGAGCTTTCCAACAGTACTGGTCCAAAGAAATCTGCTTTGACTGTGTGCCATGGTGCTGGTGGTAAATCCGTCGATTGCATTGGTTCCTTGCTGTTTTCTTGTCCCGTTGCTTGGCAAGCAGTGCATTTCTCGACGAATTCTTTCACTAGTTTGTCGATATATGGAAACCATACTTTTTCACGCAGTAACAATTTGGTTTTAGTTGTACCTGAATGTCCTGGCTTGTGAGCAAGTTCTATCGCTTTGTGACGTAATGTCTGTGGTATGATGATTCTTGTGCTCTTTAGAATTATGTTTCCTTTGACAGTAAGATCTTGTTTGATGCTACGCAGGATTTTGAGATCTTGTTTGTTGATGGTAGGATCTTGAATCTTATCTACTTCATGCCATCGATTTTTGCGAATTAGGTCAATTGCGGCTTGGAGGGTTTTATCTTTTTCCGTTTCCTCTTCAATTTCTTGTAATGTCATGGCCTTCGGAACAGCATTCTTGGTGATGAAGTTTACATATTCTTCGGCAATTGTATCTTGCTCTGGGCGATGTGAAGCTGGGTGACGCGACATGTAGTCTGACGGGTTATCTGATCCTTTCTTGAACTTCACGGTAAAGCTGTAATTTTGCAGTCGTAGTTGCCATCTCTCGATGCGAGCGGGTGGTTTGGCAACTGGATTGTTGAAGATTGTTTCGAGTGCTTTGTGATCTGTAAATACATCGAAGTTTCCTGCTCCATATAGGAATAGATGAAGACGTTCAATTCCCCATACTAGTCCTAAGGCTTCTCGTTCCGTCTGAGAATACCGCTGTTCGACAGGTGTCAAAGATCTTGATACATATGCTACAATCTTATGATCGATTGCTTCTGATGTTGATGTTTGGGACAGTATAGCGCTAATTCCGTATGGACTGGCATCTGTAGTGACTGATGTGTGCTTAGCAATATCTAAGTAGGCCATCACTGGATCTGATAAGAGGGTTTTCTTTAGTTTCTCAAATGCTTCTTGTTGGTTTTTTCCCCATTGAAATTGTGCATTTTTCTGTGTCAGCCTTCGCAGGGGTTCCGTGATTGATGCATAGTCTTGAATGAATTTTGCGCAGTATTGAGACATTCCTAGTAGACTTCTGATTTCACTAACGTTCTTTGGTTGCTGCGTGTTGGCAAAATCGTGTACGAGGCTTGGATCAGGGCTAACTCCTTCTTTGCTGAAGACTAAGCCATAGAATTGAAGACGTGTTTTGTTGAAACGGCATTTCCCTTCATTGAGAGTGATTCCCTTCTCCTCAAAGCGTTGCAATACTTTGGCTAATGCAGTATTGTGCTCCTCCAGGGTCTTTCCCCAGATTATGACGTCATCAGACATGTTTTTGGCATTGCTAATGTCTTGGATTGTCTGAGAAATAGTGTTCTGAAAAATTTCTGCTGCTGAGTTTACTCCAAAACAAAGTCGTTTGTATCTCCTGAGTCCCTTGTGCGTTGTGAATGTTGTCAAATTTCGCGATTCTTCTGCCAGTGTCAGCTGATGGTATCCCTGTTTTAAATCGAGTTTAGAGAAATGACACGCGCCGTTTAGATCAGATATCAGTTCATCCGTTGTGGGCATAGGGTGTCTTGTGCGTAAAATTGATGTGTTAGGCAGACGCATGTCCACGCAAATTCTGATTTCTTCACTGTTCTTCTTTGGGGTTATTACTAAAGGGCTTACCCATTGTGTAGCTCCTTCTACTTTCTCGATTATGTCATCTTCCTCGAGTCGGTCTATTTCTGTCTCGACTTTCTTTCGAATGTGAAAAGGTATACGACGTTGTGCTTGGATGAATGGTTTTACTTCAGGATTTGTATGTAATTTGACTTCAAAGTCTTTCAAATTTCCAACGCCTTTGAAAACTTTCTTGTGTTGTTCCAACAAGTGGTTGACCTAAGCTGGTGAATGGATCGTAGGCTTAGCTGAATTTATTTGTTTGGCTGTTGTTGTTTCTGTTTGCACGTTGTGTATGTTGATCTTGATAAGGTGCAATTCTTGAGCCGTTTGAGAACTGAGCAAGTTTCCTTCGACATTCTTTGCAACATGAAATCGTGTAAGAGAAATCTTTTTATTTGTTTCGACAGTTTCTTCGAAAGTTCCTAGCAGCTGGAGCGGTGCTTTGGATCCGTAGACAAAGATTTTTGTGTTTGACTTCTTGATTGCGACTGGTTTCTCTGTGGTATTGATTTTGTCGAAAGATTTTTCATCCAGAATGTTGCCACTTGCTCCTGTGTCGATGAGAAATAAAACTTCCTGTCCATTGATTGTTAGCTTAGTCTCCAATTTCTTGGTGTGCGCGTTGGTTTTATCCATGCAGTAAACATATTCCTCTGAGCTGTCATCTGAGCTGGTATTATCCTGTACTTTGTTTACTTTCTCGCGGTTTTGTTGGCTTTTCTGACGTTGTTTGCAGCAGCGAGTGAAATGATTTTGTCTCTTGCAGTAACTGCACGTTTTTCCTTGGGCGGGGCAGGGTTTATCACGACGAGGGAAGTCGAATCCACAGTTGTAACAAGTAGCTGGCTTCCTTGCGGGTGTATTTGTAGAATTTCGTTGTTGATTTGGTATTCCTCTGCGACTCGGTCTGTGCTTTTTGTGCTCGATTTTCATAGCTTGCAATTTTTCCGTTGGCTCTGTGGTTTGTTTTTCTATTTCTTTGGCCTGTTCTTTACTGATTTCATCTGTTTTGCCTTTCACCAAAATCTCTTGTAATTTGACCTCCTTTGTTTTCAGGGCGTACTTCCGCAATGAAGAACTTGAGCAGCCTTGGATGATTTGCTGTTTTATTTCGTTATCTACTGAATCTGTGGGAAATAAGCATGTTTGGGCCAGTTTCCTCAAACGAGTGTGAAAAGTTTCCAAAGTTTCCTGGGCTTGTTGCTTTGCTTGACGAAAACGAAATATCTCGAAATCTGTGTTTTGTGCTAGGGCGAAATAATCTGTGAGACTTTTGATTGCTGTATCCAAATCGTCATCTCTTCCCGTATCAGCAAGTGTTTCGAATATGTCCTGGACTTCAGGGCCTGCTTGGTAGATTAACAAAGCTCTCTGCTGGGTTTTGTTCGAGATATTTGCTGCTTTGATGAATGTTTGAAATCGTTTAATCCAGGTTTTCCATCGTGCGGCAAGGTTACTTTGATCGCTGTGTGGATCGAAACTCGGTAATGGTGCCAGGTCAAGTTTTGCAGCCATATTCTTTGCAAGTCTTCGTTATTCGCTTTTTCTCGTCGCCATTTTATTATATCTTGTACATATCCGTAGAGTAAGTATGTGTAAACATCAGAGATAAGGCCGGTTCAACCGAACAGAACGTGCATAACTATCAACTGCCTCATGGCACGGATTCCATAAGAATACTAGAATAATAGTGTCCATAGGGAGTCCATAACAGTGCACTCCTTTGCTCTCTGCAACAAATCTTCAAAGAAGATGTAAAATCGTTGAAGAGGATTCGAAGCGCTCTCTTATGGGTGCGATTTATATCGGTATTAGCAACCTTTCCGCAAAAAATCCATGTTAACAGACAGTAACTAAACTGAGATATTTTGAATGAGTTGTACAGTAAAAGAGATTGCTTCTCATTTAGATAATTTGAGACTCTAGAGAAGGCGCTGGTTTTGTTGTTTGCTTCAGTTTCGAGTCTATAGTAATCCCCAATAGCTTAACACTATTGACAACATCAATGGAAACATTTCCAATATCTAGAACAATACTATCATGCGTCTTCAAACCGAGAAGCATAACGTGAAAGTTTGATGGATTGGCAACCATTTGATTTGTTTGAACTACGAAGTTGCTTTAGACATGTCTTCATCTAGGTTTGACGCTACACTTTCAAACGTGGCATCACAAGAAAATATTGGAAAATATTTAACAGTAGGGGAAACATTTCCAATATCTAGAACAATACTATCATGCGTCTTCAAACCGAGAAGCATCGTGAAAGTTTGATGGATTGGCAACCATTTGATTTGTTTGAACTACGAAGTTGCTTTAGACATGTCTTCATCTAGGTTTGACGCTACACTTTCAAACGTGGCATCACAAGAAAATATTGGAAAATATTTAACAGTAGGGGTCTTAACACAGAGCCCTGGGGCACACCAGTTTTTGTTTCTAACCAATCACTATAAGTTGAGCCAACCTTTACCCTCTGCTTTCTATCTGCGAGATGATTTGCTATTAAGTCTGAGTCATTGCAACAGCAACAACGATATTGAATTGAATTATTATGTTTGAACACACCGATAGTTGAATTATTACGATAATTGAATTATTATGCTCCTCCGCAGTTGCGTATTTCGTCTTGCGTACCTTGGAATGGAGTGAAAATATTTGGACGATTGGAGTAAGTCTAGGTTTAAGCATTGGAATATTTTGCGTTTGTACTTTATGGATTGTATAACTTATAATCTGCGTAAAATTCGGGGAAATGTTTCCTTTGAATATCCCAGTGTTCTTTCAATGAAATGATACATCGCATGTACAGTTTTGCGTTTTTCCTTGCGGATGTGTTCTGTTTGTGGAGATTTTACAATAGTTAGTCTTGTCTCATTATTCATTCGTTTGACCTATAGCTGAATATAGTTCCTACTTGAAAAAAACGTGTTTTTGCCAAGGTATCTCTTGATCATATAGACTCCGCAAATCTCTCTTTATATTGTAAGCTTAGACGCTAATTCCAGTGGCTGATAATGTCTGTAAGTAGATCTTTTGCCTTGGTGAAGCGATTTGTTTTAGCATTGGTTCATTCCTGGATTTTCACGGACTGTAGCCTGGATCTTATGATTGGGTTTCATACCAAACAAGGACTTATTTATTGTTGAAAAGCTGTTTGCGAAATGGTCGATCAATTGTCGATCCAATGATCCAATGTAGAATTCTTCCTCTTGATAGAGAACCAAATGCCAAGGGGGGACACAAGGGAGACACTCAGCAGGATCCGATTGGGTCAAATGTTTCTGGGTCGGAATATTGTGGAAAGTTATATTTTTGGGCCTGGCCCAAATAAACTAAATTATGGTCATCATACTTTTTGGTATCTAATATAATCAAACTGATATTTCTTGGTTCTTTAGATGCAATTCTGATCTCAAAAGCTGCATTGTTTCAGGATATTCTAACTTCGTTTGCAGGTGTCAACCAGAAAACGAACTAACTACTTTTGTGTAATTCAGAAAACAAACCCGTGCTGGAACGTACCGACCGCGCGATTGGAAGAGCGACGGATCAACTACTGGGTGAATCAAAAAAAGTTCACTCATTTGGCGGGCTGTGGAATGATATGTATGTGGCTGATATTCAAAATTGAAATGTTAATCTATCATGCAAAGTCTAACTTAGATGAGAAAATTTTGTTTGGTAAAATTACTCATCTCTAAGGCCCAAAAATTAGAAAAATATCTGTAAAGGACATGTATGGGAACAAGGCATTTTTCCAATTTTTGATCTTGAAGATGAGTGATTTTACCAAAAAAATTCATCATCTAAGTTGGCCTTTGACTGGTAGATTAACATTTTAGTTTTTTAATATCGGCCACTTACTTTTATTTCACAGCCCACCAAACTGGTAAACTCTTTTTTGACTTACCCGGTATTTCGCAAAACAGGCCTAGACTCATTACACCAGTGGCGGCTCCAGCCTCAAAAAAGTGGAGGGGACAAAGGAAGGAGGAAAATTGTCAGGACCACACCCTTTTTAAACTCAGGAAACGCCCTTCTCACCCTCAGGGAACACCTTTTTTTGTCTAATAAACTCTAAAGATACCTACCTAACCCCTCCTAAGACATTTTCTCAATGGATTTAAACGAATTGGAAGAGTGACCTCAGAGAAAAGTGGGGGGGGGGGACAAGTCCCCCCCGTGGCTCCGCCACTGCATTACACAAGTCTCAGCTGCTCATTGAATTGGATGGTAAATAAAAAGTTAGATTGAAATAGTGAACGAATACAAGGAATAACCTCATGTGTCTAACACTGAACATCGGCTGAAGGCTATGATTTGATCGTATTTTTTAGCCAAAAAACTGACTTACCTTAATGTGCGACATTTTCCAACATGATACCAGATGAGCATAGAAAACGTAACGCTTTAGTTTGAAAATCCTCAGATAATAATAGTAATAGTAATAATAATCCATTTCTTTAAAGTTGGTAGAATACGTCTATAGTGCACATCAAAAGATGTGCACTAATTAATACCAACTATCTACATAAATATACAAAAGCAACTTAATTACAATTCAACTCTTTACATATCTATTGATCAACCTATGAATCAACCTTATTCCTGTTTTTAACTACTAAAGGCTGGGAATTAGAAGGCGTTTGATTTTGAAATTGGGGAGTAAAGTCACAAAAATTAGCATTAATGAAATCAATCTCAGAGAAAGATAAACGACTTCTTCTTGCATTTGTGACCGACCAATAGCGTCATGAAGATAAATGCCCGATGGTTAACTGAAGATCAGCAAAAGTACAAAGGTAACTAGTTCTTCTGCTTCTAGATGAGTGGGTTTGATTTGATGAAGGGTTGTTTGCAAGTTCAATCTTTCATCTTTTCCACAAATTTGTCGGAAATTTCAACAATTTGCTGGCTCTTTCAACATCAAACCAGGAAACGCCAATCTTGTCAGCAAATTCGTGGTTTGCACCCCCAAATATTGTTGCTTGCTTCGCCCCTGAGTACCATTATCTTATCACTGAGCAGAAGTATTTCAGCAAACAACCATTTCGAAAAGGACTGTGCAAATGGTTTTACATCTTACTATGGGTCGAATGTCTTGAAAGAAACTTTGGCTTCCTTTCTGTAATTCTATATGATGGTAGTCATTGTCTGTTGCTACCTGTGGTATCGTCTCTGTAGTGTCGTACAGTTGTATAGTTGCATAGTAGTTAGAAAATATAGTAGAATGTAATCGAATGCAGCATGTATTGTAATATTTTATATGAATATAAAACAAATTCTAGATATCATGATGATTTTCAAAATTTCCCATTTTTATGAAATTATTTTGAAAAGAATTCATGCTAAAAATCATAGCTGTTCCATATTCTGAATCATTGATGAAAATATGCAAATGGGTGTCCCGCAAAATAGCACTCCAGTTTCAAAAAGCATCAAATTTAATTACCTGGCCGATCTTTAAATTTCTTTTTTCGGCCAGTAGATCAAAAACCAAGCTATTTTTCCAAGCGTAGTTCATTTTGTAATTGGTTTTTAAATTCGCAAATTCAGTTCTTTTTGAGGCTTTCTGGTTTTGAACTGCAAAAAGCACTGATTGCTACCAGATTAATTTCTTTTTGTGTATGAAGCTTCTTGTATTTTTATAAATGTCAGAAAGAAATGCAAACCATCATTGTAGACTTGAAGGATAATGAAAATTCTCAATAGCATGGCTCTTAGGCAAGATTTAAAATCTTGCTTAAAGAGTGTAGACCAGAATAAGGTTTTTCATCGTGTCATTTTATACCCTTTAAGTAATGAAACCAATGTTTTACCAACTTTAAATATGTTTGGATTATTGCTGAAAGAGGTCAAAAAGGACATTTTATGATAGGTTGTATAATCGAATTTTGATGATTTTTTAAACGGGAATACTTTTTCGGGACACCCGGTAGAATTTTCTTTGTAGAAAACCATTGCATTTTGGTTACGGATCCATATAGTTGTATCTGTACAGTGTAAAGGGGGTCTCAGCTTGTCTCGCTCGTTGTTTGTTTATTTTATTGCTAAATTCAGAACTGGAGTCTATCAAACTATAGATGTCCCCTGGCAGCAGCATAGGGATTAAATCTATACCATGTCTCGGTCTTTGCTTCACCTAAGACAATATTCGATGAACAAGAACTAAAAGTTGTTATTAGCAGTCGCAACCTTTTTTGTATGTAGAAGTCTAGGCCCTTTTGTCAGTAGATTTTTACAGGGAATCGACTAGACTCACGAAATAGTCACAGTTATCACAACGACAACAACAACAGCAATGACAACAACAACGACAACAACAACATATTAATTTTGCTCATACTGGGACTTATGGACTTTCACATCAAAAAGTGGGACGAAAATAAACAATGGGGGTACCGATTTCTCTATTCACGTTGTAACGAGGTTAATTCGTAGTCATGGCAACTTTTCGGCAGTTGGAAAATGTCATCGCTGTAGCGTGCGCTAAACCAAAGTGGCCTTCAAAATGAGGAAATTCTGGTTGAAAGTGAAAGGTTTGTTGATTCTTGGATTGAAGATAGATTCATCTGCATACTTGTGGCTTTTTTTCATTGCTAACGTCACTAAAACTTGAATTTTGAGGCGTTTTATTATCTGAGGATTGAGCCGACAAGTTAGGCCCATCCACCATTGCCTGGAGCACGTGACTTTTTGTACAGTGTTGCTATGGTTTCCATATCGGATGCGACGTCAAGGGAAACAATTTCGTCCCAGTTCTCAATGTGAACGTTCATGAGTCTTAGTTATAGCGTCCATCAGTCTTTCAATAGCAATAACTACGAACTTGTCCAGTCTACACTCACAGAAATAAGCTGGTTTTGAGAAGTACTTTATTGTACCCTAGGGTATTTGAAGGCCAAGAGGTATTCTAGTGTATTCTAAAGTACCCTATAGGGTACTTTGAGGGTATTCTAGAAAACCTTAGGGTACTTCAGGTCAAAAAGGTACTTCAAAGCACCCTTGCGACTGCAAATATCACGTGACTTACGCAAAGCGCTCGAAAATGGAATCAATTCGCGTTCTTTTCTTCTCTTTGCGACGGTTGAATTTTGAAGTTTTTGTTGCTGCGGCGAAGGTTTGGAGGAAAGAAAAGAAAGAAGCAGTTACAGTATTGTAGAAAAGGTAAGATTTAATGAATTTATTTCAACCGAATAACAAAATATGATTAAGGAGTATGATGATGAAGTCTATTTGAACGGAATTGTTTTATTAACTTTATCTGACATACAGGGAGAAAGTCCCGAGAAGGTTAGCTACGGGTCTTTCGAGACTAGTGGGCAAAATTCATCTTTGTGAAATTTTTACCTTGGGTTTTGGTTTATGTCCTGTCTCTTTCAAAACATTATCTTGCTGAAGAGACATCGACAGTTGACCGAATGCTATTGCCAGGATCTCGGGTACATAACATAGACCTAAGGCAGCAAGAAACACTTCTAATTCGTGCGTTTTTTGCCTTGGAAATAGTATTCTCGACCTGCTTCTTTGCATTGTCAAAGATATTCAATGATGACACTGCAATCTTGCCTTTCCTAGTTTTTAATTTCTTGAATCAACATTAGGCGAGCCTGCCTAGCATTTCCTACAAGCAATCTTTTGGTAAGAAACTGTTTCGAAGAAGAAGTTGTGCAGATCTGCAGATATGATGGATGGGCTGAAAGGTTGACAAACTTTTATATTTTCCCCTGAGTTGTAGACTAGATCCAAATTTAGTTTTGAGAAGCAAGTTTTTCTGAATTTTTTCAAGAATTTTTTAGTATCTTCTATTCACATCTAATTCATGTTTTGGTAATGATGTCTTTTGGATCCAAGAATCTTCCAAGGACTTTGTAGCAAATGTATTTCTGAGAATGCTATTTTCCTCAAGCTAGGTTTTGTACCTGTGGTGATGTTATGGATATTGAATTTATCTTGCTGTTTTCAAGAAACTGACAGTGACAGACTATCTAGAGTTGGTGAGGCAGAAATAAAAGCACCTCATGACAAGCAGAAAGATGGCACATGACAATCACATGAAAATAGCAAAATATCGTTCTGTAAAATTGGAACAAAGCAATTGCACTCCTAAGGATAAACTAGCTTTTCACGAAACTTAAAGTGAAGACAAGACTGTTAGATTTTCTCAACAGAACTCTGAGTATTGTCGATATATTAAAAACGTAGGAGTTGTGGTCAGAGAGGTATGAAAGGCTGGACTGATGATATGAAATTGTAGAATGTAATGATAGGGTGAAATGAAGGGATGAAACTGTAAGACAGAATGACGAAACTGAATGATGAATGGAGTGTTCAATGGAAAGTGGAAAATGAATGATCGAGAAGAATGGATAAGAGAAACAATTTTTTAAAGGAGCTCAAACATTCCAGCAACAGTTTTGTCTTCATTAAAATCATTTTCTCTTTTCTCTTGTACGGTAAAGTGCCGCCGTTAAGAAACAATTTTACTGGAGAATGGGGTCATTCTGGGAGAACAATAGGAGATAAAAATAATTTTCTTGAAGGCCGTACTTTACTTTACTGTATTGTATTACTTAGATGGTACCTGGGCAAGGAGTACTTAAGTAAGTGTCCAGGTCATAAAACTTCATTGTGAAAGAATTTAATGAAACCAATAAGAAACCGTCAAGAAACTTTGAGTACATTAAAAAAGGCGCGAAAAACAATTTCTTGTTCCAAATTTCTTCCGGTTGAAAGTTAAAATATTTTGTTCTTCATTCAAGAACTTTGTTCGGGCTAATATCAATGATAGGTTCTTGCTTTTAACACTGAATTTACATCTTCACTTTAGGTAGATTTAAACTGCAAAGGAGGAAATAGCATTCTTTGCTGAAAGGGAAATGACGCCTGAATCTACGCTGGGTACACTCTTTTTTATAAGAATACCCTATACTTTGTCCAGCCTCGATATTCTTAAGAAATTTTCTTTTTGAGCCTGAAAGTATTCTTATTTTTTTCAAAGCTTCCAAAGGAAATAGCCGCCCCGAATAGAAACTTAGCTTTTGAAAAATGAGATACAGTATGTCAGTCGTGCGATTCTCTAGATATTCTTATAATATTCTTAAAAATTGGATGATTCTGAGCCTGAATATTCTTATAAACATTATTCTTATAAAAAGAGAAGAGTGTACTGAGCCAATAAATTGAAAAATGAAACAAGATTGAAAAAAATAATAGAACAGGATAAAGAAAGTTTTCCTTTTTTTTCATTTTTAATGCAATTTCAAGTTTTGCCCCGATCCCATGATCGTTTATGTACGAAAAATAGAATCTTGACCATTTGAGCGAATCACTCTGTCAAAATATCGTACAGCTTTGCTAAAATGCCGGTCAAAATCCTTTTTCCAACATAAATCCATAAAAAATCCCTTAAAATCCTTTTCGGAAGAATAATACACCCCTCGGTAATAATAAATTTATGAACTAGCATCCCAAGGAAATTTTCGAGTGAATTCCTTTTCTTGGCTCAGAATGCCTCTCTTCATCCCATATCTACCAGACAAAAATTTGAAACTTCAGAGGGAATGTAAGCAAAAACGTGGCTCAAGCCACTGTGCGGTCAAAGTCTAGCCAATCAGATATCAAAATTTCATGTTGACGTAAATTACCCAAATATGGCACGGCACATGCAACGGCTTGTTGTTTTGGTAATGTTATTTTTGTCAAAGGCTTGTATATGCATAGATTTCGTTTAAAATTATACAAGATTTATGCAAAGTGTAGGTTGTCATAGGTCCTATCGTTGAGTAGATATTTTGATAAAAGCCTCAAAGCACACGCTGAACAGTAATTGCAAGCAACCTTTACTATTGCTGCAAAGCTGCCCCTTGTTCACCATCAGTGTTCACTCTCGATCGTAATTATTTCTTTTACCAAGTTTACTAACACGGAAGGATTCAATTGTAGGGATCTCCATGATTCGAAAATTAAAATCAGATAAACAAACTCTCTTATTTTGCAAAAGGGGCCTTTTCCAGCAAAAGGGACCCTATTTTCAAAATCACGAGGGAAGACATTGCTTTTATGACTGTAGTAATGTTAAATTTCTGCCAAGATAGAACCAGAGATGGCGCCACGGAAGAAATGCTAGGGGGCAAATACTGTCAGAGTGCCGACAGTGAGCGAAGCGAGAAAATATTTATGAAACCACGCCTTTCAAGTTCCATTCAAGTTCACTGAGATGGCACTATTTTCAAAATTTTAAGTGCCAATGGGGGAATTGATGAAGTCGTGGGGGCTTCTGCCCCCGTGCCCCCCTGGTGCCATCCCTGGATAGAGCCAACGCTCGTGCAACAGAATACATCCAATCGATTTCTAAATCCCAAGTCAGTACGAAAAACTCGTTGACAAAATATTAAGAAACTCACATTTTGCTCTGAACACAGGAATGACACGAATGTGTAAAAAATCCAGAGGCAAAGTAAAAGCTTTTTGCAAACGTTTTAAGTCATAACTCTTCAAAAACTTTATCGTAACCTATCGAAGTGAATAGCACACCCGGTAAATAAACATTTTCTCGGTGCTGGAGTTTCTTATTTTTTGGCGATCTGAGTTGTCGAGTTTCTTAAAAGCGGTTTCTTATAAAAATACTTGCAATCAAAATATGCAGGCGTAACAATATTCAGGCATTTGGAAGCAAGTTCAGTTATGGTTATTTGTGTCACTTTCGATGCCAGTTGGACCACTTTGGTGACAATATTTTGAAAAACCTTGTTCATATTCGTAATGAGCACGTTTGAAATAGGCTCTTTACTAATTTTGAGTTAATTCTACACAATTTAAAGTTTTGGTCATTTGTGCCACTTTGTGTGCCATTTGGACCATTTTGGTGACAATATCTTCAAAATGTTTGTTCATATTCGTAATTAGCATGTTTGAAATAGGCTCGTTACTAAGTTTAAGATAATTCCATGCCATTTAAATTTTTGGTCATTTGTGCCACTTTTTGTGCCATTTGGACAATTTTGGGGACAATATTTTCAAAATATTTGTTCATATTCGTAATCAGCATGTTTGAAATAGGCTGTTTACCAATTTTGAGACAATTCTATGCAATCTAAATTTTTTGTCATTAGTGCCACTTTTGTGCCATTTGGACCACTTTGGGGACAACATTTTCAAAATCTTTGTTCATATTCGTAATCAGCATGTTTGAAATAGGCTCTTTACTAATTTTGAGTTAATTCTACGCAATTTAAAATTTCAATCATTTGTGCCACTTTGTGTGCCATTTGGACCACTTTGATGACAACATTTTCAAAATCTTTATTCATATTCGTAATCAGCATGTTTGAAATAGGCTGTGTACCAATTTTGAACCAATTTGACGAAATTTCAATTTTTAGATAAATTTTTGTTGGTGGGACCCCAACTGGAAAACAAAGGGGTACTCTCATCTCAAGTACCTTTAGAGTTGCCGTGAAATACCTTTAGTAGTACTCTGAAGTACCTTTGGAGGTATTTTGAAGTACCTTTAGGGGCACTCTCGAGTACCTTTAGAGTTGCTGTGAAATACCTTTAGTAGTACTCTGAAGTACCTTTGGAGGTATTTTGAAGTACCTTTAGGGGTTCACTAAAGTACCTTTAGAGTTGCTGTGAAATACCTTTAGTAGTACTCTGAAGTACCTTCAGGGGTTCTTTGAAGTACCTTTAGCAGTACTCTGAAATACCTTCAGGGGTTCTTTGAAGTACCTTTAGGAATACTATGAAGTACCTTTTGGGAGTTCTCTGAAGTACCTTTAGGGGTTCTCTGAAGTACCTTTAGTAGTACTCTGAAAGGAATACTCTCAAGTACCTTTAGGGGCTCTGTAAAGTACCTTTAAGGGTTCTCTGAAGTACCTTTAGTAGTACTCTGAAAGGAATACTCTCAAGTACCTTTAGGGGCTCTGTAAAGTACCTTTAAGGGTTCTCTGAAGTACCTTTAGTAGTACTCTGAAAGGAATACTCTCAAGTACCTTCAGGGGCTCTCTGAAGTACCTTTAAGGGTTCTCTGAAGTACCTTTAGTAGTTCTCTGAAAGGAATACTCTCAAGTACCTTTAGGGGCTCTCTGAAGTACCTTTAAGGGTTCTCTGAAGTACCTTTAGTAGTACTCTGAAAGGAATACTCTCAAGTACCTTTAGGGGCTCTCTGAAGTACCTTTAAGGGTTCTCTGAAGTACCTTTAGTAGTGCTCTGAAAGGAATATTCTCAAGTACCTTTAGGGGCTCTCTGAAGTACCTTTAAGGGCACTCTCTCAAGTACCTTCAGGGGTATTCGGAAGTACCTTTAGAAGTACTCTGAAGTACCTCTAGGGGCTCTCTGAATTACCTTTAGAAGAAATCTGATGTACCTTTAAGCGCACTCTCAAGTACCTTTAGGGATATTCTGAAGTACCTTTAGAATAATTTTCAAGTACCTTTAGTAGTACTCTCAAGTACCTTTAGGAGGAACTTTGAAATACCTTCAGGGGTTCTTTGAAGTACCATTAGCAATACTACCAGGGGTTTTCTGAAGTACCTTTAGGGATATTCTGAAGTACCATACCTTGGGGTACTTCAAAGTACCCCTCGGTAGGGGTACTTCAAAGTACCTTTAGGGGTCCCAAATATGTATTTTGCTCAAGTACCCTAAAAGGTACTTTAAAGACCACCTTTTTTCTGTGAGTGTAGGGAATGGACATGGTTAAATGCTGGCCCGGGCCAAGTTTTAGAAATATGGTCTATTATATTGACAACTTTAACACGTGCTATTTCATTGTTTAGCTAGTGGGACAATGGGTATGTGGGCGTTTCGTTTGCCTATTTATAGCGACTACCACGTGGCCCATTGGTCGCGGGCCGTTGTACATGCGTGCCCGTCCGAAGCTGTTGCTCATTGCTCCCTTATTAATGTATCTGCTTGCGTTTTCCGCAAGGCCTTCTGTCCACGATTGATACAAATCCACATAAAGATTATCGGGGATGATGAGCAAACGATGAGAATGTGTTATTTGTAGTATCCCTCTAAGTTCACAAATGAGATAAGCATTCTTGGATGAAAGGTCGATTTATTCTGAGTTCAGATGTCGAAGGTCAATGTCGGTCAAGCATGCGCGGCCTAACAGAATAAGCAGTGTAAACAGAAGAGCGTCGGCGCGGCGCTGCTCCAGATTTGATGGGGTTTAACTTACGCTACCGGCACAACATAATACAAAAGATTTGAAACGCTTAAGATCTTAATGTATTAGATCTTAAAATCTATGAGGATTGAGCACCAAATCAATAACTCAAATAGAGACGCGATGAGAAAGCTCTCTTATTGTCTAGGTGTGTACTTCATGAATCGAGACTGATCTCTATGTATTCAGCGGAATCTTAGAGAATATTATTTAAATCTCTGCCCAGTTTTAGATGTAAATTACATTTTATTGAATGAGGTTTTGTGTACCTAGTGGAAAGAGTGGAGTATGGTCCATTTGGAGGAAAACGGACCGTGATTATCCGTCATGCAGAGAGGATCACATGGTATACACGGTAGCTCGGAATGACTAAATGTGGAGAAACTAATTTTTTATAAGGAAGCGCCTATAGAATCCGTAGTAGTCCAGGGCATCCTTTAATAAACAAAGTGGTGCGGTGTGGAAGTTCCCCACCAGTCCCTTGTGATCATCCACCATATAGTGGTCTACAATTTCCTCGCCAGTGAAGTGCCCTTTTCAGAAAGAATACTGGGTGTGTCAAAATGATATCCTTTGTTTGAGATGTGCAACTAACCAGTTGAAATGAACCTTGAGTCGTTTCAAAAGAAAAAGTTACCAACCTAGCTGATAGCCCTGTACACAAGTTGCTCGAAATCTCTCGAAAACTTGCTCACTATTTCCTGAAAAGTTGCTCAAAAGTTGCCACTTTTTCAAAAGTTCCCCAAAAGTTGCTCATTTTATTGTCATTTTTAAGGCCAAATGCTAAAGATATATGAATAATTAACATATATGCATAAGATTAGCTCTAAGGATGCTTCAAGAAGTGCCTTTTTATTTCATTTCAACATTTTCTCTTATGACGCAACTGCAGTTTCCTGGAAGTTTGAGTCTTTCGATGCTAATACTGTTGGAACCATGTAACACATCTTCAGTATTTCAGCAGGAACCATTTGTTGCTTACAGACAAAAATAGCAACGACAACAGCATTAATTGATGATTAATAATAATAATCATAATCAGCATCGTTGTCATCATCATCATCATCGTCATCATACTGATCATAGTCACAAATCGTTAATTTAAAAGACCATTTCTTCGCAAACCAAGACGTTGAAACCCAGCCTGACCAGCAAAACAGATCCTTTCTATATCAAATTTTCATTACTGTTGCAGAGAATAAACAAAAAATCACTGAATTTTTTGTAATATTGCCAAAATAAGGCCAAGTTTCTCAATATTGCAAAAGTTTCCCAAATTCCTAAAAGTTGCCCAAAAGACTTCAAGTTGCCGGAAAGTTGCCGAGCAACTTGTGGACAGGGCTACTAGCTGAGGCCTCCTAACTGACATTTGCATATTTATTTGACCGAAATTGGCTATTCCGTCTTAAAATTATGCCAGATTTTGCCAGACTATTTTTCGAGTGCCCTTTTCATTTATCCCCCGGCAGTCAGGGCCGTAGGAAGCAGCTTCGGATTGGGGGGGCAATTGTTCTCAAAACAATAGAGAACAATACATCTAGTTAATTCGTGTGACGTAGCACCATTGTTTTAAGAAATTATTGGGGGGCTTGAGCCCCCCTGCCCCCCCCGCTTCCTACGGGCCTGCCGCCAGTTAAAGATGCCCTGAAATAGCCTCTTCCACAAAATTAACAAAGCCTTCTGGGAGCGATCAGAGGTCACTTCGAAGTTGAAAACTTTTTTTTTTTATATATAGTATTATGATTGTAAGTGTCATCCAAAGTAGGGACCAGATAACTTTGTGTCCTTTCCTGCTTTGGATGGCACAGTAACGAGTAATCTTTTTTGTGTTTTAATTGTTTTGATGATGATATAAAAAACAATTTTGTTGTTAGGAGTTCCAAAATTTTCAAAACGGGCCTAAAAACTTTACTCAATCATGCGAACAGTTCCGCATGATGCTGCTGAAAACACCAAAATGAAATTGATGAAAGAAAACAATAGAAAGGCAGCCTTTGTATCTACACAAATGATTGCCTTGGCGATAAATGGCCCATTAAGTTTCATCTTCTTCACTTTGGATGGAACTTAAGTGTTGGTCTATTTGATCCACAAGTTTAGGCCTGTTTTGAACCATTGTGATGTGAAGCACTTTTATAGAATCACTTGTAAATCGCCGATTTTGCCAGCTAAATTTCATCATTTAGGTAGAAATAATATCCACACAATGATAGTTCTGAGTTCTGACGAGTAGTTAGCAAACTGCAGGCTTGCAATCGTTTGACATTTTTTAGCCTCACCCAGCATAGGAATCAAATGTTTCCGCCGATTTTTGCTCGTGGCCCATGGCCAAAACCTCCAAAACCTCATTTTCACGGACCAATCAGACGGCGAATAAATGGAGGAGACAAAAGAAACCCGTGAACATTTTTCTAAACGTTACCTTCCTTCGTAAAATGCAACCAGGACAAAAACTGCTTGAAATTTCCCGAATTCTTTTAAGAAATCTACTCTCCAGAAACAAGGGCAGATTTTGTAATACAGCAGCATCATATCAGTTACTTTTGATTGACACCTCAATTCAAAGCAATTATCGATTGCAGACAAAGGAAATTCTCTTAACCAGTGATTCAAAACAAACAAAGCCGCAAAAGTTGTCCTGAAACCAGAAGGGCAAGCTCACGCCTTGTGCACGCGAAAGGTGGTTTTTAAGAGAAGTTATGTGCTTATAATGAAAGAAGAAGGGTAAATCTAAAGTTCTGCTGGGTGGATTTTGTTTATTTGATTCAGAAGACGAACAGAAGGCATTGCAACTCTCGCATGTTTGGGGCTCAAATGAAACAATTTCTACTCAGCTTCGGAATGGAATAAACAAAATGCGCTGGGCGGATCTTTGGATTTAACCTTCTTCTGTCGTTGTAAGTGCATAATTTCGTTGTTAAAACGACCTTTTGCGTGCATGAGGTGAGAGTTTGCCCTACTGGTTTCATTTAATTTACAATACAAATTTACTAGTTACGCTACATGAAAAATACTTAACTACTACACCACAAGGACGATGCCACTGGATGCAAAATACTATGACTATACTCCATGGCATCACAAAAAACTAAGACGACACACATGAATATTCAAGGGAAAGACAACAGTGCCAGAAACAGCGACGCCGGACTGATCATATTTCAGTGGGGCGAAACTGCACAATTTATGGCAAAACAATTGGAAAATAACAAAATTTGGCCATTTTCGAGAGGGCACGGGGGGCCCCTTCCGGCGTTCCTGGCCAGAAACTACATCTTAATCCATTCGCTCAAAACATAAGTAGTAAATCAAGAATCTCTAAGTACCAAAAAGCTGAGCTCTTCATGTGAAATGAAAAAAGTTTCCCAGATGAGAAAAATTTAATCTTTAATTTGTGATTTCATTTGAAAGTGCAAAAACAACTTATAGGTAGATGATTTCAGAAGTTCAAAAGTGAGACAATGCTCTTTGCATTTTCCACTCCAGTTCAAAAATTTATTTTACTGTGTTCAGTGAGTATTGAATTAAAAACTGAAAACTCCTAGGGGAGAGAGCGGATGGGGTTATTAGACTTCATCAGTCCGAGGTGTACTCCAAGATAATAATAATATAATAATAATACAATTTATTTACAGTTGGCTGGAAAGTAGCTAATGCTAATAAAGGCCAACTCTACCCTATTTACAATGTTTCAATCTAAGTTTTACATATGCGGCAGTTACATCCGGATCCCTTCCAACTTCTGATTTTAATTTTGAACCCATCATCGCTTTTTGCAGCTTTAAAGTTGTCTGGGAGCCGATTCCAAACCATGCTACCCCAAAATGAAAGAGACTCATTTCCATATTTATTTGTCCTGGTTTTAGGAAGTTGGAGGAAGAAAAACTATTCCACCTTGTTCTAGAATTTTTCTCTCCAAATGTCAGCTGGCTTTGGAATAATTGGCGAAGAGGATGCTCCAGAACGCGAAAAATACACTGAAAACACTGAAATAACAAATAGCCTGTTTGCGTGCAGACTCGATTGGTTTCTTTTCACATTTTCAGAGCGGTTTCTCCTCTCTGATGATAAATCAGTCGAGTCTGGACACCCCGGCTAAATAACAACCCGCTCTAAAAAATACCTCTTTTGGCAACCGGCCTTAGAAAAAACACCTTCTCTCGATACCCGACCCAGGGTTAGAAAAATGAGGCAAAAACGCAGATCAGTGGGCGAAAACTATACATGGAAAGATCCGGAAAGGGGTGCACATCCCGCCTGCAAAATATGTGAAGTGAAGTACCCCAATGTGAAACATTGCTCTATCGCAGAACGAAACTATTTCTCTTCCATCAAGCTTTTTAGCAGGAAGCTAAAAAGATTTTAGTTCGATTCGAGATCTGAATGAGATCTGAGAACTTCACCGTTTTTCGCTTCTGTGATTCTTTCTGCGATTCTGAATTTTGCAACAAGGGAGAAATTTGCATCGCACATGCGCAACATCTCCACAGGGATCCAAGGCACAAGAGCGACGATGTTCAAGATTCTTGATGTTGCATGTTGCGGCGATAAATCGAAGTTTGTCTACTTGCAAATATTGACATTGTGGCACAGGGCAGAGTAGTCTTTCTAGCTGACTGGTCATGTCGTTCAAGCTTCTGGAATTTGAAATTGTCTTGCCTAAGAAAAGTATAGCTCTATTGCAACCACCGCAATGACAGTGTCACAAGAAAACTGTTTGGGATTTTACACATCTGAAACTATCAAGTTAGGCCAACGCGAACAATTTCAATTTCGTTGATAAATGAAGATTGATAGGGAAGCCACATTGGCACTGCAGTTTTGCCAGAGAAACGACATACATGATAAGAAGGCCCAACTCTCTTACTTTTTGTAAAGCCGTTGATTATAATCAAAAGCAATTACAAACTCAGAACTGCTCACATCTTCACTTGGGCTTCACGGCTACACGTCCGTGACAAGTTGAAACCTTGATAAGTCCCGCCCACCACAAACGATAATTTTCCGTAGTTCAGAAAGAAATATTGGTTTCATAAATAATGGTAATATTGATGTAACCAAACATCTTAATAAAAGTAGACTGCACCTGAATCGATATGGCGATGCAATTCTTGCAGGAAATCTCCGTGATGCCATAGAAAAATGCTGACTGGAAAAAACTCCTTGCAACCATCAACCTACTGTTTATAAAGTTGTAGAAAATAATGAAAAAATTGCGATTGAAAATGATGGAAACTTAGGAATCGATGAAATTGCTAATAGCACCGAGACAGAGGAACCAAGAGCCATTTTAAAAGATCTAAGAATCAAAAACCACAACGGCATAATTATTGCCTATTTGAATATGAATTCTATAAGAAACAAATTTGACTTTTTAGAAGTCATTATATCAAACAACATAGATATACTGGCCATTGCTGAAACAAAACTTGACGATACCTTCCCCACCAGTCAGTTCTTATTGGATGGCTTTCATCCTCCCTTTCGTTACGATAGAAATAGACATGGGGGAGGAATCCTTGTAGATGTAAGAAATGGAATTCCAGCTAAAGAGCTGAAGGAATATCAGCTTCCTGACGATATAGAAGGTGGTTTCGTTGAAATAAATATCAAAAATAAAAAATGGCTTCTTGCAAATATATACCGTCCTCCTTCTCAAGGAGAAAGATATTTTTTCCAAGAATTAGGAAAATCGTTAGATCACTTCAGTACAAAATTCAAAAGTTTCATCTTGATAGGAGACTTTAATACTGAAGAAAACGACGAGAACATTAGCAATTTCATGGAATCCTATAACCTAAAAAATATTGTTAAGACACCGACATGCTTTAAGTCCGACAGACCTAGAACAATCGATCTGATTCTGACCAACAGAGTCTCTAATTTTCAAAATACAGTATCGATTGAAACAGGGCTATCGGACTTTCATTGCATGATTGCAACTGTTGTAAAGGGTGGTTTTGTAAAAAGGGGCCCTAAGACAATCAATTATCGGGACTACCGTAAGTTTGATATTGACAGCTTTAGGAAAGATCTCAAAGATAGACTTCTCAGACAGAGCCAACAGGCTTTGACTAGCTATGACATCTTTGATGAGATAGTCTTAAGTGTATTGAATAAGCATGCTCCGATGAAAAAGAAATCTGTTAAAGCCAATGAAGGACCATTTATGACGAAAGCACTCAGGAAAGCCATTATGAATCGAACTCATCTCCGCAATAGATATAACAAAGACAGAACGGATGACAATAAGAAGGCCTTCAAAAAAAGCGAGAATATTATAAAAATATTGATCTTAAAAGTCTTAACGACAATCGAAAATTCTAGAAGACAGTGAAGCCCCTCTTTTCTGGTAAAGTTAAAACCTCTTCAAGTGTGACTTTGCTTGAAAATGACAAAATAATCTCCGACGACAAAGCTGTTGCAGAGATATTTAACGATAATTTCGCTAACATAACGAGTTCACTGGGTATAGAGGAAACAGGATCAAACGTGGTATCAACCGACGATATCGACGATCCTGTCGAGCTCGCTATCGATGCTTTGCGCGCATAATTCGCCCTCGATACCCTGTGTTCTTGAGTTTCTGATGTTCAGAAACTAATATGGCTGCTCGCAGTAAAAGGGATGGAGAAGGGTTACAGTAATTGAGAGCATACAGTAAGAATTTTTAATGGAATGGAGAATCAAAAGAACAAACTGCAACGGTTTATGAACTTTGAAACCACCAGGGTATCGTATTATTCGTAGTTTTTTATTTTTTCAATTGACCTGCGCGGTTTCTTTCAAACACAGGGGGGTGGTACTGCGAAGGGAGAAGGGAGAATGGCCGAAATTTTACAAGGGAAGGGAGAATTCAGAAAATTTTGAAGAGGAGAAGGGAGACAAAATAATGAAGGGAGAAAGGGAGATTTTCAAATTATCGTAGCTACACTATGATTTTCCGATGCGCACCTCATGGTGCGATCCACTGAACTTTTTCTAACATTATTTTCACCGTTTCATGTTTGTTATTGGAACTAGAATTGATTTAGCATGTCTATCAATTTGAAAAAATTGGGGGAAAACTTGGATTTAAACGGTTTGGAGGCTTGCCTCCTTTTGAGATATCAGTATTTCTTTTTGACGCTGCTGGTAAGTTAGCCAAATACAGGACCCCCGAGAGGGGGGGGTAGCCGGGGCAACTGCCCCGGGGCCCGGGCCCCGCCAGGGGCCCGTAAAAATGAAGCTTTGTTTTTCCATTGTGTGTTGCAATGTTATCATCTAGCTGGGCCCCGCAAGGGGCCCCGGCAAAATAAAATTTCTGCTTGTCCATTGCACTTTCAAGTTCAAATAATATCACAGGCCTCAGTTCATTTCAATTGCAATAAACTTTGTGTTGTGTTTGTTGTAAGTTTCTCTGGCCGAATGTAAACAACAACAAAAATGCACAGAAATCGAACGGGAGTCTACATCTCCTCGCTGCTATCAACGTTGTTTCGTTAAATCGCATTGAGAATAAGCTACTGAAAGTATTGCTCATGCCATTACTGATGTTTTCGAATGAATAAACTCTGTCAGAAAGTTTATTACTTTTCTATCTACGTTCTTTAGGCCCGTCGGAAGATCTGTCATTTTTTATCTTATGCAATTCAAAAATAATCTACCCGGGTGCGCGAAAATAAACTATGCACGTTTGGCAGGCCACAATAAATCGTACACTAAACCGATTTTGAAGATTTATGACTTAATCTTTAGCAAAAAGCCTGGGTTAGATCCTAGGACTTTTTTGCAAATTTTTCCGTTTCCAGTTTTTAGAGCCAGAAGCAAGTTTCTTAAAATGTTCGTTTTCGAGAACATTGAAAGCGATCAAAAAACGTTGATGAAATTTTAAAAGATTCAACATGAATGAATAAAGAGAAAACGTTTTCAGGGGCATTTGGGGGTTTAGTACGAACTTTCGTACAGCAAATTACAATCATTCGATTTCCAAATCGCAAATCACCACGAACAAGTTCTCTCTTTGCCCATTCATGTCGATTCTTTAGAAAACTTGATCGATGATTTTTGATCGTTTTTCAGTGTTTTCGAAAACTAACATTTTAGGAAACTCGCTTCTAGCTCTAAAAACTGAAAATGAAAAATTTGCAAAAAAATCCCAGCATCTGATTCAAGCTTTCTGCAAATGATTTAGTCATAAATCTGCAAAATCGGTCCAGTGTACGATTTATTCTGGCCTGTCAAACGTGCATAGTTTATTTTGGCGGACCTGGTATATCCTCGTGAAATTGTTCTATTTTTAAAATTTCCCGGAAAAACCTCCATCAGTCACGATCCTTTGCCTCTTTGAATGGCAGATTTTACAAAAATGATGCATTTTCCAGCGATCTAAAGGGCGTGGTCATGAAAAATTTTCCCGGGGGCGAGCCCCCCGACCCCAGTTTTGCTCGCTGCGCTCGCATCAAGCTATAGCCTCCCAGAATAGAATTTCATTCCGACGTGCCTAGTTCTTACCGTGGATCATTTTGCTGCTAGAAATTGATGAGGATTTGACATTGCATTGAACTTTAGTCACAAAATCCGACATAAAAATTCACGATTTTCATGTTTTGGAATTCACGAAATTTTCCCAACTGTGCACTCATAGTAGACTCATTCCAAAAGTCTCTTGTCTCGCCCCCTCCCTCTGTTGACTTGCCGCTACAAAAGGAGTGATAACAGCAACAACATAACACAAAAGTTAGAGCGCCATAGAGGGACCAATTGCCAGTGCCAAGCAAGGGGCCCGCATCCACTAGTTGCCCCGGAGCCCGCCCTGGCTCTCGGCGGCCCTGGCCAAATATGGTGCGTGACGCGTCACTGGCTATTGTCTTTGGATCGGTATTTCATCAAAGGCTTATGATGAATGCTTAGATTTACTTTAAATGTCTAGTTGCAGCCCTTCTGTTAAGAAACCATCTACCGGGTGTCTCATAAAAAAGTACCCCCTTTTGACTGGAAATAGGAACCAAGCAATAAGATATCATTGCCCCCGACTTTACAGCTAAATTTACCAATGTTCAACTTAGATGCACGTACCTTCCGTTTAGAAATCGTCCTCCAAACACCGGAGATACAGGTTCGCAAAGTCAAAATTTACAGTACATCGAAAACCAGAGGTTTTGAAAAAGGGCCTAGTCAAGATTTGTATGGTGGACATTTTCCAAAGTACCTGTAGACTTTAAGTTTCCGTGTTTTGCTTTTGAAAAGAATAAAAGATGCATGGACATGGCGCTGATTAAATCATGGGCAATAATGCACCGTAGATGTGGCCTATATTATGATCAAAATTATATTTTTACTCACTTTGTTGTTTCTTTTCCACAAGATTGCAGGTAAAGCGCTTGATAATGTTGCTACTCCTTCGTTCTTCTCTCGTCACAACAAGGAATCAAACGCCGCCAATATTCAAGTTTCAAATACAGTTGAAACGGTGGGAGCTCCTACGCAGCGATACGTCTCATTTCAACAGTCTGGTTCCCTGACGTCATTTTCGACTAGGGGGACTGGGCTCCACGGAAGCGGTCCAAAATAACGTCTGGACAAAAACCGTAACCATGGGCCGTAACCATGCCGCGACTTGTGCTTTGATTTGCCACCTTTTAGCGGGAAATGGCGGCGGCCAAGCTGCAAAACGATTTTGAAGAATTACTTGAAGAAGTCCTGAAAGCAGCGAGTGATGGCTGGGAAACGTTCGAAAGCTGTTGTAGGATTGTTGAAAGCATTGTTCCGCAGTTTTCTTGTCCACAAGAAGAGAGGTATGCTTACAATATTTGCGACGTTGATTTCGTTAGGCCAAATGGAGCTAGTCTAGATGTGTGCTACCAAGTATCTAAGGTTCACTTGTATTTTAATTTTGTAAGTTTTAAAGGACATTTTGCCTGTAACTATTAAGCTAGCAGGACCCTAATGATAACAATATTGTAAATATTGATAGGTTATCCTGTTAAAATATTCGTAAATTATTATTATTAGTCTATAATTAACGTTTTATTATCAACTGGATTTGTTTAACATAGGCTAGAGGCCTAGTCTTAAATAACCTGAAATGTCATAATTAATTGGAAATGTTGCTGTCCTTTTCTGAAATGATGATCAAAATGAAATCTCTAATTTCTCCTTCGTTTTTTCTCAGATAGTTTATATCAAATCACATATTCCTTCGAATGTGTTTGGTCCGGATACAGCTCCTGCAAGATGCACATTTTGGCTGGACCTTGCAAGATTTTCAACACATTCCCACAGAAGATTGGACACTGTTTGAATAGGATGAATTCTACCAAATCTTGAGGCATTGCCATATTTCCATTTAGGCCTGTGTAAATATTGTTAAGTATGTAAAAAGAATCTAAAGAATTTCAGATTGATTCTTTCCTGCTCCTAATGTTTGTATGATTCTAAATAAGTCAGTGATGTGGAATGCAGATTTTTTTCTGTGACTACACTGATAATTTTTTTCTGCGACCACACTAAAAGCAACCAAAGATGCTCGAGTCATTGCTGGCCTAAATGTGATCAGAATCATCAATGAGCCAACAGCTGCTGCAATTGCATATGGTCTTGATAAGAAAGAAGGTGAAAAGAACATTTTGGATTAAGGCATTTTTTGTGTGACTACACTGATAATTGTTGTATCTTCTTGTTTCCTCAACTGACCATAACATAGTG
Organism: Aurelia coerulea; assembly: GCA_039566865.1. Taxonomy (NCBI): domain Eukaryota; kingdom Metazoa; phylum Cnidaria; class Scyphozoa; order Semaeostomeae; family Ulmaridae; genus Aurelia; species Aurelia coerulea. The sequence continues at coordinate 11,924,059 of CM076958.1, read as the reverse complement.
GGATCTTTTGAATTAAAAATTTTGTTGAAACTGTATTTACCATTAGATGCAAAGGTCCAGAATATACAATTATGCTCAAGATGGAAGGGAGGAGGTGAGGAACTTTTTACCAAGAAGCTTTTATGGTAAAGATTCAATCAAAGAATGCAATGTGTCAAATGGTAAAAATTCCTCATTGCCGTCTTCAGGGTAATGGTTTATTGTGCTTATCAAATTTCTATGAAGTAGATAGTCTGTGCTTTATCAAAAAGGCAGATGAGTTTGAAGCAGAGGCGTAGGAACCATGGGGGCACTTGGAGCGCTTGCCCCCCAACATTTTGCAATTATGATGGCAAAGTGTCCTTTTGTTTCAGGAGGTGTTTGTCCTTGAAGTGTCAAGCCCCTCCCCAAGTGCTTCCTACGGCTCTGGTTTGAATGAGTACTGTATTGCAGTGCATTGGCTCCTAAAAACAATGGTATCCTATTGTTGTAAAAACAGGCATAATGTTGTGCCTCAGAATAAAATTATGACTGAGTCTACGACAACAGAATGCCATTACTTTTAGGAGCCAATCAGCTGGGTGACGGTGCACTTTTAATACCAACCAATTGTAACATTCAAGAAATTTATAGAGACACTGGTGCATTATTTTTTCAAAAAGTTTGGTAAAGATAGAGAGGAGAAAGATTGGTCTGTAATTACAGTAGATGTCATTGAGGCAAGTCCTTTCTTAAAGATTGGCACTACCTTGGCAATTTTAAAGTTTTTTAGGAAAGGTTCCAGAGACAAAAGATTCATTAATAAGGAAAGAAAGATCACTGGAGATAGACAGTTGCTTGAAGAATTTTTAGTAGCTTGACAGGGATACTGTTTGGTCCACTTAACTTATCAAGTTTTAAAGACAGGATAAGGCAGGATACTGTACTTCATCAGCTGTGCAAGGGGAGACAAAAACGAATCTAAATTGGAAATGGACAAATAATCCAATGGGGATTTTGGAGTTCTTGGGATTTTCTTTGTGATACTACTATAAGCAACATTTGGTAAAATATTTATTGAATTCAGTGGCTATTTTGACAGTTTCCAGGCCTTATACTTACTGTATTATGCCCTTTATTCCTTTGCATAGCATTTTCGTGTTGCTTTTGTGTTCATCAAAATACTTATGGGTAGCAATTCTTTTTGCTTTCTCTAATTTCATTCATAATGCGGTTTCGGAATTGCTTGATGTGTATGCATGTAGGTCATTGACAGAATTTATTAATTTGAACTGATGGACTAGATTGTCCCTAATTTTAATCATTTTCTGAATGTGCAAATTAATCCAAGGTTTATTTCTAAGTTTCAAAGCCTTTTTGATAATTTTTCTTGGGGTAATGTTTGTCAATAAGATTGTGGAGATTAATCAGAAAAATATCAAATTTTTGATTTAAATCAATAGCATCGTCATTGAGAAAGGATTTTTCAATATCTTTATAGTCGGCAAGAAATTTAGCTTCATCAAAGTTTTTATAATCATAAGCAAAACAGGATGAAGTTTCAAAATCATTTTCTGAATGTGCAAATTAATCCAAGGTTTATTTCTAAGTTTCAAAGCCTTTTTGATAATTTTTCTTGGGGTAATGTTTGTCAATAAGATTGTGGAGATTAATCAGAAAAATATCAAATTTTTGATTTAAATCAATAGCATCGTCATTGAGAAAGGATTTTTCAATATCTTTATAGTCGGCAAGAAATTTAGCTTCATCAAAGTTTTTATAATCATAAGCAAAACAGGATGAAGTTTTGTACTCGGGGGTGTTACCATACAGAATAGCAAACTGGGGAAGATACGTATATATATATATATATATATATATATGTATCCATTTATCACATTGATCACAAAAGACTGCTTTTTTATTTACATTTTTGTTGCAAATGCCACAAGGGAAAGGTACGTTGTGAGTGGTGGGTCCTAGATCACTACATTGTTTTCTACAATATGCTCATTTTGTCTCAAAGAGGGAAACACCTGGTTAAAACACAAAAATTAAAGAAAATCGCAAAAACAAAACAGGTTTTAGCCTTTTCTCTTCTTTTAGCCTTTGAGGACTTTTCAAGCTTGCAAAAACATGTTGGTTAACAGATTTGGAGGTTACATTACCATGCATCAATATATTCAGCAAAAAGAGCAATAAAACTGCTGAAGGAATAATACAAATTGTATCAGACCAGCTAGACCATCATAACATTCTAAGATAGGGAATTTCCTCTAACCATCCAGCCAACCACACAAGCCCCACACCCGACCTTATTAATAAGGCAGACCACCAGAGGCCAGGCAGACCCACAGACAGCCAGAGGAAACCCCCCTCAATTCAGCTCAACTAGAAGGATTTATACTTTGTGTACTGTTTTATCAGTCTTACGACATTTGATCACTAGTGTTGCAGGATATGCCAGATAACCATTAGATATTTCTTTGGTTGCTATCAATTTTTGCCGCTCAAACATTGCATCATTTTGTCTCTTTGTTACTTCTTTGGAGTACATTTGGTCAGCTCGGATACCCATCTTTGGGTGCTTTCGACAAAGATCAGAAAATCCATTTTTCACAGTCTCACTGTCTTTCCAAGAGAAGAACTTTACATAGATATGACTTAGCCCTTTTTCATCATTTCTGCAACTTGATCAGCTTCAATTTTGAGGTGTCTTGCGATAACTTCTACCAGAATTCCCTCTGTTTGGTTCCATGTTTCACGGGGCTCCTCTTTAATTCCCTTAAGAATTAGGGTTGAGCACATTGATTTTTGTTAGTAGCTTCTTAGATTGAAGTTGTAGAATCTCTTTGAGGTTTGCATTTGCCAAAGTATCTGCCTTCTAGGCTTTTTCAGTAGTTTTTTTGCATGTCCAGCTTGATTTCCGTAAATTTACTGTGCATCTCTCTAAGGTCTAAGGATTTCATCTTTTTTGCTCATTCAACAGAGTTTTCATATATCATCCAGGGTTAGGCCTATGTCAGGCAAGTCAATTTTGGGCCTAAGTGAAGTTGCATGCAAGTTCGGCACAGTTTTTCTTTCGTAAATAAAGTGATAGGCAGCAGCAGTTGTACCAAACAAGCATAAATGTATACAAATATTGATATTTCACCGTATCATGTAGATTATCATATTGGATTGAGACGATGCAGGAAGAAGTAAACCAATGTTTTGCCTTGCTTTGCTTTGCTCACACGGCCATATTATTCAACGCCGTTGCGGGGACGTTACAACATGAACAATTTTCATTGAAAATGACGACTTGGCCTAACTGAGCTTCTTGGTGACAAATGCAAATGGAGCTTCTTTCTTGCATTCTGCAGTAATTCCCATTTATATCATTCTCTGATGAATCATAATTCCTTGAGGAAGATGAATACTTTGCCATCTTCCATCCTCTATGCTTCAGTTGCTTCCACACACAACCGGCTTTCCAAATAAGGAGTGAGAAGTTTGAGAAGAAACTTTTCTGGTTTTTGTCCAGGCGTCAACAAATCGCTTCCCTGGCGCCCAGTATCCTCACGCGAACGCGGTCAAGTTGACGCACAGGGAACCAGGCTGTCATTTCAAACTTCCCTTTGAATAGTCACTATTTAAAGGGAAGTTTGAAATGAGATATATCGCTGCGTAGGAGCTCCAACCGTTGCAACTGTATTTGAATATTGGCGGCATTTGATTCCTTGTTGTGACGAGAGAAGAACGAAGGAGTAGCAACAATATCAAGCGCTGTAATTGCAATCTTGTGGAAGAGAAACAACACAGTAAGCAAAAATACAATTTTGATCATTATATAGGCCACATCAACGGTGCATTATTGCCCATGATTAAATAAGTATAGTAAAAATGTGGTAAGAGTGATAAAGTCGTGCCACATCTCCAAAGTAAGCGTGCATGTGCTCCTTTTTCTTTTCTTTAATACAAAACACTTGGGATCCAATGCAATGCAAGGACCGTTTCCTCAAAAGAAAAGTTACTTCAAGAACAATTGAAGTAATTCAAGGTCTAAATCTTTTCAAAAATAGAAAGCAAAGGTCAAAGTCGAGAATTCGTTTGCAAAATGCCTGTTTGTTGTCAAATCATGGCTAGGCCATTTCTCAAAACCTCTCGTTTCAGGTGCACTCAAAATGTTGACCTTGTGAACTCATATCTCCGGTGTTTGGTGGTCGATTTCCAAATGGTATGTGCATGGTATGGTATGCTATTGGTATGTGCATTTAAGTTGAAGACCAACAAATGTAACCATGAATTCAAAAAGAATTCAAAATATTATCGTTTTGTTGCCTTGTTGAGTCAAAAGGGGGTACTTTTTTTTAGACACCCGGTATTTTTACCAGTTTTACATACCTGGATTGGTAAAGGACAATTCCGGGGTTGGTATGATTGATGATAAAATACAAGATTATACTGTTATGAATGATGTTAAACATTACAGGACAAGTCCGGGGTTGATATGATTCATGATAAAATGCAAGAAAATACTGCTATGAATGATGTATGATACTTTTTTCCACTAGTTTTCGCTTCCTCCTTGTGAAATTACATATTCAAATAAGCAATTTGAGCGAAGGGACGTCATATCGCGCAAACGAAGACGAGGCTGTGTGATTGTTCTTTCGCCTCTTTATCGTAGCAAGCCTCTTAATCGTGTTCTCGTGCCATTGTCAATGTTTACTATCTAATATTAAAGCAATTGAAACTGGTTTATCGGATTTTCATGCAATGGTAGTAGCCGCATTGAAAGGCAATTTTCATAAAAAAGGCCCTAAGATTATCACCTACCGAGATTACAGTAAATTTGATAACTCCATTTTCAGAGAGAAGGTTGGGGAAGAGCTTAACTCAAAACCTCTAATGAAGCAGGATTTCAAAACTTTCAATTCTACTGTTAAGAGCATACTAGATAAGCATGCACCTCTAAAGAAAAAATACCTTAGAGCGAATGATGGACCTTTTATGACCAAAGAACTTAGAAAGGCTAACATGAAGCGCACACGACTAAAAAACAAATTCAATAGAATTCGAACAAATGAAAATTGGACTGCATATAAGAGGCAAAGAAACCTGTGTGTTAAAATCCTTCGTCAAAATAAGAAGTCTTACTATGCTCAACTTGATCCTAAAGTTGTCAGTGACAACAAGAGGTTCTGGAAAGCTGTAAAACCCTTGTTTTCAAATAAGATTCAAAGTAGCTCTTGTATCACCCTTCTAGAAAATGGTGTTGTTGAATCAGATGATGGTAGAGTTGCTGAAATTTTAAATGACTATTTTGTAAATATAACGGAAACTTTGTGTATAGCTAATGAAGACGATCAAGAGCCTTTGAATGTTCACGAAGAAGATCCCTGCTTAACAATGATAAAACGTTTTCAGTCACACCCCAGTATCCTTAAAATAAAGTCGTCTGTCAAAAGCACCATAAATTTCTCCTTCAGGAAGATCACAGTCGAAGAAATGCAAGAACAGTTGCAAAATTTAGATCCCAAGAAGGCTTCCCCACAGGAAGCAATCCCTGCAAGAATATTAAAGTCTAACGCAGATCTGTTTTGTTTTCCACTTGCAGAGCTTTTCAATAAACTTGTTGAGGAAAGCCGCTTCCCAGATGATCTAAAAAATGCTGATGTTTCTTCGCTCTTCAAAAAAGATGATAATATGAGCAAAAAGAATTATAGACCAATTAGTCTCCTTCCTACAATCACGAAAATATTTGAGCGACTAATGCATAGACAATTGTCTGAATTTACTGCACGCTTTTTTTCACCACTATTAGGAGGGTTTAGACAAGGGTACAACACGCAGCATGTTTTGTTAAACTTTTTGCAATATTGTAAGAACAGCATTGATAACAAGGGACTTGCAGGGGCAGTGTTCATGGATCTTTCAAAGGCTTTTGATTGTGTAAACCACGAGCTTTTAATAGCAAAACTGAGTGCCTATGGACTTGATCTGGACGCCCTTCAACTCATAAGAAGCTATTTATCAAAAAGACAACAGAGAGTAAAGATCAACAGCTATTTTAGTGACTGGAAAGAAATTAAAGTTGGAGTACCGCAAGGGTCGGTCCTGGGGCCTTTGCTATTTAACATCTTCATAAATGATATCTTCTTTTTTGCATATCACACAAAGATATGTAACTATGCTGATGATACCACAATCTTTGCATGCCATGCGGATCTTGATACTATTGTTAGACAATTAGAAGCAGACAGCTCTGTGATAGTAAAATGGTTTTCTGACAACTTTTTGAAGCTAAATAATGATAAGTGCCACCTGATGATATTTGGTGATAAAAGCACCGAAACAACGGTCACAATTGGAAATTCAAGAATTAAGGAAAGTGATTATGAAAAGCTGCTAGGTGTGACTTTTGATAAGAAATTAAGTTTCAAAAACATGTTGAAGATTTATTTAAAAAGGCTAACCAAAAGCTTCACGCACTGGCTCGCTTGTCTAATTACATTGATCCTATCAAATCAGAAATTTTAATGAATTCCTTCATCAGGGCACAATTCAATTATTGCCCACTTGTATGGATGTTTAATGATAGGTCAACTAATTCAAAATTAAATCGCATTCACGAAAGAGCACTGCGATTGGTATGCAGAGATAGTATATCAGAGCTAGAAAAGTTGAAGAACAAATATGTTACCATTCATCAGCACAATCTGCAATTGCTAATGCTTGAAATATTCAAAACAAAAAACAATCTAAATCCAACATTTATGAAAAACATTTTTACTGAGAGAAATATTCACTACAGTTTGAGAAGTGAGAATCATTTGCAGTTGCCGAATATAAAGACAACAACATACGGAATAGAAAATATTCAGTACAGAGGTCACCTTTTGTGGTCCTCGTTGCCAAAGGAAATTAAAGATTCCAACACATTATTTGAATTCAAGCGAAAAATAAAATTATGGCATGGAAATACTTGCATCTGCAGATTGTGCAAAGTTTTCATTAAAGATTTAGGGTTTTTGTAGGTTTTAAAGTAAAAAATTGTAAATTAAGTTTTAACTTATTTGTTGGCGTTAGTTAGCTTATTAGCTATATATATTTTTTTTTATCTTGCCAACGTAAGAGAAATTGTTAATAATAATAATAATAATAATAATAATAATAATAATAATAATAATAATAATAATAATAATAATAATGATAATGAGTACACGATAAAGAGGCTAGCAGTGGTTAAGAGGCGAAAAACAATCGCACAGCCTCGTTTTCGTTTGAATGATATGACGTCACTTCGCTCAAATTATATTTGAATACGTATTTTCATAAGGAGAAGTCGAGAAATAATGGAAAAAAGTATAATACATCTTTAGTAGCAGTATTATATTGTAATTTATCATCAATCATACCAACCCCGGACTGGTCCAATGTTTTGTCAATAGGCTAAAGCCCATACACGTATTTTTCTAAGAAACTGCCCAGAAGAAACTAAGCTCGCCAAAGAATTAAGAAACTATTTATTATTGGGAAAATATAATCTAAGAAACTATTTATTTTGATAAAGGAAATACTTGACACATTTTTACTTTATTTTCTCTTCCTCTCTGTATCATATTACTCATAAGGTACTTGAGTAATGTCACGTCTAAACATTGGAATGGCTGAGAAAACCTTGTTTTGAAATGTTCATGAGGGCACAGGTACTGAACATGAAGATTGCTATGGAACCTCTCTAAGGGCCTGTTTACATGGGAGTTTTCAGCCCGGGCTGAAATTTCAGCCCGTTTACCCGAGGTGAAACTTCAGCCCTCCTCTACGGTCAAAAGCTTGTAAATATCAGTTTGCCATTACATGGAAAATGTTTCGCCCCGGGCTGAAAATTGGCCCTGGGCTGAAATTTCATCTCACCTTGTGCTAGCCGAGATGAAACGTTAATCCCTTAATTAGCATGTTAATCCCCATTGTTTTACGTGACGCGCTCCCATGTAATGGCCAATATTTTTTCAGCCCGGGCTGAAAAATCAATGACGCATGCGCTTTTGTCTACTTTTCGCACTAAACAGATTTTCAGCCCGGGCTGAAACTCTCCATGTAATGGCAAAATATTTTCACCTCGGGTAGCAGGGCTGAAAACTCCCTTGTAAACAGGCCCTAAGAAACTAGTAAGAAACTCTGAGTACTCAAAATCCGATAAGAAACTTTCAGTACTGGCCCAAATCATTTGCTTCTTTTACGTGTAGTGTAATGGCTTTGCGTCTGACGGAAATAGGCAGTGCGAAGCAATACTTGTATCTTCAGTTGAATGTTTTTGAAAGAAAATGAATGAATACAAGACGAAATTTAGAGACGAAGGGAGATTTAGAAATCCGTGGGAGAAGGGAGAAACTGTTCATTTTTGCTGGGAGAAGGGAGAAATTGCCAAATTTTCGTGGGAGAAGGGAGATTTAGACCCCTGTTCCACCCCCCTGCAAACAGGATATCAACGGTTTCCATTCCTCCGAATATGATGTTGATACTAGATTGCACTAGCAGAACCAGCAGGGACTTGAAGAAAAAAAATAATAAAAAGGAACTGACCAGATTTCGAACTCGGGTCGCGTGCGTGAAAGGAGCACAAGACGACCGCTTCGCCAACCGACCGTTAGCTAGCCTGAACGCTGGAATCGTACATTATCTTGATAACACAGCCGAGGGCCGCAAAGCATCGATGTTGACCAGGGCCCTTTAAGAGGATAACAGAGAACTTTCATCCTTCTGAAACATTTGAATTTCGGCCTTGCTCGCCAGAGGAGATAATGACTCAGACAGAAAGATTAGATAAAAAGCATCTCCAATCGAAAGTCCCGGGGGGGAGGGGTACTTGATTTACGAAAATACGAGGACGTGCCGCTGGAAAATCTAAAAAGGCACCCTGTCCCGGAGCAAAATTCCCGAAAATGATACCCTGTCCCGGAGTAAAACTTTAAAAATAATACCCTTTTCTTGGGTTTCTTCATACAAAATTGTAGCCTGCCCTGGGAATTTGATAGAAATTTGATAGAAATCTATCAGAAAAAGCGGAAATGTTGCCATCCAAACGATTTAAATCATATTCGCGGAGTGCAAATGGCTTACAACGACGATACGTAGTCAATTATACAAAATATGGACCCTGTCATGGAGCCGACCATACAAAAGTGATACCCTGTCCCGGAGTAGGAATCCTGAAAATGATACCCTGTTCGGCGGCACGTCCCCGTACGGAAAAATATATGAGTACCCCCCCCCCCGGGTCGAAAGTATTCCAGCTAAAGTTCTAAAAGAAAATTCTGATTTGCTCTTGCCACACTTGATTAGCACTTACAACTCATGTATTTCTGAAAGCTATTTTCCTAACAAACTGAAAGCTGGGGATATTTCCTCACTTTTTAAAAAGGATGATGCTTTTAGCAAGAAAAATTTCAGACCAGTTACTGTTCTGTCATCAGTTTCTAAGATTTTTGAGCGACTCATGTATGAGCAAGTAATGCCCTTTGCCGAGTGCTTTCTGGCTCCTCTACTATGTGGTTTTCGGAAAGGCTATGATACGCACATGCACTTCTAAAATTCCTAGAAACCTGTAAGATAACGATGGATAACGGAGGCTTTGCTGGTGCACTATTAATGGATCTCTCCAAAGCCTTCGACTGTCTAAATCACGAGCTACTATTGGCAAAATTGCATGCATATGGTTTTAGTAGAAGTGCTCTCGCGCTTATTCACAGCTATCTTTCGAACAGAAGACAAAGGGTCAAAATTAATGGTTCCTTTAGCACGTGGAAAGAAACTAACTTAGGTGTGCCACAAGGTTCGGTGCTAGGGCCCTTGTTATTTAACATATATATTAACGATTTATTTCTTCTGATGAACGGAACCGAAATATGCAACTATGCAGATGATACTACCTTATACTCATGCGATTATGAGGTAAGAAATGTGATAACAAGACTAGAGCAAGATGCAAACCGACTAACAGCATTGTTTCCAGAAAACTATATGAAATTAAATGAAGATAAATGTCACTTCATTCTTTTTGGGGCTAGCAAAGAAAGAGTTAATATACACGTTGGAGAAGCCCAGATAGAAGAAAGTGACGAAGACAAGTTACTGGGCATTAGTCTTGATAAGAAATTAAGTTTTAAAAAGCATGTCCAAACGCTATGTAAAAAAGCTAGTCAGAAGCTTCATGCTCTTACTCGCATTTCAATCTTCATGGAGCCCGAGAAACTAAAACTGTTGATGAAAACATTCATTATGTCCCAGTTTAGCTATTGCTCGCTGATTTGGATGTTTCACGATAGAAATTTGAATAATAAGATAAACAGGATACATGAAAGGGCCCTAAGAATCGCATACAAGGACAATGTTTCTAGCTTTGCAAATTTGTTAGAAATGGATAATTCGGTAACCGTTCATCAGAGGAACCTGCAGTTGCTCATGGTAGAGATCTACAAAACAAAATATGATCTAAATCCCAGCTTTATGAAGCAAATTTTTGAGGAAAAAGAAATGCCTTACAACCTAAGGTGTTCTGATAAACTACAACTACCAAAGGCGAAGACAACTTGCCTTGGAATCGATACAGTCAGATTTATGGGGAAAAAGTATGGGAGACACTACCACCAGAACTGAAAAATTCAGATTCCCTTCAGATTTTCAAAAGGCTTATCAAAGCCCATCAATCCCAAGCCTGCAACTGCAGATTATGTAAAATATTTTATCCCAATTTAGGTTTTTTATTGTAAATTATATCTTCACTTGTAACATTATATGTATTTTTTGTAAATAGTTGGCCTTAATTAGCAATTGTAGCTATATTTTTAGCCAACTTTAAATGAAAGAATTAATAATCAGACGAATAATGAATATACGCTACAGTTTTGCCAGAGAAACGACATACATCAAGTAAAATTCCAAATTTCAAATGTCTACTTTCTTTTGTTGTTTTTCATGTGGCATGCCTTCGATTGAAAATTGAAAGTTACCTGCAAACTCCTCAACCTTGCGTCTGACAAGTGTCTAACAAACTGAAACTTTCCACAAAAGACCATTTTCCGTATTTCACAGAAAAAGTACAATACATTAAATGGTAAGGAGATCGGCGACAGTCTGCGATCGTCGGCGATCCCTATCTTCCATCTTCCAGCATCTTCCATCTGCGATTTCAGCAGAGTGTTTCCATTAGTCGGTGACCAGTCGGTGACAGTCTGCGACGCACCTATACCATGATCCTTTTCAAACCCACAAGATGGCGCGCAAGCGTAGCAACAACAACTACTATCATCTAATTGGCTAATCAGATCCACGTGATCATAGTTTAACAAAAGCGCGTCTGCGATGATCACCGATCGTCTGCGATGTGTGTTTCCATAAACATTTTCCCAGATCGGGACAGTCGTAACGATCGGGAAAGTTGAACTTTGTTCAACTCTCCCGACGCTTACGATCCACGATCGCCGACGGTCTTAAGGATCGTAAGCAAGCGTTTCCATTAAATCGGGAACGCAACGCAGACGATCGCAGACGATCGCAGACTGTCGCCGACCTCCTTACGATCGCTCTACGATTTAATGGAAACCAGGCTTTATATACATCATTAAAAAGATCAGATTTTCTTCTTTCGTGCTGTGTGTAAAGTTTTGTGCGACCTTGATGGTAATAAAAATCAGCTAAAAACTCATCTCATCTTTACATTTAACAAGTTGAAACCAAGACCCTACCAATAACAGACCTTCCATAGTTCACATTCCAGTTTTGTCAGAGAAACGTTATACAGCATTAGAATGGTCAAACTTTCCTCTTTCTTGCAGGCACATGATAATCTACCGTAAAAGATTAAGCCCCAGGCAAGCACATCTAATTTCTGAGACTCAATGAGGGGCTTAAAAGAGAGGGGAACTTATTAGAGAGGGGGGCTTATTCACAAAGTCAAGTGCACATATTTTTTATAAGAAACTAAGAATTTGGGCCAGTACTGAAAGTCTCTTAAAGTTATCAGACTTTGAGTACTCGGAGTTTCTTGCAAGTTCCATGACAAACTTCATGTTCACTACCTGTGCCCTACCATGGGTGCTGGCATGCCAGAGAATTAACAAAAAATGAGAGACAAAAATAAGAAAACCTCTGGCACCCATTGTACCTGTGCCCCTGTGAACATTTCAAAACAATGCTTTTTGAAGCCTTTTCAATTTCTAGACATAAATACCCTCCGAGTAATATGGCACAGGAAACAAGTGAAAATAAAGTAAAAATATATTTAGGCTTTCTTTTGTCAAAATAAATAAGTTTCTGAAGTTATATTTTCCCAGTACTGAATTTTGCGACCCACCGGAACCAGAACGAGGTTGTGTACACGTTTTGACCTGCAAAATTTTTGCAAAAGTTTTTGTTCAGTTTGAAAACATAAGATGGCGGACGAATGAAGCGCCGGTAAATAAATTATTTCCGTTGTTTTCTATTAATTTAAATCATCTTATCCTGGATTTAGAAGACATTATGATGTTACGCAAAAGACATATATTTGTTTTAATTATACTCGTACTGGATGTTGTCATAGCTGATGATTTTTATGAACTTCTTGGCGTTCCAAGAGCAGCCACTGTTGCAGAAATTCGACGAAGCTTCAAAAAGTTGGCACTAAAGCATCATCCTGACAAAAACAAGGTAACCGACTATGATTGTCTTTATGTGACCTAACGCAAGATACCTCTGCTTAGATTGTAGCAAAAGATGGTTTTTCGACCAGACCTGTAGACTAGTCTAGACTAGAACTAACAACTAACTTTAGACTAGCTGTGTTGTGCCGAATTTAGGCCAAAACACTGCCCAGTGCCAAAGAATGATTTTGAAGAATTGCTTTTCACAGGCCAATACTACTGAGCTGAATGAAGACTCTCTGACAGACATATTAAACTTATTAAATAAGGCATTTTATAAACTCTGCAACTGCATGCTACATATGCCAAATTTCAGTAGAATTTTAGTAATTTACTCAGCCTTATATCTTTCATTGATGTCGACGAAGAGGTTACTATTTACACAACCATTGGTCAGATGGCTCTTAGGTCAATTGGCTAAGTACTTCTAAGTACTTCTGTACATAGCATCATTATACAGCTGCTTCCAAAGTCAAAATTTCTGTTCTGTTCAGTTCAGTTTGGTTTAAGAATTCCACTACATACAAAAATCTCTCTAAAATAGCATACAATAATTAGATTATAATAACAATTACAACAGGAGATAAAACATCAAATGAAAAATTATACAACAGGATTACATAGAATTTTGTATGGAGAGGAATTTCTTAAGGAGGGTTAAGGAATTTCATTTGACACCAGTCCCAACTTTATAGATTGAATATGAAGGAAGATATCAATTTTAGGTGTGGCACGAGTAACGTCCGGTCGCAACAAATTTCAAAAGTTTGACCGGTCATAATTCTGAAACCGTTTAAGCTAGGAAGCTGAAATTTTCACAAAAGATCTATCTTTGCACCAGAAAACTTTGTACAAAATTTGAGCAAAATCTAAGAGGTTAATATTTTTGAAGTGGTTACACTTGAAATAGAATGTCCCATAGACTAATTGAGGAGACAGCACCCCCTAAACTAAAAACTTATTCTTCAAAGTATAAACATATGTGGATGTTAGGATTGATTTCATTAAGAGTTATCTTATGGAGGTATTCAGGACTGGTATTTGTTGGAGAAAAGATTTTATTCCAGTTTACGACAGAAAATAATTACTGGAAGGGAAGAGACTGTTTGATGATATTGGAGGGAGCTTCATTCCAACATTTAGTGCCGGCATGTCTAATAGATCTAGATCTGAACCCCTATTGCAAAGTATCCTTACACGTCATAAAGATATCACCCTTGCGAGCCTGCCACGTATCATATTGATGAACAAATGACAAAGTTTCAAAACAATTGTGGAAGAAGGTGGGAGAAATCAAATTAACAGTTTCATAAGTGGCTTGAGATGAAATAAATCATATAACTTAACGATTTTCCCTGGGGGACCACTCCTATACTTTCCTATGGTATCATGTTTGTACAAAGGCTGTCGTACATGTGCACCCTAAACGCTGACCTGTTTTAGCGAAATACATACCCTAATCGCAGACAATTTTCTTGAGAACATACCCTTTCCCGTGTCAAAAAAGAACTTCTGTAGTTCAGGTACCCTAAGCGTTAAGAAATCAGTTACTAAAATTGCTAATATTGCCGATGTGATTTGAAGAGGAAGAAACTGCTCCCGACTTCCTACCCCATCTTGTGCTGGTCTGCTAAGTTCTTTGACTCATTACAAATTCTATTTTATAAATTTTGATTTAAATATCATTGTAGAGGAGTTTAACTTTATCAAATGCAGAAAAGTGCACCTTTTTTAAAATTATGGTTGAATTGGCACCCCTAAACACGGGCCTGCATGGGCCCATGCCTACTTTCAAGAAAGGCACCCTTTCCCGTGCTTTTTTGTGCAAGCATGATAACACATCAGGTACCAAGTGGTTCCCCGGGGAATTTTCAAGTCAGAAAGTATTGGTGTGGATGGAGAAGTAACATTCTTGCAAGTAACATAGCTCTAAGAACTTTCTTTTGTAGAAGGTACAGTACACTATTGGTTTAGTATGGATGTTGCAGGTAAGACCCCATACAATGATCCCATACTGAAGAGAAAGGCACATAAAAAGTAATACAAGGAAATTAGAACACTAGGTTGAAAATAGACAGTAGAAATCTGCATATATTTTATACATTTAAGATTTTAAATGTGACATTCTTGACATCTTATCTTTTCCATTTTAGGATGATCCCACTGCCCATGACAGGTTTACTAAAATCAATAAAGCATATGAAGTTCTGAAAGGTAGGCCTACTAAGAAACAAACAAACTTCTTGTATGCGTGTTGCATGATGTTTCAGTACATACAGATGAATAACAGTATAAATAATTTTGCTTTGAACGGGGTTTTTTTTTGCGACGTAAATGAAAGAATAATAGGATAGGCAAGCATAGCAACAAGAACAGGAGAGGAAGAGAAGGGGTTAGTTAGAATAATGTCATTGTAAATAATTAAATTGTTTATTAAGTCCTGCAGGAAAGAGAGTCCACGTTTGAAAATTATACGCTTCTCCAAAGTCTTTCTTTTGGTACTGTCCGTGGGTGAAAAAAGGAGGCCAAGAATCATCATGTCATCGGTTGAATGGTTGGGTGAATTAAAGTGTCTTGAGATGTTGCTATTGGGGTCATTTTCATGTTGCTCGTTCAGATGGATCTTATGTTTAACGTTTCGCAAATGTACGCCAAATATGTTGTTGATTTGGCGAGAAGTTTCTCCAATATAAAGGATGTGGCATTGAGTGCATGAAATGCAATATATGACCCTAGTTGATGAACAAGTAAAGATATAGCTTTGATTGTGAATGTCTTATTTCCGTTGGTGATTGTAGTTGTTGGGTTGACGTGGGTACATGTTTGACAGAGGGCATGATTGCAAGGAAAAGTGCCAGGAGAGTCTGAGGATCGAAGGTTTGTGTGTACAAGGGAATCTCTTAAGTTCTTATCTAGTACGGAATGCCGTCAAGGGTGGGATGTTGAATATTTTCTTGGCTTTGGAATCATTGCTTAGTAATTTGAAATTGTTGTAGATTATCTTCTTGATTCTGTTATTAAGTGGATGACAAGTAGGGGTAAAAGGTACTCTGTTGTTGGATTGGTTTTTGTCAACTGGTAGCAAGGCGTTGTCCTGTGTGAGGTTGTGGACTCTTTCCGAGGCAGAAGTGGTGATCTTTCAGGATAATTCTTACGATGGAAAATGATGTCATTTCTTTGTCTTTGCACTAGAAATCTTCATCATTGGAACAGATACGGTTCAGACGTCTTAGTTGGGAATAAGGAATGGAATCTTTGCATTTGCTTGGGTGGGATGAGTTGTAATCTAGGAAACTGTGTGCATCGGTGTCTTTATAATAAATCAAAGTTGCAATGGTGTCATTTCTAATTGTGAGTTGGATGTCAAGAAAAGGCAAGGCATGCTCTGTTATGTTGTGAGTAAATTGGAGAGCAGGGTGGAAATTATTTGCGAAGTCAATGAAATTCTGTAGGGCTTCAAGCGGAAGGGATGTTGCACCGATGATATCATCCATATATCTCTTGATGAGGCAAGGAATTGGGCCATTGTAGGAATTCCAGATGAGATGTTCTTGATGTCCAACGAAGAGGCAGGCGTAGCTAGGGCCAAGTTTGCTCCCCATTGCAACAACAGAAGTTTGAAGGTAGAAACTGTTGTTGAATGTGAATGCGTTTGTAATTAAGACGAGTTCGGCAAGGCGAAGGTAAGTATTGGATGGTGGATCTTGTTTTGGGCGCTGTTCAAGGAAGAATTTGAGGACTGTACGTCCATCAGCATGAGGAATGCATGTGTATAATGATTTGACATCCATAGTAAACAAAAATTTGTTTGGGCCTGTAAATTTAAATTCTTTGAAGAGGCGAAGGCATGTGAAGTATCCTTTATGAATGTAGGTAGCTGCTGATTTATAGGCGTGAAGATGCTGTCAAGGAAGGAGGCAACCTGAGCTGTTGGGCAAGATACGGCTAACATGATGGGACGGCCAGGATTATTAGGTTTGTGGATTTTAGGAAGCATGTAGAAGACAGATGTTCGAGGATGTTGAAGGTAGAGTTTATCTGCGTTATAAGGAAGGTCTTCGAGGCTCATTTCTTCTTTGATTGTGTTGATGATGGTTTTGTTATAGGTCTTGGTGGGATTTTTGTGAAGGTTATTCTAGGACGCAGTTTGTAGCTGGGAGTCACCTTCTTGGATATATAGGTCTTTTCTCCAGACGACAATGCGACCACCTTTGTCAGCAGGCTTTATTAGTATGTCTTCTTTTGACTTAAGATGTTTAAGTGCAGACTATTCTTCTTGAGTTAGGTAAGATTTTTTGCATTTGGCCTGAAAATTAATTTGTGAAATCTCATACCTGCATCTATCAATATAAAGATCAAGAGCTGAAAGCTTGCAGGTTTGGGTGTCCAGGCTGACTTTTTTGGAAAGAGGTTGTTGCCCGGGGGGGCGCTACTCATAATATTACTCTGAAAAACCTGACCCTATTAGGCCTAATATGCTGGGATTCCTAGCATACCAATCAGATTGCGAGATTTGGCAAAGAACAATCAGTTTCGAACCTTCAATTCGATTGACGCAGCTTACTAAATTTGAAGTAAGTTGCTGCGGCAGGTACTTGAAGATTTCTCTGATATGTTTTGGTCTTAAATTGCAGCATTAAAAGACTTATTTTGCACTCACCAGGTAAAGTGAACTTTCTTCTTCAGATGAATACCAAGTTTTGTTGATTAAGTGTCTGCTTACCGTGGTTTCTATCGCATTTCCTTTCTGAGGAGTGACCGTTGAACAGAGCCGAAGCAGTCGTTCGATCCAGATTCGATCAATCGAATGCAGAAAATAGGGTCAGGTTTTTAACTGTATATTTTGCTGACGGGATGTGCACTCCTTTCCTGGGTATCGTTTTCGCCTTTTTTTCTAACGTCGGGTATCAAAAGACGGCAATCTTTCTAAAGCCGGACGTCAAAAGTGTTATTTCATTGTTTTTCGACGAAATTTTACGTTTTGGGGTATGCTTTTCGCCAATTTTCTCTAAAGCCGGCTATCATTTCAAGGGAAAATTTCTAAAGCCGGGTGAAAATTTTTTTTCTTGGAGTGCACATCCCCGTACAATTGAAATTCAAGTACACCCCCCGGGGGTTGTTGATAGTGGTGATGTCATCTGGTTCAGGAAAGGAGCAATCAAACTGTTGGCTTGCTGTGAACATTCTTCGGAGTTTTCTAAGAAACAAGTTGTGTTTTAAACTGAACATCTGCTATGAAAGTGTTAATAGATTTGTCTGCGTGTTGTCTTGTGTAAAATATGTTGTCTTGTGTAAAGTGCATCTTTTATGAATTGCATTTTATGTGACATATCGAGAGAGAAGTGAAGTGAACACCTGCATATACAATAAGAACCCACAACTTTGCAAGTCAGCCTGGGTTCTCATTCCAAATGAGCTCAACAGAAATATACTTGAGTTGACTCTGTAGTACATTCACACAACTGGTCAACTCGATTAAGATTGGCATAAATCTTGGTAAACATCATTCAACAATCTTTACGAATCACTGGGATGGTAGAACAAAATGCTGACCTGTAAAAAGTGGGGACCTTGGGTGGGAAGCAGTGGCAGGTATATCGTTTATATGTACTGTAGCATTTTAATAAAATTATAATAATTATAATTGTATATCTAGTTGTATTTTAGCTGGGGGAGGGGGAGGGGCAGTCATGATCATGTGCCCCCCTTGGCATCGTTCTTATAGTGTTGTATGGTACCCTTTTTGTAGTGTCTTAGATACAGTGATTCCTTATTGCAAACATTTTACATTGAATTTATATTAAAACGGTTTTTATACAATGGATACTACATACATTGGATTGGTTTTTATAAATTGGAGTCTATTTTGACGATTTCAGCCTGTAGGTTTTTAGTCCACTGGGTTCTTATACATGGATGTTACTGTATATGTTCAATATCTTAACTGATTGTCAAATGTTTAAAGCATTAAACTGTTAAGTGCAAAAGTAGATCTTCTAATTTATTACCAAGCAAGGTAAAAACAAAGTATTGAGATGCACTGCGTAAACACATTGATTTCAAAATCAAAATTCTTCCCACAGATGAGGAGCTGAGAAAGAAATATGATCTTTATGGTGAAGAAGGCCTAAAAGATGATCATTTTAGTAATCAATATCAAAGTTGGGATTATTATAATCAAGAATTTGGTATTTATGATGATGATGCAGAAATTTTAACACTTACTCATTCTGACTTTGGTAAGTAGTATTTTTTATAACATGGAGAATTGATTATTTCGTTTTTTTTCAAGACTGCAAAGTCAGTTTTAACAATCAAATTTTCATATCTTTTCCTTTGTCTTATTTTAAGTGACAGAAAATAGACCTTGGCCAAGTCAAATGGAAGAGACTTTCGTGCAGGCCAATGGCCTAAGTCGATACTGCTATAATTACATTATTATGTTATATTATATATTGATTAAAGAAATTCCTAGTATTCCTTGTTCCAACATTCGGCTTATTGTAATCTGCGTAAGCATGTGTAAGTTACGCAATTTACAACACAAAAGTGCGTAGAAAAATAACTCATACACAAATTTATGTGTCAACCGGGCAACTGTGGTATGTTTAGCATAACGTAAAACATGATCATTAACACCGAACTGCTGCATCTGCTGAGAGATCTTTCTCAATGGCTAGACGCCTCAAAACCTGGCTTCGTTCAAACATGAAGCAAGGAAGATCCGGCAAGATTCAACAATCTAGCGATATTGAACTTGCATAAACGACGAGTAGACACGGTGTCCATCTTGGAAATTGCTAACGATTTTGTTAAAGATTAAAATAGGCATTGCAACTTTGGAAAGTTTGCTTTTACAAATCTTACGCAGTAATAGTTTGTTTTTAGAAGAAACGCTTTGTTATTAATTTCGTTGGTTGTAATGATATATGTCTCTTTTCATAGTAATTAAAATCTTTTCTGAACCGAACTATATATAAATATGGACGTAAAGAGGCAAGTCTTTTTTCGAAAGGGGCGTTTTCCGGCATTCTAAAGGGCATGGCCTCAAATTTTTTTCCTGCCCCCGGACCCCCATTACAGCTTGCTTCGCTCCTCGCTCAGCCCCCCACTTTGAAACTGCTGCGCGGTCCCTGATGCGTAAGATCACTTTTATGTGTGCGTGCGTAAGATGATGGGTAAGATGATGCGTATAAGATGGCTTTAATGCGTAAGATGATGCGTAAGATGAAAATATCATCATCCAATAGAGAATATTGCAGATTGGAGCCGCAAAGGCCATTCAAATGTCATTCGTAGGCAGAAAATGTTGATTGCCTTTCAAACTGAAACTTCTTTTAAGAGCTGGACATATCAGATTCAGAAGAAACCACACCAAATGCTAATTTAGGCCGTATTCCCCGTTTTAACAGACGATAATCCCTTATCATATTGACTTCGCTCAGTCTCACGTTTTTACATAGGAAATAGGATCAGAAAAGATTTTCGCCTTTTAGTAAAGTGAATGAATTAAGATGTAATTTCTAACGCTGTTGCAGATATGTTTCTTGACATCGAGCTCAGTTCTAGAGTTCCTTAAATTTTTGGCCATCCTAGTACTAGTTTCTTGCAAAATAGTTTCTCATATAAAAGAACGTGTATTTGGAGTGTTTTTACCATTCATAACGCCGTTGAATTTGTCCCCTTGCGTTACATTTTGGAGGCTGTCTTCGTTTTGCAGATTGAGGTTGAAGGGGGATTCTGCAAAACGAATACCAAAGACTTTTGTAGTAAATATTGTGGATTTCGTTTATTTATCGCAGGATTATTTGCATAAACTATTTGCAAGAGAAAGATCTATTGGCACTGGATCCTGGAAATCTACTCTGTCTTGAGTTATTGGTCTGTGCCTCTTCGTCTTCGTTTTCTACCTTCGGTCTTCGTTTTATAAACACCCCGCTCGCTACGATTTAGTTACATATCAAATTCAATATCGCCTTGGAATTGAAGATATCAGATTCCATAAAAACCATAAAGAAACCCTTATTTAGAGGCATTTTCTCCGTTTTTTTTTTACCACCCTTGGCATTATGTAGAGCTTGTGCGGCAGGGAAACTTCGATTCTCAAAATTTTGGATATAATAAAGGGTCTAACATTTGTGAAAATTGGGGAAGGTCCTAAATTGGCGCTCGTTTTCTTTGACAGACAATCAGGATTGCATCGTGAAGAGTGGTCAAAATAACTCAGATAACTGAGCGAAGTCAATAGGAAAAGGGCCTGTCGTATGTCGCCATGTAGTTAGTCCGTTATTTTAAAAGATACAGTGGAAACAGCGTACCTCGTGTGACTCTGAGCCATTGTAAGGAACTGTACTATATATATTGTTCTTTTGCGATTGCTTGTGAAATTTTCAGATGTTTTCATGAATTCAGGAATCTTTGGTTGTCACAGAACTGTAATGCATTCCGGCCATTTTAACCCAACTATCTCAGCCGAGATACTTTATAAATGTTATCCTTCTCTCCATAGAATTATCCGTACTTGGTTCTGATGATGTCTGGTTCATTAATTTTTACTCACCTTATTGTTCTCATTGTCATACTCTTGCACCAACGGTAAGCCAATCCAGCACATTTCTTCATTTCTTCTTTAATATTTACTCACCTTATTGTTCTCATTGCCTTTTCAAGCAAAATGTTCCAAAGACTTTCCAAACCTACTGAGCCTACCGTTTTCAGACTTTCGATGGCAATCGAACTTGAATTTCAAGTGTACCAATTCTACCGTTCTCAAACTTGGTGCTAATCAAAACATATCTTTAAGTTTCTATACAAGTAGATTTCTTCCTTAGTTACGAGCCCCGTTGTTCTCAAAAATGTGAGAGCATACACATGACGTTAAATTCAACTTGCCTTGTAACCATGATCTAGAATTTCAGTATTGTAATCTTTGAATGCAATGGCTCTTTCTAAGATTGCTGCAGCAAATAGTAGCATTATACATTCCATCCAAATTCTAAGCTCTCGGGTTTCAGATATCAAGCGTTGTTGCTTCTAAAGAATCTCATTTTGACTTCGATCTGAAGTGCTTCCAATTTTTGTAAAAGGGCCAAAGTTGAAACTGATTTATGGTAACAGTAAGTTCAGTGAGAATAGTGAAAAGAGATAGATAAACTCCAAGGATCAGGATCCTTATTTGACGCGAAGAAGGGAAGGGCAGACAAGATATCTCCTTGAAAAACAGATTTGTTAATTGTCTGCCGGGTGAGTCAGAAAAAACGCCCACCTTTTAAAAGTATACTGCTCCTTAAATATGCAAGCAATAATAGTTTGCAATATCTGCTTGAACAGCCAACATGTTCAATTATTATTAGAATTTTTCCTTGCTGAAATCGGTCACTACGTTCTTATTTTGCAAGCAATTTTCTCTAGAAAGTCCCTTCGAGAAACCTTTAAAAATGTGCTAAAATCACAAGAACTTTCGCTATTATATGACTTGAACACGCTTTGGAACGTGTCATCCTCCTAGGAGGATAAAAAGACGTCCCCATAGTATGAATAGCTTATTCAGAAGGATTCTATTCTCCCAAGAGGACAAGATATGTAAGTGTCATTATCGTAAGGAAGGAAACCCAAGGTTTTTGAAACGGGCTTTCTGCAGAAAATATCCCATATGCGCGGGAAGGAATGAACAAAGCGGCAATGAAAAAACAGTTTTCAATATTATTGCTTTGATATTCAGGGAGCAATATTTTTTCAAACGCCGGGCGTTTTCTTTTTTCTCACCCGGTATAAACGAATACTTCTTGTTAATGAAATCCGTACCAGTAACTTGTCTGTCGCATAATTTCACGTTTTCCTCAACCAAGAATGACATTTACCACTTGAAGATTGTTAGATTTCAAAAATTAGAATCTGCATTAACTTTGGGTCTTACTTTATCTTTATTTAGTGGCGAGAGGCTGCAAAAGAACTTGATGGTGTTATTCGTATAGGGGCTATTAATTGCCAAGATGAATGGAGTTTGTGTACAAACCAAGGAATTCAAGCGTATCCATCTCTCAAGTTATACCCAACGGTGAGTTAAAGCTCACATTAACTAGTTGCTTACTTAATGGAATGGTACTTTTCGGGTAATCTGCTTTGCTCTGTATGGAAGACACAAATCTATGTCATTCTCATGTCATTTCTGTTTAACATCTATCTGAATGACTTGTTTCTGTTCTTAGAAGAGACTGAAGTCTGCAACTACGCGGACGATACAACAATTTATGTATGTGGTCCTAATGTCGAGAATGTTATCGCAAAACTAGAGAATGATGCCTTTAAGATAAGTGAATGGTTTCCAAACAATCTTATGAAACTAAATGAAGATAAATGTCATTTGATGATTTTTGGTGGGAAGAGTAACGAAGTCTCTGTCAAAATAGGAGAAGCTAGTGTGAAACAAAGTAAAGAGGAGAAGCTTCCAGGGATAACGTTTGATCAAACATTAAGCTTTAAACAACATGTTAAAACTCTTTGCAAAAAAGCCAGCCAAAAACTTCATGCACTTGCAAGAATATCCTGCTACATGGCAGTGCCTATTTTAGTGTGGTCTTGTCCACACTTTGTGGTCTTGAAAATGTGAAATGTGGTCTTGAAATTTAGAATGTGTGGCCTCAAAAACCCTTTGAACTTTCCACATGTATATTTCCTTTCCTTTAATACAATATTGTAATCTAATTTGGCTATGTAAAACGTAAAACGTAAAACGTAAAACGTTTGCTATGTATGAAAGACTTGTTCGCATTTACCTTATATACATTCATTTCCATAATTGGCGTGTACACTAATTTTGTTCAATTGCAGACGAGACAATTTTCTTATCGAGACATTTTTCTGGTAGTCTACGTGTATTTGTCTTAGTAAAGCGTGCATAGGGATTCAGTAGACATTGAAACCAACTCAAAAACTTTGAAAATGAAAAAAAAATGGAAAGGAGTATTTCCCAATCAATAAGGAACGTGGGAAGGGCATTTCCTACTGTTCACAAGAAGGTGGTCTCAACATTTCTTTTTTGAAGAAACCTCCGCTCCCTAGTTTCTTCAGATTGTGGTCAGTGGCATGGCCATGGGGGGGGGGGGGGGCAATTGCCCCCTTTACTTTTGTGGAAGGATGGTCATTGAGATTCCTCTAAAACCGAAGAGAAAATAGCTGGGTATAGGTTGGGTCAGAGTTTTCCGAGAAATGCCAATCTTTCATTTTAGCACTGGCAAGCATGATATTGGGAGATGCATTCTAAGCCAAAGTAAAGGATCTTTCTTCAACAATTTTCCTTGTGCTCTGATTCATAGGATAACTGTCACAAAACAATCAAGGTTTTCTTGTCGCGAAAGGTAAGCATGATATTGGGAGATGCATTCTAAGCCAAAGTAAAGGATCTTTCTTCAAAAATTTTCCTCGTGTTCTGATTCATAGGACAACTGTTGCAAAATGATCAAGGTTTCGTTGTCGCTTAAGGCAAGCATAATATTGGGAGATGTATTCTAAGCCAAAGTAAAGGGCGTGGCCCCAAAAATTTTCCTGGGGGCCTCGCCCCCAGACCCCCTCAATCTATTACCCCCCAGTAAATTTACCCTGGCCACGCCGCTGATTGTGGTCTTGTAAATTCGGCTTAAAATAGGCACTGCTACATGGACACGGAAAAGCTACAGCAGGTAATGCAAGCATTTGTCTTGTCTCATTTTAGTTACTGCCCACTTGTGTGGATGTTTTATGACAGAACCTTGAGTCATAGAATAAATCTTATCCACGAAAGAGCATTGCGTTTTGCGTACAAAGACCATCAAACAGATTTTGAGTCTCTTCTCGAGCAAAGGAATTTGGTATCCATCCACGTAAGGAATCCACAGTTGCTTATGACAGAAGTTTATAAAGCAAAGTCTGGTCTAAGTCCACCTTTCATGAAGGATATTTTCAGTGAGCGCAATATATGCTACAATCTAAGACATGGTAACGACTCACAGCTTCCAAAAGTGCGTACGACGAGCTTTGGAATTGAGACTATATATATCCTTCCTTGGAAACAGACTTTGGAAACAGACTTTGCCAAATGCAGTGAAACAAGCAAGCACACTTCCTATCTTTAAAAACCTGATTAGATGTTGGAAGGGCGAGAACTGTAACTGTAGGCTATGCAAGACATACATTCCGCAGGTTGGGTATCTAACATGATATTCATAATTATGTCATTATGTTCAATCTAATGTTTTTAACGGTTTTGTAAATAGGACTTTTTTTCCCCATTTATTTCATGTTATATGTTTGCTAAATAGTAGGCCTAAATTAGCAGTAATTTTGCTATCTAGTGTATTTTAAGCCTACTTTAAAGAAAGAAATAATAAAAAATAAATAATAAAAATTTCTGCTCGTCACTTTCATTGCATATTTCAGAAACAAATGAAAACTGTTAAAGGCCTTATGCAGCCAAATTTTCGACATTGATTTTTTTCGATTTTCGAAATATTCAAACTTTACTGATTTCATTGATACCAAATTTTACTCAACATCATTGCAGTTAGGGTGTGAAATTCCGTTTTGAAAATTGCTACTCAGCGCGACATTTGACCTTCGCGCGTGACGTCACAATTATGACCACAAACACAACGCACAAGTTTTGTCACGTAAACCCTAATGCGGAGCTCGCGAGAAGATCAAAGACCGTTCAAGGTTTCTTCAAAACAATCTAAGATACTGATGTATTAGAGCTCCACGAAGTCCCCGTACAAGTGAAGCCTTGCTGAAAGTCTGGAAAAATAGAAAATATCTGGGAGTTCCAGCCTTCCCAACCTTCCCAACCTTCTAGGGCTAGAATAAGCTAAACAGGCGGGAACAGTGAGCCGGACTCGACAGGGCTGGTGCCTGTTCTGCGAGCCTAGTGGCTGGACATTTTCCTGACAAGCTACGAAAGCCTGGACTTCGATTCCAGGCTAGTGTGGAAAGTGAAGTGTAATGCAATTACTCAGCAATAACCGCTGTACCAGAGGCTTGAAAAAGGCAGAGAGAAGGCTGGAAATAGAGTTCAGGGTCCAAGTTTACCTGAATTAGCCTGAAAGAACAAAGATCGCTCGAGGTTTCTTGAAAATAATTTTAGAGACTGATGTATCAGAGCTTCACGAAGTCCCCGTACAGAGCTTCACGAAGTCCCCGTACAAGTGAAGCCTAGCTGAAAGCATTATTATTATTATTATTATTATTATCAATTTATTGGAAAGCATGGAAAAACAAGAATTGTCTGGAAGGTCAAGCCTTCCCTGTAACATCCCAGTAACTGGAACCAAGCTTTAGGAATGCTTGTACTAAAGTTATTGTTGATTTTGTCATAGATTGAGTCATTGTAATATTCTCACGGGAGTGTTTAATGGTGTGAGCTCCTTTTATTACGGAGAGTGAAAGAAATATCATTCTGTTTTACATAAGAAAAGAGTTTCCGCAATGCGCAAAAAAATTTATTTTGTTGGCTAGATGTCAAATGTGGCGCGAGCCACCAGAAAGTTTGACTTGGTGTTTATCTTGCATGGCTGTTTCATTAAAGTTCTCAGTTATTACTACGATCGTCTTTGCTCTGCGATTCCTGGTCGTTGCTTGGAGAAAGGTCAAGAAATTAGGACACTGAATGCAAAATGATAACGAATTACAAGGGCAGAGGCAATGAAAGACATCGAGGCATAATTACAAAACAAGAGAGAGGGTCATTCGGTAAGTCTGATATGTAAACAAAAAGCTATGTAGTGTCTTGAAAACATTTAGTTGCTTGGCCTTAACAAAAGCTCTATTTGAAAGCAAGAACGCATGGCGGGGAAGCTTTCGATAGCAACCAGGTCCCTTCAAAGAAACAACTACAGTGGATCGTAGGGTAGTAACTTCATTGAGCGCTTCAGCGTTAACCGAGCGTTAATTCGGCCCTGAAATTTCTGATTCATCCAAGAGGAGTGAGCAAGCACTTAAAAAGGTATCGTTACTCCAAAACATCGTCATAGAAGAGTTTGATTTAGGGCCTGTTTATATGAGGCGGACCAGCCCGCTTAACCGGGCTGGCTCGCCTAGGTGAGATCTGAGTGAACAAAGACATCCTTTGTTAAATAAAGTTGTGTTTATATGAGCAGCGGGCCAGCCCGGTCAGCCGAGATCTGTGAGTTGGGTAGGCGGGATCCCGGTGAAGCGAGCTCATATGAACAGCGTCAGGCGGGCTGGCCCGGTATAATTGATTGATTGATTTGCGTAACTGATTTGCGTAGGCGTGATTGCATTGTTTAATTTGAAAGTGTTCGTCTGGCGATTGTCTTTCAAAATCCCTTGATACGTCATAACATGCAGCATTACGAGGCCAGCCCGTCTGGCCGGGATAGTTTTCACTCATATAAACACAAACTAAAATCATCCCGCCTAGTCGAGCCAGCCCGGTCAGGCGGGCTGGCTCGCCTCATATAGACGACCAGGCAATTTGATGTAGGAACCAATTGCACTTCATTAGGCCGCACTGTAGAGCATCACAACATCACCCTTAATGACGGTGACGTTACGGTTTTTTCACCCTGATTCCAAGCTCCTTGATTTCATGGATATCATGGTAAAAATACCAGCCTTTTCTTCAAGAACTCCCAAGATTTTCAAAGCTTTTTTCATACGGGTCCCTCCCTTTCTCGTTGATGCAATCGCCATGCTCGTACTGTGTGTTCAATGCACGCAGTTTCGCGTGTCATAATTGTGACGTCACATTGGCCAAGTCAATGTCGCGCTAAACTCGCAAAACTACTCAACTTTGACACACAATTTTCAGTACTTAAACTGATAATTTCGATTTGAAACTTTCACAAAATGTTTATAACATTATAAGTTATTTGAAAAGATTGAAAAATCGAGGACTAAAATTTGGCCGCAGGCGACGCAAGCCAAGCTTATCTCATTCCATTATTCCATCTTTGCAGAATTCTGAACTATTACAAAAGTCTTGATGTCATATGTCATTGAAATTTCGGAAAGACTGACAAAGCGACTTCATGTCGTTCATATGTGCGTCACTTAGTTGCAGTGCATGTTTTGGAAACAAATGAAAATCGTTAAGCTACAATGCCTGCCAAAAGTCCTTGGAACACCTCACAAAATTAATGAAAAAGCACAGGAACTTTGTTTAGCTATCATAACCACCACAATGGCACTAGGAGAGGCTTCCCCTCCCCCCTCAAACAATGTTGTTAAGTGCGAAATGGTCATAGCAGCCAGTTCAAGTCTTGATGGCACTCGAACACGCGACAGTGATGGAATAAAACAACATTGTTTGAAAGGGGAGAGGGGAAAGTAGCAAAGAGGATGGTGAAATAGACTCTGGTGTTCCAACACTTTTGGCAGGCATTGTAGACGAAGCAAGCGTCACTCTCGCATTGTTATCTCAATATGGCGGAAGTCGAAACAATTACGAAAGCCTCTAGAGCCCCATCGCCCTTTTCCGATCACTGGCTCCTGAGAGCGCTTTGGTGTACAATCTCAGGATGTTTGTTTACAAGAGGAATGGGTCCTATAATTAAAAAAGCGCACAAAAAATACTTTGCTGATGCCATGAGCTTCAAGTTAAGACGTGGTTTACTTTTTTCTGGCGTGTGAATCCAGCGATATGGGAAGATGAAAGAGGCCTACCTGTGATGGAATCGCAAGTAGTCGCCATTTTTCACTTCGTGTTTCCTTGCAGCAATTATATTTTCTCTTGTTTCTCTGCTACTGTTTACTAGAACCGCAGTCAAAACATTTCAAGCTTAACTCCAACTCTCTAAGCGAATATTTACAAAAAATTTCGATCATAATATCTTCTCCTTCCCAGCCGGGGGTAAAGTTCTAACTGCAGTCAGATAGGCTACAGATCGCCCTACACGTTTTTTTTTATAAGAAACTGGTTTATAAGAAACTAGTACACGCCTGACAACACCTTTCTCGAGAAGTTCAGCCTCGCTTTGATGCCCCTATACAAATGTATAGGAAAATGACCGGAAGTGAATATTTTCGTCGACTTTGAACGTTTCTTGCAGTTATGCGGTGTGATTTTTCAGCGTTAATTTAATCTTAAAAGGTAGTGAATTTATCTAAGACATGTTTAAAACTAAAATCGTTTTGATTTAAACTTCCCGGTAAACTCCACGCAATTTGACAGGAGTGATGGTCTTATTTTAAGAGATTTTCATCCGTATTTGGGCAAATTTTTCGAATTCATTGTTTTTGGTGACGTAAGCAGCGCCTTGAAAACCATGACATTTAGAAAATGCCGTAGATCGTAGAAATTGTTTTGAAGCGGCGTGGTCTGCTTGCTGCTTGCTTTCAAGAAAACTTTTTAATTTTGATAGGAAACGAAGCAATAAACCAATATGCAGGGCACTAGCGATCCTTTTACTGCCAGTGAAGGACAAGAGATGCTTTCATGTTTTCAAATAAGTCTCCAACCCGCCAGAAAGAAAGAGACAAGAAGAAGCAGCTTCCAACGAAAGAACTCGGATATTTATGGATCAAGAACTAAAATCGTTTTGTTTATGATAGCAGATGTCTTTGATGGACAAATGAATAGCAAATTATAGAAAATATGTTATTTGTACTGGGCAAGTTCCTCTCAATGATGGAGCAACTCAATGCAGTCTGGAAATCTTCTCTTGTGGGCTCTAAAAACTCACAGACAAGGAAGATTGGGTAGGATGCGTCTATCGAAATTGCAATGACTATTTCTGAATGGACAAAGGCAAAACTGCCTTTTTGGTAATTTTCAGAAACTCATGAATAAGCATGGCAGTAGGGGCTACAGGGTGAAACGGGCGAGCTTTGTCTTTGTCTTTGCAAACAATTGTCTTTGCAGATCAAATTCAGAATAAGTTTCAGACTGTTTCAGAATTGGAAGCATTAAAATTTCAATTTTGTGATGAATTAATTGCTATTATCTTACCATCTTCCTATCATCAGAGTAAAATCATCAGAGTATCAATTATTGGATTACTCAAATTGTTTGGTATATCATAATATTGTTTTTCATTGAATGCTTTGTTTGCAACAGTCATGTTCCATCAGTTTTGCATAAGTCCTCAGGCATTGAAAAAGCAAGAATTGCAGTCTTTGGTGGTTGTTGTCAAATGCTGCTTCAAGGTTGGGCTTGATTGGTAAAGGATAATCTTGTTCTGTTTGGGTCCTAAAATAAAACAGAGACAATATTATTTCCTCCTACTAAAAATGTTTGCTGCATAGCAAATTTCACTTTGTCTCATAGAGAATTGCATGTACAAAAAAGAGTAGCAAACCAAAATAGGAGATGTCTTTGCAAACTTAAATCAGAGCAGCAATACCCTGCTCAAGAAAAAGAAAACAGATTTACGGGCAAATAATTGCAGTAAACTACCGTATTTATAGGCAAATAATCAAAGCTGATAATTTTTTGTACAAGGTAGCCTTGATAAAATTGTTTTAGTAAGCAAATCTCCTATTTCTAGGTCAGAGCTTCCCCATTAGTCTTGAAGAAAATAAGCAACAATGCAACTTTATGTTTGTTTACAGTTAGGCCAAACGCGACGAAAAGTTCTCTGAGTTCAAAGTTTTGTTATTATTCTCATTGCTCTGGTGGCCAAAACAGCTAGCAAGTACTCTAAAGTACTTTCATTTCTGAAAACATCAGATTAAATTCGAAAGTGATGCATTCAACCAAGGTTAACGTTTGTTTTCTGACTAAAAAGCAGACAAGTTTGTAAAAGGAAGCACGTAAAGTTAACGCAGATTAAATAGTCATGGCTCTCGAGGAAAAATTGCCTTTGAAAATTGTGGGAAACCGGCAAAGGCTACAGCAATACAGGCAACATTCTTAGAAACTAGATGCTTACAGCTATTGCGTTATATCTCCAAAATGAGAATTCCTGTCTTAGTTTAGAAAATATTGGAGTTTGAAAAAATTTCGATTAAATTTAGGCCAACAAAAGTTAATTTTCTTGAAACTGCAAGCCGAAGTTCCAGACGAGAAAAAGACAAGTTTATTTCGTCGACAGTTCGCGAAAGGTGGCAAAATAGGACAAAACGACATCGAGGAATTCAAAACTTTCAACAAAATTTCCATGAAACAAAGGACAAACGTTAAATTTATGATAAATTCTGCTTACCTGCTGTGCTGAATCCCGAGTTTGTAAACAGAGTTGTCCACGGCCTTTGAAAAATATGAAAAACCAAGAAGCTCCGAGTCTAAAATGCTCAAAGAACTTGAAAGAGCGAAGATACAGCTATTGCGTTATATCTCGATATTTTGCTTTGGGACATTTGGGACGCCGCCATTTATCACAAAATTTTACTTTCGCGCCACAGCTTTCTTGCAAGAGAGGCCGGAAGTGACGTCAGAATTCAGGCTTGGTGTTGTCGGGCGTGTAGTACCACGATGACCAAAAAATTAAGAAACTCTAGTACTACGCTCAAGAACAGTTAAGAAACTCTAAAACTTTATTTCTTTGTGTCTCTCTTATTCTATGTCTGTCTAACAAAGGTACATTCGTCTTTTCTTGACTTTTAACTGCAAAATTGGTAAATTTTTGCCTTGATGTGCATGGCTTCTTCTTGATGACAATGTCAATGCAAAATGGAAGCCCTTTCTCGAGAAGAAGGCTCAACTTCGAACAATACCACAATTTTAGGCCCAAAAAATAAGAAACTGATTAAGAAACTTTTACTACTAAAACACCGAAATTTTCATGCGAAATTAAGAAACTTTTAGTACTAAGTGCTGATTCTCATAAAAAAAACGTGTATTCCGATCACGAGGTTTGGCTTCGAATTCTGGGATTCTCTCTCAATGAAGAGACGGGGTGGAAGGTGAAATAAACAAAGAAACCTCACCAGGGGGTTTCGCTGACTTTGGATGCACGTGAGGTAGGGTTTGAATTAATGCCAGGGGGCATTGAAGTATGGGAAGGGGGCTATGCTATAGTGTTGCCAGTTATCTTGTAACAGACTGTAAATTTCAATTGTAAATTGCTTATGGTGTCATTAAACGAATAAAGAGGCAAAATGTTACTTATCAAACGATAACTTGAGATAAATATCTTCTGTTATGTGTACAGCATCCATTTCAATTGGAAACTGCGCTTTTTGAGCCCTCTGCGGTGGTGATGTTCGAAATTCATGCGCGAACTTGCGTGATCGGAAAAGGGCGATGGAATGAAGATATCGCGATTTTATCGCTGTGTTTTCCGACAACGATTTTACAGAAGACGGTCGCTAAATGTACAATAACTGGTTTCTATCCTTTAAACTATGAAATAAGGAATAATTCATTAGCATTGACTTTTCCGATAAAATTTACTTGGGCCAAGTAACTCGAGGTTTCTTTTTCAGTGATCGGAAAAGGGCGATGGGGCTCTATATGGCTGACAGTTTAGGAAGACTGACAAATAGTTTTTTAATTATGCATAATCTTCTTTGTGCGTTGTTATCAGGTTTGGATTGCAGTAGAAAAAACTTGTTGTTGCATTACTAAAGCAGTCAAAGCATATTTATCGGTCATTCTTTCTTGTGATTGTTATTAAAGAATTCGAACCGTAATGAAGTCTTCATTGCAGCAAAGGTTCGTAGATTGCACCTTGTTTATCTACCAAAATGGAAATGTTTTGATTTCAACAATCGCAAGGATTGCAAGAGTCGGAACGATCACATGAGTTTTAAAAGTAGTTTCCATCAAGACGCAAGGATCGTAGGTCGCAAACTGCAGCCAGCCTAGTACTACTAGCGATC
This sequence comes from Aurelia coerulea, assembly GCA_039566865.1. Taxonomy (NCBI): domain Eukaryota; kingdom Metazoa; phylum Cnidaria; class Scyphozoa; order Semaeostomeae; family Ulmaridae; genus Aurelia; species Aurelia coerulea. The sequence goes on along the minus strand of CM076958.1, from coordinate 11,891,681 downwards.
TTTCCAAGCACATGGAAACCAGGCTTAACGTCTCAAATCTCCTCATTCAAAAATTACCTTTTGGGCTCAAGTTTTTAGTTCTTACGGCAATCTTTAATTATTTCCTTCGTTTTTCCTTTTCCTTGCTGGTATATATTTTTATTTCTTTTATTATATTTCAAAATTATTCACCCAGGGTAAAGGGTTCAGTCAAATTAACTGTTTTCTAATGAATCTTGCAGCTTAAAATAGAAATAGCCTATTACAGGATATTCATCTAAAGTTATGAATTTACAATGTGTTTATCAAAAACTTAAATAGGAAAGAAAACTGAAAATGTAAAACAAGCTTTCCTCGAATGTTTTCATTTGTAAGCTTTTGAGTTTGGCTTTAAATGACAGGATGAAAGGTGCCAATTTGATATCAGTGGTCCATTTATCTGCTCCACGGAAAGCAATTGACTTTTGACTAGAAGCTGTTCATGCATCCCATGCTCCCAGTATAAAACCAACGAATAGAACTTATTCAAACCAGCGGCCTACCATGAATGCAAGGATGCATGTTTTATTCTATTTGCCTAACCTTGATTCATAATGTTGTATTTTGTTTGATCTTAGGGAGAGTCTTTCTACGGACATAAAATTACCGATGAGATTGTGAAATTCGCTTTGGATTCTGTAGAGATCACCATACAGACCCTGACCTCAGGTATGCATTATTGATCAATAATCAACTATCAGTATTATTCATCCAACATAAATGTAGTAGCTATGATGATTATTATTCTTGTGATGAGGCAATTTGTATTTGTCATGTCAATTACGCTAAAGAAATTATTTAAACCTCAATTGGCAATTGTCAAAGCTTGATTAGTGTTTACTTACAAAAATTTTGTCGAAATCGTATTTCTCTGCAGTACAAAATTTCTATAAAATTTGCGCCAACGCAATGTCATAGTCTTTATTACGCAATGTACCTGGTTGATTCGCTGTCAATGTATCACATTACTTGATATTTCGTGCATTTGCTGACATGTCATTTGTCAAGCTCTGACGGTCAAAGAATTTCTGTTCCATTCACGAGACTCTTTCGTGCGAAGTGTGGATCATTATGTAACTCTACTAAAGAGGCCGTTCCATTCTGTGGAAATCTTTATTTTGATCCCCTTGATAATGTAGTCCTTTGTTCCTTCCCAGATAACTTTAACAGTGTAAACGATCGCGTGCTGCCTTGGCTGGTTTCATTTTGTTCTCCGGATGAAGGTATGCTTTTGGTAACAAATTTAGATGATTAAGTATGATATTACATCATGAACTCTGTTTACATTTTGGAACCAGACAGGGCCAATCTACTAGCAGATTTGTATTTGCAATAGAAAAATTTCTCATCTTTTTAACCTGTTTTGCAGTGTTTAGTTTCTACAGGCTGTCCCAAAAGGATCTGCCCCGATTATACGGTTGCTGTGTAGGAGCTGTAGCTTCAATCGTCCCATACCCATTTTTATCAACAGTTGCATTTAATATGCTTCAACTGTGACTTTGATACCTTGTTTGAGTTGATGGAGGTGATGTGATTAATGATTTCTATTGTGATTAATGATAATAATAATAATTCAAACCAGGATTAGATCCTCTGCAGAAAGCTTGTTCGTTGGGTACTGCCAGAATAATTAGAAACGTTTCGGACTACAACAAATAGGACCGATAGAACACGAGAAGATAAGGAAAGCCGAGTTAGCAAGAAAGACTTAAGCTCTATGATCTCAAGCCACGGGAGGTGGCCTGATAATAGACAAGATACTGGTATACCATCAAGACCAGGAGAAGAGTTGCATAATAATGATAATAATAATGATAATTGTAACAATAATATACCATCTTTATATTTATGAAGGATAACCTTTTCAGTAAAGATGTTACTGCTATCACTAAAAGTGGTTGCTGATAATTTTCAATTTTCAATATTGCTGGTCTTTTTGAGGTTACTGTATTGCTGCAGAAATCCTTAATCTGCAGAAGCTCCAGAACATGGCAGCTAGGATTGTTACAAATAGCAGATCTGATGCTGCTATCAAGCCTATGCTTGAAAGTTTGAGGCGGAAAACCATAGATCAGTTGATTAGCACACAGTCAAAGATAGTAACTTCAATAGGATTGTTACAAATAGTAGATGTGATGCTGCTATAAAGCCTATGCTTGAAAGTTTGAGGCGGAAACCATAGATCAGTTGATTAACTCACAGTCAAAGATAGTAACTTCAATAGGATTGTTACAAATAGTAGATTTGATGCTGCTATAAAGCCTATGCTTGAAAGTTTGAGGCGGAAAACCATAGATCAGTTGATTAGCACACAGTCAAAGATAGTAACTTCAATAGGATTGTTACAAATAGTAGATTTGATGCTGCTATAAAGCCTATGCTTGAAAGTTTGAGGCGGAAAACCATAGATCAGTTGATCAGCACACAGTCAAAGATAGTAACTTCAATAGGATTGTTACAAATAGTAGATTTGATGCTGCTATAAAGCCTATGCTTGAAAGTTTGAGGCGGAAAACCATAGATCAGTTGATTAGCACACAGTCAAAGATAGTAATTTTCAATAGGATTGTTACAAATAGTAGATTTGATTCTGCTATCAAGCCTATGCTTGAAAGTTTGAGGCGGAAAACCATAGATCAGTTGATTAGCACACAGTCAAAGATAGTAATTTTCAATAGGATTGTTACAAATAGTAGATTTGATTCTGCTATCAAGCCTATGCTTGAAAGTTTGAGGCGGAAAACCATAGATCAGTTGATTAGCACACAGTCAAAGATAGTAACTTCAATAGGATTGTTACAAATAGTAGATTTGATGCTGCTATAAAGCCTATGCTTGAAAGTTTGAGGCGGAAAACCATAGATCAGTTGATTAGCACACAGTCAAAGATAGTAATTTTCAATAGGATTGTTACAAATAGTAGATGTGATGCTGCTATAAAGCCTATGCTTGAAAGTTTGAGGCGGAAACCATAGATCAGTTGATTAACTCACAGCAAAGATAGTAACTTCAATAGGATTGTTACAAATAGTAGATTTGATGCTGCTATAAAGCCTATGCTTGAAAGTTTGAGGCGGAAAACCATAGATCAGTTGATTAGCACACAGTTAAAGATAGTAACTTCAATAGGATTGTTACAAATAGTAGATTTGATTCTGCTATCAAGCCTATGCTTGAAAGTTTGAGGCGGAAAACCATAGATCAATTGATTTGCACACAGTCAAAGATAGTAACTTCAATAGGAGTGTTACAAATAGTAGATTTGATGCTGCTATAAAGCCTATGCTTGAAAGTTTGAGGCGGAAAACCATAGATCAGTTGATTAGCACACAGTCAAAGATAGTAATTTTCAATAGGATTGTTACAAATAGTAGATTTGATTCTGCTATCAAGCCTATGCTTGAAAATTTGAGGCGGAAAACCATAGATCAGTTGATTAGCACACAGTCAAAGATAGTAATTTTCAATAGGATTGTTACAAATAGTAGATTTGATGCTGCTATAAAGCCTATGTTTGAAAGTTTGAGGCGGAAAACCATAGATCAGTTGATTAGCACACAGTTAAAGATAGTAACTTCAATAGGATTGTTACAAATAGTAGATTTGATGCTGCTATCAAGCCTATGCTTGAAAGTTTGAGGCGGAAAACCATAGATCAGTTGATTAGCACACAGTCAAAGATAGTAATTTTCAATAGGATTGTTACAAATAGTAGATTTGATTCTGCTATCAAGCCTATGCTTGAAAGTTTGAGGCGGAAAACCATAGATCAGTTGATTAGCACACAGTCAAAGATAGTAACTTTGAAGTGTCTGAAAAATTTTGCCCCAAAATACATGTGTTACCTTTTCAATAAGAATAGTGTATGTTTCTCTCATAACCTTCGCAGCACATTGTATTTGATGATCTCGAAGGATTATCAAATCTGTTGAGACAAATGAAGGTACTCAGCCATCTTTTGTTTTGTTTTTAAACTAGGCGCCATTTATCCGTCATGTTTCTTTAAGAGAAAAGGAACTGCGGTTTTCTTACAACCAATTGTTTTGTCTTTCTTGTGCCATTTAAATTAGCAACCACCAGTCAAATTGACTCAAATAAGGTTTCAAACTCTACGTTGAAGCCTGTCCTATGCGAACGTATAAAACGGGACAATTGAGATCACAGCTCCTTCCCAACAGCCTCTCAAAGAGGGCACATTTTTGGGACATCCCGTACAAATAGGATAAGTCCTTGCAGCCGACATAGGTACTAATGACGTTTACCGCTGACAGATTTGCATTTTATCGTCGACCTTTTGCGTCGTTGTTTTGTTCCCTAATGCGTTTCTTTGTGGCTCAGTTTGTTTAATTCCACATGTTCTCTTTTCCCATATATACCGGGTGAGTCAAAAAAATGTATCCAATGTTTGAAAAATCGTGCAACAAAAACTCTTAAATCGATTTGAAAAATTACAAATCCATTGGCTAGCTGAGGGTTTGACTTAATTTCGAGACTTTATTCATATTTAACAACGCACACTTTTAATATCAATTCAAGAAGTCTTTGGTCAAAATTGAAAATGTGTGACTCAATGTTATCCTTTTTCTGACCATTGAAATTGGCATAGCAATGTCTTTCAAGCTCAGTATTTTGCTTTCTAATGATATGGAAACTATTGAAATGTAATTATGCTCTCTCATAAATGCTCAGCACCAAAAAGTCCAAATTTAAATAGTAAAGTGACCAGCCCATTTTTGGCTGCTTTTTGGCAAATTTAGAAATAGAACTTTCGGCAATTCCTGATGTCAGAAGGTAATAATCCACATATAATTATAAGTAAAATTCAAAAATCAAGTTGAAGACTCAGTAAGATGATTGAATTAAAGATTTACAGACTTAACTTTCAGGTACGATTTTTCAAAAAGTGAGTACATTGTCCTGACCCACACGGTAGTCCCATTTTTTTCTATTCACACCATTTCTATTTTCGTCTTCACTTCTTCCTCCAATCCTCTTTCATAATTATTTGCTTTGTTTTCATCAACAAATTTTCACCAAACCTTGTAAAGAGATTGTTTATGGGGCTCTCGTGGCTGTTATCAAAGAATAGAAAATCTTGAACAAAAGATTTATATTCTGACAAAATGCTTGGTAACAGGGTAATATCAGGTTGTCAAAACACCACCGCTCATAAATTCTGTTGCAAGCTGGTGGTCCCGTTGAGGTTGAATTTCTTTCTTGTTCTTAACCTTCCGCGATAGACTCAATGCTATGCAAATGAGTGGTAGTCAACCTTCCACAATACAAAATGTTTTAGCACGTGTTTTGCATTCACTTATGAGATAAATGAGGTTTCACCTCAATCTAAATGTGAAAATAAAAGGAGTGACCGATTCCGTATTTGAAAGGTGCTTGGTTTAAAGGTTGAATGGTCCTGTCTGGGCTACGTTCTTCGTCAGAGGCTCAAATCTTTACAAAATTGTTGTAAAATTATGTTGCCTATTTCTTTTAAATGAATGGTTTGAAAGGAACTCAAGGAAGGTACTCTATAGACCTTTTAGATACTGAATAAAAGGGGTTGAATCGAACGACAATTTGATACAGTTTGTAGGATTTTCGAATGTACAAAATGGTGTTAGAAGCTATAACGCCACTCAGTCGAACACTTCGCATAAGAATGTATAAAGACAACCAAAAAGGTCTATTCTACTTTATTATTTTTGAAATGGCAGCATTTTTCGTTTTATTGAAAGAATTCATCGCAAATTTTGAAAAATCAAAATAATCGTAAATCCTACATTGATTGAAGAAAAATAATACGATCTTCAAGAAAAACATAACATATTAGAGGGAATAGACATAGACCATTTTGACATTTAGAAAAGGGCCTGGGGAAAGCAACATTTTTCTGGTAAATGGCTGCCACAGTTCAGTTTATCGTTGGTGAAAAGCCCTGTGGCAGCCATTTGCCAGAAAAATGTTGCTCTCCCCAGATCCTTTTTCTAAATTTCAAAATGGTCTATTGCTATATCTATGACCCCTTCTATTCTTCTGAAAGGCAAATCGCTTTGTTTTTTCGAAAATCTGAATCCTTCGTTTCACAAAATTGCCCTTGCTCACATGCTTAATCGCCAAGGCATATTAAGCACTAGTAAAGCGCATTCCATTAATTATTACAAAATTACCATGCACCACGTGAATATGTATCAATAATCGAACTCTCAAAAGTAGATTGACAGACAATATTTACAAATAGATGTAAACAATCATAATAGTCATATAACCCATGAAATGTATTCTAGTTCTGAAAATTCATGGGTCAGAACCATGGCATGGGGCCAATTTCGTCGTAATAGGGATCCGTTCTCGTTACTGGACACTCAATTTACATCTTTACATTTACCGATTTCTTATAAGTGCAATGATTGGCTGTTGATAGTTTCTATGTACGGGAAAAATTTGAACTTTGGTTTTAGCAAACAAAGTGCTTACAGTTAGACTCCCATTCTAAAAAAGCGTCGTTTGTAATGAAATTCTTATGAAAGGATGATACAGTAAGCCCTTGCATTTAAGAAACCACTTTTCACACCTTAGCCTAAAAGGTTTCTTATATCTATGATACCTTTCATTTTTTTAGGCTGAAAGTTTCTTAAGTTTCTAATTTCTTTTCTGGAAAGTTCTGGAAAAGTAGGTTACATCTGAATGGGGTTGTGTATGTTATCATTGATGTCAAGAGTGCATCAATTTAAATTCAGGTAAAAATCTGTTAAATCAAAGACATCTTTGTAGCAATTAACCAGGACTTAGTGTTGATCAAAATACAATAAACTTCATTTTGGGTATGAGCCTCGAGAGTTTTTTATGAGTAGGGGGGCTAATTATTTTTCAGTAGCCTAAAAGTTTCTTTTAGATGGCTTCTTAAATGCGGGAGGCTGCTATTCCAAAACAATGATTTTCATGCTGTTTTCTTGGTAAACAGCAACCTCTCAGAAGTTGTCACTGGTGCGCACTTTGGAGGATTGGTTTTATTAGTAGCAGTTTGGAGGATTGGTTTTCTCAGTAGCAGATCACGAAATTGACACCTTGTGTTATAATTATCACAGCGTCGTTATAAGAATATGGAAATTTCATTCAGAAATTATAAATTGGTTGACCCAAGCAAAAGAAATTGACAAGACGAAGAGCCATTCGAGACAAAATAATCTTAAATTCAAAATTTTGGATTTAGCTGTAGTACACATAAAGTTTTCTCCATTGCAAAATTTTGATATGTTAACACCCTTAAGAATCGTCAAGGCCTTTATTTATTCGTCTGGTTATCTTTCCAGATTGTCTTTCAAAGCGAACCAAGAAAAGGCTAGCTGGAATGTTGGTGAGTAACTTTGAAATCTAATTGATGATCATCGTTTGAAAAGCGTCTCTAAATTTCATTTTTTAATAATTTTACCGCAATTCAAAATTGACCAATGCAAAAATTCTGCGCCTTGCTTTGGTGATAAGATGTTGACTGTAAAAAACCTGCCTGGACCACTAATTCATGCTTTCAAAGCAAACTATAAAGTTAAAATTTAATTGCTAACTCATGCTTTCAAAGCAAACTATAAAGTTAAATTTGATTGCAAAATGTCTCGAATGTAGCTACATTTGAGACATTGTAGGGCACATTCTTGTAGGGCACATTTTGCAATCATTGGGTGATAAATTTAACTTACCTCCATTTTCAAATAATTTGATTTTTACCGTGAGCAGAAATAGTAATGAGGTGTCTTAAAAATATAAACTATGCTATCAGACAATGGTAAATTGAACATAAATTGAAGTAAAGAGAATTTGTCACCCTTGGTGTTTTTGTTTTTTCTTTTCATTTTTATTTGTTTGTTGTCAGAGGTTTTATAATATCACCAGTGTCTGACGTAAATTCTTTAGTATGTTGAATTATGGTTCGGAACCATGATATAGAGCATTAAAATCCCTCACTTTTACCTTAGCTTAGGGAAGGTTCTCGATTCTCAGGTATGACATTTAGAATAGTGCAATTAAGAAGATATGTGCCATGTAAAATCATAGAAATTATGTGCTTTTTGCATCTGGCACTTTGAAGCGGCTTACTTTCCAGTTTTACTCCAACTTCCCGAAGTTCAGAAAACTTTCCTGCAAAGTTTTAGCCTTAATATCGTTGAAAATTATGGTGTTATGTGCGGGGTTTTACTGAAGCTTAAGTTGGTTTCTGAGACTATCTATGAGTTTTGCACTGTTAGAAGACGAAGAATTATTGTTAACATACCATTTGTTTTGATGTCTTAGGATAACCTTGTCAGTGTGTTGGACATTGATTGCTCTAAAGAAGGGAAGGCATGCGAAAAGATTGGTTTCACATCTGGTGTTGTGTTTTATCCTCCCCAAGAAGTCAATAAATTTGCCGGCAAGGTTTGTAGAGCAATCATTTTTGTGCATGCCTGTAAAGTTTTTCTCATATTAGTCATATTAGGTGTCAAGGTCATATCCGCTGATGAAACAATCGGTGATTTTGCATGAGTAATTTTGCATCTTCACAAATTCACCTGACATCTAATGAGAGACAAACTTTAATTCTAGCAGATAGTTTAAAAGAGAATATATTTCGTGATTGACCTTTTCAGAGAGGGATCCTCACCAAGAAAATTACTTGAAACAAAAGCTACAATTTCTTGATAAACAGAGGGGGCTTTGTTGAGTTTCGAGTTATGTGGCACACCTTGATAGGGCATTTCCTTATCTAAGGTAGATCTTGCATGAAGCTTGTATGCAGTCAGTTAATTCACTGTTCAGTTCTTGTTAATTCATTTCAAGATGCCAAGATGCAACAGATCCTTGGATGGAGCCAAGAACATAGCTTTCAAGTGCAATCAGAGATTGGTCATAATTGACATGGGGTGTTTGGCTGACGGTGACGTTGCATTTAGCCACGCGATGGTCGTGAACTAAATTTTTCTGCGCAGCCAAAAGTTTAACTTAGATCGTGAGCCTTTTCCCATTAAAATCGTTCATTTGATGCATTTGTTAAAAGAGATTTTCTTCGTAAGACCTCGTATTGGAGTCTTGCAAACTGATGATGTTTTTAGCATAGCCCCTTCAGCATTTTGGCATGGCAAAACTTACAGGTACACGTGGTATTATCAGGGGAAAATGAAATAGTTAGGAAAAATTTACTTCATGACAATCGGGTGGCTAAACGTGACTTCACAGTCCGCCAAACGCCCCGCGCTTTTTCAGATTCACCTGGAATATATTTTGAGCCACATGGTGTCCCTGTTTTGTTTTGAAACGCTTAATGGGTTTGTGTAAACTTGCATTTGCAGAAAGCAGAATTATTTAGAAATAACCCATTCAAATTGAAATAACACACGCGCCGTAAACAACAGATAGCCAGAGGAACAATGCTATGTCTGAGTGTTTTCTTTGTTTTGTCCCATTAGGATTTGCGTACATCTACTGATTTTGATAACGATAAATCATAATCTCCTTCAATAAACTATATGAATAACGAACATATTTTCAAAAATATAGAATACTTGCTTTGATGTTTCGCTTTTTTCTTAAGAGTTTTCTTTCTCCTCATCAAATGACTTATTATCTGAAAATGGTTCATGCTTGTCTATGCTGTCTATGCTATGGACAAAAACCATTCTTTCGTACTTGTTTAAAATGTGTTCTTTATGTTCTTATTAATTTTACCCACGTTATTTTGATAATTTTTTCAGAAAATCGAGAGTCTTGATGCTAAAGAAATCGTGACGGAAGTGTTAGCGTTGCTCCCAGAACCACCAGAAGTAACTGATGAAAATTATGAGGTAAGATGCTAACCCAATATAAAATTTATCAGAACAGCTAGAATTCCTCAGCATGGTATTAACATTTTAGGAATTGCTCCCAATACAGGGTTTCCCAAACAAATTGTTCGACCTTTAACTAAATATTCAAAAGTATAGATACAATGAAATGGTTCCATGGTCAGATATGCCCTTTCCTTAGATCTTAAATTAATTTTAGACACCAGATTATTGCAAATCCGCTGAAAAGTCATTGAAAATCTCCCTCTTCTAGTAAACGGGCTGTCTGTAACGGATTTTGCCGAAAAGGTACAGATCTTTAATGACAATTTTATACTTCAGTGCACGACCATTGACACAGGCAGTACAATCCACAAGATAAAAAAAACTATTTTTTGCATTGATAGTCAACGAGCAGTAACCATTTCAACGGGGATTGTTTTTATGACTCACCTTGTAATATAACAGCTTGTTCAAGACATTCTTTGGATTGCTCATGGTCAAATTATAAGGGAAGGAGGATGTTTCTGATTGGCATTTTACAGCTTGGTGAAACATCTTGCGTTATTTTTTATTACAATCTTTGACGAAAGTTCAGAGAAACCCATCAAACCTGCTCATCTGTTCCAGAAAATTGGCAGTTCATTAGCTTGGTTTCTTTTTTGCAAACTTTCAAGATATTTTTGTGTGAAATTATAGCTTTTTATGAGATTAATGTATGTTGGATTACTGTAGAAATAGAAATACCGGGTGTCCCAAAAAAGTACTCCCGTTTGAAAAATCATCAAAATTTGATTACACTGCCGATCTTCAATTTTCTTTTTTTGTCAAGTAGATCATGAACCAAATTATTTTCCAAGATATAGCTGATCTTGTAATTGGTTTAAAGGTTAGCAAGTTTAGCTCTTTTTAGGGCTACCTGGTTTTGAATCATACTGCAAAGAGCACCGATGATTGCCAGATCAATTTCTTTATGCATATAAAGCTTTTAGTTTGGTCATAAATGACAGAAAGAAATGCGCACAATCTTTAGAGACTTCAATGATGAAAAAAATCTGAAAACTTTGACTCTTAGGCAAGAGTAAGTATTTTGTTTAAATACCAATAGCTCAAAATAGGGTTTTTCAACGTGTAATTTTTCTATCTTGCTGCATCAAACGTAAACTTTTTATCATCTATGAATATATTTGGGTCTTTGCCAAAACGACTCAAAAAGAAAACGTTATCAAAGGTTTTGGTAATCAATTTTTGGTGACTTTTTAAACAGGAGTACTTTTTCTGGGACACCCGGTAGTAGTTTGATTTGCTGCCCCCATAATACCCATTCCGCTTCAGCAAAGTTTTAGCGGAATGACTATAACAGTAAATTTCAATTCAATGGAGCAAAACTTAGATGAATATCATCAGTCTACAATCCTTGCCAAAACTCTTGAAAAAAATCACATATTTTTGCTCAGCTCTCCCCCCCTCCCCCTTACAATGTTGGTTCCTTGCGTGATTACGCATTTTTCAAGGGCACAACAACGCAGCCAAAGCGATTTTCGTGATATCTGGTGATCAGTGCTTCGGACCAACATTGTTCAGGGGGGGGCAGGGGGGCAAGGGAAAAGAGTAGCGTGAAGTTTCCTGCACTGTATTTTGGATGCTTGGTCGGAGAAGAAAAGAGAGAAATGAAATTTTTTTCAAGTTGTTTTGGCAAGGATTGTAGCTCTTTCATACAAATTACAGAGTTACAGGGGATCTGTTTTGAACATTTTTCTGAAAAATTCACAAAGAGCTAGAAAAGCCAATCAAATTTTGCCAATTTTTCAGACTTGTTTTCAATCATCCAGTGTTTTAGAATGTCCCACTGGAAATCAGTTGTTTGACTCATATCATGGGCTGCAATGGTTATCACCGATGAAACTATTATAGTTCATATGCTTGCAGGTGAGCATACTTATATTTTTTCCCTTCATTGCAGGGCATCCAAGATCAAATAGCAAAAGGATCAATGGAGCCATGGTTGTTCGTATTTTCAAGTGGATCAGCGGTGGATGATTCATTTTTAGAGCTAAAGAAGATATCTGCCCTTGTACCATACGTTGAGGTAGGACCTTCTTTCTTGGGCGCGTCCTCTGATTGCAGCTTAATACCCTACCATTTTTATGCATCGTTGTTGGCGAACAAAGGTAGCATATTTTCGTTGTCGTTATTGTGTGTCGGTCGGTCGTTGGCGAGTGTTGATGGTTTCGTTGTGTGTCGTTCGTTGAATTGAGTTTGAATATCCTGTTGTATTCGTGTGTCCAATTCTCTTGTGTCCACGCGCAAGAGAATTGATCGGCTTTACCGGCAATTCTTGTTTTGTGTCTCGGATTCAAATTCTGGTATATGGCTGAGTTCTAGGTCTCTATTTTGAAAAATACCTGTTTCGTTTGTGGCCAGTTTGAGCTTTATGGAAGTTGGAGAAACGTAAGGAAATGTTGATAGTGATATGCATGCTCTTTTTAGATACAAGCAACGCAATTCATCGATATCCGGTTTTTTCCAAGGAATGCGCCTTCAAGTAACGAAAAAAAACATTTTGTCATCTTTAGATATATTTGGATCATTAACAAAAGAGAAAAAAAAGAAAATTTCAAACGGGGTTTTTTTGACACCCAGTAGAAGGAATCAATTTCGTATAATTATCCTAGAGGAAAGAAGCAATATTATGTGACATTTCATTCATTTATTTAAGCATTCCATAGTGAAATTTGTTGCTGATTAACTTAGTAGTTTAACATTTTCATCCATGGTCAATGCCTAGAAATGACGACACTTTGGAACAGTATCCAATCATTTGAAACTTGAAATATCATACCGTAGCAAATTCCAAAGAAGTTTTTGAATTTGTTCAGTGTTTAGTGCATACGTTTTTGTACAAAGTGCTTTTCACAATACGTTGAATTGTAACTGCTTTGAAATTTAAAGGCGGAAACATGTAAATACCTGATACTTTTACTGATTGCAGCTTGGTGTTGTGAACTGCACAAAGTCTCCAATTGTCTGCAAGAAACTCTATGTAAACAAATATCCCTCTGTGGCATTGATGAAGAAAGGTGGCTACGAATGGCATTATGGTGAGTAAACGAGACTACGCTGTCTTCAAATGTTAAACTTCCTTTATTTTGTTAGCTTTTTTTCTCATTTTTTATCACTGTAAGTTATTGTAACAAAATTACGATACGTTGTTCTCTTAGAATTTTGCTTTGTCACACAAGCTCCAAAGAATGTGCTTACATTTTAAAGAAATTCTTTTAAGGTGTTTTATCCGATATGAATATTATTAAATCTATTTTATCTGCATTTTACTTCTTTATGAGCAAAATTACTTTTTTCATTTCAATTATAGGTCGCTTTACTGCACACGATATAGCTGTCTTCGCAAGGGAAAGTGCAACATCAAATGTCTGCGCATTGACTCCCGAAGACTTTCCAACTGTCATGCACGATAGCATGAATTACTTCATTGATTTCTTCGCTCCTTGGTGTCCTCCTTGCATGAAGCTGCTCCCAGAATGGCGCAAAGCTGGAAGACAAATCGGGGACACAATCGCAAAATTTGGTACAGTTGATTGCACAGCCCATAGAAAATTGTGCCAAGATGTGAGTTATCTTTCTAGCTTCCAGTTTTTCGCGTGTTATTACAAGCATCTTTTGAAGTGAGGCATACTGGACGACACAGAAAATAATGCACCACACCACATTTGATGAAATCATGAAAACTTGATGATACTGCCTATGTTGAAATTTGTTCAATCAGCCCCTCTTCGAGATCTTGCTTTTTTACCAATCGTCAAAAATGGAGCGTATGCAAAATCTGCGATTGTTAATCTACTGCTGGGTGTCCCAGACGAAAATTTTACAGACTCAGTTTGGTCCAGTGATGAGAATTTCAAAATTTTCCTCCATAGTTAAGTTGAAGATAGATACCTTGTTTGTTGATATTATGCTTTGAGTGTTAATATATTAATGTTTAAAGCTGAAATTTGTTGTCACCTCCAGCCAGAACTTTGCAGTTTTGGTCTAAGCATATTCTTGAAGCACAGCACATAAGTCAACAAGATCCTTCATGAAATGGGATGATTTTTGGATTTTTGGAAATAGCCATTGATTAAAGCAAAATTGTCATTGCTAGACCCAACCAAATCTGCATACTTTTTTCTGGGACGCCTGTTAGATGCAGTCATAAAAACGGGATGATACTGCGAATGTCGAAAGTTATTCAGTCAGCCTCTCCTCCACATGCTCCTATATTTTAGCAATCGTTTAAAATGGAACATATGCAAGAGCATGCGCAAAATCTACGATTATTAATCTGCTAGATGATATTTTTTCCTCCAAAAAGTTTCAATCTTAGCCTCAGGATAAGAACAGGAACAGGATAAGAACAGGAAAAGTTCGTTTTGCTAGAACTTACATGGAAATATGACTTAGCCTCTTTACTATCTGCCTTGAAGAATCACAACGCAAAGCCTTAACTTTCCCTCTTATTTGTCAACAGTACAGCATCCGATCATATCCGACTTCGGTGCTGTACAACGGCAGTCATCCTCATTCAATATCTGGTTTTCATACAGCTAATGATCTTATCGAATTTGTTGAGGTAAGTTTAGTTTCCTTTTTACACTATTTTTTTCAAAAAAAATTCATTCATTTAAACATTAATTGGTTCGTTCAATCATTTAAAAATTCCAAAAATCCGAAATTCATTTGAATTCCGTATCTACGCTTAGCATTCAATGAGCTACTGACTATCAAAGGGCCTTGCTAGACCATTGAAACAAATAATCAAAAATTGTGATACTTAGAAATTATAGACTTGACTTGACTTGACTTGACTTGACTTGACTTGACTTGACTTGACTTGACTTGACTTGACTTGACTTGACTTGACTTGACTTGACTTCCAAACACCTGCAAAAAAACGAGTGAAAACAATGAGCAAATTTTCCTTGGTTTTTTTCCTAAAAATGATGACACTCACATGTATTCATATATTTTGTTCTCTTGGGAGAGTGGAATCCCCATGAATAGGTTATTGAGACCAGGGGGGAGACTTTTTCATCCTTGTAAGAGGATAGCACGTGCTAAAGAGTGCAGATGTCATCCTTGTAAGGCCCGTGTCAGTCAGAAATGTTGGGGAAATTTTTTCGTGATTTTGGGCACGTTTTGAAGATTTCTTAAAGAGGCTCTCTCGAGAAAATCCCTCATAAATTCAGAGCGGAGTGGCCGATTTCAGTCAGGTAAATTTCAAAATGGATTTGAACATGTCTACCATTAAACTATGTATTTGCCGATATCATCGTCTTCATATCCAGGAACCCGTGACATTTTCAAACGGGGATTCTTTTTATTGACTCACCCGGTATAATTTGTGTTATTTTATTTCTCCAAAATTCATCCATTCATTCAAACATTCATTGGTTCGTTTATTCATTCAAAATTTCCAAAATTTCGAAATTCAAAAATTCATTTTAATTTCGCATCGACACTTAACATTCAATGAGCTACTGATTATCAAAAGGCCTCGCTAGACCATTGAAATAGATAATCAAAACTTGTGATACTTGAAAATTATAGATTTGACTTGACTTGACTTGACTTGTCTTGTCTTGTCTTGTCTTGTCTTGTCTTGTCTTGTCTTGTCTTGTCTTGACTTTACTTTACTTTACTTTACTTTACTTCACTTTACTTTACTTTACTTTACTTTACTTTACTTTACTTTACTTTACTTTACTTTACTTTACTTTACTTTACTTTACTTTACTTTACTTTACTTTACTTTACTTTACTTTACTTTACTTTACTTGATGAAGGGCTCTGGTGGAAACGTTGGGCTTAATTTGGTTCTCGCCAAAGTGCGAATAGATACAATATCTGTTGTTTATCTTCGTGTTATTGCACTACACACAACAAGAAGAATTTTAAGAATTAACAGATATGCATAGATAGGCTACTAAGATTTATCAGTTACAATGAGTCTTCTGTGATTTTCAAATATCTGATACACTTTTTGAAGACCAAGTTTGCCCCTCAGCTGTGGGAAACAACTCAGCTAACATGTGGGTTCGAAAACTGCATTAACTGACATAAGTGCAACGTAACCAAACTATTTACTTTTTGAAATCCTGGAGAAAGGGAGAAAATCAATGCTTAGGTTCATTGCATTCACCCTATTTTTTGCTTGATCCCGATATATTCCAAACAGATTTTTTATCTTTACAATAAAGGGGTGACTCACACATTGATCTGAGAGCAAACTGCTGTTATGTTTGGTTTATGGAAAATGGCTAGGCCAGTTCCCTCTTTAGAGTCTATTTGGTCACTGGTTCTGGAATAAACGCTCATAGAAGCTTCTTTCTTTAAATGGGTATTCTTTATTTTCCCGCCAGGACACAATGAACCCAATTGTCATCCAGTTAACTCCAGATACATTTGAGAAATTTTTGGTTCAGAAGCCACAAGGAGAAATGTGGATTGTTGATTACTATGCCCCATGGTGTGGACCATGCCAACAGCTGACACCAATTTATCGCAAATTGGCTAAGGTAAGAAAATATTCTTTAAGGTTGTATTTGTTTGGTAATTCTAAACTTAAAAAATTGTGAAAAATATTATACCCCAAACAAACTGAAGTACATTTGGCAATCAAGCAAAAATCTATAAAACGATAGCTTTTGCTACTTATAATGAGAGTCTCTGCGAAGTATGCTAAATATTCTGCCTTTTGGAGCAGAATTCTCTGAAGCCTTTTCAAAATCGGCCGAGTGTACGCTTGATTTTTCGTGGCTTGTCAAAGTGGATACTTTTTTAGCACTTTCGGTATTTTGTTGTTGTTATGATACCGGGTGCGCCAAAATAAACTATGCACATTTGGCAGGCCACGATAAATCGTACACAAGACCGATTTTGAAGATTTATGACTTGATCTTTAGCAGAAAGCCTGAATTAGATTCTAGGATTTTTTGCAAATTTTTCTGTTTTCAGATTTTAGAGCTACAAGCGAGTTCCTTAAAATTTTTGTTTTCGAAAACACTGAAAACGACCAAAAAACGTCGATCAAGCTTTCTAAAGAATCGACATGAATGGGCAAAGAGAAAACTTTTTGTGATGATTTGGGATTTAGAAATCGACTAATTGTAAGCTGCTGTACGAGAGTTTGTACTATCTTGTAAGAAATGTAATAACATTTTCAAGAATATAAAG
The DNA here is from genome assembly GCA_039566865.1 of Aurelia coerulea. Classification (NCBI taxonomy): domain Eukaryota; kingdom Metazoa; phylum Cnidaria; class Scyphozoa; order Semaeostomeae; family Ulmaridae; genus Aurelia; species Aurelia coerulea. The sequence continues at coordinate 11,874,645 of CM076958.1, read as the reverse complement.
AAATTTCTTTTCTTTTGTAATGTCATTGAATTTATGCTTTGCTGCAGGCTGTGTTCCTGTATCAAGAGGGTTAAAAGATAAGCCAAGAAGAGTCATGGGACCAGCAAGCATGGAGTTTTGTTATATTTTTGATTTGTGACGGCTTTTGGGGCGCACTTAATTGCAACTACTACAGAATTTTGCAACAAGCCAATCTTTGAAATAAAACTCGTGCAGAAGTTTACAATGATCAATTTCCAAATCCCCAAATCACGCTGAAAACATTTTCTCTTTGTCCATGCATGATGAGTCTTTAGAATATTTGATCAACGTTTTTTGATCGTTTTCAGTGTTTTCGAAAACGAAAATTTTAAGAAACTCGCCTGTAGCTCTAAAAATTTAAAATGGAAAAATTTGCAAAAAATCTTAGAATCTAATTCCGGCTTTCTGCTAAAGATTAAGTGATATATCTTCAAAATCGGTCCAGTGTACGATTTATCGTGGCCTGCCAAAAGTGCATAGTTTATTTTGGCGCACCCGGTAGTGTTCGGTCTAAATATTTGTTTCCTTGTGTAATGCTACTGTTGTTAAGGCTTTAGCAAGTTATCAAAATACGTCGGCTTTCAAAGGTTTGTTTGATCACTGTGACCGATAGCTCCCCTTCGACAACTAATATCAAATAGTTCACTTTCAGCCAGAGTTGCACACAGTTTGAATATAGATTTAATATTAGAATCAAAACAGCCTCTTTTTTCATGTAGCGTTTACAAGGTGATGCGAAATTAGGAATGGTTGATTGTGAAGAACATCGATATTTATGTCAGATGAATGACGTGCATTCATATCCAACTGTACGATTATACCCACCTACCAGTTCTGGTTCAACCATGTATATGTAAGTACTTCTTTAACAATAGTACTAAAAATTTTTTCTTGCCAGAATTAAATGATTTTAATAATAGAAGGCATAATGTATGAGTTGTCTGTTTCTTTGACAAATTCAGATGTCTAAAATGCAGCATAGGCTGCAAAAAGCTTTACACTTAATCTTATAAAATTTATTCTCCTTTCTTTTAAACGAATTTCACGAATTGGACATCAGGAAATTTGCTTAATTCCAAGGAGGTCATTTTTATATCATTGTCAGTTGCGGGATTGCAGCGTTTTTATGTTTTTCAAAGGAAGTATGAAATGACGTACCTAAAGCTTTGACAGACACTCAGAGTTCCATAAATATTAAAAGCCTCCTATGGAGCCCTACAATAGGGTTTAGAGCAAAAGACGGTGGTGGGCTAGGGGCAGAGATTCGAGTATTTTGAAGTTATCCAGATCAATGTTTTTTCGCAGTTTTAGAAAGCTGAATACTTGGGCTTTCCTGCGCTTTCGAAAGTTTCCCTTTATCTCACGTTTTCAGAGTTATGGATATTTGAATCTGAGAATATAGGACAACAATTTTGAAAACGTTGCACTAACAATCTAGTTACAAAAAATGTGGATTATTATTGTTTGCAAAGAAAAGGGTTTCAGAATATTTGCTTTTTTATGTTTATGGGAAGCAAGGTGGATGTGTTTTGTCAAGTCTAATTTTACCATAGGAATAATTTTTGTGTAGACAATATGTCAGTTTTTCATCGTACAACTTTCAAATCGGGAATGCACTTTTTTGACACACCTTGACATTCTTTTTGTACTAGGTTGTTATAAACTGGCTTGAATCGGAAAAAGCTAAGTCAAGGTCAAACTTGAATTTCCATTTGATTTTATCCATTATTTATCAAATTTTTGAATTTTTCAAGGTCTTGCCTTTTTAATCCGTCCTTTGCAAGGGCTAGGAATTATAGAACGTGAACGAAAGCATAGGTTTCAAACTTTTAAAAATGTTTAAAAGGTCGGTGTAAAACCCCATAACCTATTTCTTTGAATTGAATGGCTTGAAAGAAATTTTATCTACGTTGCTATAATTCTACCGTTGAACTTTTCTAAAATCTTCAATAGTTTTTAAATTACAGCATATTTGAGCAAGGGCAATATGAAACGTGTTTGGACAGTTCATTATTGATTCAGGCTCGATTGGAAAGCATGTGTAGTTTCTTGGGCCCAATTTGCTACCATGTATCGGTGTTTGTTTGCTACGAGAAATTGTTCGTACCTTACTGGCAGTACATTTAGACTTTCCATGGTATTTCTCGTCTTCATAGCTCTGTAAACATCATCGTTCTCCCCTTTTAATGGCCCAAAGTTTGCCTCTGCAGACTGTGTTCTCTTACAGCATTACCTAAAATATCGCTCTCGCCCGCAGCGGTTCTCCTTCGCAGATTTCTTAGGGTTTTCAACGGAACTGTGTATTTAATATCACCCTTGATTTGAGGATAAAACTCCTTTGATGATGTGACATCGTCCAATTTCTAAATTGTAAACCCGAACGGTCAAGGACTTGAGCTTGATCTCATATTGTAGGCTTTCATAAACTATGATTTTCTTGCAAATTATTCCATTTCCTCGAAGACTTTAGAATTTACTATTGTTTAAGATTTTTTCAACATTTTTCTTCAATTCCTAAAATAGATGAAAAGCCCTCTAATCCCAAAAATATTCAAGATTTATAAAAAATGCAACGGTAGAATTATTGCTATGTAGCTAAAGTTCCTCTCAATTAAAAAACTGAATCAAAGAATTTTACACCGACCTTTTTAAAGATTTAGAAGCTATGCTACGAATGAATCGTTCGACTTTACTTTGTAAGGTTTTAGAATAATTGTCGTGTTGTTAAAGTAGTTTTTTCTTGTATTATCTTTATTTAATGGCCTCGGGGTAGACACAGCCTTTTGCTCCCTGGGGTGGATCGTCCTGGTAGTACTGTAGAGTGTTTTTGTAAGTAGTGTAACTCGTAATGTATATTCTAAAAATTTTTGCGATATATAATATGAAAAAAATTTGATCTTTCATTGACAGACGACATAATGGTTGGCGAGATGTCGAGAATATGTATTACTGGGCATTCCAGTTTCTACCAACAGTCGTTCATGAGCTGGACTATTATTCATTCTTCAATGACGTTATCAATAAAGTAGATGCTTGGCTTGTTGATTTTTATGCACCTTGGTGTGGTCATTGTGTACAGTTTGCACCTACGTTTGAAAAAATTGGAAAGGTAAGTAAAAGCTAAGAGTTTCAAGGATATGAATACCAGATGCATCAAATAGTTGCTTGGTTTGGAAATTCATTCGCATTACTTAAAGTACTACAAGGTTACCGGCCGGGCCGAAAATATTTAATTTCTCTGGAACAAATGTTCTGACTTGAATGGGATAGTGATCTTTTGAAAGCCTAATTTCTGTACTTTTATTTGATGTATGGTTTTTGCAAAATAGATCTCTAGAGAATTCGTAAGCAAGAAGAAAGTAACTAATTGTGAGTTAGACTTTTGTTCTTTCATTTTACATTAGTTAAGTCATCGGAGAGTTAAAATGATAATTGCAAGCAGTAAGTTAAATAATTGTAAACAGAGCAGCTCTTCGTCAGAGAATCTCTCACGTAAGTTCAACTGTTTTGCTTTGACAATTTCTTCTGAAAAATCGTGGTCAGGCTAAAGTTATTGCACAGAGTTCTCATTCTTGAAAAGTTTTATCAATAACTTTATTGATTTTGTTTATATAAGTAAATAATATATAAATGTTACGTGCAAGCTCCTTTTGCTAATCACAAATCAGAAAATTAAAGGATTTAGTTTCCTTTCTTCCAACAAACATACCATCAAAACAAAGTTAAAATAGCGCTACTTCATTTTAACATATTCTTGTGTGTTTCCTCCTTGCAAATTTCCTAGAGACCAGCATTCTACTCAAAAATACTTTCAAGCTGTAAATAATGATGCCAAAAAGCAAATTCTAAATGAACAAGTCATGTCGCAAGGCTAAAACGTAGAATTTTGTGACCTGCCTTATTTTTGTCTTTATATCAATTTACTTTCAAAATCCATTCTGCCAGATTCCAACATTTTACATGGCGCACAGTGATCCAGAGGATGGAATAAAAAGGAAAAAACGAAGTTTGAAAAACTTGCGGCATTTAATATTCTCCATGAAAAGGGGGTGTCAGGGGTCAACACAAAGCAAAAATTTTCGAAATCGGACAAATGATTTTTTGAAGTTTGGGGAAATGACATGTTGTTGTTTATCATAGCACTTCCGGCAAAATTTATTGTTTTAGCTTGACTTTAAACTTTCATAGCTCCGCTCATGATTGTCCGATTTTTACAAACTTAGTTTCATTTGAAAGATGATCAAGTATTAGCTATAAACATGTAAAAATACTACAGGGTCTTGGGAACATTTCTGCCAAAGGGTTCGTTCCAGACACAGTGATCCAGAATGCAAAAATAAAGGAAGAAAATACAAAATATCGCAAAAATCAAATTTAATCAAAACCATCGTAATGATATATGGTCTTAAAGAGGATATGTTAAGGATCAAAACAAAGCAGAAAGTAGACTTTTGTGTCTTCTGAGTCCGGAGATATTCACTTGCAAAGTTGGATGAAATTGACATTGTTTACTTTTCTTGTAATTTTTGGTCAATTTCTACAGAATGGTCATTACAACAACAAATTCATTTACTAATATCACTGCCCAGGGTTATCCGATTTTAGCTCTGTTTCTTTTAATTGATATAACTACTTGTTGCCTTGCAAGGGAGTTGCTCATTGCTTCAACTGGGTCCCAATTTTTTGTTCTCTTGTCGTTTTTCCTAAATGCACTTATTTTCCTGAAATGGACACCAAAAATGCGTTATTTGAGATTAAAAGTACAAAATAGAAAAATTAAGGACGAATATGTCTACCAAACCTAGATTTCATCACAGCAGCACATTTCAGCAGATAGTCTGCCAAAGCAATCACTCAGGATCGTGCAGGGAAAAAAGTTATTCTATTTTGAAAGTGGCCACTACCACTTTTTTGCTATTTTGAGCCCCCATTATTTTCATGTGCACCTTCAGACAAACGCAAATCCTGTAACTCATGCTTAAGATATATCATTCTGAATGGTTTTATCCTTTTTCAACAAGTGTTCTGACAAAAGTGATAGTAAAATTAAATGAAAATGCTCCTCCGCAGAGGCATTTTGTGGCTCTCTAATTAAACTGTCTTGAGCCCTGGGATAGCATGGTCTGAACATGCAATTTTAGCCTTGAAAAAGTGCACGAGGAACGTTTTGTAGCCAACCAGCTTCAAGACAAGGCAATATTATATGGACAATGTTATGTGTGATGTTTTTGTGCGCATCCTGATCATTTCACTTCAGTAATTCCCATGAAATGGATGCAATCAAGTCAAAACGATAACATTTCACAGTTCCAACTCTACCAGTCTTGAGGAACCATCGCTGATGACATCTTCAACTTTGTATGGATCATTTTTATTTGTGCGAGTTGAAAAACATTAAAGAAATTATTACTACAATGTTTTTGGTAATTGCATACAGATATGAGTTCAATGTTTAAGATAATTCCATCAAAAAAGGATAAAAGGCCTCTGCGGAGGAGATAGTGAATTTAATTTTACTTTTCGAAATGCCAGAACACTTGTTAACAAGGATAAAACCATTCAGAATGGTATATTGTAAGCATGAGTTACAGGATTTGCGTTTGTTTAAAGGCGCACATGAAAATAATAGGGGCTCAAAATAGCAAAAAAGTTGTAGTGGCCACTTTCAAATTAAAATAACTTTTTTCCCTGCACGATCCTGAGTGATTGCTCTGGCAGACTATCTGCTGAAATGTGCTGCTGTAATAAAATCTAGGTTCGGTAGACATATTCGTCCTTAATTTTTTTATTTTGTACTTTTAATCACAAATTATGCGTTTTTGGTGTCTATTTCAGGAAAATAAGCGCATTTAGGAAAAATAACAAGAAAACAAAAAAATGGGTTCTGAAAGAAGCAACGAAGAACTCTCTTGTAAGCGGACATGTTGTTCTATCAATTAAAACAAACAGAATTAAAATCGTTTTTGGTGTCTATTTCAGGAAAATAAGCGCATTTAGGAAAAATAACAAGAAAACAAAAAAATGGGTTCTGAAAGAAGCAACGAAGAACTCTCTTGTAAGCGGACATGTTGTTCTATCAATTAAAACAAACAGAATTAAAATCGGATAACCCTGGGCTAAGATATTAGTAAATGAACTTGTTGTTGTAATGAGCATTCTGTAGAAATTGACCAAAAATTACATGAAAAGTAAACAATGTCAATTTCATCCAACTTTGGAAGCAAATATCTCCGGACTCAGAAATCATAAAAGTTTACTTTTTGCTTTGTTTTAATCCTTAACATATCCTCCTTAAGACCATATATCATAATAACCGTTTCGATTAATTTTGATTTTTGCGATATTTTGTATTTTTTTCCTTTTGCTGGATCACAGTCAGATGGTTTTAGTTTTTTTTCAACAATTTTTTGAAAACTGTCACGAAAAGTCCATATCTGCAAGCTGATTTAGAAAAGAATCATCGTGTGATATCTGGCTTTCTTTTCTGTTTACCAATGTTCTCTGCATACTGGGAACCATCTAAAAATAAGAAACGATGACCTACTGTTTCCATGAAATAGGTATCAATTCCGTAACATTCTATTTTATTTGTTAGTGTTCGTTGCATAAAAGACCACACTTGAAAGCATAATTTTTATGACATTTAAGCCTTCGATTGACACTAAAAGAGGTTAATTGCATTAGTTCTGTGCAAGTAATAAACCTTTTAATTGTGTAGCGGAAACCTTCAGATTTAACCGTTGAGTTCAAGTTATGAATAGAAGGATTTTTAGCATTGTCTATGGCCAGCTTAATATATGGGTTGGTTTTTAACAGAATTCAGACAAAGAACACTTGTCTAACATGATACATTTTGTATGTTGAAACATTGCTGCCATAATGTGAAGCTGCATCTTTACCTACATTTTACCCATCCACCCATCCGATGCTTGTTCACAGATGAGAGCATGCTTTAAAATGATTTATATTGATGAAGGCCCTGTTGCAATTTGGTCTGGAAGCAGTTTAGAAGAATAGAAAAAGGGACAGAAGAAACCTTGAAGGTGGACCTGGTTGCTGGGTTAGGCAAATTTCAATATAAGCAAAGACTCCAGCAAAGACTCCGATTCTGATCATATCAGCTTCTTTGTAGTTGAGGCCAAGCAAAATTTCTTAAGGAAGCACTGTCATTATGTCCAAGTGCACACAGCAGATACCAAAGAAAGTAAGAGATGTAATTATCGCTATGTGATATCCATGAACAAAATAAAACTTGTTTCATTAGTGAATGCTTGGTTTTTGACACAATTTCATACATTTTTAGCTATGACAGAATGCATATATTGTTAGTTGTTCAGAGGGGTAAATGCTCAATAATAAAGAAGCAAGGCTTGAAAATTCATGCAATTATTTGGAAACAATAGACTGTTGTTTTGCATTACTTCAAAAATTTAAGTGCCCTGATTGTACAAATGGTTGCTTCTATAGATGTGAAAAAAATTGTGAAAATGAGGGATTCCACATTAATTCTTTTTAAGCTTAGCTTGCAGATCAGGACTTTTGGTAGCATTTTGCAAAAAATTGTTTAAAAAAAACTAAAACGATCTGGAACGAACCCTTTGGCAGAAATGTTCCCAAGACCTTGTAGTATTTTTATATGTTTATAGCTAACACTTGATATCACTTGAATTTTTTGTTTTACTATTGAGTGGCTATTTCGCTACGAAATTCTCAAAAACTACAAAGCATAATGTGTGTCCAGTTACCCATGCTTTAGTGTGCTTTTGTTGAAAACAAGTTAAATTTGGCATACAAGTAGATGATCATCTTTCAAATGAAACTAAGTTTGTAAAAATCAGACAATCATGAGCAGAGCTATGAAAGTTTGAAGTTAAGCTAAAACAATAAATTTTGCCGGCAGTGCTATGATAAACAACAACATGTCATTTCCCCAAACTTCAAAAAATCATTGTGACGGAATCATTGGTCCGATTTCGAAAATTTTTGCTTTGTGTTGACCCCTGACATCCCCTTTTCATGGAGGATACTAAATGCCGCAAGTTTTTCAAACTTCGTTTTTTCCTATTTATTCAATAATTTCTCTGATCTGGATCACTGTGTGGCGTGGAGGATTTTTCATTTAGAAAAGTGCTGTATATCAAAATGTTTCAGCAAATTTTTTGTGATTTTTAGTTGAAAGTAGAACTTTTCAAGCTTTATTTTATCAATTTCTCCATGCAGGAAAACATGATTTCATATCTCTACGATACACCTAGCCATTAGCAAAGTCAAATTGTAAGAGTTTCGCAAAATTTGCCTCTGTTTTTCACATCGGGTATTTTAGTTTATCATCCAAATGTCTGCAACGTTTACTTGCACAGGCCATCGACACAAAAAGCTGCAAAATTGAAGTCCAACTTGTTTTTTCCTTAATTCTATGCTAGTCATATCGTAAATTGTTCAATTGTAATTTATAAGTGTAATTAAATTGTAAATTTTGAACATTGTCTACTGTAAATCATTTAAAATAATGAAAAGGGAGAAGTTAAAATTGGAAGTTAAGAAAATGACATATAAGCAATTTCTAATTTTGGTAGTCCGTCAAAATAGCTAACTGTGAATTTATCTCGCGCAGAGAATAGCAGAAAAAGTGAAGACAGCCAAAGTGAACTGTGAAGAACATTATGGTCTCTGCAGAGAGGCTGGCATTCGATCATATCCAACAATTCGATTTTATCCTGGTGCTCTTCGAGAAGGAATGAGTCAGGTATTAACTGAGCTAACTTTACGCTTACTTTAGCTATGATTTTCTTTTGGCATAAAGTTATTCTTTATTCAGTAGTTATCATTATGTTATCTATGATGATGTTTGGTATGACTTAGAGGCTTTATGCCAAGAAAATATCGGGTGCGCCAAAAAAGGTTCAAATGTTTGAAAATTCATGGTAGCTAGAGTACTGAATGGATTGGAATGGAATAAGCTCTGTCTGATAACGAAAATACCGAGGTGTTTTTAGAATTTTTCTTGTGTTTTTATCAGTACTGAAACATAGATAAATTCAACTTTTGAACATCCCTTGTTTGCGAAGTGCCTGAAAAACATCCTGAAGCGTTTGACCAAATCGCAAAGCAACTTCTTAACCCGAACCACCAAACAGTGATTTTTTCACGGATATCGGATGCTGTCTGCAAATTTGTTACCATGGGATGGAAAACTTCAACATTTATTTGAATATTCATATCGATTGTTTTAGGTCCTTCTTCAGACATTTCGGAACTAATGAATGTTCCTAAATCCCAATCCATGTATGTTTTCCTTGCTCATGCGAACATTAGAAAAATCACAAAAATATGTCATTCTTTTATCTGTCAAGCAACATTTGGTTCATTCATATCCATCCAGTACTTTTGGTACTATGATTATCAAACGCTTCAACTTTTTTTGGTCCAGCCGGTATCATGATTGATTGGGAGATTCAAAAAAGAAGTTTCGGCGTTTTGTAAAGCTGTACATTCATTAGTTAAATTTATTTCACCAAATGCGTCCATGCTTTTCCAGAGTTATAAGCGATTTTTAGGAAGCTGTTTTCCAGAATGTGTCATAAAATGAGCCATAAGCGTTGTCTAATTTTTTCATTTCAAACGCAAAGAACTGATTTTAAACTTTCTCTAAATTTTACACGCCACGATAAATTGTACACTGGACCAACCTCGAACGTTAATGACTGAAAATTTTGCAAAGAGTATGAATTAGATTGTAGGATTTTATGTAAATCTTTACTGTTTCTTGAGCTGCTAAGATTTTCGTTCTCAAAAACACTGAGAATGATGAAAAAACATCGATCAAACTTCTTAAGACACGACATCGATAAATCATGGATAAAGAAGAGCGTTTTGCGGTGATTTGGGGATTTAGAAATCGATTTTCTATAATCTGCTGCACGAGCACTTGTTGAACAACCAGCCTGTTGCAAACTTTTGGAGTAGTTGCAATGGCGCACTGCACCAAACCGTTCCCCGCGTGACATTTCATCGAGACTCCATGCCTATTTGACCTCATTGCGCTTCACTGTTTGTCTTTATCGCGAAAGGATACGCATTTCTTTGTATCATTAAAATAATGTTACATCTCCCCAAAAATTTATCAAATCCTCAAGCTGCAGATTATGAATAATCAATTTTAAATCCCCAAATCACGACAAAAAATTCTTCTCTTTGTCCATTCATGTTGAGTCTTTACACAATTTATGGATGTTTTCTTGTAATTTTCAGTGGTTTTGATACTGAACATTTTAAGAAACTCACTTCAAGAAACAGAAGACTGAAAAATAAACAAAAATCCTAGAATCTAATTATGAATTTCACAAAATATTAAGTGATAAATGTTTGAAATCGGACCGGTGTACGATTTATCAAGGCATTTTCAAAAGTGGATCGTTTTTCAAAAGATTAGTCAAATCAACATCTTAAACATTTTATCGAATTAATTCACGAAGATAATTGTTAATAGCATTGAAAAAGCCAAGGAATGTTGTTTAAAGCGTACTACGATAGCAAATTAAAATTTTCACTAATGTCTGACGCAAAATTTTGCTGAAAAGTTTACCAATTAATTTGATCTTACAAGAAGTGAATAGAATGATTTTAAGCATTTGTTTTCAGCTGTTTAAAACTTTCAAGTTAAACAACACTACATCGATATTGAATGACTAAGATGGCACTTCATTCTCTTGGATGAAAGATTTCAAAAATAAAAGACGGATTTTAATATACAAAAACGTTTTGGGCAAATACAGGATGAGCCATAAAAATTTGTCCTCCTTTGAAAATTCATGGCACCAAGAGTACTTGATGGATTGAAATGAATCTAATTCTGTTTGATAGCTGAGAGACTGAAGTATTTTGTAACCTTTCTGCCCTTTTTTGTGAGCACCACTGGATTCAACTCTACGATATATTCATGGTTTCAATATGCTAGAAAAAGGCCTAAAATACTAGATCAAATCATGAAGACAGCACAAAGAAAGTACAATATCTTTTGATAGGTGAGAGATATCGTCTATATGGGATTGAAAAACTTCAGTATTTGTTTGAAAATTTATTTCTTGTAAGTCTTGCAGCTCTTCAGAGAAATGAAATGCATATTAAACTGTGTGAGGAGATTACTTAACGATTTGATCAAGTGTTTCAGGCCTTTACTTGCATTTTGCAATCATGAAATTTTCATACAGTCGAATTTACCTATATTTTCGGGGATGATTATAACGCGAGAAAAATTACTGAAATATTTCGATCTTTTGGCATATAACTAGAATTTGAATCATTCAAATCCGCCTAAAACTCTTAGTGCTATGGATGTTTGAAATTGGGAATTTTGTCTGGCTCACCGGGTACGTTTTAATATTGGTGTCGTTGAATTATGAACGATCGTAAGTAGTTTCATCTAACCCTTATTTGTTTTGAATTTGATTTAACCTTCGAGGCTGCCTCTATTTCTTAAGATGGCCCATTTCTTTTTTAGCCAATTATGGGAGCAGATATTGGTACACATGATTCAGAAATGATGATAGAAACTGTGTTATCAATGCTTGAAAAGCATAATAATGAAAAAGAAAAAGATCAAAGTAAAAAGAAGAAAAAGAAGGTAAGACTTTCTACATTCATCGATAAAAATTACAGAGAAGAAACAAATATTACAGAAACGATAACACAGAGAGTATCAAATACATATTTATTCTGTGACCCTTACACATAACGAAACACGAATAAGATTATTGATTATGAAAATATGGCTAGAGAAAGAAGATCGATATTTTAACAAAGGTAAGTCTCGTTACATCTTTAGTTTTACTGCTTTACTGCGTGTGCAAAAAAATATCCTCTTTTGACAGGACATGATAAACGATACACTAGATCGATCTTATAGTTTGATGATATAGACTACATTCAAATAATTCTTATGGATGACCTTGACTATGTTCACGCAAAATGGGCAAAAATTGTGGCGAACTGAAAAGGAAACTCTAACCGGCATAATTGAAAGTGGCTTTTTGTGAACACTCAGTAAAACGATGAAGGTGAAATATTTTGCTACCCACAAAGCTGATTGATTCTTTAGACATGGATGAATTGAATAAATTGTTACTACAGAAATTGGAAAGAGTTTGTTAGCGTCACAAGCTCTGCTATTATGAATTGTGCCACTGTTGTGTGAATGTGACCTAAAACTTTGATGCTGTTGGCAGTTTTTCTTGGCAGTTTCAAATTGTGGTGGCATCTTCAGAACGTAGTTTTAATCTTCAATCAAAAACCTAAATTATACCTGAAAAGTTTTGTCGATTTCTCGGTGGCCTACTTCTCGAGCTATAGGCGATTTCTTGATTATCATTGCTTTGGAAACTGCCTAAAGCAATCGAAAAATATCGATCATCTTTCATAAATGTTCAGCTTGGAAGGACAAAGTGAAAAAATGGTTCCTTTTTTGCAATGCAAACGCTTCATTTGAATGTTAAAATATGACGGCTATTGTAAAATATGAAGGAAGTACTGAATTTTTGCAAGGATCGAACAACCTCTTCTGCAACGGATATTAAAATAGCATTTTTAAATTCCTGAATTATCTCATGTTCCTGTCTTGGTCAGCCGTTCGAAAAAGTTTTCGATGTTTTTCCGTCCACTCAGTTTGTCTCCAAACTAAAAGAGTTCCTAGAAGTTGCTCGTAGCGCGAGAGTTAGGCTGCCTAAAAATCGTTTATCTTAATAATAAGCCAATTGTTTGCTTGGGCACAGTCTCAGCTCATTCTAGAAAAAAATTCCTTCGAAAAAGAGTTGAGGCTGTGCAGGCTATCTGATATACGATTTCTGGTTGCCTGTCAAAATTTGATACATTTCTGGTGCACCTGGTGTGATGGTTTACAACAAACGAACAAATAAACAAATGAACCGATAATTAGAGATACAAAATAGCCTTAAAGACATGGAATTTACAGATTCGCACATCACAAGGATAGAAAATTTATCACCAATTTGAAAGATCATACGCGGTGGACAAAAATAATTTCACATGTTTGAAAATTTGTTATGCGGAGACTACTGGCGATATTCGAATCAATCGAAGTTTTTTTGATTGCCAAAAGGCTGAAGTATTTTTTGTTTATTTTTGTTCTATTTTTCTGAGCACTGGAAGTACAGCTAGAATTTGATTTACTAGAAATCCGTGACTTCAAAATTCGTGGAGCGAGGCCTAAAACCCACAATCAAAATTGTAAACAATTTCCTCATTCAAACACATTTCATTCCCTCAAGAGTTACAAATTAAATCTTCATAAAAGCAATACTGTATCTGATCTGATACTTCAGGAAAATCATTTTTCTGCCTTGATGGAAATGAAATATATTTGCATTTTGGTCTAAATGAGGAGATTGCATTTCCCGCATTTTGAAGTGAAGGCATTTCATAATATAATTTTACCTACATCTACAATACTCAGAAAATTAGAAGAAAAATCACATACCGGGTGTCCCAATAAAAAGTACTCCGGTTTGAAAAATAGTCAAAATTCCATTATCAAACCTAGCGCAAAATTCTCTTTATGATATCTTTGTCGATGAAAACAAACATTTAGTTAACAAAATGTTTGTTTTCATTACTTAAGGGTATGAAATAACGCATCGAAAAACCTCGTTCTGAACTATACTCTTGAAGCAGCATCTTTAATCTTGTGTAAGAACCATTATACTGAGATTTTTCATTGTCTTTCAAGTTTACAATGATAGTTTGTGTTTCATTAGTCTGTTGATCATTAGTGCTTTTTTACAGTATGCTGCAAGATCAGACAGCCCCAAAAAGAGCTACATTTATTAATTTTTAAAACCAATCAAAAGTTCAGCTATACCTGGAAAAATAATTTGGTCACTCGTCTACCTGCCAAAAACGAAAGTTGAATATTGGCTTTATAATAAAACGTTCATGATTTTTCAAACATGATTACTTTTTTGGAACACCCGGTAGAATACTTCAGCATTTCGGCCATCAGCTGAACTTCCATTCATTCCAATACCTTCACTATTCTCTGAATAACGAAGTTTCAAACATGTGAAATTCTTCTTGGCTCAAAAATCTTTGAGGTAATAAAAAATCTGAAAAAGTCTCATCATTTTAAGACATCAACTTGTGTTCAGATATTTCTGATCGTTTGAATCTTAAACCTATTTTTTTCTGTTGTGAGTAAGCGATTAGGAAAATATTTTATAGAGGCAAAGAACATCGCATATTAACCACGAAATATTACATGTTGGTTAAATTTCGGAATAAGTAGTCACCATAATTTAAGAATCAATGAAATGTTTTATCATTGAAAGTCTTAAAAACCAGCATTTTTGTTTGTACAAAAGAAAAGGAAAATACAATTTCTCTTTACTTGATAAATTTTATTGGAATTTGAAAATTTCTATACAGTACGTCGAATGTAATTTGCTCCGTACCCATTTTCTGTTTCTTAGAATCGGAGAAAGATTTTATCATTCCATTATTTACAACTCTTGGAAATCCTTACCAAAATTGAAATCACCGAAATTAAGATAACTGAATTATTATTGGTAATTTTTTCGGAATTTCCAACCGTTTGTTTTGGTTTTAAACTGGGTGACTCAAGAAATATCCTCCTGTTTGAAAAATCACTGCAGCAAAAGCACTTGCACTATAATCATAGAAATTATATTTCAAACAGCTCAACGATTGTAGGATTTAATAAAATTTTTTGGCAATTTTTAAGATAGGAGTCCTTTGGTAAATTCGAAATCTTCACAAAATCTGTTTTGCAGAACAGCTTAAAAAGGCCTAAAACGCACGATGAAATCTTTGCAACCCTTTAAAATCCATTTGAGATCCTTTTCAAAATTGGAATAACTGATAAATTCTTCTACCGAAAACGAAAATAAGATAAAAAGAATCCAAACATAATTTTATTTGTTCCTTGTGAAATCACCTTTTTTTATAAGGAACCACTTGTAAGAAAATGTAGCCTCGATTTTGTCGAAAGTTAAGGAACGTTGCTGCCTTGATTGGAAAAGCTACGAAACTGTTGTAATTATCTCTCAGATTACCCATCGATTTCCATAAATTGTACAGTACGGACAAATGGAAGGCTGCGCATACGTTTTGGGCATCTACTTAGTCGCGTTGACAGGCCTGGGCGCAATTTCAAATTAGATACTGGAATGTACAATGCCTGCCAAAAGTCCTTGGAACACTTAGGCCATTTCTTGACAATCCGCAGTTCTAACCATAGCGATTAGGCTTAAACACCCCCTCACCCCCAAAACAATGTTGATTTGCAAGGTCCTAGCATTCCATCAGAGACGCGAATCGTCCTGCCATCCCCATTTTGTCATCACAGAACAACACTGTTCTGAGGGGGAGAGGGGGAAATCGCAAAAAAATGCAAAAATAGCAAAGGTGTTCCAAGACTTTTGGCAGGCATTGTAGTCTTAAAGTGAAGTCTGAAAAAATGGCAGAAAACAGACATATTTGGAGATCAGCAGTGGACCGCGCAATATCTTATAGACGGAAGGCGTAATTGATGATGGTGACGAGTCTTAATGATTAAATATTAAGTAATCTCATTAAGTTTTCAAGTTCAAGTTTTATTTGTTTTTATGAAAGGTGTGGGCCATTCATGGCGGTACTGCAATACCAGAACAACCCGTGCCCGCGGTGAAGCAAGCTTCAGACCGACGAGCTGGTTCCAAAAATCAGTTTAATAAAAGGGCATCCTTGGATGCCTATCAGATATTAAGCTGATAAGAACAGATACTACACTTTTTTTTTTCGATTGAGTCTGGCACATGCCAGGACCCGTTTAATAAACAAAATAATTAAATACAATATATACAAAAGCTAAGTATACTAAGAAAAAAGTTTCTTAACATTCTCACAATAGTTCGATTACAATAACTACAGGGTTACAATATCAATGTCTTTCAATTGTTTCTCGAATGTTCAAAGGAATTTAAAGTTCTCGTAGAATATTTACATGTTGTCAGATAAGTACTTCAAGGGTGTTATTTTGAACTTTAGCAAGTACTTGGTTTCGACACCAGGACGTTTGAAAGTTAAAGAGCGTATCAAAACGGTTCTTAGCGAGAAAGAATTGGGTTTTTATCTTACGTTTTAGCTTCCCATTGTAAACACTTATCAAGTATTTTTGTTCATTGTCGAAGACGATTGCATTGCGGGTGGACCAGATCGTTTTAATAGCAAGGTCTCGAAGGCATTTCTCAACAGAATGAGTCTCGTTACTCTTTTTCATGTTGAGAAATCCAACGACCACAAAACGGAGGAGTTTCTTTATTTCAGCATCGGGGTTGTAGTCTGTGATCAAGGCGACAACTTTTTTCCAAAGTTTCTTAACTTCAGGACAGTAAAGAAAACAGTGAACTTCGGTCTCGTCATTTAAGAGGCAGCGTTGGCATTTAGGGTTTTTTAATATCTTGTGTCTACATAATCTGTCAGCTGTCTGTGTTACATGTTGTAGCAGTTTCCATTGTATGTCTGAGCACTTTCTGTCATCGTTGCTTTTAAATAGGTTTTCAAAGACCAATTCCCAGTTTATGGGCCCAAGGAGCGTTTCCCAATATATCTTAAAGACCAGGGTCGGTTTTTCGTTGCAGAGTAAAACATTGTAGATAGCTTTTGAGTTCAATTTAGAAAATGTCTTGGTTTCGTTGTTCGAAAGCAGGACCCCAAAGTTCTCGCTTCTGCGAGAAGCTGGAGCTGGGATGGAATTAGCAATTTCAACCCACTCCTTCGGTAGCCGACGAACAACTGCACCCAACGAACCTCGTCTGTATCCATCTCCAATAAGCTCTTTAAGAGCGTCTTCGCTCAAAAATCCAGGTACATGTTCGTAACAGATATCGCGCAGTAGGGAGACTCCTGAGTTGGCCCAGGATTCTTCCACAAGAAGACTTTCTTTAGCAGTAAGAGCGTTGTGAAACAAGGGTTCATTATAAACTTGTTCTACTTGTTTTGGCTCAATACGATTTGGTTTCGTGAACCGTATGAAGCATTCTAAAGCAGTTTTGTAAAAGGCAGGCATATCTTTTAAACTTTGTTGCATGAGATAGCATTTCAAGACATTCGAGCCTAACCGAAGCCCCTTCCACTTTCCGAGAAAGAATTCGAAAAGGACCTTCCACTTGCCTTCGACTTTACTGTCGAAAAGTCTCGACAGCCACGAGAGAATGAGACCTTGTGTTTTTAGTTCAACATCAACTATGTTAAGACCCCCTTCCTTATAAGGTAGTTTTGCCTGTGAGCGAGAGATAACGTCCTTTTTGCCATCAATCTGTTTTGCAGAACAGCTTAAAAAGGCCTAAAACGCACGATGAAATCTTTGCAACCCTTTAAAATCCATTTGAGATCCTTTTCAAAATTGGAATAACTGATAAATTCTTCTATTGAAAACGAAAATAAGATAAAAAGAATCCAAACATAATTTTATTTGTTCCTTGTGAAATCACCTTTTTTATAAGGAACCACTTGTAAGAAAATGTAGCCTCGATTTTGTCGAAAGTTAAGGAACGTTGCTGCCTTGATTGGAAAAGCTACGAAACTGTTGTAATTATCTCTCAGATTACCCATCGATTTCCATAAATTGTACAGTACGGACAAATGGAAGGCTGCGCATACGTTTTGGGCATCTACTTAGTCGCGTTGACAGGCCTGGGCGCAATTTCAAATTAGATACTGGAATGTACAATGCCTGCCAAAAGTCCTTGGAACACTTAGGCCATTTCTTGACAATCCGCAGTTCTAACCATAGCGATTAGGCTTAAACACCCCCTCACCCCCAAAACAATGTTGATTTGCAAGGTCCTAGCATTCCATCAGAGACGCGAATCGTCCTGCCATCCCCATTTTGTCATCACAGAACAACACTGTTCTGAGGGGGAGAGGGGGAAATCGCAAAAAAATGCAAAAATAGCAAAGGTGTTCCAAGACTTTTGGCAGGCATTGTAGTCTTAAAGTGAAGTCTGAAAAAATGGCAGAAAACAGACATATTTGGAGATCAGCAGTGGACCGCGCAATATCTTATAGACGGAAGGCGTAATTGATGATGGTGACGAGTCTTTAAGTGCAATTCGTGATTAAATATTAAGTAATCTCATTTAGTTTTCAAGTTCAAGTTTTATTTGTTTTTATGAAAGGTGTGGGCCATCCATGGCGGTACTGCAATACCAGGACAACCCGTGCCCGCGGTGAAGCAAGCTTCAGACCGACGAGCTGGTTCCAAAAATCAGTTTAATAAAAGGGCATCCTTGGATGCCTATCAGATATTAAGCTGATAAGAACAGATACTTTTTTTTTCTTTTTAAAAATATAATTGGGCTGCCTCCTGATAAACAGCGAGGTCAGCCATATTCCACAACTTTACAATTTAAACTACACGAAAGGTCGGCTGGATCCCTTTTGTACCCAGTTTTCCTTCTACATTGCTACATTACGAACGTAAGCATGAATACTCAATCAATGTTAAATACAAGGGCTGAATTAACGCACTCGCATAAGATGCTACCGTAAGACCACATCTTGAACTGTTTTTGGAGCGGGATATTTGCATTAAAGACGATCTTAATCCTTGTTTTCAACTCTGCTATTACCGAGTAAATAATTTTATTGTGAAGTGTTTTCAACTTATTGAATCTTCTTTCGCATCTTGCAGACCATATTTGAGCGATGATTAATTTTATCAAGTAGATGGCTAGTTTCCTTGCAATTGGGTTGACTTTGTTCCTGAATTGGAAAAAGAATATGAACTGAGCGTTCAATTCAAAGTTTCCGATGAGTTTTCGCAAAATTTTTTCAAAGTAGCGCCATGCTTTTTTAGACACGGAACATTGCAAGAAAATGTGCTCGATATCTTCAGTTTTTGCACAAACATCACAGTTTTCGTTGATTCGTAGCCCCCATGATTTCAAGTAGGAGGCCGTTTTCAGAACATGATGATATATCTTCCATAAAACATCATTTTCGTGGCCTGTTGATACCCCAAGTCTGCTGTTTAGCCATGCGATTTTCCATTGAATCCTGCTCCCTATTTTGCATTCCCAAAGCTGTTCAGCACGTGGTCTTGAGTAACTTTGACTAACTATAAGGTCATAAATGACTTTAACAGTCGCGTTTATACTACTGATTTTACTAAAATTGTCTTTGAGTCCATTAATATACGACAGAAGATTATCATAATATGTAGGTCTAATGGCTGAATGCGGGACATTGTTTGATCTGAGGAATCGTAAATTAGTGTCATATTTGGCAAGAGATTGTCCAATAAAATAGCGGGCGAAGAAGACCCACGGAGCTTCATATGTTGGATCGACAATATATTTGAGAAATTTCAGATGCAATGCTTTTGATTTGCTGTTGAGGTCTAGAATAGCAAGTCCTCCTTTTTCAAGTGGTTGAGGAAGAGATTTCCTGTTGACAAGTTCATTTTTGTGTGACCAGAGAAATTGATAAGCCGCCGCATTTGCTTGCTTCAGAATTTTTCCTGGGATTGAAAAAACAGTGCTGATGAACACAAGACCCGATAAGGCAATCGTGTTTACAATCATGCATTTACCTTTCAGAGACAAAAATCGGTTGGACCAGGCATGCAGTCTATTGTTAACCTTCTCGAGACGTTTATTCCATGATTTTAAAGTGGCTGCGTCCGACCCAAAGTTAATCCCAAGTACTTCAATTTCTCCATGCTCCCAGATCAAGTTATTTACGGGGTTAAGATGTGAAAATTTATTTGGTCCAAGCCAGATACCATGAGATTTTCCTTTGGCATAGTTGACTTTAGAGCCCGAGCCGTTTTCGAACAGCTGAATGGAGCTGATCGCTTCCTTTACGGATTTTTCATCGGCAATAAATAGAGTTGTGTCGTCAGCGTATTGCGTGATCTTAACCTCCTTTACCGTTCCCGGTAAATGCAGACCCTTAATATTTCTGTTTTGTCGAATTATATTGCCAAGTGTTTCCGCCACAATACAATATAATAGTGGAGATAGAGGGCATCCTTGTCGCACCCCTCGTTTTAGAATAATGTCCTTTGACAGATTTCCGTTATTCAAGACCTTGCAGCCAACGGAGTTATAGATCGTTTTTATGAATGACCTAAATTTTGGACCAAATTTCATCTTGATCAACACTCTTTCTAAGAAGGACCAGTCGACTCTATCAAAGGCCTTTTCTTGGTCAATCTTAATGATTGCAAGAGGAAAATTCTTGACCTTCGAGTATTCAAAAATATCGCGAACAAGGAATAAGTTTTCAAAAATTGATCTTCCAGGGACCGAGCAAGTTTGGTCGGGGTTTAAAAGAAATGGTAACATTTGTTTGAGTCGGTTTGCAAGCGACTTTGTTCCTATCTTGTAGTCTGTGTTGAGCAGGGAAATTGGGCGCCAGTTGCGGATATCTTCCTTGCTGTTTTTCTTGTATAGGAGTCTAATTATTGCTAAACGCATACTGTCGGAAAGAAGACCCTTATCAAAACAGAAATTGAGAACTTCTACAATATCAGTACCGATGACATCCCAGAAGAATTTGTAAAATTCAGCAGGAAGGCCATCTGAGCCCGGCGACTTATCAGGCTTCATTTGCTGTAATGCATTTAAGCACTCATCACTAGTTAAATTATGTTCCAGAGAGCTGCTGAGGTCATCCCCCAAGACGAGCCGAATCGACCCAATCAGCTCCTCCTGGACGACAGCATCAACAGCCTCGGGAGTATATAATGAACTATAGAAATTAGCAATATAATCTAAAACTTTATCCGGCTCCGAGAGAAGTTCACCTTTGTCCGTACGTAAAGAGGATATTACTTTATCTGTTTGACGTTTGTTTTCAAGCTGATAAAAATAACGAGATGACTTTTCGTTACAGGTGTAGTGAAATTCTTTTGCCCTTATTCTAGCGCCATTGATGGCAGTTATGTCGATGGTTTCTAGTTCATGTTTTAGCAAAGAAAGATTCTGTTGATCTTCTTCAGAGCCGGACAGAGTTAAAGTGCGGATTTGGAGTTCCAACTCAGCCCTTCGGCATCTCTTCTGTTTTGCAATTTGTTTGGAAAAAGATATACAAATGTGCTTTATTTTTCGCTTCGCCAAGTCCCACCAGACGTTGAACTTGCCTTCAAAGTCTTTTTTCCGTTCCTTCCAGTGCAATAGAAAAGTTTTCATTTTAGATGTGAATTCCGGATTTTCAAGCAAAGTAGAGTTAAATTTCCAAATTCCAGCTCCTCGTTTTGGGGTTTTTGGAAGCTCAAAGCGTAAAAATGGCCCATCATGGTCCGAAAAGGGGAATATTGTTATATCACTAGCTTTAGTGAGGGATGCTATGTCATTTGAGACATAAAAGCGATCAAGACGACAGGAGACCCTGCCATTTGACCATGTGAAAACTCGCCCTGATGGGTTTTTGCATCGGTATATATCAGTGAGGCCCAGGGACTGGGTTAAGCCTTGAAGTGCCTCAACCGAAGAGATGTCAATGACTGAGTCCCCCCCTAGTTTATCTAAATAACAGTCTTCAATAAAATTCAAATCACCTCCAAAAATTGTTGGGATACCACCTTTTATATGGGCATGCAGCATGTTGAAAAATTGCTGTCTCTCCCCAATCTTGTTTGGTGCGTAAACATTAATCAGTTGCAGCTTTGTGTCAGGTAGAGAGAGAGTGGTGTTAAGCCATCTGCCCTCAAGATCATTAGATATAGCGACACTTTTAATAGGGAACTTTTCAGAGAAAAGAGTAGCTACCCCACAAGAGTGGTTTCTACCCGCCGAGAAAAATGATTGACCGTTCCAAGCTTTCTGAAAATTCTGGATGTCGCTCTTAGAGACAAGATGGGTTTCCTGTAAGAAAACAATGTCGTATTTGTAAATCTTGAGCCATTCAATTATTTTATTAGTTTTATTTGGATCTCTCAAACCATGGACATTGAGAGAAATTGAGGTGATGCCCATAGCTTAAAAGGTGGGTCCCAACACTCGAGATTTAGGTGAAATTGTCTAAGTATTACTCATACCCTTCTTCCTTTTCTTTCTTTTCTTCTCAATCTCCTTCTTTACAGTTCCGTCGGATTCGTTATTTCGTTCTCTCTTTGAAGAAGGACCATCATCATTGTCGGCGTCATAGCATGAATCAGATGAGTAACTTGAACCACTTCCAATCTTTTTATATTTTGCCAGGCCCCTTACTTCTTGGTTTTTTGCATTCAGCTTGGTGTTGGATGATGTTAAGGGTGACACTGTATCTGAAGAGTTAACGGTTCGGTCCTCATGTGATAATAACGGTGAAATAGTAGATTGCGTTCCTCCAGCATCACCCCATGTTCCAGATGGGACAGGAGGTTCATCAATTATCAAATCTGCTCCACCTTCTTGGGCAAAGACATCTGGTCGGGGAAGGATAGGATCTTCAGCAGCTGTATCCTCGGGCAAGGTGGCATCATCCCGCACAATACGGTAAGAGCCCTGTACCATTTGGTATGATGGAGCTGCTGGGGGTTGTGTGGTTGCATCAGAACTGGGCTCTCTATTCGGCTCTCTAATGACTGGGGCTGGTTCATTCTCCTCCTCAGCTTCAGAGTTTACTTCATTGTCCTCCGCATCCCATATACTGGAGTCCCTGCACCTCCTTATAGTATGGCCAATTTCAAGGCAGCCGGCACATCGAACTGGGTCAGGGCAAGCATTTCTCAGATGGCCAACATTACCGCAATTGTAGCATTTCCTGGCGGAGCAATTGCGAAGTTCATGTCCTTCTTGATCACAGCGTTTACAGGTAGGAGGCTGATTGTCATGGAGAATATCCAGATTGTATGCTCCAATCGTTATATTGGAAGGCATAGGTTTATCCAACACCATGATCACAGAGATTATGCCATTGAAGGTGTCTTCTCCATGAATCTTTTGCCGTCGCACAGCTCGTACTTCCCCAAAACTGGAGCATATTCGTTCGATAACCTTTAGCTTCATCTCCATAGGAGCTCTAAAGATTGACACGTAAGTAGTGACACGTTGTCTTTGGGCTCTGATTCTAGGAAAGTGTGGACGGAAATCTTCAATTTCTTCCGTGCCTATAAACTCAAAATGTCTACAGTCTTCAACCGTTTGAAAAGTTATTATGAAATCACGGCCTATGCCCTTTTGTACGCAAATAGCAGACAAACCGGTGTCCTTCACCTTCTGCAGGACATCCCTCTGCAGTATCCCATCGGTGTTTGCGTGGCAAACTAGAGAACGAGGTCTCTTTCTTGTGTCACGTTTGTCCGCTGGGCGAAATCTGGAGGGTCCTTTGTACAACGTGAACGTTTTAGCGGCAGCTGCTGTTTGGGCGTATGATCTTCCTTGTGGGGTATTTGCAGTTGGATTTCCAGGATCGCGGTTTTGGACTTCTAACTGGGGTCGCGGTCGTACGGTCAGGGGCAGGGTCTTTGGTCTTGTCTCTTGGGTTGGTGAGAACAGATCCTGGGATAACTGAGCTTCTTGTAGCCGTTTCTTTACAATGCCTTCCTCAAAGTGATGTCTTTCTTTCGTTACTGTCTTAAATATCCCGATGCCTTTCTGATGTTTCTTCAGGTTCTCGATTTCCATTTCACTATTATCATCTGTACTCTCATTTATAATATCTATTTCATTCCGCGAATTGATTGCGAGGCTGTCGCCAATTTCAACTATTACATCACGCTGGGTATCTGTGGATGAGGCCTCTGCCATCCTTGCGGTCTTCAGTGGGTACCTGTCGCATTGAGCGTCGGACACAGTCCGCTCGTTGTACCGACAGGGCCACTGATGACAAAATCGAGAGAACGAATGTACTTACAGTTTTCTTGATCTTTACTTTCGCAAGCGAAAGGAACTCCTCGAATACTTGATCTTAGCCAAAAGGCCGAGAAGCGATAACTAATTATAAAAAATTGAGGGTTGCCGTTCATGGGACTGATGAAAGCTTTGCGGGTGCGATTGGGTGACCAGAGATCTCATTCATCCGTTTGATGGAAGTCTTGCGGCTGCATCTGGTAGCACATGTTTGGGCGAAGATAACACTCAATTGTAATTTATGGAGAGCTTGCGGTCACAATTATGTGTCAATTTAGAAGCGCATGCGCAAATGTCACCTATCCCAGTACTTGAAATGAAAGCTTCTAAATTTTCAAGTTTTTAGCACACTTATCTTTATAGAAAACTTGGTCCATGACTAGAAGGCTTCTCCTTAAAGTTTCCCAATCAAAATACACGTACACCTATTTTTTTATAAAAAAAACTGCCCATGAGAAACTCGACTCTCAGATCGCCAACAAATTAAGAAACTCCAGTACAGGGAAAATATGAGCTAATTTATTTTCACTTGTTTCCTGTATCATATTACTCGTAAGGTACTTGAGTAATGTCTAAATATTGGAAAGGTTTACAAACCTTGTTTTGAAATATTCACGAGGGCACAGAAAGTGAACTTAAAGATTGTAGGAAACCTCTAGGAACTTCATAAGAATCTTTGAGTACTCAAAATCTGATAACTTTAAGAAACTTACAGTACCCTGTACAAAAATACAAGGCTTGTAAGGCTAAACTTGGTTTTGTACAGGCCCCGGGGGGGGTACTTCATTGTTAAGTTGTACTGGACGTGCCGCTCACAGGCCCGTCGGAACCGGGGGGGCTGGGGGGGCTTCAGCCCCCCCAATAATTTGCTGCAGTTCGTTCATTTTTGTAAGTAAAAAAGGCTGTAAAAGCCCATCTCATGGAAATGAAGATTCAAACTTAATTATATTCGAGGAAGCTATTAGAATTGATCAAGCTATCATCCTTGATATTATGGAATTCAAATATAATCGATATCCTCCTGAAATTGAAGTCCCATTTTTCAAAATTTTCCCAGAAAGACCCCTTCAGACTTGATCCTTTGTTTTTTAAATTTTCCAAGAATGGGGCGTTTTCCAACGATCTAAAGGGCGTGGCCATGAAAAATTTTCCCGAGGGCAAGCACCCGGACCCCCATTTATCATCACTCCGCTCGCATTAAGATTCAGCCCCCCCCCCTCCAATATGAATTTCCTTCCAACGGGCCTGGCTCATATGGATGGGTTTTTTCATCCGAAATTCTCTACATATGGGTCTGTTTTTAACCACAATTCTGGTAGATGGGTACTTCTTTGAAGAATTTTCTTATCAATCGGCCCGATAATGATAATCCAGGCCAAAAAACTGAAATTTTCCTTTGTTTCAAATCGACAAATTCATGCACATGGGTCAAAAATTTCCTGATATTCATGCAAATGGGCTCGAAATTTTTGAATACTCCGTCATACGAATGGGTCCTTTTCTCAAAGTCCAGATTCAGGTCGAATCATGTTGACAATGAAGTACCCCCCCCCCCCCCCCCGGGGTACAGGCCAAGTTTTAGCCTTGTAGAGAAGATTATGACCTTGTTATGACCTTGTACTAGCCTTGGAAGAAAATTACAAGGCTATCAGTAAGATTCCAAGCTGCAACCAGTCTAACACAAGGTTTCCACAAGGCTTCTACAAGGCTAATTAGCATTTTTCAAGCCATTTACAAGGTTACAGCAAGGCTATTCCAGGCTAAAACAAGGTTACAAGCCATAACTACAGGCTTGTACATGGCTATTACATGGCTATTACATGGCCTTGTATTTTCGCACAGGACTGGCCCAAATTCTTAGTTTCTTATAAGAAAATACGTGTATTTTTTTATAAGAAACGGAATTTAAAAAGCTAAGAAACCTTTGTAATTTGCAGCTTTGATTTTCCTATCGCAGTCAAAAATGTTTTGACACTGTACAGCCTGTACAGATATAGCAACTGTTTGGACATTTTGTTGAGTGCGAATTATGTTGCACTCTTTTTTTATAAGAATAATGTTTACACTCTTTTTTTTTATAAGAATACTATAACTTTTTTCCAGCCTCAATATTCTTAAGTAATTTTTCATTTTGAGCCTTAACATATTCTTAAAGTATTCTTATTTTTTCAAATCTGGTATGTTTTGAGGGGAACATAATTCAAACAAGTGTCATATCACTATGAAGAAATGGTTGAACGAAAGAAAAATTTAAGCAATTGTAACAATAAGAATGTTATGAACATCGCAAAACAGGCACCTGCTGGAAAATGAGACACAAATATGCGGGCTGAGCAATATTCTTATAATATTCTTAAAATTTGGATGATTCTGAGCCTGAATATTCTTATGCTGAAAATGATCTAATTTTTAAGAATATTGCTCAGCCTCAGCTCGCATATTTGTGTCTCATCTTTCAGCAGTTGCCTGTTTTGCGATGCTCATATAACAGAGAATCGTAACAGATTTGAAAGAAATAAGAATACTTTAAGAGTATATTCAGGCGCAAAACGAAATTTCTTAAGAATATCGAGGCTGGACAAAATTTATAGTATTCTTGGAAAAATAGAGTGTATTTGCTTATTTTGAGATCTTACTAAGTAATTTGGAAACCCTTTTGACAAGACAAAATTAACTCTACAAGCATTAAAAACATAAGAAACACGTAGGAAACTGTTGGTAGCAAAATGGCCCAAACATTTAAGAAACTGCCTACCAGCCCCGGACCTTAGTTTAAAATACGTGTACGTGTACATTGAGAGATCAAGAAATTTGGTGCAAAATGGCCCTCAAATTTAAGAAACTTGCTGCCAGGACCCGGAGGGGGGGTACTTGACTTAAATTTGTACGGGGGTGTGCCCACGAAAAAGAATTTTTTTACCCTGCTCCAGAATTTTTCGCTCAAAATGATAACCTGTTCTAGAAAAATTTCGTGAAAAGTATACTCCAAAACATGAAATTTGACCGAAAAACGACCCGATCTAACAAAATATTCCCTCTTGACATGTTTTGACAACCTGCTCTAGAAAAATTGCCTCATTTTGATACCCTGTGCTAGAAAAAATTGGTGAAAACGATACCCTTAAAAACGGCACATCCCCGTCCGACAAATATACTAAGTACCCCCCCCCCCCCCCCCGGGTGCCAGGATTGGTAAAAAAATGTGTGTATGTCAAATATTATTTCATCGGTTTCAAACAAATTTTATTGATTTTATTTTCAACTAATTTTCAAGCTGCTCAGCTTTTTTAAAATTCAGACCCGCTCGGACGTATATTTCTTCTTCGTACAAAATCTAAATGCCATTTAATAGTTATCTTCTTGTCGATTGTGTTATCTTGTTTGTTTGAATATTCTGTTGTTTTTTTTTACCCTTAGGCCCAGGAAGTCCGTGATGAATTCTAAAGCTGATGCTGACAGAAAGACACTCGTTCAACTCTCTTAACTGTTCAACGAAATAGATTTTATTTAATTGAATCTGAAAGTTTAGGCGAATGTATTTAATGGTTTTTAGACAACAGGATTATATTCCACAAGACATGTTTCAGAGATACATATGAAGAAGGAAAGTAATGAGAATATTATACAGTAGAATTGTTGATGGGTTTATATCAGTTGCCCTTTGCAGTTTCGATCAATGTTTCGATTGTGTTGCTAACAACCCTTTACAAAGGTACATACGTTTTTAAAACATTTGAAATCAGGGACAATGTATTGAAATACAGCAGTATTGATATGCAGTAAGTGAACAAAATGTGCACCATTTTAATGGTTCTCAACATTTTTGTTGCCACTATTTTTCTGGCAAATATGCTTGGTTGGTTCTTGGAAGCCCACGGAAAATAGGATATACCGTCTATTTTCAAAATTGGATTCTTCTTCTAACACTGCAAATTGTTGGTAAACACAATCACTGAGAAGCAACAAGCGTTTGGCAAAATCAGTGATCTATAGATTCTCCTTTCTTTATAGTTTGAATAATGATAACTTTATAATTTGAAGAATCTTTTTCAATGAGCCACCTTGACACTACGTGTGTGTCAAAAGTTGTGTCTACTAGGTTATACAAAATGCCCGGGAAAAACGTGTTGCTAAAACTATCGAACCGATTTTTAAAAAGGTGAATACGTTTTTCTGACTGACCCTCCTGTGTGAAATTGTAGCAAGAAAATTTTATTGTTATTTGCCCGTTCCCATTTGCACAGTTCCATATTTAGATATTAGATTTGCTGTTATAAATTGTAGAGCAAATAGATACATCTGGAAAAAATTGCAATATTTCCTAATTGGCCCAATAATTATTATCAATACTGTTTCTACCCAATGAAATGCAATTAGAATATCTTAATGGCATTATCATTGGGTAAGCATGGCTTGTTTCAGATACAGGTTGCTGCATAATGAAATCAAGACTTTCCTTAACCGTAAAAAGTTACACAGAAGCACTTGGAGGCAAAAATGGGTTTGTATTAGCACTTTTTTGCACCTGAAATAGGCCATGCTTACCAATGCGCATTAGATAACAAATCTCTACATTAATGTTTAAAACTGCATCCCATTGGAAAGAAGATACATTGTGCTTACGGATGGTGTGTGTTTAATTTGTTTGGATATCATTATTTCTTGAAAATATTCCGTTAAAGTTAGGTTGTTTTTTCTTGGGGCATCCTGTATATCTTCAGGTTTTAACAGCAATTTTTCAAGTCTTAGTTGAATGAATTTGTATCATGTTATCAATAGAGTGCAACCTCATGGAATATATATAGATATATAGATATATGGATACAGCAATACATATTGTTGCGATTTATAATCATTCTTTATTTTTCTTCTTGGCCTGCCGTTGTCATTTTTGTCAAATACACACTTGATTTATATTTTCATTTACTCTTAAACTAACTGTACATGTTTCCTTGCCTTTATCCCTAAAAGACTCTTACCTGACCTCGCATTTGCCTAAAACGTTGGCCTCTTTCACTTTCCCCAACAAAAGGCTGAAATTATTGTCTCTCGTGTTTGCCAGAAAGTACCTGATGAGTTAAAAAGTTAAAACTCTCCAAAACCGATCAATTGCTAGCTTTTCATGAGATTCCCTTAAAACTGGTTACCATTGTGCAGTAACATATCAACTTGGATCATAAAGCTTATTTGGTTTAAATTGATTGTATTTTTGCCCATTCTTCTGCAATTTTACAAGATCTTTCGAAATCCTTCAAAGCACACCTAAAATCTATTTGCTTACAATAAATTTGCTTACAACGATACTGAAAATTATCTGAAGTACAGTTAAAAGAAATTCCCAATTAAGAGATTGTTATGGTTGGTTCTGCATCTCCACAACTGATTACCTAAGCTTCATTTGCATCAATGTGCAGCTGGTATGTTTGAAAACTCGATTCGGAAGTTCGGGTTTCTTTTGAACAATTTTAACCAACAAAAATTTCATATCTAAGTTGATATGTTTACTAGTTTAATCAGTTTCAAGGAATCTGACGAGTACTTTGCAAACTAGAGCCTTGCAAACATTTCAATTTTTCGACTCGCCAATGATTTCCACTGTTCAGCAAAAAAGCCTGAAATTGATTCACCCGAGAGTATAGCTTACCTTCTTCACAACAGTAGAATGAAATGAAATGAAAGTCCTCATTTTTGCCAAAAAGAAATGTTATAAAGGCAATTTCCACCAAAGTCATTTTGCCAAAAAGTAAGGCTTAGTATTTTCACTAAGACACAGAAATGACAGTCCTCTTTTACGCCAGAAATTAAGACTATAGGCTTCCCTCGTTCACCTAAAATGGTCTGAAATTAACTGTTCTTACTTTCGTAACAAAATCAAGGTTATAGGCTTACCAAATACAGACTGCAATTATCGGTTTTTATTCTAGCCAAAAATTCAGGGCTATAGGCTTTCTGTTTTCACAGATAAGAGACTTACATTGACGGAAGTACCTCTAGACGTACCTTTTTCATCAAATATAGACTGACTCTAGCCGTTCTTAATGATGCCAAAAATTCAACTCTATGCGCTTACCTCTTTCATTAAAATAGACCAAAAGTATTGGTTCTTAATTATGCCAGGTAATCAAGGCATTTGGCTTATCTTTTTTCACTAGAAATAAACTGGAATTATCAGTTCTTAATTTCACAGAAATTTAAACCTTTTTCAGTAAAAAATAGACTGAATTTGGCCATTCTTAATGATGTCAAAAATTCAAGGCTATACGCTTAACGTTTTTATTAAAGTAGATAGAAATTATTGGTTCACGATTATGCCAAAAAATCAAAGCTATAGGCTTATATTTTCACCAGGAACAAACTGGAATTATTGGTTGTTACTTTTTGCCAAAAAATCAAGGCATATTGGCTTACCTATTTTACCAGAAATAAAGTGGAATTTTCGGTTCTTACTTTCGCCAAAAAATCAAGGCTATAGGCTTACCTTTCTACCAGAAATAAACTGGAATTTTCGGTTCTTACTTTTTGCCAAAAAGCAAAGCTATAGGCTTGCCTTTTCTACCAGAAATAAACTGGAATTTTCGGTTCTTACTTTTTGCCAAAAAATCAATGCCATAGGCTTTTCCTTTTCGCACGAAATAAACTGGAATTTTCCGTTGTTACTTTTTGCTAAAACATCAAGGCTATTTGCTTACCTTTTCTACCAGAAATAAACTGGAATTTTCGCTTGTTACTTTTAGCCAAAAATCATCAAGGCTATAGGCTTACCTCCTTCACCATATGTAGACTGAAAGTATCGGTTCTTATTCTAACCAAATATTCAACGCTTATTCGCTGATCTTTTTCACTAAAAATAGACTGATTTTTATAGCTCTTATTTTCAAAAATAATATCAAAGCCAGAGGCTTACCTTCTTCACCATATATAGACTGTAAGTATCGGTTCTTATTCTAACCAAATATTTAACGCTTATTCGCTTATCTTTTTCACTATTCTATTCTATTTTTTCTATTTTTACTTTTTTAGGCACGGTAGCCCCATCAGTCCTAAAGAACTGCTTTTCAGGGGGCCGTGGCAAATAATTAAATAGATGATATGAAAAACTGAATACCCAAAAAAATTTATTAAAATTAATTATTTATGAATTATCTTTCAATCTTCTTTTAAAAGTGGCAAGGGGGAGCTGGTTCCATAATTTAGATCCCAAAAAGATATACCTTTTTGCCCATTGCTGGTTTTCCTTGAAGGTAACAAAAGATCAGTTTCCGTGTTTCGCAATTGCCTGATATTTTGAGTAGAATTTTTGACGAACAATCTTGAAAGATATTCTGGAGCAAGACCATTCAGCGATTTGTACATGATTGTGGCAGTCTACCTTCTTCACTATATATAAACTGTAAGTATTGGTTCTTAATCTAACAAAATATTCAACGCTTATACGCTTATCTTTTTCACTAATAATAGACTGATTTTTATAGCTCTTATTTTCTCAGAAATATCAAGGTTACAGGCTTACCTTCTTCACCAAATACAGACTGAAAGTATCGGTTCTTATTCTAACCAAATATTCAACGCTTATTCGCTTATCTTTTTCACTAAAGATAGACTGATTTTTATAGCTCTTATTTTCTCAAATATATCAAGGTTACAGGCTTACCTCCTTCACCAAATATAGACTGAAATTATCGGTTCTTATTCTAGCCAAATATTCAAAGCTTATTCGCTTATCTTTTTCACTAAAAATAGACTGATTTTTATAGCTCTTATTTTCTCAAAAATATCAAGGTTACAGGCTTACCTTCTTCACCAAATACAGACTGAAAGTATCGGTTCTTATTCTAACCAAATATTCAACGCTTATTCGCTTATCTTTTTCACTAAAAATAGACTGATTTTTATAGCTCCTATTTTCTCAAAAATATCAAGGTTACAGGCTAAATTTCTTCACCAAATACAGACTGAAAGTATCGGTTTTTATTCTAACCAAATGTTTAACGCTTATACGCTTATCTTTTTCACTAAAAAAAGACTAATTTTTATAGCTCTTATTTTCTCAAAAATATCAAAGTTACAGGCTTAGCTTCTTTACCAAATACAGACTGAAAGTATCGGTTCTTATTCTAGCCAAATATTCAACGCTTATTCGCTTATCTTTTTCACTAAAAATAGACTGATTTTTATAGCTCTTATTTTCTAAAGAAAATCAAGGGCAAAGGCTTACCTTCTTCACCAAATATAGACTGAAAGTATCCGTTCTTATTCTAACTAAATACTCAACGCTTATTCGCTTATCTTTTTCACTAAAAATAGACTGATTTTTATAGCTCTTATTTTCTAAAGAAAATCAAGGGCAAAGGCTTACCTTCTTCACCAAATATAGACTGAAAGTATCCGTTCTTATTCTAACTAAATACTCAACGCTTATTCGCTTATCTTTTTCACTAAAAATACACTGATTTTTACAGCTCTTATTTTCTCAGAAAATATCAAGGTTACAGGCTTACCTTCTTCACCAAATACAGACTGAAATTATCGGTTCTTATTCTAACCAAATATTCAACGCTTATTCGCTTATCTTTTTCACTAAAAATAAACTGATTTTTATAGCTCTTATTTTCTCAAAAATATCAAGGTTACAGGCTTACCTCCTTCACCAAATATAGACTGAAATTATCGGTTCTTATTCTAACCAAATATTCAACGCTTATTCGCTTATATTTTTCACTAAAAACAGACTGAAATTTATAGTTAATATTTTCTCAAAAATATCAAAGTTACAGGCTTAGCTTCTTTACCAAATACAGACTGAAAGTATCGGTTCTTATTCTAATCAAATATCCAACGCTTATTCGCTTATCTTTTTCACTAAAAATAGACTGATTTTTATAGCTCTTATTTTCTCAGAAATATCAAGGTTACAGGCTTACCTCCTTCACCAAATATAGACTGAAATTATCGGTTCTTATTCTAATCAAATATTCAACGCTTATTCGCTTATCTTTTTCACTAAAAATAGACTGATTTTTATAGCTCTTATTTTCTCAGAAATATCAAGGCTTACCTCCTTTACCAAATATAGACTGAAATTATCGGTTCTTATTCTAGCCAAATATTCAACGCTTATTCGCTTATCTTTTTCACTAAAAATAGACTGATTTTTATAGCTCTTATTTTCTCAAAAATATCAAGGTTACAGGCTTACCTTCTTCACCAAATACAGACTGAAAGTATCGGTTTTTATACTAACCAAATGTTTAACGCTTATACGCTTATCTTTTTCACTAAAAATAGACTGATTTTTATAGCTCCTATTTTCTCAAAAATATCAAGGTTACAGGCTTACCTTCTTCACCAAATACAGACTGAAAGTATCGGTTTTTATTCTAACCAAATATTCAACGCTTATTCGCTTATCTTTTTCACTAAAGATAGACTGATTTTTATAGCTCCTATTTTCTCAAAAGTATCAAGGTTACATGCTTACCTTCTTCACCAAATATAGACTGAAATTATCGGTTCTTATTCTAACCAAATATTCAACGCTTATTCACTTATCTTTTTCACTAAAAATAGACTGATTTTTATAGCTCTTATTTTCTAAAGAAAATCAAGGGCAAAGGCTTACCTTCTTCACCAAATATAGACTGAAAGTATCCGTTCTTATTCTAACTAAATACTCAACGCTTATTCGCTTATCTTTTTCACTAAAAATAGACTGATTTTTACAGCTCTTATTTTCTCAGAAATATCAAGGTTACAGGCTTACCTCCTTCACCAAATATAGATTGAAATTATCGGTTCTTATTCTAGCCAAATATTCAACGCTTATTCGCTTATCTTTTTCACTAAAAATAGACTGATTTTTATAGCTCTTATTTTCTCAAAAATATCAAGGTTACAGGCTTACCTTCTTCACCAAATACAGACTGAAAGTATCGGTTTTTATACTAACCAAATGTTTAACGCTTATTCGCTTATCTTTTTCACTAAAGATAGACTGATTTTTATAGCTCTTATTTTCTCAAAAATATCAAGGTTACAGGCTTACCTCCTTCACCAAATATAGACTGAAATTATCGGTTCTTATTCTAGCCAAATATTCAACGCTTATTCGCTTATCTTTTTCACTAAAGATAGACTGATTTTTATAGCTCTTATTTTCTCAAATATATCAAGGTTACAGGCTTACCTCCTTCACCAAATATAGACTGAAATTATCGGTTCTTATTCTAGCCAAATATTCAAAGCTTATTCGCTTATCTTTTTCACTAAAAATAGACTGATTTTTATAGCTCTTATTTTCTCAAAAATATCAAGGTTACAGGCTTACCTTCTTCACCAAATACAGACTGAAAGTATCGGTTTTTATTCTAACCAAATATTTAACGCTTATACGCTTATCTTTTCACTAAAAAAAGACTAATTTTTATAGCTCCTATTTTCTCAAAAATATCAAGGCTTACCTCCTTTACCAAATATAGACTGAAATTATCGGTTCTTATTCTAGCCAAATATTCAAAGCTTATTCGCTTATCTTTTTCACTAAAAATAGACTGATTTTTATAGCTCTTATTTTCTCAAAAATATCAAAGTTACATGCTTGCCTTCTTCACCAAATACAGACTGAAAGTATCGGTTCTTATTCTAACCAAATATTCAACGCTTATTCGCTTATCTTTTTCACTAAAGATAGACTGATTTTTATAGCTCTTATTTTCTCAAATATATCAAGGTTACAGGCTTACCTCCTTCACCAAATATAGACTGAAATTATCGGTTCTTATTCTAACCAAATATTCAAAGCTTATTCGCTTATCTTTTTCACTAAAAATAGACTGATTTTTATAGCTCTTATTTTCTCAAAAATATCAAGGTTACAGGCTTACCTTCTTCACCAAATACAGACTGAAAGTATCGGTTTTTATTCTAACCAAATATTCAACGCTTAATCGCTTATCTTTTTCACTAAAAAAAGACAAATTTTTATAGCTCCTATTTTCTCAAAAATATCAAGGTTACAGGCTAAATTTCTTCACCAAATACAGACTGAAAGTATCGGTTTTTATTCTAACCAAATGTTTAACGCTTATACGCTTATCTTTTTCACTAAAAAAAGACTAATTTTTATAGCTCTTATTTTCTCAAAAATATCAAAGTTACAGGCTTAGCTTCTTTACCAAATACAGACTGAAAGTATCGGTTCTTATTCTAGCCAAATATTCAACGCTTATTCGCTTATCTTTTTCACTAAAAATAGACTGATTTTTATAGCTCTTATTTTCTAAAGAAAATCAAGGGCAGAGGCTTACCTTCTTCACCAAATATAGACTGAAATTATCGGTTCTTATTCTAACCAAATATTCAACGCTTATTCGCTTATCTTTTTCACTAAAAATAGACTGATTTTTACAGCTCTTATTTTCTCAAAAATATCAAGGTTACAGGCTTACCTTCTTCACCAAATATAGACTGAAATTATCGGTTCTTATTCTAACCAAATATTCAACGCTTATTCGCTTATCTTTTTCACTAAAAATAAACTGATTTTTATAGCTCTTATTTTCTCAAAAATATCAAGGTTACAGGCTTACCTCCTTCACCAAATATCAGACTGAAATTATCGGTTCTTATTCTAACCAAATATTCAACGCTTATTCGCTTATATTTTTCACTAAAAACAGACTGAAATTTATAGTTAATATTTTCTCAAAAATATCAAAGTTACAGGCTTAGCTTCTTTACCAAATACAGTCTGAAAGTATCGGTTCTTATTCTAATCAAATATCCAACGCTTATTCGCTTATCTTTTTCACTAAAAATAGACTGATTTTTATAGCTCTTATTTTCTCAGAAATATCAAGGTTACAGGCTTACCTCCTTCACCAAATATAGACTGAAATTATCGGTTCTTATTCTAATCAAATATTCAACGCTTATTCGCTTATCTTTTTCACTAAAAATAGACTGATTTTTATAGCTCTTATTTTCTCAGAAATATCAAGGCTTACCTCCTTTACCAAATATAGACTGAAATTATCGGTACTTATTCTAGCCAAATATTCAACGCTTATTCGCTTATTTTTTTCACTAAAAATAGACTGATTTTTATAGCTCTTATTTTCTCATAAATATCAAGGTTACAGGCTTACCTTCTTCACCAAATACAGACTGAAAGTATCGGTTTTTATACTAACCAAATGTTTAACGCTTATACGCTTATCTTTTTCACTAAAAATAGACTGATTTTTATAGCTCCTATTTTCTCAAAAATATCAAGGTTACAGGCTTACCTTCTTCACCAAATACAGACCGAAAGTATCGGTTTTTATTCTAACCAAATTTTCAACACTTATTCGCTTATCTTTTTCACTAAAGATAGACTGATTTTTATAGCTCTTATTTTCTCAAAAATATCAAGGTTAC
This sequence comes from Aurelia coerulea, assembly GCA_039566865.1. Classification (NCBI taxonomy): domain Eukaryota; kingdom Metazoa; phylum Cnidaria; class Scyphozoa; order Semaeostomeae; family Ulmaridae; genus Aurelia; species Aurelia coerulea. Next base: position 11,838,358 of record CM076958.1, on the reverse strand, counting down.
AGGCTTACCTCCTTCACCAAATATAGACTGAAATTATCGGTTCTTATTCTAGCCAAATATTCAACGCTTATTCGCTTATCTTTTTCACTAAAAATAGACTGATTTTTATAGCTCTTATTTTCTCAAAAATATCAAGGTTACAGGCTTACCTCCTTCACCAAATATAGACTGAAAATATCGGTTCTTATTCTAACAAAATGTTTAACGCTTATAAGCTTATCTTTTTCACTAATAATAGACTGATTTTTATAGCTCTTATTTTCTCAAAAATATCAAGGTTACAGGCTTACCTCCTTCACCAAATATAGACTGAAATTATCGGTTCTTATTCTAACCAAATATTCAACGCTTATTCGCTTATCTTTTTCACTAAAAATAGACTGATTTTTATAGCTCTTATTTTCTAAAGAAAATCAAGGGCAGAGGCTTACCTTCTTCACCAAATACAGACTGAAAGTATCGGTTCTTATTCTAACTAAAAATTCACTGATTTTTACAGCTCTTATTTTCTCAGAAAATATCAAGGTTACAGGCTTACCTTCTTCACCAAATACAGACTGAAATTATCGGTTCTTATTCTAACCAAATATTCAACGCTTATTCGCTTATCTTTTTCACTAAAAATAGACTGATTTTTATAGCTCTTAAAAATTTCTAAAAATATAGAAAATCAAGGCTTATCTTTTTCACTAAAAATAGACAGCTCTTATTTTCTCAAAAATATCAAGGTTACTTACCTTCTTCACCAAATATAGACTGAAAGTATCCGTTCTTATTCTAACTAAATACTCTATGCTTATACGCTTACCTTTTTCATTAAATATGGACTGAACTTTATAGCTCTCAATATCTAAAGAAAATCAAGGCTATAGGCTTACCTTCTTCAATATATATAAACTGTAAGTATCGGTTCTTATTCTAACCAAATGTTCAAAGCTTATTCGCATATCGTCCTTACTAAAAATAGACTGAAATTTATAGCTAATATTTTCTAAAGAAAATCAAGGGCAGGGGCTTACCTTCTTCATCAAATACAGACTGAAAGTATCGGTTTTTATTGTAACCAAATATTCAACGCTAATACGCCTACATTTTTCATTAAGAATAGCCTGAACTTTATAGCTAATATTTTCTCAAAAAAATCAAGGTTACAGGCTTATTTCCTTCACCAAATATAGACTGAAATTATCTGTCCATATTCTAACCAAATATTCAACGCATATACGCTTACCTTTTTCATTAAATATGGACTGAACTTTATAGCTCTCAATTTCTCCAAAGAATCAAGGTTATAGGCTTACCTTTTGCACAGGATATAGACTGAAATTAGCAGTTCTTAATCATGCCAAAAATTCAACTCAATAGGCTTCCTTTTTTCACTAAAAACAGACTTAACTTGATGGCTCTCACATTTTCAAATAATCAATTCTATAGGTTTACCTTTTTCAGCAAACATGGACTGAAAGTATCGTTTCTTATTCTAACCAAATATTCAGCGCATATACGCCTACCTTGTTCACTAAAAATGGAATGAAATTAACCGTAATTATTTTTTCACCAACAATCAAGGCAAAAACTTTCAAAAATTCCTTGTTCGGCAGAAATGAACTGGATTACTCAGTTTTCTTTCACCAAACGTCATGGCTATAGTCCTGCCTTTTTTCTAAATAGACTGAAATTATGCCAAAAAGGATAGGCTCACATTTTCTACCAGAGATAGAATGAGATTAGTCGACCTTATTTTCACCAAAAATCAAGGTTATGGGCTAACCAATAAGTAGTCTCGCGCCTGCATACCTCTCAACTATTCACGAGAAACTCGTTTCGGGAGGCTCTAAGTTTGAGATATTCTGAGACTAACTTGCTTGCTCCACGAATAAAAACGGGCAATGGCCAAAAAGCATTTTCATTCCGTGGCTCAAACAGTTTGAAACAAATTAGAACATGAGGCCAATCTAGCTCTGTCTACTTTTAAATGTAGATTATGCTTTAAATAACTTTTAATTTTTTCAATTTATTCTAATTTAACATTGTAAAGATTCCTTTGTTATGTTAATTGTAACATTGAAATTAGATTTTTCCACGGCCCCCTGAAAAGCAGCCATTCCTGGCTGATGGAACTACGGCATATAAAGAAGTTAGAATGAAAAGAAAGCAAAGTCCATTTTACCGTTCTTAAGTGGCAGTTCTTAATTATCCTAAAAGACAAGGCTATATGCTTATCTTTCCCCAAGAAATAAACTGAATGTAACGGTCCTTTTTTGCCAAAAGTTATAGGCAGAAATAGACTTTTCCCTAAAATAAAATGAAATTATCAATTCTTAATTATGCCAAAGAATCAAGGCTACAGGTATACCTTTTCACCAAAAATAGACTGAAATTAGCGGTTCATATTTTTGCCAATTATCAAGGCTCTTTTTTGAGGTTTTATCAAGGCTTACCTTTTCACCAAAAAGAGACTGAGACTGACGGTTCTTGCTCTAGCCAAAAAGCAAGGCTTTTTCACCACAAATTGACTGAAATTAACTGTCTTCATTTTCACCAGATTTTAAGGTTACAGGCTTACCTTTGCGCCACAAATAGACTGAAATGATAGGACGTTAATTTCCCTAGAAGTAAAGGAATACCTTTTCACCAAATATATTCTGCAACTAACCGCCCACATTTCCGTCGTAAATCAAGGCTATAGGCTTGGCTTTTTTATTTAAACTAGATTGAGATTCAGGTTAACAGTTCCATATCTGCCACAAAAATGGATGCAGGCGTGCCAATTTTCATCCAACGTAGACGAAAATTAATGGTCCCATTTTCGTAAAATAAGAAAGGCTAAGGTTTGCCATAATCACAAAAGCTGAAATTGTATTTAACATTCTTAATAAAGAGTAAAGCTAAAATGCGCAATTATGTGGATATTGAACATGCTCACGAAACGCGCATTGACTTGCACGAGTGAGGTGATATGCGCCTCCTCCGCATCGCACGGCTCATTTGGCTGTGGAAGCAAGATGGAAGTTGACAATTTATTCGAAGAGAAGATTTCGTTTCCCCTAATATTGAACACCTTACCATAACCATAATGGATGCCTATGGCATTGTGAAGGATGAAACAACTTACCAACGAAACCTTATGGCATATGGAACTGAAATGGCCTGAAACATTACATGAAACATAGACTGGAAAGTAACGGTCATCATTTCTGAGATGACCATAACCCGCCTGCCCCCCCCCCCTCCGTTTCCTATGGGCCGGATCAAAATGGAATGAAATGTAGAGGCTTTGAAACCAAAAAGTAAGGCTAAATGGACTTGCCCTTGTTCCCTTGTGGCAAATTTTTGCTTCAATCTCTAATCAAAGTAAACGCACGTTTGACATGATAATGTACACATGTGTTGAAATTTTTTCGGCTTTTACCAAGGCATCGATACGTCCCCTCTTTTACACATAGTATAGACGCGTTATCCTCCGCAACTTACATTTACACAGAGACGTTGGAACGGGGCTCTAGGGCTCTGGGGGTACGTGCCCCTAACATTTTGCAATTTCAACAAAACAGTGCCTTTTTTGCTTCGGGAAGTGCTGCTTTATGACCTTTTTTAGCTTAATAAAAATGCCCTGAGAGGAAACGCTGTATTTTGGGGTTATCAGAAAGGTTAGAGATCAATCTGACAGAATTCTCAAGAAGCAAATTTATCATGTACTGTAAAACCGTTCACATAGCAAACTCAGATGTAAAAACAAGGCGGGTGCTTCCATTCCATAACAGTAACATCTCCGCTTGTTACAATCGAATAAACAGTTTGCAATAAACTCAGGAATTTTTCTATATGAACGTCTGGTGTTCATTATCATTCAACAAATTATTTGTCTATTTCAATCTGTGGGCAAGTTGAATAAAAACAACAATTTTTCTTATTGGCCTACGTTTTTATTGTCACCACCAGATGCGAGCACTTTGAAGAGAAACAAAACATTTGACATTCTCAGTCATAAGTTATTAAGCCTTTGAGAAAGAAATTAGAAATTCTAGAGGATAAAATGGCACTGTTGGGTGCCTGGGCCTTCGGAGCCGGGCCCTGTGCGCTTCTCCATTGGAGGGCGACTTTCACGCAGTTATCAACGAATAGCGGTTAGGTGAACGGAAAGCACGGGTCAAGGGTTCACACAATTTTATGTAAACATTTTCAAATCAAATTCAGCGAGAAATTTGTTTGATGCTATGACATGCAATTGCACAGATGTTTATCAAATTTACGAAATTTGCTCGATAACAAATAGTGTTGAGCGAATAGATATAAGACCGTACTGCCTCCAAATCACCAAGTGACGCTACCAGGAAAATGATAGGTATCTAAGCAACGACAAGAACCTCTCTTTCGATCCAAAATGGCTACCCCTGTTAAAATCAAACGATGAGAAAATCAAAGAATCTATCTATTTGGCAAAAGATGAAGGAGTATTCTATATGTCGAGCCTTCGAGCCTCGAGCCTTCGAGCCTTGTGTTTCGAGCCTCGAGCCTTCGAGCTTCGAGCCTCCTGTTTCGAGCCTCGTGCCTTCGAGCCTTGTATTGCGGGCTACATATTGCCAGACTGGATCAAACATAATAACAAACGAGGCGACATGTTTTAATGAAGGTGTATATCAACTAAGAACACAGAAATATAAAAATACCCTAGAAAACTATATTTTGAACATGAAATTGAAAGCAACAACGGCATAAGGACTTAAGGCATGAGAGCCTTTTCGCCCTTGAGAAACCTGTCTTCTCACAATTGTGCTCACTCTCGCTGTGTGCGCACTCTCACAATTTATAGATTTTGCAGCGATTCTTGCTGTTGCCGTGATTCAAATCCTTGCAATTTTGAGTGTGATTTCTGTTAAAATTTGTCATGGGACTTTAATGGGTACTTTTCATTAAATGGGTACCAAATGTTATAATGGGTCCTTTCAACGACAGTAAATTATCTTTGCCAAAAAATTAGAGCAGTAACAATTTATTCAAGCATTGGAGCATTATTATTAACATTTTAAGAAAGAGACATCTGGTATCAAAAATGGCCTAAAATTTAAGAAACTGGCTGCCAATGCTGGGCCTAAGTTTCTCACAGAAAATACAGGTATGCTAAGATAAAGTTAAATGATTGAGGTCTGTTGGCTCATGATATACAACAGGAAGGCTCGAGGCTCGGAAAATAAGGCTCGAGGCTTGCAGGCTCGAGGCTCGAAACACAAGGCTCGAAGGCTCGAAGGCTCGAAGTTTAGAAACACTCAGGTGTTCAATGTAGTATCTGTTCTAGATATGATGACGGCAAAAATATTGAAAGCATGCAAGCAAGAAACAGAGTAAAGCTAGCTCTGCTTTTCAAAAGAAACAAATGTTAGACAATATTTCTGCCAATTTGCAACCTGCCTTAAGATCAGCAGTTCATTATATGTCCTTTGATTTGATATATGATAAGAACCATCCGAGTCATGAAAACCGAATGACCAGACTGCAAATGGAAAGACTTGCCAGAAGGTGTGAATCGCAAATGTTTCTAAGGATCTTTGATATGCAGAAGTGCTTAAAGTTCTAAGTTATTATTTAACTTGATACGAAAGGTTCAGCTTTGTAGCTCATTTGCTTGCTAAATCTTTCTCGTATGTCTTTATAAAATGCTAATCTTGAAAGAATATGCAATTTATCCAAAGATTTTGCCAACCTGAATGAACTTACAAGAAAGTTCTCATCCCAAAATACCTAGTCTAAACTATTTGAAGTTTTGCTTAGATATTTCCAACCTTTAATCCTGTTCATTATTATACAAGAATCGATCTAACATTGGAAAGTTTTTTGGCACCCGGAAGGCGTGCGGTATAAAAAATGGTAAGGGATTTTTCCTGTAGATTGGATCTTCATGAATTTGAAATTTAAAAGAAATTTTCCTCTACTTTTGAATGATGATTACCCCCATATGAATATGCAGCAATTTTTGTGGTGATTTGTTTGAAATGTGATGGACATGACTTTGTCTGAAGAATGTACTTCGAAATAGCAGGGGACAAACCACTGGTCTTATGGGGCACCATTGACATATTGTTTGAAAAAATTGAATTTATAATGTATCATTGAGATATTCCACGCCTGGCGATGGGAAAACTCCCGATTAAGATACATATTTTTTCATAAGAAACAGCTTAAAACAAACTGTAGGCTCAATTTTTCGAAACTTAGCCAGTAAGTTGAAGTTTGATGGCACTTCTTCACTATCAACAGCAGGAAAGCAAGAATCACCCCCCCCCCCCTCCTATTTTAGATAAATACCACCGATCAGATAAGAGAAAAAAAGGAAGAAAATGTGCAATTTGCTAATTCACCAGTAACCATAAACAAAGTGGCATATATTGTCTTTGACACCGCTAACTTGCCCAAGAACACTTTTCAAAACACAAGTTGATGAACAAACGTCAACATCTGTCGAAGCTCTCATGATTCTCGGAAATTGGACCAACGTCATCCCTACCATTAGAAAAAACACCTTACCAAAATACTGGCGGGACTTTTATCGCGAGACCACATCCAGTTCCCCGGCAGAAGGAGGCAATTTTCCCACTATCGACGCCCATACAACAACAATCAACGCTCAGAGAAGAAATAATTGAAAATTATGGACCATTTAAGCGTGAGTAATTTTTCTCATGTCTTCCCAACAATCCTAAACCTATTAACTTGTGAAACTGGAAGCTTTTCTGGTTGAAAATTACTCTTGAAAACGAAAGTATGAAGTAAAAGGGTGGACCGCACCGATACTTTTCACAAAATTGTGCTAAACTCTTGTCAACTAGAAGAGGGTGTACAGAAAGATTGCTTCATTTCTGAAATTCAGTCCAAACAGGAGGATCTTAAGGGATAAAACATGGTTCAGCAATGGCCATTGTAAGGCTTGCCTGTCTGGCCAACCGTTCTATTTCGTAACCATTACGGAGGAGACAACTTTTATTTTATCCGTTTGCAGCTTCTTAACATTTTTTTTGTTATTCCTTTTTATCCATTCGTAGGATTTCTGTTGCTGTTGTTTACCAAGGGACCCTCTGGGTGGCACACGGAGCATCTTTATCTTCCTAGTCATTGGGCATCGTGGCAAAGATGCTTTTTTCCGAAAGAACTGAGAACTCTGATCCCCTTTAGCGCACGCTCGCTTCACTTTCAGGAGGCCCCTAGCAGCTTTCCTGGGGGGCCTCATAAGACATTTTTACTGGCAGGGAATACGTTGAAAGGGCACCAGATAGCCCCAGAGAGCATTGTAACATGAATGGAAATCTCTGTGCCTTGCTTTCCTTTAAAGTGAACGTCATCATTTTTGAACTTATACTCACAAAAAATGAATTTATGAAAAAACCTAATTACCTAATGCCAAGTTCATAGTTCATCGACGCAAACCGTAACACGACGCAAACCGTAACACGAGTTGACAAATCTGACAAAATATTGATACATGGAGATGCTAGAAGATTAATGATAGATAATGATAATAATAATATGCCATATTTATACAGGATAACCTTTTCATTAAGGGTGTTACTGCTATCACTAAGGGTCCTGTTAAAACTAAAGTTTGTAAAATAAAGGGATAAAACTTACAAGAGGCAAGAGTAAAAACTGTAAAAATCTTAATAACATAACTTAATAACATAATGGTGAACATGCTCAGAGTCTTTGTCAAACCTGTCTTCAATCTGCATTTATCAGATTCTGAAAAACAATTTTTGACAGAAAAGGGCATCTCATTCATGGGGACAAGGGCAGTACTGGTAAGAACATTGAAGGAGCTGGCTGGTGGGGAATTCTCCATCAGTTATACCGGGTGTCCCAAAAATGATGTATTTTTGTTTGATTGCTTTCATGTCCATAACCAATGAGCCGATTTTCAAACACTTTGTTTTATTTGATTGACTAAAGGCTAAATTGTATTTTAAGATACTGGTTGTGGTTTTACCAGTGTTTGAAAATCGGATCATCGGTCATGGACATATAAGCAATCAAACGATAATACATCATTTTAGGACATCCGGTATATTAGAAGACGCCCTTCTCTGGCCACGACAGAGAAATAGAGCAACACTGCTGAATTGCAATATGATGATGATCATGATGATAATATGCCATGCCTTTACATAAGCATTAAAGTAAAGTTTAAAACGTGCTGTTTGGTCAAGATATCAGGCCCGTCGGAACGAAATTCATATTGGGGGGGCTGAAACTAGGTGCGAGCGTAGCGAGAAAAATGGGGGGGGGGCCTGCCCCCGGGGAAAATTTTTCGTGACCACGCCCTTTAAATCGTTGGAAACACCCAATTTTTGGAGAATTTGCTATTTAAAAAAGCAAAAGTACACGACTGATAGGAGTCTTTCCGGGACAATTTTGAAAATAGGACTTAAATTTCACGCAGATATAGATTATTTTTAAATTGCAAAATATAGCTGAATAAACTCTGCTAATTTTCTCGAATGTAGATAAGTTTGAATCTTCGTTTCCATAAGCTTGGCTTTCACAGCCTCTTTCACTTACAAAAGTGAACAAACTTTGGCAAATTATTGGGGGGGCTGAAGCCCCCCCAGCCCCCCCGGTTCCGACGGGCCTGAGATATCATGCAGGAACGCCGGAGAGGGGGGCGCGGGGGGCAAGCGCCCCTCCTGCCCTTTCCTAACGGGGGCAAGGGGGGCAAAAGTGCCCTTTCAATGAAAAACAATAATTTACTTTGAAACTTGATAGAAAAGCCGTCATAGCTTCATTCCCTTATCAGAAACACACCAGTAACGAAAAATGACTGGCAATTGCAACTTCAAAATAAGCAATATGCGATTTTATGTGATTCGGAATGAAGACATGTGGAGAAATAGCCGAAAATTTTTGGGAAAAAACATTGTTAATGTTGGTTAAAACATTTTTGATAGCATTTTAAGCCAATCTAAAGGGCGTGGTCACAAAAATTTTCCCGGGGGAATACCCACGGACCCCCTAATTTTTAGGCTCGCCTTCGGTCTCGATTGCCCTTACGTTCCTAGTCGCCCCCTTGCCCTACCATCGCCCCGGCGTCCCTGATAATGGAAAATGAACTGTAATAGAGCAATAGAGAAATAGAGCAACACTGCTGCATTGTAATGTGATGATCATGATGATGTTATGCCATGCTCTTACATAAGTATTAAAGTAAAGTTTAAAACGTGCTGATTGGTCAAGATATCATGGTGAACTGTAATATACAGCATGGAAGTAACTGAGTAGCTCAGTTCTTCAGGGGGAACAAATGCGAGGGAACATCTGTTCAAGAAATTTTGACGCCAAATATAATAAAAGCATCAAAGCAGCACAGAGTTGCTCAACGTTATGGGAGGAACGAATGTCAGGTAACACCTGGTCTAGAAATAATGATGGCGAAGGTAAGAAAGCATGAAAGCAAAGCTACTAGGTATGTTAGGCATTAGCATTGCTCCCTTGTTCCTTGTTCCTTGTTTGGCTATACCCTAATAGGAGGTGCGGCTATACCCATAAACCTTTATAGGAGTTCCCAAAAACGATGGCGTTCTATAATATTGAACACTTCGTGGAGGTACACAATAGAGCAGCGTCTGTTTGTACAACAATTGAACCCCATCGTTTTCAGGAGCCAATCAACTGCGTGACAGTACTCATTTAAGGCAAGCCGTAAAGCAAAGATGCAAGATATGGTACATGTTCTTGATATAATGACGATAAACATAATAATAGCTTGGAAGCAACAGAGTGGCTCAGCATTTCAGGATCTTTGGGTCAGAAAATGGTCACGATGACCGCTGTCGTTTCCTGGGTCATTCACTATTACATCAGTGTGTGGCGCGTCTCTCATGAATACGTATCGAAATTCAAATTGTCATAATCCCACATTGTCGTTGTTCATACAATTTTTTAATATCGAGTATGTATCAGAATAGAAGTAAAATCTCATGAAATCATGATGTCAAGACGAAAGCTGATTGGTAATTTGAAATTAGATGCCATCATGTAAACGTGATCTTGCAGTGGCTTTGGGACCAATAGATTATTTGACAACGTAGTCTCTTTCTCGATTTACATATGAACGAGGCTCTGCTCATTTGCATGCTCCGAAGCAACTTCGGCCCACAGCTAGCAGTGTATCCACAGTAAAATAAATCATCGTGACAGTGACCCCAAACCATATTTTTCCCTACATTAACACTAATTGTCCTTAATTAGTCCCTAACCTTCTTTGTGTGCTTGTTTCTTTCATTTTACATCTGCACTACCACCTTAAGATGGTTCCCTTTCCCTCGAAGAGGCTGTGATTTTATTGAAATTTCTCAAATATCTACTTTCAGGAAGAAACTTTCGAGTTTTCCAACTCTTGAAAGTTCCTTTTCGTGAAAGTTTCTTCTCTTAAAGTGAATTACAGCTGTAATAAAAAATATTGTCTGCAGCAAAACCATACAGAATTATAAGTTTAAAAGACATATATCGGGTGTCCCAAAAATTGTATATGGATTTGGTTGACTCCAGTGATGTGAATTTAGCTTCAATCAATGTCTAATCACTCTAAAAGTGTTCCTCGATAGTTAACTTAGTTAACATAGGTACATCGTTTGTTGGCATTGGTGCTTTGAGAGCAGACATGTTAAACTTGAAAGCTCAAATTTACCTCTTCCTGCAAACCAGAGCTTTGGCCTTTTGGCCTAAGCAAATTCTTAAGGCACAGCGTATAAATCAACGATAGCCTTGATAATATTGGAACAATATTAGATCTTGTGTTATTCTATTTTCCAGAAGTCACCCCCCCCCCCACCAGTCACCCAGTGGGCAGTTTCTTAATTTGTCATCAAATTTCAGTGCTTAATTTCAATGTGCTTAAGGAACTTACTTAGGCCAAAAGGCCAAGGCTCTGGTTTGCATCTCAAAGCACCAATACCAACAAACGAGGTATCTATGTTCAAGTTAACTGTCGAAGAACATTCTGAGAGTAATTAGCTATTGAGTAAAGCTAGATTCACATCGTTGGAATCAACTAAATCTGTATACTTTTTTCGGTACACAGACCAAAGATGTAAATGTTCCCTGTTCAATTTCAATAATTCTCCAACTTTACACTAGCTTTTCTTATTTTCCACATTTCTTAGAACAGTTTCTGTTGGGAAATCTTTGTTTGACTCTGCTTTATTCTTACATCGAAAAAAGCTGCTCGACTGTCCCTGCAAGGTCTTCTCACTTGTACATCCAATCGGGCGCTATCTTCAGTATTAGTTGGTATTAGCCGACGTCGCTGAAGAAGTCATTTGTTCTCATGACTTTGCTCAACGACGATGGCTTGATCGGAAGTTTACTGAAGTGCTATTTGAAAAAATTTTTCTCGTTTCCAAATTTAGAGTGAGTAACTTGGGTTTACGCTGTATTCTCTAAAAAGGTTTTTGGGCCTTCTAGATTTTTCCAGCCTCGGTTTATCGATATCTGCCTGACTGTGTATATCAACCAGAAGTTTCATGGGATTGCTTTGCAAGCAAAATATGACTGGGAGACTATGATCGAGAGCCCCCTTTCAGCCACGGGGGTGTGGGTTCTCGGCCAAATTTTGGGTAGGGGTCTGCCGCGAGCATCTTCAAAAGGGTACCGTTGGCTAGACTAATTTTTACGAAAATGGTACCCTTGGCTAGACCAATTTGACCATTGTCTGAACCAATTTTTACGAAAATGGTACCCTTGGCTAGATCAATTTTGACCATTTTCTCGACCAATATTGCAAAATTTGTGCCAAATATGATGTCATGACCGTTCGCTAGACCAATATTGTTAAAAATGATACCCTTGGCTAGACCGTTGCTGGCCAAAATTGCAGAAAAGTATACCCTTGGCTAGACTAGAAGTCCGAAAAGTATACCCTTGCTCGCGGCACATCCCCAGGTACCTTTACTATGAAAGAACCCCCCCTTGCTTTCAGCAGGGTTGAATCCAGCCCGAAGTTGAAAGGAGGAAGTTACCTGCAATTTTTGGTTTCTATTTAAATTTTTTTGTTTGTTTTTCTATCAAATAACAAAAAATATTAAATAACACCTTAATTTATATGTTTCCCCTACATTCAGAAGGAAACGCTTGAAAAAGGGTGCGTTAGGATCAGGATGAGGAGCGCTCTTCTAGTCAAAAGAGGGCGCCAAGCTGAGTTTTCATCCCGAAGGGGGCAGGTGCCCCTCATTAGTGCCCCCGTAAATCCGCCATTGCCTTTCAGGATTGCTTTTGAGTAGCAGGAAAGACATTAGTTTCCGCTGGCTGCAGAATTCGCACAAATATGGTCATTCGAATTTCATAATACCAATGACTAACTTAGAGAAATGCAACCGAAAGGGAGAGAGGAGACCGCACCAAAAAATAGCAAAATACCGCAGATGCTAGAAAACTAAAAACAAAGCTACTAATACAGTACACCGGTCTGTTGCAGTTTGATTGCGACCTAAATCCACCTTCCTCCATCAAAATTTGTAGTCTGATCTTTTAGATCGTTGTTAGATGTTTTACAGACAAAATAGTGATGTGAGAACGATGGGGGAAAATTTCATCGATGTGCTTTTAGTAAAACTGCATTGACGGCAGAAAAATTATGAATATATTGAACAGATCTTGTATCATAGTCGTATCATTGATCTAAACTGTTTACCCTTCAGTGGTACTTTTAATATCCGGGTCAAAGGTGCAAATGTATTCGAAAGCAACATGGTTCGAAAGGAAACTTTTCAAAACAAAAAGTAATAATAATGATAATAATAATAACTAATATTTTGACAGGTTGACTTGTTCAGCATAAAACTATCTGTTATCATTCCAGTACCTGTAATCCTACCTATTGACAATCGTTGTAGTTGAAATTAAGGTAAATAGTAGAATAAAATGAAAATAGTTTAATTTACAATTAAAGGATAAGAAGTGATTAGAGTCAAATACGTTTTTCTTGGACATCTACAAAGACTTCGATGGTTTTAGTTTCTTTTTATATAGCAAGATAGATATTTCGTCGGTTGAAAATGCGGGCTCCCTGGTAGGCAAACGATTTTTTTCCAGTTTCAGTGCGCATTTTCGGTAAAACAACACAAGAGTGTTAATTTCATGCTGAGATCTTTTGAAGTAACCATTCCACAGTGATCCAGATCAGAGAAATTATGGAATAAATAAGAAAAACGAAGTTTGAAAAAGTTGCAACATTAAATATCCTTGATGAAAAGGGGGTGTCAGGGGTCAACGCAAAGCAAAAATTTTCGAAATCGGACCAATGCTTCCGTCACAATCATTTTTTTAAGTTTGGGGAACTGACATGTTGTTTATCATAGCACTTCCAGCAAAATTTATTGTTTTAGCTTAACTCTAAACTTTCATAGCTCCGCTCATGATTGTCCGATTTTTACAAACTTAGTTTCATTTGAAAGATGATCAAGTATTAGCTATAAACATGTAAAAATACTACAGGGTCTTGGGAACATTCTACTTGTATGCCAAATTTAACTTGTTTTCAACAAAAGCACACTAAAGCATGGGTAACTGGACACACATTATGCTTTGTAGTTTTTGAGAATTTCGTAGCGAAATAGCCACTCAATAGTAAAACAAAAAATTCAAGTGATATCAAGTGTTAGCTATAAACATATAAAAATACTACAAGGTCTTGGGAACATTTCTGCCAAAGGGTTCGTTCCAGATCGTTTTAGTTTTTTTTAAACAATTTTTTGCAAAATGCTACCAAAAGTCCTGATCTGCAAGCTAAGCTTAAAAGAATTAATCTGGAATCCCTCATTTTCACAATTTTTTCCACATCTATAGAAGCAACCATTTGTACAATCAGGGCAATTAAATTTTGTAAATTTGTAAAAGTAATGCAAAACCACAGTCTATTGTTTCCAAATAATTGCATGAATTTTCCTTGCTTTCTTATTTTTAAGCATTTACCCCGCTGAACAACTAACAATATATGCAATCTGCCACAGCTAAAAATGTATGAAATTTTGTCAAAAACCAAGTATTCACTAATGAAACAAGTTTTATTTTGTTCATCGATATTACATAGCGATAATTACATCTCTTACTTTCTTTGGTATCTGTTGTGTGCACTTCGACATAATGACAGTGCTTTCTTAAGAAATTTTGCATGGCCTTAGCTACAAAGAAGCTGATATGATCAGAATCGGAGTCTTTGCTGGAGTCTTTGCTTATATTGAAATTTGCCTAACCCTGCAACCAGGTCCACATCCAAGGTTTCTTCTGTTCCTTTTTCTATTCTTCTAAACTGCTTCCAGACCAAAATGCAACAGGGCCTTCATCAATATAAATCATTTAAATCATGCTCTCATCTGTGAATAAGCATCGGATGGGTGGATGGGTAAAGTGTAGGTAAAGATGCAGCTTCACATTATAGCAGCAATGCTTAAGTGTTTCAACATACAAAAATGTATCATGTTGGACAAGTGTTCTTTGTCTGTATTCTGTTAAAAACCAATACATACATTAAGCTGGCCATAGACAATGCTAAAAAAATCCTTGTATTCATAACTTGAACTCAACGGTTAAATCTGAACGTTTCCGCTACACATTTAAAAGGTGTATTACTTGAACAGAACTAATGCAATTAACCTATCGAAGGCTTAAATGTCATAAAAAATATGCTTTCAAGTGTGGTCTCTTATGCAGCGAACGCTAACAAATATAATAGAATTTTACGGAATTGATACCTATTTCATGGAAACAGTACGTCATCGTTTCTTATTTTTAGATGGTTCCGAGTATGCAGAGAACATTGGTAAACGGAAAAGAAAGCCAGATATCACACGATGATTCTTTTTCTAACGCAGCTTGCAGATATGGGCTTTTTGTGACAGCTTTCAAAAGATAGTTGAAAAAAAACTAAAACGATCTGGAACGAACCCTTTGGCAGAAATGTTCCCAAGACCTTGTAGTATTTTTATATATTTAAAGCTAACACTTGATATCACTTGAATTTTTTTTTTTACTATTGAGTGGCTATTTTGTCACAAAATTCTCAAAAACTACAAAGCATAATGTGTGTCCTGTTACCCATGCTTTAGTGTGCTTTTGTTGAAAACAAGTTACATTTGACGTACAAGTAGGTGATCGTCTTTCAAATGAAACTAAGTTTGTAAAAATCGGACAATCATGAGCGGAGCTATGAAAGTTTAAAGTTAAGCTAAAACAATAAATTTTGCCGGAAGTGCTATGATAAACAACAACATGTCATTTCCCCAAACTTCAAAAAATCATTGTGACGGAACCATTGGTCCAATTTCGAAAATTTTTGCTTTGTGTTGACCCCTGACACCCCCTTTTCATGGAGGATATTAAATGCCGCAAGTTTTTCAAACTTCGTTTTTTCCTATTTATTCCATCCTCTGGATCACTGTGCATTCAGCAGGTCTTTGTTGTCCCATGACGTTATCTTTGCTCTTGGGTTGAAAATTCTGGCTGCTCTATTTTGTATATACTGTAGCTTGTTTGCGGTTCCTTGGGGAAGGGAAAGCTGTAGTGGGTAGCAGCACAACAGTAGTGGCCGTATCGTATCATTGTTATGTATATCGATTCTGCTACATAACGGCTGACTTTTTCGCGAATACGAGATAAAAGCTTTACTCTGGCGGATGTTTTTTTGTACACATTTTCAAAATGTTGATGAAGGTTCAGATGGTTATCCAAATCTGCACCAATGTACTTGCATATGATTTGGTCTCATGAATAGTTTGATTGTAGATTTTGATGTCCACCTTTGGCTGTTTGGACAACTATTGATGTGATCCATATAGCAAAATTCAGTTTTACTTTTTTTCAAGTTAACGAACAAGTTATTTTCATTACACCAGTCTGCAACTGTTTGCAGTGCACTGTTAAGTAAATGTTCTATTTCATTTGAGTTCTTTCGTGCCCAATATTGAACAGTATTGTCAGCATCAGTGAGCGGAATATGGAACGATGTCGTGGATTATCAGCCTAAAAAGAAACGGCCCCAGGATTGATCCTTGTGGGACGCCACATGTAACATTTTCTTCGCATGAGCTGGTGCTATCAAAAAATACTTTTTGTTTTCTATTAAAGAGATAATCACCGATCCATTGTAATTCCACATCATCCATACCATCACCTGGTAATTTTTCCAGCAAGGTTACATGACGTGCTGTGTCGAAGGCTTGACGGAGGTCAATATAGACAGCACCACTACATGGCCCTTTATCAATGTTCTGTGTAACCTTTCTGACAGTAAGGTAACTGCATGTTGCGTGGATCTCCCTTGTCTAAACCCAAACTGATGTGGGCAAAATAGGCCAGTCGATTCAAGGTACTGGGATGTTTGATTGTAAATGATCTTCTCGATAACGTTTGATAGAGGAGGAATTACCGTGATAGTGTATAGTTATAAACAAGTAAATAAAGTAAAATATAAGCACTTTGATGCGAATTGAAATAAGCACGACGTTTCGAGCATAGCCCGTTATCAAGCCAACATTGTAAGATTGCCTGATTTGAAAACAGGGGTGATTTTCCCGCATTTAAAGTTTTGATTCGTGCAAATATTTGACTCTTTTTCTTCAGATAAAAATGTTGCGTGCTCTCCTCCGCAGGTACCTTTCTCAAGGTTAAGCAGGTGGAGCAGGCACAGAGAGAGAGACATAGATATGGGACTTCCCTCTCCTTCATTTTTCTTTTCTCTATCAATTCGTCTCCAAGATGCGTCGTTCCTAAACAGGAAAATGGTATTACAGGAAATTTGGATGTTAATTTTCGTACAATACCGCATACCGCGATGTGAAAGTTCGATACCGCAATACCGCAAGTTTTTTCCGTCATTACCGCAATACCGCACAAAATTTACCCCCTATACCGCAATACCGCAAACCCCGAAGTACCCCTCAGAGAGAGAGAGAGAGAGAGAGAGAGTGATGTATCTGAAACTTTGCTAGAAAAAAAATATTTAAAATCACTGGTACAAATCTTACCAAACAAATTAAAAATTCTAATCCCTACTCCTTATGATTTAAATTAGGTCTCTCCATCAAAATAACACGTTTATAACCAAACAAATTCTACAAATTCTTCCGAAAGAGCTAAGCCCCCAGGAGGGGGGGGGGGGTACATAACATGTTGAGGGTACGGGTATGTGCCACCCATATGGGTGGGTTTTTGAGACCAAAATTCTTTAAACAAAGGTCCTTTTTCGGCAGATTTTCCATAAACATTGGTGAGGTTTTGCTGAAATTCGCAAAAATAGCTTAAAATGGGCAGTTTTCCGGCAAAATTCACCATACAAGTGCGTATCAAGGCAAGGTTCGGTAATTAGAAGAGGGTAGATTTCTGAAAACCGGGCGGCAGACCCCTGTCAATCCATAAGTCATGTACCCTCCGCAAGCTACGTCACAGCCTGGGTCACCAGTAGCTACTCTTCTAAATGTTTGAGCTTTACTTGCAAATATCGCATTTTAGACACAAAACAACGTGGCAGGATGAATATAAGTGCAAAAATTTCAATCAACTCAAGACTTCGTTCAATTTAGATAATGGCTGAATCCTCAGTAGGCCCACATTACCCCACCTGGTAAAAAAAAAATAAGCATAAAAAGAACCAATGCCTCAATTACTTCGAAAAAAAACCTTATTTTAATTGTAAAGACCCAACTCTCACCTCATGTTCATTAAACGGACCAGAAAAGCAAAACAACAGTAGCAGGAGAAAATTTCTTTCTGAGCTTTGAGATTCTTGCTCAGTAGGCCTTTCAGTGAAGTTATTTTATAAAACGAATGGAGATACATCTTAGACGAATGTTCGTTTTTAAAAAGTCAGCATATTATGTTGACATTACAAGCAAAATAGCCGACGTTTCTTCCATTTAAGGAGGAGGGATATTTCTAGCAAAAAGCTCAGTAGACCCAGTTTGCCCCGTAGACCCACATAACCCCACTCTACCCTATTTCTATTCCTTAACCCTAATCCTACCGGTCTTTTTTTGATCTAACATAGCCGGGGGGGGGGGGGGGGTGCTTTCCACTCCCTCTATAAATAGCCGTAGACTAATGGGAAATCATTGAAACTTGGCAAGGGCGTAGTCCTAACTATTCTTAGCCGATTGGTAGTTTTGGGCGTGGCCACCTCATTAGGTGACATCACAATGACGTCATAATGCCGGAAAATGTAAAATGTATGGTTTTCCGGCTTATTTGTTCTAAAAACGGAATAAAGGCAATCTTAATGACTTTTTCCATTCTCATTTGGAGTATTATTCATTTCCAATTCAAATATGATGCATATGAGTGTTTTTAGACTGTTATTTTGGAAGAAAATGACAAAAATTGATCAGGTCATAACTAAAAACTGTGTTTTTATGCCAAAAATTGATAATAATTGGCTCAAAATGCTTTTAAAATATTGCATAACGCAATTCTATGCATTTTCAACAAAATCTATCGGAAAAAAACTTCAAAATTTGCTAAAATGACCCAAAATGGCGGCCAGAGTAACGTCGTCATTTAGGAATGCTGACGTCAGCAAATTCCATTGTTATTGACAACAATAGAAAGCTAATTGTTTGCTGATTCTTTTAAAGTACAATAGTCAACATTTGGAACTAATTCTGGGAGTAAAAATATCAAAATCATTAATTTTTCCAATACCTTGCTCCAAATATGGTAGTGTCACCTGTCACGTGACAACTATTGTTCAAAACTTTAATTGTCAAAATGTAGCTAATAGATAATTAGTAATTGTCAGAGAGTTTGAGGGTCATTGCTTGCTCTGCAAAAAACCGACAGGGGGTGGAAAACACCCCCCCCCCCGGTAGGATTAGGGTTAAAAGCTATCATTACTTACTACATATGCTGCACAATTACACGACATGTTAGCGACCTAAAATCATGTAAAAATGTCAGCAGGAATAAAATTACAAACGACAGCATTGCCCATTCTGCCCCTTGGGCAACAGCGTTGCCATTTCTATTGTAATGCTCTAATGAAGGAAGCAGGAAAACGCCAAATAAGACAAGACACAAGAGAACGGCAGATGATGATATTGCCCGCAAAATGATGACGATTCTAGTTTTTAATTTCCTTTCCCCTTCATATGGAAGGTTTCTGTAAGTGACAAAAGTCTGCATACACATGTAAACCATAATGAAAAAGAAGTGCAAAAACGCAGCAAAATAATGTACGATATTTTGACTTGATAACTGAAACGAGGCCACCATTATCTCACCAATAATAGCAATGATACCGCATATGAGGCTGCAGTAATTGGCTTTGGATCCACACTTCTCGTAAAGAAACTCGACTTGAAAATACCGAACTATAATCAAAGCAAGGCCAAAAACAGCACTGAGACAAAGGCCTAACGTGAACACACTGCTATGTGGTTTATGATTTCCAATATCACTGATGTAAGGGATTTTTGTGTTGTTTTTCAGGATCAAAGAATTGTTGTCAGCGGCATGTAAGAATGCACCGAGCATGAATATCGCAGGCATCACTCCTGCAAAAATTGGCAGCATCATTATCAAAATATTTCCATTTCTCCATCGTCTTACGAAATCACTCAATTCACCATCAACTGTTTCATTACCTTGTTGACTTTCGTCATTCTCAGGGACCTGCGTAGGCCGATCTACTTCCCTATCATCCCATTGTACAGTATCAGGATTCGATACGACGTAACTTGCTCGGTTTCTCGGTTCTTTACGTTTGACAGAGCTAACATCAACTGTCCAACTTTGTTTTACCATTTCACTTCCCTGTTGTTCGTAGTGAAAGTCTCCATCAAAATGCCTGTATCTTTTCAGCTCTAGTAGGCCCTTCACTTGATTTGTCCCAGAACTTGTCTTTGTTTTCGCAACAACCATGTGGGTAAATTTCGTCAACTGTCAAACAATAATGTCTGTAATGTTGGCTTTAAATTCCCCGTCTTCAGTTTGGTAGGATTTTGGTTTCAAGAAGGAGAGCAACATTCAAGTGAAGCATAAGTGATACTGGACGGGGGTAACTGCCTCCATGAATGAAGTTTACTTTCAAACCAGCAACCACAAAGCAGCAACCGCAGGCTAGTGTCCAACTCTTTGTTCAAGAAATTTTGGGATAAAAGATTTTGACCTATGAAGGTGGCTAGCAATAAAGCCCTTGATCTTTACCTCAAAATATTTGTTTTGAGAAAAAGTCTGTCTTTTGGATGATAATTACGGGGGAATCATTGTGCTTACAGCTTACTTTAATTTAACTAACTAGAGTACAACCAAAAACTATGTAGAGAGGATAGCTTTTGGTCATAAAACTATCATTATATTTCAAAACACTGCATGCTCTGTATCATTTAAAACAAATTCGAGAGCAGAGTTTGAATCTTTCAAGCATTATGGAATTTTTGTTGACTTAACCCCTTGGGAATTATTTGAAGTTTTTTGTTTATCTTTCTTGAAAAACAAATTTAGCATCCTATGAGACTGTGCTGCTCCCTCTACGTTCCCTTTAAGTGGAGATGTATGTCTACCCATAGTGGCAAACCACTGAGAACGGGGGTCTCGTGTTTTCGTTCTCTTTCCTAAACTTACCAAATTTGTACGCTCGATCCAAACCTCTTCTCTAACCAAACGGGAGTACTTTTTTTGGGACACCCAGTAGTTCTAGCAAAAACTGTCTTGTTGATCGCAACTTCAAAGAAAGGTGAAGCTTTGTAACTCTAAAGAAATCCTCGATAAAATAAGAGACGTTTATAAGAGTTTAACATCGCATCTTTTGAAATAATCTCCACCACGACTATTTACAAGCAACATAAAATAAACTGACTTAAACGAGCTACGAATAGCTATAACATCTTGATAATTTGTACCTAACTCTCTATGTAATGCCACGTTACCTTGTCCAACTTCCTGCAAAATCCCGTCTACCGTCATGGGCTTGCCCCTTTGTTTAATGCACCGAGCTAAAACGCGCGAAAGTAATAGTCTTTAAGTTACAAGGATCTTTATCGGAAAGTTCAAGGTCACTTTCCTGGGGGCAAAGGGTACATCAATATTCGATGAATGACAAGCCAAAAAATTGTCTTTGTATCGGTTCAGGGTGTGGCTCAACTTCGTTATGATTTCTCTACGAAACAACGCAAATCCTGGATACAATTTCAGACTTGCATATTTTGATAATTTTGACAGTTTGTACGTTTATTTCTCTATCTAATCCAATGTTAATCCTAAAGCCTTAAAAAATAAAGTCTTACGCGTAAAAAATAGACGAAAGTAAAAAAGTTAGTTTACAGTCGGAGCAACTTCATATTCTAGGGATTTAGCGATAAAATTCTACTTTGACTGCTTCTCTAGGGATATTATGGTGGATGGAGGCTAAACTGTAGGTGTAAAATTCTGAACGAGGCTAGCATTAGCTACGATAATCTGCCTTGGTTCTAATCCTCTAACGACTAGCTTACACCAGCGAAGTACCCGGGAATTCGAGATGGGGAACCGATTGTGGAAAAAATGCATGCTGACTGCTTTGTGGTGACAAAGACATGGTGATACTGACAAAACATCGATCAAAGAATTCTTTTAAAAGGGGAGGGGGGCCTGTCCCACATTATATATCAAGCTAGATTTCCGTCAGTTTTTATCACTCATCTAAAACCATCTATTATTCTATCGATCGAATTTATTTGCCTG
The DNA here is from genome assembly GCA_039566865.1 of Aurelia coerulea. Lineage (NCBI taxonomy): Eukaryota > Metazoa > Cnidaria > Scyphozoa > Semaeostomeae > Ulmaridae > Aurelia > Aurelia coerulea. Next base: position 11,816,668 of record CM076958.1, on the reverse strand, counting down.
CAGTCTAATGTGAGATAGGCTACAGAGTTCTTTTCTGTGGCAATGTTACTTTTTCCGATATGATTAACTTTGAAAATAAGGTTTTCTTTTGTAATTTTCAGACAATGTATTGATAACTATTAAAATTTATTTTTTCTTTCTATTTCAACAGGGCATATGCAAAACATTTTTGAAATAACTGAATGTTTTCACCCTGAAAAAAGAATTTCGAACGAAATGAAATTAATGCAATGAGCCTCGGCTCCCAGGGCTCCCCCTTGGGTGCGTTTTTAGATTTCACTCATTGAGCGTATGACGAGCAAGGAAGCTAGCTATGCCTAAAACAACAAATAACCTTGGTTCAAGTTTATCAAATAGTAAAAGCTCGCATTGATGACGTATATAATACAAGTTCGTAATCATATTCTAAAATTTCTAGCCAGTCTTTATCTCCGCACATTTACAAATAAAACCGAGTTCATAGCAAAGAACATTCACGACAAGCTGCTAAAAATCTAGTTACATGTTAGCACCCATATATCCGCTCCATTGAAACGCGGGAAGATTGAGTTCGCTGTTCGCTGTCTTGTCAGGTGTGTATGACATACTTGAAACCGTGCTTGTGCTAGTTGTGACTGCGTTACCCGCGGTTGCACCGAGGGAATATTCTTGAGAGTGTCCTGAAGGGTTATAAAATGTCTGTTGGTAATATGAGGTGGGCCTTTGACTGCTGCTATAGCTGGGATAATCGAAGGGTAAACTGCCATAACTATTATTCACTCTGTAGTTCTCTTCTAGTACGCTACCGCTGTATCCCGAAGGATGCTCCCCTGAGGGGTACTTCCACAGAGGAAACGATCCAGCATTTTGATAAGGATGAGGGAACGCCCCACCAGGCTTGAACGACCGTACGAACTCATTAGGGGATCCTTTGTCTCTTCCTAAGAATGCTTTTGTGTGATCAAGCCTTCCTGGACTCTCTCGTGATCGCCTGTATTTCGCTCTTCGGTTCTTGAACCAAACCTGAAAAAGAGAAGGGAAATTTCAAAATTTGCACATTTTCACAAACATTGTAAATTATGTTGTTTCTTGTTTGCAGAATTAAATGGGACCGCTCTCTTACAGGATCAAAACAATTGCTATCCAGGAGCAGTGGCCGGTGAAATGGGGATTGTTTTTATTGACTCAAATCTTAGATTACAAAACTTTTGACATAGATGAACAAGGGAACGATTTGCTCATACACGTACGTTTTTATAAGAAACTAAGAATTTGGGCCAGTACTGAAAATTTCTTAAAATTATCGAATTTTTAGTACTCAGAGTTTCTTACAAGTTTCTAAAAGTGAATGACCTGAGATATATAGCGATTGTCTATAAATAGAACAAAGGAACTCCTAATCCCTCTATTGTTTTCTTTAGAATTGCTTTCATTCGCCGCGAGCTAGATTATCAAATACAATAGGCTATTTATAGATCTATGAGATCTCATCTTTTAACTCAGGTTATTCACTTTAAAGGTTCCATAACAATCTTCGTGTTAACTACCTGTGCCCTAGTGAACTCTTAAAAAGAAGGTTTGTTCTTAATTTTCCGATGTTTATCCATTACTCAAGTACCTTCCGAGTAATGGGGCACAGGAAACAAGTAAAAATAAAAAAAAAAGAATGCTAAGGATTTCCTTTATCAACATGAATGGTTTCCTAAGACATATTTTCACAAAACCGTGGTTTCTTAAAGGAGCTCTGTCACGCAGGTGATTGGTTTAGAGAACAAAGCTTAAACAAAGGAAAGGAGCTAGATCCCAGACTCTTTGAATTTTTCGCATGATAAAAATGCAGTTCAATTCGAAACGATCTCTTTTCCAATTCTTTTCTGATAATCCCGCCATACAAATCTTTAATCCCTTTATACAATCTTCACCCAATTATGAATGAGACAGATTGCCTTTAAGTTTTTGGCCATTTGAGTTGAGTTTCTTATAAGCAGTTTCTTATAAAAAATACGTGTATATCAAGGATCAAGAACGAGAACATTTGGCACAATGTCTTACACATTTGGCACAATGGCTCAACTAGCGCTTCTGCTGCACAAAATACTTTATACTTTGTGGTATGAAAATTTGCATCACTGCAATAAGCAATAGCAACAAAGATGGACTCTGAATACTCTAAATCAAAGAGAACTTAAAGGGCCATTAACGTAGGTAATAGAAACGAGTTTCAAGCCAAAGAGAGGTATTCTCAGGTATCTTTAAAGGGGCATTCCGCAGGAAAAAAAAATGGATATCGGTGAACTGCGTTGTTTGCTTTTAAAACGAACATGCTTATCATTATAAACATTTTCCAATGTTTCTCCAATTTGAATAAAGCTCAAACCGGCCAAAAACGACACAGGTATTTTTCAAAATAGAGACCGAGAACTCCGCCATATCCTGGAATTTGAATCCGAGACAGAAAACGAGAATTCTCGGTAAAGCCGATCAATTCTCTTTCGCGTAGTCGACCCTGGACATACGAATGAACGAATACAACAGGACATTCAAACTCAATTTAACGAGCGTTGCGCAACGAGCCTATCAGAAAACTCGCCGATGACCAACCGACGGACAACAACGAAAATATTCTACCTTTGTTCGCCGAGAACGATGCATAAAATGGTAGGGTATTGAAATTAAAATTGGTCAAATGCTTCCTTCCATATCTCGCGTTTGAGAAGTGCGATCGAGGAAAGGAAAACGATTTCCGAGGGCTGACATAATCTGTTTCTCGATCGGGATGACAAAGTGAATCTCTGCATGCATTTAATTTTCGAGGAATGCCCCTTTAATGCATGAGCATCAAAGGTATCCTAGATAAGGATACAAGGTCATTTACTAGCTTTCACAAGGTCATGCAATTTGCGTGCACTGACCAAAGTGAGAAAACAGCAATAACTTTTGTAATTTATGACGATAGGTGTTTGAAAGGCGAAACTGTGTTCGTGCTGCATTTGTAACACGCAAATACCTTCACACGTTTCAGGAGTGGTATTATGTAGCAAAACAAAATACGGCTTTCTGGTGTGGATATATTCTGTTAAACCACCGCGGAGAGCTTAAAGAAGGGGGCTTTGAGGGGTCGCAAAATCCGATAATCCGACAAAACATTCAACCAGATCTGCTAACACTTTTGAGTAGAATTTGAAATCAGTTCGTAGTTTTTCATTTTCGAAATTCGATCTGAAGTCTTTCTTATATATTCAGCAGATAATAAAAGACAATGCTACCTCCAAGTATACTTCTTAATTACAACTATACAACATTACAGGGACGATAACAAGCAGAGCGAAGTGAAGTGACACGACTACACTCATTTTTCATAAGAAACCGCTTATAAGAAACGGTAGGCTCAGTTTTTCGAAAGTTAAGGATCAACCCTACCTGAATTGAAAAAGCTAAGAAACTTTTGTAATTTACAATTTTAATTTTCCTATCGCACTCAAAAATATTTTGACAGTGTATAGTTATAGAAACTGTTTGGACATTATTTTGAGTGCGAATTATGTTATTTACACTCCACGGAACGTGCAACTCTTACTAAGAAATTTGGGAGCCCAGTAAACCAAACAAAATTAACTCTACACTTCTGGCATTAAAAATATAAGAAACACATAAGAAACTTTTGACAGCAAAATGGCCCAAAAATCCAAACAACTACCTACCAGCACCGGACCTTAGTTTCTTATAAAAGAATGAGTGTACCCCCAGGGCCATGATATGAAAAAAAACGAGGACAATACAAGAACAATGTGTAAAGAAAGCAAAAAGGGAATAAATAGTACAACGAACACCATACGAACATTAAATTAAGCTATACAAGTTAGCATAGCTTGCAACCAATTAATTGCAAATTTAAATGAAGAGTCTAAACTTTAGACCCAGTGGGCCCCAGTGGAGTTTAAACTTTATATTTGAAATCTGATGCGATGGTAAGATAAAAGAATCCGAGCAATATATTTCGAAGATATGAAATTCGAATAAAAGCATTACTTCGATCTGACGATCCGAAAATCTCGATGCTTCCTCCTTGAAAAGGACTGGTATAATATACAGCCAATGGGGAAGTTACAGGCCAACAGCACAGCCATGATACAAAGTAAGAAAGCTACTGAATGTATCATACATATGAGAATCTTCTTCATAGATTTAAAGAATTTTTGCAAGTTGCAACTAGGCCTTATAACCGAATTAGACTAGTTGCTTTGGTAGCTAAAAATGTTTTCGATTTAAAATAAAAGACACACGCACACAAAGGCCATAAAAAGTGAGGACAACGAAGAGTCATATCTCAAAAGATCTTTCTATTCAAACCACGGAAAGAAACAAATATTGACCTACCGTAAAAGCTCTATCTAGCCCCCTCTCTATTAAGCCCTCCTCACTTTTAGAAAAAATCAGAAGGTACCAAAGATTTTCCATTTATTTAGCTAAACAAGTTTGCACGTCAAATTAGATTATGACAAAAAGTGCGTCGACTTCGTCTATGTGACTCGCAAAATTGTCTGTTGATTCCACAGAATATGGGGTAAGAGGATTAAAAAGCTATTATCTATATCCTTGTTATCTGACTTTGTGGATAAGCCCCCTCTCTAATAAGCCACCTCTGGAGTCTGTGAAGTTAAATAAGCCCCAGAACTTTTGCGGTAGGTTCTGAAATTTAAACAACAGTTACAAAAGTGGATCAAGTTTGTGACATTTCGGCTGCTGGGAGTTCAAACGTGGGGACATTCTTGTATCTCTTTGAACGAGTAACCACAGTACATGCAGGTTGTTACATGGCGCTGACATTCATCATTCAAAGTTATTAATGCTTAAAATGTGTTTTGGTCATGCTACAGTTCGTGGAGAATAATTTTTCAAAGCTCCAAGTGTGAATTTGATAATGAAGTCCCTGGAAATTTTTTATCACGAAATTCATTGAAAGGCAAGGGGTCATCCCTCGCACATATACACCGCCATCTAATCAAATTTACTGTAACTATTTCGTGAGGAAGGTTCCACGTAAAAACGTTCTAGGAGGTAATAGATAACATCCTATCACGAGTAATGCTGAGAATGTTAGTCATTCATGTAATGTTTATGACCTTGGTAGCCTGAAGTTAGACTTTTCATGCTCACCAAAAGTAACAATATGACTAAACTAAGGTTCATAAAAGATGGTAAGTTTGGAATGACAGAATTTGTCAAATGTAAAGAAGGACCTCTGCTACTTAAAGTAGCTAAACATGGTTGAATTGAAAGCAAATTTATGCAACGGAATGCTTAGAAATGCTCTTTGCAGGAGTTTTGGAACCGAGGATGAATATATTGAAGACTTATGAGAATGTACCGGGTGACTCCAAAAAAACTTTACGAGCTAGATCATAACAAGCTCTCTGAAATCAAAAGCTATTGTCAAATGCTCTGTGTCGCAGTTTAGTGAGTTTAGTTGAATGGCTTAGCTATCATTGAGATGCTGCATGGTCATTGCAATGATTACCAACTGAAAAACGAGATTCTAAGAAAATCTCGAATACCGGATTCCTCATTTTGAGTGAAATAATCACCATCATTTTCCAGTCAACATTTTGTGAAAACTCAACATAGCGATGAATTTGAGGTCGTCTGGGAAAATTTTTTGTTTGCAAAATGACGGACCTCTGTACCTCATTCAAATTTCGTGCTCCAAAGCAAATTTGCAGTTCAGCTTTTTTCACATCTTCCAAAATATGGACTGGAAAACGAGGGAATAGTCCGAGAAATAAATGAATTTTCGTCTTTGTAAAACTGATTTCTCGGACAGTAGGCATAACTTAAACAGACCAAGCAACATCTCGCAAGATATTGAGCCTTTCAGCTACATGCTGATACCTTGTTTGTGTTCATTACATTTGCTTTCAGGAAACTATGTGCGATGTAGCTCGTGAAATTCTTTTTGGGTCACCCGGCAAATATTTTTCAAGTGAATCTAGAGTCAGTAAAACTTGCTTTTCATATTTCTATTTTCTATATGATAATGAATCACGGTTTAGTTATTTATTATTATCATTATTATTACTATTATTCTATCATTATCCTAGTTATTACTCGAGTTATTATTACTTATTATCTTACCTTTTACTGCCTCTCTGCTCAAACTGGGACTCGTAGGCAAGTATATCTTTTAAGGAGATGATGACAGGGCAGTTGGTTTTTTTGAAAAAATTTTGCACGGGGTGGGCAGATTTTTTTCAAGAATTTTTTGCCAACGTTGAAATAAATTTTGCACTGACCCTATTCACGTCATCAGAAGCAGACAACTTTCCAATTTAAAGGCATCGGGTCATGATAAATAGGCCTGCTTTGCCGCATATCATGTGTCCCATGTGATAATGAGCCATTATCATTCATAACGAAGTAAAAGGATCTCCTGTTGCACAATGCGTCTCATGTGATCAGTTTTAGTTCACGTGAACGTTAGCCTATCAGATGCACCATCGGGAACCAAGAGTCAGCAGATTCTTAATGTTTGGGTATACGCAGTCTTTTTAACATGACTCAATACCTTTGATGAAAAACCTCGTCCCAATACAAATTCGCAAGATGAAGCAACATTCCAGTTCACATTGTGTGGCATTACACCATGCCGCATATTGTGGCTTATCAATAAAATTTAGCTTGCAAGGGGAAATTAAATAAATAAATAAAGACTAAAAAAGAAAGACTTATAAAGAAGAAAGACAAACAGGAAATAGTAATTGCTATATCTTTCAGAAGAAAACGCAAAAATTTTGTTTACGATTTTCAGCGTCTAAATATGTGCAACTGTTTCTTTCAAGGTATTGAAAAGAGTGATGCAAGTCTCTAGAGGTCTATCAAATGGTATCGGCACTGACGCTATTTATATCTTCCGTTCCCAGAGGAATTTTTGAAAGAGATGTCTTACCGAATGCAAAGAAAAGGAAAACAGAAAACTTCAGAATAGAAGAACATACAGGGGCTAATTTTATTAAGATGAAGTGTTGTGATGCATTTAGAGTATAACAGGAAGGAGAGGAAACCTGATTGAATCGTGATTGAATGAGTCGTCGAAAGAAAGACAAGACAAATGGCTTCACTTCGTTGCGGTTTGACAAGGCGACACCCACGAATGTTTCACGTCCTTTTAAGACTGGGAAACTGACTGCCGCAAAGAGAAAGCGAATGGGCGGCACCCCAGTATTCACGTAAGAATCTAGCGGAATTTGGGATCATTTTACAAACGAAGTTTATTAGATTTTAATCATCGAGCTGCGTATCTTGAGGGCCTAAAGGTTGCTATAAGGATAACACTGGCGGCGGCGGCAAATTGTTTTCTTGCAGACACGGTGACTAGCAGTGGCGTTGATAAGCCAAGCCTCGCTTTGGAAAGCCTCGTTTCTGACAGATGTCTGGATGCTGCGATGCAGTTCAAATTTCTTACAAGATGTTGCTGCTTGTGTTAACTAGTTTGAAGAAGGGATATTTTCTTGGAGGAACCTTGGTGAACACAGTTCCTTCAACCTTGTTTTCTCTCACAATTTAATGTATTTTACCTTCTTCTGCCGTAAAAATTTCAACAGCAAATCTTTTATATCTTGAATTTTTAAACTGTTTGAGACATACAAGACTGTACACGAATTTGCTGTCTACAGGTGGGCAAAATAGAACATCAATGCCATTGCAAGCTTCAGAGCTGTCATGTCCTTGGTGATTTACAAAGGTTCTACGCGATTGATCCGTTAGAAAACGAGGAATCAAAGCGAGGGAAAATTCTTACCTGAACTCTCGCTTCTGCTAAATTGATCTTCTTTGCAACCTCTTCTCGCATAAATACATCTGGATACATTGTTTTACTGAATAAATCTTCTAATACATCTAGTTGCGCTTTCGTGAATGTTGTCCTCTCTCGACGCCGCTTCGGAGGAGCTATGTAACAAAGAGACAGTTCAGTAATAATTCAGTATCTATCACATCTTCATAAATCTAGCAGACAAACATGAAACATAGATGAAAACAAACTCCGAGTATCAGTGCATTTCGATTTAGTAAACAGATTCACCTTTTATTCAACCTTCTTGAAAATCAGTTTGCTATTTCAAAAACTTTATCACTATTTACTTGTTTGGCAACACTGGCAATCAATTTTATCCAAAGAAGCAAAGAAGTACCCAATGAATGCTGGAAACTGCCTAAAACCCCTGTCAAACCGTGCCAACATTTCACTGAACATTTCATTGCCCAACATCAATATTCAGTGAAATGTTGGTATCATTTGACCGGACCATTTTTTTCAGTGACCGGCAACTGTAACACGCAAGTCAGCAGGCCTGTGTTTTACAGTTGCCGCTCAAGGTTTGATCGCGAGAAAAATGTTCAATTAGTATTTGCGCTGTTGGGTGTTACCGGCATCATTTGACCATCTGAAAACTGAACAACAGACAACATATTGTGATTCTGGGGTGATATTCAGTGCAGTGTTGGCAACATTTGACTGGGGCTTAACTGGACGCTGGCATCGTTTACAACAACCTCTTCAAAGATGGCGGAAACTGTTGCTAGGGCAACCGATGCAGCTATTGTTAGATCCAAGACCTTTTCAAGTCGGTGGTTTTAGGTTATTTGTCTAATAATGAAATAATGATATTTAAAATGCTTGAATAATTCAATAATTCGTATTCAATAATCACCCATAGATGCTTGGCCAAACAAGTGCGAGTATTATGGACTGCAAGCCAAGATGGCTCCATCTGAAATACCAACGCATTGTCTGTTTGCCTCTTGTTTACAAGAAAGCAGGTAACCTGCATTGAGCCGACAATACCCAGGAAACCCTAAGAATAGCATTCAATCTAGTAAATGGTAAAGTGATTGGTGGTTACTTCGGTTTCTTTTCCTCAATATATCCAAAATTTTGAGAATTTGAGAATTCAAACATCAACAGAAAGTGAGCGAAATTTGAGGCATTGAAAAGAATTAACCTCGGCTCGTTCGTTGAGCTGGATTGGGGTCGGGATTGGGATTGAAGTTTTGGCAACTGGCAATTCACTCCCTAAGATCTTGTCCACCGTGGTACAAATCCTATTGTTTTCACGAAAAGACCCTGAAAATCTCCTCAACTCCTTCGTAAAATCTCATCTACTTTTGAAGGAGTAATCTGTGCTGTTGCTACTTTGGAATAAAGAGAAGAAGTCAAGCATCAAGCTTGGCATCATGCAAGAGAACTATTTTCCAAAACACGGCGAGAAAATAATCGTTTTAATTAAAAAGGACCAGACGAAAATTCATTCTCAAGATTACCTTCAGTTACCTTTATTGTAAAGTACGTACATCTATTTTCTTGTCAAGAAAGTTCAGGCTCAAGCTCAAAAAATTAAGAAACCGTGCTGCCTGTATGTGAATTGTGTTAATATTTGCTTTGTTGTCGTTGAGATCTTACTACGTACTTTTGGAACGCTGTTAACAGCAATAAATCAATTCTATACTTAGAGCATTAAAAATTTTAAAAGTCATAAGAAACCTTCTGGTGGCAAAAATTTAAGAAACGTTGTTTTAAGAAAGGTTTTTTTAAGAAACGTTTTCAAGAAACGAAAGTACAAGCCTCGCATCCTGTGTAACAGATGCTTGTATAACTTTCGATCCCCCGAGTTGCTAGAGTGAAGTCTACGTTGACATTGGAGGTGTAACACCTATTCACGATATTTGTTTATTCTAAAACTCAGCAAAAACACAACGAGCAATGCAGAAACATTTAGGTAACTGTTTTTGCAAAATTTCTACTCGCTCAAGAACAGTTGTGGTTACACGCATTCATCTGAACGAACATCAATTCGACTTTTATCAAAATACAAGCTCTTCCTTAGAAAATCAAGGCTCGTATTTTTGTTGAGCTCTTGCGCTGCAACTGGTGCTGGAAGGAGGGGCAAACAAAAGAGGTCTTCAGGCACAAAAATGTTATTACCATTTTAATACGCCTTTCTTCTTCCTGTTGTAAAATTGTACTAGTCAGATATTCTATTCATCAAGTGAGATGAACAACGTGTGCAACCTTGCAGAGTGAATTTCATACCATGTCCTTTAACCCTATCTGACCTGGGGGGGGGGGCGGATTCCGCCCCCCCTAGTACATTTTTGTTTACACCGTTTTCCACACATGCAGCAGGCCTCTGATACTTCGTAAGTTTAACTTTGTTTTGATCTATATCTTTCATTTCTTTATGAAAAATAAAGTTTTATGACCTTTTAGCAACCTTTTATTTATATGACATCATATGACATCATAATGATCATCATGCTCTAGCAACAACAACAACATCGCTAATTAGATTATGATTTCAAATTTTCATTGTTTACATAATGAACTACCTTTGTGCCAAGTTTGGCTGCCATATCTCTTATGACAACAGAGATAAACAGGGGGGCGGAATCCGCCCCCCCAGGCATTGAGTGTTTCAAATCACCCAGGTCAGATAGGGTTAAATCAAGCCTTGATGAAACTGAAATATTCTAAAATTTCAAAATAAATCAGCAATGTTGTTCTAAATGTGCGTGCAAAACGTCTTGAGAGATATCTCTGAATATGTTCTAAAAAGAACTAGCAATTTAGGTTTCACCGACAAGCGAAATGTATTGCTTCAAACATTTGTATCTTCTCAAAAATGATCAGAAAAGTCATGTTATGATAAAGATTTTGAAACTTTACGGCAGCAAATTTTCGTTATTTTCACGCATTTTTTCCACAGTCGCAAAGACGTACCAAATGTCGAACTTATTGAACAAAGGATGATAGATTTATAGGTTATCGAAACTTGAGAGTTCTCCTTATTAAATTTTAGACCAGTTATCAACAAGAGGAACTGTAATTGTAAATTGCCTTGAGGAGGAGCTCTTTTAGGCCGGTGGGAGAACAGCAAATAACGGAGATTCGTGTTTGACTTTCAACAATTTCGAACATTGACTCGCGTGGTTCTTTACAATCAAAAGGATGCGACATTCTTACACCTCTCATAAGCAAATATCGGGCTGACAACAATACAAGAGGATCGGTTGCTGCGATCTTGATAATGTACGAGCAATGTTGAACTTGTAATGTGGAATCAATTTTTCATTGTACGCAGAACCCCATTACGCAAACGTTCTCGTAAAATTGTTTCTTAAATGAAGTGTGAAACATTCATAGAAATGATTCAGGGAGAAAATGCTTCTTCAAAAATTGTCAAGAGTAGCAGGGTTCTTCGTTTGCTCGTACAAGAAGGTTGTTAGGGGGGGTGGATTTGCTAGAAAGATGAAAGATTACATCACCTTAACATCACACACTTTTTCAAGAACGAAAGTGTTTATACGGGAGCAGCATCCTTCATAAAAATATGTTGACAGCTAGATGTGAACAAGACCAAAGAAGGCCAACAAATTTCTTTTTTTGGAGAACAGGAATAGAAATGTAATGTCGGGCAATGTGAGGCAGAGCAGAGCAACTCTGCAGCCAACCAGAGAAAAAGCCACTACATCCCACGCCTAACATTAAATTTGCTCGAATTGCATTTGATGGAGAATCAGCGCACAGAGACCATTCTGACAACTGCAGGGGAGCAGCGAAGGAGAAACGAGAGGAAGAAAAACATGTTTCTTTCCTCTCATTTCTCCATCGCAGCATCCTCCTCCACAACACCCCACTCCGCTGGGGTAATAACATCCGTTGCGCGCTGAAGAGCCACGGAATGGCTTCGAGTAAAGTCTGCTCCTAATGTGGAGCATATTGCTATCATCAAGAATTCTGAAAGCAAAGTTTCGTGATCCATCAAAGGAATAATTTTCCTTATCGGACACACAGGGCACAGATAAGCCGTTTGAGTGACTACGCTCAATCATCGCACAGTAGTGTACCAAGCTAGTTCACGATATCTGAGGCATCACTTTATTAAGTATCTTAACGCCTTTAATCGAATGCAGATAGAACAATGTTAGCATCAATAGCCTCTTTCATTAATTGATGCTCTGAATAAGAGGCAGTTTCAAAAATGTGATGCCCAAAAGAAATTTTGCTTGCTCTAACATTTTTATTAGGAAAATCTGTATGGGCTGCAACCCCGGGGGTAGTTGGAATGCGAAAATACGGGGAGGTGCCACTGGAAGATCTGAAAAGGCACCCTGTCCTGAAGTAAAATTCCCAAACATGATACACTGTCCCGGAGTAAAATTCTAAAAACAATAAGGGAGTCCGGGGCTAAAAGTAACAGGGGCAAATTGTAGCAGAGGGTATTTCTCTGCCGCTATTAAAGCTGTGCTCATCAGCTTTCGTGTGTATGAATGTGGTGTTAGTACCTTCAATTTAAACAGTGGTTCTTATTGTTCTTGCCGGCGGCTAATTTTTTAGCACTGCTATCCCCATTGTTTGGCCTAAAAGTAAATTTATGAATTTCAGAACTTTTTGTTCTGCAGCGTTCTGTAGCTAGCGCGAATTCCTAATTCCCATGCAGTATTGGAGTAACATATGTATCGTTTCTCATGCAATCGAGCTTGAATGCTATATTCAAATGCATTTTTTCCAGAACAGTGCATTTTCAAAACATTCTACCAAAAAAACAAGTACGTTCTTTCTGAAAGTTATTCAGCCAAGAAAACGGCAATTGTTCAATTTTCTTGATATAGAATTAGAGTTTACTGAGAGTGAAACCGAGTGAAACTGATATATTCATCAGATGATTTTCAAGATTTTTCGATCAGCGAATGCAGCTAAGACATCTTGTATGCAAATAATGAAATAATGCTAAATTAAATGTATTTCATCTAATTTTGAGTTATTTGATTATGGTTTCCCTGATTTTGAGTTTATTCGATGTGAAAAGTGGGATTGTACTAGAAGACAGACTTTATTCACTGTTTATTTTGTTCAGTTACAACTTGCCCCAAGCTCGGGGCAAGTTGTAACACTCTGATCTTGATTTTCATTTGCTATTTACCGAAATCTAAAAGCGCAATATTTGTGAAACAACATATGTCCAATAGCCAATGGTTAAACACAACACATGATATAAATACAGGTCTGCGTTTTGCTTATAAAGAGAAACTGTCATTTTTCTGAAAGTGTTACAACTTGCACCGGTCTCCCCTACCCTGCTTCTGAGTTTCTTCATGCATAATTGTAGGATGCCCCGGAAATTTGATAGAAATCTATGAGAAAATGCGGAAATTTTTGCCATCCGAACGATTTAAATCACATTCACGGAGTGCAAATGGCTTAAAATGACGTTATGGAGTCAATTATAGAAAATATGAACCCTGTCATGGAGCCGACTATACAAAAATGATACCCTGTCCCAGAGTAGGAATCCTGAAAATGATACCCTGTTCAGGGGCACGTCCCCGTACGGAAAAATATATGAGTGCCCCCCCCCCTCCCCGGGGGCAGCAACGAGTCAAATGCGTCCAATGGCCTACCAATGTTCCCTGAACTCCATTTGCACCTCCGTAATAGAGGGTGGAAAGAAGTATTCTTGGGAACTTTGATGGACTTAGTTAATTCTCAATAATTTTTCCGTTTTGAGTAACTGTAGAAGTGCTATTATTATGAGCTAGTGCCTAACTGGGCTGAATTCTGAAAGCGCGAAAAACGCCCGTGTTATTGATGTGCACACATGAATCATGCCTTTATTTTCGTAGAAACAATCGAATTCTTGTGTTTATAGATCATGGTAGCCCATTGACATTCAGGTCAGTTTACAATGTAATTTTGTTCCAAATCGTTTCAATGAATTGAAGTCAAGGTGATATCACTTACGAGTATTCACTTGCATGAAAAATGTTCTAAAATGTGAGAGGTGGCCAATCCTTTGCGCAGATTTTCATTACTTCGTAGAAAGCTCAAGGCAAGATATACAGCATTGCTTGCCCATGTTCAAACGAAATTTACCACTTCTTGGAAGTCAACAGGGTTGCAAAAACAAAACAAAAGCGATTGATTTGCTCATGCACAAACTGCGTCAAATGGGCACAAACTGAGTTAACGAGGGGGCTTGGGTTGCGGGTAACAAACCATATTTCGGAACCCATCAACTGCCATTTAGATTCTTACCACGTTTCTCGGGTAGATATCTGAATATTGCTTGCCTTCGAGTGAATGACGGTTCACTATTTTCCGTTTAGAAAATTCAAGCCTTGAAAACGGGTTCTGGGTCATGAACATCTCATAGCGAGAAATACAGGTTGTAAATATAAGATTTCAAAATTTATACTAAGAGTTACAAGCAGTTCGATGTGTGAAGCTCGAAATGAGGTGTCAAACAAGCTACATTAATCATCAACACAAAATTGAGTGTTTGATATGATTAAACGAGAATAAAGTTCGACTTTTGAAACAACTTCTACGTTTATAGAATCAGAAAAATATATGACCTTTGAAACAATAATCAAATATTGTACCCAAAGGAGCCGCTTTCATTCTCCTGGGTCAAATAGATGACGTTGCATGGCTGACTGATGGAAATATGAAACTTCTTTTGCAGACAATATGATTTCTTTCAAGATAACTTGGCAACTTTATGTAACATTTCAAGATTGGACACGAAAAGAGAACGGCATTGCCAGCACGAAATCAGGCAGTTGACCCATAGAAATGTGTTACTGTAACCCTAATTAGCGAGCATGAGAAACTAGACGCTGTCTTGCTTTGATGCAACGTTATAGCATTCGACAGTGATTGTTGCTCCTTGTTTTATTAGCCAATCAGCATTAAAGATATGGAAAAGATAGCTACGGCTCCTGTGTCATACCCAGGTTAGTTTGCGAAGATTTTAAATTGATTTGAAATGTTACCAGTTTTGGGCTAAACTAAGGGACCAGTCATTTATAACTCTGGGTACCGGGGCGGGCTGGAATTTATAAACTGGTGAAAAGTTTTCACACCCCTTCCAATTTTCTCTAAAAAATTTGATACCCCATTGAAAAATTAGAAAAAAATTTCAAACCCCAGTAGCCATCTACAGTATAAAGTTGTCATGTAAGTTTACTGTAATTCACTTTGCTTAGGTGCTTTTCAGTGAGCTTTCTGTTGATTCACTTTGCCTTTACTTTGCGTTGCTGCTGTAGTTTCTTTTACCTGAAAAATTTCATACCCCCTGGAAAATTCCCAAAAATATTTCATACCCCCTCATTTTCCTTTGAAACGTTTTCATACCCCCACCAATTCTAACCCGCCCCGGTACCCAGAGTTATAAATGACTGGCCCCTAAAAATAATTTTCAAGAAATGACATAACTTACGATCAAAATGAAAGAAGCTAGGCGCCTTCAATTGAAATCAAAGTTTAAACTCAACGACTGAAAATCTTCATCAAGGGAATTTGATAAAGTTATGAGGGATGAAAATTAAAATCAAATTAACGGCTAAAATAGGTCCCAGTGAAATTACGGAAAGCAAAGGATGTCAAACTAGGGATCCCAAGCCTAGATGCTACATGCATAGTTAGGCCTAAATTAGCAAGAAATAACAAGAAATATTTCCAGCCTAGAGTACTCAAAATAAAGTAATGGAAAAAACGAAAGAATTCAGTTACCAATGTAAACGTATATTTTCCTAACCAGTTTTAAGGCTCGACTCCATGCTTACTCTGTTTTGGCGCGAAACTGTATTCAAACTGCGCGTGCGCAAAGTAAATTCTCAGCATGGGCTGGAAAAATTGCAATTACATGAGAAATCTCAGCCCGTTTACTCGGGCTGGAAATCCCAGCCCGCCTCTCAAGGAGGGCTGTAATTCAAGCCCGGCCTGAAACTTTCTTTTGTAATCGCAAACTCAGTTTGACAAAGAGATGACTGGAGAGGAGGGCGGAGTTTCCAGGCCGGTTGGCCGGCTGAAAATCCTCATATAATCGGTCCCTTGACGATTTGATAACAAAAAGGAAAAAGAATAATCAAAAAGAAAAGAGCTACTTAAAATCTTTGGACTTAAATATCGGTGGAAATCAGCGTCAAAGATGTTTGATTTTCCTGCTAAGCAGTTAGAGCCTAGTACAAACATAAATGTTTACATGTTGTTGTTGACTATAATGAGATCAGACTATGCTCACTGTTCTCTACTTAATTGTTCCCGAAATAAACGAACAGCATCGAAGTTGAGCGTCAAAAGAAGACTTAACATGAATAATAGCATATTTAATAGCAGCCCAGTGCGAGCAGGTAAGACATCGTTGTCTTGCTAAATCCACCCTCCAGAAATTACAGGAGGCGTTTAAATTTGGCTTAATACCCATCAGTAAGAATTATCATGGATTTTGAATAACACAAGGAATATTATTGTTCAATGTTTTCAAATCGTGACATCGTAAATCAAAGAGGTTGTTGCGAGATTTGCCAATCCGGGATAAAAGTTATCAATTTTCTGAGAAAAAGCAAGCAAAATTTTCAGGAAGACGCTTTTAAATTTGGCTTAACACTCAAAAGTAAGAACTTCCGTGGATTTTCAGTAACATAGCGAGAATTATTGTTAACTGTTTTGAAATCGTAGCATCGATCCCATCAAAAAGGTCGTTTCGGCATTTACGGAAGCAGAAAAGTTGCAATTTTCTGACAAAACAAGTCACGAAACGGGGAAACGATGTAAATAACTGATGAAAATAAGAACGCTCCGATTACAGTAAAAGTTATGGCGACCACTCTCTCAATTCCTTTATAAAATAATAATAATCGTTGCTTTTGCAGATATATCTAAAACTTGACCTTCTAAATTTCCAGGTCAGATCTTATTTACATTTTTTCAAAATGATCGGGATTGTAAAAGGAAGCCCCTTGCTGGCTGCCCTAGGCCCTATGTTGACAAGCACGTTTTGTTGTTTGACCTACTGCCTTTGCTATAAACAAATTTCTATATATCGTTCCATCTCTTTATCTCCTTGTACTCAATTCTACGAATCGCTAGTAATTTAGAGGGCAATTTATTGATTTTGTTATGAAAAACAAGAAATCTCTTAAGGACTCAAAAGTTCACACAACGTTGATTAAAAAATGAATCACCCGTTCTCCCTCTGAAGCAATGTAGCAACTTTATGTTGTCAAATTCAAGGATATTGCAGACTAGAATTAAGCAGCATCTAGTCTACATGCCCTCTACATAGCTAAGAAATCAACATAAGAGGTACGAAAATTAAGCTTTGAAGATGAGGGAACATGTTATAATATTGCGATGTCAATTCTGATATCTTCAAAGTGCTATTACATGTTCCTGATTTCTTACAAAGTTTCGTAAATGTAGCTTCCAGCTTCATATCATTTGTCTGTTTTTGCTTCTTGCTACCTACCCTGGAGTACCCATGGTACTTGCTACCTTGTTAGGCCGGACGATGAATGTTCTATTCATAGGCAGGATAAACCTCAAATTTCCAGCTGAAGTAGCTACATAGCTTCAAGGAGGCCTTCTAGGTCAAAAGTTAGGAGAAACGATGAGATACAGATCAAGGAAGGAAGGAAGGCCCTAAAGAGTATTTTATTAGATTAACTAGGAAAAGAAAGATTACATCAAATGTTGCCACAAGAAGCGGCGATTCTACATCAAGAGGAAAGTACGAACTTGTGAAGGAAGCTGACTTAAATGTTCTCTTCTCTCTTCTGTCAATTGTTGTTTTGTTGCTACTGCTTTCAACAATTCATAACAATTCACAAAGGTCAAACTTTGAAAACGGACTGTTGGTACAGGATACGAGTTGAAAATCAGTCTGAGTTTTGCTTAGGCCTAGGTTAAACGTCGCTCTTCTCATGCGCCGAACCTAATACAATTAGGAGCGACTGTAGAGCGACGGTAGAGCGACACTGAATTATATGTCGCTCCTAATGTGTCGCTCCTAATATAAAGACAATTAAATTTCTGATATCATTTGTAGCCTAGCAACAAAATCATTAGAACAGGTCCTTCAGCTTTTGTTCTCAAAGTAACAACGAACAAAAGCATGTTGAAAAAACTGACGCAACCAATTTTGAGAAAGCAAAACACAACGAGCTCTGGGCAAGCAAAATAATGTTTAAACTTTGTCATGGACATAACTGTGCAGTGTTTTATCGTGTAAAACGAAGAATAATGAACAACATCTCAGTCATGAGTTATACCTGGTAGCGAGCCGGGGACGAGCCACTTTTGCAATGTCACACGTCTGCGTTCAGATTTGAGTTTGTGTCCATCATGCGAAAATCAAGCTACACCATTAACTGAAAGTTTTGTTTTCGTTTCGCTCGATTGAAAATTAGAATACAATCCCCAATATTCTGTCTCAGTCACAACAGAATCAAGAGCATCATTGCCCTTTTAGTCACTTCCGGCAAATTCCCGTTATTCGAAGATATACGCATGCTCCGCCTCGCTTTAAAGCGGAAAATTATGAGGAATAATTTATGCATTAAGTTCGGCGCATGAGAGGAGCGACGCCTAACTTGAAGTCGCTCCAGAGTCGCATAATGCGACAGGACCAGTCGCTCCAAGTACATTCTGCTGCACCTAACTAAATTTGCCGAACTTAATCAAGTTAAACGTCGCTCTTCTCATGAGCCTAATTCACCTATTAGGTTCGGCGCATGAGAAGAGCGACGTTTAACCTAGGCCTTATACCAACCTTATGTTTTCTCCGTTACCGTTTTATTTGGAAATAGCCCTTAGCTTGGGACAAGGAGCACATGTTCTTGAGCTTTTCTCAGGAAACATATGCTCGCTAAATTCTATCCTTGCCATGCAGGCATGCAGATGTTTGCGACGAGACATATTCAAGTCTAGTTTTGGCGGTTTAAATCAATTTTCGAAAATATTTGATACGATAAGATGTACGTAGAGAATAGAATTTAAAGTAAAATCTACGATGGAGCAAAGAAAAGAAAAATTTCAAGGTAATCTCTCCTTAAAATCCAGATCTTCAAAGTTTCAAATTTCATGAAAAATAACCTCATTCTTTGAAAGGTTGACCAACTGAAAGCTGAAACTTTGACGACAAAGATACTTTTGTTGGACCAAAATAACGCCAATGGGCGGGAGTCATTCGGTAAATTAGAAACAGGTCTCATGATAGTTATTTTCGACGTACCTTCAATTTAGACACGTCTGTTTTGTCTGGCACCAAAATGTAAGAGCCGAAGAAAGTGTTTTGATCATACAATCCTAAAGTACTTGACATTGAATCAAATAAATTGAAGTCATTCATGTTGACCTTTGCCACGAAAACGGATCTTTTAAGAGGCACTCAGCCTTCTGTTTACTTAAAGATATTCACATAGACGTTCAAATTGCTGGACTAGATTATCGTTAGGTAATTGTGGGATTTCCCAGATGTGAAGGTTACGAGCTGTTACTTTCAATGTAGTGACTATACACACTTCGTGAAATACCTAATTACATTGGCACAAACAATTCCCAAGAGACGAGGAGGCAATACAATGGAGACATGTCTATTTCTGTTTATGAAAGCAATGTAAACGGCGCGGATTATTGACCCGTCTGGGGCGAGGTAAGGCCTCTAACATATGAGGTAGAAGCATGATGATGCTCATATTCCATTTGCCTAGGCCCAATGTTTTTATCATGAGGGGCAGGTCAATGAATAAAAGACTGAATAAATGACAGAATGAATGAACTTAGGAAGGAAGCAATAACTTGTTCACTGAAGAAGAAAAGGAATGGACGGCTGATAGGCAGAATGAATGAACGAAAGAAATAAAACGCTCATGGTTTGTATCAAGATCTGTTAAGTGCAACGAAAGAACTGTTTAGGTGCACCCACAGAGGCCTTCTTTAGGAGTCCATAACGCAGTGCTAGTAAACAGGCGAAATCCTGCTGAAAGAGTGAATCTCTCGGCGATTTGAGATTCATACCCAAGACCTAAAGCGTTGTTAAAGCGTCAGAGACCAAGGGCAATAAAGTTAGCCATGTTACTTATTTCTGTGAGGAGGTAGGTATGACATATTGCGGGCGCCTGTTTCCGTGCGGAATTTCACAACATTACATTGTACCACATTCGGATGTTACTCTGATTGTCAAGGCCTAAAGGCCTTGCATAAACGTGATTTTGGAAACACAAAATGAATGGTCAAAATTCGCAATGTAAGCAACAAAGTCAAATGAGTAATGTTGTCATTACAAAGCAACAAAACAGCGCTATAAATTCTTTTAAAACTTAAAACACTGACTTATAACTTGCGACATATGATAATGTATCGGATTTTCAATAGTTTAGTTGAAAAGGGGTCGAGTTATGCGGAGTTATTCATAAACTTAAAATATAGAAGGGGAAATGTTTGACGTTGTTAGATTGTTCTAACTGTCGTGGTTTTACTGTAATTCAAAAATGAAAGAATTATCAATTTATTGCTGTCGATATGACCTCAATTATCCCTGCTGACCCTACCAAATCCCTTCTCTTCTCATTCAACTTTTAGTTTGGAAGAGCGCTGACAGTTTGAGTACCAAAATGGTAGCCTGCGTGCAGACTCAACTGCACGCAGGCTACAAAATGGTGTATGTCATTGCTCCAAATAAAAATCTACATTTTGTTTAGATTTCTGAGTGACCTTCATTCACATGTGACCAGTCACCAGCCTGTTCGGTCTGCGAGGCAGAGGCAGGCTAGAGGCTAACATGTGACGGAATCTTGGCATTTACAAGTTTCATAGAACTAGGCCAAATCAAGTGTCGATTGCCGATATGATTTTGGGAGGGGAATCGATGGGCGCAAATAACTAGTGTCTAGTGCAGTGAGATTACTGAACTTCAAGCACAGTAACTCTACCGGGATGAATAGGCTAAAGGCAACGGTGAAATGCCGCATTTTGCTTGCACCGAATGGCAATTAACACAAAGTCTATTGATTACCAGCATTCTTGCCTGTCTGAGGGCAGATTTTTACCCGATTGCGACTGATTTTCAATAATTTTTCCAAAGTTGGGGGAGGGGGGCTACCGTCCCCGGACCCCCAGCTCGTACGCTTATGGCTACGTAACTTTATCGTTGATGTTGAAATCATGACTGTGCTGTATTGCACTTACTGTTGAATCCTTAACCAAAATGGGTGCCATTTAAATTTGCGACCGCCGCTCCCATTATGGCAGCGACCTTTTTGACAGCGTGTCCTTAGCACCCCAGGTTCTCTACTTAGTTTGGCAGTAAATTCTGTTTTGCTCTGCTCTGGAATGCTTGTCAAAAACTCGATGTGCAGAGGTCAGTTCATCATATGTTGCCTAATTCTCTCATCTCGTTAATGACTCGACTAAAAATTTGATCATTTTCTTCAGAGTTCAAATAAGGGGAACATTTCACTTTTCACTATGGCCCTCACTGCAATTCTAATGAATGTTGGTCTCTATATAGTTCAAAATCTGCCGTTTTATAGGGTTTATAGGATACGATGCGGGTATTCTTTCCTTGGTGACATTGCTGAATTCAAAATTGCTAGCTGCTTTCATTTATGGCTACAATCTAGTATTTGTGAAGCCCGCGGTGAAGCCCACCCGCCCATTGTGTGGAATTTCTTGCAGCCTGAATGTTTTTGCATTTCTGTGCTATGTCTATTATATCTTTCCCGTTCATGCACAGAATTCTTGTTGCCTAAGCTAGAGTCCAATTAGAGTGCTGACTTGTTGGGGATACGAACAGGCTAAGTTGAGAGCCTCAAGGAATCCCCCAAAAAGGGCTCCAGATGGCATGCGCAGTAACGATTTACATCACTTACGTAATATGCAAATTAGCTTGACCGTTGAGAACAAGGGAAGAACCAAAAGCAGCGATGCGCATGACAACGTGAGCCCTAACGTCGATTCGCTCTCAACAAAGCTAAAACACAATGTATCAAAACAATAGGGTCAGCACTTCATCTCCCCAACAAGACTGTGGAGACAGAAGATGCTTTGAAAATGAAGAATTTGCCTTTTTCAAGAGCCCACTTGGTGCATGACAATTAGATATAGTAAACAGCAGACCACATGTAGTTTTTAACGTTTGAAGATTGTCTCCCTATCAAGGTCGATCAGCACGAAGTGGCTGACATTGCTGTTTTCGAAACAGCGAGAGAATATTCCTCAAAACTGTTTCTTTCCACAGTTGACACGCATAGAATTAGAAAATTCGGGTAAATATGGAAACTCGGTGTTTTCGTTTTAGACAGACCAGCATTGCGGAGCTGAGATCTGAGATGTCCTACGGTATAAATATTTCCTTGAGAAACCAGGGCCGCTTTGAGATGACAACAAACATTAAGAATAAACCAGGATAAAATGGACTTATAGACGACAAAATGGGTCGGAGTACGGTGCAGTAAAACTGGATTTTTGTGCAATGAAGCAATATCAGACAGGCACTCAAAGGTACATTACGGCGGACGAACATTTAAAATGGGAAGGAACTCCAGAAAATTGGGCGTTTACGATCAGGATCAGCAAGGGTAAATTGCGCTTGCCGTGAAACAATAGAAGTGAGAAAATGCTTAGTTTGTTCTTACCAGTGGTCGATGAGTTTTCTGTCATTTTTGTCATGATGGTTTGGTCTTTGCTTGTTTGCTCCAGCTCCTTGGGAGAGAAAACGAAACCAGATACAGAAAGTGGACAACAAAAATCCCTTGGGAGCCTTGGGAGACGCCTGTCTGGAGTTTTGTCCTCAAAAACTGTATCTCGGTGCGATAGACTGAGTTTAAATATTTGCAAGTCTTTGATGAATATCTTTGATAAATCGCTGATTTATCGTTTGACATTAACTACGAGAAGGACTGCCGTTTAGAGCAGCACAACCTAATCATTGGTAAAACCAGTGCTAAAAATCTCTGTTATTATTATCAATATTCTTAGCGAAAACTAAAAATACCAGAAATGAAATAAAATATGAGAACTAAGGTGATTTGGGTAAAAACATAGAGAAAAAAAGGACAAATATGGAATACCACTGACTGGAACATAGCAATACAAAACGACTGTTCCCATTTTTCACTGATGTAATCACCAATACATAAAACTTCTGTTAACACTGGAAATATTGAATAGCAAACTACATTATACTACATACAAAGTTAAAAAGAGTGTTGAATCGAACAAAATAAAAGAAAATTACGATCAAAATCGACTGGCAAAATATAAGGACAATGGCACACTTAAATTGATCATGATTAAATTGATCATGTGTCCTCTACAAATGCCTCTTAAACTTAACTAATTTCCAAGGCTCAAAATGATATCAACTGAAGAAGATTAAAAGTTAAGAAATAAACTCTAGGATAATGTGAAAAATTCTTGACATACCATGCTGCTAATAAGCAAAGAGTTAGAATGCGATGCAACCTCCTGGTAAGGCAGCTAAGAATGATTTAACTCGCCTCTCATTCAACATCCTCTTATCTTCAAAAAGCGGGAGGGGTGTGCTCGAATTGTCCTTCATCTAATAGAACATTATAGATATGTACACGGTATAATCTTAGGGGCAGGGGGTCATTAAATGTGTATCCTAAGGTTTAAGAGCAACTGACTAAAATTTTGACCGAGAATACTTAAGTGGGTTTTTTCGATGAGTGATGGCATGCGAGTCGCAAGAGACATGTTCTAGGGGACATTTTGGGTGCCAATCCTCCTGCAATCCTACGCTGAGTGGCCCTCAAATGTTCCCACAAGTGAATTTAGTACTGACGAGGAAAACTGTTTCTAAAGTTGAAAGAATGAGAATACGAACCATTTTGATGGGCCTCATCGTCATCCAAATCTCGTGTGGCTTCATGGCGAAAATTCAAAGCTTTCTCTAGCACAACAAGAGGCAGACAAGGACAGTAAAGGGCTCCTGGTACCCTTTTATTTCGTTTTCATGCATCCAAATTTAGTGAAAACCCGTTGAACACATGACAATGAATGAAAATCAATGTTTTGCCTCTTATCTTTGAAGTATGGTGACTTGAGTTTGTTTATCGCGATGCGAATTCAATACAAGGCATACAAAGAGCAGGAGATAACATGGCAATTTTTTTATGAACTCTTTGAAAGCGAGACGATTATCATTCCCCTCCATCTAGGAGCCGGTAGCTTTCAGGTCATGCTACGCATTTTACAAAGCCTGCAAGGACATGCAGGGTCAATTTTTGGCAAGTGTACAAATTGCAATTAAAGCATGCCTTTCAGGTCTAATGGTTGGGTGTTCTCGACTAAAAGTTACGAGGTACGATTGGAATTCCCAATACAGAACCTTACTAAGATAAGAGGGCATTCATTTTTTATTAGAGCAGAAATATCTAGGTATCACTCAGAGCCTTTGCTTGAAGGAAGCTATTTAACAAACGGAACTAGAATTTAGTCTTCAAGAATCCTGTGCTTTCAAGAGAGATGTTCTCTAAACACAGGCAAATTTTAAGTTCAATCAAAAACTGAACTTTTTGTGAGAAGATGAGTTAATCACGAATTTTTGCACGACTCAAGCGGGTCAGTTCGAGTTAGACTACAATGAATAGGAAACTCAATACTTGCATTTTGGTTTTGTAAAATGAATCATGTGCAAAAGGAAGACAGCACAGTCAAAACACTACGTTTCTTCGAGTCTATCAATCAGCGGTTGGTACGCAATTTGAAAATGTAATTATACTTGAAAGGTATCGTGTTTGCGACAAGCAAATCATATCACCACGAATGCTATGAAAACAGCAGCCAATTTATTTGATTTTGCATTTTTCCTGTCAAAATCTCCATGATATTTTAGGTGTAGAACTCTTTGGAGTGGGGTAAACAACAGGGTTTTAGGATGTGTGCCCTGCATGGGTTTATTATCAGCTATCTTTCCCATCCCGTACAGTTGACTAAGCACATTTCAATACACCTTGATACGGAAACAAAGCTAAGAAAACCCTAATAAACAAGCAATTTGAAAACGCAACTATCAGTTAGTTACCTACCTTCGTGTCTTGCGAATGTATCGTCATTTCTTTCAAAAGCAAACAAGTATTTTTCTCTACACTGACGAGGCACTTGAGTAGTTGATCTCAATCAAATAGACGTATTGTGCATGGGTTATTACATGAAACGGCACCCATGGCAGTAATAGAATCCCACCACCGGTTGAAGTTATAAACTGAGGAATAATGGTCTCATATGGCGTTTTATTCACAATCGGTGTAATCGGCTTGTAAGCGTAAGTCGTATAAACGTGATCACAAAGTCATTACTCCGCTTTAGACACATTACAAATGCTTCAACACCTAACTGCAGCCTCCGCTAACGTTCAATGCAATCTATATTGGCGAATACGATTATCTCTAAGTATGGCTAAGACCATTTTAAATTCGCCAATATTAAAGCTCTTAGCACCTGACGAGGAAATTTCTTTGATTTAGACCGGGAAGCGAAATGTAAGACCTACCTTTAGATTTCTTGATTCAAACGCCCCTGCGATACGTCGGTTATCAAATCTTCAATGATGATAAGGAGTGCAGTATGTTCTTGTACTCTTTCCTGTACAGGAATTCAGCCTCTCTCGTGGATAGCTGGATGCAATTATAGCTCACAATCGTGAAGAATAACCTATTTAATGTGATCAACATCAAAGGAGTACCGCCATTTACAACTCCTGCTGCGCGCAATAGCAAACTGACATATGTTTCCCACCGCGAACTTGAAAAACGGCGGTAGAGTCATCAGTAATGCCGCATTGCATTCTGGGTCATTATACGACCCATACACAACTGCATTTGGGGCAGGGAGCGTTGATGTTGCAAATTTCAAATCAAGGAGGCAATTGATTAGTCGAAAGAAGGGGGGGGCACAGAGGCGTACGCAGCACCTTAGGAGTGAGGGGGTCTGGGGCGTAGCCCCAAAAAAATTTTTTGTGACCACGCCCTTCAGACGCTCGGAAAATGAGGGAAACGCCCTTTTTACTTATATTTTGCATCGTAAACATGACTGCAATGAACACAAAATAGGCAGGATGTTTTGTTGAATTTGCATTGAGAATTTATACCCAGCATATCAAGTACGAATTACAAAATCGCTTTTCTTCTTTACTGTAAAATTGATTTGGCGCTAGTTGTTGTTATGATATTCAGGAAATGCCTCTTGTCGCCACTTCATCGTTGTTTAGTCAGTAAATGGCATCTTTTGCAAGAATCTTTTGAAAACAGGAAAATTTTGAAAACTGACATGCTACTTTGGCTTAGAATGCCTCTCCCAACATCATTCGAGCATTTCTTAGAAACCCAAAACCAAACCTTAGACAAAACCATTCTCTCCTTGCTGTTCAAGAATCTCGAAGACCACCCCCTGACAGATCTGCTTGACCCCCCCCCCTGAGGTACAAATTTTATTGCATTTTTCTACAAATCTGGAGGACCATCTTTTTGAAAAGTGGGGGGGTCCGGACCCCCCATTCCCCCCCTTGGGTACGCCACTGGGGGGGCAGCAACACGAGACCCGAAAACGCCTGGCTCTCCGTGAGATGTAGCCTGAATCTTTGGGTGTGGCAAAAGTTTGGTTCTCTCGGTCCAGAGGATCAGAGTTTATAGTGATCTTAACTTGTTGGGAGTCAATTGAGCTTGGATTGAGTTACGGGTGAGAGTTCAACAACGCGTATCAGTATTATTGCAAAAAGAAGGGGGGGGGGCACTCAATCATCTACAGCATATTAATACTCGTAACAATTGAATTAGGGGCGACGTGCAAAATTTCCATTGCTTTCAACATTAAGGAGGCGATTGGGTGCGAGTTTAGAAAGGAGTGAAATTGTTTGAAAAGAGGCGTCACTCACCGATAGCCAAGGTTTTCTTCCCATAACACACGCCATTGATATTCTGGGTTGTTCTGATTCACTCGGTCGAGGCATTACATTGAGCATCCGTAGGAACTTTTAATCAGCTAGGTTTAGCACTACAAATAAAAACAAAACTCACCAGCGACCAGGTATCAATAATTGACTCATTTTCACTTGTATGGTTCTGTCTGTGAGGGCTTTTATAGGGTTGTGATGGATTAATGTCTCCTTACAGCAACAAGGGGGTGTTGGCACCATGTAGAATGTACCATGGGAGCAAATAAAAATGATACATTTTGAAATTTCGGCAAAATTGTATTTTGTTATCGATCTTTAAGCTTTCTCTTTGCGTATTTGTATCAACACCAAATAAATTTAATAGAGGATCGTTATTTCATTGTTTTGGGATAGAGATGAGGACACTTTATAATGAAAAATCATATTTTGAGTAGCAGAAAGCTATTTCTTGTGATTTCTTATGAACATGAAACTTTAAGTTCTACATGATATAATAGCTGTACCAAGACATAGGCAATCAATTTCAGTGGTACAGCGAGATAAACATTCAGTTTGATAATCATTCCTTCCCCCATTTCTTGTAATCGGGGCATACCTCAAAACCCTGGGTACCACCAGAACCTCAAATATTTAGGAAAGGAAACTTGAGAAAAGGGAAAGAGATCAAGGAAAAAAGAACTCGAACTCTCTTTCTTTCTTTATTTTGTTCTTTTTATTATTCTTTTTTTACTTTTGTTGGTGCTGGTACCTTGGGTAGTAAGAGCACGAATTTTATCAAATTCAAAGCCATTTCAAGACTTTGAAACGTGCCCACATTCAAACTTGCTCAAGCACACAAATGCTCACAAAGAAATTTTAATGACAGGTAACATAATCAAATTCAAGGATCCTTCTGAAACATGCAAGTGTTTATTAAGTCATCCAGTAGGAATAAATAGGAGGAAAAATGTTTCTTCCACGTACATGGAACATCGAAACTCAAACGATTCTTCGTTGTTGCCTTTGACTAACAGTAATAGGATCTGGTCTTTTCTTCTTTCTTTTTCTTCCTTTTCGACAGTTTTCCTTCGCCTGATAGAAAATTCAAAAAACTCTGCTAAATTTCAAACACAGAAGAAGGCTTGTCGATAAAACCCAAGTAGCATGCAAGAAAACTTCCAGAAATTCAGCTTTCGTGGGTTTTTGGAAATCAGTTAGACTCTGAATCTGATAAAATAACAAAGTCATTAACTTTATTTGAAAATACACCTTCTGTTTTTTATTGTCTTGGGACCAAAAAACGCCCCACAAGATGCTTTATTAAAAAAAATGCAAAGGTTCACAAGTAAAGGCAAAGCAATTGAAGGGTAAATACCCTGGGTACCAGACTCTCTAACATAGAGAGTCTGGTACCCAGGGTAAGGGGTAAATAACCCCCTAAAATCTTCTCTACCTCAACAAAAATCCTTCTCTTTCCACTAAAAATGAAAAATCTACAAAGCAAAGATCCTTTTTGCTCAAAGACCAAAGAGTCTATAATATTCATTTTTGTTTTGCTAAAAATCCCTAAAAAATCGAGAAAAAACCTTTTGTTCCTGTGAACAATTTATATGCTTTTTGGAGGAGTAGCTTGTGTCCTAGACACCAGTACCAGTTCTATCCTTTTCTGGACAGGCGATGAGGAATGACCCCCCCCCCCCCGTAAAAAAATGAAGGTAAAGCGCATCTATGAAATAATACGGTACCCCATCCCCATCCATTTCGAGACCGTAATAAGAGACACCGATTCAGGGACGTAGGAAGCATCTCAAACATGGAGGGGCACGACACTTCAAGGGCACTTTTTTCATTGAGCTAAAGGGGCACTTCCTGAAAAATAAAAGGGCACTTCTTTGTTTATTGCAAAATCTTGGGGGGGCACGTGCCCTCAGTGCCCCCCCGGTTCCTACGTCTCTGCACCGATTGCATGGATAACAATTAACAATTGGCTTGAAGATAGCGTCGGGGTTTTTTTGGTCGATGGTGAATCGTCCAATTAAATCAATCAAAACTTTTGAGACGCAACGGATCACGGGAACGAATTTCCCAGACGACATCTTTCGGCAGAATCGCCTTTTGTCGCTTGGTTTGCAAACGAATACCCTGGAACTTTCAATTTTAAGAGAGTCTGGTACACAGGGTAGAAAACGGTCTGAGAGTACAAAAAGGAATTTCATAAATCAAATGTGTTTGCTAGGCAACGCAAAACCCTGAAAAACTGGGCTGGGGGCAAAGGGTATTTTCATATATTTTCATATTTTCATATTTAATTCTTTTAAGGAGGGTTGCCCTTCAGCAGAAGGTGGTTTTCAAGGGGCCCTCCGATAAAAACAATAATTAAAATCTACAGAAACAAAGTAAAAAGCTATTAATTAAATCAAACTATAAAACCTTATTTACAATATTCAAAACCTATGTACAATAATGTTTAAAATTTAAAATCAAATCAGGGTGTATGGACTGCTTTATTTAACGACATTTAAGCAAACCTTCGTGAAGCTTTATTTGCCGAAAATAAATTGCCTCCTTGGGGTGGAATTACCAGCATGAGGTCACCTTTTCAAAGGGTCTTCTCCCTTTCGAGACGATTCTCGAAGCGAGAGCGTTTTCATGTCTTACGAAGCCTTTTGGAAGCTGGAGCTAATAATTCATTGAACAAATCATAGAAAGGGTTGCCGGCCGGGGGGCATAACTACCATCAAACCTACCATATGGACCGGTACGGGATGTGCCATTTTTTGGGGTGCCCTTTTCAGACAAAATAAATTCTAGGGCTTCCTTTTTGGCAAGATCACAAATAGATGTAAATTTTGGGGCGTCACTTTAGAAAAACTACTCTTTAGGGTATCAAATTTGATCTAATTTCATATGCTTGGTTAAAAGTTTGGATTTTTGTGACAATTTTAGGGGATATATTTTGAATGGACCGTAAATATTTGGATATGGTTTTCGGAAAATTTACAAAGGTAATTTTAGTTACCCTCCGTAGCCTCTGAGGGTAGGAATGAATAGACAAATTGTACCCGAGAATAAGGCCTGGGGTTCAATTGTTCCCACTAGAATGACCAGAAATTCTGGGGTCCTTTCCCTTTCCAGACAGTTCCCGAGGTTAAGGGCATTTTCGTGACCCTCATAAGCCTCGTGAAAGCTTGAGCTAATAATCCCTTGAACAACTCATGGGCAGGGGAGAGCTTATGCAAGTGCAGGAGGACATCTGTTTTCTGTATACGCGAGTTTAAGTCCGTTTTAAAAAAACAAACGTACACGATAGAGGCTTAATATTTGTAAGAGTAATTTAAATATGATTTCAAGCAGTTCTTAACTCGAAAGATTTCCTAGAGGGAAATCTGTAGACATAAGCCGTTACAAAAGAGTCCATGCTTTTACCATGAGTGATGATATAGAAACAAAATAGACTAGGACAATAGCCGTGACACAGTCTTGGCTACTTGATTAACATATGAAGTTTTCGAGACAGGTGATGGAAAATATTTTAGCAAAGGAATTTCATCAAATTTCGCTGTTATGTTGCTATGCTAAACAACTATTGATATTCTTATCTGTGTAGTCTGTTCGTCACACAATAAAAGAGAATCTATTTCCGATCTCTGAAAAGATAGTGCTAACTGATTTGCTATGCCCTTTTGATGTCCTTTCATACTTGTGAGATGGAAAATTTTCTATTCAACGTAAAATTTGATTTTTTCACAAAGGCACCGAAGGGTTCCTATTTGCTGTAGACAAAGGCGCGCTGAGAGCGAACTGTGCATCTTCTAAGGCCTAAAGTCAGCCAAAAAAGGTTTATTATAAAAAAGCGCACAGTCGAACTGCAGGATTCCCATCCAGAAATACGATAAGGCTCTGTATCTTAACATAGCGCACTTGATGTTTTGACGCGAGCATAACTTGAACAGCGATTGCAAAAATCATTAATCGCTCAAGGCGATCATTGTTCTGATTAGCTACTTTGTTTTGAAAATCAGTAGATAGGGCCATAGGTTAAACAGATATGAAATACAACAGAAAGTATTATCATGACATGAACAGATAAATGCTTTTGTTGTCAAATGTATCCAATAACTTTTGCAGTGTCAATTAAGGTGAGAAAACTGCAACTTGCATTTTGCAATAACCACAATCGAATATTTCGCTTTGCTCGATTTCACTATAATTTTACATGCGGCCTACTTCTGCGAGAGAGCGAAGTTGCAAGCAACACAACTTGTAGGGTAAGAGGTCAACAACAAAACATAGATTAATGACACAAATAGGGACAGTTAAGAAGTTGGTACATACTTAGGCCTACTTACGTATTACAAGCATGCTCTTTGTAGTCAAATAGGCTGACGGAGATTCATTGCATTCGGTTGCTTCCTTGCAACCTTGGCAGGGGCACACAGCATGGTGGTCAGGGTACAGCTATTAATGAAACGCCCCTACAAGAAAAGCGAAGAAGTTATAAGAGGGTTTGCACGCAGCATCAGTCAAAATTGTGCTTCTCTACCTCAGTTGATTAAACAATTTGAATAGAAAAATCTTAAAATCATTTTTTATGGGGATTTCCATTCTTGGGAAGTAAACAACATTTTCAGATATACCCAAGGGGATAGTAAAATATCAAGAGAAAAACAGGCCTGGCACGATGGGAGATGAACTGCACGATGAAAAGTATGCCGGTTGTAACCCCCCGGGGGGTACATGACTTGTGGATGGATGGGCGTCCGCCACCCGGTTTTTAGAAGGCTACCCTCTTCTAATAGACCTTTTAGCTATTCAGAAAAGAATCAGAATCGAACAAACTTTTGCTGCACTTTGTAGAATTTTCGAATGTGTACAATAGAGATAGAAGCTCTAACGCCACTCGATCGAACGTCACTCATAAAAATGTATAAAAATAACGTTCGATCCAGGCTCTTTTTTAGAATAGCTAAAAGGTCTATTACCGAAACTTGCCTTGGTACCCATTTTTATGATGAATTTTGGCGGTAAACTGCCTATTTTTAACTCTTTTTTGCGAATTTAATTGTTTTATTGGCGGACTTTTACGCCTTTCGTCTGACGTGAGACATACTTTGATAGATGTGGAAAAATAGCGCTAACATATTATGAAAAAAGGATTACTTTCCCTGCCACAGAAAAATTATATGGAAAACGTGGTACCATAGGTGCAAGACCCCCGACCCAAAAGAGTGGATTATACCTGGGCCTGGGATGGAAGGATGGATGGGATGGATGGGGTAGAAGCGGGGCAAAATGGGCATACATTTGCGTTTGTTGTGGTTTTTAAGTAATTTGGTTGGCGCAATTTGTCTAAGTAATTTGTAAAAGCTCCATTAAGCCCACCTCTGAGCCAAAAAATTTAAATATCCCCCTCTCTATAAAGCCCCCTCCCCACCTATATCAAATTCCAGAGGTTACTAAAGATTTTCCATTTATTGAGCTAAATAACTTTGCATGTTAATTTTGATATGGTTTGAGATAAAACTGTGTCGAAATTATTACGTATTTGACTCGTAAAGTTGTTTGCTGAATCCGCAAAATATCGTGCAAAAGAACTAAAAAGCGATCATATGTATTCTTGTCATTTGATTTTGTGAATAAGCCCCCTCCCCTCTCTAATAATAAGCACCCCTCTGGAGTGTCCGAAATTAAATAAACCCCCGGGGGTTTAATAGAGCTTTGACAGTATGCTTCTTTCGTTGAAGATAGCATTCCCTTCCGAAGGATTTTGACGTCATACCATTTGATGATGTTCGCGCTGTCTCCATACTTTGTACATACATCAAGCACATCTACTTCTGCTTTATCATAATATTTGTGTATTTGCCGGGAAAGGCGATCGTTTCAAACCATTGATGACCACTTTCAGTTTCTGGTTATTTGCCAAATGGTGTCGGACAGCCCAAAAACATTTGCACTTTCTCGTATACCAATATCGGTCGGATGGTGAATCATAGGTGATAGGCCTCCTGCACATCTTGTTATTGACGCTGCGGACATATTCAGCGGAAGCATGCAGCATGGGATTCTTTTTCCATTTGTTGGGCTGCTTCTAAAAACAGGATATGAAAACGTGTTTAATCGTTAACGTGTTAAAAATATGGAATCATGGGTGGATATCGCTGACTGACAATGGTCACAGAAAACTGTCAAATTCGATCTTAAAATGGAGAAACGAGAATACACTAATTTTTTATAAGAAACTGCCTATAAGAAACTGTTGATCTCTTCCATACCCTGGGTACCAGAGCCAACAAAAATAAAAACTAATGAAGAGAAAAGATATTATTAAGAAGGAAATAACTTCTTCTTTATCAGTTCTTTCTTCTCTCTTTTCCTGTTCCCAATTTTCCTTTCCTTTAAATCCTTGATGCTCCATTTAAGGCAAATTGTTAGAAGAAATCAAAAAGAGATGGACAGACATACTGATTTGTGCACTCATTATTTTTTATAAGAACCTTGGCTCCTATCATTGTAGTATGGTTTCTTAATTTTTCGACCAATTATTTCAGTGAGCTTTTCTTCTAGATTTTCTTGATTTTTATGAAATTCAGTTTCACACTTTATAACAATTCATTGAGTATTGTTAATGTAGCTTTCTGAATCCAGAGAATTACAAAACGAACCAAATCATAGAAAGCTATATCTTACTATAATTGCTTCGGTTAGTAAATCACTTTTGTTCAAGGTACTTTGCAACTGACAACCAATCACTGAAAAAGTTCTTAATGGTCAAAGAGGACTTTTTCCAAAATTTACCGAAAGAGGAAGATGACATATACGTCTTCTGCTAAGGACCGTTTTGGTATTGTAAACACACATGCAGTCCTATATCTTCCTTTTTTCCTACGTATTTCCATTATACCAGCACCTCTAAGGGGACCATTATGAAAATAAGGTCAGCTTGACCTTTTAATGCTATCCCTACCACTGTCATTAAGTTAGGGGTGTCTTTCTTTACGTTTTTAACATTGAATATTATATTGTATCTATTTCTATATAATAGAGCTTGCAAATATTTGTAAATGATGTGGAAAATGACACATAGATACATACATATAATGATCGCCAATGGTTGGTAGGGTTTCCGTTTCTTAATTTTTTGGAAGAGACCACTGCAGTTTCTTGCAGTCTTTTATTGAAGAATGAATGTATATTAAACCCTATGATTAAACGGATGGCATTAGAAAACTGATAAGAAAGTCAAAACTTAACCCTAATCCTACCGGGCTTTTTTGATCTAACATAGCCATTCCTAACTATTCTTAGCCGATTGGTAGTTTTGGGCGTGGCCACCTCATTAGGTGACTTCACTATGACGTCATAATGCCGGAAAATGTCAAAATATATGCTTTTCCGGCTTATTTGTTCTAAAAAAAGGGATAAAGGTAATCTGAATGATCTTTTCCATTCATCTTTTGCGTATTATTCATTTCCAATTCAAATATGATGCATATAAGTGTATTTAGACTGTTATTTTGGAAGAAAATGACAAAAATTGATGACGTCATAACTAAAAACTGTGTTTTTCTGCCAAAAATTGATAATAATTGGCTCAAAATGCTTTTAAAGTATTGCATAACGAAATTATATGCATTTTTAACAAAATCTATCGGAAAAAACTTCAAAATTTGCCAAAATGACCCAAAATGGAGGCCAGAGTGACGTCATCATTTAAGAATGATGACGTCATCAAATTCCATTGTTATTGACAACACTAGAAAGCTAATTGTTTGCTGATTCTTTTAAAGTACAATAGTCAACGTTTGGAACTAATTCTGGGAGTAAAAATATCAAAATCATTAATTTTTCCAATACCTTGCTCCAAATATGGTAGTTTCACCTGTCACGTGCCACCTATTGTTCAAAAATTTAATTGATTGTCAAAATGTAGCTAATAGATAATTAGTAATTGTCAGAGAGTTTGAGGGTCATACCTTTTGTCGTTAAAGAATGCTCTGCAAAAAAACCGACAGGGGGGTGGAAAACACGTAGGATTAGGGTTAACTAAACTCTGTCTCAAATAGCAATCGCAGTGTTTTGAATGAGTAATTTGTGCTATCACAAATCTCACGTGACATAGGACACTAACAGTGAATCTTACTGAAACTGAAAATAGCAATATTAAAACATTTACCATGATCAAATTAAGCTGTGAAATGATACCTGGTGCCTATCATTCTCTGATTAACTTAAAAAATCCCTCCGTTTTTATATGCGATGAAAGAAATGGGCAAAATTATTGAAACTAATCCTCTTCAAAGTTGCAGCAGCCATTGAATATCCATGTATTCTGAAGACTTCTCACCCTTCTCCTAATTTCAATATCACTTTGCATTTACCAAAATAGGACCATAGGAAAACAAATGCACTTCAATTTAAATTTTTTTCCTACTGTCGATATACATATGGGCATCAGAATTCGGGTTGCAGGAAACAAGATATTTGTTGACATACCTGTGTTTTTACTGCTGCCCTAAATTAGCCCCCCCCCCCTTCTCACTTGGTCAGTATTATTTGGTTCTACTTTGCAGTGGCCACGCAAACGAGGCAACCTTGTTTTATTAGAAAAAATATGGCTGCTGCAAATTAGAGCCATGAAATGTTGATAGAACGGGAGAAAATGAATTGAAATAGCAATAAAAGCAAAGGTATAAGGACAAACATTTTGATCTCTACAGCCCATAGTCAGAGTAACAGTATTTAAAAATGTCCCCATAGTCCACATAGAATACTTGTGTTGAGTAATGAAATCAAGTCAAGGTTACATAATGGCACCTAACTGACTTGCGTAATTTCATATCCGACTCAAATTGAATGAGTGAAAGATCAAGTTTTCTCAATCAAATTCAATTAAAAAGAAACAAATTGTATAGAAAATCTAACAAAAACGCAGCTGATTTCATCTTCGAAAAAGAATGATGCTTGTCTTTCAAAGAATTGTCCTTTTAAAGTTCCGTAGCATGTATCCTATTTTGTTCGGGGGGGGGGGGGAGGGGGAGGGATCTCTGCAATTAAACGGGAAGTCTATGGCAATGGAACCTTATGACTTTTCCCAGCTACCTATTGTGCTACGACTAGCAAAATTTCATTGAGATATTTTGACCAATGAGGGGGAGGGAGACAATTTTTCGGGACTGACCATGTCAAAATCGCAAATTCTCGAATCACAATTTTCGCAAAGGTAAAAAATTGCAGTATTCTGCAAATTTCTTTGCAGACTGGCGTTATTTGATGTATTTTATCATATTTTTTTTGCATGGATGGAAGTTGTTCCTCAAATTTGATTTTATCACATTTTTCCTGATTTTGGTCAATTTTGCCGCTTTTCGTTACCTTACAAGAAAAGGGCTGACGTAAGCATTATTGATTTTTAGAAGTGCATGCCTGCAGCCATTAGCACACCAAATCTGGTTGCTCCACCCATTACGAGTCAAGAGTTAGAAGGGAGGGCTTTTTAGCCCCCCCCCCCTGACCAAAATAGGACGCGTCAGATAGCCTCACCACTGCACTACAGTGTTAAGCGAGGCTGCAGAGCTATCTAATGAGCTCGTATCACCTTGCTGTTGTATAGGCGTCACTCACAGGGTTATTGCATCTTCTTGTTGATGTACTGGCTCGAATGGAAGTTCAGGTACTAAAATTCTACTTTGGGGATGATTGCTATCTTAAATATGAATTATGAATATTATTGTTCTAAAACGGTCCGAAATTCCGTGAACAACGCGCTAAAATTATTTGTCCAGAAATAGTTTGTCCGAAATTTGTTTTTCCGAAAATTTTGCGCTTAATGTATTTTCTATCTTCGATCAGGTACACATTATAATAGCAGATGACTTCAACGTCACTATATCATCAGTATAAAAATTGAACAGTAAAATACTTTTAGCCACCACAGAATTTATGCTATGTTATGTTATGTTATGTTATGTTGTGTTGTGTTGTATGTTGTATGTTGTATGTTGTATGTTGTATGTTGTATGTTGTATGTTGTGTTGTGTTGTGTTGTGTTGTGTTGTGTTGTGTTGTGTTGTGTCGTGTCGTGTTGTTGTGTTTTTTTGTTCAGTTACGATCACTTGTGTTTTCCTGCTTTGTTCCAGTTTGGTTTGGCTAATTAGAACCACGTTGTGAATAAAAAAAAAACTATTTATCATATCACAGAAATCTTACGCGTTAATTTCCTTATTCAATGTCTTTATTGTCTTTTTGCATTAATTCCTATTAATTTCAAGCATTTTCTTCTCATTCGCGATAATCGAAGTGCAGTGCATTTTTTGTCCGTTAATTCCCAGCAGCATTAATTTCCTATGAAAGGATTAGTAAGCAAGATTAATAAGGAAAAGACTAGTTTACTGTTATATATGGTCTACACTCATACGGTGCAGAAACATGGACTATATCTAAGAATATGATGGACAGGATGAGAGCCTTTAAGGTGTGGGTTTGGCGCAAAATATAGGTGCTTTCATGGCAAAGCCATACTAAAGATGAGACAGCACTAGAAAGAATAGGAGAGAAAAGAAACATGCAATTAATCATGTTAAGGAAGCTAACATTCTTTGGTAACATCAGAAGGAGGGACAACTTACATCGTGTCATACTGAGAGGTCGAATACCACCAAGACAACCTAGAGGAAGACCATGAACTATGTGGATAGACAACATCGAAGATTAGGTGGGAAGAAACATTTTGGATGGCTTGTAAGAAAAACCCAGGATAGAGGAAAGTGGAAACAATTCGTAGCAGCCTACCTACAACGAGTAGAAGACATATGAGAAAAAGGTGTGTTTGATTGACAATCAAAATAATCAGCCGTCAGTCATACCGGGTGAGTTAAAAAAGTGTCGTTGTTTGAAAAAATGCTTCTGGTCGTTAATTATCAATTATTCTTTCAACGAAGCATTACTTTTAAGATTGGTCGAACGGTTCAAAATTCATTGTCATTTTGGAAATAATGCCTTGCCTTTGAAATGATGCCTCAGAAAATGCATTTGACTGGTAGATTGACATTTTAATTTTTAATATCGGCCGCGTATTTTTCATTCCACAGCCCCCCCGCCAAACTTGTCAACTTTTTTTGACTCATTCGGTATGAATTTTGTTGACAATTCATGATTATGTACGTTCCGGCAAAAGCCAACAACTTTTTTACTTACCCTGTCAATCTTATATTTGGGTCTGATCAGAAAATCCGGCCGCAGTAACATAATCTAACTTTGTAACAATAGCATTCAAGTACAAAGCGATTGATAATTGCAGAGAGTTTTGCGGCAAAATAATCAAGGAACGAATGTAAAAAAATTTGCCATCAAAGTTTCAAAGCATCACTTGCGGTTAGCGTTGTTTATATTCGTCTTCTGTTAGGCTGTAAAAATTGATCTTTGTCTTCGCTCACTGCGTCCTGTATATCAATCGACGGCAATGGATGCGGATAAACGGAATGAGCTGCTGTTTGGCTGCAATGAATGCATGTATCAACTGAGTGAAGTAAGAGAAAGAATGGGGGAGGGGGGAGGAGGGAAATTCGAGCGGTAGGCAAACTGAACAGAGAGAAGATAAATAGCAACTGGCTTTCTACAGGCTATATCTTTGATCTAATTAGGAGGGGGGCTTTGGGGTTTCACGGGTTGCGGGTTTGACCAATTCTAGCCCTCGGGTTTCGGGTTTTACATCTAAATCATGCGGGTTTTCGGGTTTTGAGATGCGCCACGGGTTGCGGGTTTGGCCAATTTTGATGCTCGGGTTTCGGGATTTCTTTCAAAAATTCCAATGTTTTCGGGTTTTCGAAGTCATAAATTCCCTTTTAGTTAGCTGAGATCGAAAAACCAGCTTCCGAATGCTTGAAACGATGCACAGAGTGTCACTGAGAACGAAAATGTCGGAAATAGTCGAAGATTATTACCGAAAATTAAAATTTTTGCGTTCCGAAGTGCAATTTCGGGTCTCGAATTTTTTGCTTGCGGGTTTTCGGGTTTTTGCTAATTTTGGTCCGGGTTTGCGGGTTATAGTACCCCCCAAAGCCCCCCTCAATTAGCAGTGATGGCAGGAATGGCTCACCAAGAGCGAGGAGAGTCGCCAGCTGTGGTCACACCGAGAGGAAGACCGGGGCACTGATTCAATCCGCTTAACATCTCAATTTTTCTGAAACTACCTTTGGATGCTATGTAGAAACTACATTAAAAGCCAAAAATTGTGAACGTTAATATTTTCAGACTGTTCGACAAGTAATGTCTTGGTCACGAAACGCTTTGCATTGGAAAGGAATGTGTTGAGAGTGTAAATTAGTGAAAGATATTATGTATTCTTAAACTTAATCCATCTTTATAAAAGGGTGGAAGGTGGAAGGTATAAAAGAGTATCTTTATAAAACGAGCAAATTAAATCTGTTCAAGCCAAAGTCTCTCGCTCGTTAGGTTTTTTAAAATATGCAAAGAAATTTTTGCCAACAACTGTACTTTGCAAATTATATAGAGGTATTGTAGAGCCACATTTTCGGTACTGCTGTTCTGTGTGGGGAACTGTGCAGAGTTCCGACTGGTTAAGCTTCAAAAATTGCAGAATCGTGCCGCTAGAATTATTACAAATAGCAGCTACGATGCTCCTGCCGAAGCTTTGATTACAGAGTTAAAATGGCCAACTGTGAGGGATATGATCAGAAGTGAGACTGCAACAACTGTATATAAATCTGTTAATAGTCTCGCGCCTGATTATCTCTCGCATTTATTTGTTAGAAATTCTGATCGCAATATTATCAACCTTAGAAATGCCGAAACTGACTTGCTAGTGCCATTCATGAAAACTAGTAATGGACAGAAAGCGTTCGCATTTCGTGGAGCAAAAATCTGGAATGATCTCAGCCGCGAGGCCAAGCAAGCTCCCTCTTTATCTTCTTTTAAGAACAAGATAAAGGGTTTGTTGTAAGTTTATTGT
Organism: Aurelia coerulea; assembly: GCA_039566865.1. NCBI lineage: Eukaryota > Metazoa > Cnidaria > Scyphozoa > Semaeostomeae > Ulmaridae > Aurelia > Aurelia coerulea. The sequence goes on along the minus strand of CM076958.1, from coordinate 11,776,987 downwards.
AAATAGTTGTTGATAAATTATTTATGATTGTAATTAGTTTCCTTTTCCCGTTATTAATTTTAGTAGATTTTTTAATTTGTAAAGTTTTTGGCACGGCCCCCTGAAAATCCGTCATACTGACTGACGGGGCTACCGTGCATAAATAATTTTAAAATGAAAAAATGAAAAAATGAAAAGGGTTAGACCCATTGCATGGTTTGGTGTGGAACTGTCAGTCCCCTTCTTTTCTTTTGACTGTTTGTGTGTTGCTTTCTTTTTTCGTTTTGTCCCTTGTATTGCTATATTTTATATATCTTGAAGTTGCATTTGTAAATTGTAAGTAAAAGTACCGTTCTTGGCGTAGGCCAGATGACCTTGTGTCTTCTTACACCAAGAACGGTACAGTAGTAATGTATTTAGGTTAATTAGTTTAATTTATTATGAATAGAAAAAAATGAGAAAAATGAAAAAATCTTTACGATCATTCTCATCATCCTCAACTATAATTATTTGTGGAAATTTCGGACAAAGAACCCCCAAAATGAAAAATGATCTATAAATGTATGTCATTTTTAGTATGAATAAGCAAAAATAAACATCGTCCAAAATTTCTGCAAAAACGCCCGAATTTTATCCGAAAATCTTTTATCTGAAATTTATTCGTCCGAAAAAGGGGCCAATTTGAATAGATATAGCGAATGCACGCATGCATGTATGCACATATTTTTCATTTAGAGCTGATTGAAGATAAGACGCCAGGCGATACTTCAAACAAACAAATATATGGTGAGAAATACCCATCCATTGAAAAATCCATTGAAAAATTTCACAGGTAAAAATGAAATAGCTATTCAAACATGTTTATATGAAGGAGTTGGTCGATTTACCAAGCATGAAATAACAGCCATCAAATATTAAAAACGAAAACAATGGTATATTTTAGGTGCCACGAAACACGGATTTGAAAACTATATGTATGACTTCTATTGAAAATCGAAAAAGATAGCGAAATGGTTGAGACAATCAGGAAAGTATGAATGTAGATTCAGGGATCCCGGAAAGCACTCTTTGGCTCTATTGAATAGTGCAAACGAAACCATGTTGAGAACTCCAATGCTTTAAGTTGGCACCTGCAGTTGCCATTTCAAATTCTTGCCACACAAAAGTATTTGTAGTAGGATTGGGATGAAATTTAGACTAAATACGAGCTAAATTTGACAGGGAAGATATTTTTGATGAACCAGGAGCGTTAAACGAATGTAACTACCGGATGATTCAATAAAAAGAGTCCCCGTTTGAAGGCGGCTGCTCCCTGCATATCAAGGAAATGATCTTGGCAAATATATCATTTAATGGTGGACATCCATTTAAAAATTTACCTGACTGAAATCGGCCACTCCGTCCTGAAATTGGGAGGGAATTTCTCGAGAAAACCTTACATGTAGCCTTCAAAACGTGCTTAAAATTGTGAGCAAATTTTCTGCCTTACAACAAGAGCTTTCATATGATTCATGCGTGTTATTTTTGGGTTGTAATGAAGCCAAGCTGATATTTTTGGCTTTCTTGAAATTTCTCGGACTCACCCTCCTCTGGGGTCTACCAGTAAACTACATATTTGTCAATATCATGGTCTTGATATCCCGGGAGCCGTGACCTTGACCGGGCATTCTTTTTATTGACTCACCCGGTATATTGATCATTCAACTGAATACTGATCTCCGTAACTAATATCAACCATTTATGCACAAAAGCTGATTTTGCATTGACAGGATTTTGAGTGAATATTGACAGGGAAGTAGATAAAATAATTACATATAGTGGTAGCAGTGTCAAAAATCTTTTCACAAGATTGATCCTATTGAGTCTCATTTCATAACTCTTGGCTGAGCATCTACAGTATGGGTTGTATTTAAGTACATGATAATCAATAGGCCATTGATTTCCCACCGGTTAATAATTTCTACTAAATACTGATAGAGATGGGTGGACAGATAAAAATAATGATAATGATGGCATGAATAAACCCCCAATCAACCTATCAAGAGGACAGCAATGTCCCTGATCACTATTTAAACTAATCGAAATGGACAGCATTTCTCGTACTGCGGGTCATTGCTAGTAGACAAAACTTTATAGATTCATCGATGGTATTACATATATGGTTGGGAAAACCGGTAAAGAAAACAATTACAACGACGCGATATTTTCCCATATCACACTTGCCAAATAAGTTACAGGTATTGCAATGAATGAATTTGAATGAATATCGGCACGCAGGCCCATCGGAAGCGAAGGTTCCAATAATTTGCTGAAGTTCGTTCAATTTTGTACGTGAAAAAGGCTGTGACAGCCAAACCCTTGAAAATGAAGATGCAAACTTATCGGTATTCGAGGAAGTTACTAGAATTTATCAAGCCATCACTTTTGATATTATGCAATTCAAAAATAATCTATGGATGTAATTTAGTTTAGTGTTCTATGTCATGACCCTGGGATAGTCATGGGTTCTTGCTTCCCGGGTTATCATTTTAGTTATGTAGTTAAGTAATTTGCAAGTATAGTCTTAAGTACCTCGTTCTTGTAAATTCTTATATTGAATATAAAAAAAAATAAAATAATCCATGTCCTTGTGAAATTGAAGTCCTATGTTCATAATTTTCGCGCCAAGACCCCCATCAGTCATAATCCTGTGCTTCTTTAAAACACATATTCTCCAAAAAATGGGGCACTTTTTAACAATCTAAAGGGCGTGTTCATGAACATTTTTCCTGGGAGCCAGCCCCCGGACCCCATTTTTGCCCGCTACGCTCGCATCAACAAGGGCAGATTTTGTTATACAATAGCACGAGTTGCTTTTGTTGACACCTCAATTCAAAGCGATTAGCGATCACAGACAAAGGAAATTCTATCAACCAGTAATTCAAAACAAACAAAGCCGCAAAATTTTCTCTGAAACCCAGGTAGCTAGCTCGCTCGCTGTGCATTCCAAAAATTATTTTTAAGGGCAAACATGAGCGTAGATTGAAAGAAGAAGGATATATCTACACATCCGCCGCGGGCATTTTGTTTCTTTGGTCCAGAAGCTGAGCCGTAAATGTTTTCATAACACCCAACAAAATAAGAGAATTGAATCGCCTCCTAAGCGGCTTTTGAACCAAACAAATAAAATGCCCGCGGCAGATGTGTAGATGCATCCTTCTTCTTTCGATATACGCTCATGTTTGCCCTTAAAAACAGTTTCTGGAATGCACAACGAGCGAGCTAGCTACCTGGGTTTCAAAGAAACTTTTGCGGCTTTGTTTGTTTTGAATTGCTGGTTGAGAGAATTTCCTTTGTCTGCAATCGCAAATCGCTTTGAATTGAGGTGTCAACAAAAGCAACTCATGCTATTGTATTACAAAATCTGCCCTTGTTGCTCGCATCGAGTTTCAGCCCCCCAATATGAATTTTGTTCCGAAGGGCCTGGGCAGATCGCGGTCAGTGTATAAAATTGTTGAAACACCAAATATTGACAGACTACTGAGCAGTAATTCTAACATCTTTATTAGAATTCACAGGGTACTGACTGAATTATGACTGGACCATGTATCCGCGGACAACCAAGTATGGCTTTATTAAATCGTGTATCAGACACAATTGTTTTGGTCAGAAACATAGCCAATTTAATCAATTGTTATTCATGAAACAATTTCAGTTGTCATTATTATCATTAGTCCTGAATTCAGGGTGAATCAATAAAAAGAATCCCCGCTTGAAAGGCTACTGCTCCCTGAATGGTAAAAGCAATGATATTTTGGAATATCTTATTGAATAGCCAACATCTTCAACTATTTTTAGATTTTTTCTGGTTGAAATCGGTGACTCCGTTCTGATTTTACATGGGGAAAGTACCTTCGACAAACTAAATAAAAACTTGCTAAACCACGAGCAATTTTCCTTCATAATTCTCCTTACAGCAATGACTTGAAAACGCTTTAGCACGTGCTATTCTCTTGGGTGCATGAAAGAGTCTTCCTCCTGGTATGAATGACTCATTCAGTTGGATTCCAGCCTCCCAAGAGGACAAAATACACGAGCACATGCAATTGTCATTATTGTTAGGAAGGAAAACAAAGGACATTTTGCTCGCCGTTTGCACTTTCGAAGGTTTTTGAAACGGGTTTTCTGCAAAAAATCTCCCATATCAACGGGAAGGAATTACCGATTGAAGCCGGGTAAATTACTGAATGTAATTGAACATATTGGCAATGAAACGAGACAGTTTGCAATGTTGTTGCTTTGGTATTCACATTCAGGGAGCAGTATTCTATTGAAACGGAGATTGTATTTATTGACTCACCCGGTAGATTGATGATTGAAGAAGCATTCTTTCATTTTCTGGCAGAATTTCAGTTTACATTTAGGAAACACTGAATAATGAAGGTGTGGTGGCGCAGTGGTGTAATCCTCTGATTTTGCAGCCAGAACAGTCAGGCGGACAGGGTTCGATACCCCGTAGAGCCCCACCACTTAAGCGTCATGACAAGGAGTCGCGGACTCGATTAGCGCTTAGCTACTTCTGCGATCCCAGCGTTTGGCGCTAAAAACCGCAATTTCACCGTCACCTTCACCAATGGTCGGCCGTGACCAAATAACACATTATTATCAAACATTGTTCAAGCTAAGACTTAACTACAACCATGATCTTCTTGAGAAATATAATACTGATCATTTCACTTACATTCTTGAAACAAGCTAAAACTTACGATCAAAATCAATTTTCAATAAGATGACAATTTCATCAATTATGTTCTTCCGAACTTAAACAAGTAACCCATATTCATTCATATGAAAGAGGCACAATTATTTGTATTAGGTTTTGCTCACTGAACAATGACCATGCCCACTTTCATTTTTTGATAGTGAAAGTTGGGACAAAAGTGTTTTTCTCTCTTTCAAGTGTGTTCAGAAATTAACCCCCCAGCAAAATAGCCCGTAACTCTCAAATGGTATGACTGATTTTAGTGAAATAAGATACCAGCATCTAATTCAGTCTTTCCACTACACAATTATTGGTATTTTGTTCAAATTGGTGCATAATTCAGGATAGTATCGGGTGTCCCAAAAAATATTCCCGTTTGACAAATCACCAAAAATTGATCGTCAAACCTTTGATAAAATTTTCCTGATGGGTTGTTTTTCAAAGACCCAAAAATATTCATAGATAATCAAATAGTTACTTTTGATACAGAAAGGTAGAAAAATTACACACTGAAAAACCTTATTTTCAAGCAAAATACTCAATCTTGCCTAAGAGTCAAAATCTTCAGATTTTTTATCATCAATTAAGTCTCCAATGATAGTGCGCATTTTCTTTTTGTCATTTATGACCAAATTAGAAGCTTACATGCACAAAGAAATTGATCTGGCCATCAACAGTGCTTTTCTGCAGTATGATCCAAAAGCAGGTAGCCCTAAAAGAACTAAATTTGCTAATTTTAAAGCCAATTACAAGATAAGTTATATTTTGGAAAATAATTTGGTCCTTGTTCTATTTGACAAGAAAAGAAAATTGAAGATCGGCCGTGTAATCAAGTTTTGGTGATTTTTCAAACGGGCGTATTTTTTTGGAACACCCGGTATCAAACGCTCGTACATCATTTTAGGACACCCAGTAGAGTGAGCGGTAAGTTACTGTTATGTTTAGTTTTCCCTATTGTCTTTGATTTGATTGACATCGTTGATTCAATTCTGATAGGCATCGCTCTCCTCAATTTTTAAAGGCATCATCTGGTGTATAGAAAGAAAAAGAGCAAAGGCTTTATGTCACCAAAATGCTTGCGAAATATGTCAAGCACGTGGGCCCTATGCAGCAGGGACGTTGAATTCGCGAGCACTTTTACTTTCTTTTCATAGAATAATTCCCGTAAAGATGTTTACTTCAATTGAAAATATATTGAGCATATATTGATAGGGCATCGTATTGATCGTGTATTGAAGAACTATGCTGTGATTATCACGCATTTGAAAGCGTAATGTCTAAATAATCGAACTCCAAGTTTGTCCCTACATTGAACTAAAAGTTCGAATATTACCCCTTTTGCTAAAGGCTTCATTGCATGAAATATGAATTATTATAAAGCAATGGAGAAGGCGTTTCTCACGATTGGAGTAAAAATTATTAGAGCATAAGATGACGAGGAAACGTTTGGTAAAGACTGTATGATATATAAGACGTTTTTCAAAGCAATTGATGTTGCATTTGATTTTTTAGCGATAACCTTGAAGTCCTCCCTTTGTTGGTGCTTCTCGAGGCTAAACTGGCGAATACTACTTAGGAAATAGAACTTGCACATACCGATCATTAACCAATCAACATACTTCAATGCCAGCAAAGGAGCCGTACCTTTTAACAAAAAGTAATTACAAAAATTCATCGAATACTGACTATTTAAGCAGAACATAAATTGAGAAACCTCAGATAAACGTGTGACTTTGGTAGACCTTGCAACAGATATAATCTTTTTGGTTAGATAGATAACCATTTTCAATTATCATTATTATTAATACTTGAAAATAAAAACACCTATTAAAGGATATGGAGACCACACATGTCAAAGTATAAAAGGTCGATAAATGAAATAAGCTTGCCAAGAACCAAGTTGCTCACTTAATTAGGCATAGCCTATTGATTTGTAGATCACGTACATGTCACCTGAAGAAAGACGATTTTGCGAAGCAGACCACAATCTAGCTTACGTCAAGGTCGTAAAATATGATTACACCTCTAAAATAGTAAACTACCCACAAAATTTGGATGAAAAAATTGATATTGTGAAGCGTAGTTGTGAAGGAGTCAAGGATCGAGTCGAGGATAACAGGGTCAGATTTTTTAACACTCCTTGACCCAGACATAGTATATGAATTTGAGTGTCATTTTACGCTCGTTGGTTCTGTGATGTAAATTCGCGGTGGATTCTCCATTCTGTGAGGTTATTGTTGCATAGGGTATTCCTTCTAACGATGTTAGGGCGGACTATTCTCTGTATGCGTGGAGACTCAAGGCCGGAAGGCTTGCATTTGTCTTGGTCCGCAGCTACTGGGATCTTTGAAAAGGCAGCTTTCGTTTCGAATTCACCAAGTCACTAGACCCCATCGGCTAAGGTTTGTTTTATCCACTTCAAGTCAAGTGGCCATTAGACTTGCCCCAAGTCTGTTTTGTCAACTGTAATAAGTCTACCGGAACGAAATAGACTTGGGGCAAGTCTAAGTGGCCATAATCTTTGGATGCGTTAGTACTGTATTATGCAACTTCTTGCACTTGGCACGAAATAAGTTAAAGAAATCAAAGATTGCTTTATCAAGAGATTGACCCTTTCATTTGAATTCGGTGCAAACAAACACAGAAAATACAGATCGTCTTGCTTCACTTTCCAAAGCAACTTGATCGGGACGTCATGACTTACTTTCTGTGCAATAAAACTTTTAAGAAAGCGCCAGTGACGTTAGACATTACTATCCTTTTATTGGTTTTATCATATAACAGATGCATCGTATACCACAAAATGGTGCTTTTTCCTTATTCTTTGATATGATCTCTAAGGCAAGTAGACCCTTAAATTTGCTTAAATTCTCTCTAATTTAAGTGGAATCTGAGATCATCGAGAGGGAGGGGCGAAAAAATCTCCTGAACAGAAATACTGGGCGCTCCAAAAAGTATTATGATTCTTGCTCAGGAGCCATAAGTTCACATTTTCTCTCTCTAAAGCTGCACATGACATCTTGCTGTGAGCATCGTTAAAGCTTGGCCTATGCAATGAAATTAACCTCATAGTGAGAAACATTCTGCACATTTTCAGTAGAATCATTCGGCATCAGCTCATTTTCTGTATGCTTCCGAACCAGGAACGCCTAAAAATAGCTGGATTTTTAACCTATCTAAGCGATAAGCTATAGAGAAGGAGAATGATTTGATCCGTGATCTTCTTGCTCAAGGAAATTAATTTGTTTATTGATCTTGCTATCTAATAGACCTTTTAGCTATTCTGAAAAAGAGTCTGGATCGAGCGTTATTTTTATACATTTTATACGCGATGCTCGATCGAGTGGCGTAAGAGCTTCTATTACTATTGTGCAGATTCGAAAATTCTACAAAACGTAGCAAAACGTCGTTCGATTCTGATTCTTTTCAGAATAGCTAAAAGGTCTATTTTTGGGACACCTGGTAGTTCAACCCCTTCTTAAGATGTGAAATTCGAATAGTGTCTCTGCTTCCGTCAGAAAACATTAGTAGATATTAGACAGTGGGGCTGGTGCCTGAGTAGTTACATTACATAAGTCCCTCTAACTTTCGCTCGTTGTTTTTGTTGTTATCACTTCCGTTGTAGGGAGAAATCAGTTCGAAGAGCAAAACAAGAGACTTTTGGATTGAGTCTATTGGAAGGGAGGGGGGCAGCATTGGCGTCATTTTGGGAGCAAAATTCAGTCTCGTTCGCGTCCGATATTGTCGTCACAGAGCACCTAAGATGACGTCACTGCGCTCAAGTAGATTATTTGCATACACTATGACGTAGCAAAAAGACAAGAAAGGCTTGAAAAATACCATATAATACATAACAGCATCAGATAACTTTCATTTTATCATTAAATTAATCATACCAACGCCGACGTTTTCCTTTAAAACCAGGCAACCTGGAACTCATTGAAAAGAACTTAGTTTACTACCAAAGAACCGGACGGGGACGACCTTGGCATCTTGCATTTGCCCCAAAGGGGTAGGGCCATTCCTTACACCTGGCATGCTGCTGTCTAACCAACCACAAGTGAGATATCCATTACATGTTGGCCAAGATGGTACCTTTCGTAGTGCATTAGTGAATACCTTCCCATAGATCCAGCTCGTAAAAGAACTTGAATTTCATCGTCTCTTATTTCCAGAAAGGCTGAACAACTGTTCAACAGGCTCTGCTAAACATGTGTCTTCCGCTCTCATGTTCTCGCCACAGTCTCGCCCTTGACCACTGCAACTTTATCTTTCTGTCAGTTTAGTGATACTCTTCATTTGAAAGAAAATCCTGATGGTTTTTAGTTTGTATTCTCCGATCTCATATGAAAAGTGTGGAATTCATTGCATGTCTGTGCGTAACAGATTTGTATCAAGAAGGAGGTTCTTACTCCTTTCTCCATCATGAGAAACGAAAGACAAGAGGTTGTCATGTGGTGATCAATGTTCATCTTACTTGCATACCAGTTGAGGTAGATCGAAAATTCTTTTTTCAGGCCACTCAAGACTCCAGTGATTTGATTTTCCTTTGATTTAACAATAGGAATTGTCATTTTCGTCAGAGTAGGCATTCTTTCCAACAATCAATGAGACTGTGACGACAGGGCTCTGAAAATGTTTCAAGTTTGCTTTCCAAACGTCCACGCTTTCTTTTCCACACCATTCCCTTGGATGAATTGAAATCTGCAATTTCAAATCAATTGCGTACGTTCTGAATGGGTCTAGCAACGCAGCCTAAGCAGCAAGCACTGCAGTAAACTGTAGGATTGCCTTCTGCCCTGAATACCCTACTTGGCGTCTGGTTCAGTTGGATGATAAAGGATTTGAATAGAGTTTATGACGGCTGGTGGTCTTTTGTCTCTGTTGTGTTTCGTTCACTGCCATGCCATCTTGATCCCTACGTCCACCACAGCTTTGAATCGGTTACGGTTGCCTGCACCTGACGGAACCTTCGCGCAACATGTAAATTTGAATGTTGCATGGTAATGCACCTTCACGCTTCCGAAATTGTCACTTTTTAAATGAGGAAGCTGAGCTAAAGGTTACATCTTGGAGCATTGCCCCTTATTTCAAGACGGAGAAAACGTTTCAACTTCACAGTAGGATGTAGAACAGAGCGTTGAAAGTGTAGGACAGTCAGTCACTGTCAGATTTCTGATGTCAAAACTAGGGAGATAAAACTCCCAAGAAGGATGTCAAGTGAAGAACCTATGAAAAGCTTCAATACACAGCGAAAAACAGTTTATCTAAACAACGAGGAAAGACTCATCAACCCTGATAGAATAAAATTTTGCTCAAACTATTTAACGCCAAGGAGAAATTCAACTTGCTAGTTTCCGCCTGGCAACAACCAAAACAATGCATCGTTCGCAGTTGCCACACGGCACTTGAACGATTTTCAAATAGGCGTCCTAGAAGATTAAAAAAACACACTCACACACCAAACAATTTATGCTTCAGCTGAGGAAAATTCAAATCGTTCTGCGGAGGAGGTATTAGCTGGAAGAGGATTCCAGAAATTAGTAAGGATAACTAAAGCGTAGGTAATTGTGACAAAAGCAGTAAAGAAATTCAAAACTGAAGAACAGGGGAGTGGAAAACAAAGTCTTTCATATAACTATAAAAAGCAGATTTTTGTAGAATGTAGAGCGAACCAATGACGAAACTTTCGTCACATAAAGTGATGAACAGAAAACAATGTCAAGAGGCAACAAAGTCCTTCCAAAGCGATCGACCGGTACGACGGTGGGCCAGCTCGGCACCGCAGACGCAAGCGACAAGCCTAGTCATGTTTAAAAGTTGCAACTTTTAAGGTCATAACTTTGAATACAATATCTTTGTATAGGTTGATGGGTGTGGCAATGGGCTCACCTTTGGGCCCGGTGCTTGATAATATCTTTGTTGGTTATCATGAGCAGAAACTCATAAGTGATCTATCGGAGAATAAGCCATTGCGTTACTTTTGGTACTTTAATGATACCTATGCTATGATTATATCTTGTCTTTAAATGGGTGTCTCCTCACCATAAAAATCTACAAATTTTGGGGTATGGTGTATGAAAATCCTGGTATATTTTGGGGCATGAGTCTACGTCCAAAATGTCACACCCTCGTCACATTCCTATTGAAGTTACCCCGTAGATAGATAGAAGAAGCTCACTTCATTTCATTCATTTTGTTGGGCATATGTCTTTATTAATGATGCTCGATTGAAGCTTCTCAGGTAGCTTTATTGCCTGTATGGGAATCTTTTTGGTTTCATGTGAGGCAGATATGAATAAGTGACGTAATGAGGCATGCCGTGCGATATCCCAAGAATGCAAGGAAGCTGCTTGTGGCAATCACAGTGTTAACCATTACAGTGTCAACCATTTGCAGTAATCACTGTTCAGGACTCGGTCACAACTGGAGTCGGAAGCTGTTTGAAACAAAATACAGAAATACACGATTTCAGAAATAGATTTTCAAACACCTCCAAGCTATCGTTTGTGTGTTGAGACAATAAAATAGTAAAAATCTAAGTTCATACAATGTCTCATACCATTTAAAGTGGCTTGGTCGCCAAATTGTAACAAATCTCCAAAACCATTGTTTTAGGAACGTGCTCATTGCTTTCTGCACTTAGTAAAAGTAAAAATCTGAAAAAGTAAAAATCTAAGTTCATACAATGTCTCATACAATTTAAAGTGGCTTGGTCGCCAAATTGTAACAAATCTCCAAAACCATTGTTTTAGGAACGTGCTCATTGCTTTCTGCACTTAGTAAAAGTAAAAATCTTAAAAAGTAAAAATCTAAGTTCATACAATGTCTCATACCATTTAAAGTGGCTTGGTCGCCAAATTGTAACAAATCTCCAAAACCATTGTTTTAGGAACGTGCTCATTGCTTTCTGCACTTAGTAAAAGTAAAAATCTGAAAAAGTAAAAATCTAAGTTCATACAATGTCTCATACCATTTAAAGTGGCTTGGTCGCCAAATTGTAACAAATCTCCAAAACCATTGTTTTAGGAACGTGCCCATTGCTTTCTGCACTTAGTAAAAGTAAAAATCTTAAAAAGTAAAAATCTAAGTTCATACAATGTCTCATACAATTTAAAGTGGCTTGGTCGCCAAATTGTAACAAATCTCCAAAACCATTGTTTTAGGAACGTGCTCATTGCTTTCTGCACTTAGTAAAAGTAAAAATCTGAAAAAGTAAAAATCTAAGTTCTACAATGTCTCATACCATTTAAAGTGGCTTGGTCGCCAAATTGTAACAAATCTCCAAAACTATTGTTTTAGGAACGTGCCCATTGCTTTCTGCACTTAGTAAAAGTAAAAATCTTAAAAAGTAAAAATCTAAGTTCACACAATGTCTCATACCATTTAAAGTGGCTTGGTCGCCAAATTGTAACAAATCTCCAAAACCATTGTTTTAGGAACGTGCTCATTGCTTTCTGCACTTAGTAAAAGTAAAAATCTTAAAAAGTAAAAATCTAAGTTCACACAATGTCTCATACCATTTAAAGTGGCTTGGTCGCCAAATTGTAACAAATCTCCAAAACCATTGTTTTAGGAACGTGCTCATTGCTTTCTGCACTTAGTAAAAGTAAAAATCTTAAAAAGTAAAAATCTAAGTTCATACAATGTCTCATACCATTTAAAGTGGCTTGGTCGCCAAATTGTAACAAATCTCCAAAACCATTGTTTTAGGAACGTGCCCATTGCTTTCTGCACTTAGTAAAAGCAAAAATCTGAAAAAGTAAAAATCTAAGTTCATACAATGTCTCATACCATTTAAAGTGGCTTCGTCGCCAAATTGTAACAAATCTCCAAAACCATTGTTTTAGGAACGTGCCCATTGCTTTCTGCAGTTTATTTGGTGAATTCACCCAAGCCACTAGCAAGTAACCGACAAAAATTCATTTATATCCGAGCAATCGTAAGAGATATGAATGTTTGGTATTGGCATGTTCCTTTGCTCAGCAGCCATCTTTGCTAAGTACAAAGAATCATCTTCAAAACAACGTTTTCATTTCGAAAAAAGGATGATGAGTCTGTGTGACATCGCCAGGGCCGTCGAGAGCCAGCTCGGGTCCTGGAGTGATTCATAGGCGAAGCCCCCACGTGACCGCGTCCTTCAGACTCTCGGAGAATGAGGGAAACGCCCTTTTTAAGAAAGCTAGTTTAGAAAAATTGTTAGGATATTCCATGACAAAGTTTACTTTAATCCCCTAATGTATGTTCCCGCAATTTTTCCGAAACAGGATTTTTTCAGAAACTCGTACCTGCCCAAAGGAAAGGTCATGTCATGCGCGGCGTGAACCACGAGCATTACTGGACAAGCATCAAGGAAACGTCTCGAGTCTCGACAATACAACGCAACTGGGATCATGATTGGAAAGATATGAAAAAAGCAGCTCCAACCGGAGGCGCAATTAGCCCCTCCTCCAAAGCATCTTAGCGAGAAGCTCCACCGTTCAAAAAACATATAGCACCTTCACAGCTACAATTACTAGATAGCCTTTAAAGTGAAAGTAATAATGGCCAATTGCTCCTTAGAATTGCCACAGGTCAATTTCACGAAGTCCATCCGTCCGAACGATCCATTTCAGTAGCTCCCCACTACACGCATAAACAGGGCTTGAAGTTGGTAGACAATGTTCCCTGTTACTTTGAGTAGTTCTATAAGAGCGAAGACGATTGACGTGTGACTCGGATTGAGGTGCAAGACTGACTTGACTAATTAATATTCCAAAACCAACAAGTTATATTACAGTGCAAACGGAACTACGTAATCTACAAATGTACATATGCTAATTATGCGCACACAAAGGAATAAATAATGCATTGTGTAGTCCCTGCTACACACGGCATCACTGTCATGGAATGGGGACTGCGGATCCTTGGACTGCAGGAAAGGGATTAATTAGACAAAATCGGAGAGATTACATCAGGGAGAGTCTGCAAAAAGGCTTAAAACGGTGTATATGGGCCAGGTTAGGATCTCATTCTTTGGGGTGTAAGCATTCCTGTGATCAGAAGAAAGCTCATGATAAATTTTGTCGGCAGCAACAATGTTTACGAGAAGTTTATACGTGCAGTGCGACTTCTAGACAAGATAAGCGTAGGACGGGGCTGGGACCTACGTTGAACATATATTTTTCCTTCAGACGACCGCCTTCCTTCGTATATTAATGACTCCCTTCACATGCGTATCCTAAAATATTTTCTTATGTATACATGGAAAACTATAATTTGTCTATCGTGTGATAGTCTGGTGATTTAATAGTCGCAAAATTTCACAGGTCACCATTAAATGCGGGAATTACAACGCGGCAGACGACTGTTAGGCAACCAGCGGACTGTGAAAGATCGAGTATGAAAAGAAAAAACGCTAAAATGTTGATCAACTTTGTAGCTGTCTGCTTCATCAAACGGATCGCAAGCTGGGTTTCCCATAGAATGCTGGCAAAGAGAGATCACTTTCTCACAGACCATTTGCTTTTTGGAACCTAAAATTGGTAAAATTTCAACGGTTTTTGTTAACAAATTCTCAAGCATATTGCGCAAGCGTGATTGGAAAGCCATTGCAAGGAATTCAGGCTACTTATTCAAAATCATCATCAGAGGAAAATTTCATTCAATTTCCTTTCAAATTTACGAGGAGGGTAGCCATCAGCAATGCTGATTTTCTAGGTGCCCTCCACTACCAAAACTTACAAAATTAAGATTCGAATTAAAAAACGCTGAGATAAAAATTAAGAACAAACTCCAATTACTGAGATACTATCTCAATGTGGCTGCATACCCAAAAAACCAAATTATAAGGATGCTATTAAACAAATTCTCCTTCGCTACGATGTAGAAATAATTTGAGGACAGTTCATTTGAATTCATGCCAACAACGTTGTTGGAGAACAAGTTCTTCTTCCCTGATAGCTTCTGGTGTAATCGTACATCCAAGCAGGCACTCTCAAGCAGGCAGGCACTCTCAAGCAGGCAGGCACTCTCAACTAACTTTACAGGCGTGGATACCAAGATTTTCTTATCATTCGGCTCTTGCGCAGACGGAATTTTTGGGAGCAGTTACGTATTTTTTTTATATTCAATATAAAAATTTACAACAAAGTTAACTAAACACTAACTACAATCTACTATACCACACTACAAGGACGGGGACCAGGAGGAGCAAAATGTCATGTCTACCCCCTGGAATCAATATAAACTAAAATACAACTAATACAAACTACTATACAGTTACGTTCTGGCCTCCTGACCTGAAATTTCTTCATATTCTCGAGCTGTTATTGATATGGCCGTAAATCAAAACAGGGTGTGGTTCAACAAAATTTATCTCAGTCAATAGAGCTACTTTTGTTCAGAGTAATTACTTGCATCAACACCTTTTGCACTGCTCTTGACGTAGCCGTACACGCAAACTAAATAGCCCGATTTCAGCATCTGTTACACCATGGATAACAGAAGCGACCACAAAAAGCGATTTTTAACAACAAAGGAGGGCTTAAGCACAACGAGGTGAAAGCCAACTAATGACTTGCTTTGCTAGCGTAACCAAGGTTGTTCACCCTGTCCCGACAGTCACCCTCCACCGCAATCAACCATTGATAGACGGAAATTAGCGAAATTGCCACCGATGTGTAAAATAATTCCCTTTGATTGAGATGGGATTAATGAAGAGACAGTGAATTTCAACGAATCAAATAAATCAATGTATCAACATGGAATTTAAGCTTAAGTTTGATTATCACAGACCTTACGTTGGCAGCCTTCACAACGTCCGACTCTTCCCATTTCTATCTTTTAACTGTATAATTGAAAACAATTTCAAATTTTAGGTCATCGCATTTTTCTGTTGTGGAAGATTCTCCCTTAAGATTTCTGCCACATTCGTTCTTTCATGGTTTTTTCACAAAATCTAATCACGTTAAACTATGATTAAACCTGAACAATTTGAATCAGAAGAAATGTAAGTCAGTTATTCATTTTTACCATCCAATGATTCCACCACCAGTTTAGGACATATGTGACGTTAGCAATTGGTTAATACAACAAACAAGTTTGGAGTGGGATTCCATTGTTTCGTGACTTTTTATTTCTGTTTCATGAATTTTTATTGCAATTCAGCCTCGATCCTGTACTTTGTAATAAACAATAGAGAAAATTGTATTGCATGAACCAATCAGCTTCATGACATATGCCCTTTAACTAAGCAGTCCAGTTTCCTTGTAAAAAGGAGGCACACGAGTAAGCATACAAATTGTACGCTCATTCATGGGTCTGTGCACGGTTAAAAGCAGCCTCATTCGTTTAGCCTGCTGAATCTTTATTTATTATTATTATTAGATTCTTTACAGTTGGTACTTATAATAGGTTATATACAATAGCTAATTCAAACCAACTATCTACAAAGGAAAAATTTACAATAATATCAAGAAAATACGTATCTTTACATCGATTTATATGATTTTTGGTTTTCGGAGAGATTTCCAAAGATATTGTTTCTACAAAAAAATTTTGCATGTGCAATTGTCACCCTTCCATTCTTTTGTTGATAAATGTTGATAAACATTTGAGCTGGGACGAGCAAATTGCAGCAGTGACGAAACAGGTTTCACGAGGATTAGGGATGCTACGTTTCTCCAAAAAGTAGTTACCCATTGTTACTGTACAAAAATGTACAGAAGTTTAGTGGAACCCTACCTCAGATATAGCTGCCCGGTGTGGGGAGTTTTTGGCATCAATGCTATAAATAGGTTGCAAAAACTTCCAAATAGGGCGGCAAGAATGGTCACAGACAGTGCTTATGATGCTTCAGCTCTACCTATCATTAGAAAACTTGGTTGGCCCAACATCAACGAGCTTATCAATTCAGAAACTTTAAAAATGGTGTACAAGTCGGTAAATGACCTAGCTCCCACTTACCTAACAGAAATGTTCGTCAGGCTATTCGATTCATGCAAGAGAGAACTGGGCAATACCAAAACAGATTTGGCCGTTCCTCATCGCAAATCGGCCTTCGGACAAAAGAGCTTCTCGTATAAGGGTGCTAAATTGTGGAACGATCTTTCCATTGAAATCAAATCATCAAAAACTTATGAAACATTCAAAAAAAGAATCAGCAATACCAACAGCGAATGCTGATTCATTTTTTCACGCATTACTTTTAATTTGCTTATTAGATTGTTTTGTGAATAAGATTATTTAATTTTGTATGCCTTTCTTTTAATTTAGTTATTGTATGTATTTGCACGGCCCTCTGTAAAGCAGTCCTTTGACTGACGTGGCCACCGTGCCTAAAGAAGTTAAAATGAAATCAAATCAAATCAAAACAACAGATGGTGAGCTTTTTATAGTGTCAGGTAGGCTGTTCCAGAGGATGCTACCTCTAAAGGTCAATGAACTGGTCCCATAGGTTGTAGTTGTCGCTTGTGGTAGCATTAATAGTGAACCTGATCTTAGATTATATGTTAGCTTCTTTCGCTGGAAAATATTCCACATAAAGGATGGATTTTCGCACGATAGGCGCATATACAGTTCCATCATCAAGTTGCGTAGATTGTTTACATGGACCCTAATGTCATCGATCCTTTGTAGAAGCTCATCGAAGCTCCATGCATAGTCTTCAAGAGGCATTCTCAAGGCTCTTTTGTGAACTCTGTCTATTTCTTTGTTTTGCGTTTTTTTCATCGATGTAAGTTGCGACCCTTGAGAATGCTTTCAACCTTGCTAGCGTGACATTTAATGATACATTTTTGGCAAAAATGTGTCGAACCTTTTGTGAACATCAACAATTAAAAAACAAGAAATTTTCTTTTGGGTCCCCGTTCCTTAATGCTGATGCTATAGCAATGTTGCTTCTAATAACTCGGAAGCTGCATCAAAGCCCAATCCCACTTCTGTCACCAGTGCTAAGAGCGGTAGGCATAGTATTGGCTCCCTGTAGTTTCGTGCTAGTAGTAGTGTAAAGTAGCTTGTAAGTAGAGTAATTTAGTAAGATGTACTCAAAAAAAGACGACCCGGAAATCATTAATTTTTCTCTTCTATACTTTTCTATTCTCGACAAGTTTCGACTCTGTGGTCAATGTCAGGAGAAACTTAAGTAAGGAGTGAAGGGGAATAATTTAGTAATACAGTAAGGCCCGCATTTAAGAAACCACTTTTTCACACCTTAGCCTAAAAGGTTTCTTATATCTATGATACTCTTAATTTTTTTAGGCTGAAAGTTTCTTACGTTCTAATTTCTTTTCTGGAAAGTTCTGGAAAAGTAGGTTACAGCTGAATGGGGTTATGTATAGATATGTTAGCCATGTGTGTGATATCAATTATTGTCAAGAGTACATCAATTAAAATTTCGGTAAAAATCTGTTAAATCTAAGACATGTTTGTAGCAATTTCTTATGAGCCCTGCACGAAGTGGAATATTCCCTAGACCATCAGACCTGACTTAGTGTTGATCAAAATACAAGAAATTTCATTTTGGGTATGAGCCTCAAGAGTTTCCTACAAGTAGGGGGGTTAATTATTTTTAGTGGCCTAAAAGTTACTTTTAAGTGGTTTCTTAAATGCGGGGCCTTACTGTATGTATTTTAAGCTTTTTTACATTCAAATAAAATTTACAATACAAATTTACTAGTTACGCTACTTACAAAATACTTAACTACACTACAAGTACAATGCTACTAGATGCAAAATACTATGGCTATTCTGTGGCATTACAAAAAACTAAGACGACATATATATGAATAATCAAAGGAAAAACAGCAAGACATGGAAAAAACCAAGCAAAGAACACTACATTCTGTCTCAAATTAGACATCAGGTGAAAAATTGTCCGCGAATAACGACAGACAAGATACCTGCCGCAGTTATGGATGATTTTGCGCTATCATAAAGCTCACCTCATATATGAGACAGACTTTACATATGATTATTATTATTATCAATTTATTTAAAGTAGGCCTGCATATATATATATATATATATACATACATACAAGACATATATACATATATATACAATAGCTAGCCTGGGGACAGGCCAAGAAGGCCAAAAAAAGATACAATAGCTATAACTAAGAGTTAATTCAAGCCTACTATCTAAAAAAGTAAAATTTGTAAGAAAAAATTAAAAAATAAATAAAATTCCAAATGATTAAATACAGATACATTTTACAGATTTTTACAATGCTTTTAATATTTACAATGTTTTCAATTTTTTTCTCGGTAAATACAGAGCAGAAAATTTAATATCAGCTCAAGAACCCAACCTGTGCCACGAAAGGTCTGCATCTTCTACAATTACATTCCTCTCCCCTCCAGGCTTTGATTTTCCTTTTGAAACTGAAGGGAGTATCTGACTGTTTTAGGTCATTGGGAAGTGCCTGCCATAATCTACACCCAAGAAACGATATTGCCTCTGAGCCATAGCACGTAGTGCGTGCTTGTGGCAAGGATAGGTTATGGCAGCCTCTTAACCCATAAGAAACCTGTTTTTCAACGAAAATGTCCTTTATGAAGCTGGGATTAAGGCTCAATTTTGTCTTAAAGACTTCAGTCATTAGTAATTGTAAGTTCCTTATGTGGAGTGGGACCGAATTGTCTCTCAGTAACATCGTATCAAAATCTGATCTCATATCTTTGTAAGTTATTCGC
The DNA here is from genome assembly GCA_039566865.1 of Aurelia coerulea. NCBI lineage: Eukaryota > Metazoa > Cnidaria > Scyphozoa > Semaeostomeae > Ulmaridae > Aurelia > Aurelia coerulea. The sequence continues at coordinate 11,757,592 of CM076958.1, read as the reverse complement.
AATGCCCGTTCGTGAATATGGTTAATTTTATTCTTCAATGTTCTGTCACAGAACATCCATTCAAGAGGACAGTAGTTGAATTGGGACAAGATAAATGCCTTCATTATTCGTTTCAGCTGCTCAGTATCAAGGAAATGAGAAATTCTTGAAAGAGCATGTAGCTTTTGACCAGCCTTCTTACAAAGAGATTTTACTTGCTGTTTGAAGCTGAGCTTTTTGTCAAAAATCACACCCAGCATCTTTTCTTCTGTGCTCTCAGTTATCGTTACACCTCCGATATTTATGGAAACATTGTTACTCGTGTCTCCAAATACCATTAGGTGGCATTTGTCCTCATTCAGCTTCATGCAGTTGTTTGGAAACCATTTTGTAATTTTAAGGGCATCACTCTCTAATGTTTTGATGACACTTTCAATGTTATTAGCACTGGCATAGATTGACGCATCATCTGCATAGTTGCAGATTTGAGTGTCTTTCACAAACATGAAGAGATCATTTAGGTATATGTTAAACAGCAGAGGCCCCAAGACCGAACCTTGTGGCACTCCAATTACTGCTTCTCTCCACGTACTGAAAGACCCATTTATCTTCACCCTCTGCTTCCTTTCGCTGAGATAGCTATGGATCAACCGCAATGCACTCACACCGAAACCATAAGCACTTAATTTTGCAATCAAGAGCTCATGATTTAAGCAATCAAAAGCCTTTGAGAGGTCCATGAGTAGCGCTGCTGCTATACCCCGTTTATCTAAGGTCATTTTACAAGTCTCTATTAGTCTTACAAGTGCATGCTGGGTTCCATAGCCCTCTCGAAATCCACACAAAAGAGGAGAAAGGAAGCTAAGGGCATGAGATTTTATTTGACTTTCTAAAACCCTTTCATAAATTTTGGAAACAGATGATAAAACCGTTATCGGTCTATAATTCTTCTTGATAAAAGCATCAAGACTTTTGAAAAGAGACGAGATCTCACCAGTTATCAATTCTTTTGGAAAATTGTTTCTCGACAAATCAGAATTAAAAATTTTCTGGATGAGGACGGCAAAAATGTCTGAATTTTGTTTAAGGATCTTGGCAGGGATGCTGTTTAACGGTGATGCTTTCTTTGAATTTAGCTTTTCTATCTGAAGAAGTATTTCACTTACAGTCACCGGCTTGAATTCAAATTGGTTTAGCTCACAACTTCCTTTAATCATCTTGATGCTAGGATAATTTTCATATTTCTTGATAGCTTTTTCAATGGGATCATTTATTCCATTTGTTTGTGATAACACTGCCTGATCCTCAGAAATTCCTAGACTTTCTGTTATATTTGCGAAGTAATGACTAAAAATTTCCGCAATCTCTGAGTCTTCAGTTATCATTTTGCCATCTTCAATTAGAGTACTTAGAGTAACAGATGAATTTATTTGGACCTCATTTGAAAACACCGGTTTTACAGTTTTCCAAAATTTACGGTTATCTGTGAGGTCTCCTAGGTCAATATTTCTATAGTAATCTGATTTCGTCTTGCGCAGAAGTTTGACACAAAGGTTTCTTTGCGTTTTAAATGCTTTTAAATTTTCATGATAGTTAACTAACTAATTGGTGGCTTACTAGGGGGATGGGGGCGAGATACTTTATTCAAAGCGACCAGTACTATGTATAAAACGTATTGTTAACTCAAGGATGCTTCTGTTCATTTCATTTGGAAAATTCTTGTCACCGTACAATAAGATTTGCAACAGAGCTTCATTTGAAACATTTGCATATCCAAATGGTCGTACAAGAGTATAGATTCCAGCGAGGAGCTCAGCCCTTTGAACACCAAAAGAGGGCCAGCACAACAAGAAGTATCCTTGATTCCAAGGAAAGAAATGTTATGAGCGTTGCTGAATAAAATGCATTAAAAGGGTTGTGACTACAGCAAAGTGTGCGAAATCAGATGAAATCTTTTCGTAGAATAACGACATTCTGCAACCAAAGTCAGCAAGAATAATTGATTCAAGTAAAATAATAAATCACTGTAATCTCCGGTGGTTTTGCGGCTACATTTATTGTGGAAGAAATCACAGGTTACAGCTGGTATGTAGAGAGGAAGGATGCAATTCATGATAATAATAATGCTTCAAACAAGCCTTAAACACCTTGCAATCGCTAATTTACGTCCGTTGAAAGATCTGGGTGTGTCTTTCCCACAAGCGAAGTTGTTTGCGACAAAGATATTACTCACGCAACTCCGACAAAGTGGGTAGCACTCTCATCGTTTTTACGGCCATCCCCACTTTCTTGTAACATCCCGCATAGACGCGGATATCAGAGTATGACGCATAGACGAATGAAGCTCTGATTGGGGGTTCGTTGCTCCTTGCTCCCTCTTAAAAATGAGCATGCTCCCTCTTAAAAACGAGCATGCTCCCTTAAAAACTCGACTTAATTTCCCAAGTTTTTCATCTTCCCCACCGACTTATGTGCTCCCTGCTCCCAATCTCATATATTTTATAGATATACTCCGTGCTCCCGTCCTTATTAGGCCTTACTCCCAAAAACCCCCATCAGACAGACAAAAAACTGTTGTTTTAATATTGTGATCAACCCTAGGTCATCAGTTGAAAGTAAAGGAAATAATATCAGACAAATATCAGTACATGATTCAAGTTTTATTCTTAAAAACCGAAAGACCCGAAGTAATTTTGTGATTTTTCTTACGTTGTTATGAGCACTGAAAACTTAAGTAAATTCGAATTTCACAAAAATCGTTGGTTCCGAACTGCTTGAAAAAGGGCCTGAAACCTTTGATCAACGCAGAACAACCCAAACCCATCTCAATAAACCCAATGGAATCTTCTCACCCAGAACAATGCGCAAGGGCATTGCACCTCTCTTATCACTTAGAAGAAATACATTTTCGAGCAAATATCGAAATTTTTCAAACCCTATGGCAATAAGTGTGAAAACGATATCTCTCACACGTGAAAAGTTGTACTTTTTCATCATTCTGCGCGAGGAGTTTCTTTATGGTTTGATCAAGTGTTTTGGACTTTTTCAGGCATTTCGGGAGCATAAATTTTCGTGAAGTATCAAGTCGAAATGAATTCATTCCAATCCATCAAATACTCTTTGTGCTGTGAATTTTCAAAGGTGGGAAATTCTTTCTGGCTCACTCGGACAGGATATGCATTGTGCAGATAAAGAGAGAAGAAGCTTTCAACCAATACCAATTCTGCTTGCCCTAATCTAATAGAACATTATTGCACAATTTCTAACTGAACTACCCATAAACTTACCAACTAGAGCTTCTTTTACTCATTCTAAGCATGAAGAGAGTTTTATCTGAAATTTACGATCATCGCTTTCCCATCAAAACTGGCAAAGAAACGTCTCAATCTACTATTCACAAGCCGATATATGACATTACACCTTTCTGCTACAGAAGCATAAGAGCACGCCAACTGCTTTTATCTGATGTCAGTTACAGACAATAATGGCTTTATGACCTTTCGACAGCAAAACGAATGTATCCAAATATACAGATAACGATGACCTCGTATTGGTGAGCGATGAATCATATCACAGGAGTATATCTCAAAGGAATTTTGATGGACAAATTGGGAAAACAATCACACGACAAAAGAGAGCAATTTAGCGTGAAATTCATTGGTTGATAAGATCTTAATCACATCTCGCTTTATTCATAGCATCTTTCGACAGTAGCAGATAATATGTTTTGTGACATTGGGTAAAGAAACAGATAAGATCCTGTTTCAGATAAGATAAAGCATAATTCACAGAGATCAACAAAATCGGGTTACCAAACCAGGAGTTTGATTAGGTAGTTATAATCACAAGTTAAAGTGAAGCTACACACCACAATTGAAATTTCATGTTGTAAGGCGGACGTCATAAAATGATAGACAAACGGGTGGGCAACTACTGATATAAACTGATATTAAGTATGATTTTCGTTATCCCTTTCTCTGATATGAAACAGTTTGGACAGACAGCAGTTCATTTGGTTTGAAACGAAAAGATAAAAACTTGCTTTTAGTCATTTGCTTGCCTGAAAAGTGGATTTTTAAGGAAAACAGCTAATATGAAAAGAGAAAAGACTTGATCTACCTGCCTCTGTGAGACTTTAGGATTAAAGTTAATGTTTTCTCGGATATCATGGTTTGCATTTTAGAAAGAAAACGGGTCATCTCTTGCGAAAGGAAATACGAACGATACTTTTGCGAGGGTTTCAAAGTTTCAGTTAATAGTTGTTTGGCCTTGCAATTAAGTCTGCTTTCTCATGCCGTATAGATGCTCAGAGCAGAAACTGCGTAAAGTAATGTCATTGTGTATTTTTACTCAAGAAACTGCTTGAACATACATACGAGCTTTGTGAAATGATACATCAACAGTCTAACGAAGAAAATACCAAGTGTTGCCAAAATGCGGGGTATGCAAGGAGCTAGAGGGGTTCAAAGTTACGACCATTTCACGCATGCATGCGCAGTTTCCATTCTGTCTGTTAATACAGATAAAAGGGCATCTGGTAAATAATGGCATGCCCTTTTATGCGATTTGCCTTGAGAAAAATAACAAAAATACAAGAGGATGCATTATTGATACTGATTGCCATCAAATCTCGTTAGAAATTCTCAAATAAACTATTCTCCTTTCTAACATAGACCGGGATAATTGGCCCATCAGCCCTAATATTTGAAAAAAGAGATCATTTAGTTATTCTGCCAAAATGAGCTATATCCCTATACATTTCGCAGGAATTTGACAAATTTGTGTGCGTTCACGATAGAGACAGGGCCTTCGAAACGAACATGTCTCGCTGGATTCGTTCAAATCAAAGTAAAATTCCTGATTCTGTAAAGCTGAATGGTGTAATATTGTTCCACTGCTCAAACCTCATCTTTAGATTTTAAGTTCAAGGAAAATAAGGAAAAAGTCTTTTTTAATTAGCATAGCAAATAAGTTGTATTCCACTACTCTAATGGCAGCCAGGCTCGATTTGTGCAAGGGAAAACAGCAGACACCATTGTTTTTACATATTAATCATCTTGACCAGGGCCGTAGGAAGAAGCTTCGGATTGGGGGGCAATTGTTCTTATAACAATAGAGAACAATACATCTAACTAAGTCATGTGACGTAGCACCATTGTTTTAGAAAATTATTGGGGGGGGCTGGAGCCCCCCCTGCCCCCCCCCGCTTCCTACGGGCCTGTCTTGACTATGCTTGGCGAAAAGAATTTTCTACCATGAATACTGCCAATATTATTCTATCCCAGTGGCGTCGTGGGAGCATGATTTTAGGGGGGGCCAAGGGTCAGAATTTTCCGACAAAGACACATTTTTCCGACAAAAATGAAGCAGGAATATAACGTATAAAAAGTGGCAAAATGTCTGATTGATTTGATTTGATTTGATTTTAACTTCTTTAGGCACGGTAGCCACGTCAGTCAAAGGACTGATTTACAGTGGGCCGTGCAAATACATACAATAACTAAATTAAAAGAAAAGCATACAAAATTAAATAATCTTATTTACAAAACAATCTAATAAGCAAATTAAAAGTAATGCATGAAAGAGAGAATCAGCATTCGCTGTTGGTATTGCTGATTCTTTTTTTGAATGTTTCATAAGTTTTTGATGATTTGATTTCAATGGAAAGATCGTTCCACAATTTAGCACCCTTATACGAGAAGCTCTTTTGTCCGAAGGCCGATTTGCGATGAGGAACGGCCAAATCTGTTTTGGTATTGCGCAGTTCTCTCTTGCATGAGTCGGATAGCCTGACGAACATTTCTGTTAGGTAAGTGGGAGCTAGGTCATTTACCGACTTGTACACCATTTTTAAAGTTTCTGAATTGATAAGCTCGTTGATGGTGGGCCAACCAAGTTTTCTAATGATGGGTAGAGCTGAAGCATCATAAGCACTGTTTGTGACTATTCTTGCCGCCCTATTTTGGAGTTTTTGCAACCTATTTATAGCATTGATGCCAGAAACTCCCCACACCGGGCAGCTATATCTGAGGTAGGGTTCCACTAAACTTCTGTACATTTTCTGTACAGTAACAATGGGTAAATACTTTTGTCTCAGAACTTTTGTCATATAAAAGTTCCATGGTAGCGAAGAATTTTTCGAAGGAACACAGCAGTCCTGTTAAGAGGCGATTCTTGTTGGAGGTGAGGCTGTTGTCGAGACGTGATTGGTGTTGGGGGTGAGGCTGAAGCTAGATGCGCGCAAGGGGGAGGAAAACTGGGGGTCCGGGGGCTTGCCCCCGGGAAAATTTTCTGTGACCACGCCCTTTAGATCGCTGCAAAACGCCCCTATTTTGAAGAATCTACTGTTTGTTTTTCATGGAAAATTTCGAAAAAAGGACCTCAAAAGCACTGAAAAATAGATCGTTTTCAAATTTTAGATAACAACGTGATAGCTTGATATAAATCTTCATTCCTATAAGCATCCGTTTACAGAAACTGGAAGTAGTTCCATCTTAGTAATCATTTCCATCTTCCTCAACAATATTCACTTGTGCAAATTCTGACGAGCAACTCATTGAAAGCTTAATGCACAAACCATAAATGCATGACATTTTTTAAGTATGAAGGGTGCAAAATGAAGGGTGCAAAATGAATTGTAAATTTATCGTTTTTTTTAACCACCAAAAAAATGAAGGTAAAACGACCGAATTTTCGGGGAAAAGTCCAGGAATGTTTTGACCGAAAGCATTTGTCTGAAATTTCTTCGTCCGAAAATTTTGCGCCTATTGTGTCTATTTTTCCAATAGAAAACACACTTTTCTATCTATTGAAAAAGGAATTTTTTGCAGAAAAACGAACGAAGGACCTAGTTTTTTGCCGAAAGACCTACTTTTTCATCAAAAACTACGTTTTCGCGACCGAAAAAGCGATATTTCATGTACACATTTCGATTGCCATAAAGTAGCTATGTAAAGAAAATAGATTAATTCAATTTTTTTCGATTTTCCGACAAGAGTGGAAAACTAACGAATTTTCCGACAACATTTTCACAGGGGGGGCCATGGCCCCCCCTGGCCCCCCCGGCCACGACGCCACTGGGAAGATCGCGAACAATTTACATTGCGTTTCGATCGTTCTCAGTCAAAATGTCGTCATAGGAATCGAGCTAAGCTTCAGCTATGTTGGGTCAATTTTAAACGAAGATACTGAGAGTGAGGAGGATTATGGTGTCGTCAATCTTGGCACAAACGCCCCAAGGTGAGCCTCTCGCTGTTCATGGTCAAGCGCCAGTCTATCGTTTCGACGAATACAAAGACGGCATTTTACTGGCAACGATTGAAGCGAGGTTTGACCGACGAGTTGAGTTAACGTTGATAGTTGGCAAGAATGGTTTGCTTTTTATTCTGATTTATAGTGTTCGTGATCTGCAATGTTATTATTATATTCCTTCTTCCTTGCATTGCAACGAAAATACGTTGATCGTTTATGATCCAATTGAGTTTGATGGGCCTATGTGGTTTCTAACAGTCTGCCATCCATCATCATGGACCCTACAAATTTGTAAAATTTAACCAAATGCGTCACGGTAAAAGTAACCAAGTTTAAATATGAGAAAAACTGCATTTCTAGTATTTTCTAAAAAATGAATTCGAAGTACAAACTATTTCCGTTGCTTTTCGCAGTTTGATTACAAAATATTTTGGGCCTAGTGTATGTTTGACCTCCCTTCATTCACCTAACATACAGACAGGTATAGTTGGTCCTTTGGCAGTAGGAATAGATCATTCTAGCCATAGAAACTGGACTTAGCTTTTCACATACAAGTTATAAGTTCATCATTTTTATATGCAATGTCAGTCATTGAAAGCATGCCACTAAGAAACTGACTTAATAGTTGACTGCATCAAGCCGTAGTCCCCTGTCCTATTTCCAGGAAACAACTTAGGCCTATGCCGCCGAACGAAGCGTATCCACTGTATGTATCACTGTAGCTCTTTTTCTCGATCAGGAAAATGATGAATTGATCTATCTGGAACATGTTGGCTGTTTCCACAGCTCTCACCGTTCACTCCACCCGCAACACGGCGTTTCCCATCGTCATGTTTCTTCGGCATGCCACTCGCCACGTTGAATATTAAATGTTCGCTGTGTGTTTCGTAACTCGTAAAGACTGGTGCCTACTACTTATGACGTCACAAGAGAAAAATTTTTGTCGCACGCAAATGACGAAATGATGCAACTTTGAACGCTTATAAAAATACTTTGGAGTAAGATATTTGAATTTGGTTTTTTGAATATTGATGTGGACGATATGGTCTTCAATTTTAACAGCAAAACAAAAGATCGATTATTTGGTTGCATAAGCACTTTAAGACAAGAGTTTCAATTCTTCCCAATCTGTACAACAATTATGCCTTCAAACATTGTTGTGCGCGTTCGATAATTCTTTCAAGAAGACCACTGCAAACGCAAGCAATATTAAGGTACGCGCGAAACGACTGCTTTTGTTTCTGTTATTTGAGTGATGATATAACAGTCTTTTACAGGGAACTAGGATTGACTATCACTAGTGAGCTCCTTAAGATTCTTTCCGGTTCAATTTTTTCCAAAATGTACGGCAATTACGTCTTCAAGCAATGTTGCACGCGTTGATGGTTCTTTCCAGAAGACCTACGCAAAAGCTAGCAACAAGAAAGTACGCGCGGAGCGAGTGCTTTACTTCTTGTATTTTAGATTGATGATGTGATAGTCATTTATAAGGAACAAGGACTGAGTATCATTAACGAGCTTCATAAGGTTCTTTCCATTTTCATCTATAAAAGTTTCGGATGATCTACTAAATTTTCAGGCAATTTACATAACTTTCTGTTTTCGTTTCTATTCACTTTCTACAAACATGCTTGTTGGTTGTTAGAATTATTAGTTGAACTCATTCTGTATGACAATGCAAGGCTATAGGATATAACTATTTAAAATAAAATAATTGTACCTTGAACAGAGATGATAAAACACGACGTTTCGAGCTTAGCCCGTTATCAAGTGAAGAAAGATTAGTAGAACGGGAGTAAAAGGAAGAGTAGATTCGAAAGATGGGATCGAATAAAGAGGAATGGTGGTGACGCAACATAAATAAATAGTATAAGCAGGATAAAAGAACAAAAACAAAACAAAATATGTAAATAATAAAAAAAAAAAAAAAAAAAAAGCACACAGGGCAATGGTCAAAAGGAAGTGCTATGCTATGATAATGTTACTGTAAATAAGTAAATTGTTTGTTAAGTCCAGCAGGATAAAGAGTGGCGAGTTTGAAGATGATACGCTTTTCCAATGTTTTTCGTTTAGCGCTGTCTGTAGGGGCAAAGAGAAGACCAAGAATTGACATGTCTTCAGTTGAATGGTTTGGCAAATTGAAATGCTTTGATATATTACTGTCAAGGTCATTTTCATGTTGATCATTAAGGCTATAGGACCTGACATTAATAAAGGACTCATAGAGGGTACTCTAAAATTCATTCACGCAACTAAACGTTTTTGATTTCTGCTGTTGCAAAATTTTTGTGGGATTATATAAAAAAACATAATTGTTTGATCGATGAATTGAATGCAATTGCATCATGACTTTCTGAATAAAAGGGTAAAAGATTAAATAAATTTACCCTTAAAATTCAACGAAAATTCTTGGGTGAAACATTGCCTTGATAGAAAATACAGTAAAAATTGTGACAAAAATCGCCTAGCAATACAGCGCTAGCTAGGAATCGCTCTCATTCAAATGGAAAAAAACGAACAGTTTCTCGACACATTCTGAACGAATTTATCAAGTATCTTAACATTTTCTTGAATTGCGACTTGAGATATTTGCAAACACTTTTTTTTATAAAATGATGCATCGGCTAAATTAGAGCCAACATTTCTCAAAATTGAAACGCATAATTATCTATGGCTTTTCCAATGGGAAATTGGCGCAGTTTCACAAACCAACAATGTTTCTGTAACTTGAATTTTTTTCTGAAACTCGTCAAAACTAAGCCCACAAATTATCTTTTTACCGCAATAGATTCAATATCTTTCAATTGGGACAATAAAAATAAGTTATCTGAGGTCGACAAAGTTTTAAAATAAACCATCGGCAAATCAAATGACAAACTCTAAAACTGTGATCAAATTAAGCCTCAAATTGATTAGCATTTCAAAGTGATATTGATATAAAGGAAAAGCCTTGTAGGTCATTGCTACATCTCATACCTCAGAAGAAGGTTTTCGGAGCCAAAAATAGCAATCAAATGCTTGGCGAAGATGGGAAGATCTTAAAGTGAATGAACGGAGCTAAGTAGAGGCAATCTATAAATAGGACAAATAAAACTCCTACGCACGTTATTGTTCTGCTTGCTAAACAATATCCACGAACGTCTCGAAATCATCAAATGCAATAGGCTAATAATAGAATACCCATACTCCTTCGGCGCGGGGCTTTTATCTCTGTTGATTCTCTGTAAGCCGTAGGGCAAAGAGTTTTATACATCCAGAAATCCAAAAGTTCAGTCCTATATTGTTCATTTTCTTTTCTTGTTTAGCATGCGACAGATTTAAAATATGGGGATGGTCTTGAGCACAGTAATCATCCTGAATCTGAAAAGAAGAGACAAGTTTTGATCCACTTTTTGCGTCCTTATTCAGACATTTCAAGATATATTGCAAACAGTCTGGTCAAAGTATTTGAACATCCAGCCCATGTGGCACTCCTGTTAGTATCATTTTAATTCTTTTTGTATGCTTTTAAAACTTTACAAACATGTTACTAATTACCATACTTACAAACTACGTATGTATTACTGCAGAGACGATGCCACAGTGCCGCACGCTCCCTGCAGGGAGCGAAAAAATGTCTACCCTGTGGCCATTCAAGGGGAAATTAATTAAATGCTACATAACACTACATCTAACTACTATTACAAAAAAGATAATTTCAAATACAAGCGGAAAACGAAGGTACATGTGAGGGTAGCTTGCAGCCAAATACATCATTCTTCTAGGAGGACACTAAAACATAAACCATTCTTGACTTGACAATGACATCAGCCAATGTGACAAAGAAGTAAATTTTCTGAATCTACTAAGCAAGATCTTTTTTGTCACATTGTATTTGATTTTGAGAAAAAAGTGTTCAAATTTTACGTCTTTACTGTCCCAAAAGAAAAATACAACCATTTGTGTAACGTTTATTCTTCGATACCTCCGATAGGCCACGGGCAACAACAAGCATTTTTCTACTGCTTAGGGTTTTGGTAATGAAAAAATACTACCCAAGCTACCAGGGATGCCCATCAAAATTAGATTTACAACTCTTAGCAAAGAGTTCCACCGAGACAATTAAGCAAATTGCAATCAACTATAGAATTGCCTGACGGAGTTTGATAAGAAAAGTCAGATTCGAGTGAGTCTTTGTACTACGAAAGGATCATTGCAAAGGTGTTTCCTGATCTCAAGAAAGTTCTTTAATCAAAGTAGTGTTGTACGGCCAGCCTCAACATGACATATTAGTTACCTTCTCAACAGATACCATGCAAGAATTATGTATCTACCAACCAGAAACACTGATGGTAACGGCAACCATGACATATTGTACAGTTCTCTTTCAAGGCAATGAATAAATCAGCGTTCCATTGTGCGGAATACGCAGCGCTAGGTCATATATGCACTCTCAAGGAACAAGCACTGAGAAAATCTAACAGAAGGAACTGTTTATGCATTTTAAAAAACTTAACATTATCACAACCCAATTTTGGCAGGTTGAGCTATTGCAACCGAGTAATAGAAGCAAGCGTTCTCTTCAATCTTGAGTGATCTCCTTCTACAGTTATTGAAAATATTATTTCATTTGCAGTGCGATGTTTACTCTAAAAGTTTAAGGAAAGATTTAGAGAAGAGCTGCTGTAGTGGATCGCTATCCATTTTCACTGACCTTAAAGGATGATCTATGTGTTCTGAGGACTTTTAGCAGGGATTGCAAGAATGCTGAAACACGAGTGAAGCGAGCGCTTTTTCTTCCCGTTTTGAGATATTCTCAATCCGTTCATCGATATACCATGTGCGCTATACACAGCATCAACCAGAGGGGCGAGGAGGCAAGTCACCCAAAGCCTCATGGTCTAAGGCGCCTTATCGAATATCTCAAAAAAGCCCATTTAATGAATAAGTGTAATTTCTCATCTTTTTTCCAACAAATTTTCACTGAATACCTTCTCAGCCAATCTAAGGAGGGTGGTTACAGAACTTTCTTCCGAGGGAGATCCCACTGGATCTACTTTTTTGCATGCAAGGGTCTCATGCTTTGAATTTGTTCCAGGACCTCACCGATCTCTCAGGGGCCGCGGCTATACAAAAGTATGAAATTTGAAAGAAAAACAGTAAAGAATGCGGCGATAGCTGTGATTGAAACAGTTGAATGAAGCCCAAATGATAACTCGAAATGTATTTCTTGATTTTATCACTGATTTACAATTCATAGAATTTGGCAGAAAAAATGGAAATGGTCGTACCTTTCCACATCAAGAGTTAGCAAAAGAATTGCACCATTAATCGTTATGTTTCAGGCACCAACAGTTTAAATATGCTGTAAAGAAGGAACATAAAGTAAAAAGAAATTTAGGAAAATATGCATTGAAGATACAGCAATGATGAGAAATTCGCTATTGTGGTAAAGGCCACTTTCCAGTCTGCGAAATTTTGCGAGCGGGCGGAAATTCGATTGCTTACAAGAGAAAAGGTCGCTCTGAAGTTTAATAGAAAGTTATGGCTGAGCGACATTTCATTGTGTAATTTTCCGCTCCTGAGAAACTTCCACTGACTGGAAATTGGCCTTAATTCTAAAGGAAGCTGAAACCTTTCAGTGGAGTCCTGCAAACAAACTAAAAAACCACAAACAATGAATAAACGAATAAAAATATGTTCGTTGCGTGTGGTACTATGTAATTGAACGGTAATAAATTATATAAATGATTTAAGTACCAAAAATAGCCTAGATGTTTAAAACACGACGTTTCGAGCATATACTCGTTATCAAGTGACTCGAAATCAATCCAGCCGAGCAAAGAGAAGAGAAGATTAGACAAATAGGAAGGAATGCGAGATGCGACGTGACGTAGCGTAAATAGGGAATGGGGAATAGGAGGAATGCGAGAAAAGAGTAAGGAAGGACCTATTGCAGATAAGTAAATTGCTTATTTAGTCCATTGGGATAAAGAGTTTTTAAGTTAAAATCAAGCGTTTCTCCAAGGTCGTGCGTTTGGTGGTGTCTTGAGGTGCATATAATAAGCCAAGAATGGACATGTCGGCAGTTGAATGGTTGGCTGAGTTGCAATGTTTGGATATGTTGCTGTCTGGATCGTTTTCATGGTTTTCATCGAGGTGGATCTTGTTTCTTACATTACGTTTATGTTCCCCAAAACGGTTGTTGATTTGTCGGGAGGTTTCGCCGATGTAGAAAGATTGACATTTGGTGCAGATGATACAATAGATAACGCAGGATGATGAACAGGTAAAGTTAGATCTGATATTGAAGGTTCAGTTTTGGTTGGTGATAGGGGTCGATTGGTTGATGTGGGTGCAGGTCTGACAGAGGCGATGTTGGCAAGGGAAAGTACCAGGCAGTTGTTGCTAGGACCATTGTAAGATTAGCTGTTCTTGGTGGCCAACGAAGAGGCAGGCATAACTTGGGCCAAGTTTACTACCCATGGCAACGCCAGATGTCTGAAGATAATATTGACCATTAAATGAAAAGGCGTTAGTAGTTAGGACCAATTCAGCAAGGCGAAGAAGAGTGGTATATATTGTGGGCTTTGAAGGGTCGTTTGTCAAGGAAAATCTTTAGTGCTTGTGTCGTGCCCCTCGCTCAGGCCGGTTTTGCAGCAGGGACACGAATAAATTCTCGATATGTTTGTTAGCCAAGGCAAGTAACCATCTCAAATCATCTTTCGTAAAAACTCAACAACATGCAACAACTCAACGCAAGCACTTTATGTAATATAAGCGGGTATTACTTCATGTAACACAATGGCTGTTGTTGTTGTTAGCGTCCTCTTATTTAACTAACGAGTAAAGGGTGGGATTTATCTTAATTTAACCCCCGACATATGCCCCTTCTTCAAAAGAGTCCTCCAGGACAGTTCTTTCAATTTCTTTGATTGATCTACAGAAGAGTCCCTTGTAATTCGTTCTTCAAAGTCTCAATTTTCTTTTAAAGTTCGGTACTGTTTCTTTTACGATATGTACTGTCCTTTCTAAGCAATCTTCGTAAAATCGTTTAAAGTCATTCGATGACAATTGCAAGTAATCGATCGGCCGTTTCAATATACTTGTAACGATGCAAATGTTTCTATACTCTGATCAGTCTGGTTCTCTCAAGAATCGTTCTTGACATTTGGCAGTTCTCTTCATCGTTCGAAGTAGTTAATCTTTTTTTTTATATTGATATATCAAGCAGCGTGTTCGAGTTAAATCTCAGTCTATCAAACGGAAAATAAACGTATAATATTTCGCGAGTCCTTTCTCAGTCTATGATGATGTATAATCTTTAAAAACATTGTTGATACTGAACAGGAAATCGAAGTACTGGGTACATGAACGGCGGTCTAAAGTTAAAGTTCACTGGGTTTGGCCTAAAATACGCTTGATTTGGATCCCCAAACATCGGTGTTGGATTAAGTCGTGTGTAAGCGTTTGGATAGCTCTGATAATGCATCCTCTGTCCTGGTAACGGCTGACTTGTAGCATTGATACTTGAAACATCCCTTGCGCTTAAATCAAAAGATTGTCCGGGCCCATAATAAGTCAAAATTTGTGGTGGTCTTCTCTCTCTCTGTGGCCGTACATTGTGCACTTCTGTGTTCGTATCACTGTTCTCGGATAAATTATCACTGTTCTCAGATCCTGGTTCTGGCTCTGAGCTCTCTAAAGTTGGATCATTCTCTGTCTGTTGTTCAATCGCCTGATTGGTTTCTACTCTTGAATTACCTAATTCGTTGAGAGTGTTTGGATAAAACCCTTCAAAATCGTCCGCATCATCACGTGAATTATCCTCTGCATTTGCAGCACTAGCATTCGTTATCTTATTTTGATCTATTTTCTTTGTTTTCCCTTTGTTTGTCTGTCCTCTCTCTACCCCTTTGTCATTCTTCTGTACGTTATTTCTCTCTGTGCTCTCTGAGCTCAAATGTTCACATGGCAGTAACATATTCCTATGAACAGTCCTAATTCTTCCTTTCTCGTTATTTTCTGGTCTTACTGAGTAAACAACGCCTGAATCGCCTTTGCAATCCACTACTGTGTATACCTCCTGCTCCCAAAATGACCTTAACTTTCCCGGACCTCCCTTCTCTCCCACGTTTCGAATAAGCACTCTATCTCCAATTTCCAATCTATGTGTAATTGCATTACTGTTGCGTCTAATTCTGTCACTCGCCTTTCTTTGATCCGACTTTCTGCTTGCAATCTGGTAAGCTTCTTTCATGGATGCTTGCATATTCCTCAAGTATTGGCTATGGCTTATGGTCTTCGGTGGTAATTTCGTCTGGAGAATGAGATCGATTGGCAGTCTGGGCTCTCTTCCGAACAGGAGATAATATGGAGAGAAACCAGTTGATGAGTTTCTCGTGCAGTTATATGCATGTACAAGATGGTTTAGGCTATCTCTCCATCGCGATTTTTGAGATTCTTCAAGCGTTCTTAGCATAGAAATGATCGTTTGATTCATTCTTTCACACTGTCCATTTGTCTCTGGATGGTATGGGGTAGTACGTGATCTGGTAATACCACATAGCTTTTCTAGATGGTGGAAAAGTCCGTTTTCAAACTCTTTCCCTTGGTCGTGTAGCAAGCGTGCAGGAATTCCAAATCGAGGTATGAAATCTTGGTACAGGTGTCTAGCTGCAGTTTTGGCAGATTTATCCTTCGTAGCATATGCTTGTAGATATCTTGAGAAGTGGTCTACAATCGTTAGAATATATTCGTAGCCCCCAGAACTTGTCTCTAAATGGACGAAATCAATCGAAATCAGATCCATTGGGCTTGATGACGTGATACTTTGTAACGGTGCTCGTTTTTTCTGATGCGGGCGTCTTTGTTTCAAACAGCGACAAACTTTAGTCACATAGTGCTCTATGTCTGATTCCATCTTTGGCCAGAATACCCGTTCACGTGCAAGATGAGTAACTCTATCTACCCCTAAATGGCCCATCTTGTCATGGAGTTCTTGGTATATCAAAGATCTTAAGTTTGCTGGTAAAACTAACTGGCTTTGATCACGAATTTTTCTTCTCAGGATCTCATTTTCATCCAGATACAATCTGTTCCATTGGTTTAGCAAACATCTTGTAAATTCATTCTCTTGTTTCCTTTGGTTTGTACCCAACCTCTGGTTTTGTTTTTTGAGTTGAATAATGCGGTTAATGGCTACATCATTTCTCTGAGCATTCTTGACTTCAGATAAACTCAATATGTTCTTTGTACTGTTATCACCTAGTTTTGCTTCAACCTGTGCTAACCAAGTGAACCATGTTTCATTATTGCTTGCCTGTGCGGAGACACCTGACACTATGGCACTAATGTCACTAGCTGGTACATTCTCTGTGCAACTGGTAAACAATTCATCAAGGCCTAATCTGGACAAACTGTCAGCATCTCTGTTTGCAGTCCCTGGACGATACTTAATTGTAAAGTTGTAATCTGCTAATTCGTTTACCCATCGCTGAGATGTAGCATTTAACTTGCTTGTTGACAAAACATATGTCAAAGGATTGTTATCTGTGTAAACAACAAAATGATTTGCATGATACAAGTAGTCTCTGAACTGAGTGCAAATAGCCCATTTCAAAGCAAGAAACTCCAATTTGCCACTGTGATACTTGTAATTCTTTTCTGCTGGTGTTAAACTTCGACTTGCATAAGATATGACTCTGAGTTTTCCCCCTTGTCTTTGGTATAGAACGGCGCCTAATCCTTTTTCTGATGCATCTGTGTGTACAATAAAAGACTTTTCGAAATCAGGGTAAGCTAACACAGGAGCACTTGTGATGCCATCAACTAAAATTTCAAGTGTCTCTTGGTGTACCGTATTCCATGAAATCACAGCTGATGATGGTAACTGTCCAGACTTTGCTTTATTCCCTTTATCTGTTCCATTGTGTTTTACTTCTAAAAGATTGAACAAAGGTCTTGCTATCTTTGCATAATCCTTTATGTAACGTCGATAGTATCCAAGAAGTCCAAGGACGTGTCTCAAATCACCTACAGTTTTAGGGGATTGTTCTTTCAAAGCTTTGACAACTTTAATACTGTCCGGATCAGGATAACACCCCTCAGATGTCACAATACGGCCTAAATATTTTACCCTGTCTCTGAAAAGTTCACATTTTTGTGGTTTCAACTTTACTCCTTTACTCTTCAATTTCTGTAGTACTGTCTGCAGGTGATTTACATGTTCTTCGAATGTTTTAGAAAACACAAGAACATCATCTAAATAAGGAACAGCAAATTTGTCTCTTACATCATCTAAACAGCCCTCCATGAACCTCTGAAACTGCGCAGGAGCATTCATAAGGCCAAATGGTATACGATGCCATTCTAGCAGTCCCCAGGGTGTAACAAACGCTGTAAGATGTCTACTCTCTGGATGAAGAAATGCCTGGTGGTATGCTTTCCCCATGTCCAAGACGCTAAACCAATTATTACCTATAAGGCCATCAAGGGTTTCTTGTACCCTTGGAAGTGGATGTCTGTCCGGGATTGTCCTTTTATTCAGCTCTCTGTAATCCACACATAAACGTAACCCCCCGTCTTTCTTACGAACAGCAACGATTGGTGAGGAGTATGGGGATTCCGATTTCACTACCCACTTCCTATTTAGAAGGTCTTGAATATAATTCTTTACCTCTGGATACAAGGGTCTTGGGACACTATTGTATCGTTTCTGTACCGGTTTGTCACTGGAAAGACTAATTTTCATCTGAAATTCTTCAATGCAACCAGTGTCATCCTCATTTTCTGAAAATGCATCTTTCTCTTTATGTAACATTTCTACAACTGTTTCTCTTTGTTCTTCTGTTAACATACTTAAGTTAATGTTTTCAACGGTACTCTTTCTCTCAGTTGACTTTTTTCCCTCTGGTTCAATCTTTCTTTCATTTCCTGTTACATGAGCTTGCGTATTCTTTGTTTCTTTTTGCATCTCATCAAATTTAACATTCAAGGGTGTAACTGATGTAACTAGCTGGAGATGTCCTATGACTGTATGCGGTCTCAGGATTATCTCTGACTTGCTGTTATTTGTTACTGGTATGGAAACTTTACTTGATTTCCCTCCCTTTAAAGTCAATAAAACTGAATCAACTGTGAGACTATCAGGTAAATTATCAACAACCGCAGGCTCAAACATAGTAGGACTTCTGGCTTTCATAGGCCCTGTATTTACTCTGCAAGTGACATTAATACTGGAGCCACCTGGAATTTTGACTATGTTCTTTGGTGTCTTCACATCACAGAAAAATTCTTTACTTTGGGTTTGAATCAATTTGACAATACCCTTGACTTTACTTTGACTTACACTTGGCATCAAGTTCTGCAGATTTGACAAAGTATTTGATTCAGTTAAGTCATATTTGTCTGGATTCATCAAGATCTCCTCAATAACATTATATCCAATTATCATGTTATCAACCTGTGTTTCAGGGACAAGAAATGGAACTTTTATTGCTTGAGTCTCCTTCCAGTGTAGAAGTTGGAAGTCTAATTCTACAAATCCAAGAAAAGGCAAATCTGAATTATCAGCTGTTTTGAGAACTAACTGTTCATTTTCATCTAAAAGTTCTGAAACATTTCTGATCTTCAACTGAGGTTCATACTGTGATAACCACCATCTTGGCAGAATTGAAACTTGAGCCCCACTATCAAAAAGAGGCTGTGTTTTACGTCCATCAATCTTACATTCTAACAGACAACGATTCCCAACAAGTCTAATAAGCTTATCATGTTTCTGAGGGTCAATGTGACTGACAAAAGTTCCAATATTTGCCAATTTTTGTCTCCCCTGCCTCTCCAAAAAGCTAATGGCCTCACAAAGTTTCTTATGATCTGCCCATCTTTCTTTTTGACATTTCTTACTGCAGTAGACAACCGATTCACACTGAGCACAGCTAAATAGTGTTGCACCCTTTTCTCCCTCTTTAGAACAATTATTACACTTGTGGGACACTTGTTCCTCCCCGACTACAGTTGTCCCCCCTGCTGTAGCCGTTGGCCGTTTCCCTGACTCTTAGACTTCTTGCAACCACGAGCAAAATGTTCTTCAGATCCACACAGAAAACAGTGACTGCATTTTGGATTGTTTTTCTCTAAACATTGCTGACAATGATTACCCCTTGATTGTTGTCTATCAGGATATTTTGGGTTGTTATGTGCCTTTAATTGAGCAACCTCTGCTGTCAATGCTGCCATCTGTTGAGATAATGCCTGTACTGCCTGTGCAACATCATTTTTTGGAGCTTTTTCAGGTTGTATTTTCCCAACTGGTGTACTTTCTATGCCTTGAACTTTTGCTGTTTTACTCTGTTTCTGAGCAAGATTTGGTAGACGTTTTCCTCTCTCAGTTTCTGCTGATACTGCTATTCCCATCTGATGAATCAATTCTTCATCACTTGTTTCAGGTTTTAAGTAAGGACGTATCTTAGTACGGATAGCTTCTTGAATCAAACCAACCTCTAAGGTTTGCAAAAATAAGCCTTGGACTAAAGTTGGGTTGTAGTGTACCCCCTCATCAGTCTCAGATGCAAACAGTACCTTTTGTCTTACTTCAAGTGCTCTAATCAAAAACTTATTTGCATCTTCTGCTTGCTCTTGTGTCATGGTACTAAGCTCCTTGTATAATTCTGTGGCAGATTTTTCCTTAAAATGTGTTCTTAAAATTTGCAAAAGTCTTGGCAAGGTAAGGTCAAGAACAGTCTCCAAATATGTTCTTAATGACAACCCTGGTGTGAACGCGCGCAAAATTGCACTTGTAATTTCTTGCTCATCATATCCCTTAGCTTTAGCCTCTCTTATTTGGCGCATGAGACTAATGAAAGAAATTTTATCCCTCTGGTAAGCTTCTCCAATCTGACCCTGTATTTTCAATTCTCGCCTAAACATGGAATTGTTAATTAGGGCATTAAAACTGGGGTTTTCTTCATTGGATGGAAGTGCTTCACTTGAACCAGTTAAAGAGCCTGTAGTAACAACCTGTTGCAATGATTTAACAATAAGATCTAACATTTTCTTCTTTTCCTCAACATCATCAACATCAAAAGATTTCCTTATAGACTTGATCACAACAACTTTTGGTTTGGCTTCCCAAAATTTCTTGTCAATACCCAAATCATCAGCTAATTTGACTAAATTATTCAGAGAGCTACTCATCATAAGCTCCTCTACCTCAAGCTCAAATTCAGCTGACTCAGCCATGCTTAAAATAACCTTTTAGTTAGGCCTAACTTTTCAGTCAAAACAATGTGCACAATCAATCATCAATGTCAACTTTTCAAGGAAATCACGAAGATAATTGTTGTCAAATAATCATATCATTGAACCTAAAGTGGATGTTTAGTTAGTCTAAAGCACAGTTGTTTCAAATTCATTTCTCACGTGCCACGAATTTTCTTCAACACAAATCACAACTACTGTACTGCACTTGTACTCTCTCCTCCCATGCAAAAAAATGTCTGCAACCACTGTGGTTCAAAACACTGGCCATCAAAATGTCGTGCCCCTCGCTCAGGCCGGTTTTGCAGCAGGGACACGAATAAATTCTCGATATGTTTGTTAGCCAAGGCAAGTAACCATCTCAAATCATCTTTCGTAAAAACTCAACAACATGCAACAACTCAACGCAAGCACTTTATGTAATATAAGCGGGTATTACTTCATGTAACACAATGGCTGTTGTTGTTGTTAGCGTCCTCTTATTTAACTAACGAGTAAAGGGTGGGATTTATCTTAATTTAACCCCCGACACTTGTAAGCCATCATTGTGGGGAATGCAAGTGTACAATGATTTAACAACCATAGTGAACAGATATTTATGTGGTCCTGTGAATCTGAATTCTTTAAAGATGCGAAGGGCGTGGGAAGAATCTTTGACATAGGTAGGAAGATCTTGGACGATTGGTGTGAAAATTGAGTCAAGGTAGGCTGCTATTTGAAAAGTGGGGCAGGAAACGGCTGACACGATGGGGCGACCAGGATTATTGGGTTTATGAATCTTGGGCAGCATATAAAAAACAGAAGTTCTAGGATGTTGAAAATATAGTGCAGAGGCATCGGAGGGGGGATTTTCGTTGTTGATTTCTTCTTTGACAAAATTTATGATGGTTTTATTGAAGGATTTGGTTGGATTCTTGTTTAGTGCTTGGTAGGAAGTGGTTTGCAGTTGAGAGTGACCTTCCTGAAGATACAAATCTTTACTCCAAACAACTATACGTCCTCCTTTGTCGGCTGGTTTGATGACAATGTCGTCCTGATTTTTTGGTTGCTTTAAAGCATTCCATTCTTGAGATGTGAGGTTGATGTGAGGTTGTTTTTTTCTCTTCTCTTTGCTCGGCTCGATTGATTTCGAGTCACTTGATAACGAGTATATGCTCGAAACGTCGTGTTTTAAACATCTAGGCTATTTTTGGTACTTAAATCATTTATATAATTTATTACCGAATGAATAAACGAAATACGAATAAACAAACAAAACGATAGAAGTACATGCTTATCAAAATAATGTACATGTCTGTGGAATGTTAACCTGTGAATAAATGGTTTCTGTTTTTTCAAATGCAGGACAATTTTGATAGTCTATTTTCTCTTTCTGCAAGAAAAGAGAGAATAATGATGGTTTTGAATAGGAAATGTTGCATCTCAGCCATTTAAATAAATCATAAAACATGCTGATGGTTTGGCTTGGTTCTATCTTTCAGAAATAAATTCCGAAAGATTTCTGTCAGCCACTTCTGGGAGGGCAGAGAAAGGGGGAAACTATAGGCGACCAAGATATTAGAGAGATAGCAAGCTGTTGAAGAGGCTGAGATTCGACAGATACATTCCGTCCACCTGACACACCCTTCGGTTAGTAAATCTTTTTAACATTTCGTCAATTGCCAGTAAAACAAAAAATTGACTACATTTTCACAATCGCCAAACAAATTGTCATAGAACGTCCAAAATAAAGGAGCCGACCGAACTGTTATACTTTTCACCTTTTGGATATGAGTCTCCAAATGATGTCATTCTAAAAAGTAAACTCTACACTAAAAATCCATGGAGTTTAGCAAAACATAAATACATCGCCCTAAAAATTGTAGAAATATGTTTCGTATGATAAAATGACATAAATACATCCACTTTCTTGAAATCCTGTCAACTAACAAGAGATAATTGTTATTTTTATAGTTGCAATTCTTTAAAGTAAATTAGTCACTAGAGTAACTGAAATCTAGCTGTCATACGCGCAGTAACCTCAAATACATTTTTTGTCTATATGTCGACTTCCAAGCGCATCAGACCACAAGGAAGTGTTTTCACAAGTATTAGAGCTATTAAGTGCCTCCTCTAACCAAGAATTAAGTCTGATACTGTTATAGATTAGTTATAAAAAGTACTGTTAAAACCGACACAAAAAAGTCAATACTACAATGAGCTGATCAGATACAAGCAGAAAGCCCTTTAGGATTCCATTATACTAGTAATCTTCACAGCTTTTGCAAGAAAACATTTGTAACCATAGAGAAATCTATCTAAAATTATGACGGATTATTTTCAACTGATCTGCCGAGATTTAACATTGTTGTTAGGCTCTGTAAATGTTTAGACCACTCAGATATCGATTGTTCGTCCAAAGTAGATATGCTTTATGCAGATATGTTAACCTACAGCTATGATTTGTCTAAGATTTATCTGTTTTGGGTATCTTTCATTTTATCGCAAAGAATTTATTTCTACTAAGCATGAAAAGGTAGATTATACGAACGCCGAGAAGCAAAATTAATCAATGCAGTGTCATGGCATTTCATTTCGATGTGACCACACCGCGTGATTCCTTTAGACTGGAATTACGGAGAATTGGTGACCCTCTTCACTCTTAAGGAGCCATGTATTGTCAGAGCAGGGATTTTAGCCACCAACCTACAGATTGGTGGGCCTATACGCACTGTCATTGAGCTACCTCTGTAGAAACAAAATTGTCCCAGCATGCGTGCTTCACACACTCTTAGCTCCCAGCAACGTTCTCGAGCAAATGTGCAATACTGGATATTTTCCCTCTTTCATTTCAAAGCGAATCAATGAATTTAAGAGGTTCAAATCTTGATTTATTGTCTCAAAAAGAACAGTATGTCCTCATATCACATTTGCTTGACTACGTCATTTCACGCTAAACTTCAGCTTGGTCAGTTTCTATCTGCCAAGGCACTTGTTCCCTAAATTTGTTCCCATTGAGTAAAACTAGTTCATAAATTTCGTAAACAGTCCCTTTCTCCTGCCTTAAAAGTACTCCGTTATCTGCCGTGCAAGTGACGTTCTTTTGACGTCCTGGAACGGTTACTATATCGCAAAATCGTAAAAAATTCTTGTGCAGCTATGTAAATACAATTGTTTTGTCCTTGAAAAATTCTCTATCTGTCTTTTGATAAAGTGTTCATTTTTTGCTGTTAAACCGATTTTTAATAGTAAAAATTGTTCATGAAAGACAACAAAAATTTTTGCCCTCTGGCAATTACGTTGGCCACCTCTATCAATGCAATCCTGTAGTCTTCCATGTCAAACGTGGTCCTTCTATCTTCTCAACATGTGGTAGTAACACGGTAGTAAAGGCCAGTCAACTTTGTTTGAAATCGATGGACGTGGTTTTCCAAGTAAAAGTACTGCAAAAGAAAGTTACAGAAATCAAAGTTATCGTTATCATCATTATTCATTATTATCAATTTCTTTATCGTTGGATTACATAAACAAGATAGCTAAAAGTAATCAGTTAATTAATTCCAACGTTAATGATGGACAGCTTGACAGAAAGCCAGCATAGAGCGGGGATAGCTTAGTGGCAGTACGCTCGACAACTATTCGGAAGGTTGGTGGTTCGAACCTGCCGAGCCTGCTACGTAGAGTGACGAGGGTCACCAGCTCTCTGTAATTCCAGGATAAAGGAATCACGAGGTGAGGTGTCGTCACATCGAGAGGAAGGACCAGGACACTTCTCAATGTTCTAAAACTACCATCGGATGCTAGGTAGAAATATCGGAAAAGAGCAAGCATAATCACTTGAGAATAAAGTCCCAACCTACTTAAGCAGAAAGTACAATAAAAAAGAAAAAGTAAGCTAACAGAGCTACGATCCATTTTGTGCTCAACATGCTTGGCGTAGCAGCACAAATTTGGCCAAATGTTTGCCGTACAAATTTACAAGAAGCTTGATTGATAATGAATCGCGCACAGCCTTCTTTTCTGTGGAAATAAATAACAAGACAGCCAGCTCAGTTATTCTCTGTGCAACGCTGAAAAATATCGCATATAGTTAGCTGTTAATGGATGTTTCTCGACCTTCTGAACAAATTTCACAATATCTCAGTTGCAACCAAATAGTCTCGTTGCATTAACAATTATCTTAAAAAGCATATGGAGTGAGTTGACGTCATCACACGCTGTTGATATATGATGTAGGTTAATGTGTGGTAGCCAAATATGTGCTGTAAGTGTATTCTACAAATTGTTCATTAAATGATGATAATAAAAACGAAGTCTTCAACATCTTGAAGTACAGGTAAATATTCTTTGAACAATAATCATTAATTTGGGCGTAGTCCATCATTTGCATTTCATACCTTCATGGAAGCCGTTTTGTAGATCAAAATCTAAGCTGCTTCCTCAGCAAAAACATATCTCTTGAATCAGATTCCTTCAATAGGCTCATAGAAGCCTCTAAATACTTCGAAGACAATAGAAAGCGTTTGTATGATTGAATGACTGACTGATTGATTGATTAAAACTGTTGAATATTTGATCGATTGATTGGCTGACTGAGACTGGAAAATACGCAATAGCTATATAAATGACATCAGATACTACTGATTGATTGATTGATTGATTAAAACTGTTGATTATTTGATCGATTGATTGGCTGACTGAGGCTGGAAAATACGCAATATATAAATGACATCAGATGCTACCTCGATCACTCTGAAAACTTCACTCTAAGCAGCTTGACGGCTAAACTTATATTCGTGGCAAATGCAACAAAATCTTAAAACCTACTGATTAATGATTTCAGAAACAGAACGCGAAAATTGAAATTTACTCATATACCTTAATAGAGCTCTCCATTCCCGTATCTTTTATGCTTGTATTTGGTCTTCCTTTTGGGTAATTATGTAGTAGTTTAAGTAAGGTTGCAACCAAATATTCAATTTGGACACAACCTATCTTTGAACTAAATCTAATGATAACAATCACTTTGCTGCCAGCTACCTTAACTTGCAGCTTCGTTTTCTCCTCCTATACGTTCAATGTATAATGGTCATGGGGTAGATATAAACTGAGAACATTTCGTGGTAAAGCATCATACATACTGCATGCGTATTGGTTGTTTATCGTGATTTTTTATGAAAATAAAAATAAAAAAGTTGTTTACATTTACAAATACTTTCCTCCGTGCTATCGCTTACAAAACAAAAGTTCGAATGTACCATTATAAGCTGCCCTATTAACGTCTTTGGCACCATTGTACTTACATAACGGATGTCCTTGAGTATCCAGTAAATTTGTACAATTGTGCTCTCACATATGTAGAGAGGTGAACCGTTTCTTTATGCCTTATAAGGTGGGTTTAGGACACATAACTTGCTTGTCACCCTGTAGACATGAACCAAAATACTAAATCTTTGCGTTTATCGCCATTTTAAGCATGAAAGCCAGTATAAAACTGTACAGCGAATTTCTATTGAGTTATGTTAGAGTTAAGCTAAGCCAGTCAGGAGCAGCCAATGTTAGATATTACTTTGTTCAGAAATCCAACAACAAATAAAATGGCTTTTCGGTATCTGGACTTATTCACCGATTCAGTATCACTAACTAGATATCATTGTGCTGCAAATTTTTACATGCACATGCGTCTCCTGGCAGCTGCACATGCGCATGCCTCCCCTGCTGGAGCAGAAGCCTCCACTGGATGTAGACACTAACGGCCCCAAAACATTCTCAGGCCTAAATCTCTATCTGTGATATATAGTTGATTGTTTATCAATAATTCCTACATTTCCGCTGGCTTTTGATTATAATATGATATGATTACAACGTGCAATTTCTAGATACATATCAATGGTGACCCATGATGACTAAACACAGTTTTTCATGCAATCCAATTTGTTCTCTTTCTTTAATCCCTTGGTCAGATTTTCAGTGTTTCCCAGAGCAAGCTCAAATGAAAATTCTTGTATTGTTTTGCATGTCTGGATAAGCTGGCCTAAAGCCTTAATCCTACTTTATCATCTAAAGCTAGTTCGGTGTTGCTAGCAGATGTGTGACCCAAGTGAAGTTTTTTCAAAGCCATGAATTTTGATTTACTGAAGTCTATTCTTAGGTTGAGTTACTGAAAATCGTGAACGAGGGTACGAGTCCAGCTCTAGCCCTCTTAAGGTAACTCTGCTTTCCGCTCTAGTGCACAGCGAAATGCCGTTTCTCAAAACCACTCTCCTCAGAAAACAGTTAATTTCTCCAATATTATTCGGCCTATCGAAAAGCGGTAAAAAGGATGTTGTTCTGTATAATCTGGGCAATCGAAAGATGTATAAATCGCAATGTTTCTGTCAACCCTAGTTTCGCAAATCCTAGTTCAAATCTTTCTGCTAATTTCAGAAAAGTGGATTTATCTCCAAAACTACTCGAAAAATGTTCGATTTTTTTACGTTCCATCTTTAGCTAGGTTGTTGATCTACAACTTTGCCAAGTCTGATTGAAAAAGTTAGGCTAGATTTCCTGCAATCGAATTTCGTATTTCTGTTTACTTTTCGACAGCAAAATGGAGAAACCTTGGTCAACAGATTGCCATGCTATGAAGCACGCTTGCTAAAGCTCAGGCTTGAAATAACTTTCAGAAGTTTTTCCATTGGAAAACAAATGAACGTCATCTTTTGGGAATACCATACGCAGGTCTCAAAAGAAATCCTTAGTGCGCTTGAAAAAGTAACATTTGCATCTATTGATTAAAAATTACTGATTTTTACCAGCAACTTCACGAAACCATGCTTTGGGTGTCTTTCGAGACTTTCGTAAGCATTCACAGATTATCAACTTCTTTTTAGAGTCCACAATGAGCGTAGATCTTAGATCAAGAACTAATTTTTTTTGCAAAAACATTCTACGGGCGTTCAAATCGTTCTGCTTGGGCTAAACTGTTGACCAACGCTTTTCCCCTTCGATGTCGAAAAGTAAACAGAAATGTAAAATTCGATTGCAGGAAATCTAGCCTAGCTTTTTCAATCAGATTTGGCAAAGTTGTAGATCAACTACTTAGCTAATGATGGAGCGAAAAAAAATCGAAACTTTTTCGAGTAGTTTTGGAGGTAAATCCACTTTTCTGAAATCAGCAAAAAGATTTGAGCAAGGATTTGCGAAGCCAGAGTTGACGGAAACATTGCGATTTATACATCTTTCGATTGCCCAGATTATACAGAACAACATCCTTTTTACCGCTTTTCGATAGACCGAATAATATTGGAGAAATTAACTGTTTTCTGAGGAGAGTGGTTTTGCGAAACGGCATCTCGCTGTGCACTAGAGCGGAAAGCAGAGTTACCTTAATTGCTCAATTTTTTCTCTTCAGCCCGGAATTTCGAATACTGCCTTATTCTTAATGAAGTCTGCGCATTTTCATTAGACTAGAGTCCTAAATAATGTTTTCAATAATAGGAGATCGTGCTAAAGATTGGGTAATGGACATTTTTGGCATGATCCTTTGCGTGAAATCGTAAATCAACTACTCAAATCAATCGAAATTATCTGAGACGTAAGGAGTCATGGTAAAAGATTCCCTGATACTATTTCTCGCGCATGGACAAATTAGAAAACACTTTTCAAAGGGAAATGGGACCTGTCGATGCCACCATACATCATCTTTTTCAGAATATTCATCTGTTTTAGAATAAAAGTTGTCTCAATTTGACTTTTATAGTTTTATGTTCAAAAATTGAGCATGTGATCCAAATCCTTACTTTCCTATAATTGAGGTTCCTAAGATGCTTTTATCAGACAACATAAATTCTAAGAAAATAATTCTTTCTTTTCAGCCGTTTTAAAACGCATTCGATTAACTAGTAGTAAATAATATTTAACAAATGCCGCTATTCTTATCTTAATTTCGGCGAGTTATTGTTTCATGTTGAATTGTGGTTGAACTTAAGTACGCTCAACACAAAAAGATAACCCTGCAAAGAAGGCAATTGGCGAACACCGAAGTAAAAAGAGAGGTTCTTAGGGTTTACTGGGGGTAAAATGGGTAAGTCTGGGGTAAAATCAGTAGGGCGAAGAAGTTGGATAAATTTGCTAAAATCTTTGTTCACAGCTTTCTCAAGCTACAGCCGCTCGAACTACCCTCTTTGGCACAGCAAATGTTGATTTATCAGTTCAGGGTCTACTGTTTTCCAGCAATCAACATTATCCATTTTACCCCAGCCTTCCTACTTTACCCCAGTAGACCCTATCAATTTTATGCTAATTCTCCTCCACTGCCTGTGGCGTTGCCTTCCTGGTTTCGTGAACTGCAAATGTACAAAATCTTTGAAAGTTTCTTTCTTGGTATAGATTTCATTAAATTCAAGCTTCCTTTCTTTCCAGACTTCAGAGAACTCCATTCCTCAGACTTCAGAGAACCCCGATGAATTAAAAGAAAGGAGTACAAACAAGCACTTTAGCAATTGTTATTAACAATAACGGTTTTCCGTCACAACCACACCATTCCTTTCGTTCATTGACCTAAAAATGAATATACCAATTTGTTCTATCCAATCATAGACTGTTGTTATTGTTGTTTTGTTCCTTTGTTTTATATAGCCAACTTCGCAATAACATTGCAATTATGTTAGGCGGAGAAGCAAAACCAGGGTCGTCTTTTTTGGTGATCTCCCAACGATCGAAATTTTGATAGATCGAAAATCGTGATTTTCGAGACTATATTCTGCTCTGCACCGCTGCGCAGCAATAATAACGCTTCAAGTCAGTGACGAGTGGTATCGCCCATTATGTCCATCTCGTCGCGAACTTTTGAATTAGGTCCTCAAAGAGATATCAATGACAAAACAAAGTAGCCAGGCCTTATCATTAACTAATAGAAAAGACATCAGAGAGTGTTGAGTTTTTCACACAAACTTTACATATTGATTTTAGACGATTTTCTAGCGGCATCTTACGGCATTTTACGTAAAAATGGCATTTTCTTCAGGTGTCGCCCATTATGGCCAACGGGCAAACAAGTTACACTGCTCTCCAGTGCAAAGTTTTGAAAGGAAAATCAGTTTTAAGTACTGTTATTTGCTTATCACTGAGAACTGTTAACGCATACATTTCAAAAAGAGTTAACCAATAAATCAAGTTTTGGCAATTCAAATGCATGCTTCGATTGGCTGTAAATGCGCATGGCATGCAAGGATGAGTTTTTGGCGTACGGTTCTAAAGTGCAAATTAACTGAGGTTAACTGCAAATTAACTGCTACATTTTTGGGGGTCTCATTAACTGTTCAAGTCAGTTAGTGAGATTTTCACCAAATGTAAATTTTCCATTTCAACGTTTCGAAGTGACTGGAAACTTCCCAGGTAAACTGGTTTGTATAATGGGCGACAAAAATCACAGCACTCGGACTTTATGACCTTGAACTAACTCGTCGGGTTTCAATGTAAAGTGACTGGAACTTTAGTGAAGGTCAAATTATGATAAAACTGATATCAGCAAACCCCCCCCCCCCCGTGTAAGTGCCCCGGTGATTTCCTCGGTGAAAATATCTCGGCGACTAAGTACATTGTACCCCAGTGATTTCCTCGGTGAAAATATTGGAACAAAATCAGTCCCCGGACAAGACGTGACTCTCCCCGGTACAAAATGCAACACAAGTAAAACCTCGACAGCAGCTTGGCGAACCCCGGGGTGAATTTTGAGAAAACATTTCCTCGAAGAAACAGTTCCCCGCCAATGATTATGCCGTCTTCACTACACAATTGGAACTCCCTCTGAAAATTTGACCATATTTTAAGGTCACTAGGACCTCGGTGAACAATTGGCCTCTCACCGGGGCACTTAGATGGGGGTGTAGCGAAGAGTTCCTTAGCCAGCGCGCAGACTCGACTGGTTATGCTGAAGTAAGTTTAGTTGAATTAAAATTTGATGGTTTTGTCTAAGATTTCCAGCGCAGTTGCAAATTGATTTCTAGTACTCAGTGCCCTGCAATTGAATTTCTCTTGCTAATCAGCCATGATGGGCGACACCAATCTATGAAACTTATCTCAAAGCATATTAGCTTCTCGCAAGAGGTTCCTATCAGTCCAAATCGATCCCAGCATTGGTTTACTGACAGCAAGTACTTAAAAGCTCTTCAAGGATATCGAGACCTTTATCGTGTAACTGTTTAAAACTTGCATGACTAAAAATTTGTCAATGAGTAAGTAACTCATATCAAAGCATTTTTAGCTT
The DNA here is from genome assembly GCA_039566865.1 of Aurelia coerulea. Taxonomy (NCBI): domain Eukaryota; kingdom Metazoa; phylum Cnidaria; class Scyphozoa; order Semaeostomeae; family Ulmaridae; genus Aurelia; species Aurelia coerulea. Next base: position 11,726,895 of record CM076958.1, on the reverse strand, counting down.
CTCGCAAGAGGTTCCTATCAGCGCAAAATAATCCCAGCATCGGTTTACTGACAGCAAGTACTTGAAGCTCTTCAAGGATATCGAGACCTTTATCTTGTAGCTGTGTAAAACTTGCATGACTAAAAATTTTGTCAATGAGCAAGTAACTCATATCAAAGCATTATTAGCTTCTCGCAAGAGGTTCCTATCAGCGCAAAATAATCCCAGCATTGGCTTACTGACAGCAAGTACTTCATCATCATCATCATCATCATCATCATCATCATCATCATCATCATCATCATCATCATCATCATCATCATCATCATCATCATCATCATCATCATCATCATCATCATCATCATCATCATCATCATCATCATCATCATCATCATCATCATCATCATCATCATTAACTTATTACAAAGTAGGCTGAAAACAAAACCATAGCTAAAATTACAGCTAATTAAGGCCTACTTATTTACAAAATTTACAATCTAATCAAAAAATAATATGTATATGTATAATTACAGTAATTTCACTAACTATCCTGTTATGAACCCAACCTGTTGTACATATGTTTTGCAAAGCCTACAGTTGCATTTATCACCATTCCAGCACCTTATTTGCTTTTTGAAAATTTGAAGGGTACTGGAGTCTTTTATCTCGTGTGGTAGCACCTGCCACATCCTATTTCCAAGGAAAGCTATACAGACTCGATTCCAAAGGACGTAGTGCGTATTTTTGGAAGCAGCGCGTCGGTCCCATGCCTCAAGTCGTAGCCAGTGTTCCGCTGCGTGAAAATATCCTTCATAAAAGTTGGACTTAGATCTAATTTTTTTTTAAAAATCTCAGTCATAAGCAACTGTGGGTTTCTTATATGGATGGGTACTGAATTTGTTTGCTCCAGGAGAAAACCAAAATCATGTTCGTAATCTTTCTGTGCAATGCGCAAAGCCCTTTCGTGAACGTGATTTATTCTTTGATTCAAGGTTCTATCGCAGAACATCCAAACAAGTGGACAATAGCTAAAATGGGATAATATGAAAGCACGCATTAGTTGCTGCAGTTTTTCTGTGTCCATGTAACAGGATATTCGGTTAAGAGCATGAAGTTTTTGGCTGGCTTTCTTACATAGAGATTTGACATGTTGTTTGAAGGGAAGAGATCAATCAAATTTTATGCCAAGAAGATTCTCCTCTGTAGATTCTTTCAAACAAGCGCCTCCTATTTTGATGGATACTTCATTGTCTTTTGCACCGAAAATCATTAAATTGCATTTATCCTCATTTAGCTTCATGAGATTGTTTGGAAACCACTCAGTTAACTTAAGGGCATCATTTTCTAAATGCGCAATTACTTTATCGATTTTTGGACCATACGCATATACGTATAAATCGTTGTATCGTCCGCATAGTTACATATTTCGGTCTCCTCTAGGAACAGGAACAAGTCAATCAGGTATATGTTGAACAAGAGGGGGCCTAGGACAGAACCTTGCGGTATACCTAGGGTGGTCTTTGTCCACGTGCTGAATGAACCATTGACCTTTACCCTTTGTTTCCTGTCGACGAGATAGCTATGGATGAACTGCAATGCAGATCTACTGAAACCGTATGCATTCAATTTTGCAATCAATAATTCGTGATTTAGACAATCAAAGGCTTTCGAAAGGTCCGTCAGGACGGCCCTTGCGACGCCTCCGCTGTCCAACGACTTTTTGCAGGTTTCAACTAAACGTAGAAGTGCATGCTGTGTACCATAGCCCTCTCGAAATCCACAGAGGAGTGGAGACAAGAAACATTGGACAAAGGGCAGCATTTGATCTTGCATCAACCTTTCGTATATCTTTGATGCCGATGGCAAAACTGTAACAGGTCGGTAGTTTTTCTTCGAAAAGGCATCCTCTTTTTGAAGAGTGAGCTTAAATCTCCAGCTTTCAATTCTTTGGGAAAAGTACCCTTGGAAAAACCAGAGTTGAATAAATTTCGAATGGCAACAGAAAATACATCAGAATTTTCCTTCAGGATTTTTGCAGGGATGCAATCAACTGGAGAGGCTTTACTCTGATTAAGTTGGTTGATTTTGACAGTAACCTCTTCCATAGTGATCTCTCTGAACTCAAAATTGTTGGAAAGCATAGCTTGCTCATTTATTCTGCAGATACTTGGATGAGCTTCATATTTCTTAATAGATTTCTCAATGGGATCTAGTATATCACTTGTTGGCAGCAAAAGTGAGTCATTTCAGAGATCCCTAGGCTGAAATCCCTAGCACTTAAAGATCTTCAAGGATATCGAGACCATTATCTTGTAGCTGTGCAAAACTTGCATGACTAAAATTTTGTCAATGAGTAAGTAACTCATATCAAAGCATTATCAACTTTTCGCAAGAGGTTACAATCAGCGCAAATCAATCCCAGCATTGGCTTACTCACAGAAAATACTTGAAAGCTCTTCAAGGATATCGAGACCATAATCTTATAGCTGTGTAAAACTTGCATGACTAAAAATTTTGTCAATGAGTAAGTAACTCATATCAAAGTATCATTGGCTTCTCGCAAGAGGTTCCTATCAGTGCAAATCAATCCCAGCATTGGCTTACTGACAGCAAGTACTTAAAGATCTTCAAGGATATCGAGACCATAATCTTATAGCTGTGTAAAACTTGCATGACTAAAAATTTTTTCAATGGGTAAGTAACTTATATCAAAGTATCATTGGCTTCTCGCAAGAGGTTCCTATCAGTGCAAATCAATCCCAGCATTGGCTTACTGACAGCAAATACTTAAAGATCTTCAAGGATATCGATACCATTATTTTGTAGCTGTGCAGAACTTGAATGACTAAAAATTTTCTCAATGAGTAAGTAAAGCCTGGTTTCCATTAAATGGTAAGGGGATCAGCGACAGTCTGCGATCGTCGGCGATCCCTATCTTCCATCTTCCAGCATCTTCCATCTGCGAATTCAGCAGAGTGTTTCTATTAGTCGGTGACCAGTCGGCGACAGTTACGACGCACCTATACCATGATCCTTTTCAAACCCACAAGATGGCGCACAAGCGTAGCAACAACAACTACTATCATCTAATTGGCTTATCAGATCCACGTGATGATAGTTTAACAAAAGCGCGTCTGCGATGATCGCCGATCGTCTGCGATGTGTGTTTCCATAAACATTTTCCCAGATCGGGACGATCGGGACAGTCGTAACGATCGGGTAGTTCAACTCTCCCGACGCTTACGATCCACGATCGCCGACGGTCTTAAGGATCTTAAGCAAGAGCTTCCATTAAATCGGGAAAGCAACGCAGACGATCGCAGACGATCGCAGACTGTCGCCGATCTCCTTACGATCGCTCTACGATTTAATGGAAACCAGGCCTAACTCATACCAAAGCATTATTACCGTCTCGCAAGAGGTTCCTATCAGCGCAAATTAATCCCAGCATTGGCTTACTGACAGCAAGTACTTAAAGCTCTTCAAGGACATCGAGACCTTTATCTTGTAGCCGTGTAGAACTTGCATGATTAAAAATTTTGTCAATGAGTAAGTAACTTATATCAAAGCAATACGAGGTTCCTATCAGTGCAAATCAATCATAGCGTTGGCTTACTGACAGCAAGTACTTTAAAACTATTTAAGGATATCAGACCATAATCTCAGAGCTATTCTAAGACATTTCCTCCTCAGAGAAGACTCACTAACATTATTATGAATAAATCGGTTGATCCCGCTGTAACAATATATAAACTCAAGTATTAGCGGATTCATCCTTATTACATGGTCAAAAAGTCAGAACATTTATCGCGTGTCTTGCAGTGGATAATCCTTGATATCTAAGTAAGATGTTTGAATTTCATAATCAACAGCGGTTTCATAAATCCTAGGATGAAACCTACTCAGACCATCAAGTATTTACGAGGGAATGTCTTGAAGCCTATCGCGTCATCACTTCTGTGGAAGCAGTCGTCGGTACCTTGATCTCACGGACGTTCGGCTGATAATTCATTCTGTGGTGGTGGCTTGATTTTGAATCGTAGCAGGAAAAGTCCTATTAATAAAATTAAACTTTTTCTCCATTTTACAACAGGCTTGCAACAAATACTACAAGCCAATACATTTTCTTTGACATGGGATACTGCGCAAATCTGTTTCCTTTTCAACTACTCGCTTGACTGTTTCTCTTCACAAAGTTCGATTTTTCCTTAGAAATGGCTCTTTGACTGAAAACTTTCCCGTTTGTAAAATGCATCAATGCAGAAAAAGCAAAGTTGAGTTATCAATGAATATAACAGTGTTACATATTCAATAAAAGCAACTAAAACATGGCGCTAAAGGGCAATTCCAATGTTGGTATGATTGATGATAAGATACAAGATTATACTGTTATGAATGGTGTGTCGTACTGTTTCCCACCATTTTTCGTCCTTTCTCTGCGAAATTGCATATTCAAATAAGCATAACAACTTCAAAATGCACAAAGAATCTGTGTCTTCTGACGTCACGCTGGTGAAAACGAGGCCGCCCTATTGTTTTATTGCCTTTTAATTGCGTTCGGATGGAAAAAATGGTGACTGATGTTTGGCCTAAATTCGCACAGATATCTTCGCCTGATGTCTTATGTCAGAAACATTTCAACTGATTACATGATTGATTGATTGATTGACTGATTGACTTATTGTTAACTGCTGTCATATTTGCCAATAGAATGATTCATCACTGATATGAAGTAATAACGAAACTGATTAAATGATTGATTGATTGAATGAATGATTGATTGATTGATAGTCTTGATTCTGACGAAATGACATTGAGAATTGGCCGACCGATTGGCTGATGGACTGATTGCTTGATAATCTGTAGTAAAAAATTGCCAAGTGTTTCATCCATTGCCGATATGAAGTAATGATGAAACTGATTAAACGATTGATTGATTGATTGATTGATTGTGTGAATCATAATCTTGATTCAAATGAAATGACCTTGCTTGATAACCTGTCGCAATTGCCAAGCGTTTGATGCATTGCCGATGTGAAGTAATATGAAGAAGCTGATTACTTGATTGATTGCTTGATTGATAAACCTACTATTGATTGAAACAACTAACTGGTCTGTCATACGAGATCCATAGATGGGTTGATCATCTGATTGATTTGATTTCAGTTGATTTCATATATTTAAGGAAGTTTGCCCTTTAGCTGAAACTGTTTTAGACGAGGCCTGTCACTAAAACATGAATTAAAATATGACATGACATTAACTACTACATAAAAACAAAGATACTGTTAAAAGCCTAGTTACAATGCAATGCTAAATGTATTGAAATAAAAGAGAGAAAGTAAAATTCAGTTAATTCTTTCAAAATTTACTAATAGTTACAACGCAATGATTCAGTTAGAAAGAAGAGCAGATTGCAAAATCAAAGAAGATGAATTACTATTTAATTAAGTGATGATTGCAACGGCAGGATCTGTCATTTTCTCATTATCTTTGCTGGGTTCCACTGTATCATGTATCTTTTAAAATAACGAAAGCAATTAAGTCTCTGCGAAAATTTACATGAATATGGATGTTGCTTCGTGGCAAACTTTAAAAAGCTAAAAACATTCATCCGATACGATCTCACAACTGAGAGACAGATGTACTCTTTGCACTAAATGAACGAGCAATAATGTACCGTTGATCGGGTCTATATTATGACCAAATCATATTCTTACCTGGGGTGTTATATAATAATATAATAATAATAATAATAATTTCTTTCTTTAAGGTTGGCTCTTTTCTAGCTGAATGCTAAATAATGCCAACCGAAACCTTGTAATAAATTAAATCTATATTACAAAGAGTGTATACAACTAAAAAACTACAAACTATAAAAACCCTAAATTATCAACATACAATTTACATAGTCTACAGCTGCAACCGAAATCGTAGTTTTTAATTTTTTTGTTCCTGCCCCACGGCATTGAGATGAAAGCTTGATAATATTGCTTTTACTTCGATCTTGTATCTTAACAGCTTCACTTCCATTCCATTCTATGCTGCCATTATTCAAATAAGAACCTGTTTTCGCATCTGAGCTCCTACCCAGCGATCTTTCTCATTTCAAAGTTCCACTACTTCTATGATGGCTGCATGGATTTGAAGCGAAGTCGCGAGGATACAATAACGAAGGAAAAGCAACATTATAAAGCGTTTATCTCAATACCGTGGAGCAGAAAACAACAGAAGAGGTAAGAATGCAATTAGGTCATAATATAGGCCACATCAACGGTGTATTATTTCCCGTGCTAAATGGTGCAGCAGCGGAGAGCAACGAAAAGATTTCACATCAAAGCCCTATTCACACAATTTTTTCGCACCCAATGAATAAAATTTGATATGCGCATGAAAAAATGCATCTGCATAGCTTTTACAGCACGAGTTTATCCGTGCCAAGCCATTGTTTGTGGTACGCATGCTACCTTACATTTGTTGAGACTACATCGCCACTGTGCCCGGTAACGGTGAATTTTAACAACGATACCAGTTCTATTATATACGCCGTGCCAAGGATGTTGCAGTGTAAACGGGGCTCTTATGCACAAATAAACATGCAGTAAACCCTCATTTCAAATACGTGTAAACCCCCATGGTCACCTGCGCTAGCCATATCAAGTCTATTCTTGCGACTCTTAAATCGCGTTGTCATATAGCAAGGATAGCAAGCGCTGTATTTCTGTTGTTAACGAATAAAGGATTTGGATTTTTGATTGACGTCGCTTTGAAGTTAGCCAATCACGTCAGTTAGAAATTAGGTGCGTATGACACTTTACATCTCGTGGAAATCCAGCTTAGCAAATACAATGCATGGTCCTCTGGATTTAAATATGAAATCCAATATCCTCGTGAAAGTTTTGATTACGTTCTGAAGATTTGAGCCAAGTGTAGATGCCTGCAGACTTCTCCTATAAATCCTTAACCAATCTAACTTTTACCTGCCTTTATAATATGACTTACAAATTTGAAATCAAACACCATTGACCAGTTCTCTCCAAAAATCAAAAAGGACATGAGCACTCAAGTGATATTACAGAGGTGTCTTTAATATTTCAAACAAAAAAGTTGCTACAACTCTCATATTTAAACTTCGTTATTTCAGATCTTCTTATAAATCTCAGTTTGACAATGACTTGATAAGAAATGAAAAGTTTATGGCCAGAGACATATTCCATCTAGTTTGTAGTTATACTGAAGTGTCGGGATAAAATTGCTGGGTAAGAAATTCCGTTAGGGGATTTACACGAAAGGGCTATTAACAGCTGCTTTGATAGAGGTGGGTGATTCAAACCAAGCTGAGCTCAAAATAGTAAACGCTTCTTTGCATCTATGCTATTGTTGTAGATACCGATCATGCCTTAAAGCAAGAAACTGCCCTGTTTTTTATCACAGCACAGTATACTGACGCACTTACTTGATCTCGAGCGTATTTTCAAGAGCGCACTGAGAGAAAACATGAGTTTTATGAGTTTTATTAATGATGATTGTGTTGAATGATTTAAACGCTTTGAAAATATGTAACGGGCAACCAGGCTTCCCTGTGGCAACTCAAACCAAGTGCGGTATAAACATATGGGCGGAATTCTCTACAATCAAGCATTTCAGCCTCTTCTGGCTGAGTAGCAGAACGTTTTTTCTGTAAACAATCAAACAAAAAAGTGTCATATTCTCCGAACGCTGTCTTTTTGGTCCGAGCAAAGCCGTGTCCTACTGTGCTTAATATCCATTTTGAAAGAGCTAGAAAGACTGTTCGTTGTGAGGAAGTTTTCGGTGCGTTTGTATGAGAGCAACGGTTAGATGACCTACGTTTGCGGCTTTCTTTATGTGTGGCAATGTATGGGCATATGTTCTCAAGATTATCGATGTGAAGAAAGGCAATCATATGTTCATATTTGCATCTTTGGACAACAACAGTCTTTGAAACAGGTCAACTCACCTAGAATGTAGATTTAGACAAAGATGTCCTTGGGGACTCCACCTATGAGGGGTCAATAAGGGCGATTGCCTTTGCCTGCCCTTGTCGATATACAGCGCTTTCAAACAACGACGTTCGCAAGTAGATGCCCGTTGGGGGCCATCACTTTATCAGTCTAAATTTGATGAAAGTGGGAGTGGACGGCTAGCAATGGTCAATAAGGGCGACTGCCTATACCAGTACTTTTTTAAATGCAGCAATCTTAACAAAGTATTGGCCGATGGCAAATTGAGGCCTTAGGGGGATATTGGACACCTGGTGGGGGGGGGGGGGGTCGATCATCTAAACCTAGGACTTCGGGCTATAACGGGACATGAGGCGATAATTGCCAACTTCACTATTGAAATGCAGAACTGAAATTTAGGACAAGTTGGCTAAGAGAGCCCGTTTTAAACGAAGAAATGCTGGCCAAAGGCTCAAGCAAGTCGGAGTCGATACAGGGAGCGTATACGGACAATTCCCTTTAACTTTCCACGATGCCAGACGACGACTTCAATCAAAGAAAATCCTGAGTTCAGCTGGACTTATGACTTGGAGTTCCTTGTTTTCCTGTGCTCCTTGACTAGGTAATGGCGCTTCGGTCAACAGAGACTCATAATATTGCTCTGAAAAACCTGACCCTATTTAGGCCCAAACTCTGAACTTCCTAGAATATCAATTAGATTGCGAGGTTATAAATTACTATGGTGATGGCAACCATGATGGAGCTTTCGATTCGATTGAACAACTGATAAAATTTGGACTAGACTTATGACTTTTCCTCCCTTGTTTCCCTGCGTTCTTTGATTTGCTGATATCACTTCGTCAAAAGGGACTCATACTACTACTCTTAACAAGTAGGCCCCCTGTAGGCCCGCGTGGAGTGGTTCCGCCTTCACTAATCAAATTGCTATAACTTATTTTTCAACCAATAAGGAGGCGCTATTTAGACAACTGTTGTTGTTGCATTCAAAAAAGGTTGATACGGCCTAGAGTTTTCGTAGCTGCGATGAATCCATTTTGTTTCTACAGAAGAAGATTGCTGCTTGAAAGGCATATATTTGGCAATTAGTAGGTCAGGAAAACATCATTCTCTGTACTAAAGTTTGCTTTTCAATGCTTAATCTCTTTAAACCAGATTTTGAAGCGATTTTGTCGACTGTACGAGAACTTCCGCTAGTTTAGGCCATTTTGAAAAAGGGGGCCCACTTTTTAAGAGTAATAGTATGAGTCCCAATTAACCAAGTGATATCAGCAAATCAAAGTGCACAGGGAAACAAGGGACGAAAAATCATAAACCTACATTCGGACGAGATTCGAGATTCGAGATAAGAGGTTGTGATTCGAAATTCGAGGCCGTGATTCCATTCGACTGATGAATGCATATCAGAGGGCCAGCTTTTTCACAGTTTCATTGTGAGTCCCTGTTGAGCAAGGTCTACAGTCAAAGAGGCTCTATTGCCAGACACGAGAAGTTGGCAGTTAGGGTGATTTCTTCTATCGGCGTTAAATGACGTCATGGTCCTAGAATAAGAGATTTTACATCAATGAGCAACGCAGTTTGCCCATTTGAAATTATCGTTTGAATGAGAATACTGTGAATGTAGGACTGTTTGCGAATGTTTGTTGTGAATTCTGAAAACGTACAAGTGTCAAACAGAGTAGTCCATCTAAATTCTATCCATTATGCAAGGATCCATGAGACGAGACGCAGAGAGCTTTTAACACTAGCTTGCTTGCATAAATTAGGGACTGAATCCTATAAAAATTTCTTCGACATCGGAACAGCGCAGTTGTTTTCAGTATTTGACCTCACACGAATACAATAATGGAATAGGTGTTGCATTCCATACGTAGCTCGTGAAAGCAATGACTTACGATACAACATCGAAAGTCTACATGCTCCTCCGTAAGAAGATAAAGGCTGAAGGAATCAGTTTTTAATGGCCCTAGTGGCACGGTTAAGTGCTGTCAATAGAATGTTCACATGATGTCTACGGGGTTAAAACTAAATTGAGATTTCCGGTCCAACGACTTATGGGATGTCCCCTGAAAAGCTTGAATATAATACTGTATCGATCAATTCTAGCCACGCTGCATTTTCTTTCAAAATCATTACCATAACATGTTTCAGTGAGAGGCTGTGGTTTTTATAGAAAGTGATTGCTAAACAGAAGTCGTAAACTTCATTGAAGAATAGTAAAGCTGCCCAGGAGATCAAAATCCAAAGAAGATTGGAGTAAATTGCAAACTCCCTCATAGTAAAATTGGATACTAGGCAGAACCACTGGGGCATAGATTCGAGCAAATAATAAGTACTACAAAGATACACTGGCATCATCGTAAACCCCATTCACAATGACACTGTTGACTCAGAAAGTTTCAACCAATCAAATCAACTGGATATGTAGGACTGACCAATAAAAACCCAACATTTGATAACCTGGTTCACTTTAAGCTGGGTAAGCTTGTAAGTGTGAAAAGAGTATTAGAATAGTACGTTGCCTTGACGACACACGAAAACAGCAGGGATTAAACTCTTGACGTGATCTAACCTCATAAGTACAACGAGCAACTTCTGAGTGCAAGGCAATGCTGCCGGTGAAATTCCAAGTCTTTTTTTTAGACAATCAGTACTTTTAGGAGCATCGTGCTATTGCACAGGCCTTCCAGGGAGTTAAGAAAAGGTGAGCGCATATTACTTTTCCCACACCTCCCACCCCTTTCGGGTGTCGTGGTCTTGACACTATACCCTACAATATTCATGATTTGCCAAAGAATATTAGTACATCCCGACGAGAGGATGGAACCTCAATGTGGTCTTAAGAGAACCAAAACGCGATCATATGACCCTTTGAATGCACAAATATTCTTTCATAAGAATGCAAAGGCGCCCATGATAAATGAGGTATCACACACAAAAACGTGGAAGAAGACAGGATCCATCTAAGGTTTGGCAAATGGTCGGTAGTTTTCAAAAAGGAATTCATAAAACGCAGGGTGAAAAATGAGGATTAAATTAAAGTGGTAGTGCGTCTTTCGATGATTTGCATGTTTTGACATGACAACAAGCAGATGTTGAAAAAATGGATCATTGGGTTTAGGAACGATAGAACTATTTGAAACCTTGTGAGACAGTAAACGGCGCCCAAAATCAATGCAGGAAAACAACAATCAAAACGTCAAATTTTGGCAACCTCGCTTCCTTCCATCGATCAATCAATCGATCAATCAAAGAGCCATTGATTAATCAAAAGATCACGCTGCTGGCCTACCAGAGACGAATCAAATGAAGAGCCATCTTTTTAGCCAACCTGATGTATATCTTGATCGCTCGATCCAATAATTCATCCTTCTCTCAATGGAGGAATCACTCATCCAATCACTATAACGCTCACTCACCCAATCAATCAATCAATCAATCAATCAATCAATCAATCAATCAATCAATCAATCAATCAATCAACTAATCAATCAATCAATCAACTAATCAATCAATCAAACAATCAATCAATCAATCGATCAATCAATCAAGAGTTCATACAAAGTTTACAAGCATACGAAGGAAAGTTTCGGAAAGTTTTCTTGGACTGAGTTTCAGAATCAATCAATCATCTCAGCTCATCAAATCAGAGATCAAGTAGTAAAATATTCCATCCTAAAGCCAAAAAATAGTTACCTTTACGACAAGATGAACATAGCTTTACGATCTACATCTTCAACAGGCAGCATCATTTGAAGTCACCAATTTTTTCTGCAAGAAAATTTACTGTAATCAGATATTTAAATTTATGATAGTCATCCAAAAGAAAAAACATTAAATGACGTAAGGATTCATTTTCAATGACATGAACATAAAATAACAAAAACAAGAATGAAATAAAGAATCTATATAAAAGGAAATCTTACCATATAAAAGTGGCTCAAGCTATTCAAATTCGAGGTTTAGCCTATCCGATAACAGTATTTCCTGTTGACATAAATTAGTTATCTAAACATTGTTTGGCATATGTCAAGGTCTATTGTCTTTGGACGGCTGTTTTTAGCAAAGGCTTATGTTTGCTTAGTTTATAGTATGCACCAACCAGTAGTGAGTCAAATACCAAAAAGAAATGTTGTGCCTTGTTGCGATTCTATACCAGGTGTGTTAGAGAAACACAAACCGTTTGAAAGGCTGCATCTTTCACAACGATAATTTTGGCAAATGTCTTTTTGAACTGCCGACATGTTCAAAATAGATTTTAAAACTTACTGAGCATAAACCAACCTTTTCTGTTCTAAAGTCATCATGGATTCTCTAGGAAAGAGATTTCGAGAAACCTTCAAAACCGTCTAAAATCACATTGCACTGTTGATGAATGTGGCATAGTCAATTATAGCTGACTTGCGTGTACGGCTCGTGTGCGGCTTCCCAAAAGGCATCGCCCTACTGGGTATAAGGTTCGTGTTCTCAAGCCTACACATGACCACCTTCGAATAACCATATGTCATTTGACACATCTTTTAAGATATGAATAGAAAGACGCAATCGTTCTGTCTTTCTGTATTTAGTGACCATATCTTTGCAATTTGATTCAAATGCCTGTTGACGAAATAAAAAGTGAAAGTTCTTGAAAAGCACCGAAAATTGGTTATCTTGCCGATCTTTAAATTTTCTTTTGCTTTAGTCACAGCCAGAGCCAAACATATTCAATTGATTATCTTTGCTGTATTACAACATTGGAGAGAGGATGATAAGATTGAAGCACGAAAAACCTTGGTTTGAGCAATGGTATTCTACAAAATATCGAGTTTTACCCAAAAAGCATTTTCTTGTAAACTGATACGAAAGCTCTAGTCTTAGATGAATAAGAGCTTTGTCAAGGACAGGAGCCAACTATTTAAGTGGTAATGCGAGATGAAAAAAGCATTTTGATAATTATTTCTTATCATGTGCTTCAAAACCATTGCTTCAAATTTTGCTTGCAAATTTTCCAAAATTTTCCAAAACCACAGTATACTGCTTCAAAAGCATGGTTAGCTATTCTGAAAAGACTCAGAATCGAATGATATTTTGCTACATTTTGTAGAATTTTCGAATGTGCGCAACAGTGATAGAAGCTCCAAACGCCGCTCTCCATATCCAGCGTTCTGAGCGTGCGGGCGCTGCGACCGAATAGGAGCATGCGCAGTTGATAAAATTGTAGCGATCAATTTGATCGCAACGGCCAATCTTCGGGCGTTATTATTATTATTATTATTATTATTAATTCTTTCATTTAAAGTTGGCTAAAAAATATAGCTACAATTGCGAATTAAGGCCAACTATTTACAAAAAATACATATAATGTTACAAGTGAAGATATAATTTACAATAAAAAACCTAAATTGGGATAAAATATGCCTTGCGTTTTGGGAGTAGGAACAAGTTCAACTCCCATCGCGGACGCTTGCGATCGCTACCGAAAGAACCAATCACATAACAAGAAACTGACATCGTGCACGATCTCATTTGCAACATGGCCAATCAAGAAAGTGTGCGCCAATATCAAATGGAGATTAATGCCAGAAATTAGGGAACGCGCTCGATTATGGTTGCAGCGCCCACACGCTCAAAACGCTGGATATGGAAAGCAGCGATTCGTTCGATCCTCACGCGTTTCTCGCGAAAATTAAGTTCGTCATTCCCACGATTGCAAATCAAAAAATTCTATGATCGATAATATATTCAAATTTTGATGATTTTTCCACAATTGTCATATTTTGGGTCACACGATATCAGCTGATACATCTACTTGATTTTTGCTATATTTCTATCAGGAAATTAGAGGTTGGCATAGTGCTGTACTCTTAATAGTCTTAAAGAGTCAGAGGCTAAATCCAAATTAAAGTATTCTATTGCAATTGCCCAGACAAGGCACTCGTCTTCCAAGTAAGGCTAATTCATCGTATCCAATTGGCCTCAGTTTGCTGCGTCAGTCACTTCTGCAATCATATCTGGAAACCAGAGAATGTGCACTAGAGCAACGCACTGATCGCCGTTTGGAGTCTGGAGTGGAGGTTGGCCTTTAGCCAGATTGAGGTCAAATTTAGGGTTCTCACCATGGATGAAGCAACATGCACCATGTTTCGCACCAATGCACTCAATTTTTCATGCAGAACTGAACCAGCAGTGATGCGTCTGTGGCCAACAACATTGCAGTCAAATTATGCGTTAATCTTCTCCTGGGCAAAGAAAGTACACGCAAAGATTAAAGTTCACCAAATGTTTTTGTACTAGACTAACCATCAGATCAGGATGTTGGCACTTCGAAGGAGAACTGATAAGAGGAAGAAGACGACGATGATGATGATAACGATGATGATGATGATGATGATGATGATGATGATGATGATGATGATGATGATGATGAAGGACTGGAAGAAGGAAAAGAGAGGTTAAGAGAGGTTGCAAAGAAAAGACAGGAAAGACAGACATGAAAATGGTGGGTTGAGATATAACAAAAGTCAAAATATTTATCAAATAAGACCATACAACACATTAAAATCTATCGCAAAATAAGAATGAAATGAGGCATATACCTTGAACTTTTGCTGGCTTATTCTGTTCTTCTTACAGTCGAAAACAGGGTAAATGAAGGCTTTTATGTTCCAAATATGGCAAATACATGAACAGTTGCAATGACGCATCAGCAGTCTCTAAGAATCTAACTAGTGCTTTGTCCTTTCTTCCTTGTCCGTCTCTTTCTTGCAGTTTCAAGGTCAGCAACATGTGGCTGCATAACTTACTTACTTTGGCCGATCTCCTGACTGGCCAAGATTCTTGACAAAACTCTGCATAAGACTATTGAACATTATGATTGGCCATAATGATGGGAATCTTAATGACCAATCGCAGTGCCTTTCCCATCAAGATTGTGATTTTCTTGAAACAGTTATAGCTGTCTGTGTCCGCATGAGTACAAATTTTACTTAATTGTGTCGGAAACCATTCCATTATATGGTTTTAAAAAAAGTACATCGCCTTGACTTTGATTTAAGGAAAACCGACACTTTGTTGAAAAGAGAATTGATCAATACATCTCTTGACAGGACATTCAATTTGAAAACGTCTTGTGATTGGACCTTTATTGCTGACGCCATGCAAGATAAATATAGACATAGCATAGGCCTTACTAAACCATGTCGATTTCCTTCAAGGTTATTATAAGTTATCACAAGAACTCAACAGCGTATATAAAAATAACATAAAAGAACAGTAAGTAAATGAGGAATTAAGCACAAAAATAAACAAAACAATATGTAATAATCATAAACAAAGGGCTAAAACAAATAAGTAATGAATATCAACATTGATCAGATAGACGCATCACCAGAAACAAACGAACGAACAAACAAACAAACAAACAACCAAACAAACAAAGATTTGTGTAAATAACGCTCTAAAGTATAGGGGTAAAACTTCGTGCATTTCAGTAATTCTAGGTCATTGATGCTTTTGTCAGCGATCAGATGAAATCAAATTACGGATAGAATATGCTAGAAAAACGCTACTATTACGAGACAAATTTTTCGCTGAATGAAATAAATTTGGAAAGCTCCTGCGGAGGGCTTGCCCCTCTGGCGGCTTTCACTCATCTAGTAGCGCGCATTCTGTCCACAGGGCTAGCCCTGCAGATCTCTACGTCAGGCATATTCCATTCCTGGCCACTCTGCCAGGCATTCTTGGGCGAAAAGAAGGCAATTCGTTGAACTTACATATTTTTGCGGATTTGTTGGCACCTAAATGCAAGGGCTACTAGGACGGGGAAAAGGAGATCTCAGTGACGTATGCCTTGCATTTAATCGTTTGATCTCACCGTCTCAACGCTTAGTTATAGTAGAAGACTGACACTGACAGTTTAGCGCTCAAAAAAGTGTCGTAACGTCTTTTGAAGAAGCTAACTATGATGATCAACTTAAAATATCAAAAATGACGAAATGATTTACAAATGCAATATGAATGTAAGCAACTATTTCGACAATATCAATGTGGATGATCATGTCTATTTATTGCAGTTAGACGAGAAACATAATTGAAACTATACTATCCATACTATCCATAGTATAAACAGAATCATACAATATATACAGAAAATTATCTACATACTTCCCAGGTAGGCAACTCTTTAAAAAAGATCGCACACATGGTTAATGCATCATCAGATAATGGCTGGACACAAACTTCAGGTACTTTGCCAAAAATAATTTCGTGCGAGTTTTCATATCTTGATTTTTTCAGAATTAGCTACCGCGTATTCTGGGTTTCAACCAGTATTGTGGCTGTGACGTCAACAAATTGCTCAATCGTAAACCAAAAAAGCTACAGATTCCTTCTTGATGCCATATTATTGACCTTCCTTAATTATCCTTTTTTCCTCTATCAATTTGGAATTTACGATTATTTTGATTTCTTTTGAACTTCCCATAAATTCTTCCAAGAAAAAGAAAAACGGTGTGTTTCTGAAAATAATCAAGTTATCAAAAATTGCACGCATGAAATTTCAGAGAAGCACCTAACGTCCCTTTCAAGCCATTAAATCCAAAGAAAGGCGCAATAACCAAGTGTGCAAATTTTTTGAGGATTTGATGCCTATCTTTAGCAGATAAATAGCCTAGAATATGAACAGGAAAATACCGTGATAGATACACAGTGTGCATAGATCAGTGTTTTGGCCTAAATGATCGTCCATTCATTCATTATCGTCACCTGAGTTATTTCTTTCCCATTCTGTTTGAAGTTCTGAAGCCACTTCAGTGAAGATTCGATCCCATTCCCATACTTTGTCCTCCTATGGAAGAACAACAAAAGTGACATCAATGAGTGCACTTTTTTTCGTCGTCTAACCTTTTAAATGAATCATTTCAGAGAAAATTTGCGAAGCCATACAATAATAATTCTTGAGAGTTTGAAGTTAAATACATTTCAAAAAAATGTTGGAGGTAGTGTTATTGGGGGGGGGGGGGGGGGCTGAAGTTCACATCAATGCCTGCCATTGCTTTGGGTTCTTAAATTTCAAAGATTTTGCAAAAACACACAGGGCACTTGGAAATTGAAACACTGAAGAAATTGAGACAGTGGGTTCTGAATTTCTTAACTAATGAAACGATCCAATCAATACCCATTGCAAGCCATTCAAATATACGAGCGATTTGGGAAAGACAGTTGTGTATGATTGTCTCCAACTGACGCTACGAAGGAGCCTATCAACAACTGAAACTGCCATTTAAAAACTGAACAAGGCCCACTTCTCAGAAGGAAGTAGTTACATGCTACATAGTTTATTTCCAATTGGCTGTACCGACGTGACCACAAAAGACTATCCACTTAGCAAGGACTAAGAACGCTAATTCAGTCTTCTGAAAACTGTAAGATTCCGCTCATAGGATAAGTCATGTTTTTATTGCTTTAAGCATTTGACAATCGGTGTGATCTGCAGGTACTTTAGCAAATAAATCTGGGAAAATCACCACAATACCATTTGGCAAGGATTTTTAGGATGTTTTATTGAGACTATACAGATTTATTGATACGATTTTAAATCTCTTCTCAATTAAAATCATTCCGTTTCGAAAAGTGGAAGAATCGCGGATTAAGGAAGTTTAGCAGATGACTATTTAGGGACTATTCATGTTAAGACGCATTACACGACAGACTTCCTACAATCGCCGCACATGAATTGAATTGAAACATGTTGTAGGACTTGGCTTTACAGTCTTCTGTAGATACCCCAATTCATGACTCTGTAGAAAAGGTCGCAAATTAAAACAGAAATACAGTCAGAGCATTTGACGATTAAAGCGATTCATGATTTGCATTAAACCGATATAAATCAAAACTGTGTCAGCAGTGATGCAGCATGAGATATATGATATGATAACGGGGGGAGTGTGTCACAACAGCAAGCTTTTTCATCTCTCCGAAATAATGAGTGGCCCAGAAAAAGGGCTCAATATCCATTTGCAGGGCAAAACACTAAAAGACTGGTATTGTGGAAACAGGTTTTGTCCTATGGATCAAAGTGCACTGACCGCTTTTATCGCATTAATTGCTTCAATCTCACAAAATACATTAAATGCTGTAATCGCTCAGTGGAAACATGGTGGAAACTAGGCTTTGATCGCCCAGAAAACTCTAAGAGCTCAGATACGAGTGAGCGACACCTCAAAACGTGTCTTTGTTGAGTTAGCCATTCACCGACTTAATCATCACCTACCAGACAATAGTTTGCATTCGACTAAAGCAAGACCCGATATTTCTTGCTGGAATATTCCAGACCTCAGTGTTTACTTGAAACTACGATTGTTTGAGGCCACCTGGGGCAGAGGAGCCAAAGCTCAGAGGGGAGGAAACCGATTTACAAAAACATCCACAATAATCATTTATAGAAAATCGAATGTCATTTCATAGGGGTAATAAATAATTCAGAGGCAATTGAGAAGGATGGTTTCTTGTATGTAATAAATATGAAAATACGAGTGCGCATTATGGTTTGATAAGAAAGAAGACTTTAATTATTTCGAGAGTATTTTCAAGTCTTTTGTGTGGTATCATTAGATTTATCAATCGTAATAATTACATCAAGAATGCAATGAGTTCTTCTAATCAAAACAGATGGGCAAGATAGACAATGTTCATCAACGAATTTCAAGTGATGGAAACACCTGACAAGTTAGATCTATTGTAAAGCGATGTAAACTTTACATCATGGATTTTCTTGATTAAATGAGCAACTGAGACTGTTCTTACGACAAAGGCACTAAGCCGTTTTCGCGCTTTCACGTCTACCGGTGGTTAATGTAAACATCCCTGAGGGATGCTCATTTCAAGTTTCTAATTTCCGCAAAGCAAAATTTCCATAAAGTACCTCTTGAAGAAGTTTGAGGTTTCTCGTGTGCTGTTGTTGCTGCAGTTGACTGAGAAGCCCAGTGCAAAAATAGCTGCATGGATCTTAACTAAACATACTCTCAGCACTCATTTGGTCACAAAAGCAACTAGCGTTGTCCGGAAACCACATGGAATGAGTAACAGGGAAGAGTTGTCATCCAAGCAGTCACTAAAGGCGTAAGCATCAGTACGGGCCGCACCAATAGGAGATCTTTGAAGGGCTTGTGCCAGTTTTGCAAAATAATGCAATGAAATTAAGGATTTTCAGCGGGAACGAGGCAAGCCAATCCCAATATAATTTCCACTAAAATCCTATTTCACATTCACCTTCATACAAACATACATACTCAAAAATTGTAATAATAATAAACGACAATCGCCTTTGTCACGTTCCAGTTTGAGTCAAAGAAATAGGATGGTCTACGGAACTGAGCCAGTCATTCCGCAAGCCTACAACCTGATCAGGATGGTGACGGAAAATCAAGGGGAATTGAAAATTCAGCTCAGACTGATCACATAGTCGTAGTTATCGCTATTGAAAGACTGATGGACGTAGTTTGAGCAAAAAATTCAATTCAATAAAAAAATTGTGAACATTGTCGTTCTTGTTGTTGCCGATAACCGGGACTATGTAGTAACTTTAACTAGGTGTGGTGTACAGGCGTGTCATTGAGGATGGCCGATGATGGAGTGTCATCAACCAAAGAAGCCTTGTAGTTAATCATAGGTTTCAATTGAATCATCGGTTGAATCATGGGTGCCTAATCTATTCCGAATTAATACCGAATCAATATCGAAGCCATGCAGAAGCAATGCCGAGTCATGGCTCGTAATTTAGATTGAATTTAGATTTAGAGACACTCTGTGTAGTATCAATGAAGAATCAGCATTGAATCGACTTAAATATAACAGAATTAAAATTAATGTCATGGAACTAAAAATAATGCAAACCATGTCTTATTAAGATATCCCAGCTATATTGCTTCTGAATCCATTCATACGAGTGGGCCAAGTTTATCATTCACAGGAAGAGGTTCCACGCTTTCTTTAATATTACATAGTTTTGCGAAATAGCCTATGAAAAGTCATCGATGACTGGAAAGAAGCCTTATTCTTAGCTACAGTAAAAATATGCAGTCTTTGATCCTCCCGTTAGCGATTCCCACGTACAGCTGCTACTTTTTGAGGTCTTACTAAGAAATTCAGACGCAAATCTTTAATTGTTTAGTACAATGTACACGTATTTCTTTCTAAGAAACTAAGAATTTGGGCCAGCACTGAAAGCGCGACTGAAAGTTTCTTAAAATCATCAGATTTTGAGTACTCGGAGTTTCTTACGAGTTTCTTTGAGGTCCATAACAACCTTCATGTTTACTACCTGTGTCCTCTTGAACATTTCAAAACAAGGTTCTTTAAGCCTTTCCAATGACTCCAATGTTTAGACATTATGAAACAAATAGTTTCTTGACTCGTATTTTCTCAGTACTGGAGTTTCTTTATTTTTTTGGCGATCTGAGAGTTGAGTTTCTTATGGGCAGTTTCTTATGAAAAAAATACGTGTATAACAACATTCCTCTATCACAACATTCCCCTCGCAGGTTACAAGAAAAATATAAAAATTGAAAGAATTCCAAAATATTTACAACGATCTAGAACCCATCTCATAAGTAGTAAGTCGAGCAGACGCTATTCTCCTCTTTGTTGAAAAACATCATAACTGTTTTTTAATAAATTCTCCTAGTTGATGAACAATATAAGTCATTTGCACAGCTATCAACCATATTCATAAGTTTAACTTAATTTCAAAGTCGTTTAGAAAACACAAATAACATGTAAAAGAAAAACACATGGTTCTTGTTTCTTGTTCTTGTCTGAATGCATACTTCTCTTATTGCAAGCGCCATACACGCTGTCATAAGGTGTAGTTAATAAAACCAACAGATTGTCCCAGTGTTTTATGAATGAAAGGCATATAAGATTAATATGTAACGATCAACAGCTATGGTTAACAGTAGCTACGAAGCCTATTATTCAACAAACTTCGCCCATTATTGAAAAATCCACCATTACTTGAAACTTTTGAGCTCATTCTATTTATAATCCGGCCTACAAAAAAGCCACACTTACAAGACATAACACAACTGCGCAGGCAGCCAAACATGTGAGACCCCTGCAATTACTGGGGACGAAATTGGACAATGCATGGTATGGGTCCCATTGAAATAGTCTCTGAGACTTTGATTTATGACAAATTGGAAATAAGACAAATAAGTGAGAGGGTTCACATAGATGGGATAAAAGTGAACAGAACTCTTGGTTTATAATTAAAAATCAACCAATGTCCGTATGTGGATTGGATAAATGGGACACCACTACTTAGAAGAAATGGGACGAAGCATAAATAAGGTTCTACCGGGCGAGTAAAGAAAAGTTAACACGTTTGGCGGGCTTTGGGACAAAGAGCAAGCGGCCGATATTCAAGACTGAAATTCTAATCTATCTGTCAAAGGCTAATTCAGATGTGAACATTTTGCTTGGTAAGGGATTTGTAGGGGAACGAGACTTCCATGTTCGATTTCGTCCATTATTTACTTGCCATTGAAATTGAACTTCAACTTCAGAAATAAAATTCAAATTTCACTGGCAAGTAAATTATGGAATAGAATGGAATATGGGAATTTCGCTCCCAGACAAACTCCTTACTGGAATTTTTCTTAATTCTAGGTCTGAATGATAAGCGATTTTACCAAGCAAAGTTTTCACATCTAAGTTAGCATTTGAATGATAAACTATCATTTCAGTTTGGAACATCATCCACCTAATATTTATTCCACAGCCAAACAAGCGTGTTACCTTTATTTACTCACCCGGTACATATTCTGCTCACCTTTGACCTATTACCATTTACCTATTAACCTAGTGCCCACAGCCAGAAAAGCAGTATATCGCCTTTAAAAAGTACGACCTCTCTTGCGAGGCGCGTATATGCTAATTTCTGCATCATCACAGAAGAGAAGTTGAAGATGACTCGTAGGAAAGAATCTGGCAGGAAAAGGATTGGCGCACCAACAATTTCATCCGAAGTAACATATTATCGACCCCACCCATTTTCAATTTAGACTAGTACATTGTAGACGCGAATATAACGGCACCACATATATAGGGCATGCAAGGGCGCAAATGCTAATTTTTTGAGGGGGGGGGTGTGTGCTCAAAGGACTGAGTTGCTTCCACATGGGACCGATTTTTGTGAGATAAATGTTCATTTGCGGCTTTTGTTCATGGCTAATATCACTGAAAACTTGACTGTCGGGGCGTTTTATAACCTTAGGTTTGGGCCAGCAACTTAGGCCTATCCACCATTGCCTGGAGAACTCAGCTTTTCATGCAGAATTGCTATGGTTTCCATATCCGGATATGTCATCGAGGGAAACAATTACGTCCTACTTTTCAATGTGAAAGTGCACGAGTTGTAGTTTGAGCGTCCATCAGTCTATCAAAAGCGATAACTACGAACTTGTAATCAGTAACAAAGCAGGCTGCACTGCCACTTTATTTACATTTTGCATTGACCCAACTATCATAGCTGAAGAGACGCCATTTACTTTGCAAAACTGCTTTCTGTTATTCAAATACGACCGGAACCAATCATGTTCCAAGCCATTGATACCATAGAAATTCAACTTATCGAGAAGAATACCATGAAACTTGACTGTCGGGGCGTTTTATAACCTTAGGTTTGGGCCAGCAACTTAGGCCTATCCACCATTGCCTGGAGAACTCAGCTTTTCATGCAGAATTGCTATGGTTTCCATATCCGGATATGTCATCGAGGGAAACAATTACGTCCTACTTTTCAATGTGAAAGTGCACGAGTTGTAGTTTGAGCGTCCATCAGTCTATCAAAAGCGATAACTACGAACTTGTAATCAGTCTATCTAAACAGGCATCCAAACAAGTATACCCAAACATCTGGAGAGTAGATTTTCTGAAAAAATTCGAGAAATATCAAGCAGTTTCTAGTTCTGGCTGTGTTTTATGAAGGTAGGTAAAATTTACAAAAAAATCTTCACGGGTTCCATGTGTCTTCTTCGCTTATTGGCGGTCTGATTGGTCTATGAAAATGAGGCCTTGGGGGTTTCGGCCATGGGCCACGAGCAAAATCGGCTAAAACATTTGATTCCTATGCTGTAGTAATAACAACACTTAATAATTGTTATCAGCGCCAAAAGCAGGACAATTTTGCAGAAGTTTGGAATTTAGGCGAAAAAATATTCTTCACAATGAGCTGATGAAATCGAAGAAAGAACAACAAATTTTAACGCCCTCAACAGTGAGTGGGTGGCACAGAGTGGAACCACACACTGAACTGCAAGTGGTGTATGAAAAAATCGAGTCGTATTTAGAAAATTGCAGATGGCCGTATCGGAAATACAGCCATCTGCAATTTTCTGATACAAATTGATTTCTTCATACACAACTTGCAGTTCAGTGCGTGGGTTAACTCTGTGGATGTATTTGGCAATCCAAAGACAACTCATTTTGCATGTTGAAATGCCAAAGTAGGAGATAATGATTGGGCAACTTTTCGTTATTTCATTGCTTGGGGGGGGGGGGATTCTGAGGAACAATTTCAAATTTAGGTGTCGCAATGAATTTTGAAATAGAGCAAACCGCTTCAATGTTGAAAGGAAGTGTCTGCGAAATGCAAAGAAGAAATCAAAATACTAGCCTTCTCATCACGTGATCGATGTTTTCATGATAAATGTTTCGCAGATTTATGGGCTTAAATTTTCTACCTTTCAGAGTGTTTTCTGGATTTAGAGGTGACACTTTTTGTTCTGAATGGCACAACCTTGTAGCATGCAAACTCAATTTACCCACCCCCGGGGAGATTGATGATTGTTAATATGAAAAAAATAGAATATTCGACCTGAAACAATACCAAAGAATATCAGTGAAGGTAATAGTCAAGAGACAAGCAAAGCTTCGAAAATATGGTCGAAGATGTAATAAAAAACTAAACTATCTTTCAAATGAAACAGACCCAGAAATATAGAAATAAGACTGTGTTAAACCTTAACACGTTTCATTTATAACGTCTTCCTTATTTTGTTCAATAAAATCGTCAGAGATAATAATATTGAAAGAAAAAAAAATTAACACAATTCTTTGCTCAAGAAAATTAAAAAATCTATTAAGTGTAAGTAATAACTCAACATCAACGATCAAATAACAAAGAGCAGTTGACTGGGATCTATTTAGAAATATAAAATAGCACTAATGACATGAGAATATCAAATGAATGTAATACAATATCAAACAATCAAGAATATTGCCCAAGATCTGATTAGAAGATCAAAAGATGCAAATGATTTTGGATATTGGAGAATATCGACAAAACGTAATATTCTCGAATAGAAGAGTGACAGTCATAGCAAAGAAGATCAATATTGAATATACGTAAGAAGAGCACGCATGATTACAGAAGAATATCAAATGAATATAATACAATATCAAAGAATGAAGAATATGCCCAAGATCTGACTAGAAGATCAAAAGGTGCAAATGGCTTTGGATATTGGAGAATATCGACGAAACATAATATTCTAGATTAGAAGAGTGATAGTCATAGCAAAGAGAAGATCAATATTGAATATACGTAAGAAGAGGACGCATGATTACAGAAGAATATCAAATGAATGTAATACAATATCAAAGAATGAAGAATATGCCCAAGATCTGATTAGAAGATCAAAAGATGCAAAAGATTTTGGATATTGGAGAAGATCGACAAAACGTAATATTCTCGAATAGAAGAGTGATAGTCATGGCAAAGAGAAGATCAACATTGAACATACGTAAGAAAAGCACGCATGATTACAGAAGAATATCAAATGAATGTAATACAATATCAAAGAATGAAGAATATGCCCAAGATCTGACTAGAATATCAAAAGAAGCATGTGATTCTGGATATTGGAGAATATCGACAAAACGTAATATTCTCGAACAGAAGAGTGATAGTCATAGCAAAGAGAAGATCAATATTGAATATACGTAAGAAGAGCACGCATGATTACAGAAGAATATCAAATGAATGTAATACAATATCAAAGAATGAAGAATATGCCCAAGATCTGATTAGAAGATCAAAAGATGCAAAAGATTTTGGATATTGGAGAAGATCGACAAAACGTAATATTCTCGAATAGAAGAGTGATAGTCATGGCAAAGAGAAGATCAATATTGAACATACGTAAGAAAAGCACGCATGATTACAGAAGAATATCAAATGAATATAATACAATATCAAAGAATGAAGAATATGCCCAAGATCTGACTAGAAGATCAAAAGATGCAAAAGATTTTGGATATTGGAGAAGATCGACAAAACGTAATATTCTCGAATAGAAGAGTGATAGTCATGGCAAAGAGAAGATCAATATTGAATATACGTAAGAAGAGCACGCATGATTACAGAAGAATATCAAATGAATATAATACAATATCAAAGAATGAAGAATATGCCCAAGATCTGACTAGAAGATCAAAAGATGCAAAAGATTTTGGATATTGGAGAAGATCGACAAAACGTAATATTCTCGAATAGAAGAGTGATAGTCATGGCAAAGAGAAGATCAATATTGAATATACGTAAGAAAAGCACGCATGATTACAGAAGAATATCAAATGAATGTAATACAATATCAAAGAATGAAGAATATGCCCAAGATCTGACTAGAAGATCAAAAGATGCAAAAGATTTTGGATATTGGAGAATATCGACATTGGAGAATATCGACAAAACGTAATATTCTCGAATAGAAGAGTGATAGTCATGGCAAAGAGAAGATAAACATCTTTTTTTTTTATATATTCAATCTAAAAAATTTACATGACAGATTACTACCTACACTACTTAATCTACTTTACAACACTACGACTACGATACCAAGAGGAGCAAAATACTATGTCAACCCCGAGGCCTTAAAAAGAAGAAAAACATTGAAAAAGTACATTTATATAAACCAGACAAACAGAGCTACAAACTAAGGCATCTTGCAACCAAACAATTTCGAGTGATCAACATTGAGCATACGTAAGAAAAGCACGCATGATTACAGAAGAATATCAAATGAATGTAATACAATATCAAAGAATGAAGAATATGCCCAAGATCTGACTAGAATATCAAAAGAAGCATGTGATTCTGGATATTGGAGAATATCGACAAAACGTAATATTCTCGAACAGAAGAGTGATAGTCATAGCAAAGAGAAGATCAATATTGAATATACGTAAGAAGAGCACGCGTGATTACAGAAGAATATCGAATCAATGTAATACAATATCAAAGAATGAAGAATATTGCCCAAGATCTGATTAGAAGATCAAAAGATGCAAAAGATTTTGGATATTGGAGAATATCGACAGAACGTAATATTCTAGATTAGGGAAGCGATGATCAGCAAAGAAGATCAGTAGCGAACATCGGTATGAAGAGTACACATTCTGAACATATCACATTGTGTCTATGGGGTAATAATATCAATATATCAATGAGGTTAATACCGAAGAAAGCCTGCAAGAAAAAACAATTTACAAATTCCAGTCAATTCTGGGAAAAACGGGAGAATGCAATAATATCTCCCGTAGGTGAAGGGCGGATTTTGCGGGTTTAGGCGGTCGCAGAAGCAGAGATGACCTGACCAAGTCCTATAGTCAAACAGCGGTAGAATTTCTTACGACGGATGCAGAGAGCATGCACAACCTACCAAGATCTACAATCATAGAAATACAGATAGGACAAATGGAAAGCCATAGCAAGGACTGTCGCGTTGGTGGACAAGCGAGATATGAATACACCTAGGTCATACTCCTCTATATTCTTTGCGTCAGATGTAGAAGGCCTGCGCAATCCACCACGATCTGAAGTTACACAAATAAAGACAGGACACGTGGAAGGTTTCCCAGCGTTGGATGGACCAGCGAGATATGAATACACCTAGGTCATACTCCTCTATATTCTTTGCGTCAGATGTAGATGGCCTGCGCAATCCATCACGAATTGAAGTTACAGAAATAAAGACAGGACATGTGGAAAGCCATATTTGGGGATGTCAGTTTCCCAGCGTTGGTGGACCAGCGAGATATCAATACACCTAGGTCATACACCTCTATATTCTTGCGTCAGATGTAGACGGCCTGTGGAATCCATCACGATCTAAAGTTACAAAAAATGAAGACAGGACACGTGGCAAGCCATGATAGGAAATTCAAACTTTCCAGCAATTGGTGGACCAGCGTGTTTCGTATAAATCTAGGTCATGTTCTCCGCCTCCTTGTGTCAGATGCTGACAACCTGCACAATCCTACACACAATCTATAGACACGAAGATAGTACTATTGAAAACCCTTTTAACAGATTTTTGCTTAAGATTATGTATTCATAGATGAATAATCCGAAAGTAATCCCTGTGTAAAATCACCTTGCTAAATGTAACATATGCGCTCATGAATAAATACAGCTTGTAATCCTACATTAACAAGGTCAACTAAGATGTCAAGAGGAGAGATTATTTTGATAAATCACTGACGGAAGTTTATGTGGAATTTATAGAGCCTTGATTAAAAGCTTTAACTCGGTGCGGTGGCTGAATAAAATACGTCATCAATAGCGAAAAGAAATGTTTCGAAAGTATGGACAGGAACATAGACGACTGAACATATACGACCATTATCGTTGATGCTACATTATCCAATCAAATCAATCGAAACTCCTTGAGACGCAACAGATCACGGTAAAAAATTCCCAGACGCCGTCGTTAGCGAAAAAGTCAATCTTTCTCAATTTAACAAAAAAAAAAGAAAGTAAGGGATTAAGAAATTGGTTGATTGATGATTTCATATTCTTATATAGGGTTAAGCATACAGTTAAATACTGGTTTCCAAACTGCCCTGCAAAATAACAATAAATCAAATATTTCTAATCATACAAATTTACATGTGAGCATAAAGATCAAAGTAAAACATTTGTAAATAAGGAGCTGAAAAAATAGATTACATGCTAATTTCATATGCAGCTTTGAATCGATTTAAGGTGGCCACTGTCTTAATATCAGCGCTAAGATTATTCCATAATCGTGCTCCTGTGTAAGCAAAGCACTGTTGGCCATTGAAAGTTTTCAGGAGCGGCAGCTTGAGATCTGAACCTCTCGAATACTATTCTCTGACAACCTTTCGAACAGAGTTGCAAGGTAATTGGGAGATTCCTTGTGAATTGACCTGCACACTATCCTTGCTGTTCCCGTTTCAATCAGTTCTCAACTGTTCTCTAACGGTGCAAGGTTAAAGAGTATGCACGTGAAAGATGCAAAATATAAAGGAACTCATCTGATTCAAAGATCTTCGGAATCTTTGTTCGTGGCTACAGGGAAATAAACTGTCCCTTAATGTCACAAAGACATTGAGCATGGTCCTTGGTACTGCACCTAACCTCAGGAAACTAGATTGCAGAGATTCAACCAATTTCCCCTCTTTCAAATAAATGACTGAAAGATTGAATCCACGTGTAATATCAAATATCTTGGGGGTACAAATTGATCCATATCTAAATTGGAAAGAGCAAATCAGCGTTGCTATCGGTAAGATTTCACGAGGAATAGGATGCTCAAGTATTCTAAGAAATATGTTTCGTTGGTATCCATCCAAAGGGTGTATTTCAGTATAGTTGACCCACATTTTAGATACTGCTGCTCTGTTCGGGGATGTGCTGGAGGTACAATTCAAAGAAAATTGCAAAAGCTGCAAAATCGGGCAGCTCGCGTCGTTACAAACAGTCCATTCAATAATTCATCGTTGCCATTAATATCACACGTAGGATGGTTAACGGTTAAAGAAATGATTGACTTCGAGACAGCTTCTATAGTAAATAAATCCTTAAATGGGCATAAACATCCCTACATGCAGTCAATGTTTCACAAATTGTCTGATACTTGCAATCGGACCTTACGTAATACCGGTACTGACCTTAGGATTCCACTATGCAAAACCTCAAATGGGCAACGGAGCTTCTCGTAACCAGGAGTTACTGTTTGGAACCAGTTGAGCTATGAAATCAAAACTGCTCCCTCCCTCGCTCGTTAGCTACTTTCCAAACGAGACAATAAGCGTTTTTGAAAGATCAAAGAGGTTGATAATCTAAATGAACGTTCAGCACATACATTTTACTTTCGAGTCCCTTTCTTTTTCATATGTTTTCTTTTTCATATGTTTTCTTTTTCATATGTTTTCTTTTTTATACATAGGATCCCCGAGTTAATAAATCCACGTACTGAATGTATCTAACCCTGTTGAAATAAATAAAAATAAAAATGAAATGAAAATATGATTGACAGGGACAGCTCAAATGCGTTTCAGGGATGAGCTGTATATGTCCCTAACATAACGAGCTGAATTAAAACAGAAGACATCTTTATATCCACTGTTGAAGAAAGACTCGCGCTTTATGAAATGCAAGCCTTTTTCGGCTACCATCAGCCATCATAAAACTGGTTAAATCTACTCTCCTTTGATTCCTGTCTGTCAAAGGTTAACCAATCAAATTATGCCATGACTCGAGTTCAACGGACAGTACGTGACTGCCTTTGGTTAAGTGCTTTATGTTTAAACGCTTCATGTAAGATGGTCAATTTTCTTAAAAGTGAATACATGGAGTTATGAGTGGAATATAACACTTGCTTGATTTGCAAGATAAAGGCAGAAATTGTTCTTCGTACATCATCAAACAAAGGAAGGGACAATGCTAATTCTCCCCTCCCCCTGCGTATTAATTTTTGAAAAATTTTCCACTTTTATTCCAAGCTCCCCTTTCATTAATTCTTAAAAAGATTGAAATGATAGTGAACATAATTTTTGACTGATTTTTACATAGATATAAAAATGATACGTGCTTAACTAAGAAAACAACTTTTTCAATTTTTCCAAACTCCCCCCATTGTTTTAACCCCCCAATTATTATCAAATCGAACTATTTCCAACACTCAACCGATTATTCTCACACCCCCCCCCGTTTATTCGGTACTCGAGAGTAAATGGCGCGTGGTCTTGGTCTATCCTTAGTCGAGATCGCAGTATCTCCGTTCATTTCTTCAAGCTGAATGCACCAAGAATTTTCCTTGTTCTGTACAGAAAACACTCGCGTTCTTTAACGCGAATCTTTCTTGGGCAGCGGCAACATAACGCTTTCAGTTTGAATTCACATTTACAGAGACTTTACAGTCATGTGACCTGTCAATAAACAAAGGAAAATGACAGCTTTTCAATCATCGTAAAGCCATCACCATTAACGACAATAGAGACTAAGATCGGATTATAATGTAACGTTTCGTGACCTATGCTTGGGAGAAAAGTGATCTCCTTCACAATTACTCTCTATGCGTTTAGCAAGATTCACGCTGCAATTATATTAGTGGCCGCAAAATTTTGTAAGACGGGAAGCAATCGAGGAAATGGTTCGTTCTCCTAATTTGTCTATTCTACCGCGCTCATTCAATTGACTTTTTAGCTCCTCTTAAGTGTTTATGCGAAAGCCGTTGGTTCGATGGACTTTATCATACTAAGGATTTTATTGAATTACGAGACAAAGTCACCCCACTGCGACGCCCTCGCTTCGCCTTTCTGCCAATCCGGAAATAAAACTTTCGAAAATTCGATTTAGCGAAACCATGAAAATTACGCGCAGCTGGGGTCTTGCTGGTTAAACATCGATCGATAGTTTTAAGGTCGATGGCTTCGGCGAAATTATGTGCAAACTTATGAGCGCATAAATTCAACATGATGATTTTGAATTAAGTTCCGCGTTTACTTGTATGTGAAGCGATGTCCAAAGAGATCTAATAAATTTTTGGAAAGAAATCCAAGAGTTAGGTAAACAAGGAGATTACAAGAATGGGTACAAATAAATGAGATCATTTACGCTACATGTGCTTCCGTTAAAATACTTTTCAAAAGTTTTCGGGAACTGTTTTAATTTTAGAAAATTAAAAGAATGGTTACAAATAAGATTAATCTTCCACATCCTATTCCGTTTGAATTGTGGACTAATAAAACTTATTTAAAATATACTAAAGGAGTTGCAATGTCAAGATAAACAAAATCTGAGAAACAACAACTCAAATAATTAGTTAATTTGTATTGAATCTAACTCCATATGAATTGCGGGCAAATAAAATGTTGTTATCATTTTACGGAAAGTGGTTTGATGTTAAGTAAACAGGATATGTGGTTGAAAGTTAAAATGATTCGATTTTTTCTCCCTGCACGGATTTCCATGCAAAATTTTAACAAAGCATTATCGATGAGATGCGGGCAGGTAGTTCCATTTTTTTTCAAAAAATTGCTAATAAATTGCGTATAAATTGAATCTCATGTTCCTTTCGTGTGAGCTGTGAAACAAAAAAGCTATTTAAAATAAATAAACGGAGTTAAAAGCAGCTTAGCTCGGACTGGGGAAATCTAAATTTAATCTATTGCATTTGATGTTTTCGACAGATGAAAACAAAAGGAATGTAAGTGGCACACGTCTCCTTATTTTGCTTCCATTCATTTACGTTAATTACCGTGCAACTTGGTTTCAACTTTGCGTAAACAAACCTCCACGAAAGAAGCAAAAAAAGAAGAAATGGCGTTAACCAGCTGGATCTTTTCTGTTTGAAACATAAAGATAACCTCAAAACCAGTTAAAAATATAAAAGACGCTGTAATTCAGAAATAGTGGAGTTATGTGGTAGAATCATACGCTTCTTGAAAGTCATCGATCTGAAAGGAGTTAATAGCCATTTATATCAGCTTTTTAAGGCTTGACGCCGAAACGTCTAACCAATTGGTTGAAAATAGCTCAGGATACTTTGGTGTAAATTTGTCGTGGGAACTTTTTTGTATCAAGATTATTTTCAAAATGGCGGCGTTTCTACCATCTTTTAAAGAATTCATGGAAAATTTTGAAAACATTTAAATCATCGTAAATCCTAAAGCAATAGAGGAAAAATGATACAATCTCCTTGAAAACAATACTTTATGATGGTCTACAATTTGATGACGAGCAAAAAGCTGTCACCCTTCTAGTTTTGGATTTAGAAATTTGATGACGCCACACCATCAAATATAATAATTGCTGCCATTTTGACATTAACTAAGATATCAAAAATGTCCACGGCAGATTTAAAGCAAAGTAGGATAAATTTTTTCCAAGCCATTAAACTCAAGAAAACATGTAAAATAATTGTACACCCATCTTTTGACAATTTGAGCCCTGTGCTAGAGAGGCATGAATCCTGGACAAAGGTTTAATAATGATAGCGTAAAAACATGATTTGTCCTGTTTCGCCGACCTTTTGAGAGGAAAATTTTGATCACAAGGTCTACAACATGATGAGCAGAATCCTCGCTCTTGTCTGGCTTACGATTCAGCAACTTGATGGCGTCACAGCCTCAAAAATAGTTGAAAAATAAAATCGCTGTCATTCTGAATATATTGAAGATATTGAAAAGAGCATTGTAGAATTATAAGGAAGTACTAAGAGTTGCTTTCAAGCCATTCCACCCAAAGAGAAATGTAATAACTGTTTTCATCAGTCCTCTTAAAGACTTGACGATTGTGCTTATAAACAAACAGGGCAATGTCTAACGAGGCTGAGCCACTTGGCTGAAGGGTCACCCTCCTTAACCCTAATCCTACCTGCCTTTTTTTAAATCAACATAGCCGTAAACTAATGGGAAATCATTGAAACTTGGCAAGGGCCCAGTACTAACTATTCCTAGCCGATTGGTAGCTTTGGGCTTGGCCACCTCATTAGATGACGTCACCATGACGTCATAATGCTGAAAATGTAAAAATACATGCTTTTTCGGGCTAATTTGTTCTAAAACCGGAATCAAGATAATGTGAATCATTTTTTTCCATTCTTATTTAGCATATTATTCATTTCCAATTCAAATATAATACATAACAAGTGTTTTAGAAAGTTATTGTGGTAGAAAATCAGAAACATTGATTACGTCATAACTACAAATTGTGTTTTTCCACTAAAAATTGATAATAAATGGCTCAAAATGGTTTAAGAGCATTGCATGACGCAATTCTATGCATTTTTAACAACATCTATTGGAAAAAGCTCAAAAACTTGCCAAGATGACCCAAAATAGCAGCCAAAGTGACGTCATTATTTAAGGATACTGACGTCAGCAAATTCGATTGTTATTAATAACAATAGAAATATATTTGTTTGGCAATTCTTTTAAGGTACAATAGTCAACGTTTGGAACTAATTCTGGGAGTAAAAATATCAAAAACATAAACTTTCCCAATACCTTCTTCCAAATATGGCATTTTCACCTGTCACGTGACATCCATTGTTCAAAAAGTTTAATGTCAAAATGTAGCTAATAGATAACTAGTAATTGTCAGAGAGTTGTAGCTTTTGCCATTAAAGAATGTTCTGCAAAAGACCTATAGGGGGGGGGGGGTGGTGAAAAACACGTGAGATTAGGGTTAATAAATTGAAATATGCAATATGTGGGACGGAGACATAAATCCTGAACGTCCTCCTTGGAATGGTTAGGTAACACCATAATCAAACAAATCTTATCATGATCTTATCAATATCGTGATGAAGCCTGCTCTTGTGGTCACTCTAATAAAATGTGTCTCAAAAACCGTTACAGCTCCCTACATGCTAACCTAATAGATTCATCCGACCAGAGAATTAATAACCACTCTGATATCCGAGTTTACTCGAATTAAATTTACACTGCCAAAAGGGAAAACAGCTGAATTGATCATGAAACAAAAACATCCTCTTCCATCACAAAATTAGACAGCGCTAAAATTAGATTGGCGTAATCACGTATTCACTGATATCTTTATTCAAATTTGGCGTTGCCCACAATTCAAGTTAGAAACGATACAGGGTGCTACCGCCTGGCGATTCTCATTGTGCCCATCAAACAAATGATTTCCGTGTGAGAATAGGCGCATACTTCTTCTTCGATAAAGGAATTAATTTGGACATGGAGTTAAACAAAGGTAATTCTTTCCAGTCTTGAGATTTGAAGCAGGGGGCACTTTTAATTGGTGAAAATTCTATAAACAAACGATCTAAAGAATGAAATGAGTCGGCGACCTTTGCAAAATATTGATTAAAAAGCCAATGGGTGCAACTGTTTGATACAAAGGCGTAAAATGGCCACAGGCAGGAAAGAAATGCCGTCCTGGCCATGAAGCAACTTTCCAAAGCAAGGTGCACCTGTTTGCTATATAGGGCATGGATAAATGAAATGAAAGTCGAGCTTAGTTTTGATTTGCTGGCATTCCAAACCCTTTTCTTTGGGTAACGTAAATCAATGACAGGGTAGCTAAGAACGACGTAATGAGTAACATTAGCATCGGATGTAGTAATGAAAGCGATAGACCGGGGGGACAGAAATTTTCTGACCCCTGCCCTTGATAAACTTAACATAAATCAACGGAGTTAAGAGCGGTGTTAGCCAGCCGGGCTTGGGCAATTTAAATATACCCCCATTGTGGTTAGGTTCTCCTTAGATGATAAAACAATATGGCAATAAGTTGCACGTGGATATCAGCGACCGTATTATTGATGGGAGATTTTCAGTAAATTACTTTTTTACGAACTGGTTTACAGATTCAATTCAAAAATTCAAAAATTTTCCATATTTGCTAATGTTTTTAATGAATCTTGCAATTATCCATTCAGGAAGAAAAAATATCCGAGCCTGCATCTCATCAAAATAATATGACGCTCTGAAATAGGAAAGATCCCATGAAGAGCCGAGGAACAAGAAATATGTAACATACGCTTTGCAGCACCCTAAAACAGAAGAGTAAATGCTTGACGTCAGTACTAGTTTTACAGAAATGCCTCATTTGCAAATGTTGAAAGCTGCTCCGGAAAGACGTCTCCTTCCCTCCCCTAGACTGAAGGTGTGCCTTCGGCAAGCACTATGACTTTCTTAGCACCCCTTGCTAGGTTGCGACAAAGAAATCGTGGAATGCAGGCGATGGTTGAACTCTCAAGCACCAAACAGAATATTGCTAGTGGTTTTCCTGATATTGGGCAGATGACTCTTTTTATAACGAAAAATGGCTTAGATCAGTCTGTCTTGCAGTAGGACGCCATTGGAAGCTTGTGAAATGCCAACAACTGATTTTACTTCTTTTATGAGAAAAAATTGTAGCTGAAATACGTTGATATTTCTATTGTAAAAATGTAGAAGTAGTTTTTTGTATATATTGCTTTGCTTTAGGTTAATTTATGTTTAGGTTATATTCTTTAACTGTAGCTGGACACCCGTTGAAAAACAGCTTTTTGTAAGTTGAAGTGCTTATCTAGTTTAGCTATTCATGATTATTATTGTTATCATTTATTACATTGTATGCAGAGGGAGTTCTAGGGGCCTTCCTCCCACTATTAGCCCCCTAGTATAACCATGCAAAGTTCCAATAATGAGAATGGAAGCTCACAGTTTCAAACCTTTGAATCGAAGATGGTACCAAATGATGATGATGATGAAAACTGCTAAATCGGTTATTCCTTAAACCATGTGGGCGAAGATTAGCAGTAGGCGTAAAGAGTATCTTAATATGTAGATGGAAAGTACAGCCGAAAGTAGCTTCTTAATGTGTAGAAAGGAAGTATAGCTGAAAGTATCTCATTAAATATAAAAGATGTTATGAAGCGGGTAGGAAAACAGAGGGCACGCAAATATCATGTGGAGGAAATCATTCTAGTAAAGCTTTTTCAGTCGCAGAAGATCGACCGTGATATAGACGACGGGGGAGGAGACTTTATCACCCTACAATAATGATAAGGAGGCAATTAACGAATAACGTTGACTAAGATCAGTACAATGTTCTAAAGTAAGGAGGATTGCACAAGGAAACCAGTCCAGTAAAGCTTTTTTATCATAAACAATCATATTCGAGAAAAATAGGCTTTATCGCTGTAAATTAGTGACGATGAGTTGAACAGCGAATCTTGCTTACTAGATCATCAGTACAACACGAGAAAAAGCAACTCATCAATATAACATGATGTTTTGAAGTAAGCAGGAAAACACGGAGAAAACAAATAAAGTAAAAGTTGTTTTGTGAGGAAATCATTCTGTTCAGAAAGAAAAAAGTTTAGTTTTGAACCCAGTAGGGGTAGCAATATGATGATAGACTTAACGCATAACGTGATTAAAGTAAGCACATTACAGGACAAAGATGTTTAGGAGACGTTATGCGATCGTCAACATGAGATGAATGGGAATGAAAGAATGTTTGGAAAAGCTCAGTTGCAGTCCAAATGGCCTACCTTGAAATTGTTATTTGAATTCACAAACACGAATCAGCTGTTTGTTATTTTGTAATTTAAAGAATCTTTGAAAGTTCAGTATACTTCTCTCTCCTCGGAGAAAAGCTCAAAATTCTTGGGATAAGGTAGCCAGTAGGGGTGGTATACTCAGCTTTGGCGACGGGCGGCTTTCGAACGATTTGAGCAGACAATACCGGGTGAGTAAAAAACAAGCCCGGTTAGAAAGGACAATGCTCCCTGGATATCGAGGCAATAATGTTGGCAAGTATATTATTCAATGGTGGACATGTTCAAATACATCTTAAAATATACCTGAATCAAATCGGTTACTCCGTTCCGAAATTGTGAGTGATCTTCTCAAGAAAGCCCCTTAAGGAAACCTTCCAAACAGGCCTAAAATCACGACCAAATAGTTAACTTTGGGAGGATAACACGTGCTAAAACACATCCGAGGTCAATGCTGTAAGGCAGCTTATTTTTTCTTACTCACTCGGCACTACACTAAAAGAAGGTTTAAGAACATGAGCGGTTTTACCTAGAAACAGGCGGTGCCTTTGATCCAATAGCAAATAGGGCAATTAAATCGAGTTGAGCACCAGCAATAATTCTTCATTCATTTCTCATTATTGCAGCCACCGATAAACGAAATCAAACGAGTGGAATACCAATGGAATATCTTGTCAACGAATCTTTGAGATGTGTGACTTATGTTCCTAGAATCCTACCGGCATGGAAATTCGAGGATAACTAAAATACACTTTCTATTTCGATTCAGCTGCAGCATTTTTCTAGAATTTTATGTACACCGCAATAGAACTTTTACCAAATTCTGAAAAACTAAAAAAAGCTAAAACCTTCTCTCGCAAAATCTGCCTGCTTTTGAAATCTTTGACGAACAAGGACTTGCTGTATTTAAGCAACCTTTTAAATTCCTGTACCATGAATAAGTAATTTGTCAGACTGACCCAAACAAGGTCTCAAAAACTCTAAGTTGAAGCTTGGCCTATGAAACTGCATCGACACACTGAGAAGATTGAGGTTACAGTTCCTCCGCAGCAACGGCGCAAACGGAACATAACATTTTTTGGAACACCCTATACTTCTATTCAGAATATGGAAACAAATTGAAAATGCCATTGGTGTTATATGGATGTGGAAGCACCGAAAGAAAATAAAACAAGAAAGGGCAAATCCTATCGTCTTCTGTGATCCGAAGGTGGACTATTATGATGTCCAGCTGTTCACTGAAGAGAAGCGGGAGGAATCAAATTCTTTCTGTCGGCTGTATGTTTGCTCACTCTCCATCAGTGACCATAATTGCCGTTTTCCACAGGGGCCTTATGAAATCAACAAGAATCAATCCAATGCCATTAATCAGTTGCAGTACCTGATCATGCATGTGAACTTTGATATCACAAATCCCCCAGTTGGTAGAAATGAACTCTTTAAAGTGTTTGCTGATAACAATATAATAAATATAAGAATACCCAAAAGAAGCATCCCGGAGATGAGAACTTAAATCGATATTCCACAGCCAACAACCCCTTAATGATACCGTTAATTTGCTATAATTGCTGTTACTTCTATTTTGTACGGATATTTTATGTTATTATCGTTATTGTTATGATTATCATTGGACAATGTACCAGATGGCAAAGTGCCATATATTGTTGGGAAGATGAGATACGCTTTGTCTGAGGAAACTTGTATGTCTCTCCGTGTAATGGCTTAACCCTATTACTACCGGGCTTTTTCGACCATCGTAGTACGGGGGGGGGGGGGCACAAAGTGCCCCCCTCCGTAACTTCGCCAATATTGCAGATATGAGGATGAAACTTAGTGCAATGGTGTATAGGAGCAAAATCTACACAATAGGTCACTTTTTTAATTCTTCATTACATCCATGACGTCACAATGACGTCATAATTGAGGAAAATTGCACTTTTTGCTTACTATTAACAATAATGGCAATATTTAAGTTCTTAGTTGATAATTTCTTTCATACTGCTACCAGAATGTATCCCAAAGCATCACTGAAGAAAAATTGGCAATGAAATGTCAATTTAAGCTTGTTATTTATATCATATATTCATCATTTATTTGCATCAGTTTGTCATTGTTTCATTTAAACCCCTAATTACTGATGAAAATTCTCTAAAATGCCTTAAAATTGTTCATAACGATCAAAAGAACCAATTTTGACTATTTAAAGTTATCTAATACATTTGTTATTATATATATGACGTCATAAACGTTGATGACGTCATGAACGGTAAATTTGCTGACGTCATCAAAAATGGATAAAACTATACATTATCTGAAAGCTCTCATCAAGAGCTATCGAATGGTGGCATTTGCGATGCTCTACGACCATCCGTGTTAAAACTGGACTCGCTTCTTTAATTGTCTGGCTGACCACGTGTTGAAAAGAGGTTGGTCACGTGATCAGTATCTACCATTTTGGAAAAAAATTACAAATTTTAATTAGTCCATGAAATTTTAGGAAAAGTCGCGAAGTTTCAGCTCTTTATCTTTTGAACTGACGACACTACATCAAATAAACTTCTTTGTGCCCCCCCCCCGGTAGTAATAGGGTTAAAGCTCATGCGCAGTAGCGTTTTGGGGTTGAAGCTCTGACAGGTGCATGAGCTTAAACCCACTTCACGGGGGACACATAAGTTTCCTTGGGCAAAGCTAATCTCGTCTCCCCAACAATATAGATACGTCAGTCATCCTTCTACTCTTCTGTTGTCAATAAAATAAGTCGATTTTTAAGTGGGATACAAACCTCAAATACTTCTGATTCTGGTGACAATGCACTACCAAGAAGCTTTAGATCTATTTCACCGTCCTAAAATTGAAAACAAAAAAAGGTTAGGAATTTGATTGGCTGGTTTGCTTTCTTCAGTAACAAACACTACGAGAAATAAATTTCTGTTATGAAGAGCACGTTCTCAAATTGCCATCCTCCAACGACAATTCTACTAATACACTTATGTACAAAGAGCTGGCAGGCGAGAACATGGACTAAATATTAGATCGTTTGTCCAAAAAAATAGCACGAAGATGAATCTGTCCACAAAGGTCCCCAATGTAATGGCTATACTTTGCTCGCAGGGTTTTTGCTCCCGAAAAAGTCCTTAAATTCATTCTTATCCTTTTCAGTTGATCAATGCTTCTTTTGATCGCTGGACAATTTTGCCCCGAAAACATGTCCCCTTGGTACTGGAAGAATGTTGTCAGGTAGATGTTAGAGAGAGCATGCTCTTTCTCGAACGCTTTTTCGTCAGTGCGAAGGCGGATAAAACGCTTTCAGAAATATTTAGACAATGGAATGGTCATGTAAACATATAGATCTGATATGCTTTCTGTAAAAAAATTGCAACTTTAGAAGCAGACAAAACAATCAAGCGTTAGCCACGCACGCACGGACAATTCTACAGAAATCGCCTGCCCGACACGACAGAACAACAAACCGACGGAAGCTTCATAATCATGTTATGACTAGGCCTGTGTGAAATTATCCAACGTACTATTCTCCTTGAGTAGCGCAAAAAAGCAATCGCATTATCATGGGAAGAGAAAATTTTTACACCAAAACTCCCTTATTTATTGTGAGCAGAAATCTAATAAACAGGAAAAGGATATGCTTTTCTCCGCTTTCCTACATCATTGAGTCAAAAGTTTGAGATTTTCGTAAGCCTATCATAAACCATAAACTCGATTTCGATATATTTTCATTGTCAAGCCATTTACTGAAGACACGCAAATATGCAAGAACATGATCGAGGCATCTGAAGTTTACTTGTTGTTCAAGCCGCAC
The DNA here is from genome assembly GCA_039566865.1 of Aurelia coerulea. NCBI lineage: Eukaryota > Metazoa > Cnidaria > Scyphozoa > Semaeostomeae > Ulmaridae > Aurelia > Aurelia coerulea. The sequence continues at coordinate 11,686,813 of CM076958.1, read as the reverse complement.
TCTGATTTGATTTTCATTAGGCAGTTGACCAATAAATTTCAGCTATTTCAAAACTTTTTCCCACGACACAAAAATAATGTTTATTTGTCTACCAGGGATATCCCATGGGACCTCATCGTCTGAGCCATTGGAATTGTTAAGTGGGTTAACTGTCTGAGGAACACCAATCCTAGCGACGACTCGGCTGTAACATTATGACGTCATCATAGCGGTTGGTTTAGTGGTCAGGTTTGGATAGCAGGGAATACGGACGGAAATATAGTAATCATTCGGAGCACTTAAATAGGTATTACATTGTAGCTTATCTGCAAAGGTTTGTTTGGAGGCATTGTCTGCTAGTTGGCTTCCTGATGATGCATCCTAGATGTCTAGGCGACAGTGGCATTAGTAATACCTTCTATGGCTCACTAGTATGTTTGAAAGTAATGTCTAGGCATCAATCAGGAAATCCACTTCTCGTATCATTTCTAAATACATGCAGTCTGTAAAATGACGCAGACACCGCACAGACAGTGGAAACTATGGAATAGACAAAACACCACACAGAATTTGTCAAGAGAAATCGTCGGTTGTAATAAACTCGATGAATGTTGGGAAATCTGAGTCTTACGCAAGCTATTTGTGTTCAGGCTCTCGTTAAATACAATCTGTTGCCTTTGCCAGAAGCTTTATGTCCTTTTGGAATTGAGATTTTTAAGAGCATAGTGAGCTAACTCCAGTTTGCACCACTTCTTGAGTTATAAGGATATGTTCCTTTGACCTATTTTTACTCAAGGTTCATTGCCATTCTATTTATTCAATAACTGGACGATTGTTACACTTATTGACAATTGATTTGTTGAAGCATTGATGTTAGCCCATAAACTTTATTGATCACTGTTTAAATCAATTCAATGATCAATCAATTGATTGAATCGATCAGGCACTTGCGTAATCAATATATCAATTAGGTAATCAACCAATCAATCAATCAATCAATCAATCAATCAATCAATCAATCAATCAATCATTCAGGGTACCGCAAATAATTGGAGGTTTTGAGATTGAGATTGAAATTGCACCGTAAATTTCCCTTTAAATCCTGACGCTAGATTTCCCCTTTTGAAGCCTGCAAGAATTAACACCATGCATTTCAAAATCAGTTCGATCTACAAGGTTTCTTGGCTTCACAAGAGCTTTATCCTATTACGGAAGAAAGTACTCTTTTGAGATAAAACAAAATAAAGATAATTTAACAAGCCTGTGAAGATAAGTACAATGTCTTTAAGGAGATCAGTGCGGCATAAGGTTTACAATGGCAAATCGTAACGGTCACATGAGCTGATTATAGGCGAAAATACACAGTAAAGGTATAAGAGGTTGTTTGAACAATTAACGTTAATGAGAAAGCCTATTAGGCGTAAACCACAACGCAATAATCGCAATAAACAGATAGGAATCTTAATTTATTGCTCAATCAAAGTTTATCAGTCGAGTTTTACAGCAATGACTTCAGCTTGCACGTAAAACACACACCCCACAGCTAGAATGATAAATTTAATTTCGTTTCGAGTAATTAGTGAACTTGGCTATGGAAGCGAAAAGGCCTAAACAGTAAACCACTATAATAAACCACAGACCAATATGTCGAATTTTGTAAGGGCTGCCTTACATCTTTGCGAAACCAATGAAAATTAAATTTGCTAGATGGCCATTCATACAATTATGGGTGACATGACCTGAGAAAATCAAATCCAAGATAGGAGAGGAGAGGAGAAATTAGTGGTAGGAGAAATCAGCATATTATCTATCAGGTGAATTGCTGAATACACGCCAAACGTGTTATAACATGTTATGCAAAGTATATGTTACCTTGGTCCCAGGACCATCAATTATTCCTCCTTCGTCACCTTCATAGGCTGTGATACCCTAGGTGATTTGTGTGTAAGAACATTCATTATTTCATCCGTACGCATGGGTAATTATCCATTATAATTAAAGTTTAAAAGTGATGAACAAGCTTGTCTATAAATGGAACAAAGAATACGCTCCTACACAGCATTGTTTCTTTGACAATCCATTGTTCAGAGTGCATGTGCAACTCTGATTTGACTGGGACATTTCTCGATTGATTCTGCCCTTTACAAATGCAGGCTTTTACCTTTGCACTTGTTGGCGAGATGAGATACGATTTGTCCGAGGAAACTTGTGTCCCCCAGTAAAATAGGTTAATGCTCGTGCGCCCGTCAGAGTTCCAACCCAAAATGCTACTACACATGAGCATTAACCTACTGCACGGGGGGACACATACCTTAACAGGGTCTGTTTCAACCAGCATGCCTTGCTCGTGACATCTCTTGGTTGGCCTTTGCTGTGGGCATATTCATGGAGTTTGCAATGTCTAACAAATTAATTTGAACCTTGACACAAACGCATAAAAGAAATTTTTAAAATTGGAAATACAATCAAATTTTGGTGATTTTTCAAAAAGTTTCACTATCTGGGTCGCCCGGTACAATTGGACAAATCGTAATTGATCAAAGGATAAACATCTGTAGAAAACTCTCCTAGTAAAGCGACAACAACAACAACAACAATGGTGACGACGAAGATAATGACGAATAAGGCCAGGGACTTATAGCTAGAGTGCAACACAATCTCCAAAAGACCTGGAACCACATAAAAGAGGCTACAGATAGGAATACCCAAGAAGATTACTCAGGCTTTCTATCGACCATAGAACAAATCCTTCTTGATCGATAGAAAAACATCCATAATCCTAACCTTTTAAAAGCTCGTAACTGGGAAAAGCAATTATTTTTCAATCAACCGAGATATATGATGGGTGAGACTGTAATACGTTGTCTAATAACTTGCGATTGTAAGAATGACAGCTAAACTGGGCAACACTCAGTTCTTTCACAGCCACAAAAATTCGAGATTCCGCCGCTGAATTGACCAACAGGAGGCAGGAAGGACATGAGAAGTGATAGTATAAAAGATCACTATGTTCATAACTAGGTGATTTACGATTCGTCGAAGTTATAATGGTGGTACAATGGCGCCTTGTGGTGGCAAAATCATGTACCAAAATTATTAATCAAGTTCCTTTGAATACGCACAAAAGTTAGAAGTAGGTCTCGTGAAAGGAAATACGTTCAACAAGCCCGAAGGCAGCTCATATACAATTTTGAGAAAAATACTAAACATTGTTATACTTGGCTCTTGTCGAAAATAATCTCGTGAAAACAACTGCAACTATCGCCCTTAAATGGCGGGGACTGCTCCGTGGAAGCGCGCTTCACTAGCAATCGAAGAGTTGGTTTTTCGAGTCCCCACCCTGTCGAACCTGCCACGTACAGTGCGGAGAGTTGCCAACTCTCTGTAATTGAGGTGATGTGTGGTCACATCGAGAAGAATGACCAGAAACTACCTTCGGATGTTAGGTAGAAATATAGAAAGTTCTTAACCACTAGTGTTCACCAATTACAATCATCAATTCTAATTGCAATAACGACAAATATTGCAGAATGTGTGAACAAGCAGATATCGTTTGGAAAAATTTGAGATAAGCTTGACAAGTAAACTTTTATCAGTTTGGCTAAATTGCAAAACATTGCTTGGTTAAAACAAATGCTTGTGACAAGCAGAAAAGATTTTTAACTTGTTTCAAAAACATTTCCCAACAAATTCTGCTTGTCAAGAAATGCTTGCGACTTGACCAAACTGGAAAAAATTGCTTATCAAGTAAATCTAAGTGTTTGGCAAACAATGCTTGCCCGTTTGGCAAGGGCTTCAAACAGTTCAAAATTTCTATTGGGTCAGTCAAAAAAAAATTGTTAACGCTTCCAAGCCTGTAGTTTGCCACCTATTGATGAGATTCACGAAAACTGACTGTAACTGTGTGGGTAGCATGTCAACTTAGACAGGAAGATTTAGTTGGTTAAGCTCAGGAATATTGTCCCCAAAACAGGCCTACATTCCTTGATCAAATTCGTACGCAAGTTACCCCGACGCTACAGAAAACGGCTGAAAGAAGCTTTCATATGTAAAGATTAATATGGCAACCTTTGTATCCACACAATAGAATGCCGAGCACTTATAGCTGGAGTTTAATGGTAGCAAATTTGACCCAAAAATTTAGGTCTCTCTTGAAAGATTCCAAGATGACACAATAATATAAACTTTCTCAGCGAGTTAAATTTCCACAAATTCGAGCAAAATTTTAGGGATACCATAAACCCGATGTGCCCAACAAGCGATGGCATTGAAGACGTGGAGCACTTTTTGTTGCTCTGCCCTTCTTTTGATGCTCAACGCCGAGATCTTCACGCTGGAATTGTTGAATTATTACGACCATCTGTACAAATCACCAATCTTTCAAATGATGCTTTGGGGCAGCATTTATTATATGGTGATCAAGACCTTTCTTATGACTTGAACAGAAATATACTCGAACTAACTTTACATTACATTCACAAAACTGGTCGGTTTGACTGAGATCTTTCAAACCTCAGTCATGCACAAAGCAGCCACCAAGTCTCTTCACGTAAATGTTTCCTTTTCTTTGTAAATTCTGTTTCACATCAGATGACAGGCATTTGATTTACTTTAAATAACTAGAACGAGTTGCGCTCGCATTGATCGCAACCCTGACCTGGCATCTGATGTGGGACGGCATCTAGTATAGTACCCAGTAGTTTTTAAATCGTTCGTAGTGTAGTTGTATTTAGTTTAACGTTGCCTGTCTTTTCATATTGGCCATGGGGTAGTTATTGTCTTTCGCTCCCCATGGTATCGTCCCTGGAGTGTTGTATAGTAATTAGGAAAGTATAGTAGAATGTAAGATTTATTGTAAGATTTTAATATGAATAAAAAAAATACAAAATAAGTCCGATTTCAACCACCTAAATTCCATAATCTAAGCCCACGTGTTAACTACCTAATAATAATAATTTTTCAAAAATAGCAAGCTAAAGACATGGAAACCTTTCAAGTTCCTTTTGACTCACCAGGTATTTACTCGAAGGTGATATGTTTTCTTACATGTTGATTTTATGTTAGCAGACAGTTATTTCCCCTGAAAATTTAGTTTTCGAGCATCCAAAAATTGACGGCAGGAGTTTGTACCACTTAAAATAAATAATGTAGGTTTGCCACAAACACTATGAACCATTCATACTTTAATCTTCAACGTGTGATGCACAACTCATTGGTTAATTGTCGGTCACAAACTTTGGCTTTCATAGTGCTTATTGGGAATAGCGAAATCTCCACACCACAGTTAGAATGCCACAAAGGGCGTCTTACTGCTGGCGGTAAGAGAGTATTCAATTAGAATTCGTAGTGCTGCCCTGCTTGGGACTAATTCCAACCATGAACTCTGAAAGAAAGCTTCAATTATTCACGAAAACTGTACAAACGTTTTCTGAAATCGATTTACGAAACAAAGTTTGTGGTCAAAAAGAGTTACTTCAGTTGACTGCCAGATTCAAATTGTTCAAACCACAACTGTGCAGAACTACAGCATTTTTATGATGTGATGTCGAAATTTGTAACAAGTTGTCACAAGAATATCATATTTTGCAGCAGTTGTTTCTTCAAAGTCCAGACATACGATAGTTGCCTACATTCTTAATACGTTACACCCATGTCTGCATAGCATTCAAATTTCGATCCATATGAAATTTTACCAGATGTCCTATAAAAAGTAGTGATCTTTGACAAATGCCCAAAATTCTATCATTACTTCGTCAGTAGAAGAATCGACGATAACGTCTCTAAAAACATATTTTGAATCAAGCATATGACCAAAAGAAATAGATCTGTCATTTTCAATAAAACTCACGTCTTTCAAGGAAGTCAGCATTCGTTCAACTTTTAAGACCAATGCCAATGTTTGATATAGACAAAGAAATCACTTTGATAATCATGTGTGCATTTTTAGAGAAGCTTCAAAACCAGGCAGCTCTCAAAAAAGCCAAATCTACCTGTTCAATCCCTCAAAAAGGCACGCCAAGAACGAAACAAAATTTAGTCATTCATCTCTAGCCAAAAGGAGAAATTAAAGATAGATCTTGTGAGGGAATTATTGCGATTTCGTGCTAGATTTCATAAAAATTTTTGTTCAATCAGTTTGTGTCCAAAACGCCTTTCGTTTACTTTCAAAATTTTTGCGGTAAGTACACTTAAAATATCTATGCTTTGTTTTAGAAATTAGGGCTTCGTAAAATTGCTACTAGCTAAATGAGACTACATCGGTTGCAAAATTGTTCAGCTATTATAAAACATATGGCAAAATGTCGTTTTTCTATCAAAGGGTCTTAGTATACAACTTGTAAAACCAGGTTCAACATTGCACCAGAGGAATTACTTGCAATTGAGACTAGTTTACGCAGTTACTTCGAGACAAGCTTTCACGTTGATACAGTAGCAGTGATAATTGTCAAATCTTCTGTCATTGCATTTAGTAAAACAACTTATGATGCATCAAATGCTGCCTGTTTGGGACGAATTTGCTGAATCGTTAATGACCTAACTGAAAGGCAATTAGATCTGTCTAAGTTACGAAATAGTTCGCCATAGTTTTACGAATGAGCAAAACGTACTTAAACGTATCTCGTTTCAAAAAGTAGTCCTTTAATGTCACATAAATAATGGAGAAGAGAGCATGTTGCAGCACATTAGATTCTAAACATATGTCAATGCTCTTCACAACTCGTTAAAACAGAATCTCTTTGCCAAGAAACCGTCACAGCAATTCTACACTCCTTATTACAATTTGTCAATTCCGGCTACTGTTAAATGGGTTATAAGTCATTCATTAAACATTCAAAAACGTCCTTGTGTCATGAGAATTTCCTCTGGCCAGCGACTGTGCGGTAGACATGTTTTCCAACCATGCCTGAACCTCATCAAACGGGACATAGGTAGGAGACATGAGCACATACTGTGGGTGTTGAAATTGCACAGGACTCACTCTTCAACCATGTAACAGGTTGAAAGAGAACGTTCAATCGTAGGCCACAAATTAAGCTGAAAATGGTCGGCAAGGTTAATGCCCACTTAAAAGTGCAGCTATTTAGGGGTCAAGTCGTTTGATGTCTTACAATGCAGATGGGTCGGCTCAATCATGGTCCTAGTAGGAATTCAATAAGGTGTCCTATTTAGAATTCTAATCTTACATCTTATATGGATAACAACTACGATATATTTCTCGTTCTCCTGGTTATTCTTAACAACTATTCAGTAAACGAGACGAGATAGCAAAGGGAGAAACTAAATCCACAGCTTTATGTGGCTTTGCCTAAGCACATTTTGCTTTTGTCGTAACATCACAGGAAACAATTCAAATATTGCAGTGTTTATTGCAGACAATCGTCTTGTCGCGTGTAGTGCAATTGTACAAAGATAAACAAGTAAATAAAGTAAAATGAAAGCACGATGCGATCTTAAATAGGTTAGTATCAATTCACACCAAAGTGCTCATATTTCATTTTACTTACTTGTTTATCGTTGTAGCAAACATGTGCATACAAGCAATCAAAGAGAAAGAATCAAATTAATCAACAATAAACATGCCACAAACCAAATTAACAGTTAACCAAAACAATGAACCCGCAACCCAGCACACAACAAGGAGCACCAAAATTGGAAAAACTAACATCGCTCGTAAAAATCAAGGAACAACAGCAGAATAACCAACTGTCAGAATGACCAACTGTCAGACACAAAAAGAGCACACAGGTTAGCCTAAACAGCTCGGCAGCAGTATGAAAATGAAGAACAGTAGAGAAAGTAGACAACAATAGATAAAACAAGACTTAAACGAGGGAATAGCCCGTTAAACCAGCTACAAACAACAAACTAACAAACTGTTGTTACACAAGACACCAGAAGGTGAGCCTACACAGCAATTTAACCAGGCCATAAGCAAATTAAGAAGATCGAAGAGATAAAATAACAGCAACTATGTAATAATGATTAAGAGGGAACAGCAAATTAAAAACTCACGAAACGGACCAATTATAAAACACATTAACGAGCTAAAAGGTGAAATTAACCAATGTGTTAAGTAAGCGGCGAGCAATTACGAGCAATCAAGAAAGTAAACAAAAATGAACACAAACTTTAACAAACTTTAACGAATCTAACCATGAAATAAAGCATTTAGAAATCAGCTACAGGCAAAACGATGTCAGACTGTTAGACAAACGATTAGAACAAGGTGAGCCTAAACAATATGGTTGGTAAGCAGTGGGCAAATCAAAATAGCAAAACAAGCTAAACAAAGCAAACAAATAACAAACAAACAAACAAATAGTAAAACCAAGAAAAAGACAAATAATCAAAAATAGGCTACAGAGATCAAGACTAACAAACTGTTGACACTCAACGAATCAAAGGAAAGTCTAGGCAACGAGGTAAGTAAATGGTATAGCCAACTAAAGAACAAAAAACTAAGTAAACAAACAATGTCAAAACCAGCTACAGACAATAAACTGACCACCTTTCAAGCACAAAACAAGCACAAAGGTGAGCCAAAACAAAGCAAAGACCACCAAAATAACCTAACAAAGAAAATAAACAAACAACCAAGCAACACGTCGAAACCAGCTAAGAAGAACTGCTGAACGAATTATCAAACACACAGCGAACACATAGGTACGCCTAAACGAAGCAGTGACTCAGACATGTGCGAATAAAGAACGCAAAACAAACAACCAAGCAGTGTGTTGAAACCAGCTACATAAAACAGCCTGACGACTTATCAAGTACACAGCAACCACAAAGGTGAGTAGAAACAAAGGCAGTACGCAAGCTGTAAGCAAATGGAGAAAGCAAATAAAATAAACAAACAACAAATGCGAGACCGAGTTAAAGCCGGAAAAACTGCGTTAAAAACCAGCCAACCGACTAAATAAATGACAAACACACAACGAAGACAAAGGTGAGCCGAATCAACATGGTAAGCAAGCTGTTGGCAAAGACGATGAAAAAAAGTCAATAAAAATGATACACAAACAATGATGTGAACAGAATGTCAGAAACCAGGTAGAGGCAGAGGGGGCAACTGACAAATACACAGCGATCAAGGTGAAGCAAACAATAATGCTGTCAGCAGCGGTAGTCAAATAAAAGCAATGAAGGATAAACAGCAAACAACAAACGCAAGAAAACAAGGAATTCAACCAGGGAACAACAAACCCTTAAGCAAACAACGTAAAACAATCAGATAAGCAGTGTTTGACAAATTTACAACGGTAAAACAAAGCAACGAGAACGACAATGAGACAAAATTATCACGCAGATAAATTCTGAACTCAATGATAAAGCAGAACATGCAGTCACAGCTACAATAAACATTTCGCAGCCAAAAAGATAGCCTTGATATTACTGTTACTTCGTGCCATCTCATTTGTTCTTCTTCTGTGCAAATAAACACAAATCGTTTCAAATCGTATATCTGGTGGATGGTGCTTAACAAATATTAATGTGTGGAGTAACTATTACTGCCTGACGAGGTATTCATTATGGAGATATTATAAAAATAACGAAGTAGAAATGTTTAACAGCCCAACCATTTTTTATTCAATATCAAAGACGACTTACCCGAGACATTATTTACGAACTACTTAATGACGTTACTAGGACGATACACTGCGGAGCAAAAGATCATGACAACTCTAAGACCATTGCATAAAGAGCATACAACAAACCAAGTTACAACTACAAAGAGCTGCCATTAGATATGAATTCGACACACAATTAGAAACTAACAAGAACGATCACATCAGAATCTGTCTAACATTAATGGTCTAGTCACGCTTGCCACAGCTCGACATAATGTCACAAACGAAGCTCCTTGGCTGCTTCATCGTGGATAATATGCCTGACATCTAATGTGAAACAACGAAACAGAATTTACATATGAAAATTAAGGAACTTGGTAGCCGAACTATTTAGGACAACTACCTAGCAAAAAGCTACGGCCTTACAAATCGTACAAAAGTGGGAGATGGACCAGAGGTAATGAGCAGGATTCGCACATTCATGTTTTCCTCTATCGATTCAGTTAAGTCATATTTTTAGAGTTTTGAATAAAGCAGTGGTCACTTAACTAAGACAGATCACTTACACAAATCAGATAATTAAAAAAATATGAACCAATTCATTATTTGACCAACTTGTTGCTTGTAACAGTTACTTTTCTCGAAAGTTTTCAAGGCGCAAAATGATCTTTTTAGGTGTAAATGGTGTTTCTTTTCCGGTTTACGTCTAACCTTTCTGGATTTTTAGCTACATATGGCGAGCACATTGGTTTAAAATTCTTTTGGTTTGCCTCACTTTATTAAGGCTTGGTGTTTAGAAATGTTTTCTTTTTGCAACAAGGAACCTGAGAAGAGAACTGTCATTCGTGTTTATCCTTTTTGGTACATGCCACATGTTATCGTAAATTTCACGTAATTAATGCGTCATATTCAGTACGTTGTAAGTGCAATTGAAAGTATAATTTAATTCCAAAGCGTCAGCTTAACTAAATTTAAAACAGGAAAATATTGGTTCTCTTGAAGGTTCTATAATTTTTCCACTATTGGTTTAGGATTTACGGCGATTTAAATTTTTTCAAAATTTTGTCCATGGCAGATTTACAGCAAAGTACCATTAGTTCCTTTCAAGCCATTCAATTCAAAGAAAAATGTTATAGAATTTTACACCCACTTTTCAAAGATTTTAAAGATTTGAGCACTATGCTAGCTATACTATGTTCTCATAACAAGCGAGAAATAAATTTCGACTAGGGATAGGTATTAAGATGTTGAACGAAGTTCTTCAAATACAGAGTAGTCTTATTCTCATCACTTTCTCAGAACATTTCCAGCGTACAAAAAGCTATCACCATTTGCAACTGGCCCTAGATGACAATGATGATATCTATTCACAAATCAGCTAAAACTAAATACCTACCGATTTGTACGCCCTAGAAAAGCAATGCTTCTCTAGTCTAGGGCGCTTACAAGAACAAGAACATAACAAAACATTTAACAATTATACATTGATTGAGTTATAAGAATGGAAGACATTACAAGTATACAAAGCAGCTATAGTTCTAATCAACAACTAAGCTACAATTCACTTTTAGCTTTGAATATAAAAGGGAAGAAGAACTATTTAGAAGCAGAAGTTCAACGAAAAATAATGAACAGGAAAACATTTTGATAGAGCATAGTTGGATTGAACTTTTGTTTGTTTGCAGGTAGTAGCTATGCGCACGACTGAATATCGTTTTTTAACAGGAATATTCTCGCAGTGTCTATTCTTTTAGAGTTTTTCTAAAAGAAATTGACTATCAATTGTTATTTTTACAGGAAGCGGGAGCCTGTTCCAAAGCAAAGGTCCCTCGTTCAAGAGAGCTCTCTTTTTGAGCTCGTTTTCGTCCTGTTAAAAAGCAATTTGTCTCGGAGATTTCGTGTTCTTGTACGTCCACTTAGTTCGCAAATGTTCCTTATCGATTCTGGTAAGGTTTCAGGTCTATATGCTAGTTGATGCATTATTTATTTACTTCGCATTGGTCACATATTTTCAAGAGGCCTGCTTCTTTGTTGGATATATAAACAAATTTGAATTGAAGAATTTAGAGTCTTCGATTTTGATGAGTTTGTAATGTCTTCAAATCTTTAACTGCTGCGTCACTCCAAATTTCGAGACCATAATCAACCTTAGATTGTGCATGCATGGTAACGTGCCAAAAGACATTCTTTAGGAAGTAGATGGCGGAGTTTTGAGAACAGGGAGGCACCGGAAACGATTCTCTTTCCAAGGTTTTTGATATGATGGGTCCATGAAAGATTTTCAGTTATAGTAAGACCAAGGTATTTAATGCTGGTTGTATGACTGATATCTCTTCCAATTCGGATTTGTATTTTGAAGTTGAAAATACCGGGTAAGTCATACAAATTTTTAGACGTTTGAAAACCTGTGGCTATCAAACCATTTATCTGATTCATATAAACTGAAAATATCTGTGCAGCTGACATGTCAATTTAGGCAAGAAAATTCAGGTTTTGAAAATCGGCCCTATCGTTCTTAAATTACAGCGATTTTACAAATGCTTAATCTCAAAATCCTCCAAAAACAGGCTCAAAATCCTTGATAAAATTCGCTAGCACTGCAGTCTCGTGGTAAAAGCAAACAGACGAAAATAGGCTGAATGACTGTCTTAAGTACCAACGATTATAAAACAGCCTCTTTATAATACGGACAGCTGTAACTTGACTATGATAGCTATCGGGCTGAAATTCTAATGACTTTGATCAAGGATTTTAGGCCTGCTTTGGGGATTCGAGATGAAGCATTTTATAAAGTTGATTGTAATTTGAGAATGAGATGGCTGATTTGACAAAACCAAATGTTCTTACCAAAATTGACATATTTACTACACAGCTGCCATCAGTGTGTAGGAATCTAAAGAGTGGTTTGAGAGCTACAAGTTTTCCAACTTCTCAACACTTTTTTTTACTTACCCGATAGCATTATAAAAAAGTACCTCGGTGTGCATCGCGGCACTGTGAACCTAGACACTATTATCGAAAGCATTTGCTAAAAACTGTAACAAGCTAAGCAACGAAGGAATAAATAAATGAATGAATGAATGAATGAATGAATGAATGAATGAATGAAGGAATGAATGGATGAATGAATAGATGTGAATGAATGAATGGATGAATGAAGCAAGGAAGGAAGGAAGGACTGAATGGATGAATACTACGTATGCACATGGTTACCATAAGTGAGGCAAAAACGAGACAACGAGGGGCAGACTTTTAACCAAAAGTACTTCCCTTCAAGCGACGACAAGACACCAATTATCCATGTGATTAAAACACAGTATACAACATCTTAATTTAACACGAACGTGAAACGAGAGCGGCACAAATTCAACCGAAAGTAGTTCTTTTCAAATGACACATTAAATACAGTTAAATGATGTTCTATACAGTTAAAACATCGCATACAACATCATACCTAAACACTTATAATTGCTTCGCGCGCTATAGCATTGATTGGTTTATTTCGCCATATGTTGTAAGTACAACCCATGCTCGGCATATGTAACCTGAAGGATTTAATTCCTAATCTCTTATTGTTTGCCTATTAAAACATAACGCAACATACGTCAAACAACAGTTACAACGAACAACAACAACGATGATTTCTCACTGCAAAAGCGATGCATTGGAACAGCCACTCCTAGTTGTAGGGTGGCGTTGCCATCGCAAGAGAGAGCATAGTGGGTGGTTTTACGTATAAACAAACTCGAAAGCTGCACATGAATCTGCAAAAAGCGAAAAATCAAGGGACGATCTAAACCAAACATTAGACTTTTGTGTATCAGAGTCTATTGAAAATTAAGTTCTTTTAATCCCCATTTCAACACATTAATGAATAATTGAGAGGTAATTCTCGTACAGTAACATCAAAGCTCTGTATCACAGTTGGCAATAAATAGAAACTAATGACGTTGGTAAGCTTAATAGCAAATCCCTATTGATAGGTCGGTCAATAAAAGCGGGGAATTTCACACCTGCATTCAGAGAAATCGTCCGTATTCTTCAGGAGAACTCATGCACGCAGTTAATCTTGACAGTGTAGGTCAGATGACCTTATAAATCGGTGACATAGCTTCATATGAACGTAGAACAACAATCAAGCGGCCGCTTGCGATGTGACCTGGGAATCAGTAATCTCATTGATTTCTGCAGTCTTTGCGTGTGGTTACACTTTCATACCACAATCAGAACAGCCAAGAAAATGTTTAGTAAAATTTCACTTGATAAAGAGCGCCGACGTCAGGTCAACTCTCGAAGGAAATTTTCACGGTTTATTTAGCTTGATGTGAAAAACAACCTTCTAACCATAGCACCATGACATGAAAAGCAATATCTCGATTAAGTTTAGAGGTACAGCAACTTTGCCTTAATATGCAAACCTTCTGCTTTCTAATGAAAGGAAACTCTCCGTACACAAACGAGGCTCAATAATACAATTCAGCTTGTGATCGTCTGATTGGTTAATTCTAATCATCAGATTGAGAAGATAAATCTCAGCAGCCAGTTACTCTAAAAGGATTCCGTTACATACTGTGACAATAAACACTGAACAAATAAATGGCGCATGCTCGTAGCATCACCTTCACTTTGAATTACATAATCTTTATCTCAACATTATGCAACTGCAGACATCAAAATTCATATTCACCAATAGACGCTTTAGCTATTCAACAAAATAGCCTGGATCGAACGATTACTTTATACAGTTTTATACGGAAGGTTCGATATAAAACTTTAGAACCTCTATCACTATTGTGTAGATTAGAAAGATCTCTTACAGTAAAAATGGTTCCCTCTCCACACATCCTCTGTTCCCAGACCACTGCATTGTAATCCCTGATTTCATATATCTCTTTAGCATTCATACTTCGATGACATCATAAGCAATGATTCCACCAGGTCATTGGGATCAAATCCAAGGCTTCCTATTAACTACGTATCTGCACTCACTTCATAACATCTTACGTAATAGATACACTGACACAGGTTTATACTTTTTCTTGTCTTACACAGAAACAATCAAAAATATTATCAAAGTATGTATTTACCAAGTGAATAAAAAAAGTTCGCCCTTTCGAAAGTGAATAGCGCTAAGATTAATTGACAGATTTGAATGATTCAAATTCTAGTTAAAAACCGAAAGACCAAAGTATGCTTGCGATTTTTTCGCGTTATAAATCAATCAACTGTTTTTTGCCTTTCTCGGGCATCTTACAATCATGAAATATTCGTAATTTACAAATAGTTCCAGTGCTCATCAAAATATGAGAAATGTTTCAAAAAGGCTTCATCAATCTCTCGGCTACATTAAGTGCACAAATTTTCGGTGTGACAAACTTTCGGACAAAGGCTTGTCCGAAAATTTATTTGTACGAAATATGTAGTTGTCCGAAAATTTGTCACGCTGAAAATTTTTGCATAGATATGCGCATGCGCAGTGTGGATTTAATGCCCAAAATAGAAACCAAGACAAGAAATCTGAAATCGAATCTCCAGCACGTCACGAAAGGTTATTGTAAACATGCAAAGCTTTTGAAAAAACTGTTCCAATCCAATATTATTGTCATTACTCGGAACATATGGTTAGAACAAATAACAACAAAGTCCTCTTCGTCTACCACCATTTACATGCTCTCACTATTGCTGATGTAATTCGAAAAGAATTCATATCAAAATGGCAAAAATTGATGATGCTATCAAAAACGACATAGAAGAAGATCATTTTGCAGATTTAAATTGCCTATGACACGACAACAACTACAATTTAAAGCAAGTACACAAAAAATTAACGAATACGAATAGAAACTAGGAAACCGGTGAATTTTTTGCTATTCTAGTTTAGAAAATTTTATGTTAGAAGGGACTTTAGGACATGCTACGGCCCTATTCCAAACTTTATGAAGGTGTTTTGTTTGAATAGATTTAAAAGCTGGTGTGATTTTGCATAAATGATCCAAAGACTAGTCAAAAATGTTGTCCGAAAATTTATTTGTCCGAAATACCAAAAATGTGTCCGAAAATATTTTCGCCGAAGTTTATTGTCCGAAATTTTATCCGCCGAAAATTTTTGTACTTAATGTATTAATTTAATTCATTCCATTCAATTCAGTTCAATTCATTCCAATCCATCAAGTACTCCTCGTGCTATGAACTTTCAAAAGTGGAAACTGTTTTCTGGGTTCCCCGGTATATTCTGTCAAGATGCACTATGCACATACTAATCGGTTTTGTGTTGTACAGAAAAAATATAAAGTCCGAGGTCTTAAAAGTACAGACCAAGCTTGCGAGGTCTGTGCATTAAGACCGAGGGCTTATATTTTCCTGTACAACTACAAAACCGGTTAGTATGAGTTTTATTATCTGATAGCATCTAATTTGAACTTATATCATTTAGTCAAACACATTTTGTTACTGTTATGGCGCCTAAGTTTATTGTAAATCTCATGGGCCTAAATCAGTTGCTGTGGTGACAAAAACGCGTCCTTGTATCGTATTATACAAGGCTACGGGACGAGCAGGGGAACTGTGCGATTAACCAATGGGATTGGCGGGATTCTTGTATTGCCTCATTTTTGAAACGTCAGTCAGGTAATAATGAAATATGCTTCTCTCTTCCTCCGTGATATACCCAGAAAAAAATCTGATTGCAGATACTAGCCACGTCTGTAGTTAAACATACACAGTATGCAAGAGTCAGGGTCTACATGCATTTATAAATATATCAACAATCAGACAAGATCCAACCATAATGTAACAATTCTTTGTACAGAAAACTTGATGTGACAAAAGGCCAGGGACCTTGGTATAACAAGAGTTCTTAACTGGTTATTATTTTCCAGAACGATGGTGAAATATAATTGAAGTATTGTAAGCTGCCTTCAACTGAAAATATATCTTATTCGATAAAGTATTAAAGTGAATGAACGGAGCTAAGTAGATGCAATCTATAAATAGGGCATTGAAAACTCCTACGCACGGTATTGTTCCTCTGGCTGAACAATATCAACGAAAGTCTCGAAATCATCAAATACAATAGGCTAATAATAGAATACCCAGACTCCTTCCGCGCGGGGCTTTTATCTCCGTTGATTCTCTTTAAGTCATAAAACGTATCTTAAATATGGCTTCGTTAGAAGCGAATCAAATTATTTCACTGCTAGTGGAGGGCAATGCCTAAACTATTTCATCAGCTAGATATTGTTAATCTTAAATGAAGTTCTACTTTTACTTGCTACCTTTTGCACAAAGGTACTATCTATTTAAGATGGACAAACGTATAAAGATACCATTATTGCTAGGTGAGATGTGTATTTTTTTAAATCTATGTCAATGATAAAAGATAACAATGATCTGTGTGATTGTATAAGATAACTAGATATCCATAGCATGGGAATGTACAACAAACTAAACCCCATCAATCCATCCAAAATGATCCGATTTCACCAATGATAAGGACCTCCAAACCGAACATTATGAAATTTGACTGGCAAGCAAGCGAAATGTTTGTATTTTGGCCACGTCACAAACCACTGCTTGAATTTACCTCTCAACCAATAAAAAACAGAACTGCACCCAAAAACCTCACAATGCATCATCGTCAAGCTGCAGCCAAACGAGTAATGTTTGCCAAACATTATGAGACCTGATTGGCGAGCAAAATATTTGCCTTTTGGCCACGTCACAAAACACTGCTTGGCAACATACTTTGCTTATGACAAGCAGATAATATTTTTGAACTTCTTTAAAAACATAGCCAAACAAATTCTGCTTGTTAAGCAATGCAAACAGGAAAATATTGCTTGGCAACCAGTCTCAAATTTCTGGCAAACACTGCTTTAGGAAGCAAGTTTCTCTTGCGATAAATACTCTGCTTGTCTTCTAAATACAATAAGAAATCTAGCAAAGGTGCTTGAAATTCTAAATTAGGCCTGCCCATCGACCTTGATTTTACTATTCGATTAATCGTATACAAAACTGCCGATTAATCGATTGATCAAATGGCCTATAATGTAATAATTACGTGATGGGCAGAAACAAACAATGTTAGCAGTAGAATAGGATTCCAGTCATAAAAGGCCCATTTTAGACCGAATAATTGGCATTTCAGTTTCTTTGCCATGGTCGATTATTCACCAGGGTCAATGGTCAATGAAAATCGATTATTTCCTCATGATCGATCATGAATAAAAATCGATCAGTGATTCATAATCGATTATTTCAGTAAAGTCTACTATGACCTGCAGTCGATTAATCGATTGTTCCACATTAACCGGTTAATAGACGATTACGCCAAAGATGGCCGCAAGTTATACCAAGATGCATTGCATTCTTTAGTCGAATTCCTATAGTATCATTAAAGATATGTAATTCGAACGCAGTGCATCTTGGAAAAAAGCTCCTCACCACCATCTTTAGCGTAATCGTCTATTCGTTAGGCCATGTGGTAATCAATTATTCGGACCTCGATCGATTAATCGATTAATCGATGGTCGATGGACAAGCCTAGATCTAAATAAAACACCAATTCTTTCGAGCACTGTTGCATATATGGATTATTCGAACGATTTCTCGTACGATTGCACATCGAATTGCAGCCCTTTTTCACCTGTGGTATGAAGGTTACATCTTCCGGTTATCATCTGGCGTTTCACACCGTAAAGAAAGACGCTTCATATTTGTTGACTATGGAGCATAGGGCTCAAATCTTTCAAATCTTTAAAAAGGTCGGTGTAAAATTCTATTATATTTTTCTTTGAATTGGATTGCTTGAAAGGAACTTATGGTACTTTGCTGTAAATCTGCCGTTGAAATTTTATGATATCTTTATTTTTTTCAAAATGGTGGCAATTTGATAATTTTTGAAAAAATTCATGGAAAATTTTGAAAAAATTTAAATCATTGTAAATCCTAAACTAATACAGGAAACATTACATAACCTTCAAGAAAACCATAGTTTATGGAGGTCTACAATGTGGCGGCAAGCAGAAATCTGTAGCTTTTGTAGTTAAGAGTTTAGAAATTTGATGACGTCATAGCCTCAAATTTAATAAATCCCGCCATATTGAAACTAATCAAGATACCAATAAATTGCCACGGCAGATTTACAGCAAAAACCCTAAGTTCCTTCCAAGCTATTTATGTCAAAGAAAACGGCAACAGAATTTTACACCGACCTTTTTAAAGATTTGAGCCCTATGTTTGACTATGGTATCAGCCTTAAGATCAATCGCAAGGTGGTTTTAGTGATTTTCTATCGTTTTCTGTGGTTTGTAGGCACTCCAGAATCACTCTGGATTATTAAGGCTCTTAAATTACTATATTTAGAAAATATATCCTTTTTGTTTAGAAAGCCTTCAGAAATGTATACTAATTGGTAGATACATTCCACCATCTCTTTACCAGAAACCAATGTGATATAATGGATTAGATAGTCTGTTAAGGGGAAAAAAGCTCCCTTACAAGAATAGAATGATCGTGGATTGGCTGGTACAATCAAATATAAAACCATAGAAACAAAACCATCAATACGATTACCAATGACAGTTGAACACGGCTTTAAAACGTCCATTGTTGTCATCTAAAGAGCCGTCACCAAAGACAAGGAGCTTAGGAATCATAAGCTAGTTTATGTTATTGCTTTCTTGGTCAGCAAATCTTGATCGACAAACTGATTCTGCTTTCAAATAATAAAGCAATACTGTCATTATTAAGGTAAGGACCAGGGAGCTTTACACTGTATAGCTGTGTAATGCTTTACAAATATACAATACATGTATTACTATACATTACATACATATATTACATTACATTACATTACATTACATTACATTACATTACATTACATTACATTACATTACATTACATTACATTACATTACATTACATGTATAGCTTTACACTGTATAGTGTATAGCTCCCTGGTAAGGACCTAGCGCATCAAGAACCTACATACTTAAATTCTTGAAATATACCCCAATTCATAAGAATCCATCCATTGAATTCATTGCATAAGAAGCCAGGCTGATCATAAGTTCTTATAAAGGGAGTGTTTACTGTATCAAAAATATCACAGTACAATGATAGCAAAGCACTTGAATATATTTTCAAGTCATTTAATCCAAAGAAAGAATTATGGCGCACTGTCGTGGTGCAGATTGAGTAAATACGACATTAAAAAAAAATAGAATTAAAAAAAATAGAATTAAGCAAGCTTCAGTAATTTCACTGTACACCGAAATTCACAAAGATGATAACGATCTGACTCCCTTCATTTTCCAGACAAAGTATGATCCAAGAGCATAAAGGCTTGGTAATTATTCTTTTGTTAGCGATTTCAACACCATAACTAGCCAATCACAGCCACAACAGTGTGCCTTTGGTGGCCATCCACACAACTTCTTTATAAAGATTTGGAGCCTATGAGGAAAATTGCTACATATCGTACACTTTCACATGATAATCTAAACATGACAGCCGTCACTTTCTTGACGAAAATCTTTCTATCAAAACTGAATAGCTATTCCTTTGATAATCCTAAGAGACAACTTTCAAAGACACAAGGACATTTCCTTAATGACAAAAATGCATTAACTTCCACATCCAATTATCCTCGATTTTTTCTTTTGATAGAAAGCCCTGCAAACGGGATCAAGCCTAAAAACGTCTTCGTCTAATTAAACATACAGTTTCTAGAAGATTTTGATTTAAAACCCGGGTCACAAGTTGTCCTTTCCTGAAGCCTTTGTCATTTCTGCAAAAAGGTAATCAGCTTGGGAATAAAATATTTTAATTCATTGATAAATTCGATGATCAGATTTGAATATTATTAATAATTTGAATAAGGAAATATGGAGTAACATTGTGGAAGAAGCTATGCATTGATTTGTTCCCAGGTCCTATGACCTTCAATTTTGCTTGCTCTATGAATGACTCTTCTTTGCTGCGACGTGAGAAATTCATATTTGACATCGAGTTTCACTGTGTTGACAATGCGTTTTTAAATTAAGATCAATTAGATCTATCATCATTTTGTATCAACAAAGTTTAATTCAAGGAAAAGATATGGTATTAAAGACGCGTTTTTTAAACTGAAGCAATGCAAAGAAAAACAATGGCTTCCGACGAGTTTGACCAGCATCGAACAGAAATATACAGCAAAAAGGCCTCGTATCGCAGCAAAGACAATTTTCAAGTTTCTATTCCTTCAAATGCCATTTAGCCAGCTCATGACGATATTTGAATGTGCATTTCAAAATTGTAAGAAAATATCGGCTTCACCCTAAAAAATCACTTTGATCATGCTTTGATTTTCAAATTAGCAAACAAGAACTTTTAATTTTGTCCTAACCATGCCCTAACCCTAAACCTAGACTCCTGTTGACATTCTATGTAAAGAATAGAATGTTAACACGGATAACATTTGAAAGCATGCAGCTCTTTTCATCAGATTCGTATAAACTGATAATGCCTGTGCAACTAAAATATGAACTTATGCAACAAAATTTAGTTTGTGAAAATCCGTCATATTGTTCTCAAATTACAAGTAATTTCACAAAAATGCTTCCTCTCAAAATCCTTCAAAAGAGGCCTAAAATCCTTGATCAGATTTGCTGGTAATCAATTTCAATTTCAATTTATAATATTTATGCACAAAAACCCTATCAGTTACTAAAAAAACAACGAAACCATAACACCCTAAATGCTGTAATACAAGAGTTAAAATACAAATCTACAGAATGCTGTTCTTCCTAGGGATCGGGCTTTGGGAATCATTGCTGACTTAGCAAGAAATCCTTCAATTTCTTTTTGAAAGTGTAAATTGTGGGACTAGTTCTGATGTTCAATGGAACTTCATTCCAAACTTTAGCTTAAGCTTCTGAATAATGGAAACTTCCCTTTGAAACTTCCAAATTTTGCCTTGGCACGTCGATATCTAACGAGAGCTGCGACCTTGTTAAAAATCTTCCTTTCAAGCTGTCAAGGCACAAATCATTAGTTACCTTATAAATCATGATAGCCCTGTCATATTGAAACAGACAGCCAAGTGCATCTCCAGCCATCTTTCAATCTGGAGTTCTCTATAAGCGTGCAAGCTCTTTTCTGCAGACGCTGAAGGTGATCAAGTTTGGTATTAGACAAACTGCCCCATATTTCATTACAGTATCGTAAATGATTCTCAAGCAGTGCCCTGTAAACTTGATCCAGCTTTGTCTGCGGGAGGATATTCTTTAGCTTTCGGATAGAGGAAAGTCAATTTTTTATTTTACTTTTAAATTTCTTATACTGTGCAGTCCACGAAAGATTTTCATCCACCGTAACCCCAAGGTTATTTACTTCGTGGGTCCTTTTGATTTCTTCTCCGCCTATATCCAGATGGATAGGATGTCTTTGCAACATGAGAATGATAACACCGAATTTGACAAACCTTATAAGACTTATAAGTTTTCTTATCTAAGTTGATTAGTTAGCTTTTCAAGCATTGATCAATGGTTTCAGAGCTACAGGCTTTCCAACGTCTATACATTTCTTGATTCATCTGGTATCTATACAGGCTTTTGGACATTCGAAACACACGTAGATGAAATCAAACATGGCCTATTCGTTATCTTTGGAACACTAATTTACTGATATTTTTACAAAATCATTACGAATTGCGTTACTTAGTACACAGGGTTTCTTACTTAAAATGGATGAGGCTAAATTATACTGAAAATGGGCAAATTATTGCTACATCGCACTCTTCAATTTATAGATTTATACATTTTTGGCATGTTAAAGTTTCCGTCCCTGAATAATTCAAAATACATTTTGAATCGTAACTTTATAAGCTACAAAATGCTGTAAATTGTATTTCTAAGATATTCTAAAAATGTGTCAATTTCTCCCAAAAGAATTAATAACTGTCACATGAAACAAACTCCTGACAAATTTTGAAAATCACTGAATATGATAATCGAAAATTCTACGCTCGTAAATTGAGCTGAACGCCAACGCCACAACGCCCTGTGGTCTCTGTTCCAAGCCCCCTTGTTTGGAAGGCTAGTCCCAGGCCTCACCTCGTGGTATTGCCGACACCTGTTTCCAGCATGGCGATTCATCACGTCACTTTCTGCTTCGTTCGCATCGGTATATCAAGATTTGTTGCCCTCCCGCCTCCCGTCAACAGAACTTTGTGCACTCGACCCGGGTCATATCTCTGGTTTAGATCAGTTGTCATGCAAATTTGCACTCGGTCTGGCCGCACGTTTGCGGCGTTGGTCGGTATAATTCCCTAATCCGCTCATTATTGGTTCATTTATCGTATATTTTATCTAGTGCACAGGTCAGCTCAGGTATTACCTGACTTTCCCCAAAAGTGCACCCTTGCTTAGGTTCGGTATCACGTATGAGACTTGGATGTGTATGAGATTAAAGTATGAGGCTTAGGAAGTATGAGATTTAAAACGGTATGAGTCTTAGAAATATGAGTATCTGCAAAGATGAGACTCTAGAACATAAAATTGAAAAAGTATGAGACTTAGAATGTATGAGTCTTAGAATGTACGAGTCTTAGAAATATGAGTCTCAAAAAAATGAAATTGAAAAAGTATGAGACTTAGCATGTATGAGATTTAGAATGTATGAGTCTTAGAAACATTCTTTTTTTATATATAAAGTACTAAGAAAAACTACAATGGAAGAATCTGAGTCAATCATAGTGGGAAAAGACACATGGTCATCTAGTCCCCACTATGAATGACTCTTACAATGAATATAAACAATAATCTAATATAACTAGCAAAAGAACACAACACCACACCACACCACGCCACACCACACCACACCACACCACACCACACCACACCACACCACACCACACCACACCACACCACACCACACCACACCACACCACACCACACCACACCACACCACACCACACCACACCACACCACACCACACCACACCACACCAAAAGACACTACATTATTAGAAATATGAGTCTCTGGAAAGATGAGACTCAAGAAAATGAAATTGAAAAAGTGTGAGACTTACAATGTATGAGATTTAAATGAGTACGAGGCTCAGAAAGTATGAGTCTTAAGAAGTATGGGATTTTGCAGCATGTCAGTATGAGAGTGAAGAAGTATGAAGCTTAATTGCATATGCCAGATATAACCCTTAAAGCTGCCAAGGATGAAGGTTGTTATCTCTGTCGCCCAGTCTTCTGATTTGTGGCCGCTGGGCGTTAATAGTGCAGATCAACAGCACCAAATTAACATATTCCTGAAATTAGGTTTTTCTAGAATAGAGACAATGTTTAAGATCTGTAATTTGATTGAATTTTGGTGATTTTCTTCTACCAAGTTTAATTTACGAAAAATCCGATACTTCAAAATGGGGCCTAAAGTTTGATTCATTCGAAATTATCAAGTAGCCTCCCCAAACGAATTTTCAAACGAATTTCCCTTTTCTCTCTCCTGAACCTTGTAAATCATTTTTACAACACTTATCTAAACTACCAGGTTAGTCAAAAACAACTAACGAGTAAGAAGTACTCCTACGAATCAGTTTTTCTGCAAAATTTTGAAACTATTTCTTTTCTGCATGTTTGCCAAAAAAATACAATTTACTTGAGAACTATTGCATAACCTAGTAACAGTGTAAGATTAGTTGATTTTTGTCTTCATTTATAAGCAGCAAAATTATGAAGCATACTTCAATGTCAAAAGGGACCATTTTCAATTACAATTTTGGTGGTTTCTAACATTCTACTCGGTTACCAAAAACAAGTGAAAGCTTTGACAAATCTCCAAAATCTGAAAAAATTATCGATCTTGGAAATTTCTTTTTTGTGCAGTTGTATATAGACCCACTTAATATCAAAGTCTTGAAATCGTTTCGAAATCGTGGGAATTCGAGCTTTAAATGCTATCTGCTTTCGGAGCATACTATAGCTAGGGATAATGATCACGTTGAATTTTTATCCTATATCATCGTCACTTAAATGGGCTGCATACTTTATTGATAAAGCACTCGTATCATGTAAGACTCCATTTTTCAGAAAAATAGCAAGAAATATACTTTTAGGCATGATTTGTTAAATAAAATTAGTCAAAATATGAATGATCAAGCTATGATTTCATTGTAACTTTCTCTTGGGAATAAAAGAACAATCACATTTGACATTTATTTGGTATTAAATGAAGAAATAAAAATTGTAAAGGTCGATAAAATGATAACATTTTGGTTAGTTTTCAAAAAGCTTCACATTTTATTGGGATATCTGGTAGAATAAATATGTCGATCAAACAGATAACTCATTGTTTACGAATTGAATGTCTTACGAATCTAATGTAATTGGTAGCAAATAACAGGATCGCAAACGTTTAAATTTTTGTGGACTGTCAACTATGAAAGGACATTCTTGGCATACCATAGATACAATCTTTAGTGAAAAATAATGGAACAATTGGGGGTTTTTCAACAGAACAAATGTCAAATCTAGCATTCGGATAATTATTAACCAAAGCGAAAGGTTTTCTACAGGCCTAGCAATTACATGTAATTTTTCGAAAAGTGCTATTTTCTAATAACTTCTAATTTTGAAAAAATTAGGTGTAACATTGACATAGCAATTCCCTCCATACAAGTTATCTCGTTTCTCTGTATTTGTATATTGTATTAATTTTCTGTATCAATGTATTAATTTTCTGTAATATTGTCTTATTTCCTTGTAGTTTAATTGTCTGATGATATGGTAAATTATAAATTGTATGTAGTGAATTTAAAATATATGAACTGAATTGAAATAAACTGAACATTAGAAACTAATCTGTTGACCGATCCCAAAGATTCTTCCTTCTATCTACTGATAGAATCTGACACAAATTTGGAGTCCAAGTCTTCAAAAACATAAAAAGCGTGCTGCTAGAATGATAGCGGATAGCAGCTTCGATGCCCCAAGCAGACCTCTTATTGAAAGGCTGGGATGGCAGACCGCTGACGAACTGGTTACTGGTGAATCAAAGACAATGGTCTTCAAGTCCCTGAATGAGCTGGCTCCACAATACCTGTGTGACCTCTTCACCCGAAATTCGCTCTGCTCATCATATAGCCTTCGTAATACGGGGACCGACTTGAGGTTACCAATAAAACAATCAACAAATGGCCAGAAAGGTTTTTCTATAGAGGTGCTAAACTATGGAATGGCCTGTCAGCCGAGTCAAAGCAGGTAACCTCCCTATATAGTTTCAAGAAAACTATTTAGAAACAGACATTTTTTCGTTTTGATTGTAAATCTTGAAAATTATTGTACATAGGTTTGGAATATTGTAAATAAGGGATTTATAGTTTAATCTAATTTAATAAATAGCTTTTTATTTTGTTTCCTTAGATTTTAATTATTGTTTTTATTGGAAGGCCCCTTGAAAACCAACTTGTTGAAGGGCAACGCTCCTTAAAAGGATTAAATATGAAAAATATATTGTAATTCTTTCTTGTCATTGGCTTTGAGTTTGGTGTACTCGATAATCATAGTTACATCATAGTATGCCTCGTGAGTTCGTAGCTCAAAAATTGGGAAAAATTACTGTATTAAGTTGATGCTAGAATATGTACCATCTCTAAAATTATCGATAATGTTCGGCACAATTTCCAAGATTGGCAGTAAAATCGCATTGGGGCACTATGTCAAATTCTGAAAATATTTTCTGACTTAGCTGGCAATTTTAAGATCTGCAAGATTTGGGATAAAGGAGATTCAGATCGGCAATGAAAGTTCACATGAACACTTTCTACTGGTTGTCTCAGAAAAAGTACCCGTGTTTGCATCACTGGACAGTAGGTCAAATTTCGAAAGTAGTTGAATAAATGTAAGATGAACTGTGAGATGAACTATCAAAATCGGCCAATAACTCATCGATATATCGCGACTTAACTTCAAAGGAAGGCCAGTGCTGACACCAGATCTTCTGATGAAGCAACAACGAACCTTGTTGTAGAATATACATCAATGTAATGGAACATTGCTTAACTAACACGACTCCCCATCCCAGTGTACTTGATAACTTCTTCCAAATCATTACTCCTTCTAAATCGATACTTTTTCTAAATTGTCTCGGTGCTCTTGGTTGCTTATGTTTAGGCTCTGGTTTTGATTAGGACCTACACTGGGGATTGGACTGATGAAAAACAAGCGCGTGCTTGATCGATTTTCACAAGGTTGCATCAAAATTTGGTTGAAGCCTCTAGATAAAGTTTATTGAAAAACATTTCTGATTAGGATTTCTTAGTTTAACATACAGCAACGTAAATAGGGATACTTTTTTGTGAGACAAACTGCACAACACAAGCTGCAGAAGCTTTTATTTCAATATAGAAAATGAAACTTCATGAAAGGATGAAAAAAGGAGTTTCATTTACGTTGGGACTGTAAGCTAGACTTATGACTTTTCGTCCCTTGTTTCCCTGTGTTCTTTGATTTGCTGGTATCACTTGCTCAATAGGAACTCATACCATTACTGTTATAAAGTGGACCCCCTGTTCCAAAATGGCCTAAACTAGCGGGAGTTCTCGTACACTCAACAAAATTGCCTCAAAGTCTGGTTTAAAGAGCTTAAACATTACAAAGCAAACTTTTAGTAAAAAGAATACTGTTTCCTGACCTACTAATCACAAAATATATACCTTTCAAACAGTAATCTTCCTCTGTAGAAACAAAATAGATCCATCGCAGCTACGAGAACTCTAGATGCAGAAACAATCTTTTTGTATGCGTGTCGTACAATGTTGCTATAATATAACTATGTAAAATAAAATAATTGTGCCTTGAACAGAGATGATAAAACACGACGTTTCGAGCTTAGCCCGTTATCAAGTCAACTTGATAACGGGCTAAGCTCGAAACATCGTGTTTTATTATCTCTGTTCAAGGCACAATTATTTTATTTTAAATAGTTATACGAGAACTCTAGGCCGTATCAACCGTCTTTTGTATGCAACAACAACAACTGTCTAAATAGCGCCTCCTTATTGGTTGAAAACTAAATTCTAGCAATTTGATTGGTCAATACGGAACCACTACATATGGGCCTAAAGGGGGCCCACTTTATAAGTGTAATGATATGAGTCCCTATTACCAAGTGATATCAGCAAATCAAAGAACGCAGGGAAAAAAGGGACGAAAAGTCAAAAGTCTAACTGAAAGCAGCAAAAAAAATTATAACATTGCAAGGAAGATAAAGCATTTTGTGGGATTGCATAATTTCTCGATCCCGCAATTTTTGGCCGATACTGGGGACAGGATTTGAAATGGAGGATTTAACGCTGAAAGTAGAACAAGCCTGCTGCCATACCCAAAGCTTTACACAGACACATGCTGGTTCTAAAAATAGACAGATTTTCATTTCATGACATGATTACCAAGTCATGACAGGTAACTGTCATATTCTCGGAATATTGTGAAATTAAGGTTTTATAGAATTCTGCAGATGCTAGCAGTAGGATTAAAAAAAAGTTTGAATTAACAAGAAACAAAAATAACGAGCAAGAAATACGGCCTTAGTTAATCTCAAACAATTCTGAATCACGTTACAGCAATCACAAAAGAACAGACTATCCTAAATAGCACTCCAAAATGGATTTTTAACACTTGACGTTTGGAGCATTATATTATGTAGAAACAAAACAGTCAAATCACATCTAATGGCTATTAAATGTAAAGGAAAGTACCATCTCATAGATAACTCAACATCATATGGCCTCTGGCATCAAGCGAATAGCTATCACATCACGGATAAAACAAAGTACTGCAATTTTCTAACGCAACGAGTGCACGTTTTTTACTCATCCGGTACGGGCCATTCTTAATCACATTTGTTTTCCTGGAGAACAGCTAGCGCATTGTCGATTATGAAAGGCACAACGTACGACAAGCTGAACTTTTACAAGCAGCAGAAGAAAGTTTCTTCAATGTGTCTCAATTTATGCGCGAAAAGAACTTAATTTAAATGACTTAGCGATGAAACAGTTAACAAAATTGAAACATAATTATCTGAGTAATTATCAGAGTACTGTCAATTAGACAAGGTGCATGTGCAGCATTCAAGCATTTATAGTCAGGCATAGAGAAAAGTTGATTCCTTTGCCCATCCTAAACCAGCATGTGGAATCGAATGTCATGAGAATGACACAGCTGAGGAACTAACTGATCAAGAGTATCTAAAGAATAAGTAGAGCACTACTGATGAGTACATGAATAATGGAGTGTCATCTGAGCCCTTATAGGCAACGAGAGACAGCATCTTGAAACGCATCATACGATTTAAACTTTAAAATTTTAAATAATGAAACAGTCGACACTGATTAAACATAATTATCTGATCAATAGGTGGAGTGTTGTCAATGAGGCAAGGAAAATGCGCAAGAGCTAAACGTTTATAGGTAAAGAGAAGCAATTCAATTGTTTGGCGATCTTACACCAGAAGATGGAATCGAATCTTGTCAGCGTGATACTGTTGACAAATTAGTTAATTAACGCTATCTGAAGAATAGGTAGAGAACTATTCATTCATTCAGGTTTATTTTCAGTAGGCTGGAAGGATTTCTAGCTATTCCTAGGTACTTTAGGTCCACTATGCATGCAGCATTCAGGGCATGGGACCCCTAGTTTAACGTCCCTTCCGAAGGACGGCGAAGTGAGTTACTTGGTCAGGCATTTGAAATCTCACCCATCCAGATATTGACCTCACACGACTGAACTTAACTACAATCAGCTGACGGAAACTGTATAAGCCGTTCGGCCACTCACCCCCACACTATCGTTGAGGACAGGCCATAAGTTGAGAACGCTGAGCTTATCTGAGCAACGAGAGAAAACTTTTTGAATAAATCTTAGCTCGATTTAAGCAGGTGTAATAAAGACACAGCACAGATGACACCTTAGTATGTTTCAAAACTTTTGGCATTGGAAAAATGTTCATGAAAAGTAGATCCGAAGTACCTCGCAAGACAAACATGAATTAGAAATAATTAGATTGCACTAAGGTCAGTTCTTTTTCCTCAGCAATAATTTTATAATTTGCTTTGCAAAATTAGGTACTTTTGAAATAAATCAAATGGAATTCCTTTCCCTGGAGTGCCCAGACTTTTGAATCGAATTTGATTAAGCAAAATTATCCGAGAAAGAAGCAGAATACTAATAATGAGGAAGGGTACAAGGACTCAAAGCTGAGCTCTAGAAGGTAGCAAAGAATAGAGCGAGTATATGGCTTTAAAAACATATCATATGTGAACTAGATTTGGATTATTTGGACAAATGTAACAATTGCTTTGCTCATATGCTCATAAAATTTACAACAAATCATTATACACCTACACAACGAAACCATAGGGGCCATAGAATCGTATAACAACCCTGTAGCCATTTGCAATTAAATGGCCCAAAATGGATGTCAGGTATGGCGTTCAGGGAACTTAAATTAATATCGAGCTATATATGAGAAATAGTGATTGTCGGAAAAAAAACAATCTAGTTACTATCTTTGGAACAGACTTTGATGACAAATATAAAAGAAACAAGAAGCAAGACAAAACAACATTACCCAATAACACGATAAACATCGTTCATGAGAGAAAAAAGTAGCAGCAATTCATCGAAAACGTTGTGTGTAATAGTGACAACGTTCAAACTTATTCAATACTGTAATCACGATATGGGTAGGCAGTGCAGTATCCACCAAGAAAATAACGAAGTATGAATGGTGAGCAACCACAGTAAAGGAAAAAGAGATAGGTAAATGGCCACATTATATTCATAGCTGAGTATTTGAATTTGAGTTACACACGTGTAACAATGAAACAGTTGACACAAATTAAACATGATTATCTAAGAATAGGCACCATTCTATCCACGAAGAAAGGGACAAGGAACAAAAGCTGGATCCTTCTATCCATGAGGAAAGAAACAAGGAACAAAAGCTGGATCCTTAAGGGCAGCATTAGAGAGACAGTTGGCCACAAGCGACTTGAAGAAGTGCAGCAATTAAACGAATCATGATTATCTACAGACTATATAGATGTCATCTACGAGGAAAGTCACAATTTACAAATGCTGAGCCCTTTTGGAAAGAGAGACAGTGTGGTACAAGCGACTTATACAAATGTAACAAAGAAACAGTTGACATTATTTAATCATATATATGCAAACAATAGGAACTGGCGTAGCAAAGCGTCTATGAGTAAAGGCAGGAGGAAAAAATAGACAGTGTACCACAAGCAACTTACGCGAGTGTAAAAAAGAAACAGCTGACACTAAATAATCATGATCATTTAACAATAGGTACAGTTCTATCCACGGGGAAAGGAACAAGGGACAAAAGCTGGATCCTTCAGGGCAGAATTAACGAGACAGTTAACAATAAGTTAAGTACCTATCTTCATCTAATAATAGGTACAGTTCTATCCACGAGGAAAGGAACAAGGAAAGAGAGCTGAACCTTAAAGGCACTACCAGTGAATTGAAGAAGTGCAACAATGAAGTAATTGACACTAATTAAACATAATTATTTGATTATAGGTGGAGTTCTATCCACGAAGCGAGGAACAATAGAGAGACTGTTGACTACAAGTAAATTGATGAAGTGCAACAATGAAGCAATTGATACTAATTAAACATAACAATCTGACAATAGGTACATTTCTATCCATGAGAAAAAGGAACAAAGAACGAAAACTGAGCCCTAAAGGCAAACTAGGGAGACAATTGATTACAATCGACTTAAAGAAAGGCAACAATGAAAAAGTCAATCATAATTATCTATAGACTATATAGATGTCATCAATAAGGACTGCCACTACGCATGAACCCCACTTCAACCCCACTTGTGTTGAACCCCACTTCAGGTATTGTTGCTCAGTTTGGGGATGCTGTGGTAAAACCCAAATTGACACTCTCCAAAAATTACAAAATCGAGCTGCCAGAATTGTTACAAATAGCAGCTATGATGTTTCAGCAGCTGGTCTGATCAAAAGGCTGAAATGGCCAACTATTTTAGACATACCTCAGAAGTGCACATACCTCAGAAATGTACAACCTCAAAAGTGCACGTCTGTATGAACAAAACATAGGTAGGACTGTCCGGTTCTCAAACACCTACTTCCAGAATACCTTTTCTGAATGGAACTCGCTCACTCTTGATATTAGAAATTCTACATCAATTGCTGAGTTCAAGCGTAAATTGCTGGGAATCATAAGGCCGGCTTCAAAAGCCTACTTATAATATACATGATATAGCAGGTATTAGACTTCTGACCAAGCTTCGTTTGAATTTTAGTGCCTTAAATGAACACAAATTTAGGCATAATTTTGAATGTCTGGACCCTATCTGTGCTTGTGGCACAGGCAAAGAAGATAACGAGCACTTTCTCCTGCATTGCCCTCTCTTTGAATTGCAGCGTAGAGATCTCCTTGGTCAGCTCGGGGACCTTCCTGGCATTGACATTGAGAGTTTGGATAGTAAGACTATTTGCGAATTACTACTATTTGGTAGCCCAAACGTAAATGTGATTGTGAACAGAATAATTCTGGAAGCGACCATTTCCTTAATCAAATCAACACAGCGATTAGGCTAGAAATAAAACCATCAAATCACAGCGCACCCCAACAGGTGAGTCAGAGATATATTTCTTTGACGCACCTGTAACACCTTAATTTTTGTAACGTTGTTTGTTTTTTTTGTTAGACTAGATACTGTCGTAGTATTGAACTGTTGTAAGTGTCGTTCGTAGTGAGAACTCGATGACTTTGTGTCCTTTCTTGCTACGAACGACATAATTTGTTTTTCTTTTCTCAATTCTAGTTTAACTGTTGTCGTTGCTTTGTACATTTAATATTTTATGATGATATATAAAAAAGAAACAGCGACTATAATGTACAAGTCAACAAATAGTCTTGTGCCCGAATGTCTGTCTGAGTTATTTGTAAAAAATTCAGCTCTCAACACTACGAGACTAAGAAATACTGAAGCTGACTTGCGTGTTCCTTTCTTCAAAACGGCAAATGGGCAGAAGTCCATTTCATTTCGAGGGCCTAAGGTTTGGAACCAATTAAGTTCAGATGTCAAACATGCACCCTCCCTTTCAACTTTCAAAAAGAGGCTAAAAAAGAAATTGAGAGGGTTTTTGGTTTTTCTTTTCACTTTTCTTTTGATAAATTTAGGAACATTTCTATTTGTATCTATTATCTATTTATATTATATCAATTGTAAATAAGGCTTAACCGTAAATAAGATTTTAAATTTGTTTTAATAGTATTTTGCACGGCCCCCTGTAAAGCAGTCTCTGCAGACTGACGGGGCTACCGTGGTTAAAAAAGTAAAAATGAAAATGAAAAATGAAAAATACAACAGCTGGCCCTTATAGAAAGAAAGACAGTGTAGTAGAAGCAACTTACAAAAGTGTAACAAAGAAGTAGTTGACACTTATTAATCATAACTATCTACATATTTTTTCTGGTGAAGAGAAAGCGAAAAATCACTTGAGAGTATTATATTTTCGAATTCCTTTATCTACAAACTATATAGATGCCATCGATGAGGATAGAGATAATGTGTATCGCCTGAGCCTTTAAAGAAAGAGAGACAGTATACTACAAGCGAGTTACACAAGTGTAACAGAGAAACAGCTTACATTAATCAATCATAACTATCTACAAACTATATAGATGTCATGTATGAGGAAAGGCACAATGTACAAGGGTTGAACCCTTATGGGAAGAGAGAGAGAGAGACATTGTACAACAAGCGACATGCATCAGTGTAACAAAGAAACAGTTGACATCAACCGATTATAATTATGCGGACAATATGAATTAGCGAAGAGCAGTGTCGATGAGTAAAGGCACGAGGTGTTTTATAAGCAGATGATAATTCGAAAGAAATTCTGACAACAAACAATCATTTAGAAGCAAAACAAACGACAATTTAAGATTAAGTAAGAATCAGTCAGGCTCTGTTTTCCTAAGCTGCGAATAAATTGGTTAACATGTAGCAAATCTGACGACTGAAAGATTCTTAAGGAATGCTGCCTTTCTGCTTGTATTCATTACAGATTTATTTAAATGTGGCGAAGGCTTAGACCTGTACGAATAGAAATAAACTGGCGGCTTCCTTTACAACTTATCAGGGTCCGTTAAAATGCTTTAAATTATTATCCTGGTTAAAAACAAGGCAAGTCGCGGGCTTAAGAAACTACGAAAAATAAGCGACCGCTTAGCAATACTATCAACAAAGATCACTTGGTCGAAATCAAGTGGGCAAGCAAGGGATTTCCAAATAAGCCAGCCGATTAGGACAAGGAATAAAACATTAACATACCAACGTTAGCAGGCCAGCGTGTTTTTGAAAGTCTGTGTCTAGCTCTTTGTATGTCGCTACTCGTGTGACTTGAACGCTGTATAACGAAGACAGAAAACATGTTAGCAAGGTCCAAAACATATAGTGCGAGCTTATCCTATAAAAATGTCAATTTAAAGAAAGAGTGTACGGAAACGTAGAATGTGGTGAGGCCCGTAAACAAGGCTGCCAATCAAGAGATTTAGGCATAAATCGATGGTGAACCAAATCCTGCACATTATAAGACACGCTTATCCTTATCGTCAGTACTGCACAGAAGATGGTAAGCGGATTTGACTTTCGTTGCGTCTCTTGACGCTCTATTGCCAAAGTAACTTAATATCAGGATTTGCGAATCGACCATTAGTGGCACTAATGGCCATTAAACAGCTTTCAAATCTAAATCACAGAGAAAATATCTTAGTTAAGGGAGGGCTTCTGATTTTCTACTTATAAACTTAATAATCGCATCTTAAATCTCATTCAAAAATAAGTCTTCACCTCGGTTACGTTTGTTAAGCGTAGTGTTTAAGAGTATCATATCCTGGTTGGAGGAGGGCCTATTCCTGATCGTTCTTTTGCAAACAACTTAATTACAAGGATGAGGAAAAATAAGGATGTGAATATGTAAGAGGAGCGTTACAGGTGAATAAGTTATTAGAAAAGACATGATAGTAAGAGTGAGAATGTAGTGACAACCCTGAATATTCTGGTTGGAGGAGGGCCTATTCCTGTTACAAACAACTTGATAACTAGGGATGGGGAAAAAGGAAGGTTTAGATCATAAAATATTATCAGCAAAGAGTGCGAGAAGCATAGGGATACATATGATGTAACCTGCATTAATGACCGTGTCTTTATAAGCAGCAAAAGAAAGCTTTCTAAAAATGAGGAAGCCAAAATTGATGAAATAGTCAGCTGCTACTGGTCGAAGTATGATACACAATACTCTGCGTTTGATAAGCCCTTAGCACCTATGCTATTATATATCACATAGTTAGAACTTTGATCATCTATATTTAGCAGCCTTCTAGACTCGTTCAATGGGAACTAGCAAATGTTCTGAATTTGTTATAAATACATTCTTCGCTTAATAATAAAATCGCAGGATTGTAAATGACAAATGTCCAATGACTAACGTTAGATGAAGAAGTTACATCATTCATTAATTCTCTTTAGTAGGACTTAAAACTCGTTAATGATCTGGCAGCAAAGCTTCAAAAGTACAGAATAGATCAGACTATCTCTGATTTAGCACTTAGGCAGTTCTTAGCTCAGTGACAAAATCGCAGTATTATTACCATGCTCGATGAAGATCATTCATCAATTCTCATTAAAAGGACTTCTTAAAACTCGTTAATGATCTGGCAGCAAAGCTTCAAAAGTACAGAATAGATCAGACTATCTCTGATTTAGCACTTAGGCAGTTCTTAGCTCAGTGACAAAATCGCAGTATTATTACCATGTAGGATGAAGAAGTTAGATCATTCATAAATTCTCATTAAAAAGGACTTAAAACTCGTTAATGATCTGGCAGCAAAGCTTCAAAAGTACAAAATAGATCAGGCTATCTCTGATTTAGCAGTTAGGAAGTTCTTAACTCAATGACAAAATCGCAGTATTATTACCATGCTCGATGAAGAAGTTAGATCATTCATCAATTCTCATTAAAAAGGACTTAAAACTCGTTAATGATCTGGCAGCAAAGCTTCAAAAGTACAAAATAGATCAGGCTATCTCTGATTTAGCACTTAGGAAGTTCTTAGCTCAATGACAAAATCGCAGTATTATTACCATGCTCGATGAAGAAGTTAGATCATTCATCAATTCTCATTTAAAAGGACTTAAAACTCGTTAATGATCTGGCAGCAAAGCATTAAAAGTACAAAATAGATCAGACTATCTCTGATTTAGCACTTAGGCAGTTCTTAGCTCAATGACAAAATCGCAGTATTATTACCATGCTCGATGAAGAAGTTAGATCATTCATCAATTCTCATTAAAAAGGACTTAAAACTCGTTAATGATCTGGCAGCAAAGCTTTAAAAGTACAAAATAGATCAGACTATCTCTGATTTAGCACTTAGGAAGTTCTTAACTCAATGACAACATCGCAATATAATTACCATCCTCGATGAAGAAATTAGATCATTCATCAATTCTCATTAAAAGGACTTAAAACTCGTTAATATCTGGAAGTAAAGCTTCAAAAGTACAAAATAGATCAGACTATCTCTGATTTAGCAGTTAGAAAGTTCTTAACTCAATGACAACATCGCAATATAATTACCATCCTCGATGAAGAAATTAGATCATCCATCACCTCTCATTAAAAGGACTTAAAACTCGTTAATATCTGGAAGTAAAGCTTCAAAAGTACAAAATAGATCAGACTATCTCTGATTTAGCACTTAGAAAGTTCTTAACTCAATGACAACATCGCAATATAATTACCATCCTCGATGAAGAAATTAGATCATTCATCACCTCTCATTAAAAGGACTTAAAACTCGTTAATATCTGGAAGTAAAGCTTCAAAAGTACAAAATAGATCAGACTATCTCTGATTTAGCACTTAGGAAGTTCTTAGCTCAATGACAAAATCGCAGTATCATTACCATGCTCGATGAAGAAGTTAGATCATTCATCAATTCTCATTAAAAAGGACTTAAAACTCGTTAATGATCTGGCAGCAAAGCTTTAAAAGTACAAAATAGATCAGACTATCTCTGATTTAGCACTTAGGAAGTTCTTAACTCAATGACAACATCGCAATATAATTACCATCCTCGATGAAGAAATTAGATCATTCATCAATTCTCATTAAAAGGACTTAAAACTCGTTAATATCTGGAAGTAAAGCTTCAAAAGTACAAAATAGATCAGACTATCTCTGATTTAGCAGTTAGAAAGTTCTTAACTCAATGACAACATCGCAATATAATTACCATCCTCGATGAAGAAATTAGATCATTCATCAATTCTCATTAAAAGGACTTAAAACTCGTTAATATCTGGAAGTAAAGCTTCAAAAGTACAAAATAGATCAGACTATCTCTGATTTAGCACTTAGGAAGTTCTTAACTCAATGACAACATCGCAATATAATTACCATCCTCGATGAAGAAATTAGATCATTCATCAATTCTCATTAAAAGGACTTAAAACTCGTTAATATCTGGAAGTAAAGCTTCAAAAGTACAAAATAGATCAGACTATCTCTGATTTAGCACTTAGGAAGTTCTTAACTCAATGACAACATCGCAATATAATTACCATCCTCGATGAAGAAATTAGATCATTCATCACCTCTCATTAAAAGGACTTAAAACTCGTTAATGATCAGGAAGTAAAGCTTCAAAAGTACAAAATAGATCAGACTATCTCTGATTTAGCACTTAGGAAGTTCTTAACTCAATGACAAAATCGCAATATAATTACCATCCTCGATGAAGAAATTAGATCATTCATCACCTCTCATTAAAAGGACTTAAAACTCGTTAATATCTGGAAGTAAAGCTTCAAAAGTACAAAATAGATCAGACTATCTCTGATTTAGCACTTAGGAAGTTCTTAACTCAATGACAACATCGCAATATAATTACCATCCTCGATGAAGAAGTTAGATCATTCATCAATTCTCATTAAAAAGGACTTAAAACTCGTTAATATCTGGAAGTAAAGCTTCAAAAGTACAAAATAGATCAGACTATCTCTGATTTAGCACTTAGAAAGTTCTTAACTCAATGACAACATCGCAATATAATTACCATCCTCGATGAAGAAGTTAGATCATTCATCAATTCTCATTAAAAAGGACTTAAAACTCGTTAATGATCTGGCAGCAAAGCTTCAAAAGTACAAAATAGATCAGACTATCTCTGATTTAGCACTTAGGAAGTTCTTAACTCAATGACAAAATCGCAGTATAATTACCATCCTCGATGAAGAAATTAGATCATTCATCACCTCTCATTAAAAGGACTTAAAACTCGTTAATATCTGGAAGTAAAGCTTCAAAAGTACAAAATAGATCAGGCTATCTCTGGTTTAGCACTTAGGAAGTACTTAACTCAATGACAACATCGCATTATAATTACCGTCCTCGATGAAAGATCATTCATCCCCTCTCATTAAAAGGACTTAAAACTCGTTAATATCTGGAAGTAAAGCTTCAAAAGTACAGAATAGATCAGACTATCTCTGATTTAGCACTTAGGAAGTTCTTAGCTCAGTGACAAAATCGCAGTATTATTACCATGCTCGATGAAGAAGTTAGATCATTCATCAATTCTCATTAAAAAGGACTTAAAACTCGTTAATGATCTGGCAGCAAAGCTTCAAAAGTACAAAATAGATCAGACTATCTCTGATTTAGCACTTAGGCAGTTCTTAGCTCAATGACAAAATCGCAGTATAATTACTATGCTCGATGAAGAAGTTAGATCATTCATCACTTCTTATTAAAAAGGACTTAAAACTCGTTAATATCTGGCAGCAAAGCTTCAAAAGTACAAAATAGATCAGACTATCTCTGATTTAGCACTTAGGCAGTTCTTAGCTCAATGACAAAATCGCAGTATAATTACTATGCTCGATGAAGAAGTTAGATCATTCATCAATTTTCATTAAAAAGGACTTAAAACTCGTTAATATCTGGCAGCAAAGCTTCAAAAGTACAGAATAGATCAGACTATCTCTGATTTAGCACTTAGAAAGCAGTTCTTAGCTCAATGACAACATCGCAGTATTATTACCATGCTCGATGAAGAAAGTTAGATCATTCATCACCTCTCATTAAAAGGACTTAAAACTCGTTAATGATCTGGCAGCAAAGCTTCAAAAGTACAGAATAGATCAGACTATCTCTGATTTAGCACTTAGGAAGTTCTTAGCTCAATGACAAAATCGCAGTATTATTACCATGCTCGATGAAGAAGTTAGATCATTCATCAATTCTCATTAAAAAGGACTTAAAACTCGTTAATGATCTGGCAGCAAAGCTTCAAAAGTACAAAATAGATCAGACTATCTCTGATTTAGCACTTAGGCAGTTCTTAGCTCAATGACAAAATCGCAGTATAATTACTATGCTCGATGAAGAAGTTAGATCATTCATCAATTTTCATTAAAAAGGACTTAAAACTCGTTAATATCTGGCAGCAAAGCTTCAAAAGTACAGAATAGATCAGACTATCTCTGATTTAGCACTTAGGCAGTTCTTAGCTCAATGACAACATCGCAGTATTATTACCATGCTCGATGAAGAAGTTAGATCATTCATCACCTCTCATTAAAAGGACTTAAAACTCGTTAATGATCTGGCAGCAAAGCTTCAAAAGTACAGAATAGATCAGACTATCTCTGAGTCAGCACTTAGGCAGTTCTTAGCTCAATGACAACATCGCAGTATTATTACCATGCTCGATGAAGAAGTTAGATCATTCATCACTTCTTATTAAAAGGACTTAAAACTCGTTAATGATCTGGCAGCAAAGCTTCAAAAATACAGAATAGATCAGACTATCTCTGATTTAGCACTTAGGCAGTTCTTAGCTCAATGACAACATCGCAGTATTATTACCATGCTCGATGAAGAAGTCAGATCATTCATAAATTCTCATTAAAAAGGACTTAAAACTCGTTAATGATCTGGCAGCAAAGCTTCAAAAGTACAGAATAGATCAGACTATCTCTGAGTCAGCACTTAGGAAGTTCTTAGCTCAATGACAACATCGCAATATAATTACCATCCTCGATGAAGAAGTTAGATCATTAATCAATTCTCATTAAAAGGACTTAAAACTCGTTAATGATCTGGCAGCAAAGCTTCAAAAGTACAGAATAGATCAGACTATCTCTGAGTTAGCACTTAGGAAGTTCTTAGCTCAATGACAACATCGCAATATAATTACCATCCTCGATGAAGAAGTTAGATCATTCATCACTTCTCATTAAAAGGACTTAAAACTCGTTAATGATCTGGCAGCAAAGCTTCAAAAGTACAGAATAGATCAGACTATCTCTGATTTAGCACTTAGGCAGTTCTTAGCTCAATGACAACATCGCAGTATTATTACCATGCTCGATGAAGAAGTTAGATCATTCATCACTTCTCATTAAAAGGACTTAAAACTCGTTAATGATCTGGCAGCAAAGCTTCAAAAGTACAAAATAGATCAGACTATCTCTGATTTAGCACTTAGGCAGTTCTTAGCTCAATGACAACATCGCAGTATTATTACCATGCTCGATGAAGAAGTTAGATCATTCATCACTTCTCATTAAAAGGACTTAAAACTCGTTAACGATCTGGCAGCAAAGCTTCAAAAGTACAAAATAGATCAGACTATCTCTGATTTAGCACTTAGGAAGTTCTTAGCTCAATGACAAAATCGCAGTATTATTACCATGCTCGATGAAGATCATTCATAAATTCTCATTAAAAAGGACTTAAAACTCGTTAATGATCAGGCAGCAAAGCTTCAAAAGTACAAAATAGATCAGACTATCTCTGATTTAGCACTTAGGAAGTTCTTAACTCAATGACAACATCGCAATATAATTACCATCCTCGATGAAGAAGTTAGATCATTAATCAATTCTCATTAAAAAGGACTTAAAACTCGTTAATGATCTGGCAGCAAAGCTTCAAAAGTACAAAATAGATCCGACTATCTCTGATTTAGCAATTAGGAAGTTCTTAACTCAATGACAACATCGCAATATAATTACCATCCTCGATGAAGAAGTTAGATCATTTATCAATTCTCATTAAAAAGGACTTAAAACTCGTTAATGATCTGGCAGCAAAGCTTTAAAAGTACAAAATAGATCAGACTATCTCTGATTTAGCACTTAGGCAGTTCTTAGCTCAATGACAAAATCGCAGTATTATTACCATGCTCGATGAAGAAGTTAGATCATTCATCAATTTTCATTAAAAAGGACTTAAAACTCGTTAATATCTGGAAGTAAAGCTTCAAAGCACTACAAACCATATACGAGTATCTCTGACTTAGCATTTAAGAAGTTCTTGGCGTGACGACATAATTGTAGCTTTATAATTGCACAAATTTAGGTAAGAAAATAGGATAATTTACCATCGATCATTAGGCAGACTTCAAACCCCTTAACGGGGATGATGAAGAGCATATCAAACGGCTATCTCTGATGATAAAATCGTAGCGTTATGCATGACTGATCTACGAGAATGGGTAAACATGGAGGGATTTACTGAATGTATCTTTTATATCTTCTTAGTATTTTATCACAATGATTTTCACAGAAGAAGCCCGATCGCCTCAACGACAGGCTAACTTCTTTAACATCATATACAACCAAGTTAATGGAGGGGCTGACTGTGACACTAAAAATATCTCTAAGTCACTTTGATGATGAATGACGGTATTGAGAACACAGAGCACTTTCTGTTGCTTTGCCCTTCATTTGATAGTCAACAACGAGATCTTCTCGCTGGAGTTTCAGTTGCATTGCGACCATTTGTTGAAATCAACAGCCTTTCTAACAACGTTCTTGTACAAACTTTGCTATATGGACTATGGCGATAAAGAACTTTCAAGCGAAGCTAATAAAAGTATACTCGAACTGACTTTAGATTTCATCCACAAAACAGGTCGGTTTGTTTAAGATAGATCAAACCTTTGTTTCACGCCATACAGCCACAAAACAGCCATAAAGTTCGTTCATTTTTGTTTCCATTTCAGTTTGTTTGTATTTTTAAGTAAACATCGTTTATATGTAGCCTTTTGTAATTGTATATTTAGATGTAAATTAGTTTAATGTTCTATGTAATGACCCTGGGATAGTCATGGGTTCTTGCTTCCCGGGTTACCATCTTAGTTATGTAAGTATAGTCTTAAAGACAAATGACGGATATATAGCGCCTAGTTTAAAAATAGAACAAAAGATGGCTGAGTGCTTTCATTTGTCCAATTGATTTGCTAATCTCTCGATATCATCAAATACAATGGAATACAATAGGCTATATTTAGATTGCCCAGGCTCCTAATTTAAATCTCCTTATATCTCCGTCATTTGTCTTTAAATACCTCCTTTTTGTAAATTTTTATATTGAATATAAAGAAAATGACTGATATATGAATATTTCTATAAGAAACTATTTATTAGAAACTCAACGTTCGGATCGCTAAAACATCAAGAAGCTCCAATATTGGGGAGAAATTAATTAAGAAACTGTATATTGTTTTTCGTATATTGACAAAAACCATAACAGGATTTTATAAATATTGTAATGCAGCCAAAAAGATGTATCTTACAATTCCTATATGAAATTTCATGCCCTAGATGGTATTAGAGCTTTGTCAAGGACACAAAAACCCAATTTAGAAATCATTATTTATGATTGGTCAGCATGCTTCAAAACTAGATAGCACACAAAAGCCCACGATGACACAAATTCAAAGCCATGGCTAAATCTACTTTGGTCTTTGAAACAAATTGACACGAAGAAACCGTCATGATCGGTAATATAATGAAACTGTGATTTTCCAAAATTGTTCATTCTTTTGGGTCAAACGGTGAAAAACCATTCGGAACAGTATATTCCAAAAGATGACCCAAAAAAGAAGAACTGACACAGGGCAGCAAAGGAATGAATGACACAAAGGCAAATTACGATATCAAAACATGTTTATACCAAGCCACCACAATT
Source organism: Aurelia coerulea (assembly GCA_039566865.1). Taxonomy (NCBI): domain Eukaryota; kingdom Metazoa; phylum Cnidaria; class Scyphozoa; order Semaeostomeae; family Ulmaridae; genus Aurelia; species Aurelia coerulea. The sequence continues at coordinate 11,644,161 of CM076958.1, read as the reverse complement.
AGAAGGGTCCAATAACATCTCTGACCGAAGCATTCCTATGCTAATGAAACCGCCTACAGCCTCCAGATCAGTTGTTAAGCAACAATTGAATGAAACATTTTTACTGTGAACTGACATTCTAGGACACATATGTAGCCTCCAAATCACCAAACAATAATTTACCAACAAGTTTGAATTTTACCAAGTATAGACAAAAGAAATGCAAGAAATATCCAGTGTCCCAAAAAGTCAACAGATTTGGTTGGGCCTGTCAATGAAAGTTCAGCTTTAATCAATGGCTGATCATTTTTAAATGTTCCTCACTAGTCAACTTGCACATGGATGTCTTGTTTGTTTACAATGGTGTTTTGAGAGTTAAAATATTAACTATATTAAATAATATATTAAATATATTAAAGAAGAGTTGAACGTTCAAATTATCCTCCAACTCCAAACTAGAACTTTAGTCTTTTGGCCTTTTGGGCTTTTGGCCATTTTGGCCTTAGCAACTTCCTGAAGCACATCAAACAAACAAAATAAACAAGTGAACAAAAAATTAAAGAACTGCTCAATAGGGGAGTCCTAGCAAATGTAAAATAATTTCAAATTTCAAATCTTATCATGGATATTGCTGATTCATTCGCCGTGCTTCAAGAATTTACCTAGGGCAAACGCCAAAGCTCTGGTTTGGAGGTTACAGCAAATTTGAACCTTGAACATAACGTTTTCGGTACTCAACGCAAAAAAAAGTTTTTAAAATGACATAGTTATTGATTGACGCTAAATTTTCATCACTAAGCCTGACCAAATCTGTTTCCTTTTTCAGAGAAATTCGATAAATGATTAGGAACAATTTCGCCAAAATAAACAAATCATTGTTTATTGTATAGTGGCTACAAAGATGTCAAAACTCATCCTTACTATAATCGGTTATACTGCTCTGGAATTATGAACAAATTTGCTCTGAAGCTATCCCTGAAAGTTCTTCAAAGGACTAAAAATTCCCATCAATTTTTGATTAATTATCAGCTTCCAACAATACTAAGAGTTTTCCAATCTTCTAACGCCTAATATGCGCCCTCTACATGCACAAATATGTGCTTGCCTATTCAATTTTCCCAAAGACAAATTATACAGTTGCCATCATTCTAAAGTTGATAACTTGTTGATATGGGAAGTATAACATTCATCGATAATCGCTCCAAATTATACAATCATTTGTACTCTGAAATTCATAACAACTCAATTCAATTCAATTCAATTCTAATTCAGTACAAACGACTTCACAAAGAAGAAAAAACTAACCATACAACTACCGGTTAGATAAAGCAGCTTAATTTTCAATCGCGTCCAGACATCTCTGCTGGCTCAAACCGACACAAACCTACTGGATCAAGTGAAGACAATTTACAGAGAAAAATGCTACCACCTGAATGTAAAAGCAATTTTGGTGGTTCAAGTATTCTGAAAAAAATGGGCCACGTCTGGTACACCCAAAAATTCCCCAATAAAAGCCTTTCCCCTGTTTATTTGAATTTGCCAAGGCGAAACAACATAAAACCTTCTGAAAAAACTTATCACTAACTGCTCTTTCAGAAAATGTATTGGAACTGGATGTTTCCCCTCGCAATTTTGAAGATATTCTTGATTAAAGACAAATTTTGCCCTCTGAAGGAAACGATAACTCTGACAAATTTTCTGAAGAAAACTGTTGCTATGGTAAAAATAGACTTGACAAAACATCTTCACCTGCTTTTTTCAATAAACAGTGACTATTTACTGTCAGGTAATGCTAGTAAGTCAAACATTCTGCAACCAATTTTTCTAGCCGAAAAATGTTTATCCACATTCTTTGGCACAACAGGTTGTTTTAGAAAAAACGCCACCCAACTATAACTTAAAATCTTAAAAAAATACTAAGATTTGAGTAGATGTACCGTATACTGTCTGAAAATACAATCTTTCTTCTTTCTCATGATAGGTAGTTTGGAGACATCAATGGAATTATTTATCATTTAAATGATATTTTGGTAAGTAGGGCTGATTTCAAATACAGACTGCTTCAACAGCAAAATAAACTCCATTTTCAGATTGTAAAATTACAAACAGATTTCATCCAAACATTTCGGGCCTAGAATCACTTGAAGTGATGCCCTCAGGTTGGAAAAAGACAAATTCATTCCCATACGGGGTGCATTTATTAAGAATGATAAAGGAAGCTCTCCCAAAGGCGTATTTTCGATTGTGTAAATGTCCTATCGCTTCCCTGCATCTAAAATAGGCCATACTCACTAAAACGTCAATTAAGTGATGAGTAATTCAATTAATGCACCCAACCTGGATATCATTGGAAAGAACAAAGCTTGTGCTTTCAGATGTTACAGGTCAAATTGACTAAACTAGAAATAACGATACGTTAGGAAATGCATGCGCTTGAGAGCCAAAAGGTAGTTGTATCATGGTGGTACACAAGATGGACAAAGAGAAATGCACGATGTGCGTGATTATCACCAGGATATCAACAATAACAGAAGAAAACAGAAAATTAACACAACTCATTGCAAAGAAGTATTAGCAACATGAAATGAGGTCTCGTTTTTGCCATTACAAATAATTTTCTATCAAAGCTGCCAAACTGCAGGTGTAGAGTTTGAAAGAGGTCTGTTGACACTATATCCTGTGCACATGAAGTAAAGTCTGTGATATAAGTGCTTGCTATCAAAACTATATAGGTAGCATTTACATAAATCAATGACAAGTATAAACTATAAAAAGCCAAGAAATTGTCTGTAATAGAATAGTAGTTTTCACAATTCTTATGTTTTACCAGTCTCTCTGCCTTGATTGTTTGGCATACAGTCTTGATTTTCTTTTTTCTGTCACTGTCAGTTTCCTTTTGATGTTAATTAGGTTTTTACGAACTGGAGAAGAATTTCGAATGAGACATACTGTTGATACATAGTGTACTTCTGGGATAAAGCCTGTAAGAAAAATACTAAATCACAGGTTTTACTAGAATTGCATCCTTGGAAAATGTGACTGATGTTAATGATACAATGGAATGCATTAGCAACTGCCTGAATAATAATGTGGTCACACCATGTTCTCTTTGCAGACATTTGGGTAATGAAGTGAAGTATTGAATATAAGCATTGAAGTCCATAACTGTAAACACATTCTCGGTATAAGTGTGGATGGTTGTTCATATGAGTTATACCACATTCCCTGATATGCGTGTCAGGGTTCCAAACATTAGATGTTAACGGGCACGAAAAAAGCAGTCTCCTGACCCCTCCCCCTCCCCACATCATAGGGAAGAAGGACCTTTTGGCCTGAATTTCTTTCAAGCTCATCCATGACAAAAAATGATGCTGGCAAATAAATGATAAAACAATTTTATTTGCAAATATTTCACAAAAAATTGCAGAATTTGGCATTGCAGGTATGAGCCAGGATAGATATATATGCATGACTCAAATGCCATGAACTGGGAAACTGGGAAGGGTTGCTTGCAAGCACTGGCAGCATCATATGCCAGGCACACTTTCGTGTCCCAGAACAAGATTCAGAATCACATTCAGATTCAAAATCAGATTCAACAAATGAAGGAAACCTTGAAAAATTTGCACAAAGCCCCCAGGGGGGACATTTTTGGAAAGTTCTCTAAACAATATTTGGATACCATAGCTTGTTTTTATTTTAGGTTTGGGCTCGATATCTTGTAACAGGGAGTAATGGGGGCAATGTTTCCTTCGTTTGTTGAATCTGAATGTGATTCTGAATCTTGTTCTGGGGACACGAAAGTGCCAGGCCAGGCACAATCGGCAGACAGAGAACTGTTTGAAAAAATAAGAAACTGAGTATCGTTATCTCAGATACCAGCAATGGGCAATGATTTTGCTCAGTGTACCACAATGGGCATACACTGGCATTAGTCTGGCTTTCATGATAAGTTCTAAGTGAGTAAGAAACTTAGGCCCACAGAGAGGTCTCCAGTACGATAGCGCCCAAGAAAGTTCGCAGATGGGCACATTGCAGCTCTGCCACAGAAGAGACATTAAGGTATACATATCTCTCAATGAATAATGTACAAAATAGTCAGAACGGTGCAGAAACAATAAAATTTTGAAGAATAAATGAAAGAACCTTACCACATCGACTGTCCCCTCGCTGTTTGCCTTGCTGTGCACGCCTTCTGCAATCACTATAAATATTATTCTTTCTTGAAGAATCTCGAATAAAGTTGGGTTGCGTTTTTTCTGAAACACCCTGCAGTATGCTGGATGTAACATTTTCAAAGATTTTGTCAAATTTCTCAGATTCAAACATTTATAACTCTGCGACAACATAAGATGAATAAAAACTTTAAAAAGTGCATGAAAGCCGAATTATTCAGCTTTGTCAAACTGCATAACAACTGTTGATTTAACGAACTTCAAAAATCCTTGAATGCTTGCCTCCAGCCCATTGTCAGCCTCTAGCTGGCAACTTAGACACAAAACTTAGCATTTTTACACGGGGAACAGCATAACTCTTCAAAGGCCTAACGCGAGCATCTTATGCCATAAACATTTCTCGAAGAACGACAGCTTTTATACAGAAAGGCCGTCAGAGCTCGCAGATCGTGAGAACAGTAGCTGCTTACACAAAATATGCACAAAATAGGTCATGTTATGAGAAAACAGCTGGAGAGTGTATAAGAATGTCTAGAGTAGGACTTGCGACAGATTAAAAAAATCGAATGAACTCATTTTCATGACATAATATACTACTTCATTAAAGAATCCACGGCGTCTCATGAGCGCCATAATTGTGAAATTTTACAGCATGAAATTTGAAAGCTACACTGAGAAAATGAATCATTTTCCGCAGTAAGACACAGATTTTTGCACTCTACGATGCAAGAGTCGTCTGTATCTCTTGAGGCTACAGATCGGAAAAAGCAAAGATTGACTTAGCTTCGAAAGAGGACAAGAATATGCATTATCATGGCTTACCAATAGCCAGTACTGTTGCCATATATATAATGCTACAAAGAAATAATTTAGATCTTTCCCCATTGACTCGAACATTAGGGCATAGCCTTATACGACTTATTAATTGTAGCTAAGGAAAACAAGGGAAACATCTTTTTACAAATCATTGACAATCAATATCACCAAGGCATCATCTCAGATTTTTGTAACTCTCCTCAAGATGGCTCGCAATCAGAGTACTGCCCTTACACCAGATGCAATTATATCCACGTCTGTACAGTAGCCACGAAATTACAACTATCCAATGTAAAATAGGATCCAGCAGCCTAACAATAATCATCAAAAAGTAGGAAAGCTGTAAAAAACCTTTAGTGGTGCAAATATAAAAACTTCTTTGAGAAGTGAAGCCACCATAAAAAAAATGAAATCCTTTTCGTCAAACACTGTTCAAAGAAATAGTGGCTGATCAAAACAGAAATAGAAATATGATCCTCCATCCTCCTGCGTTCTGAAATAAGACAACGAAAATCTAAGTTTGGATGTGAAAAAAGCATTCTCTACGTTTAGTTTAACTGGAGTATCATTGGAACTTTAGAAGTAAAAAAGTATGATGCAGCAATTAAGTGCCAAATCAGCCACGTTTTCTTGTTGTCACGCAAATTGACTGTCAGTCGTGACAAGGAAGCCTGATGTATTAGCAACAACATGACCCTGCTGTTGACAGATTTGGCTTACTTCAAATACTTCGAATAGCCCTTCAAAGCACGCTAGATCTATCGCTGATATTTGCTTGCAACACCAGAAAAAAGTGTCTGGCTGTAGATATGATAGAAATGATAAAACTAAAACTCTTTGTTTTCTTAAAGACAAGCAAAACCATATTAGATGAACGAAAGGGCGTAGGAGGATATCTAAAAGCGACAGAATCAGATTGTACTTTGTATTTTGTAGATTGATTTGTAGATTGATTTCAAGTATTTTGTAGATTTGTAGATTGATTTCAAGATTGTATTTTGAAATAGGACAATGGGAGATTACGTTTAGATATTCAAATACTGTCAGTAAAAAGTACACACTATGACCAAATATTGTAATACTCTCACAAAATAAAAGAGCACTACTCCGCTGTATATGCCTTATTCATCGATCAGGTCTAAAGTCTTCAGGATCTTTTTCTTTGGCTAATCATGAAATACGATGCAAACCTTTAATCGATGTTGGTATTCTTTTCGTTTCTGATCTGATGATTATGAAGTCACCCTTGTGAAATAACAATGATTTAGCAGCTGGCTCTATCACCAATTATTTACAGTCTCCTTTTTGATCTATCTACAGTATGACCCAGAACCAAAGAATAAATAAAAAACACACTGCACAGCCCCGTTAAAAGTGATCTAATTAAAAGATCCCAGGAAACGCTAAATAGTGTGACTCATTAATCAAAAGTTGCAAATCCCGGAGGATTTAGAATCAATCGTGTTAAAGGTGATTATCGTGTTATGTGCGCACGCGTTAATTAATAGCTGATTAATCTTAATTTGAATATTGATTAATAGGGGTCATGTTGGGGGTACGCGGTAAAAATGCGGGTTTCAAAGAAGGCAATGATCAAGTGCACGATGCATTGTGGAGTGAAAGAACGAGGCATCCGTCCATTATGATGACATGTGTAGAATGACAGAACCTTAATCCGAGATTAAGCAAGCAACAAATTGCAACGGTAGGTCAAAGATAGGACACGATCAAAGAAAATAATCATATGGTTTATATCACTGCACAACAGTCAAAAGACAAATGAAATGAAATGTTGCAAAGGGAGCAATATCCCACAGAAAGCACAAATGGAGGCATTCCCAGCATATACTCCCTCGTGATTCTTGTTTTCTATAATCTTATTTTCGAGATCCCATATAAGGAGAGCTACAGCATAAAGCGAGATGAAATGATTGCCAACCCTGAAAAATTCTATGCTTTATTGCTCAGAAAAAAAAATACCAGTGGAGAACAAAGTAACATTAACGGTAAGGTAATCAAATCTGAGGAGACTGTGAAACTTTTAGGAGTTACTTTGGATTATAAACTTGATTTCGACCCACATATTTCGAATCTTTGCAAAAGGCTGCTACACAATTAACTGTTCTTGAAAGATTGAAGGCGTTTATTGGCTTTAAGGAGAAAAAGGTCCTTGTTCAGAGTTTCGTATGTTCTAAGTTTGATTATTGCCTCTTGGTGTGGTGCTTTCCATCTTCCAAATCATTACAGAAAATTGAAAAATTACAAGAACGTGCTATAAGGTTTCTCTAAAACGATCATACAAGTTCATATAACGATTTGCTTTTGAAATCAAATAAATGCACGATGCAGGTTGCTCACCAAAGAATCCTTTGCATCGAAATATTCAAAACATTGAATCATTTGAATCCACCATTTATGAAGAGCCTTTTTGAATTACGTTCTTCAAATTATTCGTCAAGGAATCCAAATAACTTAGCCCATGTTAGGCCCAATCAAGCAATGTTCGGGTCCAGGAGTTTCAAGTCCGTTGGACCACAGAACTGGAATGGCTTACCAAACGAACTAAAATCAGCAGAAAATTTGAAAAGCTTTGAGATTTAAATAAAACAATGGGACATGTAGTGCCTGCAAGTGCCTTCTAACTTAACTATATAATTTAGGAAATATCTATTTTGCTTTATTAGTATTGTATATTCGAGTTTGATTAGTTGGCGTGTCTATCTTTAATGTATATATTGTTAGCTATTTGTAGATAGTCGAATTCAAATAAACAGCTTACTTACAACATAGACGTGCTTAAGATGCCATAACGAGAGAATGCAATGCGATGCAAAGAAGTATGAGAGCCGTTGATGCAATGAGAGACCGATGCAAAGCACTCACAACTAATGATGGCCAACTATGGAATCTTTTATAAAAATCATTAATGGTTTGTTGTACACATTAGATAGGAATAAAGTAAAATATCATTAACCTTAGCGCTCAGATCATCGTTACATTTCCTGTAGTCATATTTCTCCATGAAATAACCCTTTGTCATTGCTGGTTCTAGAAATCTGAGTTACTAGTGGCAATATTGTGCTGTTGAGCGCACCAAATTCAGTTCAGAGGATGTCAGCTTTTAAACAACTCAAAAAGATTGCAAAAAACCTATTGCACGAGTTCATGGCGTTTAAATTGCCATCGCAGAGGCACTTTGAAAGTGGCCCGTTTTTTCTGATACACCCGGTATATAGCTAAATATATGTGGCAAAATTCAGATTTTGCAAATGGATGCCCAGTGGATGAAATTAGTTCTCATCAATATTTACAACAGTTATGGGAAATCCAAGACCAGGCGGAGATACTTAAGTGGTGCATGCAGACAAAAACGCTTGCCGATGGGATGAAACCTCAAAGAGGAAACTCAAAATACCTCCTTAAAACATCAACATCAAAATACAGCAGCACTACAAACCAGCAATACTAATAAATTCTACCCAAACTCAATAAAGGTAACGCTGAGAAAACATTACTAAATGTTCTTACGTTGAACTTGTACCATTTTACCCAAAAATTTCTCTGAAACCACTCAACTTTACTTCATGAAAAGCAAGTGCTGTCAATTAATGTTTAATGTCATTTAAGAAGTGCCACTGGTAAAAAGAAACAAGCAATTATGTAAGAAAATATTTGCTACTAACATTCCTTACTCAATGTATGCCAAGTTAATCATGCAAATTCAGGCTTGCATTGCTTATCAAGTCGTAATTCACACGATGGAATATCAATGGCCGCCTTTACATTCACAAAAACTTTGTTGAAGTTGAATATTCACGTCCAACTTTATACTCATAGCTTGCTTCATGGCAGAGCAAATCAGGAAAACTACTTCAAGCGCGCTTTGGCTTCGGTGGTTTCGAGATAAAGATAACAACGAGTTAGGCCATGTTGAATTATAATGAGGCTGATTCGTGTTTGAAAGCGTCTGGAACTAGGTAGTGGTTGCAGCAGTATGGTGCGAAACTACAATTTTGAGGAGTGTAGATACTTGCAATGAGTCTACAAAATTATCAATTATCCTGTACAAATGTTTTAATTGATGTTTAAAAATTTTTGTATATTTTAAAAGCAAGTATGCAATGGTAAATAGGCTCCTCTATAAATAGAACAAAGAAATAACTCAGACAGAGCATTGTTTCTTAGCAAGATAAAAATCTCATTCTTCGGCTACCCTTTGTTGACATTGTGTGCAACTTCGATTTGAATGGGGTATTTTTAGATTTTCTGCTCTCTGCAAATGTAAGCTTTTAACCTTGCAAAAACCCTTCAAAGTAAAAGTAGGTAGCTGCAAGGTAGCTATTACTTGTACAACCAAAAAGTATAATTTTTTGAAGCCTTAGATTTATCTGCTGCCTTTGACACAGTAGATCATAATATCTTGAAGAAGGTTCTTGAAAGGTAATTTGGAGTAACTAGGTTAGCACATAGATGGTTTGGCTCTTACCTTGAATCTAGATCACAAAGAGTTAAGATTGAAAACACTTTCTCTGATATCATGGGGGTACATCAGGGTTCAAGTTCTGGTCCTGTGCTTTGCAATATCTATGCAAGTACCCTAAGTGTAGTTGTCGAAAAGTTTAATATATCGGTAATGGGTTATGCAGATGACCCTGCCTTGCATTCATTATCTTGTCTTGACAATGAAAACCTATCATCAACTCCAGCTCTACAGCAGCTACACTGGTTACCAATTAGATATCGCATTCAGTTCAAGCTCATGACTATTGTTTACAAAGCAGTTCATAATGCGGCTCCAGAATATACATGTGATTTGATTGAGTTGAAACAGTCAAAGTATTCACTAAGCTCTGTCAATGGTATCAATCTAAGTATACAACGATCTCACATGAAGTCTTATGGTGACAGGGCATTTTCAGTCTGCGCACCGAAACTTTGGAACTCTCTCCCATCGGAAGGACTTCGAAGACAGTTAATCTTTTTAAAAAGCGTCTTAAAGCAAGTGTGCAATGGTAAATAGGCTCCTCTATAAATAGTACAAAGAAACAACTTAGACACAGCATTGTCTCTTAGCAAGATAAGAATCTCATTCTTAGGCTACCCTTTGTTGACAATGTGTACAATTTCGATTTGAATGGGGTATTTTTAGATATTTCTGCTCTCTGCAAATGCAAACTTTTAACCTTGCACAAACCCTTTAAAACGCATTATTCTAAACTAGCTTTTAACACTTCATAAGATATTAAGATGCACGGGACATTGGACACTATATATTGCAAAGTGGCAAGATAAAGAAGCTGTTTTATTTGGTTTCGCATTATACAATTTTAATGTATTATTACTACATCATTAGTGTCAAGTAAGTCAACTATGAGTGACGTGTATGACATACCTTGGTGGCGCTGCAACTTGCTGCACCATGTCATCTTCTTGGACATCATCAAGATCAGGAATAACCGGAATATCTGAAAGAATATTGAAAGCATTCAATACAATATTGCGAATTTTTTCATTTTCATTTTATCAATATTTATACACGAAAAAACCTTTCAGCGTATTTACAAATTATTTCAAAGAAAAAATTAAAAGAAAAATTTGTAAATAACTTAAATATGCTGCTCTACCAAGGGGTCGTGTTTGGGTCTTGTAGGTTCAAAAGATACTTTCTAAAACCTGTCTTAAAACGAGCGATTAATTCTTGTTCTCGAATGTTGTCCGGGGTATCATTCCAATTTTTGACACGAGAGAAGTAGAAACTTCGCTTTGCATATTCTAGCCTAACTTTGGGAATTTGCAGATCTCCATGATTTCTGGTTCTATGCTCTGAAATCATGGATCTTTCAGTGAACGTATGGCGAAGATTTTCGGGACAAAGGTCATGCAGAATTTTATATGTCATGACTCCTTTGTCAAAGGAGAGCAAAGACTTTACATTGAGCCATTTACAGTTCCAACCGTAAAGATCCATGAGATTTAAAGATAAAGAAGCCCCTTTCAATATAATTTACATGAGGTGATAGATTTTAGTACAATTTCCTACCGATGTCTTAATAATTTGAGCCATGTTGACAACTGTTTAAATTTGTTTGCAAAAGTTCAGCCAAAGAAAGAAATTTCCAGATACTGAAACACTAATCTTTTGCACATTGTGCGCAATCATGCAAATTATTACACTTATGCATATTTACTGTATTTTAAAGTAAAAACTTTACTTGCTATGCTCTATCTGTGCAGTTAAAACATCAGAGCCTTTAAAAGGGAACTCTTTACGATGTCTATATTTTGGCACATTCTTAACGATGTCTTTTTCATCTATTCATCTAGCCAGAACAGTCAGACGGACTAAAGGTTCGATGCCCAGTAGAGCCCCACCACTTGAGCGTCATGACAAGGGGTCGCGGACTCGATTAGCGCTTAGCTACTTCTGTGATCCTAGCGCTTGGCGCTAAAAACGCAACTTCACCTTCACTTTCACCTTCACCATCTATTAGTTTGTTATGGAATATGTGTGCAGTGAGTCACACGATTGTGAAACAATAAACTTGAAACAACACAGAACTACTTTAGGTGCAAGAAGGCCCCTCAGCCAATTCTGAGCAGCAATCCTCTATAAATCGTTTCAGCAAAGTTTTATTTTTGGAAGAAACTGACCTACTTTTTAGTAGATAAATGATTTATCATAAGTGGGTTATAAATATCTAGATTTTAATATATAACAGGGGAGTAAAAATTATTCACTGTGAAAAAATCAACCTGCAAAAACAATATGGCCGAAGTGTAAAATCTAATCTCCATTGAATGACTGAGGCGATGACTCAGTTTGAAGAGTATATGTCTAATTTACAAACATTGTACGATTTGGATGAAAACTATGCAAATGAGTGGTTTCATTCGACTGATTCTTCAACCTTTAAAATAGGAAAATAACGTTTTCTAAGATCAGGTACTGCGTTGTATGGATAAGTTAACTATTGTAATATAAATATGTTTCCAATCAGCTAGCAAAAGACAGTTTTATATCAAAAACTATGCACCAATGAACAGCAAATAATGGACAGTTTTGGAGCATATCGCAGAACATCGAAATGCCGTTGTGAAAAATTGAATTCAGAATTTTGCAAACAGCCAAATGCTTATCGCAGTACGAATTTTCAAGCGTCGTCAACATTCTTTAATCACCCAATACCGAAATTTAGTTCACTTAATCATATTTTCATAGGAGGATCCTAGATAAATGACAAACTTCCCAGCAGAGCGCTGTTACAGAGCAGTGACATTCGACCGAAAATGCTTTGGCGAAAATTCGATGTGCATTTTCTGTCATATTACAGTTGTTTCTATTTTCAACTTTATTGATTTGACAATATAATAAAATCTGTTTGTCTCGTGCGCAAAGCACCATGTAGCTAGCAAAGTTCTTGCTACAAATTTTGCCAATAACTTTCTCATGAATTTCGCAACGTCTATCAATGCGCATGAGCACCACTGATAAACACAGTGTGCTACAGGCAGGGCTGCATAAAAATTTGTTGTACTTGTGAACAAATTTCATATGAAAATGTGCCTGCTTAAAAAAACAAAGGGAATAACTTGTTGAGCCATTGTATCCACAAAGGCGCATGGATACGAGTGCGATTAGATCATGCAGGTCTAGCTGAAAATGTTGAGCAACAATGTCCTTTCTCCTGGTCATGCCTTAATAAATTTTGATCATAGAGCGTTCTGGGTGAAAAATGTAAACTGTTCAAAGAATCATCATGCAAAATCATCGCATCAAATTTATAAAACCAAAAATCGTTTGTCTCACTAACACTTAACATTGCAGGTCTTGGATTGAACTTGAAAATCTAAAACTATTTTCAAATGAGCAACTTGGAAAAAACTGCATGATTTTGTTCACTTGAGAGCAGAATAGCGTAAAATAAAATAAAATACATTTCTGAAATTAACTTACAGCCTTAAATTAGTAAAGGTGTCAGAATTTTCCAATCGGGTGAATGTTTTTCAAACATTATAAACTGGATACATTTCTTTTGACTCACTCCCTGTTACGTTTGTGAACCCTTTCTCTGCATAATTCTGCACAAATACAGTGCGACTCAAGAAGAATGACCTCCTGTTTGAAAAAAACATTGCAGCAAAAGTGCCTGTGGTATAATAAAAAGAATGATTTTCTTAACAGTTGAAAAACTGAATATTTGGTAATTTTTAAAAAATAGCCTCTTGATAAATGCGAAAGTTTAAGAAAATCAGCCTTGCAGAAAAGCCGGAAAATGGCCTAAAACGCACGATCAAATCAATCAGACCTTTTGCAATCCAAATGAAATCCTTTGAGAATTAACATACTTAATAAAATGATAAACTAAAAATGAAACGGAAGCCGACATTCGTATCTTGTTTCTTTCATTTTAAAAACAATCAAAACCGACAAGTTGCCTTCCTTTTATTTTGAGATACCTTTGATAGCTGTTCTGGTAAGGTGATATTCTGAATCTTCGAATCTACATTAGGGACTACTGCTTTGAAAATAGCCAAAAAATACAGAAAAATACTTCTATCTTCTAACTATTAGAAAAATCAATTGTGAGGATCATAGCGCAAATACATGGTTTCGTGGCATGATTTATCAAATAGAGGAATAAATTTTTGATTCATCTTACCGGGGTGTCTCAAAAAGGCAACATATTTGATCGGGGCAAGCGGAAAGAATTTAGCTTGAATCAAACCGAAATGATTTTAAAACTAATCCTTCTTCGTTATCTTAGAGATAGATACCTTTTTTCTTGACATTGGCAGACATTGGTAGATACTAAAATTCGTGAATCTGATTGTCGGCTCAGTATGAACTTCTTCTACTAAAATATTTCCCTGAGCATGAGATTTCTTGTTCCTACTTCGCTATGATTCAGGAGATTCCCCATCACAGCGCGTTGACACCTTAGGCCAAAACCCAAAATCTCTGGTTTGGAGGCAGAGTCAAATTTGGACTTTCAAGATGAATATTTCAACTCTTGATGCAAAAATATCAAAACACAAGGTATCTATCTTCAAGTTAACAATCCAGGATTAGGTTGAAACTTAATTCCGAATGATTCAAACTAAATTCTTATTGCTAGCCATGATCAAATCTGATACCTTTTTTCCGGCACAACCAGATATATAAACTCACCGTCATCTTGATCTTGCAAATTGACTGTTGCATCAGGACGCAATCGTTCACTGAAAACAGAATACAGTTACAGTTGAAACTTTCCTTCATGTAAGAGAAAAATATTTCAAATCAACAAGGTGAGTCAAAAACGTGCATCTTGTGGAAAATTGTAGACACCCATCTAATGAACCTAACCTTTTTAGTTTAAATGGAATCCAGATGGTGTTACAACTAGAGTACTAAAGGAAGCATCAAAGGAGATTGTACCAATTTTGACACTAATACCGGGTGCGCCAAAATAAACTATGCACTTTTGGCAGGCCACAATAAATCGTACACTGCACCGATTTTGAAGATATATCACTTAATCTTTAGCAGAAAGCCTGAATTAGATTCTAAAAGTTTTTGCAAATTTTTCCATTTTAAATTTTTAGAGCTACAGGCGAGTTCCTCATAATTTTCGTTTTCGAAAACACTGAAAACGATCAAAAACGTTGATCAAATTTTCTAAAGACTCATCATGAATGGACAAAGAGAAAATGTTTTCAGAGTGATTTGGGGATTTGGAAATTGATCATTGTAAACTTCTGCACGAGTGTTATTTCAAAGATTGGCTTGTTGCGAAATTCTATAGTAGTTGCAATAAAGTGCCGCCCCAAAAGCCATCACAAATAAAAAATGTAACAAAACTCCATGCTTGCTGGCCCCATCACTCTTCCTCGCTTGTCTTTTAACCCCCTTGATACAGGAACACAGCCTGCAGGGTAATTCCATATAGCTTCATCAGATGGATGTCAAGTCATGTTTGAGAAATCTTCTTGAATTTTTTCTATAGCAGGGTAATGAGGAGTTGCTCCTAGATATTTAATTTCAGCTCGATATCTCGTTTGGTTGACGAGCAATAATTTATTGAACTTGTGGCCCACTTGTCAGTAAGGTGTCACTTTTCATGAGGTAGTATGTTTGAGACACAATAAAACCATAATAACATTTTTTTTAGAACCGTTTCCACTTTTTAGGTGCTTTATATAGTTGTTAGGTTCATGAAAAAGTCAAATTCCACGGAACTATCAAAATCGCTTGGATGTATAATTGCTTCAAAATCACACAACTGTCATTTGTTGATGTATAAGAAATGATGTACCCACGTTTTTCGGTAGTTACATCTTTTAATACATAAATGCTGACAATTTCCTAGCTAGTGCCTTGAAACTGTGCCCAATGAAGGATGGAATAAAAAATGAAACTACATTGTTTCATACATCAATGTGTCCTGTTAAGGCCAATGCAGTATTGATTAGATTGCTCTAAGCACAGGTTTTGGGGAATTTTGTCGACTTTCAAAAAATATTTTCAAGATTTTTGTTCAAGCGAAAATTTCTAAAGTTGGTTCTTTATAATGTGCACATATGGAGGTATGCCTGAATGCTGAAAGAATCAATTTTATACTTTCACAAGATGTATATTTAGCCCTTTCAAATGGCTCTAAATCAAAAATGGCGGATACATGCTATGTTCAGCTGCCTGAAACCATATGGTCCCAAATAATCATCACCTTTGGAAAAATTGTGTTGGTTTTCTACCTTGAGTTCTCATTATGAGGCAATGCCAGACGAGAATCGGAAGTCTGTTAATTTTGATTATTAAGTAGGCATTGTTAGCAAAAGTGAATTTTGTAGCTTTATGTGTGATACACATGTTTCATTCCCCCCTTGATTAAAAATTTTTACTGTAATTTCAAGAATGCAGATACAGTTGTTGCATCACATGCATTTCTAGATTTTGAGACAAATTTAGCATAAATAGTGATTACCAAAGGTTATTGTCTGTGCTTGATCTAACATTTCTAATGGGAGGGTAAAAACATTGGCATTTTGAATCCATTTGCATCAGATGCATCTCGAGATTTTGAGCCATGTGAAGTATTAGTTGTTTGCTTGAATGGAATAAGCTTGACCACGAAGTAAGAGAATCACCTTCAATCAGCATTTTCAAAAACAAGCTATTATCTCTTATACGTCCTCCTCCTAAGCCAGTCTACAGCATTCACGACCCAAAAGGTCTTGCAATACTCACGCAGTTACGAGTTGGTCTCAGTAAGCTAAATCTGCACAAATTTAGACACAGTTTTAGAGACACACTGAATCCACTGTGCCCCACAAATGATGGTGTTGAGGACACGGAGCACTTTTTGCTGCACTGCCATGCTTACGATGCATACAGGAGAGATCTTCTCGATAGTGTAAACGCAACGTTGCAACCGTACGGTTTGTCAAATCAATCAAACGCGCTATTACTTGAAATGATGCTGCATGGCAATGAAAGGTTTTCTGTTGATTCTAATACAGAGATT
Organism: Aurelia coerulea; assembly: GCA_039566865.1. Classification (NCBI taxonomy): domain Eukaryota; kingdom Metazoa; phylum Cnidaria; class Scyphozoa; order Semaeostomeae; family Ulmaridae; genus Aurelia; species Aurelia coerulea. The sequence continues at coordinate 11,627,687 of CM076958.1, read as the reverse complement.
CTTAAGGCAACTTTAAAATACATAAATGCAACACAACGCTTTGAATAAAATGATGCTACTAATGATTAGCTGCTGCTACCTGCAAGGGGGGCGTAATTTTAATTTCCTTGTCGTTAGTGTTTCTTTTCCTTGTAAATTCTGTTTCGCATCGGAAGTCGGGCATTTTGCTTGCCTTGGCCGGTGGCGGGTGGGTTGCGCGCGTGGCATCAATAAATTCATCGCGGTTGCGATGGGCATGTTGGTGCTGCGGGCGCGGCTCGTTTGTTGTTGGTTGGGGTGGGTGGAGTGCATGGCATCTGGTGTGAAACAGAATATAGTATAGTATCTTTTAATTTATAAATGTTCGTGGTGTGACTGTATACAGTTTAATGTTTCGTGTTTTTAGATATTGGCCATGGGGTAGTCATTGTCTTTCGCTCCCCATGGTATCGTTCCTGTAGTGTCGTAAAGTAATTAGAATTAGGTATAGTAGAATGTAAAATATATTGTAAGATTTAATATTTGAATATAAAAAAAAAAAAAAAAAAAAGTATTAGTTATAATTACCAAATGGTTGCCCTGTGTGCTTGATCTATCATTTCTAATGGGAGCGTACAAACAGTGGAATTTTGAATCCATTTGCATCAGATGCATCATCAAATGGATTCAAAATGCCGCTGTTTGCACCCTGGCATTAGATATAGTAGATCAAACAAAAGAGGCAACCAATTGGTAATCATAACTGATATTTTATATGGTTCAGAATCTGGAGATGCAACTGATGCAAATGAATTCAAAATGCCATTTTTGGTACGCTCCCATTAGAAGTGATAGATCAAGCACCAAGGGCAAGCATTTGCTAATTATAACTAATACTTTATATGGCTCAAGATCTCGAGATGCATCTGATGCAAATGGATTCAAAATGCCACTGTTTGTGCCCTCTCATTAAAAATGATAGATCAAGCACCAAGGGCAACCATTTGGCAATCATAGCTGGTGCTTTATATGGCTCAAAATCTCCAGATGCATGTGATGCAAATGGATTTAAAATTCCACTGTTTGTACGCTCCCATTAGAAATGCTAGATCAAGCACAGACAATAATCTTTGGTAATCACTATTTATGCTAAATTTGTCTCAAAATCTAGAAATGCATGTGATGCAACAACTGTATCTGCATTCTTGAAATTACAGTAAAAATTTTTAATCAAGGGGGGAATGAAACATGTGTATCACACATAAAGCTACAAAATTCACTTTTGCTAACAATGCCTACTTCCTAGTCAAAATTGACAGACTTCCGATTCTCGTTAGACCTCTGGAATTGCCTCGTAATGAGAACTCAAGGTAGAAAACCAACACAATTTTTCCTAAGGCGATGATTATTTGGGACCATATGTTTTCAGGCAGCTTAACATAGCATATATCCGCCATTTTTTATTTAGAGCCATTTGAAAGGGCTAAATATACATCTTGTGAAAGTATAAAATTGATTCTTTCAACATTCAGGCATACCTCCATATGTGCATATTACAAAGAACCAACTATAGAAATTTTCGCTTGAACAAAAATCTTGAAAATATTTTTTGAAAGTCGACAAAATTCCCCAAAACCTGTGGTTAGAGCAATCTAATCAATACTGCATTGGCCTTAACAGGACACATTGATGTATGAAACAATGTAGTTTCATTTTTTATTCCATCCTTCATTGGGCACAGGTTCGTGGCACTAGCTTGGAAATTGCCAGCATTTGTGTATTAAAAGATGTAATTACCGAAAAACGTGGGTACATCATTTCTTATACATCAACAAATGACAGTTGTGTGATTTTGAAGCAATTATACATCCAAGCGATTTTGATAGTTCCGTGGAATTTGACTTTTTCATGAACCTAACAACTACCTTCGGCGAGTGGGGAGGATATGTTGCCTCCAGTGAGGGTGTGAGCTTCCTCTGCCACCCCAGCTTGCAGGTCACCCTTGGGCAAGGTGTAGTACCTGCTTTGCCCCCCAAAACTCAAGGTACGAGTAGGTCAACGGTTATATTTGGCGGATGAATTCTTAATGGACCAACGGCAAAATAAGCGGATGAACCGACCCCAGGGATGAACAGCTGATGTAGTAGGTGGATGTATTCCTGGGAAGGGAGATGGTGTCTCTATAAAAACACTAACTCCACCAATGCACCTTGAGCCAGTGTGGTGAAAAAGGCTCAAACCCCCAAAACTATGCAGCATATAAGACAAAGGCCCTCAGTCCCCGGCAGCCTTTTAAGTAAGGAAGAGGGTGCGAAGAATCCCCGGGCAAACATACTGTACATATGCACTTACAATGTGCGCACTTTAAGGGAAGATAACCGAATTATAGAACTAGAACATGAACTCGAAACAAATAGCTTTAAATGGGATATAATAGGCTTGGCAGAGACCAGAAGAAAAGGAGAAAATTTAACAAAATTAGACAGAGGAAACATGCTTTATACAATTGGAGAAAAGTCATATGCAGGAGTAGGCTTTTTAGTAAACAAGAAAATTGCAAACAATATCACGAACTACAAAGGTTACAATGAAAGAGTTGCACAAATAACAGTATCCAGTCAGTATTCTTGGAAAATTGGCTAAGTGTTTCATTTTTTGCCATAAAGTTAGGGCTGCTTTCGATGACGAAAAAGATCTCATGTTTGTTTACATGTAAATAGGCAGCTTGTAGGAAGGTCTAAACAATGAATATGCCATGGAAATTTTTATCCCAGCTTCGTTAGGATATATAATTTCATGAATCGTATTCCGATCATTCATCCTGTCGTTGTTTGTCCACAAAAATATTTAATTTCTTGCAGCAGGTCATTTTCTGACGGGAGAGAAGGACATTTTAGTAGCCCCAGAAAACAGAAATTTGCGCAAAATCTAGTCCCTGCCGCAAAACGAGACTATCACTACTGTGTTGGCGAGATGTTCAGCTTCAAATTTCTCAAACCTGATCTTGTCGAAAAATTGGCTAACATTGTTAATTTTCGTGTTTTAGTTTGTAAACAGCATTTGAACAACCACGGCATCCATGCCTAGGCCATTCTATTGTCTTAGCATTCTTGCTGTTGTTGTCAGTGGATGGCCTTTTGTTTTTCATTCCTGCCTTTTGTATTCAGAGTCTCCTCGTGCTCTGATGCTCTATTACCTTGTTTCATCATGTTTTTACAAGAACTATTTACCTCTTCAATGCATAATAACAATATAGTTTTGGTTGTCATTTTATGACTTACTTGTTAAGCGCTTTGAGTGCATATTTTGATATCAAAATACCAGAATTTGTTTGTGATTGATTGACCTACGAATGGCAAGTTTGGTTGCTGCTGAGCAAGAAAGCATGTTCAGTTGTTTTACAAAGTTTTTGCAATAATTCCACGATGATGTTTCAGTTATTACTGTACGTCCATCACCCTATTCCAGGAACGTAGGAAGCATTTCAAACTTGGAGGGGCACGACACTTCAAGGGCACTTTTTTCATTACTCTGAAAGGGCATTTCCTGAAAATAAATAGGGCACTTCTTTGTTTATTGCAAAATCTTGGGGGGGAGCACGTGCCCCCAGTGCCCCCCGGTTCCTACGTCTCTGCCCTATTCTCATTCTCTGATTTTTGCAATTTGGCACTTGGTGGAAAGAACAGTTTGACCAAAAATCTCTAATTTCTCCCTTGTTTTTTTTTTCAGATACTTTACACCCTTTACATCAAATCACGTATTCCTTCAAATGTGTTTGGTCTGGATACAGCTCCTGCAAGATGCAAATTTTGGCTGGAACTTAAAAGATTTTCAACGCATTCCCACAGAAGATTGGACACTGTTTGAATAGGATGGATTCTACCAAATCCTGAGGCATTGCCATATCTTCATTTAGGCTTGCGTAAATATTGCAAGTATGTAAACAAAATCTAAGGAATTTCAGATTGATTCTTTCCTGCTCCTAATGTTTGAATGATTCTGAATTAGTCAGTGATGTAGTCTGTAAAGTCTTTAAGCATTTTCCTGTGACTACACTGATAGTTGTTGTGTCTTCTTGTTTGAATTCCTCAACTGACCATGAAATAGTGGGATCTTTGAATTTAAAATTTTGTTGAAACTGTTACCATTTGATGCAAAGGTCCAGAATAGACAATTATGCTCAAGATGGAGGGGAGGAGGGGAGGAACTTTTTACCAAGATGCATTTATTGTAAATCATGCTCATCAAATCTATGTGCTTCATGAAAAAGGCAGATGAGTTTGAAGCAGAGGCGTAGGAGCCATAGGGGCACTGTGAGCGCATGCCCCCCCCAACATTTTGCAATTATGATAGCAAAGTGTCCTTTTGTTTCAGGAGGTGTTTGTCCTTGAAGTGTCAAGCCCCCCTGCTCCCTAACTGCTTCCTACGTCTCTGGTTTGAAGGAGTACTGTATTGCAGCGTATTGACTCCTAAAAACAATGGTATCCTACTGTTGTACAAACAGGCACAATGTTGTGCCTCACAAGAAAATTGTGACTTCTACAACAAAAGGGTGTCATTGCTTTTAGGAGCCATTCAGCTGGGTGACATACTTTTTAAAACCAACCAATTGTAACATTTTAAGTCTAAATCATTTGCTGGGATTTAAGGGGTGGGATTGTCGTCCCTCCCCCCTTCAAGATGAGAATTCTGCTTGGTGCTCAAATTTTGGCAAGAAATACACTTAGAACTGTGTTAGTAACCTCTTGTGATCTGCTTCAGACAAAATGAAAGGAAATATGCAATACAATGATCATTTAGAAGAAAAACCTAATTATTTTTGTTAAATAGAGTAAAAATTTTCATGCTGGATTGCAACGCTGTCATGCCATTCAATGTTGTGGCTCTTCGAGTTTGGTCTGCATCATCCATCACACTGGCCTAGATGTTTCTGGTCAAGTTTGAAAGGGGCCTAGGATTGAAACTAAAACTGATTGATATCAATCTTTTGCTGGAAATTGTGAAATAAGCTACAAATAATCACTTCAGTAAGTTCTTCATTTCGATCGTCCGCTGCTGGCTACAGCATCAGCTGATTTAATTTCTGCTTCCATCCATTTTCCATCGTTGTGATTATCACGTGATCAGTTCGCCTCGTATTCAGCAGCCATGCATGACGATTCTGCGCGCGCATAAGAAACATTTCTGGTCTTTGCTACAGTATCCATAAATAAGAAATATAACATCAACATCATTCAAGTGTATGCACCAACATCTATTCACGAGGATGAGGAAGTAGAGGAGTTCTATGAATCAATTGAATTAGCACTGAAGGAATGTCATAAGAAAGATTATCTGATAATTATGGGTGATTTTAATGCAAAAGTAGGCAGAAAGGAGGATGGTGATGATGACACAATAGGAATGCATGGTATAGGAAACAGAAATGATAGGGGAGAACGACTTATACAATTTGCAAAATCAAGAAATCTCGTCATAACAAACACCCTTTTCAAGAAACACGCAAAAAGGAAGTGGACATGGATCAGCCCTACCAGAGAAACAAAAAACCAACTTGATTACATACTTACTAACAGTAAATGCAACACTATAAATACGGAAGTAATAAGCAAAGTGAACATAGGTAGTGACCATAGACTTGTGAGAAGTGCTGTACGGTTAAATACAAAATTGTTGAGAAACAAGCTCATGAAGAAGAGGTCACCACAAATTAACATAGAAAAATTGCTAGAGAATCGTGTAGATTTCCAAATTGCCCTCAAGAATCGTTTTTCTCATTTGACGATAGAAGATGTAAATACAGAGATAGAGGACACAGTCAACGGAATCCTAGATGAAGCCATCCAAATCGCAGGAACGAGCAAGAAACAAAACAATAACAAGCTCTAAGAAAGCACTCTAAATCTCATGAAGAAAAGAAGAAACATGAAGCAAACAGGAACGGCTAGAAACAACATTGAGTACGCTAAATTATGCAAAACCATCAGAAAGAAAACTAGGGATGATCTAAGACAATATAATACCAATTTAGTACAGGTAGCAGTCAAAATAATAAAGGTTTAAAGAAGGCAACACAAAGGAGAAAAATTGGAAAAACTCAAATTTCAGCTATGAAAGATGCAAACAAAAATATCTTAACAAACAGAGAAAAGATAATAGAAAGATGCGCTGAATTCTACAAAATACTATATTCCAGCACTACTGAGGCTGATGAAATACAATACTAACACTCTATAACTGTCAGAATCAACATCACAGGTGATGAAGAGGTACCCCCAATACTAGAACACGAGATTAGGAAAGCATTGTCACAAATGAAAAATGATAAAGCACCTGGATCAGACAACATCAAAATTGAAATACTCAAGGCCGGAGATGAAGAATCAATAGGAATTCTGCAAAAAATGTTTAATGCAAGTTTAGAGAAAGAAGAAATACCAGAAATTTGGAAGAATGCAATCATTATTTTAATCCACAAGAAAGGAGATAAGACCGAAATTGAAAATTATAGACCAATCAGCTTGTTATCTCACATCTTCAAACTGTACATGAAAATTATAAAGAACAGAATTTCGAGAACATTAAATGATAGCCAGCCACCTGAGCAGGCAGCCTACAGGCAAGGCTTCTCAACAACAGATCACTTGCACACGATAAATCAAATATTAGAAACTGCCAATGAGTACAAGATTGCCATTTCCATGGCATTCATCGACTATAAAAAGGCCTTCGATTCAATTGAACACAGAGCTGTATTCCAAGCTCTGGAAAAACAAGGTGTCGAAACTAAATATATCAACATTCTTAAAAACGCCTATAAAAACGGGACAGCCCAAATAAAGATTGACAGCATAAGTGAGAAATTCAGGATAGACCGAGGAGTAAGGCAAGGAGACACACTCTCTCCAAATCTATTCATTGCGGCATTGGAGGAAATATTCAAAAGAGCCGATCTACAAGAGAAGGGAATCAAGATAAATGGTGAACATATAAGTAACTTAAGGTTCGCAGACGATATAGTACTTTTGCTAATGATCACAAAGAATTGGAAGAAATGATAGTGTCCTTGAATGAGGAAGGGAATAAAGATGGGATGAAGATTAACAAATCGAAGACAAAGATCCTTCATAATGTACACGCAAAAAGGAACAGTCAGAACAGAGGAATAATTATTGACGGTGACGAATTGGATATTGTAGAACAATATGTCTACTTAGGGCAGCTAATAACAGCAGATAAAACCAGTCGAAGGAAATAGCAAGACGGATAGGACAGGGTTGGGCAAGCTTCGGAAAATATAATAATATACTAAGAGACACAAAAATACCAGTCTGTCTCAAAAGAAAGATAATGGACAATATCATCACCCCAGCGATGACATACGGCGCAGAAACGTGGTCACTAACTAACAGGCTTGCATCAAAACTGCAAGTCGCTCAAAGAAGCATGGAAAGAGCAATGCTGAATATCACGAAAAGAGATAGGAAGAGAAACGAATGGGTACGGGAGCAAACAAGAGTAGTGGACATCATAGCCAAGGCGAAATCACTGAAGTGGGAGTGGGCAGGTCACATAGGAAGGATGGCAGATAACCGATGGGCAAAGAAATCCACAGAATGGACACCGTATGGAAGGAAGCGCAGCAGAGGAAGACCAAAAAAGAGATGGAGAGATGAAATCACAGAAACAGCAGGGGTCAATTGGATGAGAAGAACTGGGAACAGAGTATGCTGGAAAACGTTGGGGAGGTCGTCGGCCTGCAGTGGCCTGAATGACTGACTATGATGATGATGAGCGAGGAAGAGTGATGGGGCCAGCAAGCATGGAGTTTTGTTACATTTTTGATTTGTGACGGCTTTTGGGGCGGCACTTTATTGCAACTACTACAGAATTTCGCAACAAGCCAATCTTTGAAATAACACTCGTGCAGAAGTTTACAATGATCAATTTCCAAATCCCCAAATCACGCTGAAAACATTTTCACTTTGTCCATTCATGATGAGTCTTTAGAAAATTTGATCAACGTTTTTGATCGTTTTCAGTGTTTTCGAAAACGAAAATTATAAGGAACTCGCCTGTAGCTCTAAAAATTTAAAATGGAAAAATTTGCAAAAACTTTTAGAATCTAATTCAGGCTTTCTGCTAAAGATTAAGTGATATATCTTCAAAATCGGTGCAGTGTACGATTTATCGTGGCCTGCCAAAAAGTGCGTAGTTTATTTTGGCGCACCCGGTATATAACATACCACTTATATTATGGAGTGGAACCGCCTTCCGCCTGATGCCAATGATTGGTCTTTTGTCTTATCTATTTTCAACGGTCCAATAAGATTTCGAAGGCGAGGTCCAATCAGCAGGCAAATGACCTATTCTGTTTTTAACTCGGGTGTCTGATTAGTTTCGACTTCCTTTAATGTATCACTAAATTCGAACTTGGATTAAGAAATCCAGTTCAGGTATCCTCTACAACATTACTTTGACGAAATAAGAATCAGAGTATCACAGCATTAAACAGCTTCCTCTAAGCGCAAGGAAAAATTGCCAATTCATTAACATCTAAACGGCCCTAAATGTTTTTTCAACATGGATATTCAATGGTTTGCTTTGAGTTTGAGGTTCAATGTCTTGGTTTGTGAAATTTTGCATTTCTCTAAGCCAAAAAAATAACTACAGACTCCCTTGTAGGTAAAACACTGAACAGTCTTTTGCAGAAGCCTAACCAAACCTTTGAACCTTCTCAAAACCAAATGAAAATGCTAACACAGATAAGAATCTTTGAAACTGGTCCATTAGAATCATTAAAATTGTCCAAAAAGTGCAAGTTTTCCCTTACTCATTTTAGTAGTTAAATCGTTATTGGAACTTCAACGTCGTTTTTTTCTCTGTAGTATTTGGCTTTGTAATGACGTGGCACAAGATCACGTGCACCAAAGTTTCTGTCACATGTTTAAAATCTCTTACTGTGTGGAATTGATTTCAATTACGTCAGGAACAAAGTCAAATTTATGGAAAAATGATTAACAAAATTTGTGTAACCTACCCAGCACAGGCTTCAAATATTTCAAATCTTTAAAATAAATTGTATATATGACAATTACACTGTCCCTTCAAATGAACTTTAAATGAAATGAGTTTCTTGTTTTTGTTTTCAATAATTCACCCAAACTAAGCTGGCGTATGCTAGCGTCTGTGAAAATGGAATGGTGCCATGGTACACAAAGTGCTTAATAAGATTGTTGTTAAAGAAATTGTCAAGTGCCGTTCATAGCCAGAACCAGATGATGACATGTCTATTTCTGCTATGGACGGCACAGAATATTGAATTTGTATTTTGTTGAGTTTTAACTGTGATAACAAAAAAATGAATTTCTTGTAAGGAACTCCAGGTACTTAATTGCAATTTTACCGCGAGAACTTTTCATCATGTTATTTTTTTAAGACAACAGCATTTCTCGCTCATTTGATTCATGCGACTCATGTAAAGCTTCAAGGAAAATTAAAAGAATAGCAGCATCTAAATTAATGGAGGGAAAATAAGTATACTTTTCAAGAACCATACTTCGAGAAAGTATATAGATGAAGTACAAAAAGTGGTGCAATTTTGAAAATGATGATATCGAAAAAGCTCTATGTAGGAGTACAGTAAATCACCAAAGTTACTTCCATGCCGTTTATTTGAAAAAAGAACAATGAGAATTTACATAATTAAATTCAAAGATTCGAGACGTTTGAAGCCTTTACTAAGCTGCCCCGAGTTTCTTAACAGTTAAAAATAATTGTCGACTCAACGTTTTGCTCGTCCAACCCTTAAATTCAAATTGCAATTAGGTTGCCACAATTAGCTTGGCAGTGGGTGCTTTGCAATTAAATTTCCTGCTTGCAGTGTAGACGGTTGTGGGCTTGACTCTTGTGGCTGTCACCAAATGAGTACAAAACATAATTATAAATGAACCCATTTTCTTACATGTGGGGGTAAAACTGGGCACTGACCTTCACAAATGAGTAAGTAGAGTAAAAGTACTGAAATTAAGATAAAATATATTTACATTGCAATACTTACTCAATCTCTTCTATGCCAGTGCCTTTCTTCTTTCTAAAATGGAGATCACAAAAATCAGAATCACGAATCGAGCATTTTCATTCTATATGAGTAACAGGTTAGAGTGTATAATATCTGTAACACTCATCGCAAATCAAATCCATTAAGCGTCATATGTGGTATATGGGTAAACTTAAGCCCCGGCAAAACGACTGGACATTTGCACTGGACATGCACTGGACAAATGTTCAGCGTAAAATGTTGCGTCGTTTTGCCACCTTGTCCAGTCTTGTTCAGTCGTGTTCAGCGATGTTGAGCATTGTTCAGTTGATTTTGAAGGCAGTCAAAAATGTTCAGTGGACAAGATTAAATTTCTTTTGTTTTAAGATGTTGTGGAAAAATGTACAGTCGTTTTGCCACTCCACTGGACATTTGTCCAGTTTGCGCACGCACATTGCAACGAAACAGTGGACGATTTCATTCACATCTTTTCATTCCAGAAGCTAAACTGTCCTCCATAGTCAACTCTTTCATGTTATTTACAAATATTCTCATTTATTCATAGTATCTTTAGCCATTGCCTTTCGTCTCTATGGCTTTTCTTCCGTTTTTATCTTGGCCATGGCTGACAATCTTTTTGTTTACGACCTATGTAAACAAACTTGCTTCTTAATGTCAGAATTTTGATGGCAGAAAGAACGACGTGAATATAGCCACAAACAAAATCAAAAGAATATTTCTAGCTCCCTGGTGCTCTGTTGAGTATGCCCAAAACTTCTCAAACTGAATTCTCGATCCAAAAAACTTGGCGCATTTCTGTTGCCCAGCAAATGTTCACTGGACAATGTTCAGTCGTTTTGCCACAACCTAAATTTTCTTTATGTTCAGACTCTGAGCATTGCTAGCAATGTCCAGTGAATGTTCAGTGCAAAAGTCCAGTCGTTTTGCCAGGGCTTTATTACCCGAGTCCCTTGTTTGCCAATGCCCTTTGAATTGAATGATATACTGCTTCGATCAACCGAGACACACAATATTATTCTTAATAAAATTTAAGATCACTCTTCGAAAAATAATTGACACTATTTAGGCCCTGGCCATCAGCTCCAAGGTTTGACGAATTCCATGGTAATTTAAGCTTCAATGGACAATGTTAACTTTAAACTACTAAAGTGCGGTAAGTTTTCGTCCGTAGCTGTATGCAGAATAGGACTTCTGTTGCACTTTGTTTCTGTGAGGTTATAACAGAGCATGTTCACTGTTTCTTTGTGAATCCTTGTTGAGCAACATTTAACGCAGGGATACGAGTTAGTTAAAATCCTTGAAACTGGTTCCCACTGCAAGATGAACTTTCATCGCTTTCCTCATCGCCAACTTTCAAATGTGATTAATATTCATCGTCATACACCATCAAACAACGTTATGCAAATGTCATACAAATACGAGGAACGCATCAAACATATTTTACGATGTTCTTAATTGAATACAATCATTCTTTTCTTGGTTCAAAAAGCAGTCCTTGATGAACTTTGATCAATTCAATTTTATTCAAATTAAGAAACTCTACAAGACATTTTTACCATGAGAATTGGGCCCAAAGTTCAGGAAACTGAGCTACAAAGCTTAGAGCCAAATTTCTTAGTTAAAGAATGAACGTAACGCTCCGCTCCACACGATCAAACAAGCATATTTTAAGATGGTCGAACACTTTTATGGATTGGATTTAATCGTGTAGGCTGACCATTAGTAATTCAAATTCACTCTTATTCACCCTGATTAACTCTATATTATACTGAGTAACACTTTCTTACCTTTACTTACCTTAACTGGCTCTAATTTACCTATCTTGCCCTCTTAACATCTAACCCTCAAACAAATCTTTACGAAACCTTATTCTAACCGTATCCTGCGATGTATAACATGTTGATATTTCTAACTCACCCCTTCTTACCCTGACTAACTTTATACTGCGGTAAATAACACTAATTTACCTTTACTTACCTTCAATACAAAACCCAACTTTAACCCTTACCCTATGACATTTAACATGCTGACATTTGCACTGCTGTCCTCAAAATTTCACTGATGCTGATACTGATAACAGGCCCTACAAGCGGTTTGACTTAAAATTTGAAAATTTAAGGCAAGGAACTAACTGTTAACGGTTGTTCAATCCGTCCTAGTTGCACAAAGTCCACCGCCGGGAGAAAACAAGAGTCATGTAAGGGTATGCAAACAAGTTGATTGATTTGAGCATTCCGTTACTGGAACATCTCACATATTTGGAAGAACAACCTTTGACAAACACTGAAAAAGACAGATGGTGGTAAATTTCCAGTAAATGTTGACCTATGTAGAGCCACAATGTTTTTGTGTGGTACTGAGTTTGCAGGCTCAAGGGGGCTATCCTCTTTGGAACAAAAAAATTTGCGGATACTCCTTGGAGCATGCTGTTTCATCCAACAAACCAGTTTTTAGGATATACAAAGACTTTAAAGGACAAGTCCGGGGATTCTAAAATTAATGCCAAAAAGCAACCTTACCAACTGCCGAACACAGAAATTGAGTTTTTTCCAAGTTTTGAGATTTAAGTTCATTAAAACTGGTCATACAGCTCAAGAGGTATGGATTATGTTGCTGTTTATGTTACTGTTGTTGTTTCTGTTGTTGTTTCTGTTGTTGTTGTTTTTTTTTTAATATGCAGAGCAGGACTGGAAGTTTTGACAAATCTACCCAAGCTTTAGCTTAAAAATAATGGCAGACGCATGATCATCCCCCGGTGGGGAATACCAAGTCACAAATATGTCTCTTAAACATCTGCATCGGTTTCAAATCTTCAGAGAGGTTTCGTTGAGTTTAGCCAATCATTGGCTTGGGTGTTATTGTCACGTGGCTTTGGATTTTCTTGTGTTCCTCTGGTGTTAACTCGGCTTGTTTCTATTGTTAATTTGTTCTTCGCACAAACTTAACTGACGAGTGTGCGACGAAATGCGTTTTGATTATTCAATGTTGCTCTTTATTGCAGCAATTAACTTATGTTCTTTCCTTTCAGGGTTTCAGATTAACTCGTTGCTTCTCTTGCAGGATTCAACAGTTTTCTCCCTTGTTACAGGTTTACTTAGGTTGCTATTCTTTTAAAGGAGTGACAACTTTCTTTTCAACATATTACAGTGGCTAATGTTACGTATGTGGGTTTATGACGATGAGTCCGTGATTTTAGAGAAATAAATGAATGTTATGCAATTCAGTAATAATTGGGTGTTCATTTACAATCGGTGGATAATGATTCATTGTACATTTCGGCAAACGACGATACATCACTCTTAGACTGATTATATGGCCGTAGTTATCGCTATTGAAACGCTGCAGGACGCTCCTAACTCCTATCCAGTACGAGCGGTCTCGGTTTGGTGTAGTAGTCTCCTTTTGAATAGCGATTACTGGGACTCATTGTAATCAGTCTACATCACTCTGAGGCACCCGACATTTACAGTACTTTATGAACTATGAAATGAACGTCACAGAAGACTATATGAATAAAACAAAACAAATGTTACTTTTCAACAGGATCAACATTTTTTGCGCAAGCTGTGGCAAGTCCACTTCTAGATTGATGGCGTTGTACCAACACATTTTCTTCTGATAAGAAGTGAATCACTGATTGAAAGTCTCTACGGGAAAGCGTTTAGAATTCATTTAATTGCACTCGGGAATAGATTCTTGAAGAGCAGCCCTCAAAGTAAGCTTTGTCTCAAAAAGAAAGATTCGCTGTCTATCATTATTGATGTAGAGGAGACCGGGGACAATTGTAACACGGGGCAATTGTAACACTGTCTCTCACGCCTTGCAGAAAAGTGCAAACAATCTGATTTTTGCACAGAACATGCTCTCCCTAAGCCTCTACGTACAACTTGCCAGCCCGAAATTGCTTCTTTAAGGCTGATGATCGCCATTGATGTACACAATTTTCAGGCCAATACACTGCTCCACAAGATTGTGGAAAGAACTGAGAGAGAATCGAAAGAAGAAGTAGAAAACACGGAGAAAATCAGAGCTGATGGCGGTGATGGCAACGAACAGCTGTGTGGCTCTTCCTTGCAGGTTACATGGACGGAGTGTCATGCAAGCTTCTCTTTAACGTTATCACTTAACTAACGGATTACCCCCCCCCCCCCAAAAAGACGATGCTTAGGCAAGGACATGGGGGAATCTATTGAGATTAAACTATCATGAGGAAGAAACTACCAAGAATAGTTATATTCACTACTTTTTGTTGCTGCTGTTGTCATAGTTGCACAAAATGGAAAAGGGGTGTGCCGCACCTAGTATCACGAAATTTACTTTCCCTTGTAATTAACACTAATTAAATGTTTAGTTGCAGTCGTGGCCAAACATTTAAGACCACATTTTTGTCAACAACGTTTCTTAGCGTAACGATATGGAACCCTACCTCTCTGCCTATTTTACTCTCTTGGAGCTCAATTAGATCAACTTTCCATGTAGATTCCAAATTTTGATTTTGTTTTTTTAATTTCGGTGCCATTTTGCTATGACGTCACAAAGAAATCTGTAGAAATTCTCGGAAATTACAGTGGTTCTGCCGACAAGGGTGTGACCCAAAAATTGTGTTTCTCAGCTGGATTTTACATCACTCTATGCACAATTCATTTCTTTGCTTCAGGGAAAAAGGTAGTAGAGGGCCTTCAGTCTACAGCTTTGGCCATAAGTTTAAGACCAGCCCTTGGATTTTTAGTTTGAAGTTACCAATCACATAGATTTTCGAATAGATGTTCAAGAATTATTTTATTATTTAAATTATCGAGACTCTTATCTCATAAGAACATAATATTTTTCACGCTTTTCCAAGGGTGATCTTAAACTTATGGCCATAGCTGTGGACTGAAGGCCCTCTACTACATTTTACCCTGAAGCAATATTCTTCGTGAAATTTCCTTATTTTGCAGACAAATCATACAAATGAATTGTGCGTAGATTGATATAAAATCCAGCTGAGTAACATAATTTTTGGGTCACAACCCTTGTTAGAAGAACCACTGTAATTTCCGAGAATTTCTATAGATTTCATTGTGATGTCATAGCAAAATGGCGCCGAAATTAAAAAACGATATCAAAATTCGGAATCTACAAGGAAATTAGATCTAAATGAACTCCAAGAGAATAAAATAGGCAGAGTGGTAGGGTTCCATATCGTTACGCCAAGAAATGCTGTTGACAAAAATGTGGACTTAAATTTTCGGCCACGACTGTAATTAGCATCAAATGGTTATGGTTGAAACCATTCTATGGTGACAAGAGGCCAACATCTTCAGAGCAAATTACCACGAAATATCTCCGTCAAAATAAATATTGTATGAAGATTTGAAAAAGTTCGATGTTAAATCAAATATCCTGTTCAGAATCGCACCTTTGAAGAGATAATTATTCCACCAACGGACAAAAATGGTGATTGAACTGGATTTACGAAAACGCAGCCATGCATTCACCAAGATTTGACGCTTTTTGTTTACGGTTGTGAGAAAAAGAGGCTCATATGAAAAAAGCATGAAATATTGATTAAGTGCAAACAAATTCGGATGTAAACGTTTCGAACAAAACATTTTCAGACAAAAAAATTGTTGGGCACCTTTGTGTCGAATTTCAAATGTTTTTAAAAATATTATGGACAAACGGGAAAATGACCTATTTAAACTTTATTTTTCTTGTTCTAAGACATATAATTTACAAGTTTAAAGGTCGTGTGTTATTACAAGTTTTCAAAGAGTTGTCAAGTCTTCGGGCTTTTTCAGCAGTTTAAATTCAAACAATGAGAATAATGCATGCCATTTCAACGCAATCCAATCAATGAACATCGTAGCATAGATTCCAAATCTTTAAAGTGGTTGCCGTAAAATTCCATGACCTATATCTTTGAACTGAATACCTTTAAAGAAATTTTAGCTATTTTGCGATAATTCTACGGTTAAACATTTCTGAAATCTTTAATATTTTCAGAATTAGAGTGTTTTACTTCCTTTCCAAGGATGAAAGAAAAATCAAAAAAAGGTTAAACCATCGCAATCTCCAACCTTTTTAACATGAAATAATTTTCAAGAAAACCATAGTTTATGGGTGTCTAAAATATGGTTTCAAGCAAACGTCTTCTGGATTACAATTTAGAAATTTGATGACGTCATGTCCTCAAATGAGTTGAAACATAGAATATGCTGTAATTTCAAGAAATAATCAAGATCTCTGAATAGTCCAAAGGTAGAATTATAGATACGTAGCAATAGTTTCTTTCTAGCCATTCAATCTTAAAGAAATAGGTCAAAGAATTTACAGCCACCTTTCTACATTGATTTAAATATTTGGAACCTATAGGCCAGGCAGAGAATGCGGGAATGGTCCCCCGACGGGGAAATTTATGAAAACAGGCTGACTCGGTCAATTTTGGGGTGCTGAGTTCGAAAATCGTTGGTATACAGGCAATGGGTGGGGCCTTCAGCCTCGGCTTCAGTAACGAAATGCGATTGACTAAATGATATAAGTCAAAATTAGGAGCTATCAGGTAATAAAACTCATACTAGCCGGTTTCAGTAGATCTGCCCTAAAACTGGTTCATGATTATCTTTCAAATAGGAAGCAGCGAGTTAAGGTCAATGAGTCAGTCAGTTCCAGGCAGGAATCAATTAAGGGTGTACCGCAATTCTCTGTGTTGGGGCCCCTCTTATTTAATGTATTCATGAGCGACCTTTTCTTTTTTGGTGGAAGAGATTGAGATTTGCAATTACGCCGATGACACGACTATCTATGTGTGCGGTCATGAACTAGAACATATAGTTTCTAGCCTTGAAACAGATGCTCAAAGGCTCTCTTAGTGCTTTCTTGATAATAGTACGAAACTGTATGCTGACAAAAGTAATCTTTTGATTTTTGGAGAGAAAAAAACTGGCGTATCAGTGCATATTGGTGCAACTACGATACCAGAATCTGTTGTAGAAAAGCTTTCGGATGTAACTTGGATAAGAACCTTGATTTAAAAAATCATGTAGACATACTTTGCAAAAAGGTTGGACAGGAGTTGCATGCACTTGCACGTATTTCAAACTATGTGGATGTCGAGAAACTGAGGGTTATGATGAACGCTTTCGTTATTTCTCAAATTAGCTATTGTCCAATTTTTAGATGTTCCATGATAGGTCAGTTAACCCTATTCTACATGGGTAAATCAAGCGCCACTTTCTCATAGGGGGGGAGGCTAAAAAGACCCCCCAGATTTTCTAAGCAACCGTAGTGCCTATGGCAACGAAACTTGGTACACATGATTACAAAGCAATTATGATTCTAAAACTAGCATCATATGCTAATTAGTCACATGATCCGTAGCCTGATAACCAGCCCATTATTCTATCTAAAATAATGGGCTGGTTATCAGGCTACATGATCCGTTGCTAGGCAACGCAAAAACAATGGAAATTCGCTGATTTAGGCTCTCCTCCTGAAAACGTAATATTTTCAACCAAAAATCGTCAATAGATAACTTTGAAGTTATAGATATAATACATATCGATTGTTCTTAATGAAAACTGTCAAAAATTCTATTTTTGGAATTCTATTGTTATCACAACTGTCAATCAAAGTCATGGTTGATAACTAAACAAGTTATTTGATGGTTTATTGGCATTTTAAACACGTTTTTAGTAATAACAGCGATATGAAATTGATCTTGAATTGTTAATTAGTCAATTTTGATAATAATACACTAATTATTTCATACGTTTATTATGAATATGACGTCATATACCGGGTGACCCAGAAAAAAGTGACCCAACGCAATCTGTTACAGAAAATTAACTAAGTGGCCGATTGAGATGCTTCAAACGTTGTTCTGTCGCCAAAAGACTAGCCTCTGCTTTGAGTATTTTTCGCAATTTTTTTCGGCACGGTAAATTTCCAAAAGTAAGGATTTCGAGGAAAAGAGCATGCCTGAAATCCTCAAAAATTCGTCAAAAACAGGGCATCGATTTACAGCCATTTCAAATCTTCAAAACAACGAGGAGCGTGTTTCATTTCAGATTGGGAATAGGTAACACAGTCGGAAGTCTTCAGAGCAAGTTTATAGTCCCTAGGTACTTGAAAATATTCTCAGGCAGAATGAAACACGCTCCTCGTTGTTTTGAAGAACTGAAATGGCTTCAAATCGATCCCTTGTTTTTGACGACTTTTTGAGAATTTCAAGCCTGCCCTTTTCCTCAAGATCCTTAATTTGGGAACTTTCCCGTGCCCAAAAAATTGCAAAAAATACTCGTAATGTAGGCTGGTCTTTTAGCGACAAAACAACGTTTGAAATATTTCAATCTGCCACTTACTTTTTTTTCTATAACAGATTGCGTTGGGTCACTTTTTTCTGGGTCACCCGGTATAAGTATGACGTCATATAATCTTAAATTTCGCACATCACGTGAGAAACTCTACGATGAACTTGGGTGGGAATCGCTCAACCTCCGTCGATGGAGTAGGCGTCTTGTTCTTTTTTATAAGTTTGCTAACAACTTAACACCAGATTATACAAGAGTGCCAATTCCACCTTTGCTAGAATCGTCTTACCATTTTCGCAAACGCAACGTAGTTGGGCGAATCTGTGCAAGAACACTCAGTTATGGTGCAAGTTTTTATCCTCATTGGCTATCTGAGTGGAACATGCTTGATCCTGAAATCAGATCATTACCCACAGTAAGTGCATTCAAGAACAAATTATCATCTCTTATTCGTCCCCCTGTAAAATCGGTTTTCAGTATTCACGATCCAAAAGGTTTAGCAATTCTTACACAGTTACGTGTGGGTCTTAGCAAACTAAATCTCCACAAGTTCAGGCACAATTTTAAGGATACAATAGATCCAATGTGCTCAATAAACGATGGCATTGAGGATACGGAACATTATTTGCTGTTCTGTCACTTGTATGTTGTTTGCAGACGTGATCTTCTCAACAGTGTCAATACAATATTGCACCAACATGGCCTGTCAAACCTTTCTAACAAAATTATGCTTAGAGTTTTGTCGTATGGCGATGAAAGGCTGCCAATTGTCTCGAATACAGAAATCATCAAGGCAACTCTGAAATACATTCATGCATCAGAACGTTTCCGATAAATCGCTGCAATTGTTTCCTCTCGCAAACAGTTTCCCTTTTTTTTAATTACGTGATTTTTCTTTTATAGTCTTGTTATTTGTTTCTTTTATATTTGTTGTCAAAGTCTGTTCCAAAATAGTAACAGGTAAGGCTTTCTCCTCCGACAATCACTATTACTCATGCATATCTCAATATTCATCGAAATTTTCCGAATGTCTGGCCTGGCGTCTATTTTGGGACAAACTTTGAGTGAATTTTAAATGGCCGCAGGGTTGTTGTGAAATTCTATGCTCCCTGT
Organism: Aurelia coerulea; assembly: GCA_039566865.1. Classification (NCBI taxonomy): domain Eukaryota; kingdom Metazoa; phylum Cnidaria; class Scyphozoa; order Semaeostomeae; family Ulmaridae; genus Aurelia; species Aurelia coerulea. The sequence goes on along the minus strand of CM076958.1, from coordinate 11,608,262 downwards.
GGCATCGTTGTGTAATCGCATGTGATTGTGTGTATGTAGGTTGTATTTGTAGTTTAGATATATTGTAAATATTATGAGCATATAAAAAAAAAATTTAAATTCAAAGGAATCTCAATCCAAGTTTCATGAATCAAATCTTCATCGAGAAAGATACACCATACACCCTCTTTGCAGTGGCAGAAATATTTCGGCACCAAAGCCAAACACGGCAGGGTATGGAACTGAAAATGCACATTTTATTGGATCAAAGATATGACATTCAATTCCATCTTCCTTAAAAGAGTCCCAGACATTGAATAGTTTCAAAACAAAAATTTAAAACTACGATTTTGATTGCAACTTGCGACATTGCTTTCCTTGGGACTTTATTAGGACATGGTGGGACGCATATGAGTCATGCGACTGAAACAGCGTGAACTTTGTAATGCGATCTGGGATTTTCGAATTCGAGAAATTCTTTGCTTTTTGGGTTGAAATCTCACTCACACAGTAACAGGAACGGTGTACCGTTACCATTACTGCATGAGAAGTACTTTTGCCCATGATCTCAGAAAAGTTCCAAATTTATCCAAGTATTACCTGCAAACTGGAAGATTGCAAATAATAAGATGCTAATAAGTTAATTTCTTCTTGGACAGAGCTAAATTTACTGATTCTAAAACCAATCATAACATCAGCCATGCTCGAGGAAATAATTTGGTCTTTGATCTACTTGCCAAAAGAATAACGTTGAAGATCGGCCATGTAATCAAATTTTGGGGATTTTTCAAACAGAAGTACTTCCAAGTTCCTATGGAACACCCAGTACTTATCAGATATACAATCTTTTCAATCCCATTCCAATAAATGTGCAGATGATATCTGCCATTCGTGAAAACTCTTACATGCTTTCTTGTTGTGTGTGAGGAGATTCCTTACGATCTGATCAAGTGTTTATGCCCTTTCTTGTGCATTTCGCAAACAAGAATCATTCTCAGAGTCAAAATTAGCTATATTTTCTGGGCTCATAAAAACGCGAGAAAAGTTACAAAAATGTCTCAATCTCACAGCAATCAAGCAGAATTCAATTCATTCGAATCCATCACGTACACTCAGTGCTATCAATTTTCAAAAGTGGGAACTTTTTTCTCATTCGCCCGGTATATTCAGATAAAACCAACAATTATCACTTGAAAATGTCTTACCCAAATTCTTCAAGGTCTTCGCTGTAACAGAATTTAGATTATCAGATGTTTGTAAAATTTCGAACGAAACGAATGAAAAAGTAGATAAATTGTGAAATGTTGCATACCCTTTCTTTTTCTCTTTGAAGTCATCAGCCCAGCCACCCTGTCTACGCGTTGGCCTTGGCGATGTTGACGTCTGAAAAACAAAATGATTTGCACGGTAAGACAGATTTCCATAAGATCAATTCTATTCAGTCTTTGCCACATACAGGGTGCGCCGAAAAAAATTCAGACGTTTTAAAAATCGTAGCGCCTAGAATACTGCATGGATTTGAATTAATTGAATCTTGCTTGATGGCAGAAAGACTGAAGTATTTTTCTGATTTTTCTCGCATTTTCATAGGCAATGAACTGAAGGTAAATTCAACTTTACGAAATTGGACTGCGTTCACACGATGCCGGTACAATTTGAAAACGGTGAAAATGTAACGGTAGCAAAATTTGAGCAAGCTTTCACACGATACTGGCCAAATACCGTTCTTAAAATGTGCCGGTTAGAGTTCCGTCTTCAAAATCTACCGTTTTCAAAATGTACCGGCAAAAAACGTGCCATTTTCGCCTTTCCGTCACATTTTTAACCGTTCTCAAAATGTGCCGGCATCGTGTGAACGCAGTCTTGGTTTGTTGCGAAGTGGCTGAAAGAGAATAATCCATAGAGAGATTATTGCCAGATGTCCTTAATCTAAAGAATGAATATCGCTTTGAAAGATTATGACAACAATATACAAGAACTGAAAATGAGCAACACAGAAGAAGCGATATCAAGAAAACATGAAGCTCTTGAAACCATTGAGTGAGTAAAAACACTATATCCACTCTGCAAAAAATACTGCAGCAAAACACAAGAAAATAAATTAGAGAAATCTCATAATTTCATTTCAATAACAAAGGAGACCGACTGAAAAAGATCAGCCCAGAAGCTCTCTTCAGCCTACAGACCTATTAACGAATACACAGCTTTCTGAAGTACCATGTGAGTCGAAACAATACACACTGTGGGAAAATACTGCGGCAGAAAAACAATAACATCAATTTGAGAAATTTCAAACACTTCGTCTCGCTAACCGAATACACAAGCTGGAGAAGGCTCACTCAGTCGCTCTTTGCAAGGGATAAACTCATGACCAAAAACCAAGCTTTCTAACGTACAACGTGAATCAAAATATCATACAGTATTCACTGTTTGATAACAATGCAAGGTAGCAAAAAACCATAAAATCAGTTATATGGATCTCAAAGTCCTCTTCATACTGACAAATACACAAACTGACAAAGACCAACACAAAGCTCCCTTCAAGCGATAAGCGTATTAATACAACGTTTTCAAAAGTATTGCCTAAGTCAACTGAGGGAAGATACTCTGGATGGGTGCTAAATTGTTGAAATTCAGTTGAGATCTTTTTCAATTAATTGTAAAATACTTTTACTACAAGGTGTCCCAAAAAACATGTGCGCTGTTTGAGTGGCTTCTGCGGAGCAGCCATAAATCTAATTTTTCTGTTTTTACGATTCTTGACAGAAGAGACTTTAACTTAAAGGTTGACACCGAGTTTGAGTAAATCTGATCACTAGTTGCTGATTTATGGAGCAAGAAAGCCAAAATTATTGGCTGCCTCAAAACCAGAGGATTCATTATTCTCTATTGCGTTAATATCAACGAAATTGATTGAAAAAAACTTTTTTAGCCCTGTTCTCTGATGTTCTAAAGTGAAACAGATAGTCATACATTGAATTTTGTGACAAACAAGAATATTGGATATATCTAGGGTTGCTAGGAATGGAAATGTGCAACACAAGTGCTTCAGGCCATGTCATGCGTCCATCAGATATTTTGCTTCTGAAAAGTGATAAAGTCATTTTAAACCAATGATATTGCGTTCAGCACGCTGCTTGGTCGATATTCTTAAAGAATGTGGTAATTAATTACTCCAAAATGCGTTTCCTGGTATAACTGTAAAGTTTAAGTTCATTAAATGTTAAAATTCAAGTTATAAGGGTAAGTATGGAGATAGAATTTTCCGGTTTTGAAGCAACCAGTGATTGTGACTTTCTTTCTCAATAAATCAGCAACCACTTGTCAGATTTACACAAACTCGGTGCCAAACTCTAAGTTTAAATTTTTTCTATTCACAAATCTGAAAAACAGGAAAGTTAGATTTATAGCGGGTGTCCCAAAAAAATGTATACAGATTTAATTGACTCCAGCGATGTGAATTTAGCTTTAACCAATGGCTAATCACTCTCAAAATATTCCTCGATAGATAACTTGAACATGGATAGCTCGTTTGTTGGTATTGCTGCTTCGAGCGCAGAAATATCAATGTTAAAAGCTCAAATTTGCATCCACTTGCAAACCAGAGCTTTGGCCTTTTGGCCTAAGCAAATTCCTGAACCACATAGAAATTAAGAACTGAAATCAATGAAAAATTAAGAAACATCCCAATGGATGACTTGGGGGTGACTTCTGGAAGACAGAATAACACAAGATATAGTATTCTTCAAATTTTATCAAGGCCATCGTTGATTTATACGCTGTGCTTTAAGAAATTGCTTAGGCCAAAAGGCTAAAACTCTGGTTTGCAGGAAGAGGCAAATTTGGGCTTTCAAGATTAATATGTCCGCTCTCAAATTTCCAATATCAACAAGCGAGGTATCTGTGTTCAAGTTAACTATCAAGGAACATTTTCAGAGTGATTAGACATCGATTGACGCTAAATTCACAGTGCTAGAGTCAACCAAATCCGTATACATTTTTTTGGGACACCCGGTAGCTCCTCCACAGTAGCCATTCAAACGGCGCACATGTTTTTTGGGACACCCTGTATGTCACTTGCAAATCGAGAAATATATGACCAACCCAATTTCATTGCCTAAGTTGGCATGAAAGTAAGAAAATATTTGCATGCTTCATCGATTACAAAAAAGCATTTGACAAAGTTAACCATAGTAGATTAATTCAAGTGTTGAGAAAGTACGAGGTGCCTCCAGAGGAAATCAGGCTAATATCAAATCTATACTGGTCTCAAACTGCACAAATCTGAGGTAAATCAGAAGACTCACGAAGCTTTAAGATTGAGAAAGGTGTACGGCAAGGTTGTGTTCTGTCACCAGTATTTTTCAATATGTACAGCGAGGAACTAATAAATGATGCCCTACAAGATGAATCTGGGTTAGAATTGAATGGAATGGTTATCAATAACATAAGGTTTGCTGATGACACCGAATTGCTAGCTAGCACGGAAGAAGATTTACAGAGATTAATTGACAAGATAAATGAAAGTTGTACAGCTTATGGTATGGAGTTGAATGCGTAAAAGACCAAGGTTATGGTCATGGAAAAACAGCCAGGGACGAAAATCGTAATAAAATCAAATGGGGTGGCATTAGAGCAAGTAAAGCAAGATAAATATCTTGGCACACTAATTACGGAAGATGCTAAATGTTTACAAGAAATCAAAAGGAGAATAGGAATAGCAAAGAAATCATTCTGGGAATTAAAGGAACTCATGAAAAGCAATATCAATACGAACACCAAGAAAAGGTTACTGAAGACGTATATAATGTCACTGTTAACATACGGTTGTGAAGCATGGACAATAGGTAAAGAAGCTGCAAGAAGGATAAATGCATTTGAAACATGGTGTTATCGCAGAATATTAAAAGTCAGCGGGATAAACAAAGTTACGAACAAAGAGATATTTGACAGAGTAAAAGAAAACCAAATCTATTAAAGCAGATTGCTCAACGTAAATCGTCATTCTTTGGCCATATAGCAAGAAGCCCAAATCGAAATTTATTTGTTAACATCATAGAAGGATTCATAAATGGCAAAAGAGCACAGGGTAGACCTCGAAGAATGTGGACGACATCAAAGAGTGGACCAACATCAAAGAATATGGACAATTGAAAATGACAGCACAGAACAGAGAACAGTGGAGATCCATGATAAGCAACCTTCGGACTTACGAGGACGCTACATAGATAGATAGATAAGTTGGCATGTTACCTTTACAAGATAATTAGTTCTCACGACTCTGAAGAGTTGCTACAAAATTACAGGCTTGCAAACGTTTTCAATTTCTTTACTCACCCGGTACAGTGACGTAAAGCCTGCAATGAAATAGCTATAGCAAAAACAATGTGTTTGTCCTATTGCGCATGAATTTTTGGCATGTGTGTAAAACTACTATAAAAAACATTGGGCTGAGAGATATCGAAGATGGAAGGTGGATGTCCCAAATCAAAAGAACAAATAACCTTTATGTTGCTTAAGGTTATGACGACAGTCTCGACAAACTGCAAGCAAAGAAGTATTTGGTTTCCATATTTTCCTTAGTGCACAGGGTGTCCCAAAAAATTGTTCGACGTGCTCAGATACATTCTGTCTCCTTACAACCTTACATTAATTTTAGATACTGCAATCTTACACATTTATACATTTTTACACACTGAAGCTCCTGCACCCTGAGCAGTTCTCTCTTTTGAAACAACCTCTCATATTCAGTTTCCCTCTTCTTATAACTCACAAACATTTAAAAAATCCATTAACTGTTGCGACCATCTCTCTGTGTGCTAAATCTACTCCTTTTCCAATGACTAGAATACTTGTACAACTGATGGTAAAGCCTCTCCAGGTCACAATACACCGAAATAACTGCAAAAAGACCTTTAATCAAATGATTCTCTATAAATAGCCAAAACTCGAATGCCTTTTGTGTGTTTAGAGTGAATATCAAGCGCATATATGTGAATATTAAGCGTTTCACTATAATGTTGAGCTAGAATGTTTAAAATCGACGTTGAAGGTAATCGGCAGTGTTAAAAGGTTTCTTCATGAACAAGGGCATGAGCAAGAGTGCAAACACGTGCACGAACTAAGGAGATAAAGTGTGCTTAGTTTTTCTTTGTTGCTGCTGAAGGCAGCCTAAAATATTCTGCTTCAATCAGCGAGCGAAATTAGCCTGTCTATCTGTCTGCCTGCTGTCGTGAGGCTTTGTAGATAGACGGGCCAGCTCACGGCTGCGGTTCGCGGGCTCGCGGCTAGTGAGCATTTATCCAACAAACAACGACAAAAGTTCTCCAACAAAAGATAATGAGTTCTTCCTACCTACTTAACTACCTAACTACGCCAATGGACGACAAAGGTTTATTTCTGAAAGTGCAGAGCTCAATATTACGGACCACGGAACCATGGACTACAGAACTACGGAACCAAGAGCCTTGGACTCAGGAACTAGAGACCGGCGGAGGAGAGTAACTCAATATTCTAAATCATTTACCTTTTGAACCATTACCCAACTGTACATTCAAACATAATACACGTTTCCTTAGCGATAATCTTTCAATTGATTTCTATAAAATTGACCTCGCTACAGTCGCATTTGGTACAAATACTAATCGGCAGCACTCGCTGACTGTTGTTATATCTAGTTCTACTTATAGACGGACGTTATCCTACCTCAAACAAATAACAATAGTGGTCAGACACAACGTTTCGAGCCGTCATGCAGGTGTGTTATCTACCTTTGCCTATCATCTTTAAATCAAATGATTACAAAACCTTTCAAAAATATCTTTCTACTGCGAAGATAAAAATGAAAACCTCTGCTAATCACAAAGAGAGCAACTCAATAAAGATTTAATCTGAAGCTTAGCTCTACCACAAATTACCAAAAGAACCGCCTTTCTATAACAGGTACATCAACAAGATCCAATTTTCAACAGGCTATGTTGAATCGTAAACAAGCCGATTCCAAAAATTGATGCCGTAATGTCAAATACGAATGTAATGTAATGTAATGTCAAATAGTCAAATACGAAATGACCAGGGATGGCGCTAGCGGGGGGCACGGGGGCAGGAGCCCCCCGCGATTTCATCAAGCCCCCCCCCCCAATCGGTACTTTAAATTTTGGAAATTTATATGCACTATCAGCACTTTCATAACTTGCAGCTCCAGATTTCTTTGCGGCAGTGCCATCTCAGTGAACTTGAATTGAACTTGAAAGCCGTGGTTTCATAAAAATTTTCTCGCTTCGTTTACTGTCGGCACTCTGACCGTATTTGCCCCTCTAGCATTTCTTCCCTGGCGTCATCTCTGGAAATAACATTCGGTAATATTTGTTAATTTTTAACAGACATCTTCCCGCATTGCAAGCGATTTCTTGAACATCATTGGTTTGGAAACAGCTTAAATCGATCCAAAAACCAGCAATCAAATTTCCCTGACTTAAACTTGAAAGGACAAAATAAAAATGACAGAAAAGCGAAAGTGTTGAACTTGTAAAAGTAAAAGTAAGATTGTGCAACAATTAAGGGACTACTCAAGCAACCGCTGATCATCCTCTGAAAGTCGTTTCCAAAAGTTTTCTCATTGTCCTGTACAGTTGTACAGCGCAATCTGTAGACAATTTAATCGTTTGTGTTCTTCATTTTAATTTTTTTATGATTGATCTGGGTTGTTTCCTTAGACCAAGAATTTTCATAAAAGCGGCAACTATTTAGCGCACCAGGGTAATATTTTAACTGAGAAATGTGAGAACTAAGTTCTGCTATTTAGATAATATGCAAACAAGTAGACTTTGTCCATTAAATTAAACTCTAAACTTCCGTTAGTTATGATCTAATTGCTGAAGGCAGATGGCTCAATTTCTTGATGTTTCTAACGTCAAAATACATCCTGTTTGAAAAACCCTACTGTAAAAACTATTAAATCGATTCCAAAAATACTAGCTCTATTTCCTGATCGAGAATTTAACTTGATGATAGGAATATTTCCATAATCAACAAAGCATGATTCATGATTCTGCTTCCAATCAAAGTGCCTCTCCAAAATTGATTTCATTGGGCTTTGATCTAAACTGTTGCTCTAGGAGGCTCAAGTATGATGCTTCTGAACTCTCGAGAGCATCTTCAATTGTGGTAAGCGATGAGACACAACGCCTGTGAGCAAGAGATGTTAACAGAGGTGATATTTTATTCACCGATCAGCTCTATTTGTTTCCTAGATGGTTCTATTTAATTCGTTCTCTAACTATTACAGCAACTGGATGGTCTAGCGCAATTCCAAGAAACTGCTTCCAAGTACAGTAAAACCGAATATTCGAATATACGATCAACTGAGACTATGAATATGTGAGTACGTGAATAAAATATATGACTAATGCGAGTGAGTTGGATTTATGATCTTGGGTACAGTAAAATTCAGTCCGAAAAGATTCTTTAGACATGTTCCAAAGAGCTGACTGCTATACAAGCGTACTCCGCGCGTTATACAATTGTCGAGTTCCTTACTGGTCTGCTATCATCAAATAACGTCTTATTCACACTCAGTTCAATGTCCTTCAAAACTAGCAATATGAACTTTATACATACCGGGTGTCCCAAAAAAATGTATACGGAATTGGTTGACACAAGCGCTGTGAATTTAGCTTTAATCGATGTCTAATCACTCTAAAAATGTTCCTCGATAGTTAACTTGAACATAGATACCTCGTTTGTTGATATTGGTACTTTGAGAGCAGACATGTTAATCTTGAAAGCTCAAATTTGCCTCTTCCTGCAAACCAGAGCTTTAGAATTTTGGCCTAAGCGATTTCTTAAGGCACAGCGTATAAATCAACGATAACCTTGATATAATTTTGAGTAATATTAGATCTTGTGTTATTCTGTTTGCTAGAAGTGACCATTTGGAAGTTTCTTAATTTTTCATTAATTTCAGTTCGTAATTTCGATGAGCTTCAGGAATTTGCTAAGGCCAAAAGGCCAAAGCTCTGGTTTGCAAGTGGATGCAAATTTGAGCTTTCAAGATTGATATTTCTGCTCTCAAAGCACCAATACCAAAAAAGGAGGTATCTATGTTCAAGTTAACTATCGGGGAACATATTGAGAGTGATTAAAGCTAGATTCACATCGCTGGAGTCAACCAAATCTGTATACATTTGTTGGGACACCCGGTATATGTCTAAAGTCACGTGATAAGTATCACATCAAAATGTGGTAATAAAGGTTAACATGACACAATGATACTACCGTTTTTCAGCACATGACACAAAGTAATACTGTTCAATGGCATGGAGACTGATAAAACGTAAATACTCTCTCCAATCAATACTAGGGATGCGACAGGGTGTTTTGTCAAAATCTGCATCAGGCAGAACAGCACATTTTTGACCGCTTGTGACCACTTCGAAAGCAATATTTGGCTACTAAATAACGTTTGATAAATGCAAAACATCGAAAGCTATGAGAGAAATATCAAAGATCTACTTGAAGCCCATTAAGTTGACCGATTTAATCTTACGAATTTGTTGTAATAGGATCTTGCAAACAGTGAACACATTTTCTTGATTCACCTGGTATTACACTCCTTTTAGTGAAACTCAGAAAGATTGACAAACAAAACACTAAACAACTTGCAATTACACAATGCTCTTACTCGAAACACCAAAAACTAATAACAGTAACCACTCCGAACTGCAAGAAGAGCAACTTCTTATCAAAAATCAAAAGATGGACCACAAAACAATCAAAATATAATCGTCTTACTCGGTACTAATATTGCTAGAAGTGAGAACTGAGTTTGCTATTCAATAGCAAATGATCCAACATGTTGGCTGATAAATCAAGCACACAAGTTTTTTCAGTAAGCTTTTAAGTGCTGAAGAATAATGTCTCCATCGTTTGATGTTTTTAACTTTGCTAAGATTTCTATGTCTTTTCTGAACGCGCACATGAAATGAGTTCCACTTCCCATTCTGTTGTAGGCGTTTTGCTCAAACTCAAAGTATCCTGAATCAAACAGTACTCATCACAGGTTGAACTCAAAATACACAAAGATACACACAGAACTGTTGCATACGAATCGGGGCCGGTTCATAATTACTATGAGACAACTATCACTTTAATGTTCGATTCAATATTGCAATGTATAAAAAATATCAGTACTGTAGCTGTAAGAGTATAAGAGGTTTGTATGGGAACGATAATTCAATGTTCGACTCTGGTCCATAAATCAGTAAATATGTGAACATAAAGATAAATACAATGAGAAGTTAGTCAGACCCTGATGACAATATACAAGTTTGGAAAGCCTAAGTGTGCTGGAAACTTGTTCGTTTTCTTGCGTCCCGACATTTACAATACATACTACGTTGTTGCTATAATATCATTCTTGTTAGTAACATACATCAACTCGTGTTATTGTTCTTGTTCGCACGGTCAGTTAACGACGTTAGCATTGTACAGCTTACAGTGTCAGCTGATGCTTAATCACTTCTATGAAATCATAATCAAATTAATCATACCTTAAATTCGTCAAGACCATCTTTCGAATTGATGGCTAGGCCGGACATCTTTGCAATGATTGAGCAATCAATACAAAATAAGACTGCGGCAAGACTTAACCGTGAAGCAAGTATCAGGTGCCTCATTCAATCTACTTGAAGACATGAACAGGTTGTCTATAACAGAACTCTAAATAAATAATGAACATCCATCTGATAGCTCGCTAGTTTATTGTTGAAATAAAAGAGCGAAGAAAAAAGATAAACGAGAAGCGAGCAGCGACGCTTTTGTCGATCATTTTATTGAATAACAAAAACCTGGTTGGGCAGTAGTTAATATTTTTCCAAGGTTTAGAATTTTTCGCCATGTCATATGTAAGGATATTGCACTTGCTTCAAGATTTAAGAACAACGAAAGTTGTACCGCGTGACCCAAAAAGAACGTCAGGAATCGCCGTTAAGGGAGCGGTCATTTTAATCCTGGGTGCCAGGGCGGGGGATTTTTTTTATTCATACAAAATATTACAATACATCAATACGTTCTACCATACTATCTAATTACTATACAACAATAAGGGGACGATACCATGAGGAGCAAAAGACAATGACTACCCCGTGGCCAATACATAAAGATGCACAATGTTAAACAAAAATACAAAGAAAATTTACTAAGCTAAAATAAATATTGGCTACAAATACACAATGAAACTGAATACAAAGTAGGTGCTTATCTATGGGACTTTGCAGCAATGGAACATTTAAAAGCGTTCTGTAGAATGAATGAATTTGAGGGTTGCCTCGAGTAACTTTTTATTGTTGTCGATGGTTAACCTTTTGTCTCCATACGGAATGAATTTGAGTAAAACTTCATTTGAAAGAGAGGAAAAACCATGAGGTAGCAATATTGCATTTACACTATTGAGAAGATCAGATCTAGGCCCATTATAAGAATGACAAAGCAGCAGAAAATGTTCCGTGTCCTCTACCCCATCACTTGCAAGACACAAAGGGTTGATTGTATCTCTGAAGTTATGCCTAAATTTATGAAAATTTAGTTTGTTGAGTCCAACCCGTAACTGAGTGAGAATAGCTAGACCTTTTGGATCATGAATACCGTACACCGGTTCAGGAGGAGCATGATTCACGAGGACTTTTGAAAGGGGCATGAAACAAATGTTCCCATTATTTTGTTGGGGTACGTAAATATAAAGGGGAAATTGTATGGGATGCTAAACTATCTTGCTTGAAAAATGTTTATACGAATTGGAAATGATGAATCATTGTACTGGTAAGAAAATCGCCTGAGATAAATTGGTATATGTGCATATATATTGTATACCTCCTGAAAGAGTTCTGGATGGGGTACCAAACCATTTCTTTGAAAGGTGATGGGATACAAAACCTATTTCCTATATTCAAGATGGGGTACGAAATGTTATCTAATTGTGTGACATTATCCTCCGCCCTGGTGCCCAGGATTAAAAATGACCGCTCCCTCAGTTTCAGAAAACCATTGTTCCAGACTATGGCAGTCCGAAACGTTTGGATTTTACTGTAGACAATTTACGACACCAGCACTCTCACAGTCCTTTTCAAAGTCCAAACTATCTTAGACATTGTCTTTAAGAGAGCTTGAAAAACACTTGAAATCATGAGGCCTGTAGCTTTAAAATGATAACAGTTGCATGATAAATCTTCAAAAAAGTATACACCACACAAAAAGCATCTTTGAATACAGTGAGACAGTTGTGTCAATTTTGATTCTCTTAGCGAATGGTTTACTCATTTTCGCTGTTTTGAACAGAAGAGTAGATAAATACTCATTCCTGTAGAATCTTTAAAATAGCTTCCACGATAAAACCCCATATATTCTAAAGTACAACCAAAAACTAAATAAAGTGGAAATGTTTTAACCATAGAACTACCATTATTTTGCAAAATACAGCAGACCAGGTACCATTTGCCAGAACTGGCACTTTATCCTTGCAAGAATCATGAAATTTTGGTGACGCAAGAAACCTTCAAGTTCAGCAAAGGAGGCTGCGAAAGCCTCCCATGTTATTCTCCTTTTAGTCATTTAATGTTTGAGTATTTGTACAGTACGTAGTGGAATTCTAAATCAATGAACTAAACTGATGTAATCACGTAAATAAAAACTTAAAAAGCAAGGATTACCTGCATTTGATGGACATCTTCGGATGACCCGAGCATAGGATCTCCAGTGTCAACTGCTTCATTGCTTCCTGAAAATGCATTCTTGCTGCTTCCAAATTGCAGGCCAGTTCTTCTTCCCTGTTTTGCTTCCTGGGAATAATCAAAACGTTCAAATAAATCTGTAGCAGGAATCGGTAATTGATGTATTCTTGACGGAAAAATTCAGCAGTCACTGTTTCTGTACATATATCTTTAATCCAGGTGAGCAAGAAAAATTTCTGTTACCTGTCTTCGCAAAGAAGACCTGGCACGAAAGTGGAGATGTTTTCATCATTCAGTTCTCATTCGTTTTTATTTCCTTTGTTCAAACTTTACCTTTGCTTTGTTTTTTTCGGTGCCAGGTCAATTGCTGTTGTTGTAACATTTTAAAATGACTCTGTTCTCAGTGTTCACGATGTGTTTTCAAATGTTTCCGTTTCAAATCACCTCACTTTGAACAACGTTTTCAAATGTCTCCATTTTCAATCATTTTAAATGGAAACGCAAGCCAAAAATGGATGGAAGCTAAAACTGTCTGATACCCCCAGGGGTATTTTACTTCAATCTGTACAGGATGTGCGTACTAAAAATATTGTTTTACTTGGCTCCAGGATGTTTTCCTCAAAACTGTAGCCGACACTAGAGAAAATCAGTGAAAAGTGCATTCCAAAACATAACAATTGGACTGAGCAGATGAAGGTTAAGTTGCAGTTTTTAGCGCCAAGCACTGGGATCACAGTAGTCAGCTGCGATAATCGAGTCCATGACCCCATGTGATGATGCTCCAGTGGTGAGGCTCCACCCGGTATCGAACCCAGTACGCCTAGGATTGTTCTGGCTGCAAGGTCAGAGGATTACACCACTGCACCATAGCACCTCCAACAATCCAATCTAACAAAGTATCCCCTTTTGACATATTTTGACAACCGGCTCTAGAAAAATTCCCCTCTGACCAAGATGAATCTCCAGGAGGGTGCTGAGGCTGGCCGCTGACCGGAGCAGCAGGCCCTTTTTATATTTTTTCTCTAGCTTCGGCCCACTGTGTGCCCAGACCTGGAAACAATAAAAAAATCGATTTTTTCAAAAACGATTCCTTTAATTTTTCTCTTATTAACATTGCTCTGAACTCCCTGAAACTGAAAAACGTTTTTTTCTATGTCTTCTGCTTTTTCTTCTGTGAATTTACAAAGTTGTGAAAATCTTCAGTTTTGAATCCAATATGGGATCCAGCTGCTTCTGAAAAACTGCTCATTTCTATTAAATCAATTGGAACTGTTATACTTGTCCAAACCATTTATACTATGACTCATCTGAAAGGAAATAGCTTCTTTTACTTGAAAGGAACTTAATACGAGCTAAAGGAATTAAATGTGATTTTTTACAATATTAAGACTATTTCATAAAAACATTACTTTTGATTTTCATGTTTTAATTGATGCATCTAAAATACTGTTTTTAAAAAAGTTCGCAGTGTTTCACACCAAAGCCGATAGATTTTCCTCCAAGTATAACCATTCAAGAATAGAAAAATCAATGAGTTTCACCTGCGAAAACGTGCGAAAACGTGGATTATATGATTTGCTACCCTAAATCATATGGGCTTTTTCAAGCTACCTTTTATGGGCGATGCTTTCCACCCCCTCTGAAAACTGTCTTAGACTCACCATGACTCAATACAACTTGGCACAGTTATAGAACAAGTAATTTGTAGCTTGTAGCATAATTTGACTGTGGTTGCCACGCCTTGTGACGTCACAGTGATGTCACAAAGTTGAAAATCTCTGAAAATGTGGCTTCCAAGTTAAATTACAGTTGTAGTGTTGAAAGAAGATTTTGCATGAACTTTAAGCAGTTTTTGGCTCAATTTTTCAACATACTTGGTGATAGAATATTCTTTTATTGCAGAAATTAACCAATTCTGATTACGTCACTTTTTGCTGCTAATTTGTGCTATGTAATAAGAGACCAAAAAGAACCTGCAAAATGGTGATAACCTATTACAAATGTATCATTACAGTGTTTTCTTGAAAAAATTTGAAGAAATTCAAAAAATTAGCTAATTAGTTTAAAATGGCAGCCAAAATGCTGTCATTATAAAAAAATGCTGATGTCATCAAATTCCAGAAATTCCGGTATCAAATTGAAGCCCTTTGTTTGCTGATTCATTTGCCATATATATATATATAAAACTTCATAATTCAATCAAATAATTCCATTGAAATCATTGAGAATAATGATTTTGCTGCTACCTCCTTCTGAGATTAGGTCCCAGTCCCCCAAGATGGCATCAAAACTGAAATTTTAGAACACAGCTGAATTGGGCATGCAATTGCGCAACTAATGATCCCCTCCCTGGATATATATGACAATTTTTGAAAAAGTTATGAATTGTTTCCCAAAATGAGATCCTGAGCACATAGTGTGGCCAGCTCTGGTCAGCTCTAGCCAAACTCTGAGCGTTGATAGAGTGATTCACTAGGGTTCAAGATCAACAAGTTTCTTTGCAAATTTTTTTTTATTTCTGTGACACTGATAATGTTTTCATGAATTGTCTAGACTAGACTGCTACCTTTTAGTAAAATGTATTGATTGATTAAATGATATATGTATTGTTAGAGAAGGTCCAGTCCGGGGCTGGTAGACAGTTTCTTAAACCATTAAAACCAATAATGTGTGAAAACTCAAAACATTTGAAGTTGTTAGTTCTCTACCAGTTACATTATGCTTAATCATTTTGGCCTTTGACCCCTTGTACTTAACTTATAAGTGGCTTCTTATATTGTGCAAACCATTTTAAACCCTTTTCGTGAGGTTCCATGAGTTGCAGTTAAGTTTTGCATATCGTTTTCATAAAGGACTTGTTTTCTGTCTATCTGTTTGTATTCAATCTCCATTGGTCCTAGATGGTCCTACATTACAGGGTGTCTCAAAAAAATTGTGACCCGTTTGTCTGTATATTGCGACAAAACGGCAAAAGATTCTCGCCAATCTTTTGCATGATGGTGCTCTTCAGATGTTCAATTAAAGTTTGCTACCATCCCCATGAAAATCCATTGAAAAATGATGGAGCTATGACCTTCAGGAGACCAAATTTGCCTGATCACTGAAACCAGCGGTCGGCCATTTTGTCTTTTACTAATTTGCAGCGATAAATAGCTTCATGGATTGCAAATGAAACAGCAGCCTCCAATGTCTTAGCTTTTGTGAAAATTCCGATAATCCTTGGAGAGTTCCACTAGTTCTGACCTTGCAGAAATTATTTCTTACTTCACGTGAAGATACTTGTCAGTGCAAAATAGTAAGACAAAATGGCCGACCGCTGGTTTCAGTGATCAGGCAAATTTGGTCTCCTGAAGGTCATAGCTCGATCATTTTTCAATGGATTTTTACGGGGATGGTTGCAAACTTTAATTGAATATCTGAAGAGCAACATCATGCAAAAATTTGGCGAAAATATTTTTTTGCCGTTTTGTCGCAATCTTCAGGCAAACAAGACACAATTTTTTTGGGACACCCTGTATGTTAGTATGAACCTAGCCAGACCCAGCCTAACCCAGCAACCATCTTTCTTACAACAATGCATGTTTATGCTTTCATTGCACGTTTTATGATTCTAAAGAGCCATATTGGAACAATATTTTGCTTTCAGTTCCAGTTTGATTTATCATTGATTGGCCTTGGACCTACTCTTTTCAAGATTAAAGAAGTTTTGAGTGGAGTTTATCATTGGCTCTGGCCATTTGGCTCCGGCCATTGCTAGCTCTGGCCAATCCCCTTTTTGTATTTGTTTTCACCGGCACCGGCCAAGCTCTGACCAAACTCCGGCCATTGGCCGGAGCCTTGGCACCCTCCTGGATCTCCCTGCTGCTCTGCACCAAATTTTTCCAAGTGTATTAATTGTCTGCACCTGTGTGCCCCAAGGAATAATTGATGTATATTGTTTAATACAATGAGACATAGAATTTCCCATTGCTCTCTCTTTCTGCACCAAAATGTGTGCCAAAAACCAGATGAGTTTTTTCTCTCTGTGCCAAAGATCTTCCGAAAGTAGGCACTCAGATTCACCCTGGCCTCTGATACTCAGCACTGGAAAAATAAGTGAAAACAGTATCCTGAAAAACGGCACATCCATCCATCTGTCGGACAAATATACTAAGTACCCCCTCCTTCCCGGGTCTTATACATCCTGCTGCCTGATAAGTCCCACCAGCAGTTTGCCATAGCCAACAGCACCAGCCAGTACGTACTGATTATACCCGCCAATAACATATTGACATGCAGCTAGCTTTTTCCACACATGTTGTGCATACAACATCAAAGTATACTACGACTATCGTAGTATAACTACGATATCGTAGTATAGTGGGGTGTCGCCCTGATTGAGGGTAAACACATTTTGGCCGGTTTTCACTATGTTGTGGTTTGTTGCAGAATAACACGAGTTGGTGCTGAGCTAGAATCAAAATTTTCATGAAATATGTCATTGACAACATTTGCTAAATCTTTGCTTGTTTTTGTTGAATAAAATTCCGTCCACAAACAGAGAGAAAGTGTTCAAAGAAGCTCACCTGAGAACTTAGCTGTAAGTATCCGCCAATTTTCATTTCAAATTTTGTTGCAGTGTTTTGGTTTTTGCTTGTTTTCTTGACGTTATTTGAACTTTCCCAACAAAAAATGGGCGCAAAGCAAGCCAAGCGTGTCTAGAGGAAGTACTTAGTAAAACATATGCAATAGAAAACCCCTTTCTGCCACAATGGGTTTCTCTATGTCAGCCGTCTGATTGGCCTAAAGTCGCCCTGATTGAGGGCCCTGTGGTATCTTCCGGTTTTCGAACAAAATCTACGCTACCAAAGCACCACAGGCGACCTATATTTGTGGTAAAAGGGCAATTTACGGTACAAAAACAGGTTGATTCTATGCAAAGACAAGACAAATATTTTTTGATATGAGAAATTGATTTCTATATTGTGCAGGTCATAGAACGAGGGAGAATTGATATCAGCTTGCTGAACAATCTTTGAGCGTATATGTGGTAACAAAGATCAATGGTTACAGGGGGGTTACAGTAACAAAACACAGCAAACACAATCAGAAAACATTTAATAGCAACCAAAACTCTTTAATGGTTGATATGCTGGTAATTTTCGCATCAAATTGTCTTAAATTTACATAAAATGAAGTAAAAGCTTGGATACCCTCAATCAGGGCGACGTTGGAAATTTAGGCCCTCTCGACCGCAGTAGTGTGCTTGAGCTGCTCGCTCCAAAAGACGATGTCGCCAATGACAAATATATTTTATATCAATAACGGGGAAGAGTTTAGGAAGGTATTAATGGTAAGTTCCTTCCTGAAAATTCTTTCACTCAGCAGGAATATTTGGCCAAATGTGAAATACCCTCAATCAGGGCGACACCCCTCTACTAACGTTTGGACCTGACTGCACGTTTGCAACAATAGAAATCATTTCTCATTTCTTACCCTTTTACCCACACTAAAGTTTTCCATTTTTGTTTCAAGCACCTCACTTCGTTGTCTTGGTCTTGCTTTAAAGGGATTCTTTCTGCAACACTCACAATTCCAGCTTTGTTGGCGCTGTAACCTAATGTCTAGAACGTCGTGGACGTTCTCTTGTTTTGGCCTAAAAATCATGCAGCAAACTAACACATGATTCCTTGCCTTTCCATAGGGTTTGAGGATGATTGAAGAGGCAGGTTTCAATCAGCTCTTCTTCTGAATTAAGATATCAAATCAAGTAATGATTTTCCAGAGTATTTAGTGCAAATTTTGTCAACTTTTTGCTCCGTGATCTGTTGATCTTGTGTCTTGGTGATCAATGAATAAACATGGCGCTTCAAAAAATTTTCCTCCGCACTCCGCAGCTACCCAATGTTCCGCAGCTTCAACATGGGGCAACGAATTTATCAACAAACAACGATCAGCTTCACAGCAAAAATTTGTTGTCAGGCAAGGTATGTTGAAATGCTTCTGCTGGAGAAGGGGTGTTTCTCTAAAAATTCGATGGGTATTCTCTATTCTTTATCCTGTACATTGTATAAACGGTGTACAATTCTGTGTTGGGCCGGCCTCTCTCTCGGCGGCCCTGGTAAAGGAAAAGCTTATATAGATACACCCCATTTTTAATGATTTTCTTTCGAGAAATTTCTGTACTTTTCTAGCATACCTTTTGAGACAACTAACAATTTGGGACCATAAACTTATCACTTGTGTATTATAAGCAATAAGAACTCTAATGTGAATGTTATTAGCAAACTTAAAGATATGAAAGGAAATATAACAACAGATTCAACTGTTATAGCAAATACCTTCAATAAGTTTTTTGTAAATGTAGGCAATAATGTGACAAAAACAATACCTAGAACTATGAAATCTTCCGTGGACTATCTTGGAAGTAGCAATGGACATTCTTTTTTCATCACCCCTGCAGTCCCAATGGAAATATCTAAAAACTAGCAAATCTATTGGTCCTAATAGTATTCCTACGAAGCTATATTGAAAATTCTCTCTCCACATATATCTTCTCCTCTCTCTCATGCATTTGAACCTTGACAAAAATGCACCAACAGAAATTTTTAAGATCGGCAACATAATCGAATTTTGGTGATATTTTTAAAACGTTTCATTTCCTCGGGTCATGCGGTATGGTACTGAACCGACCATGTGAAAGATGAAAAATGCTTTCTACAGGATGGTTGATTTGATCATTGCACTACTTGTGGTGCTGACAGTTGTAGAACTGGCAGTTGCAGCAAATGGCCTTCTACTAATGCTACAAAAATCAGAAAGTATGCTGTATTTTAAGTATCCGGCTCATTTAGACATTATGTCTAACTGCTGTCACGTGATATTAAATAAATTCAACAATTAGGAAAAATAATAAAAACAATCATGACGAATCAATTCTAACAGCATCGTAAACAATATCTACATGTATCACTGAGTTGCACTTTATCCCCAAGGGGGGTGGGGTACTCTGGTATATGCAGCATTACTTGTTTAAGTCTAAAACTTGGGCAAAGAACATTTCTTCGGGTCAATCATTTGTACAGCTATTTTTTGGGGATCCTGAGATTCTGGCTTACTTTTTTTGTCTCAAATACGGGAAAAGGTAAAAAAGATGGGAAAAATATAATTTACAAGCAAAATTAGAATCAAGTAACTTTACTAAAATCAAAAAACTTAGATATCCAAATACATTATGAGAATCTAATCTGTTAGGGCATTTTTCTGCAGATTTAAAGGTGGTCTGAAGCGAAAAATTTTATTGATGTAAATGAATAGCGCAGTTGAATGATAAAGAATGTCGTTTACATTTTTTTGATACCTCATTTCGTTTTCAAGCTATCCACTGATATTAAAGGCAATCTGTCCCCTTCGATGAATGAAAATAAAATCGATAAAGATCTCTATTGTATATTCCAGAAGTTGGTGTTAATTCGCTTTATCCAAAGAAATCAGGGTCATAGAGACTCGGTGATGCATGAATTTAGCTGCAGCGTAAATAAGGTAAATAAAGCTGTAACCAAGGTCAGAACAATAGGGGACAGATTGCTTTTAAATTGCAGCTGATGACGTCATTTTGTTTGCAAATTACTAGGATAACATATGGAAATATAACTGTATCTGATTTTTGAAAGGTTACAGTGGTAAGAAATATTTCAGCTGAGCTGAATAGCTGTTATATAAATTGCCTCATGACTTAATATGATGTTTAGAAAGGCATGTTGATTGTACAAAGTTTTTTAATTAGAGTTCTCTTAGGAAACATGGCAAACCTTGTATACTTTCTTTGCATTTTGCAAACAAAATGACGTTATCAGCAAATCATACAAAACAGTGGATAACTCTGAAATGAAATAAGGTATCAAAAAAATTTAAACGACATTCTTTATCATTCAACTGCGCTATTCATTTGCATCAATAAACATTTTCGCTTCACACCATCTTTAAGATACTGACTTCATAACATTTGGATACAAAAGGTCAGAAAAATTATTTTGTGGGTCTATTTCACGCTAGAAATGATTTTTTTGGGTTGATGCGTTGTACCTCAACCTGAGCCTGAGAACCCCTATATCCTAAACATACCTCTCACTGGGACTTTGTCAGTATCTATGATTAGGAGTTAAGTAATAATTCGTACATTTTATATAATAACTAGGGCGTAAGTTAAGCTTTCTAACACGCACGTAAATATAGGTATAGTGCAGGGTGCAGCAGCACAGTCTGGAAAAGTGTAAGATCTTAGTCACGCATTGGTGTCTTAACATGATAGCTGCGGAGTAACAAATAATGATATGAATGCAGGGTGTAGTGCTATAAATAGGCAAAAACTGCATTGCACCTTTTTGGGATTTAAAACCCATGTGATGGAGAGCTGGACAAGAAGAACATCTGAAAACCACAGGGTATCAGCATTACTAATTCAAGACAGTTGCATTTGGTAGATACTATGTTTTACTTTTGCTAACTATTCTCTAAATCAGGCAGGCACGTACAGGTGACATTCTTCTGACACGCAAAAACACTTTGCAATATGGTTTGAAATCTATAAGATATGCAGGAGCAAAATCTTGGAACAGCATTTCCCATGTTATAAAACAAGCTTCAACAGTAATGAGTTTCCGGTGTACTATGCGTCTCTGCATGGCATGCGTCTCTGCATGGGCTGATGCACATATGCGTTTCGCAACAAAGCAGCTCGCTAATGGGATCAATTATCTACTGCGTCATCGATCTGATGCACTATGTGCGTCACACGAATATTGATGCGCTATTGTGCACCAGATCACTGTGAAGCACAATGCGTTTCACAGGCATGTTTTCTTCGAACACCTCGGCACAAAGGACAGGGGACAAAGGACAGGAGCTCAGGGACAGGGGGCAGAGATAATTCAACCCTTGAACCAAAGCAAGGCAGATTTGGAGGAGTTCACTCACAACCTGCAGTTACGTGTTTTTATTGAGTTATCCTTTACAAGGTAAAACTACAAAGTTACTGTCAGCAGGACGAAGACATGGGGGATGAATAGGAATATTATTTTACCTCCAACGGTACCTTTTAAATGTTGGTTTGGCTAAAATTCTAACTTCTAGAAAAGACCTTTTGCTCCGCATTTTTTTTGAAAAAGTCATCAGGGCATAGTACCAAAAGTTTCTTAATTCGTCTTAATTCAATATGAACATTTTGCATTGCAGCGCTGAAAGCTTATCCATTTGTTTCTTATTCTTCACTTCTTCAAATGCACGAATTATCAATGTGGTCTCTAACACTGCCGCAGATATGTTTCTTGACATTTACAACATCATATTGGAATAGGGAATAGACAGTGTTCTGTATCTAAAACATACATGTTTTCTTTTCAATGAACTGGTTACAACAAACTCAACTCTCAGATCGCTAAAATATTAAGAAATTCCATACCAGGAAAATATAAGTTAAGAAACTATTTCTCTTTTGATAAAGGAAATCCTTTACATATTTTCTTTCATTTTCGCTCGTTTCCTGTATCAAAAGGTACTTGAGTTAAGTCTACATATTGGAACGGCTTCAAAAGACCTTGCTTTGAAATGTTGAGGCTCTGGTAGGGGTTTTTGGGAGCAAGGGCGTATGGCCTAAAAAAGGCCGGGAGCAAGGAAGCTGGACTAGAAAATACGAGAGCTTGGGAGCACATTATTTCTGGAGAATGTGCTTCAAAAATGTTATGCCTTTCAATAAAGTCCCCTGCCTCCTC
The DNA here is from genome assembly GCA_039566865.1 of Aurelia coerulea. NCBI lineage: Eukaryota > Metazoa > Cnidaria > Scyphozoa > Semaeostomeae > Ulmaridae > Aurelia > Aurelia coerulea. Next base: position 11,585,809 of record CM076958.1, on the reverse strand, counting down.
TGATTACTGTCTATTTTGATTTGCCAAGACAATCACCTGCAACTAATGTGTACTTTTCAGGGATGAGGAAATTTAAGCCGCGACGAGAAATGACCATGTTTTGGAAACTTTTTGAAGTACCCACAAAAATAGGAATCTTATGACAAAAAAGTACCGTTTTATGCCTAAGGAATGGGCGTGGCCCTAAAAATGTCCCAGGGCATCGCCCTACAGCCTAATTTTTGCTTCATCATCGACACAAGTCAGTACCCCTTTCAAATAAAATGCTCTTACAGGTCTGTTCTGTTCAAAACCTTAAGGAGGTACTGGCTTTTTACGAGACTGGTGCAAAATGTACGAGAAATCATCAACTACGCATTTTTCTATATTCTCAAAAAATTTAGAATAACAAACCATTGCAACATTACAAAACAACGACAAAGAGAGCATGGAAATACATTACAACCCTAAAACCTGCACTTAACATAGAGACAAATAGTACAAAAACTACGAAAATGACTACAGTGGTGTCACCCATTATGCCAATGTTGCCGCAATTTTGTGTTTGTCCTCAAAAAGTATAATCAAAAAACCAACTGGCTCGTTTACTTGCTAATCGGCCGTGATGGGCGACCGGGCATAACAGACGACCCCACTCTAAACATAAAGGAGGAAAGGTTTACACGAGAGAGTTAGGGCATAAGCATCAGATCCCCAAAAAGACCACACGAAACCGCGCAGTCCCCCAAAGACCCAACGCCCATGCTGGTTTTAGCAATTTATTGGAAACGTTCTGAGGCCTTAATATGTTTGATAAACACAAATTTATTACCCAAGGTTTGGAGGGAACTGAGTCCAATGACAGAAATGCCAGGCTTGATAGATCATGAAATATCTGCCGCTAACAAAAGTAGCCATCTTAACCGCAAAGGATCACTTGATTCTAAATTCTTGGATTTAAACAAATGAAGTAGCATCCTAGAATTTACTGGGAGCACAAGGCTAATTTTGAAGGGAGCAAGGGACTCGTAAGAAACTCTGAGCTCTGGAAATTTGATAATTTTTAAAACTTTTCAGAACTGGCCCAAATTATTTCTTTCTTGAAATACCTGTATTTGCTATCATATATTATATTGCTAAAGGTTCAAAGATATTTTGGTCATAGCATTTCTGTATTTAACTCATAAAAGTTTGTTAATACAAGAACTTCTCAGACATAGTACTAGAGTTTCTCAAAATTTTGACCATTTTGAAGTACCAGTTCCTTATCAACTCGTTTCTTACAAAGAAAACCTGTAAACACAGCCAGTAAGTTTACCTATCGCCAAATCATAGTCACAATACCTATAATTTTTTTTTGGTCCAGGGTAAATTTTTTCGTGTCTGTTACTATTTAGTTTCTTTGATTTTGGGTCCACAGATAGATCAAGTTTGGGTTTGCTTGAAAAATAAAAAGGGAGTTTCACTGAATTCTAACGAAACCGATACGAAACAGCATGTTGTTCTTGATCAACTGAAAATGCCTAAATTTAGAAACACGTTTAAGCCAGTGCGAGTCTAGATAAAATGGACTATATCTTTTGCCTATATTAAGTATATTGCAATAAACTGCAGTACCCATCAACACGCCCTCTACTTTTGCTTTGAATGCATCTCCCAATATAATGCTGACCATTAGTGACAAAGAAACCTTGGTAGTTTTAGGACAGTCATCCTGTATATCAGAGCACAAGGAAATTTTTTGAAGGAACATCCTTCTTTTATTTTTCTTAGAATGCATCTCCCAATATCATGCTTGCCATTAACGATAAAGAAACCTTGGTAGTTTCGGAACAGTCATACCCTCGAAATTGTGAAAGCAAATGGATTTCATTTCAAGTGGGGAAAATGGATATCTTGTAAGGTCTGACATATAATCTCGAAAAAGCATTATCTTTCGCACGACTTGATAAATTTGACCAGTGCGTGGTACTTGGCGATATAGACATTGACCTTCTAAAATTTGACAACGATAAGTGCTCGGACACCAAGGCCTACCTTGACCTATTATTTAGCTTGGGTTTTTTGTCCTGCACCATTCTACCCTCTAGAGTAACATCTCATACAGGGGGCCTAGAAATGATTTCGGGACATTAGTGGCAGACATTAGTGGCGGACATTAGTGGCAATTTTGCATCAATTCTAATCATCAATAACGATCAATACCACGAGTACGAACGACCAATTATCAGAATTTTCAGTGAAGCAAGTAAAGCAAAGTTCAAAATCCATCTGAGCGGAGAGGATTGGTCTAATGTTTTCACGGCCTATGGTGCCAACGAATGCATCATAAAATCCACAGCAAAAGTTACCAATTGTTTTGGAAAAGGCTTATCCACAACAACAACTTTCTAAAAAACGTGCCAAAGACAAACCTTGGATCACCAAATCCTTAACAAAGTGCATACGATAAAAGAACACCCTTTTTGAAAAATACAAGTTACAAAAATCGCAAATCTCGCGAGAAAATTTCAAAAAGTATAAGAATATACTAACATCTTGTCTAAGGCAAGCTTAAAAGAATTATCACAATACTAAATTTGATGAAAAAAGTAAAGAATAACTTCGATGTTGGCAACTTTAAAGTCAATTGTCAAACCGAAAAGAACAACTCACCTACTGCAATAAGCAGTATTTATGGAGAGAATAAAACAAAACTGAACAAAGATGGCGAGATAGCCAACTCCTTGAACCAGTTCTTCTGCACCATTGGCAAAAAAGTGGGCGAAAATGTTGAACAACCAACACTCTTTTGATTCTTTTCTAAATAACCTAAACAGCAAGACTTTCTCGTCAAATCTTGTAACCATGACGAGATGCTACTTGAAATGTCAAAATTAAAAACCAAGAAAGCACCAGGAGACATAACATAAAACCAGAACTTTTATAACTTTGCGCAAATATCTTATCGAAACCTCTTACCCATATATACATTAGCTCGATCAGGACTGTCTGGAAAATTGCAAAAATAATCCCACTATCAAAAAAAGGTGATCGTTCAGATTGGGGTAATTACGGACCAATCTCGCTGCTCACTTGCTTTGAGAAAATCTTTGAACGACTACTAGCAGAGAGAATAAATGTCTTTCTTGCAGAAAAAAACTTCCTGTATCGTTTACAATTTGGTGTCAGCAAAGGACATTCATCTCTCCACGCATTAATTGAGGTTATGAACGAGGTGTACCAAAATCTGAACCGTAAAAATTTTGTCATTGGTGTATTCCTTGACTTGAAAAAGCATTCGAAACGATTGACCACAAAATCCTTCTCTGTAAGCTCGAATAGTATATGTTTTAGGGGAATTACTAGCCAATAGTTACAATCTTACCTAAAAAACTGACAACAGTATGTTTTCATTAATAGAACAAAATCTAATAACCAGGACATTGACATAGGTGTTCCTCAGGGTTCCGTCCTTGACCCCATTCTTTTCAATCTTTACGTCAATGATATGCAGCAAACAATCACCCTTCATCCTAGGCTTTTTGTATATGACACCATTATCTTTTCCTTTGGTAGTAAAAAACAACTGCTATCAGAAACTAAAAGTGCCGAGCTTTCTAAATTAGACTGCTGGTTGAAGTCAAAGAAGCTCATGGTAAGCATTGAAAAAGCAACCTACACTGTCTTTTCACCAAAACGCACCCTGGGCTGTAAAAAAACATTTAGAACGATTAAACAGCAAGGGAATATTCCATTTCAAGGGCCCATGCAGAAACGCATAGTAGATTTTTCGACTATGCGTTTCTGCATGGGCCTGGTAAAATCTAAGTGACGAAGACAAATCTGAATTTCTTTCAAGGGTTATGCATAACTAGCTTTTCTTTACATATTAGATCATTTGGAACGATTAAAAAGTTAGGTAATATATGATTTCAAGGGCCCATGCAGAAACGCATAGTAGATTTTTCGACTATGCGTTTCTGCATGGGCCTAATAAAATCTAAGTGAGGAAGACAAATCTGAATTTCTTTCATGGATTGTGCATAACTAACATTTCTCTATATATGAAATCATTTGGAATGAATAAACAGTAAGGGGATATTTGATTTCAAGGGCCCATGCAGAAACGCATAGTAGATTTTTCGACTATGCGTTTCTGCATGGGCCTGATAAAATCTAAGTGACGAAGACAAATCTGAATTTCTTTCATGGATTGTGCATAACTAGCATTTCTTTACATATTAGATCATTTGGAATGAATAAAAAGTTGGGGAATATTTGATTTCAAGGGCCCATGCAGAAACGCATAGTAGATTTTTCGACTATGCGTTTCTGCATGGGCCTGATAAAATCTAAGTGACGAAGACAAATCTGAATTTCTTTCATGGATTGTGCATAACTAGCATTTCTTTACATATTAGATCATTTGGAACGATTAAAAAGTTAGGGAATATCTGATTTCAAGGGCCCATGCAGAAACGCATAGTAGATTTTTCGACTATGCGTTTCTGCATGGGCCTAATAAAATCTAAGTGAGGAAGACAAATCTAAATTTCTTTCATGGATTGTGCATAACTAGCATTTCTCTACATATTAAATCATTTGAAATGAATAAACAGTAATGGAATATTTGATTTTAAGGGCCCATGCAGAAACGCATAGTAGATTTTTCGACTATGCGTTTCTGCATGGGCCTAATAAAATCTAAGTGACGAAGACAGATCTGAATTTCTTTCATGGATTGTGCATAACTAGCATTTCTTTACATATTAGATCATTTGGAATGAATAAACAGTAAGGGGATATTTGATTTCAAGGGCCCATGCAGAAACGCATAGTAGATTTTTCGACTATGCGTTTCTGCATGGGCCTGGTAAAATCTAAGTGACGAAGACAAATCTGAATTTCTTTCATGGATTGTGCATAACTAGCATTTCTTTACATATTAGATCATTTGGAACGATTAAAAAGTTAGGGAATATTTGATTTCAAGGGCCCATGCAGAAACGCATAGTAGATTTTTCGACTATGCGTTTCTGCATGGGCCTAATAAAATCTAAGTGAGGAAGACAAATCTGAATTTCTTTCATGGATTGTGCATAACTAACATTTCTCTATATATGAAATCATTTGGAATGAATAAACAGTAAGGGGATATTTGATTTCAAGGGCCCATGCAGAAACGCATAGTAGATTTTTCGACTATGCGTTTCTGCATGGGCCTGATAAAATCTAAGTGACGAAGACAAATCTGAATTTCTTTCATGGATTGTGCATAACTAGCATTTCTTTACATATTAGATCATTTGGAATGAATAAAAAGTTAGGGAATATTTGATTTCAAGGGCCCATGCAGAAACGCATAGTAGATTTTTCGACTATGCGTTTCTGCATGGGCCTGATAAAATCTAAGTGACGAAGACAAATCTGAATTTCTTTCATGGATTGTGCATAACTAGCATTTCTTTACATATTAGATCATTTGGAACGATTAAAAAGTTAGGGAATATATGATTTCAAGGGCCCATGCAGAAACGCATAGTAGATTTTTGGACTATGCGTTTCTGCATGGGCCTAATAAAATCTAAGTGAGGAAGACAAATCTGAATTTCTTTCATGGATTGTGCATAACTAAAATTTCTCTATATATGAAATCATTTGGAATGAATAAACAGTAAGGGGATGTTTGATTTCAAGGGCCCATGCAGAAACGCATAGTAGATTTTTCGACTATGCGTTTCTGCATGGGCCTGATAAAATCTAAGTGACGAAGACAAATCTGAATTTCTTTCATGGATTGTGCATAACTAGCATTTCTTTACATATTAGATCATTTGGAACGATTAAAAAGTTAGGGAATATATGATTTCAAGGGCCCATGCAGAAACGCATAGTAGATTTTTCGACTATGCGTTTCTGCATGGGCCTAATAAAATCTAAGTGAGGAAGACAAATCTGAATTTCTTTCATCGATTGTGCATAACTAACATTTCTCTATATATGAAATCATTTGGAATGAATAAACAGTAAGGGGATATTTGATTTCAAGGGCCCATGCAGAAACGCATAGTAGATTTTTCGACTATGCGTTTCTGCATGGGCCTGATAAAATCTAAGTGACGAAGACAAATCTGAATTTCTTTCATGGATTGTGCATAACTATCATTTCTCTACCTATGAAATCATTTAGAATGAATAAACAGTAAGGGGATATTTGATTTCAAGGGCCCATGCAGAAACGCATAGTAGATTTTTCGACTATGCGTTTCTGCATGGGCCTAATAAAATCTAAGTGAGGAAGACAAATCTAATTTCTTTCATGGATTGTGCATAACTAACATTTCTCTACATATGAAATCATTTGAAATGAATAAACAGTAAGGGAATATTTGATTTCAAGGGCCCATGCAGAAACGCATAGTAGATTTTTCGACTATGCGTTTCTGCATGGGCCTAATAAAATCTAAATGACGAAGACACACCTAAATTTCTTGCATCCAGTGTTTAAGTGATGTAGAATATTTTGTTTATTGATGATATCTTTTTCAATTTATTAAGCTACGGTGTTTGCTTTCACTTTATTTTATTATAAGTCGTCTTTTTTGAAAAGTTCATGTTTTGTATCCAATTTTTTCTGAAATGCTATCAACTACATTTAGCAAACTGGTAATATGTTCGTTTATTCGTATTTCTCCGTTACTTTTCTTTTTCCACCTGCCCACGCATTGGCACAGTGTGCATTCGAAACCATTGTGAAACACATATGTGCATCAGCCAACGCATATGTGCATTGTTCGTTTTCTGAAACGCATATGTGCACCAGCCCATGCACAAACGCATGCCCATGCAGAGACGCATATTACACCGGCATCGACTTAAGCTCCATTTCTTCCACACCAACGACCAGTCCTAGAACCTCAAGCAAGCAGCCAATTTCAGCAATCATACTTAAAATCTGAAATTGTCGACTTAATGGAATCTTTATTATCTATTAATCAAACTCCAAAATTTTGTTTTTAACCAAGGGGGTGCTCTCTCCTCGATTAGTTTACCTATTGAGAGAGCTCCTCCTTTAAGAAATTCCCTGCATGCAAATCCATTATTAAGTTGTTATTTTTTTAGTTTGTATTTCTTTATTGTAAATTGTTGTGATAGTGTATTGTAATTTATTATTTATCTATTTGTAAGTAGTGGAATTCTAAAATGAAATGAACTAAACTGAACGTGATGCGTTGACTATTCTCTATATCATATCATGCTTCGCAAGGCGTAACAGTTGATCATTGCAAGGGAAAGTTAAAAAATGAATGTTCAAAAGAAAACTAAACTTTGGCAATGAGTGTGAGTCAATTCTAAAATTTTGAAAATCAATTCTAAAAAGTTGACTAAAAAAGAGGATGTCACACAGATCAACAACTAAACCAGAACATGTTTTTGAACAACAGTTTCAACAAAAATCCCTTTTTAAAAATGAAGCGGGTGACAGTGGTGTTTACGTACAATGCTATTTCATCTCTGAGAATAATTCCTTCTTAAAATTACATAGACTTGCGATCCCATATGTTGTCAAAGCATTCTGTACCAGCTCCCTCTGCCGTTCATTTCGCCAAAATCAAATTCCTTCCAATCATCGTCGATAACACTTCACACCCACTTTTCTTACCTAGGGTGAAAAATCAAATACTATAATAATAATTTTCCGTTTCTGTGTCAGTTTGATTCATGTTAAAATTGTCAACGAACAAATATCTGCAAATGCAAAAAAATAACCAACCAGAATAATGACACATGAAACATCTCATAAAATGGGCAATCAAATCAGATTATGCTCATCGATGCTTTGCAAAAGAAAATTTGTTGATCAATCTGAAAAATCGTTAGAAACGCTACCTAAAAATGGATGTGATGCTTGAAGGAAAGAAGAGAAAAAGTACCAAAAGTACTCTGCTAAGATATCACTCCTCCCCTGACATTTCTCCTCAAATTTGAGAAATGAATTATAGATTAATGGACGCAGAAATTTAAGGTGTTGCTGTTGTTGTTTAGACAACCGGCATTGCGTAGTGAGTCCTCCCGTGGTTCCACCACTGATTCCAATTTTCGACGAAATTTTAACCCTAAATAACATCAATTTTAACCCTAAATAACATCTAGAAGAATGGAACAGAAAGATTCCCTGAAAGCAAAACTTTTAATTCTCCTTACCCTTTCTTTCAATTCTTCAGGCATGTTGCAATTTTCTAATCTGAACAGCTTCATCTTTAATTTACCGCCATCGAAATGTTCTTCAATCGCCTCCACCAGCTCCTTCCATCGAAATTCATCCATTTCAATTACCTCCAATACAACAATCTCAATAACTGCAAACAAATGAACCAATTCTATCCAGGTGTCTGGATCAATTTCACAGTTAACGACACCAAATCTCTTCAACCTAAAGATAAATTGGTATGTTTCGGCATTAGTGACTCTACCATTTCATGGTTTAAATCCTATCTCCAGAACCGATCATTTTCTGTCAATATCGGAAAAGATTATTTAAACCCCGGTAATTTGTCATGTGGGGGTCCTCAGGGGTCAATTCTTGGTCCATTCATTTCATTTCCTCCTATATGTGAATGACATGGCACGGACAGTTGACTGTGACTTGCTTCTGTACGCAGATGATTCCTGCTTGTTCTTTAGAGACAAAGACAATGAGAACAAAGATACCAACTTGAATTTCAACTCTTTGCGTGATTTGTTTTTGGAAAACAAACTAAGTATTCATTTTGGAGAAGACAAAACCAAATCCATTCTTTTCGGCCAAAAGAAATGCAAAAACCTAGAAAAGCTTGACATCAGGAGGGTGTAGTATTTTCAAGTACGCCTCGTTGCGTCTCTCTCCAAGCTCAAATCGACCATAGCTCGAACTCTAGACTACTAACTACAAAACGTCAAAACTAATTATTAATCTACATACTCGGTCCAGTCCTCAGCTTTTTCCACACTCCGCGCTCGGGAAATGCGATAACACAACGATACCCATAACTACGATAAACTAAACGCGATTAAATACTCAGCAAGCTAAACTACTTTGTACTCACGGTCAATGAATCATCTCACCAACGTTTTCGTCCAGCACTGTTCTAATCTGAGGCTCTTCATCCTCCTTGATGACCATTGTCCTCCTGCATTCCGTATTCTGTTCTGCATCTGCTACCTCAACCGGATAAAGTTTCTTGATTGGTCTTCTAAAATCTGCTACTCTTCCTTTTCTGAAAACTCTCACGACTGCACTACGAACATTTCCATCTTTACCAGCAAGCAACTTTGTCACTCGTCCCAGGTTCCACAACTGACGCGGTCGTTTATCTTCATGTATTGTAACGACATCACCGACCTTTATAACTCTATTTGTCAACGATCGTTTTCCAACGTGGAATTCTCGTAAACTGGTCAAATACTCGTGTCTAAATCGATCTCTGAAATGATCCAACAGCTTCTCTAAATAGCGACTTCGCTTCGACAACGATTTTCGATTTTCGACAACATCGATCTCGCACTCATCTTCTTTACTAGGGTTGTCTAACACTCGGCGACCACAAATTAAATGAGAAGGGGTTAGAACCTGTCCCAACTCATCGTACACGTAAGTGAGGGGTCTACAATTCAGTACTCCCTCGATTTCGATTAACTCTGTTAACAGTTCCTCGTAATTCAATTTCGCGTTTCGCAAAACTTTCTTCAAACACTTCTTCACTGATTGTACGAGACGTTCGTAAAAACCTCCAAACCAGCTCGCACGTTCGATAATAAACTTCCAAACAATGTTATTTTCGATTAAAAACGTTTTCAACTTTGCATCCTTAAACGTGCTTCCATTGTCACTTATCACAAATCGCGGGATTCCTCTCCGAGCTTGAAACCGCTTTAAACCGCGAATCAACGAACTAGTTTCCAAACTCGGAACGAGCTCTAAATGAATGGCTCGCGAGCTAGCGCAGGTAATTAGTAATATGTACACTTTATACATTGAACTGTCATCTCCGTAAATATTCTTCACGTAAAGGGGCCCTGCGAAGTCTACCCCGATCTTATAAAACGCATACTCAACATCTACTCGAAACTCAGGCAATGGTGGCTGTGGAGGAGCATCGTAGCTTTTACCTTGGACCCTTTTGCAAATCGTCACAAAGGTCACAAAGAGAAGAATACATTGTGAAATCGTACCTGATCAATGAAAAGATCCTGAGTCATAGCTTCCAAAGAATTTCAATTCCAATACAAATATGGGAGAACTTTGTACTTTGGAGGGGATCCCTTCACATGGGGAAGTCCCAGTGCATCGCTCGATACTTTTTACACGGCTAACAATGAATAGTATCTGCACGGTATTCAACGAAAAAAATGAAATAACGAAATAGCAAAATAACGAAATAGCGATATAGTGAAATAACGAAAAAGATGGCCTTTAAGATTTTGACACAGAGAAGATTACCAAATTTTCGTAATGCTGAGCATTGGAAAACTTGTTTATTTTTTCTAGGAATCCGAAGGGTACTTCCGCTTGCTCGTTTATCTTTATAAATTATAACTTGCTTAATTTGATTGGGAATAAACAAAGACATAGTTTGATGAAAATGTTTGCAGCATATTCATTAGGCTTTTTTATCGATTTTTTCTGGAGTCTGGAACAAAGGCTAGGTTAAACGCAAGCATTCGAGGATGAAAAAAGGAAGTGGGCGTAAGCCTCGCAAGACCCGTCGACCGCTGTAGCGCGCCTTACACAACGAGACCCGCCACCACATTTGGAGTGGGACCCGCATTTTATCGGACCTGCGGACCCGCATTTTACAGAAGCCGCTTTTGCAAACTGTGCAACGGGTAACGAATCTCTTAATCTTTTGCCTCCCCTTCACAATCCAAAAATTTGAACGCAATTCAGTCAAGGTGTCCTTCACCCCGTTGTGCTTTACTGCTTCATGACACTGGCCAATAATCAGATCTGTAAAATGACCTTCGCGCGGTAAAATTACCGGATACCGTGATTCAAAATTCAAAGGGGCGTTTCCTAATCTACCCCGACAGCGAAGCACCTCATTCTCATCTTCGAACAAATTCAAGTTTGCTTTCAAGTTTTCAAAACCCTTATCTCGTCTAATGTCAGCTTGAACAGCGCAAAACCATCTTACCTTCGCATTCTCGATTTCACTTGTTTCCAAATCTGCCGTAAGCGCTGTTTTCGTTTTATCAATCCACGCCTTCAAGTTATGCGCAAACCGTAGGACGTAAGCGGTTGTCCGATACAGTTTGTTCACATCGCTAAACCTTTCAATAGACATGACGTTAATGATATTGCAACGCTCAGCGTGAACCAAATGCACATTCACATTCAAGGGATTTCCCTTGACTTCTTCAAATTCAATAAACTCATTGTTGGCTTGTTTACAACCCTCGAAACTTTCTTTCTCAGGCCAAAACTCGATTGTTTTTCTCAAATACTCGGGACCCTTCCACCAAAACTCATTATTCGCCAATTTGGAAGCTTTCATACCTCGAGATTATTATTATTATTATTATTAACAATTTCTTTTACGTTGGCAAGATAAAAAAATATATATATAGCTAATAAGCTAATTAACGCCAACAAATAAGTTAAAACTTAATTTACAATTTTTTACTTTAAAGTGAATGAACGGAGCTAAGAGGAGGTCATCTATAAATAGGGCATTGAAAACTCCTACGCATGTTATTGTTCCTCTTGCTAAACAATATCCATGATCGTCTCGAAATCATCAAATACAATAGGCTAATAATAGAATACCCAGACTCCTTCCGCGCGGGGCATTTATATCCGTTGATTCTCTTTAAAACCTACAAAAACCCTAAATCTTTAATGAAAACTTTGCACAATCTGCAGATGCAAGTATTTCCATGCCATAATTTTATTTTTCGCTTGAATTCAAATAATGTGTTGGAATCTTTAATTTCCTTTGGCAACGAGGACCACAAAAGGTGACCTCTGTACTGAATATTTTCTATTCCGTATGTTGTTGTCTTTATATTCGGCAACTGCAAATGATTCTCACTTCTCAAACTGTAGTGAATATTTCTCTCAGTAAAAATGTTTTTCATAAATGTTGGATTTAGATTGTTTTTTGTTTTGAATATTTCAAGCATTAGCAATTGCAGATTGTGCTGATGAATGGTAACATATTTTTTCTTCAACTTTTCTAGCTCTGATATACTATCTCTGCATACCAATCGCAGTGCTCTTTCGTGAATGCGATTTAATTTTGAATTAGTTGACCTATCATTAAACATCCATACAAGTGGGCAATAATTGAATTGTGCCCTGATGAAGGAATTCATTAAAATTTCTGATTTGATAGGATCAATGTAATTAGACAAGCGAGCCAGTGCGTGAAGCTTTTGGTTAGCCTTTTTATATAAATCTTCAACATGTTTTTTGAAACTTAATTTCTTATCAAAAGTCACACCTAGCAGCTTTTCATAATCACTTTCCTTAATTCTTGAATTTCCAATTGTGACCGTTGTTTCGGTGCTTTTATCACCAAATATCATCAGGTGGCACTTATCATTATTTAGCTTCAAAAAGTTGTCAGAAAACCATTTTACTATCACAGAGCTGTCTGCTTCTAATTGTCTAACAATAGTATCAAGATCCGCATGGCATGCAAAGATTGTGGTATCATCAGCATAGTTACATATCTTTGTGTGATATGCAAAAAAGAAGATATCATTTATGAAGATGTTAAATAGCAAAGGCCCCAGGACCGACCCTTGCGGTACTCCAACTTTAATTTCTTTCCAGTCACTAAAATAGCTGTTGATCTTTACTCTCTGTTGTCTTTTTGATAAATAGCTTCTTATGAGTTGAAGGGCGTCCAGATCAAGTCCATAGGCACTCAGTTTTGCTATTAAAAGCTCGTGGTTTACACAATCAAAAGCCTTTGAAAGATCCATGAACACTGCCCCTGCAAGTCCCTTGTTATCAATGCTGTTCTTACAATATTGCAAAAAGTTTAACAAAACATGCTGCGTGTTGTACCCTTGTCTAAACCCTCCTAATAGTGGTGAAAAAAAGCGTGCAGTAAATTCAGACAATTGTCTATGCATTAGTCGCTCAAATATTTTCGTGATTGTAGGAAGGAGACTAATTGGTCTATAATTCTTTTTGCTCATATTATCATCTTTTTTGAAGAGCGAAGAAACATCAGCATTTTTTAGATCATCTGGGAAGCGGCTTTCCTCAACAAGTTTATTGAAAAGCTCTGCAAGTGGAAAACAAAACAGATCTGCGTTAGACTTTAATATTCTTGCAGGGATTGCTTCCTGTGGGGAAGCCTTCTTGGGATCTAAATTTTGCAACTGTTCTTGCATTTCTTCGACTGTGATCTTCCTGAAGGAGAAATTTATGGTGCTTTTGACAGACGACTTTATTTTAAGGATACTGGGGTGTGACTGAAAACGTTTTATCATTGTTAAGCAGGGATTTTCTTCGTGAACATTCAAAGGCTCTTGATCGTCTTCATTAGCTATACACAAAGTTTCCGTTATATTTACAAAATAGTCATTTAAAATTTCAGCAACAACGAGACAAAATGTCCGCGGGGTTCAATTTCGTTGGGCAATATCGCCACTGAGATGGAGGCACTAATTTTCGAATTTCATTCACGCGATTTTGAACAAACGCTTTCAAAACTTTATTTTCACTCGAAATCCACCAAAGAGTGATTTGCGAATCAGACCAGCAGTAACAATTCTTAATCTCCAGAGCTGGTTCTAATGCTTCCCTCACACTTTTCATCAAACGAGGCAAAATCAACGCTGCTAGCAGCTCTAAACGGGGAATCGTTTCACCCCCAATTGGCGCAATCCTTGTTTTCGATGATACTACAAGAGATGAAGTTATTTGTCCGGATTTCAAATGACAAACAACATAAACGCAAGCTCCATAACTCGCTTTTGACGCATCACAAAAGCCGTGTAATTCAATAAAATCGATATCAGACTGCGCAATATTTCTTCCTATACTAGCAATAGTTACTACTAGGTGCCCCACACCAAATATCTCTAGCAGGTATGGTAAACACTAAAAGGTAGATCAGTGTTGCAGTTTTCACATAGTGATTCCCATATCCATTCTGTACAGGCTAAATATTTGACACTTGTGCATAAAATCTGCCACAGCATGTATTCACAGAAAGCATAGGGCTCGAATCTTTGCAACATAACTCATTAACCACGTTAGTGTTTGGCATATAACTGATTGACTAAACAAGTAAATAAAGTAAAATATAAGCACTTTGATGCGAATTGAAATAAGCACGACGTTTTGAGCATAGCCCGTTATCAAGTTAACTGATTGACTGTGCGATAACAAAAAATAATCTTGAAAAAATAAAGAGAAAAGATTGAAGTTTGCCTTCTGGCATTAGATTCTTCAAAGCCGACTTTTCATTGCATTGTTGCCAAATGAAGAAAGAAGAGCATAAGAATCAGTCCATAACAAGAGTAGACTTGCTCCAAGTCTATTCAGCGGACCATCAATAGTAAATCAACAATAAAATAATATAATTTCTACTGCGGGGGCGTAAACTGCTAAGGTGCCGCTGCGAAGGAGAAATGAGAACGAAACTGTATTTCGCAGCATCACCTTAGTAGCTTACGCCCCCGCAAAAGAAATTATATTATTTTACTATTGATTTACTATTGATGGTCCGCTGAATAGACTTGGAGCAAGTCTATAACAAGAGAAGAAAATGCCTCAAAAGCATCAAAAACCAAATTAAATCTGCTAATTTAGTGAATTAGAATTGTTACAAAAGTATCGCTGGTTACTCTAAATGATAGCAGTTCATAAAATGTACGAGATGTTTTTAAAAAATCGGTCATGCAAAATTAACTAACTGGCCTAGGCCTTGTTGGCATCAAGGCTCTGTTGCGGTAGTTAGGGGCCAATGCTGTTCCCCTGCTCTGGCATGCTCTGCTGGTCTCCTTCTTTTTACCGTCAAAAATTGCCCACTACTAGCTTTGCCAAAAACCATTTGTTTGTTTTGTTTTGTTGTTGTTATCTCAAACAGTTACTATGGACACCCCGGAGCCTTTTTGGCATGGAAAGAAAGAGAATTTCCTCCTCTGTTGAAAGCCCTTTGTTTCAGATACAATAGTATGCTGAGAGAATACATATTACGTTACGTAAAATGTTAAGCATCATATGGCGTGATATCATCATTATTCTATTCTCCTTTATAATCCAGTTCAGTAAAATACAAACTACAACGAGTGCAGTAAATCTATGCCTTGCGAACCCGATTAAACCTGTTTTGACAGAAACCAATCACATTCCGCCATTCTCAAACGAGCTTGCGTAAAACCTTGTCAATCCTGTATTACGACGAAAAATTCCAAATATGCGAGGATTTGAGATTCGAAGCCCTAGCCAGTGCAGCCTCGTATGCGCGCGGTGGGCTATAAAGCCCCACTTCGGTGTGGGGCAATAATTTCTGTCAACAACAATGCGGCCTACATGCATCAAGTCATTTACGATCGCTTTATAGTCGCTCAAAATAGACTCATCTATCAATGAGTTCCAATCATTAGTTTGTTTGCATAACTTCTGAAACACCAATTTCAAACCATAGAAATAGAAGGACTAGAATGCGTGGTAGGTCACGTGATGCGTAACAACCATGGGGAACCAAAATGGTAGCACCACGTTGGCAAAAAGCCGCGGGAAATCCAAGCTAACAGTGGATCGCAGTGGACTCTCCGAATTCCTCGACAAGTTATTGGGAATTTGTAGCTTTATTTTCAGAGATCGTCCAACTAGTTTGAAAAATGGTTGTCTCTTTCACTGAATATGGCTGCAAAAAGCGTTGGAATCCGGACAAAGAGCTGCGTCCTGGCCAGAAAAACATTTCGTTTCACCAGTAAGTACTAGACTATAGGCCCGTTTCGTGGATGGAGCGAGGATCACAGTCCTTTAGGAAGAGATAACGACTTCTTATTCTGAAGCCGTAGTTCTAGAATTTTGCATTCATTATATATAATTTTTAATATTTCAATATCTGTCAAAGGAGTCACAGTGGCCAAAGTCGGGCCAAAATGAAAGACTGATTTTTAGGCCCATCAACATAACAAATAAAAAGCAATTGAAGAAACTAACTGTTGTGGTCTAAATCCAATCTCTTTTTAAATTTTGCTTTCAAATTTCTTTACGAGTTTCTCAAATATTTACCTCTTGAATTGTAAGCTTCGTCATATTTTGTTGAAAAGGTACCCAAAGTACCTATGAAGATCTCAAAACAACTATCACACCCAAAGCAGGATGATGTCAACACACAATTTTCTTATATTAGAAACCTGGATCAGCTCATAGTGCTAAAAGTTTCATAAATATCCCACATGAAAATGTCTGGTTCTTGGTGTGAAAATGTTCTTAATTTGTTTCTCATTTTTAGCTGCATGAATTGTGATATAGTTTTCACCACTGCCACTCATTTTTTCCTTGACATACAGCATAATGTTCAGCAAGCAAGGAAAAGAGTTGTAGCGTGCTCAATGAAGACATAACTTTCGTGAATATTACTCAAAAATAAAGGGTCAACAACAGTGTTATCAAGATGTTCTTGAATGTTGCTTTTAAAACTTTCCTAGTGCTTCTCAAACACAATTCTGGAGTTTCTTAAATTTCTGGAGTTTCTTAAGACTAGTTTACTACACGGTGCAAACATTTTCGAGTGACCTAGGAAAATTGAGGCTGCAAATCACAAAACGCTCTTAGCATTTTCAATCCAGGTAGCATGGTTTCTCAACCTTTAAAAAGTGAGCATACTGTTTCTTAGGTTCCTTATAAAAAATGAGTGTTGTCCCAGTAAAGACACTTTTTTGTATTCTTCCAGAGCAGATTATCATTGCTAACTGATGGAGTTATTGATACTGAAGTTTGTTTTGGCCAAACCCTTACAGTTTCATATCTTCTCTGAGATCATAGAGAAATTTCCATGAAAAACCTCAGGCACACAGAGTAAACACGGCAAAAGTTTTATATACTTTTCACTCTTTCCAGGGATTTAAATAATATTAAGCAGAATTCCAAGATAAACAAAACTTAAGATTCAAAATTGCAGACACAATTCAAAACTACTGTTATTTCAACTTTCAATATCTCACTGATTTAACTCTGCTATAAAAGATCGATCAGTAAATAGCTAAATTACAGTGCATCACAACAACTGGCATCAATTAGCATAACAACAAATTTGTGAGAACCATTTCCTCCCTTTGATTACAGCTGACCTCCTTCTATGCCAAAGTCTGATTCTCTAGTTAAAAATATTCACAAAAAGATGCTGTCTACTATGTATCTAGTGTCCAGAACATCTTTAAGAAACCAAGTCCAAAGATATAGATCACTCTTAAAAGATTGTCTAATCCTGCTCCTCCTGAAACTTCTCCTGCCTTGGATCCAGAACATGTAAAATCAGACCACACATTTGCATCAAAGATTTTACCTAAAAAAAGAAAGCAAATTATAAGGAAACGCTCAAGAAAACATTACAAATAGATATACTTAGGCTCAAAAACCTTAAGAAGGGGAATTTATCCCAACTTTACAGTTGAAACTTCACTTTACAGTTGAAACAAATTCTCCGCAGAAAAAGACATTACTTGCAGATAACTATGCCCAAATTGCTACAGCACAGTTTAGGAAAGGGGCAAGAATTGCAATGAATTGTCTGGCTTAAAATGTACTCTGAGGAAGTGAATAAATTTGCCACTTTCCCTTCATTTTATAGCTCAAGGGCATATGAATTTGCAAGGAAGTCCCTGATTTTGCCCCATACAGCAACAATAAGATCTTGGTCTGTAAATATTTAATGTGAGCCAGGAAAAAGAAATCACTACGGACCAAGAAGATTGTTTATTGACGCTAGACGACATGTTAATTGAAGAGCAACACACAATGTAACAAAAAATAACCAAATTTGTGGAAATGCTCACATCCCACTCTTAAAGCTGAAGCCCACGTCAAAGTTGCCACCAGTACTTTTCTGTGTTACTTCCAAAAACCAGCAAAACCATGGTATGTTCCCCTTGCACACAGCTAGACAAATAGTGAGGGGACATTCGAAAGCCGTTGACTTATGAAAACATATCCTGTTTCCCAGGGAAAGAGCACAGGTTTTTGCAGTCTAATTGAGGTTGCCTCAAACATATACTGTATCAGATCTTGTTGCAAGAAAATCTAAATCAAAGTGCATCCAGTGGCAACTTCATCACTAAACTAAAGTTAGAGTTGCAGTTCTTCACCTTTCATCCTCATCTTGATTGCCGTTGCGTTTTTTATGCTTCAAACTGACAGAATTGTTTACTTGGATCATTACTGGAGGGTAATTTGAAAATTTTTGAGTTATCAAATTAAAACTTTCGACTGTTGTTGCCACTGACAAACCACAAATGTTGGTAGATTAAGCATGTAGGGCCTAAAGTTTGTTGGTAGGTCTACAGCCTTACAACGCAAAAATTTCGTCAATTCTCTCTTTCCGTTGAAGCTTAAACTTCAGTCTAAAGATGTAAATGATCAGAGATGAAATGTAGATTGCAATGAAAACACGTTTCATATGTTAAAAACATAAATATTGGCAGGTATGTTGCCTTTAAAGCACGTGAATTAACTTACAGTGGGCTGATCTGACAAACTTCGGCCTAAGTTGCTACGATCTAAGGTCGATATCAATGACTAAAGCGACCAAAAGGGGCACATAATTGATCAAAATTAAATGCCTGTGGCACTACTTACTTTAAGATGATTCGTTCTCGATATTT
Source organism: Aurelia coerulea (assembly GCA_039566865.1). Classification (NCBI taxonomy): domain Eukaryota; kingdom Metazoa; phylum Cnidaria; class Scyphozoa; order Semaeostomeae; family Ulmaridae; genus Aurelia; species Aurelia coerulea. Next base: position 11,567,011 of record CM076958.1, on the reverse strand, counting down.
CGTTGCCTTTTCTGCAAGCCAGCAGCACCAAAACAGAAGAGCGGTGTAGGTCTTCCCACTGCGGGTCCTTTGTTTATCCAAATCTTTTGCCAACGTGGTGCTACCATCTTTGCTCTCCATGCGTATTACGCACCAAACAAAAGCGAAACAATAGACCGCGCATTCTAGTCCTTTTATTTCTATGGACTTCGAGTTCCAAATCATGCCCAAAACCTTACTCTCCTCAGGCTTCTCGGACTCATTTTTCAACAAAGACGTGTCCGATAACTTTTCTTCGGCCAGTCTCGCTTTTTCCTGGGGGCCAACCTCATTTTCAAATCGCTCAATTTTCGCCAAAACTTCGTCAGAATTCGAATGCCATTTTCGCATGTTGAAACCCCCTTGTCTGAATCGATCCTTCAATTTTTGGTAGAGAGCTAACGCACTTTCTTCACTCTCTTCTCCCCCAACAAAATCATCACAATAGAGGGAATTTTTCACGCTCTTGACAAACTCTTTATCATTTTCAAATTTCGAAATGTGATGTTGCACAACTGCGTTCAAACAAAACGGACTGCAGACAGCCCCGAAACAAACCCTCGCTATCCGGTAAACAACAACTTTTGGATCTTTCGACTGAACATCATCTACCCACAAAAAACGCATAGTATCCCTGTGTTCTGGCGCAACAGAAATATTCAAGAAAGCCTTTTCAATATCTCCAATTAATACCACATTCTTTGCTCTGAACCTCAATAAAATATCGTATAAAAGCGGCAATAATGAAGGACCAGAGTCTAAACAATCATTAAGGCTAGGCCCATTGTTTTTAGCCGAAGCATCAAACATGATTCTTAATTTTGTTGTTTCCTTGTCTGGCCTAAGAACTTCTCTGTGTGGAAGATACGATACCTTGCCTAACTCAACTTCGGCACTTTCATCGACCCTTTCAACTATTCCCTTTTCTAACTGATCTTTGATTATCTCCTGGTATTGCTCAGCAATCTCTTTGTTTTGCTGTAATCGATTTACAAGTGAAAACAGCCTTCTCTTCGCAAGGGAATAGTTGTCCGGGAGAATCGGGTGTCCGTCTTTAAAAGGCAACTTAACTTCATATCTGTTATCTACAAACTCAATTTCATCAACAAATTTCTCATGCAAACATTGATCTTCATTTCCTTTTATGCCTATAGCCTCATTTTCCCAAAATCTTTTCACTTCATTCACAATCGCAAAGTTTTCTTTATCAACAACAACAGTATCAATTCTCATAACATGTGAATCAGAATCAGAACTTACCATATCTGTGGGCCCCGACAGCACCCACCCTAACTTCGTCTCCATCGCGACCGGACCGGGTTTCTTTCCTTGAACAATACGTCCGGTGATAAATCTCCAATAAAAATCTGCGCCGACCAAAATGTCCACATTCCTATCAACGTTCAATTCGTCCTCTTCTACAAAATCCGCTAAATCTAACCCACGCAAATGGTCATAATGTTTCACCGCTCTCGAAATCACTTGGTTGCTAATCGGCGTACAAATCACAGGTACAACATATGCTTCCATCGCAGACTCTTCTCCATTTTTGCAACCAGGGGCGTAACTAGACCAATAATTTCGGAGGGGTGGAAAAGGTTTTTGCCCTGCAAAAGTGAGTGGTGCCCTGCAGACCTCGAGGCAAACGTTCGTCTATTGGTTGCTATTTAACCCTATCTGACCTGGGTGATTTGAAACACTCAATGCCTGGGGGGGGGGGCGGATTCCGCCCCCCCTGTTTATCTCTGTTGTCATAAGAGATATGGCAGCCAAACTTGGCACAAAGGTAGTTCATTATGTAAACAATGAAAATTTGAAATCATAATCCAATTAGCGATGTTGTTGTTGTTGCTAGAGCATGATGATCATTATGATGTCATATGACGTCATATAAATGAAAGGTTGCTAAAAGGTCATGAAACTTTATTTTTCATAAAGAAATGAAAGATATAGATCAAAATATATATAAATTCTTAATTTAGACTTAATTGGACCAATTAAACATGATTAAAAGAGATACAAAGTATGTTTTTCACAGAGTGCAGTATGAAAAATTGGTAACCATGGAAACAAGGCTAAAAATAGAATGTCCAAATTGTTGCAATTTAATTGCTCTATGATACAAAGTTAAACTTACGAAGTATCAGAGGCCTGCTGCATGTGTGGAAAACGGTGTAAACAAAAATGTACTAGGGGGGGCGGAATCCGCCCCCCCCCAGGTCAGATAGGGTTAAGGCTTTACCAATGTAAATTTGTCATTTAAGGATGAGTCTCTAAGCAATAGCAACAGAAACAAAATTTGAAACTTAACTGCTGTGCAATATCTATTTGTCTATACTGGACATGAATTATTAGATGTCAGTTTTGATTTGGCTCTGTAATAAAGTTTACATCTCGCATCATATATGAGGAGCGGTGAGGGACGAGGGGGATGAGGAGGATGAGGGGCGCTATTCTCGCCAAAAAAGGGGTGCCAAGCTGAGGAAAGGGCAGTTGCCCCCATTTGCCCCCCCCCCCTAAATCCGCCATTGATGGGTAGGAGGAAAATAGCTTGCAAATGTCTTCAACCGTTTGCTTGCTTGGCCTCTTCATTGGTGGCAGAGGCACGCTTTCATATTTTCAGAACTCCGCAATAAGAGAATCAAGGACCAAGCACATTTCCTTCCTGTAAAATTCTTGGCACAACAACACAGCCGTTGTTGCTAGATTTTCGTCAATTCGTATGGGTGGACTTCTCACTCTGTAGTGACGTTGGTATTCTGATATTGGATCGATTTCTTGCTTTTCAGCAAAAGCAACCATATAATCCAGCTGCACATTCATTGCCGTTTCGTCATTTCACATTTCCTCCAGATTCTCTACAGTAGCATCAATGAGCTTTAACTTTTATTTTGATTTCCAATTCTACTACATCTGCATTCACTACTTCATCAATCGTTCTTGGGATAGATTCATAGCTTCGCCAGACTGAATCAATTGATTGTGCGCAAGAGAGACTTTTTTGAGAAGTTTCTCAGCTTCATGGAATTCTCGACCTCTTTGGTGGCATTTGCAAAACCTCTATGTTGTTGTTTACAGCTTTCACTAAGAAATACGTGAAGATCTTCCAGTTCTGCATGCATGGAGGTTACAACGACGCCCCACTTGCAGCAGTACTCGTTAAAGGTATTGGATCGAGGCTTCTGGCAAGAAATGTAAGGTACCGATCTGCCCAACATGTCCTGTAAGCAACGCTGAGTACCGTTGATCCGCCCAGACATTGATGAAGCGAAATCATAGATTTGGAGAGATAAACCATCAATACCAATGCCGTTATCCTCAAGTGAAGCAAGAACAGCGTTGGTAGTGTCTTTTCCATGCTTATCAATGCATTCTTTCATTTTAATAACTCTCTCACGCGAAGCTCCGTCATTGGCAACGAACCTTGAGGCTACAATCAATTCATCTTAGTGCCCTTTCTATTTTCAGCAAGTGCCCCTTTGGCCTAATGAAAAAAATGACGTGTTGTGCCCCCCCCCCCCCCCCAGTTTGAGATGCTTCCTACGTTCCTGATCGGCAGACACAGAGTGGATTCCTGGCGCAGCAATTTCAGTTTTTATCCTGCTTCGGACATCCTCAGCAAGCAAATACACCAACTCATTTTGAGATCCTGCGTTGCTGTATTTAGTGCTGTAAGGCTTCAAACGTTTGCGTTCGAGCCATTCCTTCTGTGTAGGACAATGCCTGAACCTTAGATTGATCAGCTGAGCAAAGTTGTCACGAAAGACAGCGATTGCCTCGAAATGGTTCTTGCCACATAAAAAAGGATTGGTTAATATAGTTAAATGAGTGCTGCACACAGCATCTTTGAAAAGACCTTCTCTATACCAAGCCGGGGATGTCAGTCACTACAACTAACCGGCAGTTATGTGCCCCTAATATGGGTGGGTTTTGCCAGGGGAAATTTGCGTTTGAAAAAATTCCAAAATTGACAACTGATTGCAAATTTTAAGACAGCTTACTTAGCTTAGATTGATCAGCTTAGCACGACTGCAAGACTTGTTACGCGGCTGATTCACTGTAATAAAATTCTCCTTGGTGCCCTGCAAAATCTTCGATTGCCCTGCGAAATCCACAATATTTGAGATTGGGGGGGTGTCACACCCCTCCATACCCCCCCTCAATTTTCGCCCCTGTTTGCAACCAACGGAAAGTTGCACGATCTCACAATCACGAACCTTGGGCGATTCGTCTCCAAACGTCTTGATCAGCAGTTTATCTCTTCCAATAACTGGAAGACCCAACGCATTCTTTGCATCTACTGTCACATAACTCTTCTGACTGCCAGAATCGAACACAAATCTTAATCTTCTCCCTCTCGCTTTTCCAGGGGCTTTTACGTCTGCCCGCGCGGTCTGCAGTAGAACGGAATTTCTTGCGCTCACGTGCATATTCGTTGTTGACGTACTCTCAGGCACTTTTGCTTCCACGCTGCTTCTCTTTTGATCAGCTTCATTACCTCTTTCACTTGTTCCTGCTTTGGAATAGCACTCACATATAGTCGAATGATGTCTTTTATTGCATTTCAGGCATGTCATGTTTGAATGACAGTTCCGCGCCAGATGATTAGCGCGTAAGCAGATGAAGCAGCGGTTCTTTTGCGTCAAAATCTTCCTTCGCACGATATGATCTGTGACAGTGGTACACAAATGAGACTTGTGATCTCCATCGCAATAGGCACATTTGATAACAAACTTTCTATCATATGCTTGGCTTCCAGTGTATAACGTTGCTGCGGTAGCTTGTTGATTTCGATACGTGAATCTGGTTCTCGTCGCGTCTTGGGGGGCGGTGGCTGGCTTGTTTTTCTCTACGCTAACTTGGCTCAAAACACATTTCTCTCTAACAAGGAGCTCTTCGTGGAATATTTCCAACAAATATCGTAAATCACACGAACCTTTCAGTTTACGTGTTATCATAACTTGCAGTTCACTCGGCAACTTCTTCAATATTTCAGGCGACATGACTCGCTCATATCCTCCGCTATGCAAACCAAGCGCACCCAAACTCCTGACGTTCACTTCCAACTTGTCGTACAGTTCTCTCAACTTCTTAACATCGCTCATGACATCAACTGCAGGGCAATGAAGCAACGCATCCATATGATTCCCTATGATAACTGAAACGTCTCCGAATTCGTAACTTTCAGCCCCGCAACGGCAAGTGCTGCTGGGCCTACCAAATAACTCTTCAAATAACTAAACTTCATCACGTCTTCCATCTCTTCGTCTGAATCAATTGCAGCTTTAAACGTCTCCCAGAAAGACGGCCATTCTGTCGGATTGCCCGAAAATTTGTCCAAAGTCAAGGTTGGCAATTTCATCGTTTTCACTTTCCGCGCGCTACCAATAGATTCACGACGCGGCTCACGTTGCCCTTCTTCGGGTTTCAATAATACTCTCAATTTCGATTCGATTTGCGTTAAACAGTACTGTATCTCACCAGAAAACTGCTTGCACTCCAATATTTCATCCTCAAACTTATCCTCGCTGGTTAAGTCCAGAATTCGCTCTTTTTCAGACTCTCTGATTCTTGGCACAAAAGTTCCTTGTTTGTTTTCAATTTGTCGACATCTTGTTCCGCTCCTGCCAAGATCTTCGCCGTATCAGTTATCGTCTTCTTCACGTAACGACGGCTAGCGCTACGTCCTGTGACCAATTTCTTCAAATCCTCCATTCTATTAAACGATTCAGGCTCTTCCTGAAACGATCACTCCAATTCTCAATATTCCGGGTCAAACGGCACCATGTAGTATTTTCAAGTACGCCTCGTTGCGTCTCTCTCCAAGCTCAAATTGACCATAGCTCCAACTCTAGAGTCTAGACTACTAACTACAAAACGTCAAAACTAATTATTAATCTACATACTCGGTCCAGTCCTCAGCTTTTTCCACAGAGGGGCAAAATAAAAATTAAACAGCACCCAATGGTCACATACCTAGGATGCGTTCTGGATGAGAATCTCTCTGGGGAATCAATGGCAATTAAAACGCTTGGGAAAATAAATGGCAAACTGAAATTTCTGTGTAGAAAACAAAGCTTTCTGGATAACTCCCTTCGCAGATTGCTTTTAAAAGCTCTTATTCAACCCCACTTTGATTATGCATGCACCTCATGGTTCCCGATCTTGAATAAGAGGCTGTCCGAAAAAATCCAATCAGCTCAGAACAAATGCATTCGTTTCTATTTGAATTTAGAAAACACAGCACATGTTGGGGCTACAAAATTTAAGGCTACAAATTGGCTCCCCACATACATGTGTAAACATAATGAAATTCTTCAAAGGAACGGCTCCAGCATATACTGACGAAATATTCCACCCAATCGACCAAAGCCGAGTGACACGAAGGTCTAAGTTAACATTAAACCTTCTATTTCGCAAAAGTAACACTGGCCAAAAATGGCTGTGGTACTTGGGGTCAAAAATATGGAACAGCCTTTCTCCTGATTTAAAATCCACAAACAATATCAACTCGTTCGAACACAAGATCAAAGATAATTTTTTCCAAAATATACAGAGAGAAGAAAACGACATATATGCGTTCTACTAAAACCACGTGTCCTCTCTCACGTTCATGATTCGGCCTTACTAATTTATGCTTCATCCAAAAGCACATTAACATCTAGTGTTTATTCTTTTTTTCTTGCAACCACCTCTAAGGGAACCATTATGGAAATAAGATCAACTCGACCTTTTAATGCTATCCCTGCCACTATAATTAGGGATGATTTTTAAATGGGAGATGAGGTGCGTTTCAATAGGACACATATACGTTGTTTTCTTCTCTCTGTATCTTTTGGAAAAAAAATTCCTTTATCTTGTGTTTCAACGAGTTTATATTGTTCGTAGTTTTCCTTTCGTGGTAAATTCAAACAAATATTCAAACAATGTATGTTTGCCAAACATACATACCTTGATGCACTTTCTCGTTCCAATATCTCCTTCCTCAGCATAACAAAATCAACAACACTTCCTGCTATCTCGCAATCTCCAATTCTGACATCATCACAATATATGCAATGCTTCCAAAGTGAAGTCAACTCAGCCATGGATGGTTGATCATATATGGAAACCCAAACAGAGCCAAAACATTGAAAATAATCACATAAATTGAAATATGATAGCCGCCAAAGCTCCAAGCGAACTTTTTTCAATTTTTCCATCAAGCAATTATTTTCAGCCAATTTGATAAATTTATCAACGTTTGCTTCGTCAATCCATGAATCACAACGAAACACATTGAGATCATTTCTCTCGATTGCGAGTTCAATAACATTGTCAATAACATGGCTGACATGATCATGATCAGTGTATTTACAAAAGCAATTAAAATATTCATTTACGCATGCTAAGCTTCTTTGTACACGAATCTTCACATTCCTTACATTATCCTTCAATCCATCTAGTGCGTTTAATAAAAACGACCCGTGGCGCTCCTCTGTTTTCTTCAAGCAACTCTCGACGAAAATTTTTGTCATCGAATCTTCATTTTCATTTTTAATTTCCAATTTGCTTCCGTGAAAGCCACTCAAGAATGTTAAAATTTCAAAGTAACTATTTTTGATCAAATATTCAGGTGTGATTTCATTAACATAACAAAAGAGGCTTGCAAAAAACTCCTGCAAAGTTAAATGCAAGAATTGGTATGTGGTTTGTTTTTGAGCTCCGGGAACCTTAACACAAAAAACCCTAAACGCTTTATCTTTTTCTATTTCTGCTAGATTGAACTGTTTCTTTTTGAAGCGAATCTTGTTGTTTTTAATTAAATCATATGAGATTTCCGCAATCTTTGCTATCAACAAAGCGAATTGAAGGAATATGTCTTCTGCCGTCATATCTTCTCTGTCTTCTTTGTTCACGTGTTCATTCAAAAATATAGAAAGCAGCCAGATGTAGAGCTCCGTTACACTGCTAATTGCCTGTCCCTCAGTCATCAATGACACGCAACATAACGTATTAAGATATTGAGGTACTCGCAACGTAGACTGTATGTTGGCTGAGGAATCTCGTGTTGCATTAATCTTTGCTAACTTCTCATCATCGTCTTCTGCAAACATTTTGATATAATCATCAATCGATTTCTCAGACAGACCAAATACTTCAAATGTTTGGTGGACTTCCCTTCGTAGAATCCCTAGCACATGAGGTCTCCCAGTTAAGATAACCTTCGAATGGCTGAATTTATTAGAGTGAAGCAATTTGTGTATGTTCGAATTTGGCGTTTGCAGTTCGTGTTGCAAATTCTCGATTTCGTCTAAACCATCAATTACAAACAATATTTCCTTCGACTCTGGTTTTTCCCTATCGAGAAAGTATTCATCTGCGAGAAATTTGTCGAGATCTTCAATTGCAGTAAGTTTTCGGCATTCAATCAAAACGCAGTAGGCAAATTGTGTGAATAATTCATCGTTATTCGCCCATTTAAAAGCAATTTGCTTTGTGAGGACCGACTTACCAATCCCTGCTACGCCTATGATGAGGGTGATTCTCTTACTCAGCAAATCAGCCAATTCAACACTTTCCATAGACTGCAACCTAAGATCGAATTCTTCTCGTTCATTTATCGCATCTTTTACTGTGATGGGTTCAGCAATTGCCAGCTCGACAGTAAACTTTGCAATGTCTCTTTTCCCGGACTGTATTCCTTCAGCAGTTAACTCCATGGTATTGTAAGTATTGTGATTTTCTTTGTAGCAATCTTTCAACATTTGTGAAGGGTCTGAAGAAAAAGAAAGAGATTTTATTTGCTTGCTAAGAGTTGAGAACACCCCTCGGAGGTGTACTTTGTATATTTGTTCTATGGGGATGTGCTGCTGTTCAGGGTATCATTTTGCCTACTTTGTCTTGCGCCGAGGATCAAGAGAAGGCATTTTTTCTAGAGCCGGCTGTCATAAGACGTCAAAAGGGGGACATTTTGTTAGATCGGGCCTTTGCTCAGTCCAATTTTCATGCTTGGAAGTATGGTTGTCACCAATTTTCTGGATTCGGCTCGTTTGGAAGGAAAAATTCTGGAAACGGGTAAAAAGAATTTCGTGTGCACACCTCCGTACAAGTCAAGTACCCCCTGGGGAGAACATAATATAACCCTTGGTTTGATAGAGAGCTCATCAACAAGGTCTTGAGGAGGATGCTCCTTTGAAGAGAATCGAGAAGCTATTTGAAGGCAAAGAGACTCTTTGTGGGGCTTTTTGTAGATGATTTTGGCTTTTCCATGTATCGCATCATTTAAAATTCATGTCTTGTATTGTGTTGGTGTTCATGTTCTTTCCGATTACTCAAGGTTGGTGTTTATGTTCTTTCCGATTACTCAAGGTTGGTGTTTATGTTCTTTCCGATGACTCAATGTTACTGGTTACTGCATATTTTCGACACTCGTTAGTTATTTGCTCAAGAACTTTTTTTTCCAACTAAGTCCAAACAACATGAATTTTTAACATGAGGAATCATGAATTCCAAAAAGGGTAAGGAAAAGGGACAACCTTTTGTTTCTGGTTATAGTGGTTTTGCTACATGGGTTTCGCAACCACCCGTTTTCAAAACCTCCATTTTCTGTAACAAGTGCCGATAAAGAACTGATTTTTTACTAAATGGGTGTATTTTATGATGTATTTAGCACCACAAAATCGTCAAAATCTTGCCTTCGGTAAATGTTCAGGACTTTTTATCTTGAGACTGCTTTTTGCCCCACCCATCATAATATATAAAGTATCCGAACCTTTCAATTTCTGTGCAATATCATTCTGTGCTCTAATTGCGCCTACAATGCAAGGATACATGCAAGTTAGTAGGTCTTGATATGATAGCGTTGAGCTGCAGTGATAGGAAGCACCTGTAGAAACTTATAACGCAATTAAGAACATCGCATAATAGGTGAATTTCATAAATTTGCACAAGTGAGAAATATGTATCCACTGTTTGAAAAATCGTACAGTACTTCCTATGCAACCAATTTGTAAAATTTTAATTCCATCATCTATTTTCTTTATATTCCAATAAAAAGTTACAATATCTATTGCGAGCTACACTACACTACTTACAGAATTACTCTACAAGACTACTACAACGAAACCCCAAGGAGAAAAACGCAATGTCTACACCGAAGCCATTAACGAGGGGTACTTCGGGGTTTGCGGTATTGCGGTATAGTGGGTAAATTTTGTGCGGTATTGCGGTAATGACGGAAAAAACTTGCGGTATTGCGGTATCGAACTTTCACAGCGCAGTATGCGGTATTGTACGAAAATTAACATCCAAATTTCCTGTAATACCATTTTCCTGTTTAGGAACGATGCATCTTGGAGACGAATTGATATAGAGGAAAGAAAAACGAAGGAGAGGGAAGTCCCATATCTATGTCTCTCTCTCTGTGCCTGTTCCACCTGCTCAACCTTGAGAAAGGTACCTGCGGAGGAGAGCACGCAACATTTTTATCTGAAGAAAAAGAATCAAATATTTGCACGAATCAAAACTTTAAATGTGGGAAAATCACCCCTGTTTTCAAATCAGGCAATCTGACAATGTTGGACAACTATACACTATCATGGTAATTCCTCCTCTATCAAAAGTTATCGAGAAGATCATTTACAATCAAACATCCCAGTACCTTGAATCGAATGGCCTATTTTGCCCACATCAGTTTGGGTTTAGACAAGGGAGATCCACGCAACATGCAGTTACCTTACTGTCAGAAAGGTTACACAGAACATTGATAAAGGGCTATGTAGTGGTGCTGTCTATATTGACCTCCGTCAAGCCTTCGACACAGTACGTCATGTAACCTTGCTGGAAAAATTACCAGGTATGGATGATGTGGAATTACAATGGATGGGTGATTATCTCTTTGATAGAAAACAAAGAGCAATTTTTGATAACACCAGCTCATGTGAAGAAACTGTTACATGTGGTGTCCCACAAGGATCCATCCTGGGGCCGCTTCTTTTTAGGCTGATAATCAACGACATCGTTCCATATTCCGCTCACTGATGCTGACAATACTGTTTAATATTGTGCACGAAAGAACTCACAGATGAAATAGAACATTTACTTAACAGTGCACTGCAAACAGTTGCAGACTGGTTTAATGAAAATAGCTTGTTCATTAAAAAAGGAAAAACTGAATTTTGCTATATGGATCACATCAAAAGTTGTCCAAACAGCCAAAGGTGGACATCAAAATCTACAATCAAACTATTCATGAGACCAAATCATACAAGTACATTGGTGCAGATTTGGATAACCATCTGAACCTACATCAACATTTTGAAAATGTGTGCAAAAAAGCATCCACCAGAGTAAATCTTTTATCTTGTATTCGCGAAAAAGTCAGCCGTTATGGAGCAGAATCGATATACATAACAATGATACGATACGGCCACTACTGTTGTACTGCTACCCACTACAGCTTTCCCTACCCCAAGGAACAGTAAACAAGCTACAGTATATACAAAATAGAGCAGCCAGAATTTTCAACCCAAGAGCAAATATAACGTCATGGGACAGCAAAGACCTGAATGGAACTGAATGGTCACTTCAAAAGATCTCAGCATGAAATTAACACTCTTGTGTTGTTTTACTGAAAATGCGCACTGAAACTGGAAAAAAATCGTTTGCATACCAGGGAGCCCGCATTTTCAACCGACGAAATATCAATCTTGCTATATAAAAAGAAACCAAAACCATCGAAGTCTTTGTAGATGTCCAAGAAAAACATATTTGACTCTAATCACTTCTTATCCTTTAATTGTACATTAAACTATTTTCATTTTATTCTACTTTTTACCTTAATTTCAACTACAACGATTATCAGTAGGTAGGATTACAGGTCCTGGAATGATAACAGATAGTTTTATGCTGAACAAGTCAACCTGTCAAAATATTAGTTATTATTATTATCATTATTATTACTTTTTGTTTTGAAAAGTTTCCTTTCGAACCATGTTGCTTTCGAATACATTTGCACCTTTGACCCGGATATTGAAAGTACCACTGAAGGGTAAACAGTTTAGATCAATGATACGACTATGATATAAGATCTGTTCTATATATTCATAATTTTCTGCCGTCAATGCAGTTTTACTAAAAGCACATCGATGAAATTTTTCCCCATCGTTCTCACATCACTATTTTGTCTGTAAAACATCTAACAACGATCTAAAAGATCAGACTACAAATTTTGATGGAGGAAGGTGGATTTAGTTCGCAATCAAACTGCAACAGACCGGTGTACTGTATTAGTAGCTTTGTTTTTTATTTTTCTTGTGTTTGCGGTATTTTGCTATTTTTTGGTGCGGTATTGCGGTATTTGGTGTCTTTTTTGTGCGGTATTGCGGTATTGGTACCCCCCCCCCGAAGTACCCCTCATTAACATATAGATATATAAGAGAAGAAAGAAAGTAATCAAAATAAAAGACAAGAAAAATACATGACATGAACAAAAAGAACAATTAGAACTACAGAAAATCTACTCATAAATTACTACTAAACGGGCGAGGTGGTGGCATGTAACGAAGTTTTGAATTATCTAAATTAAATCGACTAGTTTTATGGATATACTGCAAAATTAATTGTAATATATTTCTCTTAACGTCATTGGAAAGGTCTTTATCACCATACAATAAAAGCTCCGGAAAAACCTTATTTGAAGGATTAATATATCCAAATGGTCGCAGTAGCGAAAAGATTCCAGCGAGAAGATCACGTCCATCATCTTCCTGAGGTATTAATTGTGAATAAGACCTGATTGCCCAAAGTTAGCTCGACATACAATGTGAAACGAACCTTAGTATTTATCAGTAGAAATTGTTCATGTGTATTTTTCGTAGCTGTACATTTAAATTTAGTTTAGTTACACGTTCTCTATGTCAATGACTGCGGAGTTGTCATGGTCTCTTGCACTCCGTGGTATCGCCCTAGACTGATTACGCTTGAGTCCTAGTAATCGCTACCACCCACCCACCCTCTCGTACATAGTGCGTTAAGTAGTTTGTTTGTAAAAATTTTATATTGAATAAAAAAAAGGTTTTAATTTGATTTTCAAGATTTTATCGTAATTTTTTGTGCATTATGTCCTTAAGAAATTAGGAATTAGCAAGATTCCTATGTCTTGATATGCCCAAAACAACTAAAAATGGGCTGGCTCACAATCACGTGATTTAGACTTTGTGATGCCCAACATTGACGGGGAAGCATAGTTACACTTCAAGAGTTTCCCTATCAGTAGAAAGCAATTCCTGAGCTAAGAGCAACATAATTTCATCATTCAATTTTGAAACCTTGATTAAATAGAGCCAATCACTAAAAGTTTTAGGAAAAGCCAGTGGAAACTAGTTTTCAAGAATTTTTCATTGAACAGTTGAGATTAAGATAATGAAATTTAAATTATGAATGAATTCCCAAAATTACATTCAACCCTCAGTTAAGCAAGAGAGTCGACATTTTTCAAATCAGTGTTATAGTCATTGTACTACGATGTTGCAAATAGTTTTTCTGGCTCACCCGGTACATGCAATGTTCCTCCATTTCCAATTTGAACATTTCCTCCATACACATTTATGTTGGTAACATGACACGGCTTTGAATCTATAAAAGAGACTTCACAAAGTTTGAAAATAGACCTTTGACCCTTTAAGCCTGCTGTTTTGACCAGATCAAAAATTTGTTATGATCATAGATGGGTTTCAGCTTTGGAAAAATCAGTTCATTAAAAATCAGTTCACCAAGACAGCTGATGTCAATGACAGAATATCTAAGAGGAAAGTAACAATCCATACACCCCCTTCAAAGTGTCCTGATAAAAACCAGAAGTTCGCCGGGGACCTGGTGATTTAAAAAGCAATCATATTTCGCAAGCGAGCTTCTATTTCGTACTGAGGAAAGCATAATTTTTAGTGGGAATGTATCTGCGTGGAAATTTCGTAAATTTCATTAACCGGGGTTCGCACAGCTTGCAGCCAAGGTTTCACTTGCGTTCAATGGGGAGATTCAAATCTTGTCTCGGAACAGATCCTTCCTGACTTTTTTACTGAGGAGATCAACGGAGAGATCAGTGACAGAAGCTCTAACAACGATCTTCCCAACCTTTTGAAGACAAATGTATGACAAAATAGCTCGATCCAGACTCTATGCAGAATAGCTAAAAGGTCTATCGTTATCATTGTCTTTATCAAGGGTGATTAAACTGGAGTCACTGCCCAGCGTTATATAATGAGTTTCTTCGCCATGGGATGGAATTTGACAATTAAATCTGCAAATGATTAATTAATGAATAACGTTATCCGTTCACCTCGCTCATTTACTGTGCTTCTTTCTAATGTTGTCTCCAACTCAGCAACTCTTTTTCTTACATCTGATTTTATGCAAAATGGAAAACATTATGATTAACTTTGAGCAAATCGACTGCATACTTTCGAAAGTTGGATATTCTTGCAACTGTTTCAAATAAAATCAAGTGAAAGATGTTCTCTATGATATAGCTCTTGAAAAGGATAAAATGCTACAATTTGTCAACTATCTGCCAAAAATAAAATCCATGTGCCAATCAAATGCCAGCAAAAATGCTAAAGGGACAGCTTAGGCCTATTCAATTTGCAAGAAAAATTTCTTCCCTCTTCGCTTAATCACATTTGGTACGAATACTAATCCGCAGCAATCGTTGACTGATGTTATATCTAGTTTAGGTATATTTTTTGTTAGTTGATGCAACTTCATGATGACTAAAGTTTCAAAAGTCCTTTCTCTGTTTTCGATTAGTACAAACACTAATACAAAGAACTCACTAACAGACATTGGCTAAGAAAATAGCCCAGTTACCTTGTGCATTGCGATCGCTTTCTTTGAAATTTTCGACCAACGCCAATTGTTCCTGTCCGATTTCTATCAAAGAAATAACAGCAGATAATTAGGAACAGAGAGCCTCATTTTTGCAACCTTCGTAAATATAAGAATATGAAAAGGTTCCAAAGCTCATTTCAAGCTGTGCTTAAAATGAAATGAAATGAAATGAACTGAACTGAACTGAACTGAACTGCACTGAACTGAATTGAGTATCGTGTTAGTTTTCCGGCGGACTTCCTACAAGTCTCTCTTTTGGCCCATGAAGGAGAGAAAGGAAAACACGAGAGGCTTTAGCAAGTCCAGTTTTCCTGATAATCATTCACCTTCAACTTGATTTTTGGAGCCTTTCCATATTCTGTTTTCTCTGCTAAATCATCTGCCGTTATCAAACATTTGGTAATAATGAATTAACAATAGACATAAAATATAGACGAGGACTTGTTTTGCTACCTACGAGTGGACCCTTGTTTCAACTAATTGCTACATCCATATAGTTAGTCCAAGAGAAATATCAATCATTATACACAAAGACACATGTGTATGTAACAACTCCTGGCACACAGAATTTAAGTGGCTATAATCGCTACTGAAAAAACCGATCTAGCTTAGCATGGTTCTACCAGGGAGATAAAGTAAGCGGCTTTTCATCCTCAACTAAAAGCGCTAAGTAAACAGATTTATACCATAAAATTATTGCATGTTTGTTTTCCGTAATATCCGGTATGAAACATGATCACTTCTCGACCAGATATGCTACCTATTTTGTGTGCATGGGATGGCTGTGGGGATGTGTCTGCCTCTCTCAGAAGTTCAATGATTTTCAGTCAGCTGATCAGATAACGCTAAAAAGCCCTCCGCATGAGCTAGGAATGCATAAGAACGAGCAAAGAGAGCGCTTATACTTTCTAGTTGAATAGAAGGCCGTTGTTTTCCACCAATGGGTGGCTCTCTTTTGCTTGGGTAATTGGTATCAAAACCGCAAAATCCATTCAACAGGAAATCAAGGCACTTGAAACCGTTAATCTTTAGTTATCAAATTTTCCTCCTAATATAAACAGCGTGTTCCTAGCTAGAAAGACTTTGCTTTAAATTGCTTATAATTCACTGAAAAATAAAAGAAATTCCTTGAAATTATCAGAAGTTGTAGGTAGACGTGTATGCTATCCAATGATCTAAAAATCGAAAGATTGATCGGATAAAACATTTCATCGTCCTGAAGTGGTATAGTAACTTCAATAGAGGAAATATGTAACAATTCAAAAAAAAATTCATAGATCATCAATGTCTGAAATATAGTGGTAAGCAGAAATCTATTGCTTTTCTTGTTATCGATTAGGCTAATTAGTAACACCAGAACCTCAAAACTGGTTGGAACAAAGATGATGCTGCTGTGATTTGGAAAAAAATCAAGACATTAAGAATCCCTACTGCAGAATTGTAGCCAAGTACTTGCATTTTTCCATTCGAGTCATTCAATGAAAACGACGATGCAATTATGCAATAGCTATTGTACAAAGCTTTTTTGTTAGCTTTGACATCTATACTACAGTAAATCCCCGCATATAAGAACCTACTTTTTTGAGAGCTATGCTGAAATAGGTTCTTATTTTAAAGGTACTAAGCCAAATTTCAAGGTACAATGGTTCTTGTTTGAAGAGTGCCTTGCGTAGGCCATTTTAGAACCTTCGCCAACGATTTTCAGCCCTATTATTTGTTTTGGTCAGGTTATAATATGCCTAATAACCAATGCTAAGCTTTCAAACAGCAGGGGAGGAGATTCAAACTTTAGAAGCCCACTGGGACAAAAATGAACTTAATAATGACAATCCAAAATCAACTTTGCTACCCCTGCTAGAAGAACATATTTTTCATCAAACTGAAACAGGTTCTTAATCAAAAGGTGCATAAGTTAGGAAAAACAGCCTCTATGTTCTTATTTTTTTAGGTTCTTATATGCGGGGATTGACTGTAGGGCATGCCATTGAAAAGACTTGAGCAAATCTCATAGCTGGAAAGATGATACAAATGCTGGAACAAATAGCCTCACGAGCCTGAAATCATTATAAAAATGAATAGGATACAATTACGTTACCTTGCATTTCCTCTCTACTTTTTTCTAATGTCTGCTCCAACTCCATCTGTCTCTTTCCAATTCCTTGAAAGAAGTGAAGATGAATAAAAAGTTAACTAGGGAAGAAATCTCTGTGATGAAATTTTCCCAGGGGGCACATATTCCGAAACAATGCAATTTGAGGTCAGCATTGCCTCCTCTAAAGAACCCAAAAATGTCATTTTGACTATATTTGATGCCATGAAACATCATGGTCATAATTTCAGTTTATTTATACCCGAAAATATCACCTTCGGCAATGTTCTGACCCAAACAAATCGGACTTACCTCCCCGTATGTGCATGTACTGAGTGCCCCCCTTGGGGAAATTGTTGACTTCACAAAAAAGCCTTCAAAAACAAACTACTTTGCAAGCTCTGTAATCCTAAATAGAATAAAAACTGAAAAATCATCAACTGACCTTGTTCATTTTCTGTTCTTCCTTTGACACTTTCTTCAAGATTCTTGATTCTCCTCTTTACATCTGAAAAAGAAACAAGACATAAATTGAAGAAATTTAGAGGAGCATCAATATTTTTTGTACGCAAATGTTGACGGTGGCGGTGGCCAATCACATATTCCTTCAAAACCATGGCAAGTAAATCAAAGCGAAAATAGCTAAATGCATCCATCAGACATTACAATCGTATTAATGTACCTTCTTCGATCTCTGCCAACCTTTGGACTTCTTGTTCCGTTGCTTCATGTCTTTTTTCAATCTCTGAATTATAATGAAAATATATAAGATTATAATACATTATTTGGGTTTGTAAATTGCTGCTAAAATATCAATCCTGCAACAAGTGCAACTTGCAAGTGATTTTTCTCTTCAGCGTGGAGTCTAAAGCCGTGGCTTCGCTCAAGAATGTTTCAAAATGGATTTAATGATCTAGCAGCTCTTACTATTCGTAGGAAATGGACCAATGAATGATGTCATTAAAATTACAAGTATTTTTATGAAAAGAAACGAGAACAGGATATGAAACTTTGGAAATTTGATTAAATTTGGATTTATGGACGATATTTACCATGTGCCTCATCTCAAATTCTTCGTGAAATTGTTCAGGTGAAATGAATGATTTTGTGCTTCAATCATGAATATTTTGAAACCACACAAATTTCCACTTTAACAATGATGTAATCAGTAGTGATATGACCCATCAGAACAACGAAGTAACCAAACTTCATCTTACAAAAAATTCATCTATTCCAAGAATTAAAGCATCCAAAAATTCCCGCAAAAAATTTACTGCGCCACTTTGGTGCAGGATTCCAAGTGGGTTCCGAATTTGCTCCGAAGTTCCGATTATTGGGTCTGCGCGCATAAGCAAGGATAACACGTGTTAAAACAGCGTGTCCACGTCATTGCTGTAATGCAGAAATCCTACGGAACTTCTGAAGGTTTTTCATGGGACTTCCCAAATAAGCTTGGATTTGAAGTGGCTGATAACAGCCAGGTAATATCTTTGAATCAATTGAATTGTTCGTGTATTTGACAAGACAGCCAACAAATAATGCATTCCTAGAGTTCATTGAATAAATCAAAGAGATTTTCTTAAATCATTTCAGTTAAATTTTCGTCTCCTCCTCCCACCTCTGTATCATTTTATTTCTTTTCGTAGCTTTAGTTTATGCTGTAGTTTAGTTAATTATTTTCATGTAAATACTTGATGTTATTTGTTAAAGCGACGGGATAGCAATTTATTCTCATTCTCTCTGTGGTATCGTCTTGTACCCATGTTCTGTTATTGTAAAATGTTAAATTGATATATACACAAAGAAAAAAGACAGCCAACAAGATATCCAACAAGATGATTAATTGCTACTCACCCAATTGCTTGATAAACGTAAAAGCTAACCTTTCAAATTTTTCTCCAAATCAGTATAGTACTTGTGATAGCCTTTATTCAACTCAATGGCTGCATCTAGCTGTTCTTGTATTTGTTTGCTCAATGGTGTTACTATCAGCGATTGTTTAACAGATTCTACTTCTTGCAGACCATTTTGCCAATTGAGAATCGTGAAGATTTTTTCAATATCACTGATTACTTTATTGAATTCTGTTGTTGGTATTGAGGCACTTACTCTATGGGCGAAAAAGTCATTCCGTATTTGCCTGAGCTCAGCAAGATTTTCACTCTGGCGAAGAGGCTGTGTTCTATGTGGAGGCGCGCGGCAGCCTGGAATAACAACATCAGTGCTACACAAAACAAAAAGAAGTGCAGTAGAATCCCAATCACATCTGTTGCCCCTTTCAAGCTGCTTCTTCAAGTCTGTGAATGGATATCTGCATTTGAGTTTGCTCGTCAAGAATTGCCCATCAGCAATTGAATCAATCCAAATATTTTGTGGAAACTTTTTGTCCCATTTATCTTTAAAATATTGTCGAAGGTATTTCGGCACGATGGTCAAAATAACTTCTGTAAGCTTGGAGAAGTTTTCTTTGTCGCCTGTCAGGTCCATGTCTGCTCAACTGATCATTTCTGAAAGAAACATTCAATCCAATATTGGTGTACTTTAGTGTCGGAAGAATGGGAAGAATGAGAAGGACGGAAAATAGATATATAATTTGAACTTTACAATTGAGGTCAAGATATGATTGAAGCTCCCGGGGCAGAGTTACTGCAAAGATTCGATCAAAATGGCATCAGATACGAAAACAAAGAAATTTTTTATCCTTTTTCTTTTAACTATTCTGAACAAATATTACTTATTATCTGTATAAATATTACTTATTATCAGTATAATTATTATTAACAGAAGACCTTACATTCACAGCCATTAGTGAAATTAAGTGGAATAGCAAGCGACAATACAACGAAAGCATCGTTGATGAGCAAGTGCGTTGGCCAAGTGAAAGAACAAAACTGACCGCAATCGAAGCCATCATATCATCATAAAGGAGCACTATGGGCAACGTGGACACTTCGCTTTTTAGAAAGGTCGATTTTACTCACTTTGTTGGGGAGATGAGATCGGGTTTGTTCGCGGAAATTAAATGTCCCCCCGTGCATACAGTAGATACGCATGCGTATTAGCAATTTTAACATCGATACGTTGCAGCCCCCGTCTATCATCCACAACAAACCATTACGACTGCTGAACTAATTTGTTGCAACGGCAGATCGGCGAAGCGGTATCCTCGAGTACCTCACACGCCGGCAACCCGAATTCGAATCCCTAAGGGAGTAATTCTTTATTTTATAATTTTTTTCTTCACGTCCCTGCTTGTTCTGCTAGTGCAATCTGGTATGAACATCATATTCTGAGCAAGCAACGGGCTTTAAACCAAAACCAACCCCATGTTTAGGCTAATTGGATAAGAGCAAAGAGGCATCATCGCACCACTTGGACCGACGGGTATTTGTCTCACGACACAGGCACTCTACAGCATACTGTGTCGAGCTGTGTGCTGTTGTTTCCCTGCTTACCCCTGATAGCAACGAGTGAAGATTGCCGTGAAGTGTCGTAATTTTGCGGGAAACTCTCCGTAATTTTTATTTTCCTTGTTATTCCTTGTTAGAACTCTAGTAGTAATTCAAAACCTAACTGTAATACGCATGCGCATCTACCGCAAGAACCAGATAGCTCTGTGAACAAACCACTTACGCTTTTGTTCTACACAATAGAATCGAGACCTCGTCTCCCCAACAATCACCCAAATAGCTTGTGCTTCCATAGCCGTAGGAACCGGGAGCATTAGGGGCACATGCCCCCTCCCCCCTAAGATTTTGCAATAAACAAAGAAGTGCCCTTTTTATTTTGAGAAAACGCCCATTTGAATTAAGGAAAAAAGTGCCCTTAAAGTGTTGTGCCCCCGCCCCCCGTTTGAGATGCCTCCTACGGCCCTGTCTTCTGTGGTCTACTGCTCCTTCCTTCCCTGTCTTTAGGCCTAAAGACGTGAAGGAGACATATAAATTAATTTGATTTAATATCACCTGTTTTTCAGTTTTCAGGTAAATCCTTAGCTGCGGTCAGTCACCTCGTGTGCTACTTTTCTTCGTTTCCTTTCTCGAACACTTTCAGTAACATTCCTTTCTTGATTCAGATCAAAATGTCTGCTGCCTGTGTCAACAAATGGCCAACAGATTCATTGATGTGCTTTGCATGCACACATATTTCTGGGCCATAAAATGCATTGTTACCAGAGGCGGATCCAGGACAAAAACTGACCGGGGCTCATGGGTCATCAATCTATGAAGGGTGTGTCACAGGGCAGGGCGTGGTCATATCATGCAAATTTGTGGCCGCGCCCTATTTTCTGGCATATCAAAATTGAACAATAATACAATAATCTGACTGAAATTCAATGCACGTTTACAGTTAAAATTCGTTACACTAAATCGTTTGCTTCTATTGAGGTCCTTTCCTAAAAACTCCATGTTGACATTGTCGATATACATAAATGTTCTATGGCTAGATCCTCTTCTACTTATCAACACTTCAAGAAACTTTTAGTGTAGCCTATTAGCCCAATTTTTAGTTTGTTATAAAAAACAATTTGTAATAATGTTTTACGTGAAAGTAATCAGCGAATTCACAATAATAAAGATCGCAAAAAATGATATTTATTCAAATGTACTGATTTTCAGTTGGAATCAGGTTGAAAAAGCTACACTAGCTGCTAATAACCCAAGTGCCATGTTACATCTCGCATTGTAGCTGTGCTGTGCATATCTAGGCTGGCGAGCTGCTGCCAAATTTAGAACATTCATTTATCATAGGCACAAGAAAGACAAGGTAGATATGATTCACAATACCTGGCGGGCATCACGTCTTCAGGTGCCCTTGCCATTTCACTCCTTGGAAGCTGCAGTGCAGCAAAATCATCCTCTACGATGTGTTTCTTCCCCGTTTCTTCCCTATTTTCTTGATGAAATTCACCCTCTTTGTGATAAGCGAACCAATTTCATCTAATTTGTTAATTATTTCGCTCTTAGTGAGGGATTTACTTCGAATAATTGTCCCAATTTGTAGGAGCAGCAGCTTCGCGTAAGCCATTTTGTGTTATTTGTACGCCCACTGACTTGCGTAATTTGAATCTCGCACGAAACAGACCCTGTCGCAGCCAGTGATGTCATTTTGACGTCGAGCCCCGGTCAGCCCCGCTTTTTGATTGGTGGATCGTATCGAGCACCGGTGAAGATGACGTTTCAGCACCGGTGAAGAAGCATATTATTGGCTAGATGGCTTTTTCCACATAGATAATATACGGGTCACAGGGGCTCAGGATAAAATGACGTAAAACTATTCAAAAACAACAAGGCTCTCCATTGTTCTTGGAGAAAACATGGTCCGCTTTTTAGCACAGCTTGCCTGCCTAGCAAATCGACCCCGAGGGGCTGGAGGGCCAACAAACATATTTTACGGACGGCTGAAGGTATTATTGCGTTTGATAAACTTTAGTAAACAATATATTGCGATGTAACTCATTGTTTCTCAAAGCAACCATACAATAGATTGAACTTATCAGTGAAAATCTGACCGGGGCTCAAGCCCCTTTCGCCCCGGTCTGGATCCGCCACTGATTGTTACATACTTTTCTAATCGTTTTACAGTGATTGAATCTTTTGTAAATGTTTTGCAAATCATGCACTTCATTTCAATAGAGATTTGAATTTTCATTCTGTAGAATGCAATCCTCCTATGGTGCCATTGAACATTGTAAATTCTGAGTCGAAACAAGGATGTAAAAGAACTGGCTTCCCACGGTTAGAACATTCTCAAAAATCAAGGCCCTTGCAGTAGATTACGCGACTTTTCAATGACACGACTGACGTCAAAGTTTTCAGTTCCCTGAAATTTGGCTGATATTTGATCTTACCGCTAGCAAAGATTTCCTTCATTTAGAAATTCAGTGCATTCTTCTTTTCTTTGCATGCATATGCATGTGTGCCTCGGAGATCCGTTTATTTTTACCAAATGATTAACATGATTGTTTTTCACTGTGTTTTTTGACAGTTTTTCTGAAAATTTTCCAAAATCCCTACGCCCCCCTATATCTCACCTATTTTCCCCGTAGGTTTCCCCTACCACCTACATTTTGCTAAAATCCCCTACCGTAGGGGAATTCCCCTACGAGTGGCAGCCTTGGCAGTAGTACAGTCATGCGTGGATTCAGTGGGGGAGCCGGGCCGGGGGGGGGGCCATGGCCCCCCCAAACTTTAAAAATTTCTCTTAAAAACCATTGTCTTAGAGAAAGAAACGAATGACTTCCTAAAATAACCATGGCACAGCTACACGATAACTCAGCTCAGCTAACTACAAGCCAGTCAAACAAAACTCACAAACTAAAGTGCAATTCATCAAAAAGTATGAAAAGATGCAATTCTGAATAAAAATTTGATTCAGTGGAAATCGAACTTGAAAACCATTTGTTTCATTCACTTTGTCAAATTGTCGCTGCGAGTTAGGATCCTCCAGTGAACTTAGCTGTTGACAATTATTTATGATAGATTTCGCACAAAGACTGATATTTTCTGTTGCGAGAGTTATAAAGTGTCAATCAAATCATTTCAATTTTAAGGTACACAGTTTAGAATACAAGTGAAGCTTGTAGAAACTTGGTGAGCTATGAGAATTCTTATAACTTACTAGTGACTACGATTATGGAATTTACAATTAGACATTTCTTTCACCTAACATTGAAATGCCTCTGATTTGTGAATTTTTGATATACCTCGTTTCTATGCCAGTTTTATTTCCATTGAGGTGGAGCTTATTTCAGCGATCAGCATTCTCAAACTGGTGCTTATGATAAACATTTCATTGGTCCCTCACTTTCCAAATGATGGCGCGTTAGCTTTAGCACAAAATATAAATGCCAGTTTGTATTTGAGGAAAAGCATAATTAAATGATGGGCTAAATGATCTAAGATGAAGCAAAAAGGGCGTTTCCCACGTTTTCCGAGAGTCTGAAGGGCGCGGTCACGAAAAATTTTCCTGGGGGCTACACCCCCAGACCCCCATTTTCCTTCAAATGGCCCTCCCCAAAATCCAATGCTGGATCCGCCCCTGAGTACAGTAGATGGTTTATCCAAATTCTAAAAATAAAGCACGTCTCACATCTCAAAGTTTTAAGAAGTTAAATATTATTACTAGAAACTTTCAAAGAATTGCATCGCGCTGGTAAGTTCGTTGCTTGACATAACTTTAACCTGCTCGTTGCCTGCTAATTGCCAGCTCACTTCGGGTCGAAGATGCTAGAAAACGGAAGGTAGGGGGTCAATTGTAACACTTTTTGGAAAATCAGCCATATCGTCTAAAGATCTAAAAAATGATTAATTCTGCTCTTGAAGGTAAATGATATTGTAGTTGCATCCCTTGGAATAAAATAGACATTAGTTCCCATCACATAGAACCAATTTTTGTAACGATGTCATGGTTTCAAAATCAGTGGTCAAGTGTTACAATTGCCCCGGTAACACGGGGCAATTGTAACAGATGGTTGGGGCAATTGTTACATATCTTCAAAATCATCACAGATGATTATTGCAAGACTCTGCTTTCTCCTTACACAAATTGTAGCACCAGGAGGCAGATTATTCATGGTTTTACAAAGAAAAAATTAAGAATAAGACGTGGTTTTTAATTCTTTGTAAATTTGGGTGCATCAGTTGAAAAAAATTGAATCAATTGAGAGAAAAATTTCTTTCTTCATAAATTTCTACCTTCAACTCTTTAATACTGCATGGATGCACATTCTTCCATCAGATTAGAAAATGAATCAAAACCAAACCAAACCGTCGACCAGCTTGCACTGGGGGCAATTGTAACAGCGTGTTACAATTGCCCCTGACCTGGTCAGCTATCGTTATTTTCCATTTTCACATCTCATAAGCTGTGGAACTTAAAGGACAAGTCCGGGGTTGGTATGATCGATGTATGATACTTTTTTCCACAATTTTTCGCCTTCTACTTGTGAAATTACGTATTCAAATAAGCAATTTGAGCGAAATGACGTCATATCATACAAACGAAAACGAGGGTGTGTGATTGTTTTTTCGCCCCTTTATCGTAGCAATCCTTTTTATCTTGTTCTCATGCCATTTTCAATGCATGAGTACGCGGTAAAGAGGCCAGCAGCAATTAAGAGGCGAAAAAAAATCGCACAGCCTCGTTTTCATTTGCGCGCTATGACGTCACTTCGCTCAAATTGCTTACTTGAATACGTAATTTAACGAGGAGAAGGCGAAAAATAGTGGAACAAAGTATCATACACCATCCATAGCAGTATTATCTTGTATTTTATCATCAATCATACCAACCCCGGACTTGTCCTTTAAAAGTTTCAACGTAGTTTTGATCCTAAATAGATGCCATGTGTGTGATGTGAAAATGAAATTCTTTCGTCAAGAGCAAAATTTTTCATACACAAATTTACAGTGAAAGCACGTATTTACTAGCCTGCGGAAGTTGAGGCTGCACGCAGGCTAGTATTTACTTTCTTACCAAAAAACGTGTTTTTTCCTCCGAAAATCTTGCAAACTTGGCTGAATATTCCTGTATCTCAAGTCGTCTGTAGAGGGTTAGAATGAGCATGTTCTGTGCAAAAATCAGATTTTTTGCACTTTTCTGAAAGGCGTGATAGTCAGTGTTACAATTGCCCCCGTTTTCCCTTTCTGTTTAACGACGGGATTTATTAATTAATTGTCCTAGCCCCGTGGCCTTATTTATTTCAAACATGTATACGTCGTACTTCGAGTCTGAAACCATGAATTTTGCATGTACTCAATGAGGAATTGTATTCATTTTGCTTTTATGAAATGCCAACACTCATGCACAAAGTTCTCGTTAGGCAAGTGAGAATTTGGCAAGCTGGAGAATTCGCTTTTAAATTGCCAGCAGTTAAAAGAAGGATTATTTGAAAGACAAAAACTTCTTTCTTTGCTGATACTTCGAGATGAGTGCCTTGTTCCTCCAGTCCACATGAAAGACAGAAGTGTAGCCAGGAACCCGTAATATCAAATAAATTCAAGAATTACTAAAAAAATCATGATAAATTAATCCAAACAGAATTACAAAAATACCTACTTACTGTTTCTAAGTTATACATTATCAGCGTCTACAATCAAAAGTCAACTAATTAGAGTCGTATATTTCATATAATTTATCGTCTAAATGAAGTCGTAAATCTAGTCGTTGGGATATATCTAGAGGGCACAAGTTGAGGCCTTAAAGGGATTGCAAGCATATAATAGTGGCTCAAGCCAGTTGCGATCAAATTCTAGGCTATCAGATATCCGTATTTCCTGTTGACGGAGATCAATCAGTTAGCCAAATATGCAGGGTGTAAACATTTTGGTGCAGTCATTGACTATAATGGTGCAGTGCAGTGTGCAGTGTAACAAAGAATAATATCAATCTTCCATAGAATGCCATAAAGGCATTGCTCATTTGTATCTGACTTGAACATACGTGTACCGGAAGATAAATTATGGGGGGGGGGGGTGCCCGATAAATAGTACCCTGGGTACCAGATACCAGGGTAGATAAAAAGTCAATTGTTTACGAAACTTTTGCCCGACTTAAGGCGGATCTTACCCAAATCTGGCCGATTGCTGTAAATTCACCTAACGACACTCCCCCAGTCCCCCCACATCCTACGCCTATGGACTTGAATGCAGTCCTAAGCAAAGCAGTGGTAGCATAACTATGGCGGTAAGGAGGTCGATCAAGTCCAGCGATTTACTTATTGCTCTCATAAATCTGAAATGTAATGAATCACCAACCTTAGCCTTACTTCTCGATGACTGGAATTCTTATGAATATCCTTGCTTAATATAAGCGTGAGAACAATCTGTACATTAGCAGGCAAAATTTCGGACGAATAAATTTCGGATAAAAGATCTTCAGACAAAGTTTTCGGACGTTTTTCTCGCAGAATTTCGGATGTTTTTACAGAAAATTCGGACGAATAAAAGGCTATATATTTATAGTTTATTTGTGCTTATTTCATTCAAAAATATCAAACATTTATAGATCGTGCTTCGTTTTAGGGGTTCCTAGTGAGAAATTTCCACAGATGATCGTGAGGATAGTGAGAATGCTTGCTTAACATTCTAACCATTTCCTTTTGAATGCAAAGCGTTCGTGAGCCAGAGATCACGTTGTCAAACACAGAAAATGTTGTGTGGTGATTTTCATATGCTGCAACAAATTTGGGAAACTAAATATTTTGGATTACAAACAATTTCGGACAATAAAATGTTCGCACCTACAGTATGAAATTTCCATAAATATAAACGTCCGAAATTTTTGGCTTTTAATGTAAGGTATCAATTGGCTACTCACTAAATGATTTAAAGCGTGTGTACAGCGATGTAGCTACGTTGTTGGATAATTTTCTTTAATTCTATTTAACACAGGCGACAGATTCTGCTTCTGGAAGCTGAAAACTTTACGTAGCATTAAGCTAGTATGAAGTATATATGCTAGGGTGATCATTACATACACGTTACTGCTAAGTAAAAGTGTTCGTATCAATTCCTATACTATTTTCGTTAGTTTGAATACTTTTAGGTGTTTAAAACAGCTCTACTTCATGTGCTAAAAAACTACTAAATCATGAATTAACAATTTGCAAAAATAAGTAGATCGTGATCAAACAATCAAATAACAACCACTGCCGAGCGAGGGACCATCCAGATCGATCGGTTAATTTTCGGCACAATGAAAGCTCTTTAATAGCAGCAAGTAGTAGCCTGCGTGCAGCCTCAACTTCAACTCCTCCTCAAAGGAAAAGTAGAGTCTGCGCAACAACGAAGCAAAGCTACTACGCTGACGCTGCAAAACTGGTAGCCTCTGTCTGATATTCTGGACGCGCGGCAAAGCAGTTGTGAGCCGCTTCATAGCGCGTGATACCTATTGAATGCATAAATCCGTGAAAAAAAACCGCAGGAAATCCCACGAGATCCAAGATTAGTAATTGCTTGAACATAATTTTCCTCGCGATTTTCCTGATGAAACTGAAATAAATTTGCATCGACGCTCTTGCCTGTAGGAAGCCTATCATGATGAACTATAAACCGAATTTATCAAGCATGCAATGCTGATGGCATAATTTGGTATTCAAATTCAGCAGTGATAACATTCCGCCCTTTTCATTGAGAAGCCCAGTGCATTAATCCCCATTCCCCATTGAAAATTTCAATTTGAAATGTTCTTGCCGTCCATAAACGACATTCACTTTTGTAATTTGAATTTACAAATAGTTGTTTTGGAGAAACACTGCCCCTATTATTTCTGACTTTCTTACATTCAAATATCGGTTTTGTTGCGTCTCGCCAACATGGTAAATTTTGAGTTGTTTCACTTCAAGAGACGAAGGCTGTGTCCTTGACGAATAGAATAAACTGTGATGCGAGTTGTACGACTCAGCCTGACTCGTCCGGTCCTGCCTGGCCTTGCAGTGCTGCAGTTTCTTCGTTTACATCTAAGTTTTGGTTGATTGTGACGGCGAGCAAGCTTGAAGTGCGAAAGGCTGTTCTACAGTTGTTCTACTAGAGAGAGCTTCAAAACACAAGTACAAGAAACTGCAATTCAGACAATTTGACACGGGCAGACTCTTGGCTATTTTGAAGTCTGTGAGGTTTGTTCATTGATTTTTTTCGCACCGCGCGATTCAAAATTTGTATGCTGAAAGGGCAGTGAACAATCAACAATAGAAACTACAATCAAACCAATCTGGCAGAAAGTTGCCAGATGGATTTGATTGGATCATACACAATCAATAAGCAATCACAATTAATTACCACCGATGATCCAAGCGAGGCAGTACGAGCTTTGTTTCGTTGTTGCGCAGACTCTACTTTTCCTTCGAGGAGTAGTTGAGGCCTGCACGCAGGCTAGCAAGTAGTAGATTAACCTCTTAAATACCGCCTCTTAAATACCGTGGATGATACATCAATTCGCTGACTCTATGCCGAAAATGTAAAGTGTCAAACATTTCGAGTAAAGATCCATCCCGCGGCAGCCATTTACCAGAACTGTATCAGCCATTTACCAGAACAAACTGCTCTCGCCAGTCTCCGATTTTAATTGTCAAAATCGTCTATTGCCGAATACTGACGTATTAGATATAATTTACTTTCGGTAGAATTCAGCTGAAAAACAACGCATCGATTCCGACGATCCCTGAGTGAGTACAAAGAATGTTTCGGCATTCATTGACAAGAATAATCGCGAGTGATTCGCCAAGTCAAGTCAATGATCATTTGTCATGGCGGAAAGGCTAATCAGCTGCAAAAAATTTCATCAAATTTGCAGGGAAGCTGTTTTTCTCAATGTTCGAAGAAGGTCGAAAGAAGTAAATCACAGCATAGGCTCAAAATCTTTAAATTGGTGTAAAAAGTTGGGTGTAGAATTCTATGACTATTTCTTGGAATTGAATGGCTCGATGTAAACTTTAGCTACTTATCTATAATTCTACCATTGGACCTCTTAGAAATCTTCAATATTCTTCGCAATTACAGGGTATTTCATATTCAACTCATTTAAGGATGTGATGTCATCAAATTTCTAAATTGCTTGCTACCATTATTGTCGACCAATACTATCCATATTGTCGACCTACTAGACGGCTACATACAGAAACTATACAATGGTTTTGAGCTTTTGTCAATGTCGAAACAATATTTTGACTCACATGGCAATCTTCTTCTGCACTATAATCTATCTAAAAAATCCACCACAAGTTCAATATGGACAAGTAAAAACTGATTTGTCACATTAGAATCTACTATAATGCTCTAGCTAATAGACATGCAAAATTCTCCATATCTTAAAGGCATTGAGTCATGGTAAATAGCGATTCTCCGCTGGGGGTCTGTCTACTTTCATGTGATCAGTCTGTTTTCATGTGATCAGAGATAAACTTTACAAATACGAGGCTACATCGGGTCCTGTCCCGCCTGGCGTCTCGGGGCGCGTGGCCTATGTTTCGCATTTTTTAAACCTAACTCTTTTTGTTAATCCCCACAAAAATTCGCTATTCAATTGAATCCCTTGGCCCCAAGCACATTGCTGTCCTTTTATTGAGATAATCCTGAAAATTTTCAAATCACATTCCTAGCCTCACTTTATCAGTTGTCTTGTAACGCCATGAGAGACGGTCGTCAGATCCTTTTGTTTTCTTTGCTATGTGAAATTACACCTCGTTGACATCAAAGGGAACGATAATAAAGCTTTAAGAACATATTCAGGTGAGAATATCATGTGTGCAGTTTGAATTACAGCCAATCAGATTGGCGTAAGCTATCATCATGACTCAGCGATTTTTGCAAATTGGGTATACGCGGTCTATTTACCATGACTCAATGCCTTTAAAAGAACTTCGCAACAGAATATGAATGGGTGCAGAATATGCGAATAAAAGCTGATTTCAGTTAAGGGCACTCGTCAATTCTAGTGTATTGTTTTCGCTCAAGACGCTACCTCAGGGATTTATCCACAAGTCAGTTTTACATATGGCTATATCTAAATTAAAAAACTTTACTAAAATATTGAATGACTATTGGCATAATAGGCTGTACTTGCCATATTATTTTTGCATGGTGCAATGTAGAACTACAGCTGTACATAGCATGGTCACTCCGGATTTCCATTTTCTTTTCCTTTTATCGAGGAATCAACTTGCACCAAATCTGCAGACAAATTCCACAACTTTCCTGCAATCTCCCTATCCATTGACTCTGCAGAGCTATCTACCTCCATGCAATTCCTGAAATACTTTCCTCCAACACCTTGCAATTTGTCATCAGAGGCAACAAAAACTACACCATCCCCTCCTTTTGAAATTGATGTGGTAATTGGCAGGCACCTTAGGATACCTCTAAAGCAGCATATCAGCATACATCTGATAAATTTATTTTCCCTATTAAGTCTAGTTTCTGGAATAAAACCAGGGCCCAAACAATTGCAAGTGACACCAGAGCCATGCAGCCGCCTGTCTAACTCATAGCTGAACAGCACATTAGCAAGTTTTGAGTTGCTATAGGCAAGCATGGAGTCATATGTACCAGGAGCAAGAAGTTGCAGATTTTCAAAGTCAATATGAGCAGGCTTTCGTCTATGTGACCCACTGTTTTCTGGGTCATGCAAACCGCTTGATACAACAACAACTCTTGAATCAGGACCACTTTTCTTTAAATCATCAATCAATAGCATTGTGAGGAGGAAAGGCCCAAGATGGTTCACACCAAACGTCATCTCAAATCCATCTTCAGTAAATGTCGGTGACTGGTCTCTTATATTCCGCACAGTTGCTGAAAGAAATGTAAATGAGTTTAGCTTCACGATCCATTGCAAGGCATGACTAGTGGGCCAGACTAACCACGAGGGCCCAATTTCTAAACTATACCTTGGGACGCTTCTAATTTTGTAAATAGACCATGAGGACATTTGGCAAATTTTTGAGAAAAGGACCTATTTTGACACTTGCTGAACGGCGCATTATCAGGGATAGCATCATGGGATAGCACCATGGGAGGGCTAGGGGGCTACAGCCCCCTGTCAGAAGCATCTAGCCCCCCACTAGAGGAAACTTTGTGTTCTTGTTGGAGGAAATTTGGCAAAATGACATATGAAAGCTGCAGCCCCCAGAAAAACAATTACCATATATCAACCCTATCTGACCTGGGTGTTTTGAAACACCCAATGCCTGGATGCGGGGGGGGGGGGGGATAGATTCCGCCTCCTGTTTATCTCTGACTCATATGAGATATGGCAACCAAATTTGGCAAAAACGTAGTCCATTATATAAACAATGACAATTTGAAATCATAATTCCATTAGCAATGTTGTTGCTGTTGCTAGAGCATGATCATCAATATTCAATATAGATCAAAATGTACTACATATAAATTCATAATTTAGACTTAATTGGCCAATTAAACATGATTAAGGGAGATGCAAAGTATGTTTTTCACAGAGTGCGTTATGGAAAATTGGTAACCATGGAGACAAGGCTAAAAATATAATGTCTAAATTGTTACAATTTCATTTCTCTATGATACAAAGTTAAACTTACGAAATCTCAGAGGCCTGCTGTATACATGGAAAAAGGTGTAAACAAAAATAAATCTGCCCCCCCCCCCCCCAAGGTCAGATAGGGTTAAACAAGCACCGCATAGCTCTTGAAAGTTGCAAATCAATTGAAAACAACACAAATTTGGAGAGAGATGCAAGCGAGCCGCAAGCTGTACACAGCCCCTTTTGGAAGATTTCTGGTGCCACCCCTGCACATGATAATTTGTTCCGCTGTATGTTTTTATTTCATAAATTGATCACAGGTTTGATATCATCATTTGAAAATTGTTTGAACTCTAAATAAAATTCTTGGAAATCCGGTAGGAACCGGATTTTTGAAAAATCAGATATCCAGCACCAGATTATATCCGGTACATCCTTAATGCAAATATATGCTATTTGAAACTTATTCAATCTGGTAGCCCAGCAAAGTTCAATGAGAAAGACAAAAGCATTTTTTCAACAAAATCTGGGTGCACTTGTGGAAAATGTTTTCAGTATGGGTCCCACAAATTCGAATGTTCAAATGGAAATAGTACATCACAGCTCAGAGTGCAAAACTTAGAAAATTTGTATTTCTAGTTGCATTATTATCTAATATATTTGCACTAAGAAATTGCCTGAAAAGTACGTATGTATGTATGTATGTATGTATGTATGTAAAATTTTGCCATACAAAGTAAAAATTGAAAATGTAATAAAGGAAAGAAAGGCTATTTACATGTATAAAATGGTGATAAAAACTAAAGATGTAGTATAAAAATACCCCTAGTTTAAAATGGCAGGGATAGCATTAAAAGGTCAGTGCAACCTTGTTTCCATAATGGTCCCTCCAGGGGTATTATAGAAAAGAAAAGTTTTCATGAAAAAAAGAGACGTTCATAAGAAAGTGTAACAGCCTGTTGGGCTTGTTATTTATGCAGTTTTTAGAAATTTAATAATATATATAGGGACTGTTTTCTTGATTTTGGAGGTCTTTAAAGAAATTGTCCTTTATCTTATGTTTGAAACTGTTAACGTTTTTAGCAGACTTTAGGTCAGAGTGTAGATTGTTCCAGATTTTAGGTCCTAGGTAAGATAGACCACTTTGCCCTATGTTGCTCTTTCGGAATGGTTGATTTAATTTGTTTTTAGATCTTCGAGTAATCCGACTCTGGCCAGCTGGTAAGAACATCTCCGACATATAGGATGGGGCTGAATTATCAAAAAGTTTGTAAACGTTTGTAGCAGTACATTGTTTAAACCTCTCTTTAGAAGGGAGCCAATTTATATTTTTAAATTCTTTGATTCCTATGTGTGCTCTGTTATTCATACTTAAGCAAAACCTGATACATTTATTTTGAGCTGTTTGAATTTTTTTGGTTAGCCTTTTATTAATCAATGGAAACCAAGCACTGCATGCATAGTCAAAGTGGGGCTGGATTAGAGCATTTGCTAGTAACCTGCGAAGAGAGAAGTCAAGAAAATTTTGCTTTCTATAGAGGAACATTTCTTGCTGAGATCTCAATGTGATAAGGCCAGGGCTGAAGGAAACATCCTAAACTTGGGGGGGGGGAGGCACAAGATTTCAAGGGCACTTTTTCATTAAGCTACTGTAAAGGGGTACAGTACTTCCTGAAATAGAACTTCTTCATTTGTGGCAAAATCTTGTAGGCATGTGCTCCCAGTACCCTCCTGGACCCTACATCTATGAATAAGGCTTTCACTTTCCAAAAGAGAACAGTTCAAATAACCAGGGGTGAGCTAGTTCCAAAGAACAAATAACTTCACAAATAATTGATTAATTTCTCTACTGTTATGAATTCTTTTGACATTTCAGGTGAGCCATACTGCAGTAAAATCTTGCAAAACCTGAAGGTAATCAGCAGGGTAAAAAGGCTTGTTCATGAACAAGGGACTGGGCAAGGAGAATATATTCATTGAAATTGTTGAAATTTGCATGTGCATGAGACAAAGGGTGCTGTCTGAGTTATCATTTGTTGCCCCGCACCGAAGCGGGGCTTTCTTAGAACAATGCATGTAAAGAGAACAGAAGGTTCTGTGGGCAAGAAATCTCAAGAAATGTCAGCCGGTTTATCATCAAAAAACAAGTTTAAAAAACCAGTTTTTCCTGAATTTACAAAGCCATAGTTTTATTGGCCGATCAAATTTCAGAGAAGACAAGCAATTCAATTCAATGAGCCCACCAAGATTGAAAACTGGTCAGACAGGTTCTTCTCCTTGTTGTTGTGCATCAGCTTTGTTGTATCCATTGAATGAAATTGGTCACAGCAAATGATTTGCGATCCTAGTTGTTGAAGGAGGGTGCTGAGGCCGGAGCTTGGCCGGAGCCTGGCTGGAGCAGTTAAAAACAACTGTAAAAAGGGTATTGGCCCAAATCAATGTTAATGGTGGGAAACAAAGATCTATGTGGGACTAAAGACTGTTAATGATAAACCACACCAGAGATCAACAACAAATTTCAATTCTAGCAGTTATTAAAAAGATATCTTAAAGCTTCACATTTCTCTTTGAATGGCTGAAGCTGGCGAAAAAATACAAAAAAAGGGCCAAGACTCCGGCCTGTCGCTCCGGCTCAGTTCCAAAAAAAAAAGGTCCGGCCACTGGCCGGAGCCTCGGCACCCTCCTGTTGTTGAAAGGCTTTAATATGGGGCTTTTCTTTCCCTTCATTTGATGTTTGTAGGCCATGTCAAAAGCATTGTGTTGCACAAGGCCCTTCAAGTTACAAATACAACTTGGTTGTTGAGTTGTCAGGTTACTTATAGCATCCTGGAACAATCACCTGGCTCTACTATTCATTGCATCATTTGCATGAAAAGTAACCTTGAAGCTGCACGTGAGCTAACCTGCGTGCAGACTTACTTTCCACTGCTTTCAACGGCTCTCCTTCGCAGTAGAAAGGTAAAGTCTGCACGCAGGCTACACATGAGTCTGTTTTGAAAGACTTACCCCTCCCTTAGACCAAGTGATTGCAATGCACACTTTTCAGAAATTTTTACCACTAATGTTTTTATTAATTTAAATGCGGTTGAAAAATCTAGGATTATATGTTTTCTCTTCCATTGAATCAAATCAACATTTCATAATTCAGAGGTCTTTGTGAACTATATTAAGCCTGTTGTAACTGTTGCAAACATTGATTCGCTCTCAACAAAGCTGAATCACAGTCGGCAAAAAAATAGGGTCAGCACTGCATCTCTCTAACAAGCCCCAAGTGTGCTAGTTTCCCATAATGCACTGACTTTGTGTAACACCCATCGTTTATTGCAATGCTCTAGCTGTCAAACTAGTAGCTAGGTGTGAACGAATTGATGTAACTAAATGGTCTATTTTTGGGAGAGGTGAGGGGCACTTTATAGAATTTACTCTAGTCCTATTTATTGATTGGCATTTTACCTCTGCCTATTATTACCTTGAAAGATTAATCATTCAAAATGTTATTGTGGAATTATTTCAAATGAATAGCTTAAAGGGAACTTCAGATCATTTAAAAAAGGCCTTCGATACGGTGGATCACAAAATACTGCTCGAAAAACTTTCTAGGTATGGCGTGCAGGGTAAGGTGATTAGCTGGTTTCGATCCTACCTCACTGAACGAAAACAGTTTTGCAGAATCAATGGTAAATGTTCTATGTCTTTGGGGGTAACCTGTGGCATTCCCCAGGGTTCCTGTCTAGGCCCCCTTCTCTTCATCATATACCTTAACGACTTTGAAGAATGTTTACAGTTTTCTTCGGCGAGCATGTATGCTGATGATACGCACACAACGATAGCCTCTGAAGATATTAACGAACTTGCCGAGATGATGCAGGAGGAGCTACAGAACATTTCTGAGTGGATGAGGGTCAATAAATTAAGTCCCAATCCAAAAAAGACTGAGTTTATGCTTATCGGCCATCCACGTAGAATTAACAAAATTGAACCTCTGGCTCCATTGAAACTTAATGGCACAGAAATAAAACGAGTGACAAAAACTAAATCACTAGGGGTTATTGTCGACGAGAATCTAAGTTGGAAGGAACACTTCAAATCCTTGAAAGGTAAAGTAGCAAGTGGTTTGTCTGCACTGAAAAAACTTAAAAACGTTCTTCCGCAATCTAAGCTATGTGAGGTTTACCATGCGCTGGTTGAAAGTCACCTCCGATATGGGAATGTCATCTGGGGTAGCCTGCCCAACACGAAGCTGCAAACGCTTCAGCGTCTACAGAACAGGGCCTTCTCCATTATTCAAAATGCTAGAATAAAGGACCCCTGGATCAATAATGGGCTGAACGTTGATCAAATCATCTATTTTGACAGATCTATCATGACACACAAAATAGTCAACAAGCAGTGCCCTGAGAGCCTCTGGAACAAGTATAGTCAGAGGAATGAAATTTCTAGGTATAACACAAGAAACAATAGAAATCTCGACATCCCAAAGTTTAAACTTGAGTGTACAAAAAAAAGTTTCCACCTTTCCGGGCTTAAAGCTTGGAATGAAATAGATAATTAACCATAATCCCAGAGAAAGCATTTTAGATTACCATCATATTCTGGAATTACATCCTCTCTGTGTTTTAAGAAAGGATGTACAAATAGAAGTGTATCATTATTTGACCAGCATTAAAAGCACCATAAAGTCTAAATTTTGATGATTGAGGTAAATCATGATAAATACAAGAACATTTTTAGCTTGTTTCCAAAGGTCTACAAAATGGTAGCAAGCGAAAGGGTAGCATTTTTTTATTATGGTTTAGGATTTAGCAATTTGATGGTGTCTCAACTTCAAAACTAGTGGAAATATAGTAAAAAACCATGTAATTCCAA
The DNA here is from genome assembly GCA_039566865.1 of Aurelia coerulea. Lineage (NCBI taxonomy): Eukaryota > Metazoa > Cnidaria > Scyphozoa > Semaeostomeae > Ulmaridae > Aurelia > Aurelia coerulea. Next base: position 11,530,176 of record CM076958.1, on the reverse strand, counting down.
CAGTGTAGGGATGACACTTCTCTGTATGAGATGTTTGGTGATCAAAATTTGGGTACAGTTGCAAACAGAATTATATTAAAAGCAACCATTTCCTTCATCAAAGCCTCGGCAGAGGTTAAACTAATGTTGAAAGTGTGATCTTTAGTTTGAAATGTAAGTGGAATTCATGGTGAGGACTCAGTGACCTCGTGTTTTCTTCGCCATGAATGTCACAGTTGAATGTATTTGTAGTTTCGTAGTTTTAATAATTGTTGTTTTTAATTTATATGAAATAATATCTGGTGTACTGCAAGGCGAAAAAGTCTATAAAATGTATGAAAATATTGTTTGATTCTGACCCATTTGTAGAATAGATAAAAGGTCTATTGTCTATATGTCTCTCAAAACGGCCGTGGACAGCTAATACTCAGATTTCATTTCCTTCATCTGTTCATCAACTGTCAAACAAATTCAATGTCAATGTCACACATCACAAAACAGAAACAAATATAAAGCCTTGGTTCATTTCATACCGGCATTATTTACAAGAATATTCAGCTTTTTCCCTGTGTTGTGAAAATTGTCAACGAATGCTCTAACTGACTTGAGTGATGCCAGATCTAGCTGCATAAATGAAACTTCACACTCTGGGATTTGCGATTTGATCCTAGCCACTGCAGCATTCCCCCTGTGGGCGTCTCTACAAGCGAGAATTACTTCGTAGTCGAGCGCTGCCATCTTCAATGCTGTATCAAATCCGATACCTGAATTTGCTCCAGTTATAATGCATACTTTTGCATTTTCAATTTGGACATCGTCAAGCGTTGTCCCTCGCTCTCGTTGAAGCAGTGCTGTTGCCTGCATCCTCGACGCCATGTTAGGCCTAAATAATCTCAGACAGGCGCGCCCAAGTTGAAGCACAAGGTGTCAAGGAGACGAGTCTGTCAGCGAAACTCGTGCCACTCCACTCATTTCTCATCAAATCTTGATGTCCTTGATTAGCCTCACTACACAGTGGCGGACTGGCCCACCGGCCCACCGGCCCGTGGCCGGTGGGCCCCCCTCAAAATCTTGCAAAAAGGGCCCCCTTTTTGCTGGAAAAGGGCCCTTTTTGCGAAATTAGGAAGTTATTTAGTAGATCTGCATTATTGAATAATGGACATCTCACTTCACATTTGAATCCTTCCATGTCAGTGAACTTGTTCAAAGAAATGAATACAGTCGAGAGTGAAGATACGGTAAAGGCCCCCCCGTCCACTTCTGTCAAAAGATGGTTCTAGAGATTTTTTCAAAGAACATAGTTGAGTTGTGGTAGTGTAGGGTAAGACTCTGAAAAATGCTAGAAAATGACTGGGAGAATCGTTCTAAGCCAAAATAAGGCTGCCAGTTTCAAAAATTTTCCGGGAAAAACTTTGTCAAGGCCTCCACTTCGGGGGTACACAAAAATTGGATTGCTGCAGCAATGTAAAAGCTTTTGCGCAAAAATGTTTATAAGAGTGTTGATTGATAGAAAACTGCTAATATAATTTCGAAAATTTCAGTCAAAGAACAGATATTTATTCACAAAATTTCCCTTTGGATGCTAATTCATAAAACTACTGTTACATTTGCTAAAAATTTAATCTAAGCACCTCCAAGCATGGGATTGGAAAAAGCGTTCTAAGCCAAAGTAGAGGGAGTGTCCTTAGAGATTTTCCTGGAGACTTTGCCCCTAGACCCCTCATTTTGATACTCCATCAGTCAGCGATGTGGCCACGGGGGGTATGGGGGGGGGGGGCAATTGCTCCCTCACTTGTGTCGAAAGATGATCCTCGAGATTCCTCTAAAACCGAGGAGAAAATAACTGGGTATAGGTTGTGTAAGAATTTTCCGAGAAATGTCAAATCTTCCATTTTAGCACTGGCAAGCATGATATTGGGAGATGCATTCTAAGTCAAAGTAAAGGATCTCTCTTCCAAAATTTTCCTCGTGCTCTGATTCATAGGATAACTGTTACAAAACGATAAAGGTTTCTTTGTCGCTAATGGCAAGCATGATTTTAGGAAATGCATTCTAAGCCAAAGTAAAGGGCGTGTCCCTAAAAATGTTCCTGGGGGCTTTGCCCCCAGACCCCCTCATCTTAATCCCCCCCACTTCATTTATCCTGGCCACACTGCTGGGTAAGGTTCGAGAAAGGGCTGCTCAACAGTTTGTGAAACGAAAACATTATAGATCATCTGGCCCACAATACTCTCAAAAGGTCAGAGTTACTTTTATAAAGTAGAGACTACGTAAAGATATTAATCATGCCATAATAAGGTATAAGCCTCATTTTCAAAGAAAGTGAGTTTAGCTTTGCTATTGGTAAGAAATCGAGGCATTGCGACGAATTTTGTGCATGACCACACCCTCGTGATGTAGGCCACACCATGCGCGCCTGCGCACTAATGTTGCCTAAATCGAAGGATGGAAGGCAAAAACTCACGCCGTCGAAATTCTGATCGAGCAGTGAAAATGAAATGTTTTCGATCGTAAAATGCTTCTTTGCGGCAGTTTATAGAGGGAAAATATTGATTACATGGTACGCATCTTGTTCAGTTTTCTTTCGTCTTTCTGTTAAAAGTAAAAGCATTTATGTAAGCGGAATATATTTCTGTCAAAATAGCTCAATGAAATTGCAAGTGAAAGCTAGGACTGGCAATTTCTCAAGTGTCGCCCCTATGAAAGTCCCAAACATAAGGCCGTTTCTTAACACATAAGGGATTTTATGCTTTTAATCTAAGAGGTGGGGATGCCTCCACCATATATCAAGAGTTCTCGTGAATCCAAGGTTGTTCTTGCTCGCAACACCGAAAGAAAGTCGAGGTTTGATTAATTTCGAAAATTTTCAACGCCTTCGAAATTTCACAACAGTGTTGATTCACGGCAGGGACCTTATTTGGTGGAAATTGCTTGAAATCACTTACCAATGAATGAATTCTTGTTAAAACCAGTTGCAAAATTTGTGTATCCTCCAAATACAAGAATTTTAGTCACAAATTGACAATTATTTGCGATGGATACCGGCAATGTTTCAAATAAATCCAGAAGTCTTGCCTAAAATGGGCTCCTTCCATGTTTCTAGTCGCTGGAGATGCTTCAAGTCGTCACTAAAACTCGACTGACGCGTAAAAGATATACTCTGAGTATTTAAAAATCAAAGGTATGCCTTTTCTAGAAAAAAATAAGCTTCTCCACAACTCCTTCTTGCCTAAACAATGCCAAAAAAGTTATAAGAATTTCGCAAGGAGAACATGCTATTTCTCTGACGCGACAGTGTATTCGAATTTCGAATAACAGAGGGGAAAATATAAAGTTTTACAAAGGTTTCATCATAATTTTGAAAAATGTTTTTCAAAGAAGCCAAATAGACCAATGTTTTCGAAATGAATCAAGTAAATAGCAGTTGAAATAACAGACAGAAGTCAAGATCAGAAAGGAAAGAATCCACTCAAAAAGTTAGGAAACATTTAAAAAAATCTAGAAACTTTCTACCAATGATCATTCAAGTTTTCCCGAAAAAGTAGTGAAAGTCTGCCTGGCTGTACGACCTTTTACACCTTTAAATTTTTCCGGCCAAACTAATATTTCTTTTGCACTTTAGGCACGATTTTGAACAAAATGTTTTTAGCGTAAAATGAATAGCTTTCTCGCAGTTAATTTTTTGTAGGCTTTGGTACGTGCCCTTTTGTTGCAGAAACTTGCTTAGACAATCTGAAAAAATATGCCTGAAACACGGGCGGTTATAATTAAAGAATCGAAAGCATTTGACAAATATTAATATGATAATCTTTTTCCTTGCCAATACACCTCAGTAACATGATCTGGTAACAGTTGTAGTCTTAACCATTTTAAGTTTTATTTTCCTGGGTACCAGAACCAAAAGAATTGAGAGGCAAAGAAGAGGAACAAAAGTCCGAGCAACGAAAGACAAGAACTCTTGACATGCTCTGAACAAATGAAAATAAAAATTCCTATTTTAGGAGCAGGATGAAAAGATGTCACAGACAACTTTCTGTCGTGTTTATTTATGATCACACCTCACAGGAACGAAGCATTGTATCAACTGTCCCAGAGCCTATCTCTCTTTTCCTATCTCTCCTTTCCTCCGCATTTTCCGCCCCGTCACTCGCCATTGCTTGAGTCCCGTTACTGAACAATCCGGAACGATCTTCAAGCATGCGAGATTTCTATTGCTCATTCCACAACTGCAGCTGGGTAGATATCAAATACTTTTTGAAGAAATTTGATATGTCAGTTTAGTGGCCTATTTCTCCATTTTTCTGAAAACCGTTCTAAATTCATAGCAGAGTGTAATCAAAAACACATTGCACGTATTTTTTCATAAGAAACTTAGAATATGGGCAAGTACTGAAAGCTTCTTAAAATTATCAGATTTTGAGAACTCAGAATTTCTTACGGCTTTCATTAGAGGCTCCATAACACGAGCCATAACTGTTCACTACATGTGCCCTCGTGAATATTTCAAAACAAGGCTTTTTTAAGCCTTTTCTTAATACGAGTAATATGATATAGGAAACAAAGAAAAGTAATTTAAAAATATGTCAAGGATTACCTTCATCAAAATAAATAGTATATTTTCCCAGTACTGGAGTTTCTTAATTTTTTGGCGCTCCGAGAGTTGAGTTTCTTATACTATGGGAAATTTCTTATGAAAAAGTACGTGTATGGATGAAAATCAATTTCCCTCCTGATCTTGGATTTCGAGCTTCTTTGAAAAATATTTTTCAAAATTATGATGAAACCTTTGTAAATCTTTATGTTTGCCCCTCTGTTATTCGAAAATTCGAATACACTGTCGCGTCAGAGAAATAGCATGTTCTCCTTGCGAAATTCTTATAACTTTTTTGGCATTGTTTTGGCAAGAAGAAGTTGTGGAGAAGCTTATTTTTTTCTAGAAAAGGCATGCCTTTGATTTTTAAATACTCCAGAGTATATCTTTTACGCGTCAGTCGAGTTTTAGTGACGACTTGAAGCATCTCCAGCGACTAGAAACATGGAAGGAGCCCATTTTAGGCAAGACTTCTGGATTTATTTGAAACATTGCCGGTATCCATCGCAAATAATTGTCAATTTGTGACTAAAATTCTTGTATTTGGAGGATACACAAATTTTGCAACTGGTTTTAACAAGAATTCATTCATTGGTAAGTGATTTCAAGCAATTCCACCAAATAAGGTCCCTGCCGTGAATCAACACTGTTGTGAAATTTCGAGGGCGTTGAAAATTTTCGAAATTAATCAAACCTCGACTTTCTTTCGGTGTTGCGAGCAAGAACAACCTTGGATTCACGAGAACTCTTGATATATGGTGGAGGCATTCCCACCTCTTAGATTAAAAGCATAAAATCCCTTATGTGTTAAGAAACGTGTCGGCCACACCCACTTAGGGCCCCCATAACTCATCCATGGCCGGTGCAAAAATCCGAGCCAGTCCGCCACTGTCACTACATAAGGACCCTCAACTTACGCTCATCTAATTGAAGTGAATTAATGTTGTTGTTGTCGCTCCAGTCAAGGGCCTTATGGACTAACTCTTCTCAAAACGGCAAAAAAATTCTCGCCAGGAGCAAATTTGTTCCTGGACCAATCAGGATGCAAAACTTGAAATAACTTGGCTGATTCTTCTTCAATTCAAACTTCCCGCCAAAGGCAAACAAACGAATTCGAACAACGCGTTCGACTGAACTGCTCCAACGATCAAAATCTCAAAGTAGCGAACGAATTTACGAGATCTTTTGCGTCCCCAAACAACGAAAATGGCACTTATAGGTAGGATTTTTTTGCTTTAATAGCTTGAAGAAACATTCATCTAAGTACTGATAGCTTGTTTTGCAGTGTAGCACTTCAGGAAAACCACTTTTTGCGGCGATTTAGGGTCGGTGGTTTCAAGAAAAAATAGCAGATGATTTAGGCCATGTCCGTTTCTGGAAGCGTAAGTCCATGAGTCGTAGTTATAGCGTCCATCAGCCTATCAATAGCGATAACCTACGAACATATAATCAGTCTAGTCCTTGATTAGCTGACAAATTGCTAAAACTGGCCAATAAAATTGAGTGAAAGTTATGACAGCATAAGGACCACAAGCTCGGATTTTGGCATTTTAAGTTTAACAAGAGATATTGCTATCTGAAGATTTGCGCTGTGAACTGCGACAGTATTTTGAGGATGAGGATAGACGCAATGGAATGTTCGTTTTGTGATAAAAGCATGAAACTTGGTGAACATAGGCAGTTTGACACGCTGAAAAATATTGGATATAGAGCCATTCCGAAAAATGCCCCCAAAGGCTATTTTTAGACAGGGGCACTGGAGCCCAATCCCCAAAAGTGAAAAACTGGTGTAACTAATGAAACAAGTGACGGATAAATACATTACTTAATAGTCTTAACGAGTTTAACATGCCGAAAAGCATGAAATATAAAGCCATTCAAAAAAATGCCCCCAGATGCTATTTTTAGATGGGGGCACTAGAGCCCAATCCCCAAAAGTGAAAAACTGGTGTAACTAATGAAACAAGTGACGGTTGAATACATTGCTTTGCAGTCTTAGCAAGTTTGACATGCTGAAAAACATGGAATATAGAGCCATTCCTAAAATACCTGTTGTGAATTGCATGGATTTTATTGTCGTCTTTGTATATAATGTAGTGCATAATTATCATAATTAGAGTAGTTTAGAACACGAGACTGGAACGAAGAGGAAAGACTCAACTGACGAGTAGATTGATATAGTTTAGAGTGGAAGATTGAGAGAAATACGTATTACGTTGAGAATTGGAGGAGAACGATTTATAGACATATGGATACAGGGTTTTCGTATTGTAAATAGTTTTGTAAATATATCGTTTGTTGCGAAAGGACGCCATCAGCTTGTTATTTGTAAATTTTTTCGGCATACCGGAAAACGAGGACCTAGGACCATAAGGCAGGACCCAGGACCCAGGACCCAGGACCCAGGACCCAGGACCCGGGACCCAGGACCCAGGACCCAGGACCCAGGACCCAGGACCCAGGACCCAGGACCCAGGACCCAGGACCCAGGACCCAGGACCCAGGACCCAGGACCCAGGACCCAGGACCCAGGACCCAGGACCCAGGACCCAGGACCCAGGACCCAGGACCCAGGACCCAGGACCCAGGACCCAGGACCCAGGACCCAGGACCCAGGACCCAGGACCCAGGACCCAGGACCCAGGACCCAGGACCCAGGACCCAGGACCCAGGACCCAGGACCCAGGACCCAGGACCCAGGACCCAGGACCCAGGACCCAGGACCCAGGACCCAGGACCCAGGACCCAGGACCCAGGACCCAGGACCCAGGACCCAGGACCCAGGACCCAGGACCCAGGACCCAGGACCCAGGACCCAGGACCCAGGACCCAGGACCCAGGACCCAGGACCCAGGACCCAGGACCCAGGACCCAGGACCCAGGACCCAGGACCCAGGACCCAGGACCCAGGACCCAGGACCCAGGACCCAGGACCCAGGACCCAGGACCCAGGACCCAGGACCCAGGACCCAGGACCCAGGACCCAGGACCCAGGACCCAGGACCCAGGACCCAGGACCCAGGACCCAGGACCCAGTTGATATTTATTATATGATATTTCGTGTTTTTTAGACACAAATCTTCTGTTATTAGCATGCTGATTTTATTTGATCACTTTGGCAAATGATTTCATCAAATAGCCAGGTCTTATCTAAGCAGACTGATGACTTACTTGCGGTTGCACTTCCACAGCTGAACCACAGCAGGCAGCCTCATTTAGTAATTTTAATTTTAGTTTGCATGTGATCAGTTAAATTCTACCAATCACAGTGCGCTCTTTGAGGCTCCTCGTCAGTATCAGCATATTTTGACAGAGTGCATACGTGGCTGTACGTATATGGACACATGGACAAATGAATTCCCGTTATAGCGATGTTGTAGTTATTACTACAATCCTGGCCTAAAGAAGCTGGGACACAGGCAAATTTCAGTGTCTTCATGATGTTTCCTAAAATATCGGGAGAAAACATACGTTTAGAGTCTCCAAATCCCCCCTCCCCCCCCCTACTTCAATGTTGAGAAGGTCGAATGGCGTTTGATTCAAGCAACTTTGAAACGGGGGGAGCGGGGGGCACGTAATCAAAGAACGAAGTAGTGCAATTTTATGATTTGTCCCAAGTATTTTGGCCAAGATTGTAGTAATAGCTGCTGCTAAAATGCCCGCGATTCTGAAAAAGATTAGTAAAATTCATCCAATCCCAGACAACCCCAGAAAAAAGTCTCGCATCAGAAAGAAACACAAGCAATAAATAAAAATTTGCCAGTGGAATGCTCAAGTACCCAGAAAAACAGCTTGGGTTTCAGACAGGCCTAAATGCCTCGTTTTCTCTTCAGAAGAAATTACGATCTCTCACCCAATGTAGACTATCTAACATCAGCCACTCAGAAGTTTCCACGACTTCTTTGTGTTTACAAGAAACATGCAGAAAATTTTGGCCTATTCAACGATCAAAATATGTCACTGATCAATGAAAGGGCCCTGGTCAACATCGATGCTTGCGGCCCTCGGCTATTATCAAGATCATATACGATTGTAGCGCATTGATTAGCCAATGGTTGGTTGCCGAAGTTGGTCGAATCGCTTCAGGTCCTCTTTGAAAAAAAAACGCTGCTGCAAAATCTTTTGGTTGGAAAAGGCGGGAGTTTCGGCTTCTGAAACATGGCGAGGTTTACCAGCCATTGACCCTGAAGAGTGATATAGTTTGGCTGATCTCCTCTATTTTACCTTTGGTCCAGCGCATACCGACATGTCATGTTATCTTATTGTCTTGTCTGTCGTGTAGACACTTACTAATCATTTTCCCCAAAATATCTACTGAACAGTTTGCATGCACCAAACTTTGCCAAACACATAATAATTACTTGAGCTATTTGGCATTTTAATTACCGCAGAAACTATCTTTAGAATTGTAACTAAACAAGTAGTAATAGGTCAAATGTCTCCTCTTCCGTGATTTGAAAGGACACGCCTCTCTTGGAAAACAGCTTTCTGGGTCATCAGAAATTTTGCCAAGTAATTAATAAAACTATTCAATGGCTCTATCAATTTGCTCACGCCAAAAGATCACCTAGAAAGCTTTGGCAGAAAGTGCCTTTCTGCACTTTTTCGAATGCGTTCATTTTATATTCATTTTATAAGAAGCCGCTTGTTTGTTGTTGGGGAGACGAAGTGCTGACCTATTGTTTTCACACATTGTCTTTCGGCTTTGTTGTGAACGAATCCTCATGTTGGGGCTCACGTTATCATGCACATCGCTGCGTTTGTTTTCTTCTCTTCTTTTGAAGGGTCAAGCTACTTCGCATAGTACCTTAGTCCCTTCAAATTTCGCGTGCCTTTAATTTTCACCCCGGAGGGAGGCGAAAATTAAAGGGGGCGAATTGCAGAAATATTTTGGGGGGTGAAAATTAGAGGGAGCGAAAATTACCTACACAACGACCCACAACCACCAACAACAATCAGCAACAAAAGGATTTTACCATGAAAGATAATGATTACTAGCCTCAACTCCATTATTTGTTGCCTCTTTTCGATTTTAGACTTTCCTTCATTTCTCAGCCTGTACTTGTGGTCTTCATTTCGTGCTGAAATTTTCATTTAGCCCCCCTTCCCTAAAAAAATGTCAAGGTCCTACATTGTGATGTAAACAAAACTTACAGATGATTATTAGGCCAAAATTGCGTACAGAGTAGATGTTACAAATTTTTTCTTATAAGAAATTGGTTTATAATAAACAAGTGCATTAGAATTGTCAAAAATCGAATATGTATTCTATTACTAATGAAGGAGCGACAAGAGAATTGGAGGGTGTGGGGGCATACGGGTATTTTTTTTAAACTGCCCATAAGAAACTCATCTCTCAGATCGCTGTAAGTTAAGAAACTCTAGTACTGGGAAAGTATATGTTAAGGAACTATTTATAATAGTTATGTCATAGTCATGTCATGTGGCCTTCTTTTGTTTTCTTTCGAAACTAGATTGCTCGTCACATGCATTTGATGGCCTCTTTCAAAAGATTTTTTGTTTTCAAATGTACTCTTCAGTACCGAATAATCGTCCCCTCTACTTATCAATTTTTGAAAAATTTCCCAAAAACCCCTGGTTTATTCAGGATGTCTTCTTTCACTATTTAATTAATTCTTGGAAAATTGAAATGATAGTGAACATAATTTGTGAATACATATGAAAAAGATACGTGTTTTCTAAGAAAACTCTTTTTCCAATTTTTCCAATGCCTCCCCCCCCCAGGTCGTTCAAAGCCCCCAACTTGTATTAGATTGAATCATTTTAAGCCCTTGATTATTCTCACCCCTCCCCGTTTATTTGGTACTCGAGAGTAGAAAGAAATCGACCTTTATATTTGATCATGGTAGGTCATTCTGGGCCGTTGTGTGGTTCATTGTGGGTTGTTGTGGATCGTTGTTGGGCGAAAATTAAAGGAAGCGAAAAAATCTATTTTCTATAAAAGAACTTTAGTTTTGGTTGTAATACAAAATGCAAGACATGCATTACTCTTCGATAACAATGATATTGTCCTCCCCTGTGTCTAAGGGGTGATTTTGTTGTTCTAAATCCACCGTGTTCTCTTCCTCGGGGTCATATCCATCCAAATTACGTCATATCAATCCAAACCAGGGGGCCAAAATTAAAGGGAGCGAAACTCTCGCGAAACTTCTGCATAAGGGGGGCGAAAATTAAAGGGGTGAAAATTAAAGGGAGCCAAAATTGAAGGCAGGCGAAATTTGAAAGGGCTAAGGGTACGTCTCATGCGATCTGGATACAAGGCGTCTAGTTTAAAAATGGAACAAAGGATGGCCGGATGCCATCATTTGTCCAGTTGTTTTGATAATCTCTCGAGATCATCAAATACAATGGAATACAATAGGCTAACTTTAGATTGCCAAAGCCCCTGATTTAAGTTGCCATATATCTCCGTCATTTGTCTTTAAGAAACTTTTTTGGAACAGAAAGCGTTTTACCATCCCAAATAATACTCTAAAAGACTAAGTTCTCCTAATGGTTTGGCTGTTAATTCAAAAGGCAGTCCTCAATGAACTTTGATAATTGTGGAATACAATTTCATGACAATTTAATAAACTCACTGGAATTTTTTACGATAAAAAGTTAGTTGCAGAGCTAAGAAACCCTACTGCAAGGTTTAGTGTTTTTACAAAATAAAAAAATTCAATTCAATCACCATTCAAATAAAAGAAGATTGGTGTCTGCACAACATGAAATATCAAAATTGCTAGAATTCCTAAGGGAGCCCCCTGAATGAGCTGGGTCTCAGATCTTAGGTTTTGAGTTAAGGTTCTGACACTAATGAAGAGCCTCAAAGAGCACACTGTGATTGGTAGAATTTAACTGATCACATGCAAACTTAAATCAAAATTACTAAATGAGGCTGCCTGCTGTGGTTCAGCTGTGGAAGTGCAACCGCAAGTAAGTCATCAGTCTGCTTAGATAAGACCTGGCTATTTGATGAAATCATTTGCCAAAGTGATCAAATAAAATCAGCATGCTAATAACAGAAGATTTGTGTCTAAAAAACACGAAATATCATATAATAAATATCAACTGGGTCCTGGGTCCTGGGTCCTGGGTCCTGGGTCCTGGGTCCTGGGTCCTGGGTCCTGGGTCCTGGGTCCTGGGTCCTGGGTCCTGGGTCCTGGGTCCTGGGTCCTGGGTCCTGGGTCCTGGGTCCTGGGTCCTGGGTCCTGGGTCCTGGGTCCTGGGTCCTGGGTCCTGGGTCCTGGGTCCTGGGTCCTGGGTCCTGGGTCCTGGGTCCTGGGTCCTGGGTCCTGGGTCCTGGGTCCTGGGTCCTGGGTCCTGGGTCCTGGGTCCTGGGTCCTGGGTCCTGGGTCCTGGGTCCTGGGTCCTGGGTCCTGGGTCCTGGGTCCTGGGTCCTGGGTCCTGGGTCCTGGGTCCTGGGTCCTGGGTCCTGGGTCCTGGGTCCTGGGTCCTGCCTTATGGTCATAGGTCCTGCCTTATGGTCATAGGTCCTCGTTTTCCGGTATGCCAATTTTTTCGGATCGCTCGAAGAGACTATTTTGAAATCCTATTATTATTGAAGATCCATAACAATACCCCCAAATTCTATTTTTAGACAGCTTGCCTTATGGTCCTAGGTCCTCGTTTTCCGGTATGCCAATTTTTTCGGATCGCTCGAAGAGACTATTTTGAAATCCTAGTATTATTGAAGATCCATAACAATACCCCCAAATTCTATTTTTAGACAGGCGCACTAGAGCCCAATCCTCCAAAGTGAAAAACTTGAGTAACTAATGAAACGAGTGACAGATAGATACATTACTTTGTAGTCAGGGACGTAGGAAGCATCTCAAACTTGGAGGGGCACGACACTTCGAGGGCACTTTTTCCATTAAGCTAAAGGGGCATTTCCTGAAAACAAAAAGGGCACTTCTTTGTTTATTTCAAAATCTTGGGGGGCACGTGCCCCCAGTGCCCCCCCCGGTTCCTACGTCTCTGTTTGTAGTTTTAGCAAGTTTGACATGCTGAAAAACATGGAATATAGAGCCATTCTTAAAATGCCCCCAAATGATTTTGTGAATTTTACATACCTCCTTTTATGAATGAAATTTTCTGTCCACAAACCTAACAATCACCTCGAAAATGATCGCGACTTTAGTCTACCCAAAGTGAGATAAGTCATGTATGGCCCAGTAACTGTATTTATCAGGGCAAAGGATTTCTGGGCGTTTGACGAGACACTTCCCCCAAATATGAGCTTGGTAGATGACGCATTTAATGTGTTGCATTTGTGCTTCCCTTGCAGAAGGGATATCATCAACCTGCCACCGCTTATGAGTAAAAATTCCTTCCTAGCTGCATTCTATATACGATCGTTTCGTACAAGAGGACGTTTGATTGCATATGCCGTTTTCTTACCAATTCCAGCAAATAGTAACACACTCTCACACCCACTTAGTTCATTGAGCAATGCAAACGTTTTTGCGTTTTCAGGGCCAATAGTCAATGCCAGTTGATGAAGAATGAAGCGTGATCAGAACAGTTTATGGTGTCTAGTATGGACTACTCTTCCTTATGCACCGGCGGCCAGCCAGGAACTGATCAAATGCTCATGTATGTAAGGAAAGGTGTGGTTCCCCGGCGGGTCCACTCCTATGTAGGAATTGTAACCATGAGAGTCTACGAAATCAAGGAGAAAGGGTCTGGAATTTTTGAAAAATCTAGAACACAGAATCTAGAAAAAAGGGTCCTTTTTTAAAAATACTTCCTAGAGTTTCATAAAAAGGGTCAAATATCAATATATTAAAATCTATTAATATCAAATGTGGTAAATTTGTGAAAAGATGCACACAAATGAGCCAAGAGCAGTCATCAATATGACTAAAATAGATTCCTTGCACTGCACACACTCAACAATAACATTTATCAGTTGATCAAAAATCAACTGATTGAGTTAAACCAGAGGGTCCAGTTTTTTTTTTTTGGTGTAATATTTCAAACTTGTGGCTTTCTCGGAAGATATGCAATGGGAGATAGATTCATTGGTTCTTAATATCTGCAAAAACTACATGTGATTATGTGAAGACAGCTTGAAAGTCCTATATTACAAAAGATCTGGCAAGAAGTTTTGTGGTACTTTATTCTTTCACATTCAAAAGCCATTAACTCACGCTCCCAAACCAATTCATCTCCCATTGCATATATCTATTTTCCAAGAAAACCAAAAGGTTGAGATAAAGCAACAAGCTCATTTCATTATTGGTAACCAGGGGCGCACATCATGGGGGGTGAAGGGGGTGAGACACCCCCCCCCCCAATAATTCTGAATATTCGGTCCCAAAATCTTGAAATTCGGTCCCGCGGCACCTTCAAGACCTCAGTTGTTAAAACTGTCTTTCGGCAAGGGCAGTTTCTTCTTTCGGGCCGAAATTTTGCTCGAAACATCTTCCAAGTTCTCTTGCGACTCCTTTCTTAGTGCTTGATAGAACGTTCTGATTGGCAACAGGGTACATATGTCATTCATTAGTCAAAATCATTTTTTCGTCAACAACTGGTCCCAATAAAGGCAACAAGTAAGTCAAAGATAGTGCCATAACTCTTTCGAATAAAAAAGATAGGATTGTCTTGAAAAGGACTGGCCAATCATGTTAGTGGGATGGGGCCCGCATGGACCCGTAAGCAATGGACCCTTGGGCCCTTAAAAAACTGAAGAAAAGAAATTCTAGATAGCAATTTTTAAGCTTGACTTTACATTGAAAACAACGAAAGTGGTGCTAAAGGGTCTTGTAACAATATTACAACAATGAATGTCGATGTTAAATTGTTTGCATGGACTTAGAAAAAGTCCAAAAATGCACCTGGGCCATGATATTCAAGATAAGGGCATGTTGAAATTTAATTATCTCTGAGTTTTGAATAAATGAATCAATTCAAACTAGTTGATGAAAAAGTGCTGGGGAAGGTGCAAATGTTTAAATTGACGGGATTGGGGCAGCTCGGGCCTTTGGGCTCTACGAATATTTTTTCATAAGAAATGCAGTTCGCAGATTGCTGAAAATTTAGGAGACAGCAGTACTGGGAACATTTGTGGAAGAAACTAATCATGTAGCCTGCGTCACAGACCATACGGAAAGGAAATGGTATAGTATGTGATGTAGGCTACCATTCATTTCGGTTCAAAAAATACTTGGCATGTTTGTACTTCATTTTTACTTGTTTCCTGTACCTTGTCGAAAGCCTTTAAGAAACTTCGTTCGAAGTGTCCCTGAGGGCACAGGAAAATTATCTTTGCAACAAAATTTGCACGGCTTGGAGCACGAGTCAGGTTCAAGCTTTTCTGTGACTTGACAATAAAGCAATTTTTATGTTTCTAGAAGGTTTTCAAGCTCTACTTTCAAAAAATTTTCACCTGGGAAACTTTTCGTTAGCAGTGGCCTTTCTTCGTAGAAAATTAATCTTTTCAGAACTGGGGAATCTTGAACGATCTGAAACGCCTTTCATCAAAATTTTGCCTGGGAGCAAGTCCCCGGTATTCTCGTATGCTTAAACTTTATACTACGAAGATCGCTATGGAGAAAGTAGACAGCAATTTGTTTGTAGCCCATTCAACTTATTAGAAATGACAGATTCCAATGCTGTTTTTAGCCAAGCTAAGAATTGTGTAGCCTCAAAGTTTTTCAAGGGAGTACATCCAGATTCCCTTTTAAATGTTCAGCTCGATTTGCTCGCTTTTGGTCTCTCATTTTATCGCCAGTCAGCACCCTGCCGAAATGACGTTGTTATATACTCAGTACTACCTCGAGATATTGAATGAAGGGAGTTGTTGGCGAAGTCTTTTTGGACAAGGGCACAAAGCAAGTTCAGATGCCGCACGGTCGATACTAGGGAGCTATAGCAGGGGTGGCACCAGGAATCTTCCGACAGAGGGGCTGGAGCTTCCGACAGGGGGGCTAAAATGGCTAGAAAATGCAGTTTTCATATGTCATTTTGCCAAATTTCCTCCGACAAGAACCCAAAATCTCCTCCGACGGGGGGGCTAGATGCTTCCGACGAGGGGGCTGTAGCCCCCCCTAGCCCTCCCCTGGCGCCACCCCTGAACTATAGACTATAGCTCCCTGGTCAATACAAAGTCAAGTGCGCCGTAGGTTGTAGAAGGAAGGCATGGCTCAGAAAAACGCACCCATATCTTAAAGAGCTACAGTGAATCATTCAATTGACAAAATATGACATCTGACAATTCCAAAATATCCAAGCCTAATTCATGCTTGGATATTTTTTAACCCATGAGCAAGTTAGTAAAAACAGGTAATCTAAAAGCACCAGAAATTGGTCTGATAGCATCGATCAAACTTTCAGAAGCTGCGCTCTTAGATATGAATCTTATAATTTGAAAATTTTCTTAAATTTTGCACGAGAGTTATAACTGGCGTTTCCAAAAATAAATTAGTATTTTGAATGAAGTTTTCTCATTGCTTTTTTTTTGGCTCTGGGAAATGTGATCGATGTTTTCAACTGATTTACGCAGCTGCCGAAGAAGGGTTATCAGAAAATTGTCACGTGATTTGCAGGGCGAAAGGATCAGGAATAGATTTCCTTCATATTATAGCAATTGGCTATGATTTAGATAGAGAACAACATCACATTGGTTTATCAGAAGTGGGGAATTTTCAAGGTCGACCCAGAATATGACACAAAATAGTATTGTTTGGTATGCTGTACCTGAAACCCCAATCCAATACAAATGTTGGGAAGCTTCAGTGTCGGATTTAAGGGGGCAGGAGTGGACAATCCCCCCTTCACAATGAAAACTCAGCTAGGCGCCCCTTTTTGGCGAGAAAAGCGCCCCTCATCCTGACTCCAACGCACAATTGTTTAACTTATTCGATTTGAAAATGGGGGAACATACATATCAAGGCGCTATTTAGTAATGAATCAAAAAATGTTCTTTAAAAAGCGTCCAAAAAATTTTCGCGTGCCTCAAGTGCGCTCACTTTTCCATTATATTTTTGGCACCCTCTTTGCAAGTCACCCCTCTTTGAACTTCAGGATGGATCCGCTCCTGGGAAGCTTCGATGGCAATCCAACATCTTGTAACTTGGGTCTCAGTTCAGCTGTTAAAAATTCAGTCCCAAATGCATTTACAACCCCCCAATGAATTTCGGAATGTGCGCCTCTGTTGGTAACAAACATTTAATCTTCTTTATTCAATACAGTACACAATTGCCATTAAGTCTATTGCATTTGTTTACAACTTCAATGTTCAGTTCGTCTATATTTCCCTGTGGTATGCAACTCTTGCTTTGGACTTTTGGCCTGAAGGAATTAGAAATTATTATCAGTGCTGCAATTTGCCTCAAATACATAACTTAGACATGAATATGGTAAAAATATAGCTTCTGACTAAATCTGACACAAAGAAAGGCCTAAATGCTTAAATTAAGTGAATGTAAGGCTGGAACAAGAAGACTTTTCATTACTCTTGGTGAATATGCTGTTGGCTGGCCATGGCCTGCTACCTGTAAACTTTTATGGAAATAACACTTCAATTTTCTTATCATTTCCAAGAAGGCTGAGAAAGAAAGAGCTTACCATTTCTGCTTCATCCAAGGTGCATGTCGATTTGCCAAATAGACAAGTTGATTGTGAATTGTGAACACAAAACACAAGCATGACCAACAACCCAACAACCATGACCAACAACAACAACAACAACAAAATATTCTCTTCGACAACAAATCATGTCATGTCAGCACTATCTCATTTATTCCAAAAAAAATTTATTTTTTGTTTTCTACCAAAGTCTCGACCTTCTGTTTTGTTTCCATATGACAATATAAACTTTTCAACACCATCTGTAGATTAGGAGGGGATTTTTAGATTTCAGAAGGCAAATTTTATTAAGAGGCTGGCCTCCTCTGGGCTATTTGGCGGGAAAAAGTTTTTGCTGAAACCGAAAATAATGATCATGGATCAAATATAGTGCATTATAATGTCTAAAAAGATCTATCTGATGAGAAGTGGCTGTGCTACTACTATGGTAAGAAACACTTATGTTTGTGTCTTTTCACACACTCTCTGTTCGTAGACTGCTCTCCCTGCCCCTCACACACAGCCACTGTAGTGTGTGTTGCAGGAGGAGAAGTGTTACTGCATTTGACTTTGTCATGTTATGAAAACCTTCCCAAATCAAATGGCATAAAGCCATGCAAATGGGTGGTTACAGAGTTCAATTGACATCTTTTTAGGTGTTTAGGTTTTAAAAAACAAAATAACCCCAAATTATCACAACATATCACCTGAGCTATGTAGTTATTTGTCCTTTATTTGCAGCTGAAGTAACAGTTATTTGTTGTTTAGGATGTTTTGTTAGATTTGAAGTCTAATTACTGCACAGTAAGAGGGAAGTATAACATGAGTTGGATAAGATGAGCTACATTTTGAAAAGGATAATGTCTATTAATGTTAACATGGAATGGAAAGTTCTTGATTACTTGTGTTTTGAAGGGAATAATTTATTTTTGTCAGTCCCAAGAAATAATGATAAATCAACAATTTTTAATAACATAGTTAATCAGTCCTTTGAATTAAATGTCTTAGGTATGAATATCAGTGAACTAAGGTGCGCGATACTTTTCAAACTGAAGCATTCTCTTTGTAAATATTTGTTTTTAGGAACCTCCTAGAAATCACAGAATTAGGGTAGTACATCCTGGTTCCCTATCAGAGAAAATGCCGGAAAAGGGCTGTTCTCAAAGAACAAGAATCAGAGATTAGGGTTCATCTCAAAAAGTGCCAGACTGTCATGGTTACAATTCTTTCATAGGAGTGGACCCGCCGGGTGTGGTTCACAGTTCAAATGTGCGAAGGCCAGACTTGTTTGTACTGCTATGTGCAAATATAATGGAGACTGCCGAGCCTGTCGAAAGCCGCTCACTGTAACTATGATATCAAGAAAAATATGCTAGTATCTTCCCAGTCAACTTTCAATTTCAATGGATGGCACTTTGTATTTCTGCCTGCAAATAACAAATTATGAATAACAAGAGATTGCATATTTCAATAGTTGTGTCAAACTTTTGCTTTTGGGGTATTATGGCCCAGTGCCCTAGTGTGAATAAAGCTCTGAGGAACATTTAGAAATGGCCATGTATTCCACGATTCTCAGTGCCTCAAGCTTACTGAGACTAACAAATAATGTCTTTAACCATCGTTAATTTTCTTTGGGGATTGGGCTCTAATACCCCTGCCTAAAAATAGCAATTGGAGGCATTCTTAGGATTGCCAGTTTATTCCATGTTTTCAGCATATCAAACTTGCTAAGACTTCAAAGCATGTACTTTATCCGTCACTCGTTTCATTAGTTACACAAGTTTTTCACTTTTGGGGATTGGACTCCAGTACCTAGTACAAGTGAACAATTATGATCAAGATTTCCATCAGAACTTATTAGAATGAATGGTTTCTCAATTTTATAGTTTCTCAGTACTCGAGCTTCTTTATTTTTTGGCGATCTGAGACTTGAGTTCTTATCAAAAATGCGTGTAAACAGTTTTGACATTGAAACCATTGGGTTCTGCCTGGTTCTGCCACTCTTCGGCCACTCTGCACTTGACATGCAGATTGCAGTCACTTTCAGTAAACCGCACGCTCAAAATGTTTCCATTTAAAAAGGTTTGTTTTGACTCCAACTTCAGAAAGGAGAATCATTTCTGGATTTTTATAGTGGTGGGTGGAGTTTACATTAGTATATTTCCGAGTGTGATTTCTGCAATTTGTTAATCAAGCATTGCAAACTTTCAAGATTGGATAATGTCAAACAGAAGAGAGATCGGGCCTGAGAAGAAGTCCTCCATGCTCAACTAACTTATCTTACCAAGTAGCATGAGATCAGGCTCACCGTAAAAAAAATGAGAAGGGAAGGAAACCGAAAGACGATTCGTGACAATTCATGACGATACTTGACGATTGGAGCAGGAAGTCACCTACTTTTGGAGGATTAATACTTTGCATATAACGTACGTTTTATGGAAGGTTGGTATTTTACCATTTTCAAAGATTTTTGGTCTGTAATTTACATTTATTCAGAACATGAACCGTCTCGTCCCTGCTCGTCCCCGGCTCGTCTCGCTCTCTCGCCCTGAAACGATTGGTGGTTGCGGGGGTGGGGAGAAGGGGGCTGCAATGTCCACCGATTCGGAATGTTGATGATGAAAATTGATTTTCAAACATTTCAAAAAACCCTTTTCTGAAATTTTCTTTCATCTAATGGCAGGACAAATTAAAGTCACACTGTTGTTTTTGATCGAGAAGTGTGATTTGTTGGGTTTGGACATAGGAGGGGTACTTCGGGGGGGTCCCAATACCGCAATACCGCACGAAAAAGACACCAAATACCGCAATACCGCACCAAAAAATAGCAAAATACCGCAAACGCTAGAAAACTAAAAAAGAGAGCTACTAATACAGTACACCGGTCTGTTACAGTTTGATTGCGACCTAAATCCACCTTCCTCCATCAAAATTTGTAGTCTGATCTTTTAGATCGTTGTTAGATGTTTTACAGACAAAATAGTGATGTGAGAACGATGGGGGAAAATTTCATCGATGTGCTTTTAGTAAAACTGCATTGACGGCAGAAAAATTACGAATATATTGAACAGCTCTTATATCATAGTCGTATCATTGATCTAAACTGTTTACCTTTCAGTGGTACTTTTAATATCCGGGTCAAAGGTGCAAATGTATTCGAAAGCAACATGGTTCGAAAGGAAACTTTTCAAAACAAAAAGTAATAATAATGATAATAATAAAAGAAATTAAACTGTTTTCATAAAAATACGTTTCGATTAAAAATCTTCATCAGTCTACAACTTTACTGGGCAGCCGAGAATTTATACAGAAGAAGTTGTTTACAAACAAAAAGTACCTAAATATGTTAAATTTACAATTAAAAGCAATAACATCCTTTCCCACTTATGCCACTCTACATAATCTTTTTGTCCTTTTTAAAATTTGAGAAGTGATTGGAGGCGTTTTAAAGTTCTACTGATTCCTTTGAGGCTACCTTGGCAACTCTGCAGTCACCCCAAGTGACCCTCCGATAGATTCGCTCGCTGCTAAAACTTTTTTAGCAATTGCTGAATCCCGGATGGCCTGATAGGGAATTCCACCCTACCGCCACACGCATAAAAGCGCGAAGTAACAAAGGGCAACCACAAAGCGGACGCCAACGCAACCTCTAGGGACCTTCAGATGCAGTGGCAGAATCTAAGCCGTTCCCCCGCACGCAAATACGTCTAATTCCACGTCTGCAGCTCTTTCATTAAGACCCTTGGGTGTAAAAGTTTGAAGTCGATATTGCCAAAACAACTCCTTCCTACGAAGTGAAAAAACATCATCCGCCCCATCTATGATTTTAATACCAACCCGAAAGCTCCCATTATGTCCGTTTTCAAAAAAATGACCGAAAAAACTTGCTTGTGGAACAGGTTTTCCTTTATCGAGAGAGTTTTCGTCGTGTTTGCGTGCATATGTTCTGAAATAGGACTTGTAAACATTAAACCTTTGCCGAAATTTCGTCTTCGTGCTACCCACGTATTTCTTGTTGCATGATTCACACTGCAACAAATAAACAACATGATCAGAGTTGCAATCGTATCGCCCCGAGAAATTTTTGAAAGACCTTGTTGAATCAAAATTATGGAAAGTACCCCCCTCCCTCATCAAAGGGCAAATCTGGCAACTCCTTCTGCCATTGCATCTGAAAGTACCCTTTTCCATCAACTCTTCATCGATACTTGGCAGCTTAGCCCTAACAAGTTTATCTTTCAAACTTTTTGCCCTTCTAAACGTTACAAATATTTTGTCTTTAAAAGCTGCCTCGTGCTCCCTGTCTACCAGCAGTAAGTTCTGGTTTTTGCGAAGAATGTCATAAACTTTGTGCATGGATGGGTGATATGTTAACACTAAGGGAATTTTTATATCATCCTTTTCCTTAGGTCTGGTATCTAATAAAGTAGCCCGATCTTTGTCCCGCACCTTGTCAATTTGATTATCAACCTCGTTTCCACTGTAACCTCTTGCTAAAAGCCAAGTTTTTAAATCTCCTACCCTATTTATGAAAAACTGTTCCTCTGAGCAAATACGACGAATTCTAAGAGCCTGACTATATGGAATTCCCTTTTTGGTGTGGTTCGGATGACAGGAAGCTCGATGCAAGAGTTGATGAGTATCAGTAGGTTTTGTAAACAAATCAGTTATAAGTCTGTTGCCTTGTTTGATGACTTGTATATCGAGAAAATTAACCTTCTCTGTGGACCAATCTGCAGTGAACTTAATCGAGTCATGAGCCCCATTTAAGAAAGTTATAAAATCCCTAAGTTTTTCCTCCCCATGTTGCCAAATTAAAAAAACGTCATCTATGTATCTCCACCATACCCACGGTTTATCTTGAGCCTCAGCAAGTAGCTTTTCTTCTAGCACTGCCAAAAAAAGAATCGCATATGAAGGCGCGCATTTGGTACCTATTGCTGTTCCCCTGAGCTGCTGATAGAAATCGCCATTAAATTCGAAAAAATTGTTCTTAAGAACAACGTAAGCGTAATGATAATAATAATAACTAATATTTTGACAGGTTGACTTGTTCAGCATAAAACTATCTGTTATCATTCCAGTACCTGTAATCCTACCTATTGACAATCGTTGTAGTTGAAATTAAGGTAAATAGTAGAATAAAAAAAATAGTTTAATGTACAATTAAAGGATAAGAAGTGATTAGAGTCAAATACGTTTTCCTTGGACATCTACAAAGACTTCGATGGATTTAGTTTCTTTTTATATAGCAAGATAGATATTTCGTCGGTTGAAAATGCGGGCTCCCTGATAGGCAAACGATTTTTTTCCAGTTTCAGTGCGCATTTTCGGTAAAACAACACAAGAGTGTTAATTTCATGCTGAGATCTTTTGAAGTAACCATTCAGCAGGTCTTTGTTGTCCCATGACGTTATCTTTGCTCTTGGGTTGAAAATTCTGGCTGCTCTATTTTGTATATACTGTAGCTTGTTTACTGTTCCTTGGGGTAGGGAAAGCTGTAGTGGGTAGCAGTACAACAGTAGTGGCCGTATCGTATCATTGTTATGTACATCGATTCTGCTACATAACGGCTGACTTTTTCGCGAATACGAGATAAGAGCTTTACTCTGGCGGATGTTTTTTTGTACACATTTTCAAAATGTTGATGAAGGTTCAGATGGTTATCCAAATCTGCACCAATATACTTGTATATGATTTGGTCTCATGAATAGTTTGATTGTAGATTTTGATGTCCACCTTTGGCTGTTTGGACAACTTTTGATGTGATCCATATAGCAAAATTCAGTTTTACTTTTTTTCAAGTTAATGAACAAGTTATTTTCATTACACCAGTCTGCAACTGTTTGCAGTGCACTGTTAAGTAAATGTTCTATTTCATTTGAGTTCTTTCGTGCCCAATATTAAACAGTATTGTCAGCATCAGTGAGCGGAATATGGAACGATGTCGTGGATTATCAGCCTAAAAAGAAGCGGCCCCAGGATTGATCCTTGTGGGACACCACATGTAAGATTTTCTTCGCATGAGCTGGTGCTATCAAAAATTACTTTTTGTTTTCTATTAAAGAGATAATCACCGATCCATTGTAATTCCACATCATCCATACCATCACCTGGTAATTTTTCCAGCAAGGTTACATGACGCGCTGTGTCGAAGGCTTGACGGAGGTCAATATAGACAGCACCACTACATGGCCCTTTATCAATGTTCTGTGTAACCTTTCTAACAGTAAGGTAACTGCATGTTGCGTGGATCTCCCTTGTCTAAACCCAAACTGATGTGGGCAAAATAGGCCAGTCGATTCAAGGTACTGGGATGTTTGATTGTAAATGATCTTCTCGATAACTTTTGATAGAGGAGGAATTACCATGATAGTGTATAGTTATAAACAAGTAAATTAAGGAAAATATAAGCACTTTGATGCGAATTGAAATAAGCACGACGTTTCGAGCATAGCCCGTTATCAAGCCAACATTATAAGATTGCCTGATTTGAAAACAGGGGTGATTTTCCCACATTCAAAGTTTTGATTCGTGCAAATATTTGATTCTTTTTCTTCAGATAAAAATGTTGCGTGCTCTCCTCCGCAGGTACCTTTATTAAGGTTAAGCAGGTGGAGCAGGCACAGAGAGAGAGACATAGATATGGGACTTCCCTCTCCTTCATTTTTCTTTCCTCTGACCTCTATATCAATTCGTCTCCAAGATGCGTCGTTCCTAAACAGGAAAATGGTATTACAGGAAATTTGGATGTTAATTTTCGTACAATACCGCATACCGCGCTGTGAAAGTTCTATACCGCAATACCGCAAGTTTTTTCCGTCATTACCGCAATACCGCACAAAATTTACCCCCTATACCGCAATACCGCAAACCCCGAAGTACCCCTCACATAGCCGTCGAAAGGGTGTGGAAGACGTGCAAAAATGGGAGTCAAGAGCGAACGATCGCGCGAAGAGCAGAAAACGCAGAGCTTAGTGCCAATAAAAACATGTGAAATTTATCGTTCTATACGTGTGCAAAAAAGTTTGAGTTTTTGCGAAAGTATAATTTCGTCGCGAGGAAAAAACGAGGGTGTAGTTTTCCCCACAGCAAACCCCTCCTTCCGCAATTATCATCAGATCACGTGATAGAACTAGAGCTCTCTGATTGGCTAGTCAACCAAGATGACGTCATATGTAAACAAACCAAAGATCCTATTGTTACAAAATCTGCCCTTGTTACACTGAACTTAGATCAGCGGCGTGGCCAGGGTAAATTAAGTGGGGGGGAATGTAAATGATGGGGTCTGGGGGCGAAGCCCCAAGAAAAATTGTTGGGGCCACGCCCTTTACTTTGGCTTAGAATGCCTCTCCCAATATCATGCTTGCCTTTAGCGACGAGGAAACATTGATCGTTTTGTAACAGTTATCCTATGAATCAGACACGAGGAAAGTTTTTGAAGAAATATCCTTTACTTTGGCTTAGAATTCATCTCCTAATAACATGCTTGCCTTTAGCGACAAGGAAACCTTGATCGTTGTGACAATTATGCTATAAATCAGAGCACGAGGAAAATTTTTGAAGAAGGATCCTTTACCTTGGCTTAGAATGCATCTCCCAATGTCATGCTTGCCAGTGGTAAAACGGAAGATTTGATATTTCTCGGAAAATTCTTACCCAACCTATACCCAGCTATTTTCTCCTCGGTTTTAGAGGAATCTCGAGGACCATCTTTCGACAAAAGTGGGGGGGGGTAATTGCCCCCATACCCCCCCCCCGTGGCCACGCCACTGATTTAGAAATTGTTCTGGTAAGAAGGTACCCAATAGGCTCCCGAATTTCCGTTACGTTTTCAGCCAAATTCCTGATTCCTGTCAGGCCCGTCACGGAACGATATTCATATCGGGGGGGGGGGGGGGGCTGGAATTTGATGCGAGCTTAGCAAGTAAAAATGGGGGTCCTGGGGCTCGCCCCCGGGAAAACTCTTCATGACCACGCCCTTTAGATCGTTAGAAAACGCCCCATTTTAGAAGAATTTGCCTTTTAAAGAAACAAAGGATCGTGTCTGATAAGGGTCTTTCCAGGAAAATTTTGACAATAGGAGTTCAATTTCACGAGGATATAGATCATTTTTGAATTGCATAATAATATGAAACTTGAAAGTGATAGCTTGATGCATTCTGGTAACTTCCTCGAATACAAATAAGTTTGAATCTTCATTTCCAAGAGCTTGGCTTTCACACCCTTTTTCATGTACAAAAAGTTAACGGACTGCAGCAAATTATTGGGGGGGGGGGCTGAAGCTTCATTTCCAAAGACATCAAAACCTAGCTTTTTCACGACGCTTTCACTAGAATTGTCATTCCTTTGGGGGCGAAGCTTCATGTACAAATCCAAGTTAACGTAACAGAATCTGCAGAAAACAAATTATTGGGGGGGGGGGGCTGAAGCGCCCCAGCCCCCATCCCGGTTCCGACGGGCCTGCCCGTCAGGACTGTTTACTGAAATCCCGCTGTCTTTCCTAAAGCACATCAAAACCTAGATTCATCATTTTCACGACGTTTGATCGTACCCGGAGAGGCAATCCCTCTGCTTTTGACTAGAATTGTCATTCAGTTCAAAATGAAGGGGTCTGGGGGCGAAGCTCCCAGCTAAATTTTGATGAAACGCCCTCTACTTTGGCTTAGAACACTTCTAGCGATCCAACATCAGTGGTGCTAAAATTGAACATTTTGTAACAGGTAATCTTACAAATTATAGCATCCCCAGAAAACTTTTTGAGTAAACGCAGTTTTCTTTGGCTTAGAATGCCAATTTGTAACAATTATCTATGAATCTATGAATCACAACATTCAGGAAAATTTTTGTGCAAATGCATTTTTACCTTATCCTAGAACGATTCTAACAATCCATCTGCCTGCCCCCATAATGGATGCCTTGACAATTACATGATAGTTCGTGTGGAATAATTTTCAAACACCAACCTTTACTTAAAATGACTCGCCCAGTCAACATCCAGCATTTCCCAGAAAAAGTCTTACCCTTCCCTGCCTATACAAAACTACTTTCTCTTCATTTTGAAAGAACCTCGAGGACCATCTTTTGACAACCCCATCCGTGGCCACGCAACTGCCAAAATGAGGCACATCACGTGAGGCTGAAGCAATGAATCTAGCCCCAGTTTTTCAATATGGGCCAATCCTGCTTCCCGAAAGCTGTTGCCAAATTGAAAAATCTGACGATTCCCGGTTCATAATTCCAAAAAAAGTGGCGATTCCCGATTCCCAAAAATCATATTGGTTACCCTCTGGCAAGGGAATGTCTGTTCCTTGGTGCCTAGTTATAAAAAATGTGATAACGACAGAGCTTCACAGAAATGTTAGATAAAAAACAATAAGGCTTCAAAAAATGTTCGTTCTCGTAATCTAAACGACGAGCAGAAATTCTGCTAAGCAAAATTAACGTTAACGAACTTTGTATTGTGACGTAACGTAGCTTGGCAAGGCTGAACTGCTCTTGTTCCGATCTCAGGAATTTGCCGACTGAGTGTAACTTTTACTTGATTTGCCGACTGAGATTTGGCCAGGGGGGGGGGTGCCGCACCCCCAGCACCCCCAATGTAGCTACGGCCCTGTATCCGATCAACTGTCAACAGTTCATGTCAATGACATCTTTTTATTCATTTACTCTAAATTTCTTGGAATATACTTGGGCCAAGTCTCACCTATCAGAGACAATACACGTATTTCTTTTCACAAGAAACAGCTTTATAAGAAACAGCGTGCTCAAGAATGTTTTGACATTGTAATAGCAACTGTTTGGACATTATTTTGAGTGCGAATTATATTATTTACTTGTTTTGAGATAATCTTACTGAGTAATTTGGGAGCCTTCTTGACAAAGCTAAATTAGCTATACACTTCCGGCATTAAAAAGGAAACACGTAAGAAACTTTTGGCAGCAAAATGGCTAAAAATTGAAGAAACTGCCTACCAGCCGCGGACCTAAGTTTCTTATAAGAAATGTTGAAACGTAAGAAACGTATAAGAAACAGCAGCTGTTAACCAATCAAACACTTGAAGCCACGCATCTACATTCGGGATACAGGACAGGTACAAATGTTGCTGCATGTCTACAGTAGGAGCGCAAGAGTTAAATATTTCATTTCAATTGAGAGTGGCATCATAAAGTTGGGCCATGCAAAGATGTCTTAAAATATGCAAACAGTTGCCTATTTTTAGAGTTGCTCTTCAACTCGAATCTTCCTATGCAAAATCGAACCTTCTGGAGGCACATACAGTAACTGCTATTGAATTGTAGTGAGCCCCCCCCCCCCCCCCCTCCCTCCCTCGACGATGGCGGACGAACTAGAACTGCCTTATGCTTGTGAGCTGCACTCACTTAACTTCATTAACAGCTAGTTATTATTATCATTCCCACATATAGCTAACTACTCTCAAGTACCGAATAATCGTCCCTCCCCGCTTATTAATTTTTGAAAAATTTTCCAACCCCCCCACTTTTATTCCAACCCCCCCCTTTTATTAATTCTTGAAAAATAGAAGTAATAGTGAACACATCTTTTTTAATAAGGCTTGGGCGCCGACCTGGCCCGCCGTCGTACCGAGTGATTGCTTGGGAAAGAATTTGTAGCCTGTGTTCCAGACCACTTGGAAAGGAAAGTGGTCTGTGTAACCAAGCACTAATCCGTGTTCAGACGATGAATTGAATTGCGAAATAATTAAGGGCATTCTTTCACGGATCTGATTGGCTGCAATGAAGTCAATGATCAACACAACGGATGTCTTTGTGAACATGTGTGTTTGAAACAAACCAGGGCTGATCGTTATCACTTTGCACGGGCGTAAAAATTCAGTAGGATTAGCAGGCATTCAAATCCCCTATTCTTTCATCGTAAAAAGTCAATAGGATTAGCAGACATTGAGATTTTCTATTCTTTGTATTGTAATGTGAGTTCTTCACATGAGACAAGCTTTTCCTTTTGATAACAAAACAAATAGTGATTATGCGAATTATTAGTTGCATATATTACTTTTTCTTCAGATTCCGAAGAGAATTTGTGAACATGGATTAGTGCTTGGTTACACAGACCACTCTCCTTCTCAAGTGGTCTGGAACACAGGCTAAGAATTTGTTGCTTCTTGACGTTGTTTTCTGTTACCACTCGTACTCCAAGATGTCTCCCCACACACATCGTGGTATCCCTCCACTCTCATCCGGGTGCCTCCCCACTGCACTGAATATCCCCCACCGTACTGACAATGCCTCCCCACACACATCATGATATGCCCCCACTACAATGAACATCCCCCACTGTATTCAAGGTATGCCCTCACTGTACTCAGGATGCCTCCCCACTGTACTGAACACCCCCCACTGTACTCAGAGATGCCTCCCCACTGTACTGAACACCCCCACTATATTGCAAACCCCCCACTGTACTGCACACATATTCCGTGTGGTGATTCTATTCTACATTCTACAAAGCTGCTGTTCATAGTTGCGCAAGGGAGCATTTCACAACATGAGTGCTTACCCCCATGGCCATTGAGAGAGAGGCCGGGCACCACGCCCTTTTATCCTTGGGGTACGCCCCCCTATGCACTGGTAAGACACTGCTTTTAGATTTTGTTTAGAATCTCAGTGGGCCTGCAGGCCTGAAAACGTTCCTGGAAGGAAACTACAACAAAGAAAAATACATACCTTATTTCTTGCTGGCCTACAGAGGCCCTGGGCGGGCCCCCAGGTAACTACCCTGGCTACCCCTTCTCTGTTCTGAATATCCCCCTACTATACTGATGATGCCTCACCACACACATCATGGTATCCCCCCCCCCACTGTACTCCAGATGCCTCCCACTGTACTGAACACCCCCGTCCCCCGCTGCACTCAAGGTATCCTCCACTGAACTCCAGATGCCTCCCAACAATACTGAATTTGCCCCACTGTACTCAAACATACCTCCCCACTGTACTTTTTTTTATTAATTCATATTTTTACACGACATCCCATCAGTACAAAATTAAACTACAAAAGTTACAAGTTTGTTTTAAATGAAAAATGAAAAACAAAATTTAAAATTTGGTATTAGCTAGGGTTGGATCCAGGCTGAGATCTGATCTTCCTGGGAGTCGTGTTTTAGTTAGGGTTTACTGAGCTCTTTAAATGCGTTTTCAATTTTCTTTTAAACTGATAGAGCGAGGGGATTTCTCTTATTTCGATTGGTATTTCATTCCAAGCTTTAAGCCCGGAAAGGTGGAAACTTTTTTTTGTACACTCAAGTTTAAACTTTGGGATGTCGAGATTTCTATTGTTTCTTGTGTTATACCTAGAAATTTCATTCCTCTGACTATACTTGTTCCTGAACATCCCCAACTGTACTGCACACTCCCGGTGGGTGCAATTCAACAGTATTCAATTCAACAGTACATCACGCTCGTCCATACCATTCCATAGGATACCCTTTTCTCTGACATTCTAGTTGATGAAAAAACCCCTTATCATGAAGAATTTTGAAGGGAACCCCCCTTTAAAGGAGTATCACTGAGCCCTAAAGAAATCTGTACAGTACAAACACTGTTTCTAAGAGAAAGGTTTGGGACTTTATTACGATTCACTTATACTGATATCGCTTCTCTTTGTTGGAAAACAGTAGAATTCCATAAAACTTGGGGTATGACACTTGGGCCAGGTGAATTTTGACTTTTATTTTAGGGCCCCGAGTCCACCAGCCAGCATTTCACTGTTAATGGGTTGGAATATTTTCTGAAGAAAATACCCCGTTTTTCCTAAGATTCTACAAAAGACTTTTATATAAAGGAATATAGCTCTATAAATTCTCAATTTACTCTGTATGTTACGATTATTGTGGTATATTGTGGTATATTGTGGTCATATTTTAAAATGTTGCCCTGGTTACGGGTCCTAACTCTGAATTCTCAAAGACACATATATACCATATAGGAGTCACCCCCCCCCCCCCCCCGCTTTCTAGCCCTCTCATCCCAAACAGAGGCTCTGAAATCACTTTCTGATTGTTCTTTCCAGCAATTGTTCTGGTTTGAAAAGTATTGACGTCAGATATGTGTCTTGAATGGAAGGGCAATCAGCGGTGTTGCCTTGACAATGAAGAAAGTGAGAATAGAATTGTAATGTAATGTTTTTCAATTTCAATGACCTCTGACAACAGAATAGCTTGTAAACATTAGGCCTCTCAATTCAGATTACTCATCATGTTCAGCCGAGGATAGTTCGGAAGAGTGATTACAGCCCTCAACTCGTTTCACGTTTTTAATCAGGCGAAGGGCGACGTGCAAATCGCTGGTTTCTTTGTAAAACTGCCTTGTAAAATAGCAGATATTATCTAAGTCCCAGTCATTGCTCATAAAATCATAAAAAGACGGCAGGTAAAAAAAGACTGCAGGAGCAGGAAATCACAAGAGTCGACAGGAGTCTTAAAAACTCCCACGCAGCTAAACTTTATTTCGATTTGGCCCAAGACTTGGCCCCTGTCTTCTTTGAAGGATTTTGTTCAGCTTCAATTTCTGCACATGTGGTTTCTGTCAAAAACAAAATGCACGCATTCGTTGCCGATCCCTTACTTCCAGTTATGGTCCAACATTTCAACCATTTTACTCTTCCTCCCCTCTTCTCATTTCATGAAGGCCTATATTCTTTAATAAGAACATGAGAGACTTAGCAACAGTTTGAAAGCAATTTCCATGCTGCACAACAATGTCCAAACCTTTTTGCGTGGCAACTCAGATGGTAGTTGAAAACATGAAAGGGGATGTTTCTCTTGAGAGAAGGGGAGTCCCGGAGAAAGGGCTATAAAGGCATCTAAAAATTAGAAAATGTTGCAATTGTGGCACTCTGGAGCGCCAATCCCTCTCCCGATAACTCATATTTTGAGGTAGAAACTCCTTAAATATAGCAAGGCTGTCAAAAGACAACATTTAGCAAATAAAATGGGGAAAATGGCCCGGGGGGGGGGCTACTTAGTATATTTTGCTGACGGGGTGTGCACTCCTTTCTGGGTATCGTTTTTGCCTCTTTTTTCTAACGTCGGGTATCAAAAAATGGCAATCTTTCTAAAGCCGGATGTCAACAGTGTTATTTCATTGTTTTTCGACGAAATTTTACGTTTTGGGATATGCTTTTCGCCAATTTTCCCTGAAGCCGGCTATCAATTCGAGGGAAAATTTTTAAGCCGGGTGAATTTTATTTTTCTTGGAGTGCACACCCCCGTACAATAGAAATTCTAGTACACCCCCGGGCAATTGTGGCACTCTGGAGCGCCAATCCCTCTCCCAATAACTCATATATTGAGGTAGAAACTCCTTAACCCTAATCCTACCGGGGGGGGGGGTGTTTTCCACCCCCCTGTCGGTTTTTTGCAGAGCATTCTTTAACGACAAAAGCTATGACCCTCAACCTCTCTGACAATTATTAATTATCTATTAGCTACATTTTAAAAATTAAATTTTTGAACAATAAGTGTCACGTGACAGGTGACACTACCATATTTGGAGCAAGGTATTAGAAAAATTAATGATTTTGATATTTTTACTCCCAGAATTAGTTCCAAACGTTGACTATTGTACTTTAAAAGAATCAGCAAACAATTAGCTTTCTATTGTTGTCAATAACAATGGATTTTTCTGACGTCAGCATTGTTAAATGATGACGTCACTCTGGCCGCCATTTTGGGTCATTTTGGCAAATTTTGAAGTTTTTTCCGATAGATTTTGTTAAAAATGCATAGAATTACGTTATGCAATACTTTAAAAGCATTTTGAGCTAATTATTATCAATTTTTGGCAGAAAAACACAGTTTTTAGTTATGACGTCATCAATTTTTGTCATTTTCTTCCAAAATAACAGTCTAAAAACACTCATATGCATCATATTTGAATTGGAAATGAATAATACGCCAAATAAGAATGGAAAAAGTCATTCAGATTACCTTTATTCCGTTTTTAGAACAAATAAGACGGAAAACCATATATTTTGACATTTTCCGGCATTATGACGTCATAGTGACGTCACCTAATGAGGTGGCCACGCCCTAAACTACCAATCGGCTAAGAATAGTTAGGACTACGCCCATGCCAAGTTTCAATAATTTCACATTAGTCTACGGCTATTTATAGAGGGGGGTGGAAAGCACCCCCCCCCCGGCTATGTTAGAACAAAAAAAGCCCGGTAGGATTAGGGTTAAATATAGCAAGGCTGTCAAAAGACAACATTTAGCAAATAAACTGGGGAAAATGGCCTTTGAAGGGTGGGAAATGTGCAATTTCCACTTGACCCCCCTCCAGCATCTAGAAAATCCCCGGACCTGAATCCCTCTCCAAATGGGTCCCAATGCATATCAAGCGAAAAGAGATCCCACTGGGATTTTTAAAAAATCAGAAAATCCCTCAATGGGGTTTTGAAGGACACCCATTTTTTGACGTCATGAGCAGCGCGAGAACAATCGAATGACAAAGGACTTCGAGCTCAACACAAAGGGAAACAAAGGGCTTGGCAAGCCGAAAGTGGGGTGAGGAATTTGGCGAATAACCCCTCGACCAGAGTCTTGACTGGAAAAGGAGGACGTTTTGAGGAGGAACGGAGTGTTGGGTAATAGTGACGTTATTACTTCAATGTTATAATTACCAAGGTAATAGCCCATAGAAATGTAATAGCAGGTGTTAGTAGAAGCAGTTTGAGCTGGCATACTGGAAAAACCGGACCGTATGATCCAGGGATCCCTATGACCCCTATGATCCCTATGACCTTCAAGTACTGAAGTTTGAAAGGAACCTGAACATAGAGGGGTTATATCCCCCCTGTATAAAGGCTACATGCTAATCAATTTGGTGCCATTACCGTTGATTGCAGCCTGGGGGTGAATTGTGAAACTACTGACGTGCTTCACAAGTGCGTGAGTGGTTGCAGAAACACAGAATGAAAGATACAAAACTAACTTACGACCTTGAAAGTGACGGCTTGGTACGGCAGGTAAATTGACAGCAGGATGACGATCTTTGGCAAATATTCTTTATAGTAACACAACAAAACGATTTCCAGCAGCGAATAATAACAAGCTGATAATATCCTGCCTAACTTAAAACTATAGATAAATGAAATGAAAACCTAGATAGTTCGTCTTAACTTCGTCTTGATTCGGCTTCGGCTATTTCGTCTTGATGCGCGGCATCAACAGATCGGCTTCAACTTAGTGTTCGTCTCGACTGACTAAAAAATGCGAAAACCCTAACCTAAAATGCAGGACGATGAAACAATAAGGCACACCTAATTTACCTTATAAAGAAAAATACAATTAAGTAAAAATAGCAATAAACAATAAAATGTCATTCGCATGATACAAAGTTCAAGCAGGGAGCGAGTCTACTCTCGTCCAAATACGGCACGTTTTGGCATCGTTTCAAACAGTACTTTTCTGTGCATGCCAACAACACGCAAACAACTGCAAGTTATCTATTTATTAATCAATCAATCAGCAGGCGGTGCGTCCATATCGCAACATTACCCTCTCCTTTTAAAACAAGCCTCCTGGCTTGCCCCACATAAGAGATGTGCCATCATGTTACCCCAATAGTTCTTTCTGGACTCTTTTTTTTGTCTTTATCGAAAACAACTCTTGTGTCTACAACTTCAATTTCTTTTGAATGTTCATCCTCTGATCTATACTTCTCATTGCTGTCTCCAATTTCCACAATGGTTGTTACAACTTCTGAAACAATAACCTGTTCGTCAACAGGGTGTAAAGGTCTGACGCTGCTTTCATGGAGGCACTGGGGCATTGATGTCCTTCTTGGATCGAGCTCCTCCTTTATTTCTCTTAAATTTTGCATGTCTTTGTCAATTCTTTCAATCTCGTAGTTGTCGTTCAAAGAAACATTCTTATGTACAGCTTCAACTGAAGTGATATAAAAATCTACTTTCTGCTTTGGTGGTTTTAGGTTGAGAGCATGCGGAACGGAATAAAGCCGGTGTCTGCAGTACTTAGCGACATGCCCTACTGTAAGACAACAGTAGCAAATAGGCTTTCCATCATCTGTTCGATAAACATTAGTCCTGTTGCTAAATTGGTTGTTCTTGTTCTCACTCTGAATTTGACTCAGATGACGGGAAAATTCTTTCACGATACTTAAGATAATTTCAAGCATTCCTCCTCTGAAGTTTTCAAATTTCCCGGGCTCTTCATTCAATGGCAACGACATGGTTAATGATTACAGTCACAGTCAAACAAGATCTGTACACACAGCATAAAGCAAACAATCCAATATCCGAGTCAAAAGTTCCGCGAACAATCAGTTCCAAACGAGAGTGACGCAGTTTGGCAACCAGTGAATGAGCAGTAAAACGAAGTTAACATTCTAAAAGCAATTTGTGCTGCATGCAACCAGGCAAAATGCCAAATTCATAAAATATCACGAATTGAAATTCAACAGACAGAAAATATCATCACTGCAAAACAGTTTTTGATGCGTGAATAGATAAAAAAGATTCCGAAAAATGTGATTGACTTCGATATCAGACACCAAGAGTTCAATACAGTTACTATCACATATCATTTGTCTCGCGCTGCTTGTAAATCTTTTCAAATCCAATATTTCAACGGTTTTTCGTGAATCTTCAAAACTAAAGTACTCGAATGAACAAAATATAGAAAATTCAGCAAATAATTCTCTTCGTATTCTTCTTGTTCCTCGCACGGGGCACCAATGTGAAACTACTGACGTGCTTCACAAGTGCGTGAGTGGTTGCAGAAACACAGAATGAAAGATACAAAACTAACTTACGACCTTGAAAGTGACGGCTTGGTACGGCAGGTAAATCGACAGCAGGATGACGATCTTTGGCAAATATTCTTTATAGTAACACAACAAAACGATTTCCAGCAGCGAATAATAACAAGCTTATAATATCCTGCCTAACTTAAAACTATAGATAAATGAAATGAAAACCTAGATAGTTCGTCTTAACTTCGTCTTGATTCGGCTTCGGCTATTTCGTCTTGATGCGCGGCATCAACAGATCGGCTTCAACTTAGTGTTCGTCTCGACTGACTAAAAAATGCGAAAACCCTAACCTAAAATGCAGGACGATGAAACAATAAGGCACACCTAATTTACCTTATAAAGAAAAATACAATTAAGTAAAATAGCAATAAACAATAAAATGTCATTCGCATGATACAAAGTTCAAGCAGGGAGCGAGTCTACTCTCGTCCAAATACGGCACGTTTTGGCATCGTTTCAAACAGTACTTTTCTGTGCATGCCAACAACACGCAAACAACTGGGTGTTAACAAAACGTGGCCTACGCCATTGGCGTACCATTTGGCGTAGGGTTGGCCTACCTGTTGGCGTAGCAATGGTGTACATTTGGCGTAGCAATGGCTTACCGCAGATCAATTTGGCGTAGGTTTGGTGCACCTCTGCTCTAAAAACTTGAAACTCCAAAAATAATTCGCATAACAATAGTCTGTTAAGCTTCGTTGATACAATAGTAAAATCGCGTTAGATATACGTTTAAATTGATAGGAAAACGCATAAGGAATATTTTTGCCACATTTTTTGTTGCAGTCAAGATAATTTGGATCATATCAAAAAAGTTCATATTATTCATTTGGTACACATCTGCATTCTCTATTTAAGTGTTAAATTTGCAATACAAGATACCTACAATCAATACAAGATACCTAGAATCAACGTAAATAGGGAATGGACATAACTTAAATATATTCCAAAAATAAACAGAAATAGATTCTCATCGAAAACA
Organism: Aurelia coerulea; assembly: GCA_039566865.1. NCBI lineage: Eukaryota > Metazoa > Cnidaria > Scyphozoa > Semaeostomeae > Ulmaridae > Aurelia > Aurelia coerulea. The sequence continues at coordinate 11,494,231 of CM076958.1, read as the reverse complement.
GCAAATAACATCTCTAACGAAAATGAGAAAATCGCAAAATCCACACTTTGCCTCGATGAGATTTTTTAACTATGAACGCAGTGTTAAATTAGCTTTGTTTTGAGCACAAGCACATATCTGGGAAAATATCCGTTTTTGCTCGTTGAAGTGCCTCAAGTAAAGGGTTTCATGCGTCTGATCAAATGTTGCGGAATCCTTTCGAAAATAACTAACACCGAAAAACATCTCTAACGAAAACGAGAAAATCTCAAAATCCACACTTTGCCTCGATGAGATTTTTTAACTAAGAAAGCAGTGTTAAATTAGCTTTGTTTTGAGCACAAGCACATATCTCCTCCCTAGTCATTTGGCATTTTGGCGCGAATCACCATAGATACCAGCCTCTATTCCAAGTCCTACAAATCTGCCAAACCTACGCCAAATAGACCTTTTAGCTATTCTACAAAAGAGCCTGGATCGAGCCTTATTTTTATACACGAGGCTTGATAGAGTGGTGTTAAGAGCTTCTATCACTTATGCGCAAATTCGAAAATTGTACAAAGTGCACTTTGTAGAATTTTCGAATATGCACAATATTGATAGAAGCTCTAACGTCACTCTATCGAACCTCGTGTGTAAAAATAACGCTCCATCCAGGCTCTTTTGTAGAATAGCTAAAAGGTCTATTGATCTGCGGATCTGCGGTAAGCCATTGCTACGCCAAATGTACACCATTGCTACGCCAAATGTACACCATTGCTACGCCAACAGGTAGGCCAATCCTACGCCAAATGGTACGCCAATGGCGTAGGCCACGTTTTGTTAACACCCCAAACAACTGCAAGTTATCTATTTATTAATCAATCAATCAGCAAGGGGGTGCGTCCATATCGCAACAGAATGCCGTTCAAGCAGGGGCGGATCTAGACGCTGGCATTGTTCTTCTGCAAGCATGGTAACTTGCCACTGATTGTGTAACTCTCACCTTAACCATAGTGACTATGCCTTCACTTAGCTGAATGAAAGAATCCGCTAAATAATCAACATATTCATCCATCGTAACATTCAGAGAAAGTCCCTGCCCTACCCTTGTTTGTTTTTTATTAGTGCATACTGCATACAAATTTAAACCGGGGTGGAACTCAAAAATGCTGAAAAGTTGACAAACACAAAATAGAATTCCATGGAAATCTAAAACAAAGAGCAATAATATTAATGCACCGTAAATAATATTTGTATTCTTCAGTATGAGCACTGATAAAGGGTTGAAATGCTTCCATTTATGGGGGATAAAACATTCCTTGTCAACTATCTACAGAATGGCTATCTTGAAAACATGGAATGTGGAATACTGGAATGGAATACTGGAATTACATGGAATACTGGAATACTGGAATGCCTATAGAATACTAATTGATATTCCATGGAATGCTAATTGATATTCCATGGAATGCTAATTGATATTCCATGGAATATCAATTATGTTTCTATGCCATTCCAGTATTCCATGGAATATCAATTAGCAAACTTAAATAGGTTTATATCTCAGACATCTTTTCTTTTCTTGATTGTTATGTTTTATCAAGCAATTATTCTCAATTAACTTTGTCGGAGTAGCAGCAATTATTCCTTTTGTCAAGGAGATACCACCATTGTAAAGACCAAGTTCATGTTATGAAATATTTGTCGATGATCAGATAACTTTAGTATCTCAACTTAAACCAATAAATCTGTGACAGTACTTTCAACTCACTTGATGCGAAAGATGGAAATTCTTCAGATCCTTTTATAGAAATGTCTAAGGATCATACAATAAAGCTCTTTATCTGCCAATCAATTGCGTAATGGCTTTTCATCTGAACTGCATACCTTCATCAATTACTTGTCTATGAATGAAACTTTAGACCCAATGCATGTGGCAAGATACTAGTTCCCCGTAAATTTCCCATAGGCAAATTTTCACATGAACGCAGTTCAGTTGGCATTCTTTCAAGTACGGTAACCGTCTTCTATGAATTCTGTGATTGCATGGTATATCAAAAGCGAATTCGCTGCTTATGTGCTAAATCTTAGCTAGATATCTTTTTCAAATATTGTAAAAATTGTACAAAATTCCAAGTTTGCCATGCTGATTCCTCTCACCCAAACCAAGTTGCTCCAATACTTCTGCGAAGGGGGTGTTTCCTCTCAGACAAGTACAATGGTTTAAATGAACAAGTTTGGTCTGCACAAGTTTGACAACATTCTGTCCTTTGCTTTTTGTCAGAATTACGTTTAGTGCCGTCTGCAAATTTTATGGTGCATATTTTATCAGTAAATTTCTGATTTGGAGCATTCATTGCCAACCTTTGATTATAATTGGATTGATTCGATTCCATAGCAAGCGAAAGATTTGCTCAATAAGTTTTAAAATTTACAGGTCAACAGATTAATCATAATCCTACCCAACTTGCAACAACAGGGGGGGGGGGGGGTACTCGGTGGGGGGCACCCTATCAGAAAATTTATTTCAAAGATCTGGGATCCTTTTAATCCTGGAATCCTTTGCCGTGAACCAAGTTTTAAGAACAAACAAGTTTTAAAGTTGCATAGTTGAGGTAAATTACATTTGAAATAAAATGCATTATTTGAAGCATAGTTTGACTGTGTTTGATGGAGGCTTCTATAAGAAGCAGATGCTTTTCGCAGCAATTTGCCCCCGTCTATATCTTGCCACATGCATTGGGTCTAAAGTTTCATTCATAGACAAGTAATTGATGAAGGTATGCAGTTCAGATGAAAAGCCATTACGCAATTGATTGGCAGATAAAGAGCTTTATTGTATGATCCTTAGACATTTCTATAAAAGGATCTGAAGAATTTCCATCTTTCGCATCAAGTGAGTTGAAAGTACTGTCACAGATTTATTGGTTTAAGTTGAGATACTAAAGTTATCTGATCATCGACAAATACTTCATAACATGAACTTGGTCTTTACAATGGTGGTATCTCCTTGACAAAAGGAATAATTGCTGCCACTCCGACAAAGTTAATTGAGAATAATTGCTTGATAAGACATAACAATCAAGAAAAGAAAAGATGTCTGGGATATAAACCTATTTAAGTTTGCTAATTGATATTCCATGGAATACTACAGAATGACATGCGTTTGCTATTTGTACTGATGCTATGTTTGTAGTATTCACCCCCCCCCCCCCAGGCGGCAATAAACAGTATTGGCACTAAATTTGAAAAATTATAGTAGAAGTAACCTGATTAGCATTTAGCATCTTCATTATCATATAGCGTTTATGCAGAGGGGATGACCCTTAAGGGTCGTTTCAAAACTCAGTACTTCCTAGGGTCCTAGGGGTCATAGGGGTCTCAAGGTCATAAGGTCTGGTTTTTCCAGTATGCCGTCTGAGCAGAGAAAACCGTAAAGGTGGAAGTATCAAATTATCTTTGCGTATGAGCATTTTGTTATCATAGGAATTGTTATGATTTCGAAGGGAATTCCAACGATACCAACATGTAAATGCCCAGTAGAAGCGGTTTCGCTAATGTTTTCGAACTGAAATTTCAGAAGCTTGTAGAGGAATGATACAGCTAAAGATTTTGTTTTTATCTACTGATTTTAAGCAAATTTAAACGGTTAAAAACGCAGGATGTAAACAGTTATGAGCACAGTTTCATTCGTTGAACAACTTGATCAGCGTGCACGATCTCGTCTAGTTTCTCGACAAATGCGCGAAAATGAATTCTGTTTTCACATGCCTGTAGGTTAATCATCTATCTAGAATAATGTTCTCTTATCTAAAACGATGAATGTTCATGAACTAAAAAAAAACCGAGTTCTCGGCAGAAGTATCACTGGTAAAACCCGTTTGCGGACGATGGGGTTTCCATAGGGTGAGAGATCTTATAGATTTTGTCCACAGGGTTTTTCCCAAAATTGGGCTTATTTCGCTCCTGGCGGCCGAGCCTGGCGTTTTTTAGCGAAAAGAAGGCGATTCGTGGAACTTACATATTTTTGCGGATTTTTTGGCACCGAAACGCACGCGCTAATCGCACGGGAAGAGAGAGATCTCAGTGACCTACGAACATGCGTAAGGATCGTGCAAGCTCACGTCTCAAAGCATTGTAATAGTTGAGTAATAGCAGATTTTGCCCACAGGGTTTTACCAAAATTTGACTTATTCCGCTCCTGACGGCCGAGCCTGACGTTTTTTGGCGAAAAGAAAGCGATACGTGTTACTTTCATATTTTTACGGATTTTTTGGCACCAAAATGCAAGGGTTAGAAGGCCGGAAGGGGGAGATCTCACTGTCACAAAAAAAGCGTATGGATCCTTTGATGTCACCGTCTCAACGCTTAGTTATAGTAGACTAGGCTTGCCGCTCGTCGCCTGCGGCGCCGAGCTGGCCCGCCGTCGTACCAAGTGATTGCTTGGGGAAGAATGTGTTGCCTATTGGCGTTATTTTCTCTTTATCACTTTCTGTGACCAAAGTATTCATGTTACTTGACTTAATTTAGTTTGTAAATTATATTTTCCTCAGGAACTTTCCTCATATTGGAGACCCAAAAGAGTAAGCCAGAATTTCAGGAACCCAAAAAACTAACTGTACAAATCATAGAACCAAAAAATAATTATTGCCGAAATTTTTGACCCAAAAAAATAACTTGAGAATCCCTATCCTAAATATACCTGAGTACCCCCCCCCCCCCTCCTTCCCGGACATTGGAGCCATACGAATCAAAAGAAAGGCAAAAGCTGGAATTATTACATGAGTCCCTGTCTTCTCTAAATTTCCCAACGATACCCCTGCAATACCCATTCAGGAATGGCTGTAACATTAAATAACAATTCAATTCAAAGGAGTAAAACTTAGACGAATATAATCAGCCTAGGCAAATGTAGCCCTCATAATAGAATGAAGTTATTACTTTAATGTTATCATTACCAAGATAATGGCCGATAGAAATGTAATAGCCGGTGTCAGTAAAGGCAGTTTGAGCTGGCATACTGGAAAAACCGGACCGTATGATCCGGGGGTCCCTATGGTCCCTAGGACCTTCAAGTACTGAAGTTTGAAAGGACCCTGAACATAGAAGGACCCTCTGCATAAAGGCTATATGCTAATCAGGATGCTGTATGCTAATCAGGCTACTTCTGCTATAATTGTTCAAATTGGGCGCCAATACCGTTGGTTGCAGCCTGGGGGTGAATACCGTTCAAGCAGGGGCGGATCTAGACGCTGATATTGTTCTTCTGTAAGCTTGGCAACTTGCTGCTGATTGTGTAACTCTCACCTTAACCATAGTGACTATGCCTTCACTTAGCTGAATGAAAGAATGCGCTAAATCATTAACATCTTCATCCATGGTAACATTCAGAGAAAGTCCCTGCCCTACCCTTGTTTGTTTTATTAGTGCATCCTCCATACAAATTTAAACTGGGGTGGAATTAAAAAATGCTCAAAAGTTGAAAAACACAATAGAATTTTATGGAAATTTAAAACAAAGAGCAATAATATTAATGCACCGTAAATAATATTTGTATTCTTCAGTATGAGCACTGATGAAGGGTGGAAATGCTTCCATTTCTGGGGCATCAAACACCCCTTGTCGACTATTTAAAGAATGACATGCATTTGTTATTTGTACTGATGCTTTGTCTGTTCAATGGTATTCACCCCCCCCCCCCCAGGCTGCAATAAACAGTATTGGCACTAACTTTGAAAAATTAAAGTAGAAGCATGGGTAGTTAGACACTGCTGGTGTGCTTCTATGGAGGAGCGCTGGATAATATGTATCTGCGGTGGAAATTTTTTGTAGTACTGCGGAGGAGATATCGAAAGAACGAAAATATTAAACTATGATATCTCCTCCGCAGTACTATAAAAAATTTCCCCCGCAGATACATAATATCTCCTCCGCAGTACTATAGAAAATTTCCCCCGCAGATACATATTATCCAGCGCTCCTCCATAAAAGCACATCAGCAGTGTCTAACTACCCATGGTAGAAGTAATCTGATTAGCATTTAACATCCTCGTTATCATATAGCCTTTATGTAGAGGGGATGACCCCTGTATGTTAAGGGTCCTTTCAAAACTCAGTACATCCTAGGGTCCTAGGGGTCATAGGGGTCTCAAGGTCATAAGGTCTGGTTTTTCCAGTATGCTGTCTGAGCAGAGAAAACCGTAATGGCGGAAGTATCAAATTATCTTTGTGTATGAGCATTTTGTTATCATAGGAATTGTCATGATTTCGAAGGGAATCCCAACGATACCAACATGTAAGTGCCCAGTAGAAGCCGTTTGGGTAAGATTTTCGAACTGAAATTTCAGAAGCATGTAGAGGAATGATACAGCAAAAGATTTTGTTTTTATCTACAGATTTTAAGCAAATTTAAACGGTTAAAAACGCAGAATGTAAACAGTTATGAGCACAGTTTCATTCGTTGAAGAACTTGACCAGCGTGCACGATCTCGTCTAGTTTCTCGACAAATTCGCGAAAATGAATTCTGTTTTCACATGCCTGTTGGCTAATCATCTATCTAGAATAATTTTCACTTATCTAAAACGATAAATGTTCATGAACTCAAAAAAACCGAGTTCTCAGCAGAAGTATCACTGGTAAAAGCCGTTTGCGGACGATGGGGTTTCCACAGGGTGAGAGATCTTATAGATTCTGTCCACAGGGTTTTGTCTCGTCTGTCCTTATTTTCGGCAAATTCATCCAAGTGTACCAGGGTGTTCATTCGGTTCGGTGATTCAGCATTGAAGAGAAGCTTGTTTGGAGCTCACAACATCCGGATCACAGGTGGCAAACCATTCATGGCGGAAGACAAATTGCAAGGTAATTTCTTCAATCTAACTTTGCATTGCTTGTCTTTGCTACACGGTTTTCACTATTCAAATTGAATCAGAACTTTTCAGGGTTGAAATATGTGATTCTTACTTACGTACTCTGATCTGATTTGTGGAAAGGGGGAAAAGTGTGTTTGTTTGTTTGTTTGGTCACAAAACAACTGTCATGAATGCGGTGAATGAATGAAATTTGTGACAGGAATTGGAACGTGATTAGAACAAGAACGAACAACGGTTGCAAGACAAGCATTGAACTTGTTATGCCAGCACACAGGTAACGGGGAAAAATTAGTTTAAAAGTAAGAAGGACCTCCATCTTTACTTTAGTGCTTACCAAATTTGCCAATTTTGACTAGATTAGATTAGGCCAACCACGGCAATGTTTGTGATACAAACAGTTCCGGTTTCCACGAGTGAAGTACCCCCCCCCCCGGAAACAATATGCTTTTTATTTTCACTTCATTTAAGGAGGGTTTTCCCTTCAGCAAAGGCTGATTTTCAAGTACCCAGGGTAATTTTCTAGGGGCCTCCCACAAAAAAGTTTTAATTGCAATATACAATGAATTAAACCTACATCATAAATTAAACCTACATTATAAAAAACCTATTTTCAATAATTATACGATATTGTAATACAGGTACATTTAGGCCAATTTTCGTCAGGCATTTCCCATTCATTCTAGACTTGTTTTTGTTTCATTCGTATCGTTTCAGTACCGTGGCTGATTTCGAAAATATGCCATATATCACCGTAGCGCGAGCCTGTAAATTTGAGGTGCCGGTATATCTGAGTGAGGTTTGCCGGTAAATATGAGGTGTCGTGGGACTACTCAAACACCTGGGTTATTGTTTAAGAAGCCATTCAAATTAAACAATGCAGTATAGAAATCGCTCATTGTACAAGACACATTACTCTTTTGTGGTCACTGCTGTTGACCGCTTTTTGTCAGGGGGTAAGGTTGGTAACAGACAGGTTCAGCAATACCTTGGTCCTTGGAATATTTGCTCTTCAAAGAACGTTTAGCAATTCTAGCTAAACAAGATTCATAATTTGTTTTTTTTTTAATTTAGAAGCCAAATTAAAATGCATTCTCCAATCTACAGCCGAATTTATATAAATCCTATAAGAGTTTTTCATAAGAAAATCTTATGAGTGCACAGCTCTCAGATCACTAAAAAAGCAAAACAAACTTGAGCAGCATAATTTGCATCTTTTTTTCGTAATCTTCATATTTAAAATGAGAGTTGAGAAACGTTGGAGAATCTTTCACGATATCGATTTACGAAAAGGTAGCTTTCACGTACCTATTTAACGCATGTCTCAACGATATACGAGGAAAGAGAAAAAGAAGCTTAAAAAGATGGGATAAGCTCCCGGGGGGGGGGAGGGGTACTTGACTTAAATTTGTACGGGGGTGTGCCCACGAAAAAAATTTGCTTTACCCTGCTCCAGAATTTTTCGCTCAAAATGATAACCTGTTCTAGAAAAAATTGATGAAAAGTATGCTCAAAAACATGAAATTTGACCGAAAAACGACCCGATCTAGCAGAATATTCCCCTTTAACATGTTTTGACAACCTGCTCTAGAAAAATTGCCTCATTTTGATACCCTGTGCTCAGTGGCGTCGTGGCCGGGGGCCAGGGTGCCATGGCCCCCCCTGTGAAAATGTTGTCGGAAAATTCGTCAGTTTTCCATTCTTGTCGGAAAAATCGAAAAAAATTGAATTAATCCATTTTCCTTACATAGCTACTTTATGGCAATCGAAATGTATACATGAAATATCACTTTTTCGATCGCAAAAACGTAGTTTTTGATGAAAAAGTAGGTTTTTCGACAAAAAACTAGGTCCTTCGTTCGTTTTTCTGCAAAAAATTCCTTTTTCAATCGAAAGAAACGTGTGTTTTCTATTGGAAAAATAGACACATTAGGCGCAAAAAGTTTCGGACGAATAAATTTCAGACAAATGCTTTCGGTCAAAACATTCTTGGACTTTTTTTCCCGAAAATTCGGTCGTCTTACCTACATTTTGGTGACTAAAAACGATACATTTACAATTTATTTTGCACGTTTCATACTTAAAAAATGTCATGCAATTATGGTTTGTGCATTAAGCTTTCAATGAATTGCTCATCAGAATTTGCACCAAGTGAATATTGTTGAGGAAGATGGAAATGATTACTAAGATGGGATTACTTTCAGTTTCTGTAAACGGATGCGCATAGAAATGAAGATTTATATCAAGCTATCATGTTGCTATCTAAAATTTGAAAACGATCTATTTTTCAGTGCTTTTAAGGTCATTTTTTTCGAAATTTCCCAAGAAATACAAATAGTAGATTCTTCAAAATAGGGGCGTTCTGCAACGATCTAAAGGGCGTGGTCACAGAAAATTTTCCCGGGGGCAAGCCCCCGGACCCCCAGTTTTCCACCCTCCTTGCGCATATAGCTTCAGCCTCACCTTCAACACCAATCACGTCTCAACAACAGCCTCACCTCCAACAAGAATCGCCTCTTAACAGGACTGCTGTGTCCCTTTCAAAAATTCTTCGCTATTATGGAACTTTTATATGACAAAAGTTCTTGCCATTTTGCCACTTTTTGTTCGTTACATTCCTGCTTAATTTTTGTCGGAAAAATGTCTCTTTGTCGGAAAATTCTGACCCTTGCCCCCCCCTAAAATCATGCTCCCACGACGCCACTGCCTGTGCTAGAAACAATTGGCGCAAACGATACCCTTAAAACGGCACATCCCCGTCGGACAAATATACTAAGTACCCCCCCTCCGGGGATAAGCTATAAGGTTTCTGAAAAATGCCACATGATTTTGCGACGAAAGTGAGTAAGAAACTAAACCAATACTAAGGAAGGGTTGTTAAGTTCTATCTTTCGAAATTTTGAAAGATGTCTCATAATTTTATCAAAATTTAAAAACCGCAAATAGTATGCAACGAAAGTGAATAACAACCTTAACCCATAGTAAGGAAGGGTTATTTGGTTCTACCTTTCGAGATTTTGAAAGATGTCTCATAATTTTATCAAAATTTAAAAACCGCAAATTATATGTAACGAAAATGAATAAAAAATTTAACCTATAGTAAAGAAGGGTTATTAGGTTATATCTTTCGATATTTTTGAAAGTTGTCTCATAATTTTATCAAAATTTAAAAATTTATTATTTTACTCGTGAGGTACTTAGTAATATCTAAAGATTGGAAAGGCTTGGAAAGGCTTGATACTAGGAAACGAGGGACAGTAGTGAGCATGAAGATTATTATGGAACCTCTAAGAAACTCGCAAGAAACTCTGAGTACTCAAAATCTGATAATCTTAAGAAAGTTTCAGTACTAGCCCAAATTCTTAGTTTCTTATGGAAATATATGTACGTACTTACGATAGATTTTATTGCATTCTGCAAAGTAAGGAACATTAGGCCAACACGTATTTTGATAAGAAACTGCTTACGCGTATTTTGATAAGAAACTGCTTACGCGTATTTTGATAAGAAACTGCTTACACGTATTTTTATAAGAAACTGCCCATAAGAAAACTCAACTCCCATATCGGCTAAAGATTAACAAACTCCAGTACTGGGAAAATTTAAGTTAAGAAACTATTTACTTTGATAAAGGAAATCCTTGAAATCTTTTTACTTTACTTTCACTTGTTTCCTGTATCATATTACTCGTAAGGTACTTAAGTAATGTCTAAACATCGGAAAGGCCTTAATTAAAGACCTTATTTTGCAATGTTCACGAAAGTTCCTGATGGATCTTTCCAAAGCTTTTGATTGCATTTCACATGACTTGCTTATTGCCAAACTACATGCATACGGATTCGATGAAGATGCGCTTGTCCTTACCTATTCTTATCTCAAGCGACGTAAACAAAGCGTTCGGATACATCGGCGTAGGGGGAAATAAAATTTGGGGGGGCTGCCCGATAAAAAATCCATTGTTTAAGGAAATTTTGCCCGACTTAAGGCGGATTTCTGCCCGATTATGGCTGATTTTTGCAAAATTTTCCGACGCTGGGGGGGCTGCAGCCCCCCTTTGCCCCATGTCTCCTACGCCTATGTTCGGATAAATAATACTTACAGTTCCTTCCTAGAGGTTATTTCTGGTGTACCCCAAGGATGTTTGCTGGGCCCAATCCTGTTTAACTTTTATATAAATGATTTGTTTCTTTTCATAAAACAGGCAACTCTCTATAACTATGCTGACGACAATACTCTTGCTTATTTCTCTAAAAGTATGCCCGATCTTATCAATATTTTGAAAAAGAATCTGGAGTTGCTCTAGCTTGGCTAGAACAAAATGAAATGATTGCTAATCCTGAAAAATTCCATGCTTTACTGCTCAGAAAAAACCAAACAAATACTAGTGGAGAACAAATTAACATTAACGGTAAAATAATCAAATCTGAGGAGACTGTGAAACTTTTAGGAGTCACTTTGGATTATAGATTTGATTTCGACCCACATATTTCGAATCTTTGCAAAAAGGCTGCAACGCAATTAAATGTTCTCAAAAGATTAAAGACATTCATTGGCTTTCAGGAGAAGAAGATCCTTGTTCAGAGTTTCGTATATTCTAATTTTGACTATTGTCCTTTGGTTTGGTATTTCTCATCTTCCAAATCATTGCAGAAAATAGAAAAATTACAAGAACGTGCTCTAAGATTTCTTTATAATGATCATACGAGTTCGTATAATGATTTGCTTTCGAGATCGAGTAAATGCACGATGCATGTTGCCGGCCAAAGACTCCTTTGCATTGAAATATTCAAAACACTGAATCGTTTGAATCCACCATTTATGCAGAGCATTTTTGAATTACGTTCTTCAATTTATTCTTCAAGAAATCCAAATAATTCAACACATTTTAGGCCTAATCAAACAACTTTCGGGTCCAAGAGTCTCAAGTCCATTGGGCCACAGATTTGGAATGGCCTACCAAATGAACTAAAATCGGCAGAAAATCGGAAAAGTTTTAAGGTTTTAATAAAACAATGGGACGGTCCCAACTGCAAATGTAGTGCTTGTGCTTGCCTACCAACTTAATTGCATTATTTAGAAAATATTAATTTTGTTTATTAGTTCTGTATATTCGATTTTGATTAGTTAACTTGTATATATTTAAATGATGTATAGCTATTTAAATGACCGCTAGCGAAAAAAGTTCGATCATACATCCGTGATACTACAGATTTACTTCACAAAATAAAGAATATAGGTAAAATACCGAATGATGCATTACTCGTAACCATGGACGTAAGGTCCCTTTACACAAACATATCCTACGAAGAAGGACTATTATCCCTTAAAAATGCACTTAACGCAAGACCCGAAACAGAGCCAGCAACTGAGGTCCTATTGACCCTCATGAGACATGTGCTCACGCTTAATTGCTTTACGTTTAACGGAAACAGCTATCTCCAAACAAGAGGATGTGCCATGGGCACAGTTGCAGCACCTTCATACGCAGTAATTTACATGGGTGAATTCGAAGAAAAATACATCTACCCTGAAGTAACTAATGATTGTCTGTACTACGGCAGATATATAGACGACATTTTGATGATCTACAAAGGCGATGAACAAAGATTCAAGACCTTTGCCGAAAGGCTGAACACCAAGCACCCATCTATAAAATTTGACTACGAAATATCAAAGACATCAATTCCTTTTCTTGACACCCGCATATACATCGACGAAAATAGACAACTACAAACAACCCTTTCACCAAACCAACCGATACACACAACTACCTCCACTACAAATCAGCTCATCCCAGGCACTTAAAGAACAGTCTACCATATTCTCAAGCACTTAGACTCCGAAGAATATGCACTAAAGATAGTGAATTAAAGAGTCACTGCAAACAAATGGAAGCAAATTTTATACGCCGTGGATATCACAAAGAAATACTCCACGAGCAGATCCACAAAGCCATCACGACCCCAAGAGAAACTACGCTACAAAAAACCTCGAAAGAAAGAACAAAAAGAATCCCCCTAGTAACTACTTTCAACTCTACACTTCCCCAAATTGGTAAGATCCTAAGAGAAAGATGGGATATCTTAAATATAAAACCAAAATTAAAGGCACTCTTCCCAGAACCCCCAATTATCGCATTCCTTCGATGCAAGAACCTCCGAGAGATTATTGGTAGCAACACCATAACTAATAACAAAGTTTTCAGAAAGAAAGCGAGAAACCAAATAGCTAAATATTGCTCACCTTGTAACATCAGTAGAAGCCTTTGCTGCAATCATGTCATCAAAACTAATTCTTTCATAAGTGCAATCACCAAACAAACATACAAGATCTTTCATAAATCAAACTGTAGGAGCATGAATGTCATTTACCTCCTTGAATGCGTTCGCTGTAACATACAATATGTCGGTAAATCTGAATGGCCTTTTAACTACAGATTGAACAACTATCGTTCTAGAATAAAATCAACTCAATACGACAAGCTCCTTCCCGTAGAGAAACACTTTAAACAACAACACCATATCTTTGCAAGGGACGCAAGGTTTACAATAATCGAACGAATTGAGAAAGAAGACGCCGACAATATAACAAAATTATTGGAAACTCACGAAGATAACTGGATTATGCGACTGCAGACTCTTACACCAAAAGGTCTAAATAACAAACTTAACCACCCAGACAAATATTAGCAAAAAATTCCTCAAAAAACCAATGGATAGGCCATTTTGTTTCCGTTCGCCCATTTATTCAATACTTTGTTTCCCTGTGGCATATCATTTTCTACACATCAAGGATTCATGTGACGCCATATTTTGCATCACGTGACCCCAACTAGGCATCACGTGATCCCTTTTTAATCACGTGACCGCTAACAGGCTATAAAAAGGGCATACCATCACATAAATATTCATTCTCCTGACGATGACCATAGAGTCGAAACGCGTTGAGAATTGAAGAAGAAAATTGTAGAAGAACTCCAAGTCGTCTTATTTTTGTGTTCATCTTTAAATGATGTATATATTGTTAGCTATATGTAAAAATGATCTAATTAAAAAAAGATTACACACACAGGGCACAGGTAGTGAACATGAATATTGTTATGAAACCTCTGAGAAACTCGTAAGAAACTCTGAGTACTGAAAATATGATAATTTTAAGAAACTTTCAGTACTGGGCCAAATTCTTAGTTTCTTTTGTAAAAAATACGTGTATATGAAACTCAACTCTAGGATTGCCAAAAATTTGAGAAACTCCGTTTATCACATTTTCACTTGTTTCCTGTATCGTACAAACGAAAATTGGAAGGTACTTGTCTGAGTGATGTTTAAACATCGGAAAAGCTTCAAAAACTTCGTTTTGAAAGGTTCAGGAGAAGGCACGGGAAAGTGCACATGAAGATTGTTATGAAACCTGTAAGAGATTCTGGAAACTCCTAAGAATCTGTAAGAACCTTAGGAACTTATAACTCCGATACACGTTTTTTTTTTCTATAAGAAACTGGTTTATAAGAAACTAGTACTACGATGACCAAAAATTTAAGAAGCTCTAGTACTACGTTTAAGAACATTTAAGAAACTCTGAAACTTTATTTCTGTATGTCTCTCTAACAAAGGTACATTCGTCTTTTCTTGACTTTTAACTGCAAAATTGGTAAATTTTTGCCTTGATGTGCATGGCTTCTTCTTGATGACAATGTCAATACAAAATGGAAGCCGTTTCTCGAGAAGAAGGCTCACCTTTGAACAATACCGCAATTTTAGGCCCAAAATTTAAGAAACTAATTAAGAAACTTTTACTACTAAAACACCGAAATTTTCATGCGAAATTAAGAAACTTTTAGTACTAAGTGCTGATCCAAGTTTCTTATATAAAAAAAAACGTGTAATCTTAGTAAACTTTCAGTATTTTCCCTAATGCATAAAAACTTCTGAAGAGAATCACACGAAAATATACCGCGGAAAGGAAGAAAAACAGCGCTCGAAAATCATAATCTTCATCAACCCAGATACAAAACGGTATTGCAATGGAACGAAGTATTTGAGCAATAAGACAGTTTACTTTCGACTGATAACTTTTAGAAGTAGCAAATCCAAATATGCCGCCATTTTCGAAAAACGCGGCAAAAATTGCGGTGAAATGTGCGGCCGCACGTTATAAAACGCGGCCCCACATTGTAACATGCGGCCGCATGTTTTACCATGATTTTAGCCGCGTTTTTGTAAAGATGCGGCCGCACTTTTCAATGTAGACTTTTTCCCTCGTGGTCTGCAAAGTACCTCAGAGAAGGTATTTCTTTGTGTTGTGCAGTCAGCAATTTATAAAATGCTCTCTATGGAGCTGTGCTTTTTAAAGAAATATAAAAAGCCCTAGAGCAAACAGAGAGTATTTATAAAAGGAAACCCCTGCTAGATGTTTGATAAGGCAGAATTTTGATGTCATTGCTTTGCTAAATTAACCTAGTACGTGTGTTCATTGTTTCCATAGATGATAGCCTGCGTGCAGACTCTAAGTACTGATTCTTTTCAGAGAGGTTTCCCCTCCCTCCAGTAGACTCTGGAGGAGAAACCTCTTTGAAAAGAAATCAGTAGAGTCTGCACGCAGGCTAATAGATGAGGGACATATGCATATTTCTGCCTGGAAATCGTGAAGACTTCTGACAGAAATCATAGCGTTGTTTTCAAGAAATCTCTTAAATCCTGCAGAAGTAATTTTCTTCTCGTAGAAATTTTGTATCATACTGATCATTGAGGGTCCCGTCGGCTACACCCGTCGGCTTTTACCTATGCATTTGATTAGGATTGTGAAGTTTATTACATTTCAAAATTTGATCAAAGAGCTGCGTGTAGCATTTCTGCAAGCAGTTCAAGATTCCGGGCTGGAGACTGAAAATTGGATCGACAAAACTCGGCAAAATTGGCGGTAAAGTATGCGGCCACACATTTTAAAATGTGGCCGCACATTATATGATGCGGCCGCATTTTATAATGTGTTGCCGCACATTTCACCGCAATTTTTGCCGTATCTTATATGCCCCAACTTGATGAAATACCGACCACATGTATAAACTGCACTAAAACTACAAAATATAAAGATTATTTATGCGGCCACATATTGCAATGTATGAATTTTTGCCGCGTTTTTCGATTATGGCGGCCGCATTTTATAATGTGTTGCCGCACATTTCACCGCAAAGCGGTATGAAATGAAATGGTAATAAATAAATGAAATGAAAATGAAATGAAATGGTAATCTTTGTAAGTGTTAATCTAAGGAACTGCATGTACGTCATTTGATATTTCACGCGTTTCAGGAATAAGGCTAAGGAAGATATTTTATTTCAGAGATTATAATGTGTGTAATGATTCGAGCAGTAACTATAGTATGACTCAAATTTGATACTTGTAATGTGGACGATAAGGTTTCTGCCGAAGCCACTAAAGAGAGTATTGATTGATTACACCAACTAACCTGGGTTCGCCCCAGGTTAGAACTAACCCAGGTTCGCCCCAGTTGTGTTTACACTGCCTTTTGCACAAATGACAGTGTAAACGCGAACCTAGGGCGAACCTGGGTTTGTTGATAGGTACGCACGCGCATAATGAATGTCATGCTGCAGACTCCCAAAGCAAAAATGTTTTGAAGGTTGTTATTGTTATCTTTGACCTTCTTGTAATTCTGTTTTAACTGTTTGATTTTCTCCCTCGCTTGGCTGAATGTTCGCGCAAATCCCGCTTCAGCAAGAGTCTTCGCCATCTTTTCAAAAATAGGCCGCTTTCGTGTACAGCCGTCAAGCTGTTGCTGAATTCTTTCATCAGCCCAAATATTTATCAGTTCTATTACTTCTTCATCATCCCAGGTTGATCCTCTGTCTGTTTTACTTTGGCTATCGCTCATGGTTATTTACAAAAAGATAGGTCACCAACTCGCACCTACTCGCATCAACGAAACACGAGAAAGACTTGTCCAGTCACAGCTGTTCGTACACATTCAGAATTGGCGGGAAATTCACCAATAATGCGCATGCGTCCTACATTGCCTAACCCAGGTTCACCCCAGGTTTGCGTTTACACTGCAATTTGTGAAAACTAACCCAGGTTCGCCCCAGGTCGAACCCACCTCCAAAGGTGGGTTAATCTAACCCGGGGCGAACCCAGGTTAGTTGCGTTTACACTACAAAAATCTAACCTAGGTTAGTTCTAACCTGGGGCGAACCCAGGTTAGTTGGTGTAGTGTAAACGGGGCTTATGAATTTGTATAAATAAGAGGTCCAACTTTACATCAGGAGAACAGACATGGATAAGTGATGCTAGCGTAGGAAGGGTGGATTACCACCAGCACAAGAGTCTTGTGAAAGCTCTTAGTGTTTCTTGTTGGTATTTTGTCGTTATTGTATTTGGTATAAGGGCATACAGTGCTTGAGAAAGACTGGGATGCGCCTGTGGATATATTGTTGTATTAGAGAGCTCCTAGCAGTGAGAGCCAACCAGAAGAATCTCGCTAGCATTGGTTCAAAGTAATAAAGAAGGAAATTAAAGATCAAGAAGGGAAACTCGATACTTGTGTCTTCTCTCTGTTGTCAAAGCTCATGCCCTGCTGTACCTAATTTTGGTAGACCATTTTACAATATTTACAACAAAAGAAAAGTTAACCCTTCATAGAACTTTTAAAACTACTAAGGGCGGATGTCCTCTTTGACTCAGATGGAAGGCTATTCCACAGCTTAGCTCCCCGGAAAGAAAAAAATGTCTGCCCATTTGCTGATTTTTTCTTTGGTAGCCTCAGTCAGTTACCGGTCTAATATTTATTGATCTTAAGAAGGCCTTTGATACGGTCTACAATGAAATATTAGAAGAAAAACTGCAAAAGTACGGTATCACAGGTATTGTGCTTAGCTAGTTTACCTCATTTGCATAACAGGAGGCAATTTTGCAAAGGATATCAGTAGGATAAATTGTGGGGTTTCTCAAGGCTCATGCCTTGGTCTATTGCTGTTTCTTATCTATATAAATGATTTACCATACGCATTGCATAAGGGACACGCTACCATGTATGCTGATAACACCACTATTTCCCTTTAATCTAAGAACCCTATTGAGCTGCAAAACGACCTAAACGATGGACTGACCAAGCTAAAGGAGTGGCTACAAGGCAACAAACTTTCATTGAATGTTATCAAAACGCAGGCTCTTGTGATTGGATCATCTCCAAATATTCGCAAAATCGAAAACCATCCTGATTTCCAGCCATCTTTTATGAATAGATAATCTACCTATTGAGATTTCAAAGGATATCAAATATCTTGGGGTTCAAATAGGTAATCATCTTAATAGGGACAAACATATACAGAAAACTAGGACCAAAGCTACTCAAGCTCTTGGATTTATCAAGCACTCCAAAAGATTTATGAAACCTGCCATACTTAATGATATGTACAGAGGTCTTGTTGAGCCACATTTAGGTTATTGTTGCTCTGTGTGGGGTTGCTGCAATGCAGTTATACTAACATTAACATGCTTCAAAAAGTACTAAACAGGCAAGCGCGGATCCAGCAATTACGGTGACCGGGTTATTGCGCCGAAGGCGCAATGAAATTGGGGGTCCGGGGGCGAAGCCCCCGGAAAAATTTTTGGGCCACGCCCTTTTTGCTTCTTAGGAAACGCCCTTTCTTTTTAGGCAACGCCCTTTTGAAAATGAAACGCCTAGTTTCAATAAATCCTATAGCAATGTGATATTACGGCCATCCAACTACTTAGGGTTCTTATCTTTTATCCCTGAAACTACCCTCAATAAGTGCACTGTAATTTTGTATCCATGACTATATTATAGTAAAGTGCATCTATCTGCAGCATTATCACGAAAAACAGCACAATGTTCTTTCTCTAATCTCTACATTCCTAAATTTTATAAGATTCGTTCTCAAGATTTCCAGATTTGCAGACTCAAAATACTGAAGAATATTGTACGGTGCGACTACTCTCCTCCGTCGGTTTCTAGTTTCGAAGTCCATGGTTCTTGGTTCCGTAGTTCTGTAGTCCATGGTTCTATGGTCCGTAGTGTTTGACTACAAGTACTGAAAAACCTATGGAGCATATGGAGCTGCCTTGCGCAATTTTGAGCGGGTTTGACCGAGTTCTGACCGGGTCAGAAGCTCGAAATGAATGGGTGACCGGGTCAGAATTTCCTTCCCTTGCGCAAGACTAAATTCCTTTATGAGTAAGACAATATTCGTATTGAAATAACAAACGCCGGCTTGGTGACTGCTATTCTCACTCAATTAGCGAGGATTACGTTGCATTGAATCTTGAAAAGATAACTTGCACTGATATCATCGATAAGTGGGTACTGAAATTCAATATTGCGCCTTCGCATAATGCCCATTTCACAACGAGGAACTCGTATTCTCGTTTGGTCTGCGAGTCAGGCTAATTTCACGCATATGATAAAACTTTACAGACAAAATGAAAATATTCATTACTCTGAAAATCTGACCGGTTTGTGCAAACCGTTCAACCCGGTCTAGATCCGCGCCTGTCAGGGCAGCCAGAATCGTAACGAATAGCAAATATGATACATCCGCATAACGCCTCTGATCCACGGTCTTGCATGAGCAACAGTCAAGCGGCTTATTTTCAAAGAAACAGCTTCACTTATGTATAAGTCCGTAAATTCGCTGGCTCCAGATTATTTGTCCTCGTTGTTCACTAGATGCTCCGACAGTAATGAACGAAATCTGTGCTCAACGGATCTAAATCTGAAAATACCGTTTCCTAAAACAAAAAAAGGTCACAAATCTTTCTGCTACAGAGGAGCCACCCTTTGGAACAGCCTGGATACAGCTACTAAATCAGCTCCCTCTCTTGGTGCGTTCAAAAATCTGCTATAATAAGTAGGATCATGTAGCTTTCCTTTGTATTGTACTTTATTCACTGTATTTTGCGTAAATTATTGGCTTTTGTAAATATATAATATTATTGCAATTAGTTTCTTTTTGTAGCTTAGAGTTGTTAACAGGTCAGTTTGAAACCAGATAATATTCTGAAACTTATCAACCTGCATAGAAATTTCAAATGAAATGAATTTTTATATGAAGTCTCGCGGCACTTCGCCTTTGGCATACCAGGCAAGGACATTGGCGGAATTTTTGGAAAACTTTTTCTAAACTCACTAAATGGTTTTTTATCAACAGGTGTCAAAAGAACGTTGGACATAAAAACAATCAACCTTTCGAACATTCATAAAGATACGGAACATTTCAATCATGCTGCTTCGCTTATTGCTGCTGAATGTAGCAGTACTGGTTTCTTCCTCCTCAAAATGCCACAAGATATTGTCAGCCAAGTACCGCCAGTGATGGAGGCTGTGAAGGAATTTTTCCAACTCCCTGTTGAAGAGAAAGTGAAATTAAGCAATGACAAAGTGTCACAAATGCACATCAATGGCGCAAACATCCCAGGAACAGGGAGTGGGTATCGAGGCTTTGCAAATGATCCTAATTTCAAAGCAGACACACGAGAAAGTTTTAACATTGGGCCTGATGTTGATCCATCATTGGTAACTTCAAAGGATTACTCAGGCAGTGGGGCAACAAAATGGCCTAGCCAAACCATTCTTCCTGGTTGGAAAGCTATATTGACTAAGTACGCTGATTCACTGCTTGCTCTATCTCGTACCCTCCAGCAGCTATTTGCAGTATCTTTGGGCCTTTGCAAAGATTTCTTTGATGAGCAGGGCTGCTTCGATCGTGGAACATGGCTATTAGGCTTGGTACATTACTCGGCAACTGTTTCTGATGAAGCGAACGGCATTTACGGCATCAAACCGCATTCAGACTCTGGTATGTTCACTCTATTGCTGGGTGACGGTCAACCTGGTCTTCAAGTTTGTTTGAACAAGGAAGCTGGTGTGAATGAGCGAGTATGGTTGGAAGTCCAGCCACCACCTCCAGGTCATTTTGTCGTCAACCTCGGTCAGGTTCTCGAGCGTTGGAGTGGTGGCAGATTAAAAGCAACGATGCATAGAGTGATTCTAGATGGTACAAAGGAGAGATGGTCTGTGCCATTCTTTTATGACCCAAATATTGACTGTATTATTAAGCCACTGGTTGAATCAGATTCTTCCTTTAAATCAAGCTATGTGCCAAAATCATTGGGACACATGATGTTAGAAAGACTAAAGAAAAAGGGGAATGATTTTGAATAGCTGTTTGTTGGCGATGACAGCAGATATACGGGGTGCTTACGAAGGAATGCAACCCAAGTTTATTCGAAATTCTTCAGGAAATGATATTGTTTGAATCGATTTGACGCGTACCTTGTTAAAGCACAAATTATTTTCTTTCTAATGATATCCAGGCTGGGTGTATTTATTGAATCATTCATCATTTGATTAACTTTTTCGTAAATATATAGCCTATTTCAGATGCTGGAAAATGCAGAACATTTACATCAGGGAGCTCCCTGCTTTACATTGTCGAAAGGCCCGAAAGCCAAT
Source organism: Aurelia coerulea (assembly GCA_039566865.1). Lineage (NCBI taxonomy): Eukaryota > Metazoa > Cnidaria > Scyphozoa > Semaeostomeae > Ulmaridae > Aurelia > Aurelia coerulea. The sequence goes on along the minus strand of CM076958.1, from coordinate 11,472,913 downwards.
GTTTGTTTTGGGCCTATTTCAAATGATAACTAATTATTATATCAATTATATAAATGTATCCAAACGGTAAATTATTAAGAAGAAGCAAGACTGTACTATCAGACTGTAGTATGCATTACAGGTAATTAAACCTCGTCATTGCTGCGAAGCGCATGCGTAGCAGCCATTATAGACGGGATTGATAAGGATTCTACGGGAGCATAGGAATCATTCGTCGTACATAGCCGATTGCTCGTGGCCCATGGTCGAAACCGCCAAAGCCTCATTTTCACGGACCAATCAGACGGCTAAAAAGCGAGGGAGACAAAAGAAACCCATGAAGATTTTCCTAAATTTTACCTACCTTCATAAAACGCAACCAGGACAAAAAACTGCTTGAGATTTCCCGAATTTTTTTAAAGTAATCTACTCTCCAGATGTTAGGGAGTAAAAGTTTGGATGCCGGTTAAAATATCTCCAGGATTGGTGGAGTTATGGCCACAAACAAACCGACAAGGCACTGAACCTTGAACAATAGAGATTCTGGCCGGGAGACAATAGTAATAACAATAGTGATTGTTGTAAGAACGACCCGAAAACGCCACAATCTGTGTTTTCAATTGTTCTTCCTATTGTCTTTCGCTAAATTTTCTTTTATTGAAGATTCAATGCCCCTTACGGTTTCTATGTGAATTGAAAAAGTCTACAAAGGCTTGTTCGCGCATTTCAAGTCATGTGGCAATACACTAGGGAAGTTTCTGTATTGTACTACTTTTTACATTCATGGCAAAAGTTTGCTCGTTGCGAAATAACTTATAAAATTCAAAAGAGGTTTTATCAAGAGGCTTTATCACCTGATTTGAAGTGGCGTAAACAGGTCTCGACAATCCTTCGCCGATTTTGTCTGTTGGAGAGGCAATAACTCCGCCAATACTGAAGATATTTTAACCGGCATCCAAACTTTTACTCCCAAACATCTGGAGAGTAGATTGCTTTAAAAAAATTCGTGAAATCTCAAGCAGTTTTTTGTCCTGGTTGCGTTTTATGAAGGTAGGTAAAATTTAGGAAAATCTTCACGCGTTTCTTTTGTCTCCTTCGCTTTTTAGCCGTCTGATTGGTCCGTGAAAATGAGGCTTTGGCGGTTTCGACCATGGGCCATTATTACAAACGCTCCTTTCCTCAATTCTAGAACTGACCACAGCTGAAACCATAACAGCAACAACAACGAGCATAAGTGAAGGTCACATGGAAAGGGCTTAAACTGAAATACCTGAAATACGGAGAACATCCCAAAACAAAAACAAGACAGTTATACACACAAGTAACCCGCGGAGTTTTACCCAGTTTATTAATCGCAAGCCAGTGTTGTAAAGAAATCAAACTATTTGATTCTTGGCAATGAAAATCTCTTGCAAAGCCTGGAGTCTCTGCTCTCTCAACTAACCCTTCGATGGACCAAAACTTCCCGCCCGACGTGCGTCACTGCGAGTAACATCGACGAGCGAGTAATATTTTCTGAACGCAGTCATGCTTACCTTGAAGTAAAAAACTATTCTGTAAAATGTAAAAAATTTCCTTTGCTGAAAGATCAATTTGCCATAAAGGGAATACAACGTGAAATCAGCGTCACAAGGAATTTGCGACATACTTCAAAACAACGAGAATTTTGCTCCAATCTATCATAAACTGACCCCCTGGTACATCAAACCAAATTTCAAGTAATCAATGCTGACAAAGGCTAAGGACGGGGGTATAGTTTTGACTTCACCTTGAGCTGTTGTCGTTGCTCTCCATTGTTTGCGACTGCTAGATTGTAAACAAACAAAGATGGTTGGCTGCGAAATCAGTATAAAACCAACACGCAGATATCTAATTTTTACGATGTCATCCCCTATTTTCCCGGCAGTACCGATACGATTTTCTGACAGCCAAATAAAATTTCGATCAATACAAAAAGTTTCCTGAAAAGGCTGCGGCCAGATTTTTTGCAAATTACATAGAAATTCGATCAATTTTTCCTCACTATTTTTGAACCAAAATCTAGTAACCTTTAAATTTCTTGGCTTGTGAGGCTCAGAAGAGTCAAATAGGCTTGCAATTCAATGAAATAAACAACAAAGTATTTACCTCTTCAGAAATAATTTGACTGCTTGTTTATTTCAAGGATTTTGAACACTAAGAGGGTTTATTTTGGCAGACCAAAATACTTAGGCCGATAACCATGTGAAGATCACCGGTACTTTGATAAAAAATTGAAGTATGATCCCCTATTTTCCCGAATAGCTCACCTGGCTCAAAATGTTGCTCAGATCTTGGAGAAGGATTTCAGAGATGATGGTGAAAAGGCTGCGGCTGGTTTTGGAGCATTTTCCAAAACATTAAATCCTTGAATTCTTCGTCTTTTGTGACAATCACCACGATATCTATTCCACGCGTTTGGAGCCTTTTAAAATGTTTGATTAACTTCAGCTCTCGTCCAAGTAATCTTCAACTTCCAACTTTTGCATTTGGCCAAGTACCGAAGACAATAGGCCAATTCCCAGGGGTCGGGAATCTTCGAAAATCTATTGTCTGTTTTTCCTGGCAGCTTTTCAGATTCACAGATTCCAACTAAATGCGGGGGCGCAAGGTGCTGTCGGTCAGCGGCAAAAACATAATTCAGTCTTGCTCCATGGGCCACGAGCAATCGGCTATGTCCGACGAATGATTCCTATGCTTTCTACGGGTAGTGGAGTTTCATGCTGACTCAGGCTGATCGAAGCGGAAATTGGCACTGGAGTCTATACTGAGTGTCCACGACTTGGATTTTGGGCGAGAAGCTCAAAGCTGGCTCACTGCTATGCTCACGTTCATTGCGAGAAGAAGACAGAGATTTTCACGCAGTGTGGTAAGTATAGCATCGTTTTCTACATCTAATTTTCATCGCAAATATGAGAGGACTTCTCTTAATCCTCTCTGTTCTGTTGAGCATGTGTTGTTTTACAGCGGACAGATTTCAGAAGCGGCAGGAAGAAAGATGTGTCATCAACGACGAACCCCGGGGGGGGGGGCACTCCCAAAGTTGACTTGACGGGATGTGCCGCTCAACAGGGTGTCCTTTTGCGGTAAAAATTATGCGACAGGGTGTCATTTTCTAGCGAAAATTATGCGACAGGGTTATTATAATAGGTGAAAAAATTATGTGACAGGGTATCACAAGCAAAAATTACGTTCTACACCGTATTTGAGAGGCAAAATCTTTATGCGACAGGGTATCACAAGCAAAAATTGCGTTCTACACTGTATTTGAGAGGCAAAATTTTTATGCGACAGGGTATACTTTTTTGGCCTATTTTTTATGGGACAGGGTGCAGGGTGTGGAGAGGTTTTCCGCACACCCCCGTCACTTCCCTAGTCAAGTACCCCCCCCCCCCCCCCGGGCGACGAACGAAGGCCTAGGCTTAAGCGTTTCTTACGCTCGCAAATAAACCAGCTAGCAATAAACCACAAGAAGCATTGTTTGTGGAAAGAAAAAGTGAATCACCTATTGACCATTGTGGTGATAAAAAGTGAATTACCCATTGTGGCAAGTAAACTACTTATGCAAAATCACCAAAAGGGAATTTGATCTTTCAGGAAACTCAATTACTTTTGAAAATATTTGTCAGGGCTCTTTCTTTTGTAATAAACAAAATGATAATGATTCACCATTCATTCCTTTGCATACAGCACTTGAAAACGTTTTCACAAATAACAACTAATTGAAAATATCTTTTAACCATGATTCTTTGCATCTGACAGAATTTTGATTGGCTTCTTGAAATGTTTTATGTTGTCTGCTTGGTTGCAATATGTACTTAAATCGGCCTTTCCAGCTAGACTTATTACAGTTCGTCCCTAGTTTTCGCTCGCTATTGAGTAGAATTACTTATTGAATTGAATTGAATCGCTCTCTCAAACAGGGACTCATAATCAAACCATCTCAAAATCAGGACAAAAACTCGTTTTCACGTCAAGTTCTTGACGTTACAATCAGATTGCAGCATTCGGAGCTGCTCGGCTGTGATTGGTTCATTTAAATTTCCCGCGAAAATTTTAGGGTTTTCGGTAAAATTTTCGGTAGTTTTCGAAATTGTCGGTGCCGACAGAGTATACGGGACAGAGCTTCCCATTGCTTTTTGCCAAAATGGAGGTTGTTATCATCGCAGCTGCGGACAGAATAAAGACAAAGAATCTGACTGTTGAGGATCTCAAAAGGCACTGTTGTACGGAAGAGATTTGAAGGGAAAGGATGCATTTGTTTGTTTGCCAACTTGCTGTGGGAAGACTTACAGTTTGACGAATTTAAATTGTGAAACACAGGATTCCTTTTTTGGCCCGAGCAAAACAAAAAAGGAGCTCGAGGTAAGCAGGACCGCCGAGAGGGGGGGGGTAGCCGGGGCAACTGCCCCGGGGCCCGGGCCCCGCCAGGGGCCCGTAAAAATGAAGCTTTGTTTTTCCATTGTATGTTGCAATTATATCATCTAGCTGGGCCCCGCAAGGGGCCCCGGCAAAATCAAATTTTCTGCTTGTCCATTGCACTTTCAAGTTCAAATAATATCACGGGCCTCAGTTCATTTCAATTGCAATAAACTTTGTGTTGTGTTGTAAGTTTCTCTGGCCGAATGTGAACAACAACAAAAATGTACAGAAATTGAACGGGTCTACATCTCCTCGCTGCCATCAACGTTGTTTCGTTAAATCGTATTGAGAATACGCTACTGAAAGTATTGCTCATGCCATTACTGGTGTTTTCGAATAAATAAACTCTGTCAGAAATTTTATTACTTTTCTATCTACGTTCTTCAGGCCCGTCGGAAGATCTGTAATTTTTTTATATTATGCAATTCAAAAATAATCTACCGGGAGCGCGAAAATAAACTATGCACGTTTGGCAGGCCACAATAAATCGTACACTAAACCGATTTTGAAGATTTATTACTTAATCTTTAGCAAAAAGCCTGGATTAGATCCTAGGACTTTTTGCAAATTTTTCCGTTTCCAATTTTTAGAGCTAGAAGCAAGTTTCTTAAAATGTTCGTTTTCGAGAACATTGAAAACGATCAAAAAACGTTGATAAAATTTTAAAAGATTCAACATGAATGAATAAAGAGAAAACGTTTTCAGGGGCATTGTGGGGTTTAGTACGAACTTTCGTACAGCAAATTACAATCATTCGATTTCCAAATCGCAACTCACCACGAACAAGTTCTCTCTTTGCCCATTTATGTCGATTCTTTAGAAAAATTGGTCGATGATTTTTGATTGTTTTTCAGTGTTTTCGAAAACTAACATTTTAGGAAACTCGCTTCTAGCTCTAAAAACTGAAAATGAAAAATTTGCAAAAAATCCCAGTATTTCATTCAAGCTTTCTGCAAATGATTTAGTCATAAATCTGCAAAATCGGTCCAGTGTACGATTTATTCTGGCCTGTCAAACGTGCGTAGTTTATTTTGGCGGACCCGGTATATCCTCGTGAAATTGATTGAGGTCCTATTTTCAAAATTTCCCGGAAAAACCTCCATCAGTCATGATCCTTTGCCTCTTTAAATGGCAGATTTTACAAAAATGATGCATTTTCCAGCGATCTAAAGGGCGTGGTCATGAAAAATTTTCCCGGGGGCGAGCCCCCGGACCCCATTTTTGCTCGCTGCGCTCACATCTAGTTCTAGCCTCCCAAAATAGAATTTCATTCCGACATGCCTAGTTCTTACCGTGGATCATTTTGCTGCTAGAAATTGATGAGGATTAGACATTGCATTGAACTTTAGTCACAAAATCCGACATGAAAATTCACGATTTTCATGTTTTGGAATTTGCGAAATTTTCCCAACTGTGCACCCGTAGTAGACTCATTCCAAAAGTCTCTTGTTTCACCCCCTCCCTCTGTTGACTTGCTGCTACAAAAGGAGTGATAACAACAACAACATAACACAAAAGTTAGAGGGCCATAGAGGGACCTATTGCCAGTGCCAAGCAAGGGGCCCGCATCCATATGATGCCCGTCCATAAATGGGAAAAAGAGAAACCTAAAAAGGGCATTGTTTTCTTTGGTTTTTGCTTTCTTTTGCCACGCATTGGATTGCTAAATACAATACAGTATAGGCTATTTATAAACCTGTGAGATCTCATCTTCTAACTCAGGTTGCTCACTTTGAAATACTATATCAAATTAATAAAATTACTTATTTACCAAGACGGTAAAGCCATCTGGTTACAATTTTTAGGAATTTTGCTATTTCCCTCTTTATTTATTTCTATATTAATTTGTATTATTTTAGGTGACTGACAAACGACTGACAAACAATTTGCAACGTGCCAATTATCAGTGATACTTATGGAGGCATGCAATTATGCCAAATTCTAATGCATCAGATACCAGCAATCACGGATGGAAAGTAGAAGATGGAAGGGTTTCAATAAAGTGGATGAATCTTGCACCTGCTCCTGATAGTATTGTTGCACTTGTCAACTTTTAATGCAAGAAAGGCTGTGAGAATACCGTAAAAGCTCTTGTAAGTCCCTATCTCTAAAGCCCCCATCTCTAATAAGCCCCTTCCCTCTGAGCCAAATTTTAATTAAGCCCCCCCCCCCCCACTTTTATCAAATTCCAGAGGTTACGAAAAATTTCCATCTATTAAGCTAAATGAGTTTGTATGTTCATTTTGATATGGTTTGAGATAAAACTGTGTTGCATTTATGTATTTGACACGTAAAATGTTAAATCCGCACAATATGTTATAAAAGAACAAAAAAGCTATCATACATATCGTTGTCATTTGATTTTGTGAATAAACCCCCTTCTCTAATAAGTCCCCTACCTTTTAAGCCCACTTCTGAATTCAAAATTAAATAAGCTCCCCCCGGGGGGGCTTAATAGAGCTTTTAAGGTATCTTCTTTTAGCATATGCAGTGCAGTGAACTTTGCGAATTTTCTTTCTGTTTAAAAACTGTTTCTGTTTCACCCTTCCGAAAAAGCGTACAAGATTTTTAAAAACAATAGGATTTTTAGGGATTTCTTACGGATTTTTCTTGGAAACAAAAGGATTTTTAACAAATGTGTACGAGATTTTTAGAGAGTGATACGCCCCTCATTTAAATGCATAAAAAACAACGAGAATGGAGACAGTGAATATAACAATCTTTAGCAGGAAGATGTGAGGCTCTAGGACTCCGATGAAGAAAGTGAGCTGGACGATTTTTGATTGCTGAATTTCAATATTGTTGGGAAGAAATTGTTGCATAGTTGATAGCATGAGGTCACATGTTTCTTTTGCAGTGTTTGGTTTTTAAAGCAAGATTTTTGACGATTTCAAGTCGTCATGTAGCAGCGCAGCCCTAAAACAGTTTCTTTTCCTGAGAAGGCAAATTTGATGAAAAATTCTACATTTCTTTCAATACCCTAAGACGCCTCAGAGTTTTGGAAGTGCAAAGGCATTCCCTAATTTTCAGCGTGGTACGAGGGGGTCCATGACAGTATTCCCTTCGCTAGCCTCCAATTATAGTCTAATGTTTTGGAGACACCAAATATTGTTATAAAGGATAGCATTAGTTATTGACTAATTAACATTAAAGTGCACGGCGTTATGAATGACTGAATGGGTTACTTTAATGAATCGCACCAAATTGCATCATTCTCCCTTTTTGCCGATTCATGGACCCCAGATATTGAATTTCGATTTATGTTGTTGTTCACAGACTTCAAATATTGATTCGCGATTCCCCTCCCCCCTGGGTTTAGAAAACCTGTTTACAAATTTAATTGCAATCATTTATTAGCGCATATACCTATCTGATCAATTTCAGAATGAAAAGATATAGAACGTTTTAATTTTTCGATATGGCACATCATACTCATTAAACAAACTTTATTGCCACTGTTTGCTTTAAATGATGACGTCATTGTCAACAAAGTTGTGTTTATTTATCAGTGCATTTATTTATTTACTTTAATGGCAGTGGATCATGATAAAATTTGATCTCACTACTCTATAATATCATTTTTATACACCTGTCTTTTCCAATAATCACGGTATACTGCATTTTCCATTCTGCTGATGTCAGCATTTTAAAGCAAACTTTACCCCCTCTTTCTACAAAAACTGCGGGGGCTAGGTATGGGAACTTTTCGGATTATCTTTCCTGGTGTACCTGAGCTCCTTTATCAACTTTGAGAACTTAGATCTCAGATATGCACAATGGAAGTTACTTTTTGGGCATCTTATCGTTCACACCAGATGGCCTATAACCCTTATCGTAATGTCCAGACTCCTGAATGGCGAATCCCTAGTAATCATTGAACAACAAGACTGGGAAACGTCACAAAAACTTGGTTTTTGGAAGGAAATGATATAGATTTATGTGCTGCAAGTACTGTAACTCCCTAATATGATAGTATTCTATCAACAACTTCTGTACCAAAGAGGCTGGGAATCGTGAAGAACCAAAACGATAGCAAGAATATATTGTAAAATGACCCAACTTGACTAGCGGTCACAGAAATAATCATTGGATAAAAGTAAAAACAGTGCAAGAACATTGAAAAACCATCAGGTTACTTCTTTTAAACTTGAAGAAGCAGCAGAAAGGGATGATTGATGAATCTGGTGAACATTGAGGGAAAAATAGAAGTAGACATAGGCGTTTTTAGTATGTTTCACTTTCAAAGTCATTTTCCCACATTTAGCAAAAAACGACATATTCCGATGCTTGTGACAATGTTTTTCATTAATCCTTTGTTCAATTTTCATGAAATTTTCAGTAGAGACTCATTTGACCTTGCTCTAGGGAATGAAACATTTTAGAGCTGCCTATACCTGAGAGCAAAAATGTAATGCTGTCTTGAAAATTATTAGCATTGCAGTTTTTCCGGATCTCAAATTAAATTCAAAATTTCTCTGCAAGTGAAGTGACAACCAAGCTGAAAAGTTTTCATTCCCTAGCTATGCCTATATTGAGTGCCTGAAAAATTTTCAGTCCATTATCATTATTTTTGTGGAAATTGCATTGTTACAAGCAGGTAGCAGTTTTTGACCATTGTTGTTGCCGCCATTTTGCCTCATTTGCATATTTTATTGAAATTACAAAATTTTTTATTTGAGGTCAGCTATCTTTATATCCTATCCAAATCTGGAGACAATATCTCTGAAATTGACAAAGTTTTGCCTGATAGGGATCTAACCCCTTAAATATAAAAAGATGTGATTGTTCAGTTCAGTTCAGTTCAGTTTAATTTTAGAATTCCACAACATACATCCTTCATATAAAAAAATTAACTAAGCTACCATAATAAATTACACAAATTATACGATATGACATAAAGCAAATAAAAAAAATTAGATGAAAGAAAAAGTTAGGGAATGTATGCAGAGGAATTTCTTAAAGGAGGAGCTCTCTCAGTAGATAAACTAATCGAGGAGAGACCACCCCCCATTTTAAAAGCCTAGTAAATCAAAATAGTGATCGATTAATAGACATGGATTGATGAGAGAAAAATTGTCTTATCAAGAGACTTATTGATAGTTAGTAGAAAACAGATGAATTTTTAATTGACGACGGAAACTCATTGCTGAAGGAGCTCGCTTGATGTCGATGGGAATGTTGTTCTAGGATTTAGCACCTGCATATCTAACAGATCGTAAGCCGTATTGCAATGTATTCTCTTGTGTCATAAAAATATCACCCTTACGGGCCTGCCTGGTATCATATTGATGAACATCTGACAAAATTTCAAAAAAATTGTAAAAGCAAAAAGGAGACATCCTATTAACAGACTCATAGACAAATGTAAGCAACTTTAAGTCAAGTAAATCATACAACTTAAGAATTTTCAAGTCAGAAAAAAAATGAGTAGACGGAGCAGTAAAACTCTTAAAAGCAATAGCTCTAACAACTTTCTTTTGCAAAAGATATATTGGTTTAGTATGGATGTCATAGGTAAGACCCCAGACAATGATTCCATACTGAAGAAAAGAGGCAAATAAGGAATTGTATAAAGAAACTAAAACATTAGTAGGTAATAAATGCCTTATTTTAAAGAATATTCCACAAGTTCTTGCTAACTTTTTTGAGAGTTCACTCAAGTGATATTTCCAGTTGAGGTTTTCATCCAACAGAAGACAAAGAAACTTGACACATTTAGCCTGCTTTACATGTTCTTTGCCAATTTTTATGTTAACAGTTTGATCCAATGTATTTTGCGGGGAATGAAAAACAATAAAATTAGTTTTGTCTACATTTAATGCAAGTTTATTTGCATCAAGCCACTTTTTGACATGCTTCAATTCATTGTTCTGATTGTTAACAACTTCTTGTATGTAGTTTGTTTAGACTGTCAGATTCAAAGTAGACATTAGTGTCATCAGCAAAAAGATAGAAAGATAATTTGCTTGATGAATTTGGAAGATCATTTATATAGAGAAGAAACAGAAATGGACGAAGAACAGAGCCCTGTGGTACACCACAAGTAACACAGAGATGACTTGAATTTTGGCCATTTACAGATACATACTGACTTCTTTTGCTAAGGTAGGACTTAAACTATGCTATGCTAGAGCTGTACATGCTAGAGCTGTACCTCGAATACCATAATGCTCAAGTTTGCTGAGAAGGATCTGGTGATTGACTGTATCAAAGGCTTTTTGAAGATCAAGAAATATGCCACATCCAAAATTTTTATCATCCAAAGTGTTTTTGATAGATTCAGTTAAACTGATCAGAGCATGATTTATTGAATGTGAAGCACGGAAGCCAAACTGAAGATTATACAGGATTTCATGGAGCTCCAGGAAATTGTATAAACACTTGTACATTAATTTTTCTGAGACTTTACTAAAAACAGACAAGAGAGATATTGGTCTATAATTTGAAACTGTCATAGGACAACCTTTTTTGAACAAAGGTATTACTTTTGCAAGCTGCATCTTTTCTGGGAAAACACCAGATGAGAAGGACTCATTGAATGACGTAAATTCCAGTATAGTGCAGTTAAAAGAAATGACCATTCATAATGTTGACTTTTGAAGGCTTGGTTGGTTCCGCTTTGGCTACTAGTAGGGGAAAATACTAGGAATCCGTGACCAATTTCAGCAGACCTTGTTTTGAAGGTGTTTTCTATATCAGAAAAATGTACTTAACAAGATGGGCTTGGGGACCCTCTCAAAAATTTGAGCGTTTTTTGCTAGGGGGTAATGTCTGAAATGGGCCTAATTTTCTCAAAACATCAGCATAATAATCGACTCTATGCTGTATAAAAGCACAAAATTGATATGAACTGAACCAATTCAAGGGCCAAAACCTATGGGATGTCATCCCTTGGCCAAAATACCCTTTTATGGCATTTTTGACACAAATGACACAGGGGTTGTTGTACCGCGCACCGCAACATCCACTATTTCAATGATCATTGTCATGTTCCACTAAACCTATACTATGGCAGTTAGATACCGTTGAAATATGTTGTTTTACACCGTGAAAAGGAGGGACTAAAAGTCTGGACCTTAAAATCTAGCCAATTGCTATTTTTAGAAACTTTGGGGCTCCGATCCATTCCCCTTCGAAGAGTTTCTCGCTTGATCGGGTACTTGCAAAGATAAATTCATGATGGATAAGTAGAATAATATCGCCCATTATTACCAATCGTTTATCAGCACGACTTGTCTTAAGTATTGAAGGTCATAGGCATCAATCAAATTGCCAGAAATGCATTAAGCCTGGTACACGGTAGATCTTTTTGCAATCACTTGAGTCACTGTGGTCGTTAGACGAACTATTCAAACTCCGTCACTGGGGTCGGTAGGGTTGTTGAGGCGTTTGTTTTGCCGTTTATTTTCAGTTTTTTGTGTGTCTTGGGTCATTTTGAATCATTGTTCCAGTAATTTCAACGACTTCAGGGATCTAATCCGAACCAGGCTTTACAGTACTTTACTTATGCCACTGTTTCCAATTTGGAAGCGTTTCATCGTTTTAGCGCTTGCAAATGAGGATGAAATAATTACTGGTTGCCAGAGCATGTTTTAACCTACCATGGGTACTAGAGCCTCATTAAAAAGTTGGGACAAAAAGTTTTCTTTTCGTCCAACTTTTTAATAAGGCTCGGGTACCCAGGGTAGAATAAACCATCCCACTTCAAGCAAATCTGCCAATAAAATCGCCCCCTTGTTTTTATATATACATCATTTAATAACTTACAATACATATTACTTTCAACATTACTTACAAAATACCATACCCTACTACTAATACAATACCAATTGGAGCGAAAACTACGACTACCTCATGGCAACATAAAACAGGAAATACGAACATGCCACTGCACGTAACTACTAGAGAGAGAAATAATTGCCCCTTTTTGCCTCTTGATACAAAATTGGTTGTTTGACGCAAGCGTTGCTTTACTCACGAAAGTTGAAATAGATGCTGAATTACTGCAGTTCCTAAATCTTTTGAAACAAAATCGGTTTGTAGCATGTTCCTACAGAGTACTTTTTATTATATGTACAGACACGTATCTTATTTAGGGCCAGAGCTGCGTTTATCTGGTCAAAGAATATTGATCTTTGTTGAGATATCGATAGAATCACTACAAATAAGATGCAGCAATTAGACTTTCAGTGATCATGCATTGCACATGATTCTTAGTGACTTCTGGCGGAGACAGCAAAAGCTTAAAAGATTAAGTACATATTTTGAAGCTAAATAATTCGCTTACCAATGGCTCAAGAACCAATGTAGCTTCGTTTGCGATTTAACCTGCAGCAAATTTACATATGAAACAACAAGTCTCGGACAAATCACGTTCCCCCTTCCATATTTTTCTCTTGGCGCACTTTCTGCTTGAAACAAGATAAGGCTCAAATCCTTACTGGTTGTCAGAGCATGCGGAAATCATCCAATTTCATGCTTGTCAGCCAATGAGATCACCGCTTTCTAGCCCCTGGAGACAAAATCGGTCGTTTGAGGTAAATTTTCTAGTACCCTCACTAAAACTGAAATGGATGCTAGAATACTTCAGTTATTAGCAATTTTTTTTGATAAATCAGTTGTGGGGATGTCCGTCCAGAGTTGTTGACATGTTTAGGCACATAGCTTGTTTGGGGCCGGAGCTGCGTTCATTTTCCGGTCGAAGAATATTGACCTTCGTTGAAATATCTATGGAAATCGCTACAAATGAGATATACAGATAAGAATTTCAGCAATTATGCATACTGACCTCAGCAATAACCCAAACTCCTTTACTGCTATCATATCTCAAAATTGGAGGCAATTTCTAATGATTTCTGGTAGAGATATCATTTGGGCCTAAGCTTGTCCTCGCTTAAAACTCATTCCATCGCACTTAAAAAGTAATGGTAAAATTCTAGAGCTGAATAATGCACTTACCCATGACTCAGGCACCAGTTTGACTTCGTTTGCCTTTTTTACATTAGCAAATTTTTATAAGAAACGACCAGTTGTGGGTGAATTGCAAAAACTTTCCTCGGTCCATATTTTTATCTGCACAGTCTATCCGCTTCAAACAACAAACAGTGAACTTTGTATCATAAAAGTCTTGCATCACAAAACATTCCTATAGAACGATTCCATGCGCCTTAGCGAGGCACTCGTGAATTGTTTTCACGCATTTGGTTCAATCAGTCAATGCAAAACAAACAAAAGTGCAAAACCGGGTATATTTTTTAGCGAACCCAAAACAATGTTTTGTTCTTTTTATGTTTTGCATTGATTGAAATAAGAACGAAAAGAACGAAATGCGTGAATACAATTCACGAGTGCCTCGCTAAAGCGCATGGAATCGTTCAAAAGGAATGTTCTGTGATGCAAGACTTTTATGATACAATGTCAAAGTTCACTGTTTGTTGTTTGAAGCGGAGAATCTGTGTAGAGAAAAATATGGACCGAGGAAAGTTTTTTCAATTCGCCCACAACTGGTTGTTTCTTACAAAAATTTTGCAAATTAAAGAAGGCAAACGAAGTCAAACTGGTGTCTGAGTCATGGGTAAGCGCATTATCTAGCTCAAGAACTTTACCATTACTTTTTAAGTGCAATGGAGTGAGTTTTAAGCGAGAAAAAGCTTAGGCCCAAATGATGTCTCTACCAGAAATCGTTAGAAATTGCCTCCAATTTTGAGATATGATAGCAGTGAAAGAGTTTCGGTTATTGCTCAGGTCAGTATGCGTAATCGCTGAAATTCTTATCTGTATATCTCATTTGTAGCGATTTCTATAGATATTTCAACGAAGGTCAATATTCTTCGACCGGAAAATGAACGCAGCTCCGGCCCCAAACGAGCTGTGTGCCTAAACATGTAAACAACTCTGGACGGACATCCCCACAACTGATTTATTAAAAAAAATTGCAAATAACTGAAGTATTTTAGCATCCATTTCAGTTTTAGTGAGGGTACTAGAAAATTTACCTCAAACGACCGATTTTGTCTCCAGGGGCTAGAAAGCGGTGATCTCATTGGCTGACAAGCATGAAATTGGATGATTTCCGCATGCTCTGACAACCAGTAAGGATTTGAGCCTTATCTTGCTTGAAACAACGCTAAATTTTGTGACACGAAGGCTCAGATCACAGAAGACATCCGATATGATAAAACAATTCGATGGACTTGATGCTCTCATGAATAGTCACATATATGATTTTAATCATTCAATGCAAATAAACAAAAGAATAAGACGTGATTTTGGCTGCGCTAAAGATATCTAATTCTTTCGTTTTGTTACATGCTAAAGTTTTTAGTGGGCCAGCTGAACGGACAATTTAAAAAGATGCGCTATCTTCCCTTTTCTTCTGTTTAGGATCTCATCTGATACCAGTGTCCAACAAAAAGTTAGCATATGGCTCAGTTCCCCAACACGATTATAAGTCTATGAATCTAAGCAATTCATAAGGAATTTGATGATTTTTAGGGACATCCAACCAACCTTGAGCCCAAGCTTTTGATAAAGAGTGCGTATTTCACTTTTGGTATCCACTTTATGCAAACGATAGCCTTAACCATTTCCATTGGAAGCTTTGATGTGGCCAGTGTCATGCGAACAAAATCAGCGAATGATGAACTTTCATATAAGAGAATGCCCTTGAAGTGCTGTGCCCCCTATGTTTAGGATGCTTCCTACGGCCCCGACTTTGTACCATTGACTAATCTGCTCCTTTCATTTATTGATCGATCTGGTATGGTACAATATTGCAAGTAAACATGTTACATCTTGTTGCTTTGATGAGAAATTTCTTTCAAAAATTAAAGTTTTTCAACTATTCTAAGACGAAACTATACACTGAAAGCACGAGCAGCTGTACATAAGTTAAGATGAGGGGAGTCTGCAGAACATTGGATGAAAGAAACTTGCCTTATTGTGGTAAAAAGAAACTTGCGCAACTTTCAGCCATGTTTTCTGAGATGATTTTTCTTGTCTAAAAGGTTAATATTGCTTTCCTCATTGCAGAGAAAATAATTTCAAATCTAAGTAAAGAAAGCTTGGAAGCGCAATTCTTGATCGATTGATGGATTTTATTAAGTTTGATAAAAGGAGAGGTACTCAGAGGCGGAAATTCAGGGGGTTTGTGAAGGCAACTGCACTCAGTTCTCACGAAAAGGTCTGGAAAGTTCGCAAATCAATGGATTTATTGGAAATTTAAATCTTGAATTAGAAAATATGACCAATTTCTCGACGTTTACCTCCCACTTGTTACATCTTGTTGCTTTGATGAGAAATTTCTTTCAAAAATCAAAGTTTTTAAACTATTCTAAGACGAAACTATACACTGAAAACACGAGCAGCTGTACATAAGTTAAGATGAGGGGAGTCTGCAGAACATTGGATGAAAGAAACTTGCTTTATTGTGGTAAAAAGAAACTTGCGCAACTTTCAGCCATGTTTTCTGAGATGATTTTTCTTGTCTAAAAGGTTAATATTGCTTTCCTCATTGCAGAGAAAATAATTTCAAATCTAAGTAAAGAAAGCTTGGAAGCGCAATTCTTGATCGATTGATGGATTTTATTAAGTTTGATAAAAGGAGAGGTACTCAGAGGCGGAAATTCAGGGGGTTTGTGAGGGCAACTGCCCTCAGTTCTCACGAAAAGGTCTGGAAAGTTAGCAAAGCAATGGATTTGTTGGAAATTTAAAGCTTGAATTAGAAAATTTGACCAATTTCTCGACGTTTACCTCCCACTTGAAAACAAAATTTCCGCAACTGGCTGCACTTAATTGAATACAAATTATGGTGCAGAAGAGTTCACCGTGCTCACGATAGTAGAAAGCAGATTCAACCTAAATTTAGTAACATCTGCAGTAACAAAGCACTTATAGTCAATTCTTGTCAGTTTGGTCCAACATGATATTCTCTAGGGGACTGGGTAAGAGTTCCCAAGTTTCTGAAAATAGCATTTGGCTAGATTTTAGAATCCAGACATAAAGTCCCTCCATTTCAGGGTGTAAAACAATGTATTTCAGCGGCATCTAATGGTCATAGTATAGGTTAGTGCAACATAACAATGATAATTGAAATAAGGGAGGTTGGGGTACAACACCCCCAGTGTCATTTGTATCAAATGCCATAAAAGGGTATTTTGGCCTAGGGATGCTATCTCATAGGTTTTGGCCTTTGGATTGGTTCATTTCATCGCGCATTTTATATCAATTTTTGTGCTTTATTACAGTCTAGAATCGATTATTATACTGATGTTTTGAGAAAATTAGGCCCACTTCAGACATTACCCCCTGGCAAAAAACGCTCAAATTTTTGAGAGGGTCCCCCAAGCCCATTTTGTTCAGCACATTTTTGTGATATAGAAAACACCTTCAAACCAAGGTCTGCTGAAATTGGTCACGGATTCCTGGTATTTTCCTCTACTATACGTCTTACAATGGAATTCAGCCACTCGACCTCGCAGCTATTATCGCGATGTTTAGTCTCTTCTCTTTTCAAGGCGAAACAAAATAATGAATGTATCGGTGGAAAGAACTAAAACACGTATGGAACTGCACAAACTACTACTTCTACTGCTTGTTTGTCATGAATCGCGTGGAGAAGGGTCGATTGACTGCCACTACTCGACCTTAGGCCGTTCGCCATTATACGATATCTGCACGTTCTCGTTCACGATATCTGCACGATATCTGCACGATATCTGCACAATCTCAGAAAATGCAAATGGCTATTGCTCCCCATCTACAAACCGCCTTCTCAAAACGAGGCATATTTCATCGACCAAATTGAAAAAATATCAGACTCTTTATCAAACTCGATAAAAAATTGTCTAATTTTCGGAGATTTTAATACGGAAGTATCTAGCAACATATTAAACTCATTTATACAGAACAATGATTAGATATTCCATTAGATATTCCATTAGATATTTATTTACAGAATATCCAATCGAATATCTAATCGTGTAACAAACCAAAAATATTCCTTTAGATATTTGAAAATAATAAAAGAATATCTAATGAAGCCTCGAATAAAATCAAATCGATTTGATTTTATTCCGAATATCTTCCGCAACTTCAAAAGATGCCGACGATTGCTTTACATAAAGTACTGCGTTACATGATCATGACACAAAAAATGGAGGAAACTGAAGACGAAGAAGTGCTTCTATGCACAGTGGCCATTTGTGCAGGTATGATGCACTTGACGGAAAATCATGCTGTGAAACGAAGGAAGAGAAAAGTTTGGGTTAAAGAGTGGTTTCGGCGGAGGGAGGAAAGAGGTGCTTACAACATGATTATGCAGGAACTCAAATTGCAGGATGCTGAATCCTTTCGCAAATATCTGAGGATGAATACCACTGTTTATGAGGTACGTTTCTTTCATGGGGTTGTAACTTGATCTAAGGGGGGATATTTTGTACAAAAATAATGCAAACACAAATCAACTACAGAAGCTCTTCATATTCACTTGAATTATATTTTATTTCCAGGAACTTATCAATATTGTTGGGCCACAAATAAAGAAAATGTCAACTGTCATGAGGAAGGCTTTGCCTGTTGAAGAGAAGTTGGCTGTAACGCTGCGTTTTCTTGCAACTGGTGAATCTTATGAGAGCCTTCAATACCAGTTTAGAATTCATCGTACAACTATAGCACTTTTTGTTCCCGTTGTTTGCAGAAAAATCTATGAATGCTTGAAAGATCACTACCTTAATTTACCAGATACAAAAGAGCAGTGGGAAAAAATAGCATTTTCTACGCAAGAAAGATGGCAATTTCCAAACTGCATAGGAGCTGCAGATGAAAAGCATATCAACATCCTCCATCCAAGTGATAGTGGCTCAGAATTTTATAACTACAAAGGGTTTTTTAGTATTGTTTTGTTGGCAATAGTAGATCACGATTATCAGTTTCTCTATGTTGATGTTGGTTGCCAGGGACGCATAAGCGACGGTGGTGTCTACAGGCACTCATCTTTTTACAATGCTCTTGTATCCGGAAATCTAAACTTTCCTGACCCAAAACCACTGCCAAAATCTCATGATCCAGCATGGGAGTTTGGTCAGCCTGATGATC
Source organism: Aurelia coerulea (assembly GCA_039566865.1). Classification (NCBI taxonomy): domain Eukaryota; kingdom Metazoa; phylum Cnidaria; class Scyphozoa; order Semaeostomeae; family Ulmaridae; genus Aurelia; species Aurelia coerulea. The sequence goes on along the minus strand of CM076958.1, from coordinate 11,454,400 downwards.
CAGTGCCATATCTATTTGTGGCAGACGATGCTTTTCCATTAAGCGAGAATTGTATGAAGCCATATCCTCAAAGCAATCTAACTGATCGAAAGAGAATATTCAATTACCGGTCGCATAAGCGAAAATGTTTTTGGAATATGGTCCAATCGATTTCGCGTTTTTACAACATCAATGGCACTGGCACCAGATAAAGTAAAGGATATAGCAATGGCAACAATAGTGCTGCATAATATGTTACGAACCAAGTCTAAAGACTCATACACTCCGGAAGGATCACTTGATGAAGAAACTGCTACTGGAGTTATGCAACTTGGCAATTGGAGGAATGACAGCACTAGTTTTACGAACTCACTTCCAATGACAAAGAGCAACCGTGCAAGTAATTCTGCAGAGAAGATTCGTGACACATTAGCAGATCACTTTTATGGTCCAGGTCAAATACCATGGCAATGGAAGGTCCTGGTTTGAGAAACTGTATTTCAAAAGAAACAAAACTTTCATGATATTGTTTATCAAATATTTTAATGTAATGATTGCATTTTATGAAATACAAGAGAATAATGTTCCTTGATGTTTATCAATAAAAGCACCTTCACCACTGTTCTTCATCATTCATCATTCTTTGGTACATACCACTGTTCATAGGTGGTTCAGAAGATACAGATGCCAGAGATGCTGGGCTTGGAGTTTGATTCCTTTGGTTATATATAAAGGGGGCATATGTCTGACCAAACATCACTTGTGCAGGTGCTCCTGACTGCCTACTTTTATAACGCAAACGGATCACTATCTGCTGTATTTGAAGCATGGCCATGGCCTTTTCTTCACATTCTGGAATTTCAATCAGCATTTGATATAGTAATTCCACAAAGCACCTATCTTCCGTCTTTTCTGTTGCATTCATTTTCTCTCTGCGTTCACTGATTTTTTCAAGAGCTTTAGCTGCAGTTTCCATCACTTTTTCTGCAGCTCCTTTTTGTAGTTCTTTCATCTTCTTTGCAGCTTTTGCGGATGGTGCATTGCCCACGGGATAAGGCATATTTTGTAGTTCTTGATCTGGAGGCGTGGATAGATTGCTGCTTGTTGGTCTTGGAACAAAGTTATCCTGTAGGAATTCAAGATGAGGGAAAAATTTCCAGGTTGATTTGTAGATAGACCCACTTCCAGCTCCACTTTTCTTTGATGCCTCAATTTTCCTCAGTTCTGCAGCAAAATAATTTCTAAGGTTGGTCAACTTTTCTTGGATCTGCTTATTATCAACTTCGAATCCTGAAGTTGCCAAAGTATCCTTGATTGAATCTATCGCCTTGGATCGGTTATCTCTGTTTTGATATCTCTCATCACGACAGTTAAACAGCTCTTCCTTCGTTGACCAGATATTTATCAGCATGAATATTTCTTCATCCTGCCATTCTTTATTATCCTTCTTTCCTGGTCTCCCCCGCTTCTTGGCAGCAGGTTTTCCTTTCGGGGTCTCTGTGAGCACCTTAGGCACGGCAGAAGGTTCTTCCAAGCTTTGCTTTGAGTTGGGCAAACGACAGAATGACCTTACTTCCCGGGGGGGGTACTTGACTTTCAATTGTACGGGGGGGGGGGTGCACTCCAAGAAAAAAAATTTTCAACCGGCTTTAGAAATTTTCCCTCGAAATGATAGCCGGCTTTAGAAAAAATCGGCGAAAAGCATATCCCAAAACGTAAAAATTCGTCGAAAAACAATGAAATAACACGTTTGAACAACCGGCTTTAGAAAAATTGCCTTCTTTTGATACCCGGCGTTAGAAAAAAGAGGCGAAAACGATACCCGGAAAGGAGTGCACATGGCGTCAGCAAAATATACTAAGTACCCCCCCCCCCCCCGCCTTACTTCTTCTTGGTTTGTTTGGCAGTGGCCTATTTGATCATCAGTATTATAGACCCTAGGAGAAATGATCGACATTTATATTGCAGTAAAACAACGGAGCTTGTTCTTGATGCCAATGAAATTTGACAAAGTAATACCATGGCAAACTAACTGGTCAACTTACCTTTGTAGCATATGTCCTTGATGATGTTCATCCTGGACGCAAGAGTTGTTCGCAGCGGCCATCTTGTCAGCCTTCTACTTCATGTAAAGCATTCGTCGGCATCTTTTGAAGTTGTGTAAGATATTCCGAAGGAAATCAAATATCTAAAGCAATATTTTTGGTTTGTTACACGATTAGATATTCGATTAGATATTCTATAAATGAATATCTAATGGAATATCTAATGGAATATCTAATCGTGTATCTCGGCCTTTATACAGTCTAATCAAATGACCAACTTGCTTCAAGTCCTCTACCAATCCGAGATGTATTGACCTGATGTTAACTAATATGAAACACAGTTTCTTTGCGAGCCAGTCTTTTGAGACTGGGTTTAGTGATGGTCATCACTTAATTTACACAGTACTTAAAACTCAATTCACAAAACTCCAGCCAAAACGTATTAGATTTCGCAATTATAAAAAGTTTTCTGAGAGTCGTTTTCTATCAGATCTAACAGGCGGAATCCTGGAAACAAACCCAGATGACCTCACAGAGTTTGAAAATGTTTTTGTGGAAACACTGAATAAACATGCCCCACAAAAAACTGTTCGAGTCAGAGGTAACAACAAACCATTCGTGACGAAAGAGCTCCGAAAAGCAATGATGTTGAGAACTAGGCTTAAGAACATTGCAAATAAGAGCGGAAGCGAATATGACAAAAAAAGGTACCGTGTACAGCGAAACCTTGTTGTCAAAATGAACAAGGATGCCAAGAGAGAACATTACAGTAAAATAAATCCCACAGAAGCAGGTAAAGAAAAGACTTTTTGGAAAACGTTTAAGCCATTGTTCTCATCAACATGTACAGCTACTGATAAAATGGTTCTGGTCGAGAACGAGGCTATACTTACTGATGATAAGGAGGTTGCCGAGTGCTTTAATTCTTACTTTGCAAATATTGTAGAAATACTTAATATTCCCCCTGAGGTTTTAGAGGAATATGAAACATCTCCTGATCCAGTTGTAGATGCAATCAATAAGTATGCTAATCACCCAAGTATTAAGAAAATCAAGGATATGTATGATACCCAGGGAAATTTTAAATTCTCCAAGGTAGACCCCACCCAAGTCTTTAGCGAAATCTATCGATTAGATAAATCAAAGAAAACAAGTGGCGGTATTCTGTTGACATGCTTAAGCTAGCTGCAAACCATTGCTACATAGGAATCACCCACCTCATAAATAATGGAATCCAAAATAGCACGTTTCCATCTAATCTTAAGTTAGCTGACCTATCACCTTGCTTCAAAACTGGGGATTCGGCTACAAAGAAGAATTTTCGACCAATAAGTGTGCTATCATGTCTTTCTAAGATATACGAAAGACTAATGTACACTCAAATGCTCATATTCATGAAGGACAAGATTTCGCATCTATTGTGTGGATTTCGACAGAAATATAGCACCCAGCATGCCTTGATTAAGTTAGTTGAAGCATGTCGCAAATGTCTAGACAATAAAGGGATCATGGGCATGGTACTTATGGACCTCTCGAAAGCTTACGACTGCTTGCCCCACGAACTATTGTTAGCAAAACTTGCAGCCTATGGCTTTGGAACTGGTAGCTTAAATTTATTGCATAGTTACCTCTCACACAGAAAACAGCGTGTTGAAATTGGCTCCACCTTCAGTGATTGGCACTATATCTCATCAGGTGTACCACAGGGTTCAATTCTTGAGCCGCTATTGTTTAATGTATACATAAATGATCTTATATTTTGCATTGAGAAATCAGAAATATGCAATTTTGCTGATGATAATACATTGTATGCCTCTGGAGAAAACATAGGAGACGTAGCCACATGTTTAGAAATTGATATCGAAAATGTTCTTAAATGGTTCGACTCTAACCGCATGGTGGCAAATCCTGAAAAATTTGAAGTGATGTTCCTTGGGCTACCAAAAAGTGCAAACATCTGTATTGAAATTGATGATCTGGTTTTAGTCCCAAAAGATGATGTGAAACTTCTTGGAATTACCATCGACTCTGAACTGAAGTTTACAGATCATGTCAAGTCCTTGTGTGTCAAAACAAGTAGAAAAGTAACTGCATTCTCTAGAGTGGCAAAAATACTTGACTTCAAGAAAGCAAGGCTGCTATACAATGCTTTTATACTGTCAAGCCTAAGCTATTGTCCGTTAATTTGGATGTTTTGTGGAAAAACAGCCAACAGGGAGATAAACAAAATCCACAAACGTGCTCTACGTATACTTTTCAATGACTATGAAGACTCATTCGAAGAGCTTCTACAAAGAAACAATGAGCAGACAGTCCATGTAAAAAATCTCCATAAGCTAATGACTGAGGTCTATAAGTCTTTAAATTGCCAAAATCCAACATTCATGTGGGATCTGTTCATAAGAAAGGAAGTGACTTTCGACCTTAGAGCAAAAGATCTATTACAGCTACCAAAAGCTAGAACTGTTTTAAACGGCTTAAATTCAATTGCCTTCAGAGGCAGTTTTCTTTGGAACGCTTTACCTGATGAGATAAAGTCAAGCCAATCTATAGCCTCGTTCAAAATACATGTCAAACAATGGAATGGAGACAGTTGCAATTGTAATATCTGTAAGTAGCTGAAATTGTAAATATTGTTTTTTTGTAAATAGTTGGTTTGAATTAGTTGCCCTATTTATAGAGTAAACTAAACTTTCTATCCAACTTTAAATGAATTCTTTATTATTATTATTATTACGTTACGTAATTCGATCATGGACTCATTACGTAAATCCCTCTTCCTTGACGCGCATGCGCGAGTGGCTAGCCAAAAAAGTGGTCGGCACTAGATCATAGACTAGATATTTACATGACGTCATTCTACTAAACTTCAGTTCGAGACTCAGATGCACGATGCGGAATACATGATCAAGGCGAAACTTCCCGCGCTTTTTTTGGCCTAAAGTGAATGCAGCAACTAAAGTGAGTGCAGCACAGAATGTTATGCTTGCTCCTTCGTCGCGCGCAATTAGTCCCACATAATAATAGGAATTATCATTATAGACCAGAGGCTGGAGGGGGAGCATGGTCACCAAGAGAGGGTATTTATAGGACATAGGTTTTGTAGATCACATTTTTGCGTAGATTACGAATCTGGGTGTTGATCGGGCAGTTGAGGGGGCTTTTCGGAGATACAGGGAGGGGGGGCCAAAAATATGCCATAGAGACTAACAACAAGAATATGAAAGCCTAAGAGGAGCAGAGTTCACAGAGTAGCCTTTTTAGATCAAGCTTGTCCATAGATTATGACTATTAATGTTGGTTGGGTGGTCGTAGTGGTTTTTTCCAGGATTAGGGGGGCCAAAGACCTAAAAGCTATGCGGACACTAATGACTAATATAGAGACTGGGGAAATGCCATTGAGTTGGTATATCATGAGATCATCGGGTTCTATGTGTAGATTAAGAATCTAAACCTTGATTAGGAGGGTAGGGGACTTTTCCGAGATACAGGGGGGGGGGGGCGAAGGCCTAAAAATTCCTCAGACACTAAATATTTAGACTATGAAAACGCAAGAGTTAGTTTTTTTCCAAAAAAAGCATCTGATTTACACATATTATTCGCGTAGATTACGAAAGTAAACATTAATCGAGAGGTCAGGGGGACTTTCCCGAGATACAGGGAGGTGGAAGTCCAAGGTTTTACTGAGGAAGTGACTCTACTTTAAGTTAGTTTGAGCTCCTAAAATATAACTCTTTATCCTGCAAGAATTAGTGTATGTAAGTCAAACCCTATCTTTGGCTGCAAAATCTTTGCTCTGATTATGCTATTCGATGCATGAAGTGCTGCTGAAGTGTCAATATATACAAATTTTATTTATAATACACTTACAGCTTATTGTCCGAATGATCAGTCCAATTCACGTACTCCGGGTCTGAAATTTCATTGCCGATGGCATTGTTCTCTCTATCGATCAAGAGCTCTGCAGCTCATTCTGAAAAAGGTTCAGTAACCCAGTCGACAGGGCAATCTTCATTCTATCCATAATAGCTTGGATCCTCGATTTCCACGATTGGGTTCATGTGCTTGTCGCCAAATTCTCGCAACATAGTTTGCGCGAAGAAGGTGCTTTTCAAGGCTACTTTTGCATAGAGACAAATCAGTGACCTTTTCATTACGCTCAAAGTTTTTCTAGAACATTCTTTTTAATGCTTCATTTGCATTTTCGAGGTGCTTCTCTCCATATAAACAGCAAACAAGTTCTTCAATACAGAATCAACTAATTACTGAGACAGACGGTTTTCCGTCCCCAAATTGCCAAGTAACGTTAAGAATTCTTCATCATCCTTGACTATGATCTCCCATAATTATTTCTTTCCTTTGCGCATAAAAGAAGAAACATAGACCAGTCGTTTGCAGAGAAAGCGTGCAACCCGAGCAGAACCTCTTTCTGGGCTTGTGACAGCTTGCAGGACGGTAGGGACAAAACTTGTCTGTTCTTTCCCGTGCCATTATCGATATAAACGTTAAGGCTGGGTCTTTCATTGGCCGAGAAATGAGACAAGAATGGTAAGTTTAGCCTGCTTCTTCATGGTTCGTTGCTAATCCAATTTCCTGAACGCTTCCCTCTCTGGAGATTCTAAAGCAGCAGTACAGTGTTTCCTAGAAAAATAAACAACACGATCTCTTTGAAATGATTGCATTTCTTCTTTCCAGACCTCTTCTTTAAAGAGGCTCTTCTCGGGTTGCACGCTTTCTCTTGAAATGACTGGTCTATGTTTCTTCTTTTATGCGCAAAGGAAAGAAAGAAGTTTGGAAGATAGTCAAGGATGATGAAGAATTCTTAATTTTGCTCGGCAATTTCGGGACGGAAACCGTCCGTCTCGGCAATTAGTTGATTCTGTATTGAAGAACTTGTTTGCTGTTTATATGGAGAGAAGCACCTAGAAAATGCAAATGAAACATTAAAAAGAATGTTCCAGAAAAACTTCAAGCATAATGAAAAGATCACTGATTTGTCTTTACTACCCCCATGCAAGAGAAATCTTGAAAAGCACCTTCTTCGCGCAAACTACGTTGCAAGAATTTGGTGACAAGCACAAAACCCAATCGTGGAAATCGAGGATCCAAGCAATCATGGATGGAATGAAGATTGCCCTGTCGACTGGGTTACCGAACCTTATTCAGAAAGAGATGTAGAGCTCTTGATCGACAGAGAGAACAATGCCATCGGCAATGAAATTTCAGACCCGGAGTACGTGAATTGGACTGATCATTCGGACAATAAGCTGTAAGTGTATTATAAATAAAATTTGTATATATTGCCACTTCAGCAGCACTTCATGCATCGAATAGCATAATCAAAGCAAAGTTTTTGCAGCCAAATACAGGGTTTGACTTACATATAATAATTCTTGCAGGACAAAGAATTATCTTTTAGGCCATTCTCCCCAAACTGAACCTCAAACTAATTTAGAGGAGAGTCACTTCCTCAGTAAAACCTTGGACTTCCACCTCCCTGTATCTCGGGAAAGTCCCCCTGACCTCTCGATTAATGTTTATTTTCGTAATCTACGCGAATAATATGTGTAAATCAGATGCTCGTTTTGGAAAAAAGCTAACTCTTGCGTTTTCATAGTCTAAATATTTAATCTGAGGAATTTTTAGGCCTTCGCCCCCCCCCCTGTATCTTGGAAAAGTCCCCTACCCTCCTAATCAAGGTTTAGATTCTTAATCTACACATAGAACCCGATGCTCTCATGATATACCAACTCAATGACATTTCCCCAGTCTCTATATTAGTCATTAGTGTCCGCATAGCTTTTAGGTCTTTGGCCCCCCTAATCCTGGAAAAAACCACTACGACCACCCAACCAACATTAATATTCATAATCTATGGACAAGCTTGATCTAAAAAGGCTACTCTGGGAACTCTGCTCCATATTCTTTCATATTCTTGTTGTTAGTCTCTATGGCATATTTTTAGCCTTTTCCCCCCTGTATCTCCGAAAAGCCCCCTCAACTGCCCGATCAACACCCAGATTCGTAATCTACGCAAAATGTGATCTACAAAAACTATGTCCTATAAATTCCCTCTCTTGGTGACCATGCTCCCCCTCCAGCCTCTGGTCTATTAATCATTAATTAAACATTCTTATAATTATTTAGATCGGGATATCCTAAATTCATCAAATTTACCACATTCAGCGTTGTCCTAGCCTGTGTTCCAGACCCCTTTGAGTGTTCTGGGGGTCTAGAACATACGTTGTCCTAGAATTCGGAAAATTTGACAAACATCCCATATGAAAGGAAAGTTCTTTGTCAGACATATAAGAAATCTACTAGCCAAGTTTAAAGTGAATAACCTGAGTTAAAAGATGAGATCTCATAGATCTATAAATAGCCTTTTGTATTTGATAATCCAGCTCGTGGCGAATGAAAGCAATGCTAAAGAAAACAATAGAGGGATTAGGTCTTTCTTTGTCCTATTTATAGACAAGCGCTATATATCTCAGGTCATTCACTTTAATGATATCTTCTTACACCAAGAAGCAAGACGGTCTGATTTAAGTGTTGAGGTTCTTATATGCGGTAGCCTGTCGGAACACAGGTTGTTTTTATATTCATCTAAAATATGACAATACATGTTACATCTACATCCTACTATACTTTTCTAATTACTATGCGAATGTGCAACACTACAGGGACGATACTGTAATGTTCTAAACGAGGCTGTTTGATTATGGGGTGATTATGTTGTAACACTGAAGTGACAGAAGCACGTCTTTACATGTGTGTTACTCTTTGTCTATTTGTGGACTCTTCATATGGCGACGAGAATGGAAAGTGTTTATAAACATCAAGCACAAGTTGGCTCTTCTGCAGTGACAGAGTCATGAATGCAGCAAGCAGGAAAGTGACTTATTTTTGCTTTTCATTTTGAGTTAGGCCTAACGTCTGCCCGCACGAGGCTTATTCCGCATAGACAAGGTGTATTTTGCGGACCACGGCACTAGTGCCTACAAAGTTTTTGGTATATTCTACGGACCACACCAAAACGCCGGAATAACCCACGTTTCTCGTTTTTTTTTTATAAATTTTTTTTTCATAAAAAAATTTCTTACAAGCATGGCCTCTGCACTTGTGGGTCTTAAAGCGTGCGTAACGGAGTTTAATCCAGATGTACAACAAGATGCTGGTAGCAATCAAGAACGCCGATGGAAACTCTGGTTAGAAAACCTAGAACTGGTGATGGATTTTGAGGGCATCACTGACGCTGCAGAGGGGCCTTCAAAGAGAAGGGCTGCATTGCTTGCTGTTGGTGGCTCTGAATTACGGGAGCTTTTCGCAACATTGACAGTTGCGGATGCAAAATATTCAACCGCCACAGCTGCTCTCACTGCACATTTCACTGCGAAAAAAAATTTAGCTGCGGAGCGCTACAAATTTTTCTGCACCAAGCCCACCTCCCCAGAGGAATCTCATGATCACTGGGCGACTCGCTTAAGGATCAAAGGTGCTGATTGTGAATTTAATGAGATGGATTTAAATTCTGCAATCACACTGGTGATGACACTGCACACTCACTCAGAAAAATTACAGAGGGAGATAATTGCTCAAGATATGGACTTAAAGAAGGTCCTAGCTACTGCTCGCTCTATTGAGCTTACCAATAGAGAAATTGCCTTCATGAAGCAACACAATATGGAGGCTACAGCTTCACCAACACCTGTCTATGCGGTACAAGGAAAGCACCCTAAGGCAGAACATCAATACAAGTCTAAAGGGAAAACCATTGAGATCTGCCGCTATTGTGGAGAGCGAACACCACACAAAGGGAAATGCAAGGCCATGGGTGCAACCTGTAAGAGCTGCAATAAGAAAAATCATTTTGCTAGTGTTTGTGAGTCAAGAAAATCAACAAAGCCAGTCAAAACGGTTGACACAGAAGAAAAATTTGATGAAAATCCAGAGCAAGACAGTTATATCTACAACAATTTTGTGGAAGGACCAACTGTTCTCAAGCTGGATGCAGTCACTACACCAGTTCATGCTATTCATAGCAAGAGACGATATCCGGATACCATGGTGCAGGTGAAGTTTGATGGGGGCACAAAATTGAAAATGCAAATTGATACAGGTGCAGATGCAAATATCATTGATGAAAGCCTCTACCACCAGCTGCACCCTAAACCAAAACTTAGAAGAACACAAGTCAAGCTCAAGCCGTACAACTCTCCACCCATTCCGGTAAAAGGATCCTTCCAGACACAGCTAACAGCCAATGGAAAACAGGCCATTGCAACCGTGTATGTTGTTCCAGGATCAGGACAAAAACCCCTCATTGGAAAGTACACTGCTTTTGATCTGAGTCTGCTTAGCATCACTGTGAAAGAATTAACCGCAGACATGCAAGACATGCACCATGTGCCGCAGGAAAGAAAACAGGGAAACAAGAGTGCCAAGGCCAACACTCACGTCACTCAACACATGTCATATTCAGCTATGGCAGAGCATCTCACCTCTAAAAAGTCTTCCGAACAGCAGCTGGACAATATCTACAAACATAAGCAAGATGCAACAGACAGAGTTAAGGCCATCGTTGATCAGTACCCTGGGGTGTTTGAAGGTATTGGCAAACATCGATACAGAGTTGTGAAGTTGTCCGTGGACAAGTCAGTACCTCCAAAAATTCAACCACAGCGCCGAATACCCTTTGCAAAGAGGGAGCAATTTGAAGCCATTCTCAAAGAATTGGAAGATGCAAACATCATCGAGCCAGTGTATGGACCAACAGAGTGGGTTTCAAATGTCGTGTTGACACCAAAAGCTGATCCATCCCAGTTGCGAATGAGCCTTGATATGACCACAGCTAACACTGCCATCCGGCGCACACGTCATGTCATCCCCACATTGGAAGAACTGCGATACAAATTAAACGGAGCAAAGCATTTCACAAAACTTGACATGAGTCAAGGCTACATGCAGTTCGAGCTGAGCCCAGAAAGCAGATACATGACAACGTTCTACACCCATCAAGGCCTGAGGCGTTTCAAAAGGTTAAATTTTGGCACCAATTCAGCTGCTGAGATTTTCAATGAGGAAATTCGTCAAACGCTGGTAGATATTGAACATGTTGAAAACATCTATGATGACATTATCGTGTTTGGAAAATCTCAGAAAGAACATGATCGAGCACTTATGCAAGTGTTACAGCGCCTTGATGACTGCGGTCTAACACTTGGAATGTCAAAGTGCAGTTTTAACCAACCAGAAATCAAGTTTTTTGGCATGACTTTCTCATCAGCAGGAATGTCACCATCACCTGACAAAGTACAGGCTCTACATGATGCCCAACCACCCGCATCTGCAGCTGAAGTTCGATCCTTCTTGGGAATGGCTAATTTCAGTGCTCATTTTATTCGCAACTACTCTGCTCTTACAACCCCGTTGCGGTTGCTCACTAGAAAGAATGTTACTTTCAACTGGACCGATGATTGTCAAAAGGCTTTTCAGTCAATTGAAGAGGCTCTCTCACAAGACTCCACAATGGCATACTTTATCCCAACACGAGAAACAAAGCTCATTGTAGATGGCTCCAAATATGGCCTTTCTAGCATCTTGACACAACTTGAGCCCCAAACACAACAATACAAAGTAATCAGATACGACAGCAGAGCGACAACAGACACTGAGAGTCGCTACTCACAAATTGAAATTGCTGCACTAGCATTCGCCATGCAGAGAAACCATATCTATCTACATGGCCTTCAACATTTCATTGCAAGCACAGATCACAAGCCTCTGTTACCCTTGTACAACCAGTACAAGGCAGAACTTCCGGCACGAATCCTGCGGGACAAGTTGAAGCTGCAAGATTATAGCTACACACTAATTCACGAGCCGGGGTAGACAAATCCAGCTGATTATCTTTCCCGGCATCCAGTTGTCTTAGCTGATGTGTGTACCGTAACAAAGAAATCCATAGAAGAGGATATGCTATACATTGATGCAGTTATCCGAGCCAACCTTCCCAAGGCTGTAACAAAAGAACACATGTTAAAAGCTACACTAGAGGATGAAACATTGACAGTTCTCAAAGAAATGATCTCACAGGGATACATCAGCAAAGAACAGAAAGGGAAATTGGCTTCATATGCACATATATTTCCAGAGCTATCAGTAGTGGATGGCCTAGTGCTCAGAGGTTGCCGAATTGTTGTTCCTGCCCGCCTTTGGCAGTCTGTGACAACCCTTGCTCATGAGGGACATCAAGGGGTTGTGAGAACAAAGCAATACTTACGCATGCATTTGTGGTTTCCGGGATTAGATAAGATGGTTGAAACAGAAATTGCACAATGCATGGCATGCCAGGCAAATACAGATATTCATCAGCAAGAGCCACTCAAGCCAACAGAACTACCCACAGAACCATGGTCTAAACTTGCAACAGACCTATATGGTCCATTAGACACTGTTGAATACCTGCTGGTTGTACAATGCCTGTACTCCAGATTCCCTATGGTCGAAATCGTGCGTTCAACTTCTGGTACAGCAGTCATACCAGCAATGGACAAAATTCTCTCAACATTAGGAATCCCAGATGAAATAGCAAGTGACAATGGGCCACCATATAGCAGTGAGGAATTCAAATCGTATGCAAGATATATGGGTTTTGAGCACAAAAAGAAAATACCATATGCACCATGGGCGAATGGCATGGCCGAAAATTTTATGAAAAACCTAGGAAAAATCATTCGCTCCTCCACAGAAGAGCGTCTAAACTGGAGACAGGAATTGCAGAAATACCTGAGGGCCTACAGAGCTACTCCACACACAATGACAAAGCATTCTCCAGCCAGTCTCCTTTTCAATGGACGAAGGTACAAGACGCGTCTTCCAGCACCTACCAGTAAGAAAATATTGCTTTATGACAGAGAGGTGCGTACAAAGGATGCTAGGAGCAAAGAAACAATGAAGCAGAACGCAGACAGCAAGAGTTATGTAAAAGAACTAGACATTAAAGTAGGGGACACAGTTCTGTGTCGACAAGCGAAGCTTAACAAGAAAACCACACCTTTCAACAGCGAGCCGATGATTGTTGTGAAGAGGAAAGGCAGTTTAGTTACAGCCAGAAATGCCACAAGAACCATCACAAGACATATTACATTTTTCAAGAAGCTACAAAGGCTGGAGGAGAACAAGTCAAGGTGCGAAGGAGATTATACCACACAGCCACTTTCACCTGACACTGATGAAAGAGAAGAAAATGTCATTCCACCAAATTAATTAGAGGATAGAGTGCCAATAGAGAGACCGGTGAGAATAAGACAAGCTCCTGCTAGATACAAAGATGAAAACTTTCAGACTGAGTTTTAATCTAACAATGCAACAGACACAATAGAAACATGTTATGTGTACTTTATCAATTATGTTATGTTATGTTATGTTTTGTTTTGTTAATTAGGGGAGGAATGTAATGTTCTAAACGAGGCTGTTTGATTATGGGGTGATTATGTTGTAACACTGAAGTGACAGAAGCACGTCTTTACATGTGTGTTACTCTTTGTCTATTTGTGGACTCTTCAGATACCACACACCACAGGTAGCAAAAGACAATGACTATCCCCGTAGTCATTAACATAAAGACGTGCAGATAGATTGAAGTTAAGTTAACAACGATAAAAAGCTACAAATACGATTAGTTACTGATAAATACTGATAAATACTGGGATCTGCTTCACATTGGATAGGCCAGTATAATAGGGGCATTGTGTCGAATAACGGGAAACACGGACAAGAGAACAACAGCGACAGCAGTTGCTACCACCACTAACCAGACTCTGCACTAACACAGACAGGTTAACCCTATTTGGACAGGTGGGGGGGGGGGGGGGGGCGTTCCACTACTAAACTTTCTCAAATATCTCCACCGCTGTTGTAGATATGGTGCTGCAACTTCTTGACTTATCCTGAAATTTAATTGGACATCAAATTCTAAAAATTTCATGCTCTATCGTTGTACCACGTCACCTCCAGATGCCATTATTGGGAAACTGGTCACAAAGTAAATCTTAAAATCCTCGCTGAATTCTTGCAAACTGCGCTAATGATAAAGTTATATACATCATTCGATTAGTCTTGAAGACTACTTTCATTCGATATATAGTTTATCTATATTTGCTGACATCAGCAACTTTTGATATCCATGACGTCAGTTATACTTATGACGTCATAGAATGAATGTCATAAAATGAATGAATTAGGGCAATACATCTCAAAAAGTGCAGCAAACAGTGTCAGGCTCCTTAATATTAACTATTTACTAATTAGAGGTCTGAAATGCTAATTGCTCTTAATTAGCAAGAGTTGCAAATCAAATTGAAATTTTCTTCCCTAAATATCTTTCTGTACTGTTATTTGCTACTTCTGGCTATAATTCTGCCTGTCATCTCATGTTAATCTGGACGAAATTTGCTTTTTAAGTCAGTAGCTCAATTTTGACCAATTTTTCCATTGTTTTGGTTGTCTAGCAACGATCCACGTGACCAATTAAAATTATATTGTTGTTTTTGTAAAGCTAATTGTCTATAGAACAATTGGCATAAGTTTCATTGTTATATTTCTTGTAACTTTGAAGAAAAAGAGGGGGGCAAAAAACGCCCCCCTCCCTGGTCAAAAATATCAAAATTTCAACCCGGTCCAAATAGGGTTAATATGTAGTTATGCAGGGATTTCCTGCACGGGGGGGGGGGGAGATTTCTTCCATCATAGGTAAATTGGGTACATGGGGATGTGCCGCGAGCAAGGGTATACTTTTTCGGACATCTAGTGTAGCCAAGGGTATACTTTTTTGCAATTTTGATCTAGTTACGGTCTAGTCACGGGTATCATATTTGACAATAATGATCTAGGGAACGGTCATGTTTTCAGCCAAAGTAGTCGGGGCAAGGGTTTTTCATCCTGACAACCCATTTTTGTTGACAATGAACTAAATTTTGCGAAACGAATCGTCCTTTGACATTTCCGAGTTCAAACCAACAATTTTGAGATATCTGCTGACTCGAATGGCTTTGAAATGATTCTAGCCAATGGTATTGTTATGTATTTTCATTTCATTTTCATTTCATTTTTAAATATTTATACAGGTTACAGATTTCAGTATAATAGATAACTGTTTTACAAATTGACCTGTGCAAAAATAGGAAAGCCTAAATTAAAGAAAATTACAATATATACCGTACAATATCTAGATATGGCTTATATGATATACTTGTGATCGAGTATAAAAAACTAAATTAAATAGAAAAATAAAATGTACCTCTCATATGGATTTTTTAAAGGTAGCCAGGGACGGTGCCAATTTAGTTTCCGTACTTAGCTCATTCGATACTTTTGCTCCTCGATAAGAAAATGCTTTTTGACCTGTGCATGTTCTTAATAGGGGTATCTGCAAGTTTTGTGTGTCGGTAGAGCGAAGACTGTGATCACTACTCTCTGAGCATTTAGTGAAAAGTTCCCCTAAATATTGAGGAGCAAGTGAGTTCAATGCTTTATAGGTCAGCGATGCTGTTTCTTTTCTGATAAGATCTTTAATTGACACCAGAAGCATCGTAAGGACTATTTGTAGTTATTCTTGCAGCTCTATTCTGGATCTTTTGGAGAGAATTAAGTTTGGTTTCACTACAACAACCCCAAACCGAGCAGCAATAACTAAAATGTGGCTCAACAATTCCTCTATACATTTTCTGCAGATCACCTGATGGAAGAAATTTCTTGGCATGCTTAATGAGACCGAGAGCTCTTAGTGCCTTAGCCTTAACTTGTTCAATATGGCGATCCCATTGGAGTTTGTCATCAATTTGAACCCCCAGATACTTTGTATCGGTTATCATATTGATCTTTTGATCACCTATTTCAAAACTAGGCTTAGCGTCAGTCTGCTTTTCGATCTTTTGAATATTAGGTCTGGATCCTATTATCAGAGACTGTGTTTTTACAACGTTTAGAGCCAGTTTATTGCCATGTAGCCAGTTCTGTAAATTCACAAGATTCCGGTTTAAATCATCCTGCAGTTCAGAAAGGCATTTTGAGGAATGCGAAATCGCAGTATCATCAGCGTACATAGTGACCTTTCCTTTCTTTAGGCAGAATGGTAGATCATTTATATAAATAAGGAACAGAAGTGGGCCAAGACAGGAGCCCTGGGGGACACCACAACCTATATCGTTAATACTAGAGGAGGTGGAATTAACCTTGCAGAATTGCTTTCGCTCTTGCAAGTAGGAAGTGAACCAATCAAGCTCTAGTCCACTTATTCCGTATTTTTCTAGCTTCTTCAGTAGGATTGTATATGAGCCTATTACTATCTAAGTAGTCATACAATTGATTATATACTACTTTTTCGAATGCACGAAACAATACAGGCAACACAGAAATCGGTCTATAGTTAGAACAATCATCTCTCGCTCCGCTCTTGTAAATTGGAGCAACACGCGCTATTTTCCAATACGAAGTAAAACGAAGTAAAACGAAGTAAAACGAAGTAAAACGAAGTAAAACGAAGTAAAACGAAGTAAAACGAAGTAAAACGAAGTAAAACGAAGTAAAACGAGTACATATAGGAGTGGAGTTGTGTAACGCACTCAGCAACTCACCAACCAAGAACGCATTCCGCGAACCAGCAAAGAATGCCAAGAATGCAATCAGTTGCCAACTGCTGTATTGTTGCTGCGCCTCCGCACCATCAGATCACTGCATTTGCTGAGACTTTTTTGGCAGAGCACCAGGAAAACAAACCATTTGCACTAATTATTTTCGATGTCATGTGATAACGAAAATTCTAGAAGAAACGTTGTGACGCAGTCGATTCATATCCAATCCGACCACAATGACAACAAACCGCTCTTTCCCCTCTCCTCCGCAAAGCGCACATTGCTCCTCCACAGATGCCGCTTTTGCCGTGTCTCACTTGCAGAAGCCGCATTTCGTTTGCTTTCTACTACTTTTTATGTGGGCTCCTTGTGATTACATTTCCCTCTTTACAAAAGTGTTGGCAGATTTTCAGTTCAACAATTTATGATACTGGAGGTAAATATCTTCAATGGTACCCGGACTTCTGCTTCGAAGCCAAATCCCACAATGGCTAAATTGCTTTCATGTGCCACCGCAGAGGTCGCCGCGTTCGACCTCGAAGATACTTGCTATTTTCAAGTTTATTCAGATTTTTCTAGAATAGCAAAAAGGTCTATTGTAGATCGCATATGCTCTAACTGCTTTTGAAACCTGACGCGGGACTGTTGACGTCAGGCCTCAATCAATAACTTGATGGGGGTAAATAAACGTCTGGTTTGAAATTTTACTTTCTTGGGGCAAATGTTACAGTTGACTCGAGTTGACTATGTGCCACTGTGCAAGCATCAATCCACAGGAACATGTTTTCCTGGATGCAACCCCTTAACCCTATTCGTACTACGAAAAATGGCGAAAAACGCCCCCTCCCCCTACCAGTTTTTGCTGCGTTACGCTAAAACGACAAGAGATATAACCACCAGTTTTAGTGACTTTTACTCAAATTTCATAGGCAATTAAATTCTTAACATTTCATTGTTCTACCTCTGATCATGTGACCACAGTAATGCCATATTTGGAGAGTACTCTCAAGTACCGAATAAACGGGGGGTGTGAGAATAATCGGGGGGTTGGAAATGGTTCAATATAATAATAATCGGGGGGGGTTGGAACAATCGGGGGGGGGGTTGGAAAAATTGAGAATAGGCGTTTTTCGTTTTCTTAGTAAAACACGTATCTAACATGGGTACCACGTATGTAAAACACGTATGTAACACGAGTCAGACAAACAAAGGAGAATAAAGTTAATACAGTAAGTACATTTGCTTAGCAGGAATTATTAAAAAAATTTGTTCACTATTACTTCTATTTTTCAAAAATTAATAAAAGGGGGGTTGGAATAAAAGTGGGGGGGTTGGAAAATTTGTCAAAAATTAATAAGCGGGGGGGGGACGATTATTCGGCACTTGAGAGTGGTCAACAACAACAAAAACTTAAAATGTCCGTAGTTTTCGTGTCCTTTGCCTGGTCGATCTCAAACATGCACCATTCGATTGCATTTGATGGGTACTTTCATTTGATATATAAATTATTCATATTTGCTTATGTCAGCAAAATTTAATATCTATGACGTCATTCACATTTATGACGTCATTTCTCTAATAAGGAAGTGTAAAATATAATTTTTTAGTCTAATTTGCTTCATCTTGTCAATTTGATTCATTTTGAGTCAATATTTACGAGATAAAAGGACAGGACTGGCAAAAACCTGCGATGAAAGTAAATGCATGCAACAAAAGGCTAATTTAGGCAATAATTGTGCTAAAAATAGAAGCTAAAAAATTTTGAAAAGTATATATTTTTGAAATATAACATGTTTCCTACTATTTGAAACAAATTTGAAGAAAATCGGTTGAGTGGTTGATTAAATAGAATTTTTCTGGTTAAGAAGGTATAAATTTGCCAATTTTCCTCAGTTTTTCGGTTGCCTAGCAACGAATCACGTGACTTATTAATTTTCATTGTTATATTTGAATAGCCAATTGTCTAAAGAGCAATAGGGGTAAGTCTTATTGTTACATTTTTTGTAGTTTGGAGAAAATAAGGGCGAAAAACGGCCCCCCCCCAATACAAAATACCTAAAAAATCGCCCAGTACAGATAGGGTTAAAAAACTAGCTCTTGTGTGCTGAAGGGCTGCCCCCTCCAGTAGAAAATAGAAATATGAAACAAGAAAAGTATCGGAATTGCTGCAGCTTCGAAGAAGCTCGCTCCCACCTGAAGGTCACCATGTGCTCTTTCCTGTCTGCAATGGTTATTTGGAAGCATTTCCCCTTAGCTGTTTTAAACTTAGTTCTGTACCAGCGTTCTTCGTACATGGCTAATGGGCCCCTTTACTTTTTATGTACGAAGTAAAACGAGTACATATAGGAGTGGAGTTGTGTAACGCCTTCAATCACTAACTAACTAACTAACTAACTAACTCACGAACCAAGAATGCATTCCGCGAACCAGCCAAGAATGCCAAGAATGCAATCAGTTTCCAACTGCTGTATTGTTCCTGCGCCTCCGCACCATCAGATCACTGCATTTGCTGAGACTTTTTTCGC
Source organism: Aurelia coerulea (assembly GCA_039566865.1). Lineage (NCBI taxonomy): Eukaryota > Metazoa > Cnidaria > Scyphozoa > Semaeostomeae > Ulmaridae > Aurelia > Aurelia coerulea. The sequence goes on along the minus strand of CM076958.1, from coordinate 11,435,218 downwards.
AGAGCACCAGGAAAACAAACCATTTGCACTAATTATTTTCGATGTCATGTGATCAACGAAAATTCTAGAAGAAACGTTGTGACGCAGTCGATTCATGTCTAATTCGACCACAAACAGCCCATTAACCATATTGCATAGCTCTCTTTACAAAAGTGTTGGCAGATTTTCAATTCAACAATTTTTGATACTGGAAGTAAATATCTTCTATGGTACCACAGGGGGTCCAGGAATGTCAGTGAAGACCACTGTAGTTTTGGTTTCTTGATTCCGCGGTTCTCGGTTCCTTCGTTCCTTGGTTCGTCATGAAAATAACAGCTGTGTAATTTGATACCGATTACATCATCCTTGTGTGCGGTCAGCCAGCTATTGTTTCATTTGCCGTGTGAGAGCTCTTCTCTCATTGGCTGCCGTTTGAATTCGCGGGTTTTTCAAATCCTGCGCCTCGTAACGGTAACTTGTAACGGTAAGAAAGAGAAAGAAAAGAGGAAAGGGATGAAACTTTTCACCAGATCGCTGAAACAGGGTCAGGTGTACGCTACTGCCACAGGGGATTCCCTCTGGAAACATGAAGGAAAAGGAAAACCTAAGGTCGAAGTTATGGTGAGTCCCCTTCATGAAGCTTGTTAGTCAGAGATCTTTCAATCTGTCTTCGCTTTGAGGGAATGAATGAAAGCAAATTAGCAATTTTCTATATGAAAAGTAATTGCAAGCAGAATGATCATTTTAACGTCTGATAATGGAAGAACATTGTGGTAAATTTTACTTTACTATATACTCTTAGTGCAGCCGTGGATTGTTGGGATCTTCTCTTGACTGTCTCGATGTTTTACTTGGGAGAGTAGGATATCATATCACGTTTATGTTTAAGTCGGGCAAAATTTTCTTAAATAATGGATTTTTTATCGGGCAGCCCCCCAAATTTTATCTCCCCCTACACCGATGAAATTTGCCAAAATTTATTCCTGGAATTTATAGTTCAAAATTTCCTATAAAGTTAAATTGTCAAAAATATATTCCCACGAAATATTAGTAATTAACAAATTTGCGAAATTCTAATTTTGCTAAATGTCAATTTAAAAAGGATCGAGAAATTAATTATGCACTACTTTCTTTCAGTATTCGGTCAGTTACCTTATCTTAAAGTGTACTCTCGCGATAATTCCCATTTTGACGGATTCATAAAAGTAAATTCCAAAATTGCTTCGCCCCTTCACTTTGGATTTGCAGCCCCCCCCCCTAAAACCCTCTGTTCCTAATGAAGGCGATAATTTATTCAAACACACAAACTAAAGTGAAAGTAATCGCAGAAATGTAAATTCAAAGATTTTGTACAAGGCAACCACAAATCGTTGAACTCACGCAGTTCTCGGCCTTTTATGAACAAAGAACGTGAGGTCAAAACCGTCAATCAAACCAACTTAATCCGTGTCCTTTGAAGCCTGTGATGCAGTAGCATACACCTGACCTCGCTTCATTTGCTCGAAAAACCTAACGGAGAAAAACTTCTTCTTTTTCTCCACGTACGAAACGAATTTCGACAGGAACTTTACAGATAGTGGTAAATACATCTATGGTATGTGTAAAATCGTGCAGAGTAAATCGAAAGCGCCTGTCTGACATCAGAAATTTATCGAAGTTCTAGGACCACTTCTGAAGCGGCTGGACGAAGTTTTCATCCCTTCCCACTACGCTATTAGAGATCACCGGCCCCGGCCCCCCGGCCCCGGCCCTCGGCACCATGGCGCTCGGCCCTCGGCCCCCACAAATATAGGTATTTCTTTGTTTCATAGCTGTCTGGCTGTTCCCGCATTTAAAATGATCCCAACGGTGCCGTTCAATCGAAAAATCGCAATGTTCGAAGCCTCCAAGAGCTTAAGAAACTCCTTTCAAGTAAAGTGAGAGAACTTCGAGGGGCCGGGCAGTCATCTGAGTCTTGCAAAACAAGTTGAGTATAAACCACAAATGTACACACACCACACGCTCCTTCGCATACAATTCATGCGCCTTCGTAGTCAATCGAGGGAGTCACATTCCATATGGTTGCATTCTTTGATGCATTATTTACAAATATGTGGACCGCAAACTGTTCAACATAATTCCTTACTTTTGACCCTTGGAACGGACAGCTTTTCGAGTGGGTGACAGGACACCAAAGTGAATAAACATGAAGCAACATGAAGTAAAGTGTACTTCGAAACCATAATCAAAACGGAATAATACTCATGTAAATGAGAATATTGAAGGTTCCTCTTGAAATCGTTTTTACGAACATTCTTTAAATCGGCGGGATCCCCTTGACTTTCAATAAATGTCTTGGACACAGGCAAGCACAGGTTATGAGAAGAAAGTGGAAAGAGGAATTAATTTCTTTCTCAACAAAGTCTTTGGAGTTTCCTAATTTCTTGGTAATGGTCATCTCGCCATCGGTGCGTTTAGTTTCTTAGAAAGAGTTACTTAACAAACAATTTACTCTGCGTAATTTCGAAACAGGGGAAAGAGGGGTTTTCAGGGCGACAGTTAGCCAGAACGACTACGAAGGCGCATGAATTGTATGCGAAGGAGCGTGTGGTGTGTGTACATTTGTGGTTTGTTTAGGAAATCATACTCAACTTGTTTTGCGAGACTCAGATGACTGCCCGGCCCCTCGAAGTTCTCTCACTTTACTTGAAAGGAGTTTCTTAAGCTCTTGGAGGCTTCGAACATTGCGATTTTTCGATTGAACGGCACCGTTCGGATCATTTTAAATGCGGGAACAGCCAGACAGTTATGAAACGAAGAAATACCGATATTTGCGGGGGCCGAGGGCTGAGGGACATGGTGCCGAGGGCCGGGGCCGGGGGGCCGGGGCCGGTGATTTCTAATAGCCGAGTGGAAGTGGTCTTTTCTCCTCCGCTCAAGCAACATTGCGAAGCCAAAATGTGTTGCGCATTCGACGATGGAAAACAATGGAAATTTGCGGTGATGACTCTCCCATTAGTATTTAATATGGCATTGTGGTTTAAAAATCTTTCTTCTACGAAGGCGCGCTAAGACACAGGAATACAAGGAAGATATATTCAAATAACACGAGGCATTTACATCAGCAAGAGGAAACAGAACAGAGAAGAAACAAGACAAGAAAACAAGACGAAGATCAAAACAAGGTAAATAAATACGCAATTAAAATATCCGTGTCCTAACACCCTTGGTTAGGTAAGGTTGTTTCTACCCTGGGTTTCAGCCTCTCTAACATAAAAACATATATTAGAGAGGCTGGTACCCAGGGTAGGTTGTTTCTTATCTTTCGAAAAATTGAGCCTGCCGTTTCTTATAAGCGGTTTCTTATGAAAAAAATGAGTGTAATTTGTTCCCTCGCCGAGTTGGCAAGAGTAGCGTCGCCAGGGCTGTAGGAAGGAGCTTCGGATTGGGGGGCAATTGTTCTTAAAACAATAGAGAACAATACATCTAATTAGGTCATGTGACGTAGCACCATTGTTTTAAAAAATTATTGGGGGGGGCTTGAGCCCCCCCTTTCCCCCCCGCTTCCTACGGGCCTGAGCGTCGCCCAATGGCCGGTCACCCATTATGGCCGGCTAGCAAGAGAAATTAAATTTCAGGAGACTGACGACTAGTAATAAAATTGCAATTGCGCGGAAAATCTTCGCTGACATCTGTTTTATCATGATTTTACCTTCACTGAAGTTTCAGTTCATTTGCATTGAAACCCGACGAGATGGTTTGTGCATATCTCTAATTGATTCTTTCAAGTATTGCAAATTTCATGATTCTATTTACATTCCTTCCTTCTTTTTCGTTCGCTCGGCACATTGCGGTTTGAATTTTTTCAAATATGCTTTGATTTTTCAGAAGTCCTGTCTCTTGAGAGGAAATCTACAATGAAACCAAAGTAAATTGACTTCTGATTCAGATTTAAGGTTATGAAGTCTGAGTGCTGCTAATTGCTATTTTCGTCGCCCATTATGCCCATCAGTTTACCAGAGAAGTTTCCAATCACTTCAAAATATTAAAATGCAACATTTATTAAAAGAAACACTAATCGACCTTACTTACTGACTTGGAAAATCATCGAAACCCAAAAAGACGCAGCATTGTATTAAGTCTATTTTCATTTCAGAAACTATACCAAAATTCATCCATCCATGCACAAGAGAAGGTAAGGCAGGATTTAGAACCACTCGAAGCATGTATTTCAATTGCCAAAACTCGAAGTTTAGGTTAATTCTTATTGATATTTTTGGATTTAAAATACCTAATGATAAACAAAGAACAGTAATTAAAGCAGTTTTTCTCATTAAAACTTTTTACCAGAGAGTAGGGTAAGACGGGGTAAAGTGAACTACGGGGTAAAGTGAACTACTCAGAACATTCACGCTTCTCTCCAAAAGCAAACATGCAATGATAAAACATGATTTATGCCAAATACTTTGTTTCATGTGCTCACAGAAAATGAAATCATTTTTGCAAAATAGTTCTTCCTGTTGTTGCAAAAAAGTCCCTTTACCCGAGGCAGTAAAAACAACCTCGGGAAATCATGGTTGTTAGGTTTGGGCTCCTATCTTTGGTCTTAATTTTCTGACCCCAACACGAAAATCATTTCTATAATTGTTTTGATCGATTTGAAGCACATACCATGTGTCTACATTTTCCAAAAGGAAAGGGCCAAGAAAGACTTTTTTGTTCGCTAACATAATATTTTAAAAGATCTACCGTCCAGTCGATATTTTGCTTCGACCGGGGTAAAATGAAGTAGAGTAGCGTCGCCCATTATGGCTGGTCGCCCATTATGGCCGGCTAACAAGAGAAATTAAATTTCAGGGGACTGACGACTAGTAATAAAATTGCAATTGCGCAGAAAATCTTCGCTGACATCTGTTTTATCATGATTTGACCTTCACTGAAGTTTCAGTTCATTTGCATTTAAAACCCGACGAGATGGTTTGTGCATATCTCTAATTGATTCTTTCAAGTATTGCAAATTTCATGATTCTATTTACATTCCTTCCTTCTCTTTCGTTCGCTCGGCACCTTGCAGTTTGAAATTTTTCAAATATGCTTTGATTTTTCAGAAGTCCTGTCTCTTGAGAGGACATCTACAATGAAACCAAGGCAAAGTGACTTCTGATTTAAATTTAAGGTTGCGAAGTCTGAGTGCTGCTAATTGCTATTTTCGTCGCCCATTATGCCCATCAGTTTACCAGAGAAGTTTGCAATCACTTCATCAAAATATCAAAATGCAATATTTATTTAATAAAAAAACACCAATCTGGGTTAAAATCTTACTTACTGACTTGGAAAATCATCGAAATCCAAAAAACGCAGCATTATATTCAAGTCAATTTTCATTTTAGAAACTACGCCAAAACTCATCCATCCATGCACAAGAGATAAGGCAGGATTTAGAACAACTCGAAGCAGGTAATTCAATTGCCAAAAATCGAAGTTTAGGTTTATTCTTATTGATATTCTTGAGTTTAAAGTGCCAAATGATAAACAAAGAACAGTAATTAAAGCTATTTTTCTTGTTAAAACTTTTTACCGGAGAGTAGTGTTCATTGTTTCTCCTGCGGCCATAATGGGCGACGCTCAAAGAAAACGACGTTTTTACCCCCTTCTTTAAAATCTTCTAAAATCAGTATAAAAAATTTATGTAAAAAGTCAATGCTCTGTGATCTTTTTCTCCATTAGTTGGTGATATAATCTGGCTATTTTGTTTTTTCATTAATTGGTCATTTTGGATTTAACTCAGAACTTTGCGACGACATGGGCATAATGGGCGACACCACTCTACCCATGATTTTTCATTTTCTCGTGTGAACATGAAGTCAGATGCAGAAGACCTTTTCAATCTCATTTGGTTCATAATTTTGCCTTCAGAAAATCATAATTTGCAGGATAATTTTTCGCTCTGATGACACAGAAATATATTCTGATACCAGCTCCCTGAAAAACCTCCAAACATTTGACAGCCGAAGTTTGACCTTCATTAAAAAATGCGGTTACTGACCAGGGGGGGGGGGGGGGTTTACTGATCCAAGAATTTTGTTGGGATTTGATGAAGCAAGCATAGATATCGACATGAACAGGATAAATGGCCATCACTGTGAAATTAGAATATTGATAATTGTTATAGATTAATAACTGTTTTTGGTTTTATTTCTAGGCGGAGGTTTCAGGGCAAAAAGAGCTACTTTGAAAATATTGTTTCTCTTTGCGGTAATTTGGTATTTATATGCAATATAGTATTTTCGAAGAATATTCCCATCATTGTTCATCGACTTGTATTCAGGTCTGACAATCTGACTCGAATTTGTGACTTAGACAATAGTTTTTGGTCAATATTTGATCTTGCAAAGATCGTTCTCAACATAGGTCACAATTTAATTTCTTTTTAATATCACTCTTGTGAAATTTTTGAATTTGTTTCGTTTTGGCATGCGAAGAACTCCTTAGAGCTGCAAAATAAATCATATTTTCGGGTATTACCAGCATTATTTTGGTTTTATCGAACAATTGTTAAGTAGGTCACTTTACCCCGGTCCGGGGTCACCTAGGCAGAGCGGTCACCAAAGAAAGCTCTTTTGTGAGACAATGGAAAAAGATTTGAACAATATTTTTGCTGGATAAACTGACCCAAAGACATAATGTCAAAACAACGTTAAAAAGTTTGCCCTCAGCTACGATCTCATTAGGATATCCCTGAAAAGCCTCCAAAGTAGTTCACTTTACCCCGTCTTACCCTAGTGTTTATTGTTTCTCCTGCGGCCATAATGGGCGACGCTAGAAGAAAACGACGTTTCTACTCCCTTCTTTAAAATCTTCTAAAATCCGTATAAAGAGTTACGTAGAAAATCAATACTCTGTGATCTTTTTCTCCATTAGTTGGTCATATAATATGGCTATTTGGTTTTTTCATTTATTGCTCTTTTTGGATCTAACTCAGAACTTCGCGACGACATGAGCATAATGGGCGACACCACTCTAGATTTGCCAAAAAAATGTATATGTGTGAATCTATTAGACCAGGCAGAGAATGGGGGTAGGGTCCCCCTCCGGGGAAGTAATTCAAATCAGGTGGTTTTGGGTAATTTTGGGGTGCTGATTACGAAAATCGATGTTATACGGGCAAATTCGGTGGCTTTCGGCCTCTGTCTCATGTCAAAGTCTCGTTTTCAGGTAAAATAGACGCAAATGCCTTGCAGGGTCCATCCTCCGGGGAAGTAAGTCAAAGTAAGTAGTTTTGGGTAATTTTGGGGTACTGATTCCAAAAATCAAGGTCCTAAGGGCGTATCAGGGAATGTTTGGTCTCTATTCCATGTCAAAATCTCGTTTTCAAGCTGAAACGACAAAAAATGCCTTAATAAAACTCCTCCCCATAAGGGAAATTTGTCAAATTTGGTAGACTTGGGTAATTCTGGTGTGCTGATTCCAAACATCTATATCATACAGGCATATTAGGCGTCGTTTCTCATTTGACTTTACTTCATATCAAAGTCTCGTTTTCAAGCAAATGATGCTTGTCCATTTGCCTCTATGAAACTCAATATCATCTATGTACAGAAAATATTCTCCCCTTTGAATATTTAAACGATCAAACATCGTAAAGATCTATTAACTCTTCATCAAAGTCGTTGTCACTGTAATCGCCTTCCATTGGATCGGCCCCGTCATCCTCATTCAGTGGTCAATAGCAGTTCTGCGATATCATCCAGGTAGCAAACATCACTCCAAACAACTGATCCTCTTTCATCTCATCGATATGATTTGCTGGATCGTCCAGATCCATCATTAAGCAGCCAGCTTGCCTAAAAATAGATGCCACATAATTTGATCGCTGGATGTGAAGCCTCATATTTGACTCGCAGCAAGCTTAAATCGGTTATTCTCTTTTCATTTTCGAACTTCTGCAAGAGCATTTTCTTCCTCACTTCGTCACGCAATTGAATCCTTTGTTTCCATATATGGTGCATACGAACTTTCCAAGCCTGTCTCAACTTCTTCAGGTACATGAAGACTGGTCCCCAAATCTGCAAATAGATTTACATATTCTGTCTTTTTAACCATTCAAGCTACTTTCCCCTTTGTAAAGAAGCTAGAAACATAACCATTTTCAGAAAAAGCAGGACGACCAACGAGCGCTCTTCGATCTCCATGTTTGAAGATCTTGCATCTATTATTTTAGTATTGAGACCTGTTCCGTTGTCAATCAATACTTGGGCTCCTGGCAAATGATGGGCAACGAAGAGGGCTACGATATCGATGTCCCCAGAAGGTGCTCTGACCATCACGGAACCCCCAGTTGCTACGTTTGCTGCCTGAACTAGAGCGATAAGCTTTGTATCAGCTTCTTCGTGGTTGCTTTCTGATCTTTCATCGACGACAACTTCGTCTTCCAACACTTTAGTGCAGTGGTATTCGTCAGAGAAGAAGCTGGTCTTTCCTCGTTGTTTGCTTTTATCTTCTTCTATCGCTCTTTGGATTAAATTGAATAACATTGCCTTATTGTCCCCATTCTGAAGGAAACTTGTGAAATGGTAAGGAATCTTCATATCATATCTGATCGCTTTAGTTCAGGCAGCAAACGTAGCAACTGGGGGTTCCATGATGGTCAGAGCACCTTCTGGGGACATCGATATCGTAGCCCTCTCCGTTGCCCATCATTTGCCAGGAGCTCAAGTATTGATTTACAACGGAACAGGTCTCAATACTAAAATAATAGATGCAAGATCTTCAAACATGGAGATCGAAAAGCGCTCGTTGGTCGTCCTGCTTTTTCTGAAAATGGTTATGTTTCTAGCTTCTTTACAAAGGGGAAAGTAGCTTGAATCGTTAAAAAGACAGAATATGTAAATCTATTTGCAGATTTGGGGACCAGTCTTCATGTACCTGAAGAATTTGAGACAGGCTTGGAAAGTTCGTATGCACCATATATGGAAACGAAAGGATTCAATTGCGTGACGAAGTGAGGAAGAAAATGCTCTTGCAGAAGTTCGAAAATTAAAAGAGAATAACCGATTTAAGCTTGCTGCGAGTCAAATTTGAGGCTTCACATCCAGCGATCAAATTATGTGGCATCTATTTTTAGGCAAGCTGGCTGCTTAATGATGGATCTGGACGATCCAGCAAATCATATTGATGAGATGAAAGAGGATCAGTTGTTTGGAGTGATGTTTGCTACCTGGATGATATTGCAGAGCTGCTATTGACCACTGAATGAGGATGACGGGGCCGATCCAATGGAAGGCGATTACAGTGACAACGACTTTGATGAAGAGTTAATAGATCTTTACGATGTTTGATCGTTTAAATATTCAAAGGGGAGAATATTTTCTGTACATAGATGATATTGAGTTTCATAGAGGCAAATGGACAAGTATCATTTGCTTGAAAACGAGACTTTGATATGAAGTAAAGTTAAATGAGAAACGACGCCTAATATGCCTGTATGATATAGATTTTTGGAATCAGCACACCAGAATTACCCAAGTCTACCAAATTTGACAAATTTCCCATATGGGGAGGAGTTTTATTCAGGCATTTTTTGTCGTTTCAGCTTGAAAACGAGATTTTGACATGGAATAGAGACCAAACATTCCCTGATACGCCCTTAGGACCTTGATTTTTGGAATCAGTACTCCAAAATTACCCAAAACTACTTACTTTGACTTACTTCCCCGGAGGATGGACCCTGCAAGGCATTTGCGTCTATTTTACCTGAAAACGAGACTTTGACATGAGACAGAGGCCGAAAGCCACCGAATTTGCCCGTATAACATCGATTTTCGTAATCAGCACCCCAAAATTACCCATAACTACTTAATTTGACTTACTTCCCCAGAGGATGGACACTGCAAGGTATTTGGGCCTATTTTACCTGAGAACGAGACTTTGACATGAGACAGAGGCCGAAAGCCACCGAATTTGCCCGTATAACATCGATTTTCGTAATCAGCACCCCAAAATTACCCAAAACCACCTGATTTGAATTACTTCCCCGGAGGGGGACCCTACCCCTATTCTCCGCCTGGTCTATATTAGTCTATTTTAATGTGGCCTAAAAGTAAGAATCATAATCATAATTCAACCCTGAAAAGTTCAGATTCGATTTGAATAGTGAAAACCGTGTTGCAAAGATAAGAAATGCAAAGTTAGATTGAAGAAATTACCTGGCAATTTGTCTTCCGCCATGATTGGTTTGCCACACCTGTGATATGGATGATAGTGACACAGGGGGTCCAGGAATGTCAGTGAAGACCACTGTAGTTTTGGTTTCTTGATTCCGCGGTTCTCGGTTCCTTCGTTCCTTGGTTCGTCATGAAAATAACAGCTGTGTAATTTGATACCGATTACATCATCCTTGTGTGCGGTCAGCCAGCTATTGTTTCATTTGTCGTGTGAGAGCTCTTCTCTCATTGGCTGCCGTTTGAATTCGCGGGTTTTTCAAATCCTGCGCCTCGTAACGGTAACTTGTAACGGTAAGAAAGAGAAAGAAAAGAGGAAAGGGATGAAACTTTTCACCAGATCGCTGAAACAGGGTCAGGTGTACGCTACTGCCACAGGGGATTCCCTCTGGAAACATGAAGGAAAACCTAAGGTTGAAGTTATGGTGAGTCCCCTTCATGAAGCTTGTTAGTCAGAGATCTTTCAATCTGTCTTCGCTTTGAGGGAATTAATGAAAGCAAATTAGCAATTTTCTATATGAAAAGTAATTGCAAGCAGAATGATCATTTTAACGTCTGATAAAGGAAGAACACCGTGGTAAATTTTACTTTACTATACACTCTTAGTGCAGCCGTGGATTGTTGGGATCTTCTCTTGACTGTCTCGATGTTTTATTTGGGAGAGTAGGATATCATATCACGTTTATGTTTAAGTCGGGCAAAATTTTCTTAAATGATCGATTTTTTATCGGGCAGCCCCCCAAATTTTATCTCCCCCTACACCGATGAAATTTGCCAAAATTTATTCCTGGAATTTATAGTTCAAAATTTCCTATAAAGTTAAATTGTCAAAAAGATATTCCCACGAAATATTAGTAATTAACAAATTTGCGAAATTCTAATTTTGCTAAATGTCAATTTAAAAAGGATCGAGAAATTAATTATGCACTACTTTCTTTCAGTATTCGGTCAGTTACCTTATCTTTAAGTGTACTCTCGCGATAATTCCCATTTTGACGGATTCATAAAAGTAAATTCCAAAATTGCTTCGCCCCTTCATTTTGGATTTGCAGCCCCCCCCCTAAAACCCTCTGTTCCTAATGAAGGCGATAATTTATTCAAACACACAAACTAAAGTGAAAGTAATCGCAGAAATGTAAATTCAAAGATTTTGTACAAGGCAACCACAAATCGTTGAACTCACGCAGTTCTCGGCCTTTTATGAACAAAGAACGTGAGGTCAAAACCGTCAATCAAACCAACTTAATCCGTGTCCTTTGAAGCCTGTGATGCAGTAGCATACACCTGACCTCGCTTCACTTGCTCGAAAAACCTAACGGAGAAAAACTTCTTCTTTTTCTCCACGTACGAAACGAATTTCGACAGGAACTTTACAGATAGTGGTAAATACATCTATGGTATGTGTAAAATCGTGCAGAGTAAATCGAAAGCGCCTGTCTGACATCAGAAATTTATCGAAGTTCTAGGACCACTTCTGAAGCGGCTGGACGAAGTTTCATCCCTTCCCACTATACTATATTCTACTGTAACAATATCTGGCTGACCGCACACAAGGATGATGTAATCGGTATCAAATTACACAGCTGTTATTTTCATGACGAACCAAGGAACGAAGGAACCGAGAACCGCGGAATCAAGAAACCAAAACTACAGTGGTCTTCACTGACATTCCTGGACCCCCTGTGGTAGCACCTATTGGGGCCGGTCGGGCCAGGGCCCCCCCCCCCAATAATTTCCAGAAGTTGAATTTTTATTCTTCATAATAACAAAGAAAACTGATCATCAGCAGTGACAGGCCCTTGGCACTGAAGCGAGTCAAGACCTATCTAAGTTCAGCAACAGCAAACTACCGCCTCAACCACAGGGGGTCCAGGAATGTCAGTGAAGACCACTGTAGTTTTGGTTTCTTGATTCCGCGGTTCTCGGTTCCTTCGTTCCTTGGTTCGTCATGAAAATAACAGCTGTGTAATTTGATACCGATTACATCATCCTTGTGTGCGGTCAGCCAGATATTGTTACAGTAGAATATAGTATAGTGGGAAGGCTATTAGAAATCACCGGCCCCGGCCCCCCGGCCCCGGCCCTCGGCACCATGGCGCTCGGCCCTCGGCCCCCACAAATATAGGTATTTCTTCGTTTCATAGCTGTCTGGCTGTTCCCGCATTTAAAATGATCCCAACGGTGCCGTTCAATCGAAAAATCGCAATGTTCGAAGCCTCCAAGAGCTTAAGAAACTCCTTTCAAGTAAAGTGAGAGAACTTCGAGGGGCCGGGCAGTCATCTGAGTCTCGCAAAACAAGTTGAGTATGATTTCCTAAACAAACCACAAATGTACACACACCACACGCTCCTTCGCATACAATTCATGCGCCTTCGTAGTCGTTCTGGCTAACTGTCGCCCTGAAAACCCCTCTTTCCCCTGTTTCGAAATTACGCAGAGTAAATTGTTTGTTAAGTAACTCTTTCTAAGAAACTAAACGCACCGATGGCGAGATGACCATTACCAAGAAATTAGGAAACTCCAAAGACTTTGTTGAGAAAGAAATTAATTCCTCTTTCCACTTTCTTCTCATAACCTGTGCTTGCCTGTGTCCAAGACATTTATTGAAAGTCAAGGGGATCCCGCCGATTTAAAGAATGTTCGTAAAAACGATTTCAAGAGGAACCTTCAATATTCTCATTTACATGAGTATTATTCCGTTTTGATTATGGTTTCGAAGTACACTTTACTTCATGTTGCTTCATGTTTATTCACTTTGGTGTCCTGTCACCCACTCGAAAAGCTGTCCGTTCCAAGGGTCAAAAGTAAGGAATTATGTTGAACAGTTTGCGGTCCACATATTTGTAAATAATGCATCAAAGAATGCAACCATATGGAATGTGACTCCCTCGATTGACTACGAAGGCGCATGAATTGTATGCGAAGGAGCGTGTGGTGTGTGTACATTTGTGGTTTATACTCAACTTGTTTTGCAAGACTCAGATGACTGCCCGGCCCCTCGAAGTTCTCTCACTTTACTTGAAAGGAGTTTCTTAAGCTCTTGGAGGCTTCGAACATTGCGATTTTTCGATTGAACGGCACCGTTGGGATCATTTTAAATGCGGGAACAGCCAGACAGCTATGAAACAAAGAAATACCTATATTTGTGGGGGCCGAGGGCCGAGCGCCATGGTGCCGAGGGCCGGGGCCGGGGGGCCGGGGCCGGTGATCTCTAATAGCGCTTCCACTCATAACATTTCAGGGGGCTGGCTCTTGCAAAACCACAGCTGTGCTAACAAGTAAAAACAAAGTTGCTACTTTGACTTGAAACCACGCCTCTGTTTATACAATACTCAAGTGCTGAGTAACAAATTACAATACAGAGCGGATGTGTCTTTCAGATTCCTTGAACTAATTCTTACATTCCTTCTCGAATTTTCTATTTTATATCAAGGACGCCAGAGTTGACTTTCTCATAAGATTTTCTTATGGGGAAATAAATGTGCGCTAGGAAATATTCTGGAAGGGCACAAGGAAACAGACAAGAAAGATTGGAAGAAACCTTGTCTCTCAGGCTTCAATATCTGATACACGTATTTTTTCTTATAGGAAATTGCTTATAAGAAACTCAACCCTTAGATCACCAAAAAATTAAGAAACTCCAGTACTGGGAAAATATAAGCTAAGAAACCATTTATTTTGATAAAGGAAATCCTCGACATGTTTTTACTTTACTTTCACTTGTTTCCTGTATCATATTACTTTGAGTAATGTCTAAACATTGGAAAGGCTTAAAAAACCTTGTTTTGAAATGTTCACGAGGGCACAAGTAGTGAACATGAAGATTGTTATGGAACCTCTAAGAAACTCGTAAGAAACTCTGAGTACTAAAAATCTGATAATTTTAAGAAACTTCCAGTACTGGCCCAAATTCTTAGTTTCTTATAACGAAAATACGTGTAATCTAGGAAAATTTCAGCACTGGGTCAAAAGCGCAGTTTCTTATAAAATAAACGTAACGCTGCTCATACTCTGGTCATCTTATTTTGGTCTTTGCCGTGATATCATAAAAAAGCGCAACTTGCATTTTCTGCCTGAGCCTGGTCTCGATTTTCACACTTCGACGAGAGACAAGACAAATGCTCTCGTTTCCTTGAACTCAAAGTATCAAACCAGCTTGGCCGTACCACTTCGTAGTTTGGCTATTTGATCGTGAATGATATTGCTCTGGCAGCTTGCATGCTATCAAACTCATAATTGGTCAAATTCTTCATATTTATCGTTACCTGATCATCGTTGCCGAAACCTCAAAGCACACCTGTGGCTCCTATCATGCTCTGGATACAATTCAAAATTTCCCGCACACTGACACCCTCTAGTTGAAACCTCCTGAAATCCAAGCTCGAAAGCCAAAACCTATCACATGACTGATGACGTGTGCCAGGGCAGACGTCATCAAAAAGTGTCGCGCATTGGACGAAAAGGCTTTATGAGAGTTTGCGGTGATGACTCTCCCATTAGTATTTAATATGGCATTGTGGTTTAAAAATCTTTCTTCTACGAAGGCGCGCTAAGACACAGGAATGCAAGGAAGATATATTCAAATAACACGAGGCATTTACATCAGCAAGAGGAAACAGAACAGAGAAGAAACAAGACAAGAAAACAAGACGAAGATCAAAACAAGGTAAATAAGTACGCAATTAAAATATCCGTGTCCTAACACCCTTGACCTAACCTGAAAAAGCTAAGAAACTTTTGTAATTTACAATTTTGATTTTCCTGTCACACTCAAAAATGTTTTGACAGTGTGCAGTCATAGCAACTGTTTCGCCATTATTTTGAGTGCAAATTATGTTATTTACTTGTTTTGAGATCTTACTAAGTAATTTGGGAGCCCTTTAGACAAAACAAAACTAACTATCAGCGGTGGGGTGGCTTTGGTTTTATTGGGGTGGCCAAGTCAATTTTGGCGCCCCTCCTATGTAATATGTTTCCATAAACGCACGCGTTTGTATGACTGCTTAATATTACAGTATATGTAATATATTTTGCAAAGGACAATGACAAGAAGTTTTTGCAACATAAGTTTATAATTTAATGATTATTTTTTGACTGAAATGCGAGCATTTTAACGGAGAAACTCGTCCTTCTGTTCTTCCTCGTAAAGTCTCAAAGAAACCTTATTGAAATCAGCGGCGTGGCCAGGTCAAGTCAAGTGGGAGGGTAGGAAAACGAGAAAGTCTGGGGGCGAAGCCCCAGGGAAAATTTTGAGTACACACCCTCTACTTTGGCTTAGAGCGCTTTTGGAAATCCAATGTTAGCGGTCCTACGGTAGGATTTGAGCATTTTGTAACAGTGAGCCCCGGGGGGGGGGGCCACTTCTATACTTTCCTATAGTATCATGCTCGTACAAAGGTTTAACATATGCACCCTAAGCGCCGACCTGCTTTAGCGAAATACTCACCCTAATCACGGAACATGTTCTTCAGAGCATACCCTTTCCCGCGTCAAAATAGAGCTTCTCAATTTCAGGTACCTTAATCGCTGATAAGTCAGTTATTAAAATTGCTAATATTGCCGGCGTGGTTTGAAGAGAAGTACCCTGGGTACCAGACTCTCTAAAATATAATTTTATAGATGCTACCACAGTGGCTTGGCCAAGGTAAATTAAGTGGGGTTATTGAAATGAGAGGGTCTGGCGGTGAAGCCCTCAGGAAATTTTTTGGGACACGCTCTTTACTTTGGCTGAGAATGCATCTCCTAATATCATGCTTGCCAACAGCGACAAGAAAACTTTGTTTTGTTGACAGTTGTTCAATAAAGTAGAGCATGAGGAAATGTTTTGTAGAAACATCTTTTACTTTGGCTTAGAGAGCATCTCCCAACATCATGCTTGCCATTAATGGAAAGAAAACCTTTGTAGTTTTGTGACATTTATCCTATTCATCGGAGCACGAGGAAAATTTTTTAAGATGCATCCTTTACTTTGGCATAGAATGCATCCCCTGATTCCATTTTTGCCAGTGCTGAAATGGAAGCTTTGACATTTATTAGCAAATTCTTACCCAACCTATGCCAAGCCATTTTCTCTTCGGTTTTAAAGGAATCTCGAGAACCATCTTTCGAAACAAGTGGTGGGGGCAATGACCCCCCATACGCATACCCCCATGATGTTAATAATGTTAGAATGATGTTACAGATGCTATTTTATAGAGTCTGGTACCCAGGGTAGAAGAGGAAGAAACTCACTCTCGAATTCCTTCCCCATCTTGTGCTAGTCTGCTTTTTCATTTCATTTCATTTTTATTTATTTCAATAGGGTTATACATTCAGTATAATCAAATACACTGATTTTCAATAGGCCCTGCTTAAAAACCTAACCAACCTAATTACATGAATAAATTACAAATTTCTTTTCAAGTTCTTTGACTCGTTACAAATTCTATTTTAGAAATTTTGATTAGAATATCATTGCACAGGAGTTAGGAACTTATGAAATGCAAAATAAGAGACCCCTTTTTGAAATTATGGTCGATTTGGCACCCCTAAACACGGGCCCACGCGGGTCCGTGCCTACTTTGAAGAAAGGCACCCTTTCCCGCGTTTTTTTGTACGCGCATGATAACACATCAGGTACCAAGTGCCCCCCCCCCCGGGCAGTGAGCATACCCCCAAAAATTTTTTTTTAGCAAACCCGTTTTTTATTACAAAGTCCATTTTGTAATCTAAGAAGGGGCTTCGATGTCAGTCAGTGAGAAAGAAAGAAAGAAAGAAAGAAAGTAAGTAAGTAAGTAAGTAACCCACTTCCGTCACGCTCGTTAAAGCGATTGATTAACGATTTATCCGCACACGGACACGTTGATCACCAGCCTGATCACGAAGCAGTCGAAGAAAATGAACACGAGCCGAATCGTAGATCGGTCAGAGCTCGAAAAGCACCAGAACGTTTTGGGAATCCCATCCCATCAAGCTTGATAAATTAAAGACAAATCTTTCTATAAAACATAAGATCCTTTTGCATGATTACAAAGTACGACCTGAGCTAAGCAAGCATAAGAACATAAGATCCTTTTGGATGATTACAAAGTCTGTCCTGAGCTAAACAAGCTAAGAATATCTGAATATTGATTTCTTCATAACCCCAAATGATCGTAGATGCTGTTTTTAGCTACAGTCAGAGGGATGAGTGTTGCTGCTAAAGTCGCCGTCGCCTTCAATGGAAAATCAAGCGCCTTGTATAAGAAAAAGAACCGCATCAAAGGCAATATTTTGGTCTTTATGTCAAACGAGAATGATACGCAAAAATCAAAAGTCATTACCCCTAGTTTGCTTAGTTCGTGCACAAAACTATTGGTGCATTTGTGTCAAATGAGATGTCATGTGAGATTTACGATAACGCAAAATTACTTATGCAGAACCCAACAGAACGTTTCAATTGTTGCTATTCGCGGGCATCTAATTTGAGACAAGCAGTCACGAAGATAACCTCTGTGCAGAATCATATGCATGAAAATGTTTTGGTTCAGTGTGATCTCGTGCCTTCCCCCAGTCAATGGCGCCATTGTTTGCTGGGATTCTGCACCTTTCTGTAGCTGTGTAGGAGGGGGATCCTTCTACCTTCTGTGATGCTGCGAATGCTAGCCTCTGTGCAGGCCGCCGGGTACATCATCCTCTAAAATTGACTTATTTGCATAATGAGTACTATCAATAAGGCTAATGATTCGTTCGTTCTAGAAAACGATTGTTTTGACATAATTGAGCTGCTAATGAAGTCAAGAACGTGCCAATTCTGGGTAAATTTGTTGTTGCGTCAGGGTAAACATCTTGGTGATTTATCCATCTTAAGGTGTCAAATCTGTCTAACATGAAATAAGCCGACGTCAAATGTTCCTATAGGATCGCGGAAAACTTCTGTTTTGTATGCGCTTTATGTGCGCTTTCTTTATTTCAGTGCCAATTAGCTGAGATAAAACGTCAATCAATCGCTTTAACGAGCGTGACGGAAGTGGGTTACTTACTTACTTACTTTCTTTCTTTCTTTCTTTCTTTCTCACTGACTGACATCGAAGCCCCCTCTTAGATTACAAAGTACTTTGTAATCAAAAACTGAATATTGATTTCTCCATAAGCCCAAATGATCATTGATGCTGCTACAGTCAGAGAGATGAGTGTTGCTGCTAAAGTTGCCTTCAATAGAAAATCAAGCGCCTTGTATAAGGACAAGAATCGTTTGAAAGCAATATTTTGATCTTTATGTCAAACGAGGATGATACGCAAAAAATCAAAAGTCATTACCCCCAGTTTGCTTAGTTCGTGCATGGAACTATTGGTGCATCTGTCTCAAATTAGATGTCATGTGAGATTTACGATAACGCAAAATTGCTTATGCGGAACCCTGCAGAATGTTTCTATTCACGGGCTTCTAATTTGAGGCAAGCAGTCACGAAGATAACCTCTGTGCAGAATCATATGCATGGAGATCTTTTGGTTCAGTGTGACCACGTGCCTTCCCCCAGTCAATGCGCCATTGTTTGCTGTAATTCTGCACCTTTCCTCTCAACTTCACCTGCGACGTTTGCATATGTAGCTGTGTAGGAGGGGTCCTTCTACCTTCGGTGATGCTGCGAATGCTAGCCTCTGTGCAGGCCGCCGGTTACATCATCCTCTAAACTTGACTTATTTGCATAATGAATACTATCAATAAGTGGCTAATGATGCGTTCGTTCTAGAAAACGGCATAACGGAATAACCAGACCCAGGACCACTAGGACCGGACCTAAACGGACCGGACCCTAGGGGAATGCCCTCCCCTCTCTTTGGCGTGACGGCTAAGCCTCCAAGCTGCAAGTTCATCTCAGCGCTTAGAGTTCAAATTTATCAGGCACGCAGGTAACACTTAGGGACTTCGTTAGCTCCCATGGTGCCCCCAGAAAATTATTAGGGGGAGTTGGTCACATGTATCTCTGAAATATGGGTTACACTCATCTTTTTCGATTAGAAACTGTGGACGGAGGTCGTTAGGTAGTTTCTTATATCTTAGGACATTTCGCTACTAAAGTTTGAAAAGTTGGTTTTTTCAACTTTTAATACTGAAAATGTAGAATTAATTTCGTTTTGTTAGAAGGGCTTCCAAACTATTTAATAAGATCTAAAACAATAAGTAATAACATAATTGGCACTCAAAAATTGGACACGGTACATTAATAGCAACAGTAATAGTATTTTTGAATGAAAATTAGGAAAGTTTCTTAGCATTTTGATACAGTCGATGGGGTAGTATTTTTCGAAAATTTTAGCCTACTGTTTCCTATGAGCTGTTTCTTATAAAAATGCAGGTCCATAAGAAGCGGGGGGGGGCAGGGGCGTTAAGCCCCCCAATAATTTTGAAAACAATGGTGCCACGCCACAAGCATTAATTAGATGTATTGTTCTCTATTGTTCTAAGAACAATCCCCCAATCAAAAGCTGCTTCCTACGGCCCTGTAAAAAGGTGAGTGCACATGCATGATACGAGAAAACAAAGACAAGTGGGGTCAATGCCTGGGTCAATGCGTGGTTTGAGAGAATGGTTTTAACATTCCCAAAATTATCACTCTCTCTTTCGAGATTGCCTTACCCCATATATCTGCCAATTACCACCTTCACAATAAACATTACGAACAAATACGTTATCAAAAAGTTGCCTGCTAAATGATTTTGCTGTCCCAAACTAACTTGCAAAGAGAATGGAGAAGCCAGAATCAAGTCCAGAAATTGAGATTGTGGAGATGGAATACAACGTGGCTGGCATCACGACGTCATTGCAACAACTTGAATCACCAAGCAAGGCAGAGGTAAAATATTTAGGCCATGTTATTAAATGCTTAGGCCCAGTGGGCAATGGATTGAGGCTGGACCAAAGTTTGTCCCCTGGTTAGAAGATTTGAAATACCATCCTTTTTGCGTTTGTTGTGGAATCCAGAAGGTAGAATTTACATACAGCAGTGACTGCCTTATCTTACTTTGGAGCGAAACTTCTGTGTTGGCCGCCATTTAATCATTGCAAACAAACGCTGGAAGGAAAGTAATGGGTATTCCCCGAGGGTCTGGTCCGTTAGGGTCCGGTCCTACTGGTCCTGGGTCTGGTTATTCCGTTATGCCCTAGAAAACGATTGTTTGAACATAATTAAGCTGCTAATGAAGTCAAGAACGTGCCAATTCTGGGTAAATTTGTTGTTGTGCCAGGGTAAACATCGTGGTGATTTATCCATCTTATGGGCATAACGGAATAACCAGACCCAGGACCACTAGGACCGGACCTAAACGGACCGGACCCTAGGGGAATGCCCTCCCCTCTCTTTGGCGTGACGGCTAAGCCTCCAAGCTGCAAGTTCATCTCAGCGCTTAGAGTTCAAATTTATCAGGCACGCAGGTAACACTTAGGGACTTCGTTAGCTCCCATGGTGCCCCCAGAAAATTATTAGGGGGAGTTGGTCACATGTATCTCTGAAATATGGGTTACACTCATCTTTTTCGATTAGAAACTGTGGACGGAGGTCGTTAGGTAGTTTCTTATATCTTAGGACATTTCGCTACTAAAGTTTGAAAAGTTGGTTTTTTCAACTTTTAATACTGAAAATGTAGAATTAATTTCGTTTTGTTAGAAGGGCTTCCAAACTATTTAATAAGATCTAAAACAATAAGTAATAACATAATTGGCACTCAAAAATTGGACACGGTACATTAATAGCAACAATAATAGTATTTTTGAATGAAAATTAGGAAAGTTTCTTAGCATTTTGATACAGTCGATGGGGTAGTATTTTTCGAAAATTTTAGCCTACTGTTTCCTATGAGCTGTTTCTTATAAAAATGCAGGTCCATAAGAAGCGGGGGGGGGGGGGCAGGGGCGTTAAGCCCCCCAATAATTTTGAAAACAATGGTGCCACGCCACAAGCATTAATTAGATGTATTGTTCTCTATTGTTCTAAGAACAATCCCCCAATCAAAAGCTGCTTCCTACGGCCCTGTAAAAAGGTGAGTGCACATGCATGATACGAGAAAACAAAGACAAGTGGGGTCAATGCCTGGGTCAATGCGTGGTTTGAGAGAATGGTTTTAACATTCCCAAAATTATCACTCTCTCTTTCGAGATTGCCTTACCCCATATATCTGCCAATTACCACCTTCACAATAAACATTACGAACAAATACGTTATCAAAAAGTTGCCTGCTAAATGATTTTGCTGTCCCAAACTAACTTGCAAAGAGAATGGAGAAGCCAGAATCAAGTCCAGAAATTGAGATTGTGGAGATGGAATACAACGTGGCTGGCATCACGACGTCATTGCAACAACTTGAATCACCAAGCAAGGCAGAGGTAAAATATTTAGGCCATGTTATTAAATGCTTAGGCCCAGTGGGCAATGGATTGAGGCTGGACCAAAGTTTGTCCCCTGGTTAGAAGATTTGAAATACCATCCTTTTTGCGTTTGTTGTGGAATCCAGAAGGTAGAATTTACATACAGCAGTGACTGCCTTATCTTACTTTGGAGCGAAACTTCTGTGTTGGCCGCCATTTAATCATTGCAAACAAACGCTGGAAGGAAAGTAATGGGTATTCCCCGAGGGTCTGGTCCGTTAGGGTCCGGTCCTACTGGTCCTGGGTCTGGTTATTCCGTTATGCCCATCTTATGGTGTCAAATCTGTCTAACAAGAAACAAGAGATATTGCTATCTGAAGATTTGCGCTGTGAACTGCGACAGTATTTTGAGGATAGACGCAAGGGTGAAGATTATGTCATATGTATTGTTACAAATGAAGTTTTGTTGCAAACTGTGCAGGAATGATAATGAATGTGCATGATCTGTGTAGAGCACACAGATTACCTCGAAGAATGCTTGCTTGCACGTCTGCAAGTTTTTTACCTGTCCAGGGTACTGTGGTATATCTAGGATAGGGGTGGTCAGGTTCCTTTTTGGGTCTAAAATTTGAGGAAAGCAAAGCGATGGGAGTATCATTCTTCCAGAAAAGCGTAAGAGATTTTTTAAACACTAGGATTTTCAGGGTTTTTTTTTGCAGATTTTTCCAAAGATGTACGAGATTTCTTTCGAAAATGATACGCTCTTCGTATATATCGAATATGAATATTCGAATATGAAATTTATTACGGAGAGCAGGGAGACAAAAATGACAGAAATACAGAAACGTTTAGCAGGAAAGCATTTATTTACTCAACTGAACATGATATCGATAAATTTGATATAAAGTTTTATTCTTTATTTATAATGCAATATATTAATAAATGTCACAATGCACTGAAACATGCGAGGCAAGGCGGGTAGATGAACATGAAGAAAGTGGAGAGCATTTTTCTGTACAAATGGTTGCTGTGTATTTCACGGGATTTTCACAAAAGATTTTGGAGAATATCGCGAGAAATTCAACCCCTATTCAACTCTCTTCTGTTTTTTACAATGCCATGGATCGCATTTTGATTATTATACACACGCAATTACCACAAGACACTGGCGAATAATCTTTACAGTTCTTTGTTGTTCTCTTTTGTGTATGGTATTAGATTAATTTGAAATAAGTCAAATTTTGTCAATATTCGAGTACTGAAAATTTTTAAAATGATTACGCAGTTGAGAAGTAAATAACATCTTATTCAATGAGTCTTGAAAATAATCGTTGAAATAGCTTATGACGACATACTAAGGAATTTTATAACCAAACAGGAGCTGAAAAAGTACAGATCATGCTCTCTCGTTGCTCATTGACTGGGAAACTTCCACAACCTACGCGTTTCACAACACAACCCAACTACCCTGATCTTTCTCTGGTCTCCAAATTTGATGCCAAAAACCTCTGCAGACATGCCAATCTTAATCAATCAAAAACATCCAATGAATGGACTGTCACTTCCTGATCACTTCCTCCAGCGCGCACTTAAAATTTTGTGACGTATGTGGACAACAATGGATGACAACTTCCGATGACGTCAATCCTGAACGCAGTAAACATGCGTCTGTTTTCTAGGAATGTCATTGACTGAAACCATGAAATGTTCACTGTATGTTTAGTTATGCGCGCCATGTCAACGTTCGTTCATCGAGCCTACGAGCCTATTTTAAAGATTTGCTGCTGCTGCGCAGCGCAAATCAATAAGCCGACGTCAAATGTTGCTATAGGATCGCGGGAAACTTCTGTCTTGTATGCGCTTTCTTTGCGCTTTCTTTATTTCAGTGCCAATTAGCAGAGATAAAACGTTAATCAATTGCTTTAACGAGCGTGACGGACTTTCTTTCTTTCTTTCTTTCTTTCTTACTGACCTGGAGCCCCCTCTTAGATTACAAAGTACTTTGTAATCAAACAGGGAAGTAATGTAATATTGCAAATAGTCATGTGACCTTATTATCCCGCTGATATGGTAGTTGTTGTTCTGTACATAGTCAGAGATGTTGTGTTACGTTACTTGCGAACTCCAAAGATATAACAGTTTCCAATCTGGCACTTGGGTGCCGGTGGTGGTAGTTTTGCGGCGTTGGCAATCGAACACTTGTTCCCAAAAATTAAAGAAAACATGGGTTGAAATAGTATCCAACAAAGGTGGTATACTCTTCTGGTAAAAGCTAGAATTGCAGATGTTGTGTATGCGCGCGCGATGCCTAAGATCCGCTGCGACCTAACGCTAGACCTAAAGAGCACACGAGATAAGACGCCATGTTTCCACTCCGATCCTGATCTAATTAATTATACCTCTACCTGATATCGAGGCTTATACATGATGGTTTACACCTAATACACTATATTCTCCCTTTTCTTGAAATCGTCCTCTTGAGTTTCCAATATAGTTCTTTGTAAATGTAACCAAACAAAACAATCAGCATAATCAATGTTCATCAACTTTAGTCCATCAGCGTAAAGCGTAAATGGTAAATGTGTATAAGATGTTCAATCATCAACAAAACGAATAATCTTCCAAAGTTTCAGCTTCTTGATTATAATGAACATAACGAGTAAGATTCCAATGCATTGTTCAATCAATATATATATAAACTCCTGTCTGTCCTTTCAACTCAGTTCTTCTTCTTACGTCTCCTTTTTACCGGCAATTTCTTCACTGGTACATGTGGTTGAATAGCTGTTGGAAGAGTATCTGGTACAAAAATTGGTGTTCCATTACCAACATTTTCTTGTAAGTCTTCATTGTTTTCTTCATTCAAATGGTGGTCAACAATTTCTTCATTCAAGCTATTCTCATTGTCTTGTTGCATGTTAGCATTATCGTTTTCATGCAACCTAGGGTTATTATTTTCATTAGAAATAATGTTATTTGCGTCATTGGCATTAGTGATCGCTCTATTCGGTCTGCGCTCGGAACGCGTTGGCCTTGCGACATTTTGCGCATTGTCAATTGGTAGTTCCTCTGCTGAGATGTCTTCCTCTTCATCTGTGCTGTGTGTGTTCTCCTTTTGAATCACTGCTTGTCTGTTTGTCTCACTCTCATTGTATTTCTTAAGATGAGCTTTATTCCTGTAATATTTTCCTCTTTCATTTTCTATCAAAGCACTTTTCCTGTAAATTTTGATGACTTTGAATTTCTCATTTAACCAATTTGGAGATAATTTGTCATTTTTCCAGAGATTCTTTACTAGCACTGTGTCTTGTTCCTGGATTTCACTGTCTTTTGCATTCCTTTTGATATCTGCATATTCTTTCATTTTCTCTTTCTTTTCTCTGTCTTTCCTATCCAATTCTGTGTCTTGTGATTGAACCTTTGTATATTCTGGTATGTCATTCTTGATACCACGTCCAAAAAATACTGTAGCTGGGCACTGTCCTGTTGTTGCGTGCGGCGTTGTTCTGTAGAGCAATAGAAACTTGTTAAGCTCTTCTCTCCAATCTTTTCCTTCTGCATGTGCGCATTGATTTGCCTTTTTGAGTGATCTGTTGAATCGTTCAACTTCACCATTGACCCAAGGTGAATACGGTGTGACATTCCTTAGCTTTACTCCATGTTGTTTGAGATACTGTTTGAATTCATCTGAAATGAGCTGTTTTCCATTGTCAGCAACTAATTTCTGTACATAACCAAACATAGAAAATATCTTGTCTAATGCTTTGATTACAGTTTTTTGTGTTGATAGTTTTGACTTGCACAACTACTGGATATCTTGATCTGTAATCTATGAGTGCTATCAGATAATCCTTTGTTGGATACGGTCCTTGGATGTCTAAAGCTACTGTGTGCCAATTTGTTGAAGGTATCTTTGTTGCTTCAAGTGGTTCATAATTGACTTTACTTGATCCTGTCACTTGACATGCATGGCAATGTTTTATCATCTTTTCCACTTCTTGATCTATTCCTGGCCACCATACTTTTTCTCTCAATAATCCTTTGGTTTTCACAATACCTAAGTGATGTTGGTGTGCTGAGGCTAGTATTCTTTGTCTTAGATCTGTGGGGGTTGTTAGCTTTGTTCCTTTTAAAATAATATCATCTTTGATCCAGAGTTCTTTCCGGCTCAGAAAAAATGGTTTGTACTCTGGACTTTTTGACCATTTCTCTGTTTTGATCTGTTCTTTGACATTCTTCAAGATTTCATCATTTCTTCATATTTCTTGAATTTCTTCTATTGTGACTGACTTAGGAATAGCATCATATACAATTGAGTTGATGAAATGTTCTGTATCATCACTTAACTGTTCTCCTGTGGCTGGTAAAGGTGAACGGGATAAGACGTCAGATGCATTTGTGTGTCCTGGCTCATACTGGACTGTGTACTTGTATGGTTGCATTTTAAGTAACCATCTTTGCAATCTTGGTGTAGGGCTTCCTCTTGCTGATAAGAGCTTTTCAAGTGGTTTGTGGTCAGTTACTATTGTGAATTCTCTGTCATACAAATAGTAATGAAACTTCTGTGTTGACCAAAATGCTGCTAAACCTTCTCTTTCTGTCTGAGAATATCTTTGTTCTGTTGGGCTTAATGCGTGTGATGCATAAACTACTGGCTTGAATTGTCCATCTTCTTGCTTTTGAGTTAGGATTGCTCCTAGTCCTACTGGTGATGCGTCTACGATGACTTTTGTGTCTGCGTGTGGCTGGTAATAAGCCATTGTGCTTGCATTTGTTAGGCTTTCCTTTAGCTTTGTGAAACTTGCTTGCTGTTCTTTGTTCCATGCAAATGTAGTTTCTTTCCTGGTTAGTTTCCTCAGTGGCTCTGTAAGTGTGGCGTAGTCTTTGATGAAGTGTGAACAAAAGTTGACTAGACCTAGGAAACTTCTTACTTCTGTTGCGTTTGTTGGGGTTTTGGCATTGTTGACTGCATCTACTTTGGATTGATCTGGATGAATTCCTTTGTCTGTTAGACAATATCCTGCGAATGTGAGCTTTGTTGTTCCAAATACACATTTCTTTGGGTTGATCTTTAGATTTCTGGCATGCAATGCATGGAATAGCGTGTCCAGACGCTCTGCCATTTCATCTATGCTTGATGACCATATGAGAATGTCATCAGATATTGATCTTGTGCCTGGGCAACCTGCAATGCTTTGCTCAATTCCCTTCTGAAACTGCTCAAAGGCTGAACTGACTCCATACACAAGACGTTTTGATTGAAAACAACCTTTGTGTATTAGGAATGTTGCTATGTGTCTTGATTCCTCTGCTAACTCTAGCTGGTGATACCCTTCTTTCAAATCAATCTTTGAGAAATATTTTGCATTATGTAGCTCTGGGAGGATTTCTTCAACTTTTGGAATCTGGTGTCTTTCTCTTACTATGGCTTCATTGGCTCTTCTCATGTCTAAGCATAATCTTATAGTCCCATTTGGTTTTGGTACTACTACTATTGGATTTATCCAGGTGCTTGGACCTTTAACTTTCTCTATGCAATCATTTTTCATCAATCTTTCTAATTCTGCAGAAACTTTCTTTCTTGTATGATATGGTAATCTTCTGATTGGCTGTTGAACTGGAGTGATATTCTCATCAATATGTAACTTTAACTTGTAATCTTTGAATTTACCCATGCCTTCAAATACTTCTTTATTGTTATCTAGAACTTTCTGAATCTTTGGATCTATCCTGTGTTCAGTTGATTTATCTTGACTGATTTCATTTACTGCTTTATGAAGTGAACTTGCTGGATCTGCTTCTAAATCTAGAGCTGGGCCTACTCTTAAAAGATCTAGTTTTTCTGCTGTCTTTTGTCCTAGCAATGCTCCTCCTGAACCTTCTGTGACATAGAATTTTGCTTGGGTTTCTTTTCCAAATGCTTCAACTTGTGCTATGAATGTTCCTTTTAGTTTCAGTGGTTCTTTTCCTAGATAAGTGAATATCTTTGCCTTGCTGTTTGCAAGTTGTGGTTCTTCTTTCAATTTCTGAAGTGATGTTTCATCAATGATGTTCAGTGTTGATCCACTGTCAATGAGCATATTGATTGGTGTGCCCTCTACATTGACTGGGTATACTGGTCTTTCTTTGCTTCCAATTTTGAATACGAATGCTTCATCATCACTTGAACTTTCTGTTGTGATTTCATTTGCTCTGACTTGATGACTTTCTGATTTCTTTGGAGTTTTAGTTTTACAGAATTTTGCAAAGTGTCCCATAATTCCACATTTCATGCACTTTTTCCCTTTTGCCACTCTACAGTCTTTGCTTTTGTGATTTTTCATTCCACATCTTCCACATTGTTGTCTTTGTTGAGAATATCTTTGATCTCCTGTGTTCATTGCTTGTCTACCTTTGTGTTGGTATTTATTTGGCCTTATTTTATTCAGGTCTGAAAAAGATTCTTTCATTGTGTCAGCTGATGATCCTGCATTGTTTTGTTGTTCTATCTTCTTTGTCTGATGGTCTGATTGTTCCATGAGCTTTCCTATTGTTAGAACTTTATCTAATGTGAGATCTGCTTCTTGTAGCAATCTTTTTCTAAGCTTACTTGATTGGCATTTTGCTATTACTTGATCTCTGATCTCATTTTGTCTTGCATCTCCATATTCACAATGAATAGTTAACTTTTTCAACCTAGTGACATATGAATCTATGTTTTCTCCTGATTCTTGACCTGCCTCATGAAATACACATCTTTCAAATGGAATATTCTTCTTGATATCAAAATGACTATCTAACTTCTCTATTGCTTGGTCATATGTTGTGCCTACCTCACCTAATGTTTCAAATATATCTTGCACTTCATCTCCTACAAGATGCAAAAGTGCAGCCCTCTTTTGGCTATCATTTTGAATACCTGTTGCATTCAGAAAATATACAAACGATTTCTTCCATTTCTGCCATCGTTGGCTTACCATAGATGGGTCTCCTTTTGGATCAAATTCCTTAACTGGAGGCAAATGAATCGCTACTGGTTGAGGCGGTTGAGCTTGGCCTATTTGATTCTCGTTGTCTGGCATAATTCTTATTCTCTTGTTGAAATTACTTCCTTCTATTCCTTCTTTGGGTTCTTGAGATTACTCGTCGCCATATTATCTTGTGTATGCGCGCGCGATGCCTAAGATCCGCTGCGACCTAACGCTAGACCTAAAGAGCACACGAGATAAGACGCCATGTTTCCACTCCGATCCTGATCTAATTAATTATACCTCTACCTGATATCGAGGCTTATACATGATGGTTTACACCTAATACACTATAGCAGACATTAAACATCATTAGGCAAAGACAATTTGCGTTTATTAAAAGCTCAAATGGGAATTTATGTTACATGGCGTCGCAAAATGTTGCTCTAACAGCAATTCCCTAAGGGACACAAATTCAGACACAAACAAATTTCAAAAACTAAGAAATCTGTCAAGTTTAACTGCTTATCTGACAAAAAATGAAGGCGGAATGTAAGCCACAAATGAAACAAAAAAGGGTTATTGATCAAAAATGACTGCGATAAACTTAAAATGTCATGGTTCAAGATTGTGGGGAAGCTTTATAATATGATCTGTTCTTATCATGAAAAAGTTGATTTAAATTCTTGCCTGTAATATAGATGTTGAATTCATGTTTATCAAAGTAACAAAAAGCAATAGCGTCACATAAAACCGAAACGATAACACTGACACTAAAAATCATGAGGGGAAGACTTCTTAGACGATAAACACGCTAAAACCAGTAGCTTTCGCTGGGCTTTTGCAGTGCTTGGCGGTGAAGAAGTCATTGTACTGAAGATCACACCTATATCTGAAACTATCGATCCATTATCATCATATGAGGCAAAAATTTTAACAACTCAAAGAAACTGAATGTGTGACATTTCAATAAAAGAGAGGATTGTGCCAAGGTTGTTACAAGAACCACTCATCAAACCATTGTTTTGCATTTAAGAGAACGGAAAGAAAACTAATTTAATGCACAGAATAGTCAGTATAATCATCACTCCTGGTTTTTCCTGTGAATGCTAATTTATGAAAGAGAACCTGTTACAAAATGGTCAAAATTCCATTTTGGAACTGGCGAACACGGGATCGGGAGAGGTCTAAAGCTAGAGTAGGGGGCATGTCCTCAAAAAAATTTCCTGGGAGCCCAGAGGGTCCCCAGAGCCCTTTTTTGGTGCAATCGTTGCATTGCTCACCATCGTTGCATTGCTCACGTCAAAGTTCCTAATCAGCACGAACAGCTTATATATGCGTTCAGTCGGTCCGAAAAAATTTAGCCGGTCCAAAGCATGTTCACACCTAGACTAGCTACACTAGTCCCTCAATTTCGCTGTTGTTGTTGTTGCTGATGGAAAATGGTTTTTGGCTGGCTTTCTTACATGGAGTTTTGACATGTTGTTTGAAGGAAAAAGATCGATCAAATTGTATGCCAAGAAGATTCTCCTCTGTAGATTCTTTCAAACAAGCGTCTCCTATTTTGATGGATACTTCATTGTCTTTTGCACCGAAAATCATTGAATGGCATTTATCCTCATTTAGCTTCATGAGATTGTTCGGAAACCACTCAGTTAACTTAAGGGCATCATTTTCTAAATACGCAATTACATTATCGATTTTTGGACCATACGCAAAAATCGTTGTATCGTCCGCATAGTTACATATTTCGGTCTCCTCTAGGAACAGGAATAAGTCATTCAGGTCATCAAATCATCAAATCAAATCAAATCAAATCAAATCAAATCAAATCAAATCAAATCAAATCAAATCAAATCAAATCAAATCAAATCATGTGACCCTGTAGATATTGCTATAGATATGTACAAGAGCCACCCAAGTATACGGTTGATAAAGCAAAAGGTAGAATCCAGGGATAAATTTTCTTTCCAACAAGTTTCCTTGCAGCAGACATTGAGTCAGCTGAAAAACTTAGTATCACCTTTTGGCAGTATACCTGTGAAAATATTGACTGAGCATTCTGATTTGATTGCCCCAATGCTACAACTATTCGTTATTGAAAGTGTAAATACGAGCAAATTTCCAAACGAATTAAAGAGAGGTGACATTACATCCCTTTTTAAGAATAGTGATGCTTTTGCAAAAAAGAATTACAGGCCTATAACAGTCTTACCGGCTATTTAAAGAATTTATGAACGAACCAAGGGCGCCTACCTTGTAGGAAGTATGTCTATTCCCAGTACTGTAGAGTAATGGGTGTCCTGTGACCCAGTACAGAGAGTGTCCTAAAACCGTACCGTGACGCAGAAGTACACAGAGTCAGTCCTCTCAAGGTCAAGATGACGTATGAATAAGTTTGTGGTTTCAAATTCCGGTGTTACGAAACACGATATCAACTGTCATGCGATCTGGCCACAGGGAATCAGACAGCGTGATTTTTGATTGGTCAACTCTAACAGATGTTAGAATTTGAAAATACCAGTAACAAGAATATACAAAGATTAACAGGACTGGGTCATAGGACACTGCGTAAAGTACCGTGAATAAACACACTTCCTACAAGGTAGGCGCCCTTGAACGAACATTTTCAAATCAAATTGTTCGTTACATGGATGTCTTGTCTCCCTATCTTTGTGTTTATTGTAAAGGCTATAAAACCCAACATGCACTCCTTAGATTGATTGAAAAATGCAGATCTTCTCTAGATATTAACGGTTTCGCAGGTTCTTATTAACTCCTTAATTCTTATGGACCGTTTGAAGGCGTTTGATTGTCTGAATCATGAACTAATCATTGCAAAGCTTGAAGCTTATGGTTTCGGTAGATCTGCCCTAAAACTTGTTCATGACTATCTTTTCAATAGGAAACAACAAGTTAAAGTTAATGGGTCTTTCAGTACCTGGCAGGAATCAATTAAGGGTGTACCGCAAGGCTCTGTTTTGGGGCCCCCTCTTATTCAATATATTTTTAAATGACCTTTTCTTTCTGGTGGAAGAAACTGATATTTGCAATTATGCTGATGACACAACTATCTATGTATGCGGTCATGAACTGAAACAGATTGTCTCCAGCCTTGAAACGGATGCTCAAAAGCTCTCTAAGTGGTTTCTCGACAATGGCATGAAATTAAACCCTGATAAATGCCATCTTTTGATTTTTGGGGGACAAAACACTGACGTATCAGTACATATAGGTGAGACTACGATAGCAGAATCAGTTGAAGAAAAACTTTTGGGAGTAACATTGGACAAGAACCTTGATTTCAGAAACCATGTAAAAGTACTTTGTAAAAAAGCTGGACAAAAGTTGCATGCACTAGCACGTATTTCAAATTACATGGATGTTGAGAAATTGAGGATTAGTGGCGGACTGGCTCTGGTTTTTGCACCGGCCATGGATGAGTTATGGGGGCCCTAAGTGAGTGTGGCCTACATCATGAGGGTGTGGTCATGCAAACAATTCGTCACAATTCCTCGATTACTTACCAATAGCAAAGCTAAACTCACTTTCTTTGAAAATGAGGCTTATACCTTATTATGGCATGATTAAAATCTTTACGTAGTCTCTACTTTATAAAAGTAACTCTGACCTTTTGAGAGTATTGTGGGCCAGATGATCTATAATGTTTTCGCTTCACAAACTGTTGAGCAACCCTTTCTCGAACCTCGCCCAACAGTGTGGCCTGGGAAAATTTACTGATGGCAGCGGCGTGGCCAGGGTAGATGAAGTGGTGGGATTTAAATGAGGGGGTCAAAATGTTTGGGGCCACGCCCTTTACTTTGGCTTAGAATGTATTTCCCAACATCATGCTTGCCATTAGCGACAAGGAAACCTTGATCGTTTTGTAACAGTTATCCTATGAATCAGGGCACGAGGAAAATTTTTGAAGAAAGATCCTTTACTTTGGCTTAGAATACATCTCCCAATATCATGCTTGCCAGTGGTAAAATGGAAGATTTGACATTTCTCGGAAAATTTTTATCAAACCTATACCCAGTTATTTTCTCCTCAGTTTTAGAGGAATCTCGAGGACCATCTGTCGACAAAAATGGGGGGCAATTGCCCCCCATACCCCCCGTGGCCACGCCATTGACTGATGGAGTATCAAAATGAGGGGTCTGGGGCAAAGTCTCCAGGAAAATCTCTAAGGACACTCCCTCTACTTTGGCTTAGAACGCTTCTTCCAATCCCATGTTTGGAGGTGCATAAATGACATTTTTAGCAAGTGTAACAGTAGTTTTATGAATTAGTATCCACAGGGAAATTTTGTGAATACCGTAATAGCTCTATTAAGCCCCCCTCTCTATTAAGCCCCCCTCTCTATTAAGCCCCCCCCCCCTCTAGAGCCTCGAAAATTAAATAAGCCCCCCTCTCTATTAAGCCCCCCCCCCCATTTTCATACAAGAAAGATTTTAGAGTAAAGTGCAATGATTTAATGAGTGCTCATGATGTATTTCATCGTAATATTTCCAATTTCTAGTTTCATGTGCTTGAGAGTCAAAACTTTCTTGTCCAGTTCTTTCTTCAACGTCTCTAGCATCCCTCGAGAGTGACACAGCGCAGTGTAAGTCCCGGGAACAACCAATCCATCTTCTAGTATTCTTGCTCCGGTTGGTGATAATCTGAGATTGCAGCCTTCACGATCGAGAAATTTACAAATGAAAAATGACAATTCTATTGGTAAATGACCAACTAGCTTTTCGTTACACCCTTGATCACCTTGGAAATATACGCCGATCGCATAGTCATCATAAAGTTTTGCTTCTTCTCTTTCGTCATGATGGCAAAATAATGTTTCTCCGACAACAGGTTTCCAAACCTTCTTGTAAATATGATGCCCTCTGGCCACAGTTGCAAAATCTAGTCTGAAACATTTGTGAAATTCAACTGCTTGAAGTCTAGCCATTGTTACAAGAAGTTACTATGTTCTCGATAGTTTGACATAAGATTTGCAATTTCATTCAACATGGGAGGTGCAAATACTCGTTAACGGATACTATGTTTTGGGGAAGTCTTTCAAAACAAGAATCGTGTTCTTCCTGTAACATCAATTTGACAGGATTAACAAAGCTTAATCTAAACAGTTTCAAAATAGCACGCTCCACCCCGTCTTGAAAAGATACAGAAACCGAAGATCAGACCTCTAAGATCATCACTTGCCCCTTAATGGTAGATCATAAAATACGAATGAAAGCTCTTTAAGAAATGGCTGAAGAAGAACAGACAGGAACAACTTCACATAAAGGGGAAAAACTTCGAAGTTACACAACCGACCTAAAATTGGAAGCAATAGAGTACGCTCAGCAAAACGGAAACAAAGCAGCAAGTAGGAAATACAAGGTAGCACCGAAGACTATTCGTGACTGGAAAGCAAAGAAAAATAAATTTAATCAACTACGTCAAAGTTGTACAGCTGGAGGGAAGCGATTGCGTTTGGATGGAGGCCCGGCGGGTGCAATTGGGTACTGAATGTACTGGCATGCTTGTCCAAAGATTTAAAAAATGACCCTTTTCTCTGATTCTTCAAGAGCGAATATAGACCCCATATCTCTGAGAATTATTGGTGAAATGACCCCTTTTTTCAAAAACTCTGATCAACCAAAATTTAGGTAATGTGTATCTTTGTTACTCCTAGTATGACATGACAATAAACATGCTTTGGATTTATACATACATAATATTTTGTGTATGAGTGCTTTAATGCTCATATGATAAGAAATTACATTTTCTGACAGAAAATGCTGGAACAGAATGCCACCCATGATTTTATATAAATGAGAATGGGATTGTAGTCTTCATTAGAATCAAAATAATAATTTCCAAACAAAATAATTTAGCTAGATAATAATAAATCTACAATAAAACATTGCATCTTACAATTCCTTCATTTGTTAAGCTGAAAACAGAAGTAGACTATGATCAGAATGAAACACAATGAAACAAGGATAGGCACCCAGTTCACGTGCATCTCTCATAACCTCATATGGAGCTTCCAGCCCTGTCTCTGAGCTCAGCTCGTCTAGCTTAGGCTTCAACCAGGTCAATGGGATGGGGGAAGGGGTAATTTCATGGGGAAAATAGTTATAGGCTTTGTCTATTTTATGTGTTCCACAATGTCAATGAGTGATAAATTAAAACTGTTTACAGTAGACAAGGCTCTCTCAGAAGGCAGCTTGTGACAAGACTGTTATTGCCAAGCATGGGGCAGGAGATGACATAAATTTGCATCAATAAGCTTACCCTTTTTACCACAATTATTTATTGTGGGGCACTTCTCGTTTGCAGGCCAATGTTGTGTATCAGTAGGTGCTACCATTCTAAACTAAAGTTGTGTTAGTTTCTGTCATTAACAACTGACAATCTTAGTTGTTGGAGGTAAGAAGACGTCTCCTACTAGTATGTTTGTTTCTGTAATTGTATGATGCTTGACAAGCAAGCAGCCAAGCACCACCATTTTCCATTCTTACAAGCAGAAGAGAATTCAGCCTCATTCTGCCCGCCACTTTGTTTCTTGTTGCTGTTGTTGCAAAGGCAAAGTTTAGGCCATCCATGGCCAAGGCATGGTCAAACGTTGTTTTTGGACAATTTGCTCTGGCTATGATGTTGTGGAATTTAAGAGTCGTGGATTTATGAAACTTACAGACAAGGTTGCCAAACATTGTAACAGCATTAAAGCACAACATAGGGATTCGATTTCCAATACAGAATCAGAACGCATTGAGGAAGATCATCCAACAAGCAAACGAGAAGAACAAGATCAAGAAGATAGATGTTTTGTTTTTTCAATTTTTTCCATGTGATCCTCACAAACAAGTATTCCAATCCATCTCACCCCATTATGCTTCATGAGGCCACAATAAAATTATTTAAGAATGTTTTTGCTTAAAATATTGAACTTGTCAGATTTGAAGACACATATTGTTATGTTTGTACATGATCAGTTTGAAGAAAATTCTATGCAAAGACATGCTACATGAATTATTAGGTCAATATTTAATCTGTATATTATTTTCTTCAGACAAAATGATTATGGCCGGTATTTTTTATTAAATACAGTATGAATAATGATGCAAATTTACATAGGGAAATACAGGGAAATACATACCCTTTTTTAGTCTTCTATGACAAGCTCTGTAAAAAGACCCCTTTTTCTCAATCTAGGTCCTAGATATTTATTGAAAATTCACCCCTTTCTCAGAGAATCCATGGACACGCATGCCAGATACAAAATTATATCATATGCACCCGCCGGGGATGGAGTAGGAAGGAACATTACTGACACTGAAATAGAAGAGACTTTGCTTGAATGGATCTCGGATAGACAAGGGAATGGTTTGCGTGTTTGTGAGTGAGTGAGTGAGTAATTGTATTTAACGTGCCTAGCCTGCGAAAGTCGAGATGACTTGTTTCCAGCAGGGGACACGGGTTATACACAACCTTTCACTTTTTAGGCACATACACTTGCTATTCTCGCAAGGTATGGGTTTCTGCGCTTGGCGCAGGGGGGCCCATCAGGGCGACCCCGGTCCTTCCTCTCGATGTGACCACACCTCGTGATTCCTTTTGCCTTTGCCTGGAATTACAGAGAGTTAGCAGCTCTCCTCACACTTTCGCAGCAAGTATGACCCTGGTGGGATTCGAACCCACGACCTTGCGGTTGTGAGTCCGGCGCCTTAACCACTGGGCCAACCTCGCAGTAGCTGATCAAAGCTAAGGCAAAAAAAAAATTCAGGAGGAAAATCAATCAGTAGATACAGAAAGTAAGATGCTTTTGTACAATGGTGGCTGGGTACAAAAATTTATGAACAGGAATGGCCTGTCCATCAGGAGACGCACAACTGAGGCTCAGAAAAATCCGAATCGATTGGCTGACAAGCTTCGTGCTTATATCCTGAAAGTTCGCCGACTGCGTAGAAGGATGAATTACGAACTGAAAAACATCTTCGCGATGGATGAAACAGCCATCTGGAGTGACATGGTGTCCAATACTACTGTCGAGAAACGTGGTGCCCATTCTGTTAACTGCAACTGCAGATGGGTCGAAAAAGAAGCCATTTTTCGTCTTTAAGGGAGCCAAAGAGAAGCCAAAGCATTGAATGAAGAGTTTCGCTTCAGGTGTGTAGTGGCTACATCTGCATCTGGATGGATGAATGACGAGTTGACAGAGAAGTATTGCAAAGAAGTTCTTGGGACATTCACATTTGGGGCTCGAAGGCTACTTGCTTGGGATGCATTCCGTTGCCATTTGTCACCTGAAATCAGAGCGGTACTTAATCAAGGTCGCATTGACCCAGTAATCGT
This sequence comes from Aurelia coerulea, assembly GCA_039566865.1. Lineage (NCBI taxonomy): Eukaryota > Metazoa > Cnidaria > Scyphozoa > Semaeostomeae > Ulmaridae > Aurelia > Aurelia coerulea. The sequence goes on along the minus strand of CM076958.1, from coordinate 11,398,427 downwards.
TCCAGGAGGTTGCAGAAAATTTATTCAGGCACCTGATGTCAGCTGGAACAAGCCAATGAAGGACTATTTAAGGGAAATTTCAACTCTATTAGAATCGGGTGAAATTTATGATAAGTGGCTTGCAGAAGAAGATCATCAACTCACTGCTCAGGGAAATATGAGGGCCCCTTCAAGAAAGCAAATGGTTGAATGGGTTCTAGAGGCCTGGAGATTACTACCAGTGGAGCTTATTCAGAAGAGCTTTAAAATGTGTGCCTTGAGTGGAGCACTCGATGGATCTGAAGATGATCAGATCATGTGTATTAAGTATGGCCCATGTAAAGATTTACTTGCTCGTCTTCAAGGCTTAGAGGAGAGTGATGTTGATCCTTTCGAAGCAATCCCAGAAGATGATGTTTTGATGGAAGATGTTGCTGATTTGCATATTGATCAAGACGAAGATGAGGAAATCATCATAGACTGAGACTTAAAACTTCATTAAACTCCATGATTTATAAATTAGACTTTAGCAGCTGTTTTGTTATATATTTTCGCTTCACTATACAACCTAGAAAGGTAAAGGAGAATCGAAATATTTTTTGTATCCTTGATCTTGATTTTTTAAATAAGCCCCCCCTCTCTATTAAGCCCCCTCTCTATTAAGCCCCCACCTCTAGAGCCTCGAATATTAAGTAAGCCCCCCCCCCCCCGGGGCTTAATAGAGCTTTTACGGTAAGCATCTGTTCCTTAGCTGAAATTTTCAAAATTATTTTAGCAGTTTTCTATCAATCAACAGTCTTATAAACATTTTCGCTTAAAAGCTTTTACATTGCTGCAGCAATCCAATTTTTGCCTGCCCCCAAAGTGGAGGCCTTGACAAAGTTTTTCCCGGAAAATTTTTGAAACTGACAGCCTTATCTTGGCTTAGAACGATTCTCCCAGTCATTTTCTAGCATTTTTCAGAGAGTCTTACCCTACACTACCAAAACTCAACTATTTTCTTTGAAAGAATCTCTAGAACCATCTTTTGACAGAAGTGGACGGGGCCTTTATCGTATCTTCACTCTCGACTGTATTCATTTCTTTGAACAAGTTCACTGACATGGTAGGATTCAAATGTGAAGTGAGATGTCCATTATTCAAGAATGCAGATCTACTAAAGAACTTCCTAATTTCGTAAAAGGGCCCTTTTCCAGCAAAAAGGGGGCCCTTTTTGCAAGATTTTGAGGGGGGCCAGTCCGCCACTGTTGAGGATTATGATGAACACTTTTGTTATCTCTCAGTTTAGCTATTGTCCACTTATCTGGATGTTCCATGATAGGTCGGTTAATAAGAAGATAAACAAAATCCACGAGAGAGCCCTGAGAATCGCATACAAAGATAGTTGTTCAAGTTTCGAGGATTTATTGAAGAAAGCAGAATCAGTGTCCATTCACCAGAGAAATTTACAGTTGCTTGCTACGGAAATTTCTAAAACTCAAAACAATTTTAATCCTAGTTTCATGAAACAAATTTTCGTCGAAAAAGATATACCATACACGCACCCTTCGCAGTAGCAACAATATTTTGGCACCAAAACCAAAAACAACAGGGTATGATATTAAAAATGCATGTTTTCTTGGATCTAGGATATGGCAAGCAATGCCATGTTCCATAAAAGAGTCCCAGACACTAAGCAACTTTAAAGGAGAAATTAAAAACTACGATTTCGGTTGCAGCTGTAGACTATGTAAATTGTATGTTGATAATTTAGGGTTTTTATAGTTGTAGTTTTTTGGATGTATACACTCTTTGTAATATAGATTTAATTTATTATAGGGTTTCGGTTGGCATTAATTAGCATTCAGCTAGAAAAGAGCCAACCTTAAAGAAAGAAATTATTATTATTATCATTGTTATTATTATTATTATTATTATTATTATCATTGTTATTATTATTATTATTATGTTTTTTCACTTCGAAGGAAAGAGTAGTTTTGGCAATATCGACTTGAAACTTTTGCGCCAAAGGGTAGGGTAGGGTGGGGTAATGTCGGTCTAAAATGAGCAAAATCTCAAAATGGATAGCTGGTAAAACGAGACTAAAATGCAAAACATTTCAAAAGTTTCGTTTAATTGACATTCAGTGCTTCTTGTTTCTTGGGAAAAAATTTCAGCTCTGACAAAGGCAAATAAATATTTTTAAAAAATTTTATCTTATGGCAACTAAAATAGGCCCACTTTTTCCGACGAGCGGGAAAAGTGAGTCTATTTTCAAAACTTGTACAATATCGGAATACGAAAGGATAAATGATTAAAAAATTAATGGAATTACCTTTCTCAACTATTCTCCATTCAATAAAATCACAAGCTTTGCCTTTTATCGCAAGCAATGCCGTTCCCGCGAAGAAACTAAAACTACGGTCATTATGCTGTGATCCACCATCTTTGCGACTTGCAAGTCAGTGATCGAATTTGATAATAACAGTCAAATAAAATTGTTTGCAGTATGTTTACTCCAATTCTTTGGTTACAAGACAGCAACTGCGGTAATAGGGAACCCATTTTCGCATTTTAGACAGAAAACAATGTGGCAAGATGAATATAAGTGCGAAAATTTAAGCAATTCTAGGCTTCGTTGAATTTGAATTATGGCTGAATTCTCAGTATGCCCACATTACCCCACCTGGTAAAAAAATAAATATAAAAAGAAAAATCACGTCAATGACTTTGAAATAAACGTTATTTCATTCGTAAATGACCAAACTCTCACCTCATGGTCATTAGATTGACCAGAAAAGCAAAACAACAGTGGCAGGAGAAAGTTTTCCTGGGCTTTGAGATTTTTGCACAATAGGCCGTTCAGTAAAGTTATTTTATAAAACGAGTCGAGATACATCTAAGACGAATGTTTTATGTAAAAAGGCAGTTTATTATGTAGACATTAAAAGAAAAATAGCCAACCTTTCTTCCATGTAACGAGAAAGGATATTTCTAGCAAAAAGCTCAGTAGACCCACTTTACCCCGTAGACCCAACTTACCCCACCCTACCCTATCAATGAAAGAGCTGCAGACGTGGAATTGGACGTTTTTGCATGCGGAACAGCTTAGATTCTACCATTCCATCCGATTGTCCCAAGAGGCTATGCTGGCGTCTGTTTTGCGTTTGCCCTGTGTGGCTTCGCGCGGGATTCAGCTATCGCTAAAAGAAGAGTTAAGCGGTGTATGGATCCTTCGGGGAGTCGCATGGGGGAGCTGCATAGTTGCAAGTGTAGCCACAAAGGATTTAGTATGAGTTTTAAGAGCTTCCAATTCTTTCTCGAATTCACAAGGAACATAAAAACAAAAACAAAAAAAGTTCATTGTTTAATCATCTGGGATTCAGCTACTGCTAAAAAAAGAGTTAAGCAGTGTGCGAATCTTTCGGAGGGGTCTCTTGGGGGAGCCGCAAAGTTACCAGTGTGAGTTTAAGAGCTCTCAATCTCTCTTCTAAGTCACAAAGGACACTAAAAATAGCAAAATTGGTGCAAAGCAGGAAAAATTCTATTGTTTGTCAGTTGTAAAGGTATTAGGTTTTTTAGATAGGTTCATTGTAAATATAGCATTATCGTCATGTAAATAATTTTAGGTGTAAACAACGTAATGTCGATAAATTCTCGGCTGCCTAGTAAAGTTTTTATACTGAAGAAGACTTTATATCGAAACGTTTTTGCGACATCGAACAGTTTTTGTTTTTATATTATTATTATCATTATGATTATTATTATTATTATAGTTATATGTTGAACAAAAGGGAGCCTAGGACAGAGCCTTGCGGTACACCTAGGGTGGTCTTTGTCCACGTGCTGAATGAACCATTGACCTTTACCCTTTGTTTCCTGTCGACGAGAAAGCTATGGATGAACTGCAATGCAGATCTACTGAAACCGTATGCATTCAATTTTGCAATTAATAATTCGTGATTTAGACAATCAAAGGCTTTCGAAAGGTCCACCAGGACGGCCCCTGCGACGCCTCCGCTGTCCAACGACTTTTTGCAAGTTTCAACTAAACGTAGAAGTGCCTGCTGTGTACCATAGCCCTCTCGAAATCCACAGAGGAGTGGAGACAAGAAACATTTGGACAAAGGGCAGCATTTGATCTTGCATCAACCTTTCGTATATCTTTGATACCGATGGCAAAACTGTAATAGGTTGGTCGTTTTTCTTCGAAAAGGCATCCTGTTTTTTGAAGAGTGAGCTTAAATCTCCAGCTTTCAATTCTTTGGGAAAAGTACCCTTGGGTAAACCAGAGTTGAATGAATTTTGAATGGCAACAGAAAATACATCAGAATTTTCCTTCAGGATTTTTGCAGGGATGCAATCAACTGGACAGGCTTTACTCTGATTAAGTTGGTTGATTTTGACAGGGTGAGGGTACAGGACAGACATTGAAAACAGCAATATTTTTGTTGAAGCTTTAATCCTGTTGAAATATTTGTATCATTATTATTATATCATTATTTGGCAGGTACAAATGTTGCTGTTGCCGCAGGTCTACAGTCGGAGCGCAGGAGCTAAATGTTTTATTTTAACTGAGAGTGGTATCATAAAATTGGGTCATGCTTTGAAATATGCATTCATGTCTTGAAATATACAAATAGTTATATATTTTTGGGATTGCTCTTCAACTCGACTCTTCCCTTGCAAAATCCATCATTGTATATAATATGCTACATACATTGCTGTTTTTTGCAACTTATTACTTTAGATTTGAAATACCGATTATCCAACACTTTGCAGCCAACACATTGACTATTTCTTGACTATGGTTTCTGTTGTCTCTAACAAACTATTGGACGATTTACGCTCATTGATTTGTGCATGGTTGTGTTACTGCATAGGGGGCTCTATGTTCACCAATAATAATAATTTTACTTTATGGTTGAGGATAACATGATTTCCTCACACAGCACCCAGTGGTCCGCACTTTACAAAATGCTGGTTTCAATACTAATCAATGGAACTAGCACACGATGGGCATGCTCCTCACATCTTTGCTCCAACAGCATAGGTTCCAATTTTTTTTAAGGCTGCTGTAAAATTTAATGACCTGTTTCTTTGAACTGAATGAATTGAAAAAAACCTTAGCCATTTCTCTATTAATTCTACCCTTGAACATTTCTGAAATCTTCAATATTATCAGGATTAGAGTGTTTATCTTCTTTTTCAAGAATTCAAGACACATTTTCAGAAAACATTTAAACCATTGTAGTTTCTAAACTGTTTGATACAAGTAACTCTAAACTACGAACTTATAAACTTTTTAAGAAGGAGCTCAGAGCGGAGACTTATCTAAACCTCCCCCAATTCAACTTCAGGAAGCTTATCGCCAAAATTCCGATGCAGTGACCATCAACTCAGAATCGAAACTGGCAGACACCAAAAACTAGAAGTATCAAAACGAACATGCGACATGTGTAAGTCTGGCAACGTGGAAAACGAAATTCATTTCCTGATTGAATGCGAAATATATCGCGACCTAAGACATACTTTCCTCGGACCTAATTTAAACAGGATGCTAACAGTGACACAAGTAGAGCACACATTCATTGATATATTGTCATCCCAAGATATCAGCAAGCAGAAAAACCTCGCACAATTCTTGCAACAAGCAGCAGAACTCATCAGAACAAAAACTCTAAACATGAAGCCATAAAATGTCCACTCGTAAAAACACACCAAAACCGAGTATGTTGCCATAACCCACGAAAATAATTCGTTTTATTATACTTTTTTATTACACGATATTCCGTTACTGTTTTCTCGCTGTAATATTCTATCGTAGTTTGTTATAATTGTATTTTTTTAAATTATGTTCTGTTTAGGCCGTATACAATGTAGTATTGTATTGCGCTTTATATAAAATGAAATGAAAATGAAATGATACAACATGAAATAATTTTGAAGAAAATACATAGCTTATGGATGTCTACAATATGGTATCAAGAAAAAGTCTGTCACTATTCTGGTTTATGATTTAGAAATTTGATGACGTCACATCCTCAAATGAGTTGGAATGAAAGATACGCTGTAATTTCGAAAAATTTACGGTAGAATTATACATAAGTATCTAAAGTTTCTTTCACGCCATTCAATCAGAAGAAATAGGTCATAGAATTTTACACCCACCATTTTGCGACAGTTAAAGATTTGGATGCTATGCAGTGCTATGCTCGCTCTAACACATGGAACATGCCTGCATCGTTAGATTTCGTCCCTTTAGTTACCACGCACACTTAACACTTTTTCTCCAACAATTGACCTTTTCACCATTCTAAAAAAAGATATATATTTTTAGCCTGCAACCAATATTTTTAGCCTGCGTGCAGACTTTTCAATTTTTCTGACAGAATCTGCACGCAGGCTAGATATTTTTCTAAATTGCTACACGAGAGGTTTGAATGAGTCGCGTTAGAGGTCCTTTTATAGAATGGCTAAAAGGTCTATTGCTCAATTCAGAACCTTTCTCAAACAACCGCTTTCTGCGTGATATTATCTACAACAACTCATCCATTTTCTGTTTCTCTTCCAGTGTTCTCACTCTCCCCACTGATTCGATAGACTGCGAACATTGCCGTGTTATGCCTAGGCACAGACTAACTGATGAGGAAACGCGAGCCAGACGTACAGCTGAGGCTCTCCGGAGTGCAACGAGACGCCGTGCAGAAACACAAGAGCAGCGTGCACGCAGGCTAGATATCATGGCACATGCTAATAGAGCGCACAGAATACAAATGAATGCAGAAAATCATGCTCAAAGGATCAGAAATGTTGTTCAACAGACGATACAAAATAGAGCTCAAGAAACAGACGAGGAACGTTTACAAAGGCTTGCAATTTTGGCGGCCCGTATTGCAGGAGTCCCTGCACCTGACAATGTTCTTGAACAGAATAGAGAGCAACTTGTGCAACAGCAACACCAACTACAGTTGCACCAACAGCACCAACATCAACATCAACAGTTACTGCTACGACAACAGGAGCTGCAGGAACAGCAACAGCTACAACAACAACAACAACAACAACAACAACAACAGCAACAACAACAACAACAGCAACATGCATTGCAACAACAACAGCAGCTACTACAAGAACAACAGCAACAACACGGACAACAACAGCCACTGGTTCAGCCACTGGTTCAGGCGAACGGTGTACAACGTAGAAATGTTGGGCGCTTTCTTGGACGACAGAATGAGCCATTCCAATTGCCTCCAAAGCATTACTTTGGGACGATGCATAGATCTTGTACCAAATGTCATGCTAAATATTTCCCTCAAGAGTTAAATACTAGAAATCAATATACCAAATGCTGTCATGGGGGAGCTGTAGTTTTGCCAGCACTTGCACCCCCTCCCCAAGAGATCATGAATTTGTTTACTGGTAAATATTGCAATATTTTCAAACGTTTATCTAACCTCTGGCGTTAAAGCCTATTAGGCAACCGGCATGCATTGCAGCATTATTTGTAAGGTTGACCTATTTCATGCTGCATGAACGCACTTTTCTGACGTCATTCAAGTCAGTATTATGTCGCTGCGACTCCAGATGAGCCCATATATCTCCTTGCTTGTGTTTACAATGTGATTTAAAAGGCATAAAGTCCATGCTGTCCACAAAAACAACCAAACAAACGATCGCAATGCATGCCGGCTGCTCAACAGCCTTTCAAATAAACTACATATCTGTTGCTTGGAAGGGAATAAAACGATTTATAGCTACTATCCTTGGAGGCAGATGATCGTGTGCCCCCAATAAACACAAAACAATTTTTGTTGAACTTCAAAACAGGCAGAGCTAAATAACGGCACAATTACATTTCATCTGCTTAACAAAATGAAGAATCATTCTTGGAAGAAATTTGGAAATTCGTTTCTGACATACTTTTTTGATGTTTTATTCCTCACAAAACACAGAAATATACCGGGTCTTCCAAAAAGGCAACAAATTTGATCGGGACTAGCCCAAGGAGCTAAGTCGATTCGATCCTTAATATGTTTTGAAGTACCTCTTCGATAGTTACCTTGAAGATTAAAACTTTGTTTTTTGACATTGGTGCACCAAGAACTGAAATACTGACCCATTTTGGACCGGGGGCGTTTTTCGTCCTCCTCCCCCTCCCGTTATCCACCTTTCTCTAATATCTCCACAGCTGTTGTAGATATGCTGCTGCAACTTCTTGACGTTTACTAACATTTCATTGGCCATCAAATTTTTGAACTTTCATGGTTCATTGTTGTACCACGTGACCTGCAGATGCCCTTGTTTGCAATTTGGAGTTTGGTCATAACGAAAATCTTAAAATCCTCGCTAAACGCTTGCGAATAGCGCTAATGATAAAGTTATATACATCATTCGATTGATCTTGAGAGTACCTTCATTTGACATATAATTACGTCATTTATCTTTACGACGTTATAGAATGAATGAATTAGGGCAATATGTCTCAAATGTGTATAAAACAGTGTCAGATCCCTTATTTCTAACCGTTTCCATTAATTAGACGTCTACAACAAGAAAATCATTCACAATTGAAATCTCAATTAGTCTAATAAATTTCTAACTGCCCTTAATTAGGAAGAGTTGCAAGTCAAATTCAAATTCTTTTGTGTAAATATCTTTCTCTACTCTTATTTGCCTCTTCTCACTACAATTCTGTCTGTTATCCCATGTTAATCTGAAACCATTTTGCTTTTTAAGTCAGTAGCTCTATTTTTACCATTTTCCCATCGTTTTGGTTTCATTTCCAAAACTACACCAGTCCTAGCCTGATAACCAGACACAATTGAGATTGGGTTTGGTTATCAGGCTACACCAATCCATGCTTGAGTGACATTTTTATGTTCCCTTGGGCCTATGCAATTGCTTTTTTCATAACTACATGGTAATAGTTTCGAGTGAAATGATACAAAAAGCACTTCATTCAGGCAATGAAGATTGCACCATACTGTAGTTTATGTGTCAAAGCCAAAGTTTCACCCGTGGACAAATTTTATTTGGCAGAAGTAACTGAACGTTTTTTTTTATTGAAGAACGATGCCTTTGCAGGACTAAACTCCTGAATCTAATTGTACAATTCATCTTGGATCTATATTAAGATTGCAATCCCAAGCACGACCTTTCTAGCGTCCTAACAGCTTAGGCCGAAAGCCAACAGCTCCGGTTTGCATGTGGAGGCAAATTTGCACTTTCAAAATCAATATTTCAACTCTCAATGCACTAATATCAATGAATGAAGTATTTATGTTCAAGTTGACTATCAGAGATCATGTAAAAAATTCTTGTGGATATATTGCAGCCAGATTATTATTCCTACACTCGATCACATCTGTTACCTTTTTTTGGGATACCCATTACCAGGGGCGGATCCCGCCCGAAGTTGAAGGGGGGCAACTTGGAAAGAGGGCGCCAGAACTATAATGGAAAATGAGCGCGCCGAAGACGCGCGAAAATTTTGTTTACCCTTTTTAAAGAAAACTCTTTGATTTACTACTAAATAAAGCCTTGATTTATATGTTTCCCCCATATTTAAATCGACAAAGTTAGAAAATTGTGTGTTAGAGTCAGGACGAGGGGCGCTTTTCTCGCTAAAAAGGGGGCGCCAAGCTGAATTTTTATCGTGAAGGGGGGCATCTGCCCCCACTTGCCTCCCCTAAATCCGTCACTGCCCATTACTCATTTTTTACTTGTGCTTCAGGCGCCTCACCTTACTCACGGCACTTTAGAAACCACATACGTAATTACAATGCAGCGTTTGCAATGGCATCGTGGAATGCACGCATAGATGATCATCATGGCCGAGGACCAAAAGTCGTAACTATACATGGCCAAACATATCACACAGCAAGTACTGCTGATCCTCCACCAGGCCTTCGGCGACAATTCGGTCAGTTGTACATTCTTGACTCACAGCAAGCTCTTCATGAACGCCTTTCTCATCCAGCAAACGTTCATCTCCAAGAAGAAGTAGTACGAATACTGCAAAACGAGCTAAACCGCTGTAATCCACTTGCAAGAGAATACAAAAACTTAGGTACGATATTACAGCAAGAAAGACAGCGAGCAGCAGCAAACAATACACAGTTGCCAGACGTCAGAATGATCATAAGCAGAAGACAAGGACAAGATCGTCGCTATGATGATCCAACTGCTGCAGAAATTGCTGCCGTATATGTGGGAGAGGACGGTGCCCCACCAAACCCTGAAGATCGAGACATCATCATTTATCCTGTTGGAACAGAGGTAACAATTCATTTAAATGCATTGTCACCCAATGCCGACCCTATGACATATCCTTTATTCTTCCCCTTTGCAGAAAGGGGCTGGGGTCCAGATCTTCGCCAATGCGAGGCAGAAGGCCGTCCGATTGGCAAGCGCATCAGCCTCTGCCAATACTATGCATTCCGGGTTGCATACAGAGACGACTCAACAATTCATCACGGTGGCTTGCTATTTCAACAATACATTGTTGATGGATGGACAAAGGTGGAAGGCAATAACCTCAACTGGTTGCGACATAATCAGCAGCACATAAGAAGTGAGACTTATCAAGGCCTGTATGATCACTTACGCACTGCAAACCCAGATGCTGACATTGGCCGTGTTATCATCCTTCCCTCTTCCTTTCCGGGAAGCCCGAGAAACATGTACCAAAACTTTCATTTCATTCATTCATTTCATTTTAAATTATTTATACAGGGTAAAAACATTCAGTTCATACGGAAAAAAAAACTGCTTTACAATGTGCCCTGTTAAAACAGAAAAGAAAACAAAAAGAAAAAGAAAAAATTAATTACTCAATAAACTCCAAATTCTACTTAATACATTGTCAGATAAATTCCCTAAAAAACCCTAATTTTAATTATTCCTATCCAAACGAAAAAAGGAAATTAAATTGCAACAGAAAGGAAAACCGATTGACTATGTTCTTGATGGAAGGAAGTACGTAAAGTTTGTTTTATAATCCTTCCTTTAGTTTTAATTTGAAGTTTGATAGCGAGGGAGACAGTTTGATTTGGTGATCTAGACTATTCCAAACGGTAGCCCCTCGATATGCAAATGACTTTTGTCCATTGTTTGTTCTAAACAAAGGAAGTTTCAAGTCAGTTTCGGTGTTTCTTAGCGTCCTCATTGCCTGTTCACGCTGTCTTTGAAACATTTGGGCCATATAGTCTGGGCAAAGTTGGTTAACAGATTTGAAAACAGTAGTTGCCGTTTCAAACCTGATCAGCTCTTTAACTGTTAACCAGCCCAGACCTTTGCAATGTCTATTGTCCGTGTACATGGCAAGCCAGATATCTTCTTAACATTTACAGCAAATCCAAAATGGCAAGAAATTAAACAGCACCTTCTACCTGGCCAGACAGCAAATGATAGACCAGACATTGTTTCCAGAGTTTTTAATCTCAAGCTCCACGAACTGAAAGACGATCTCCTAAAGAGAAACGTCCTTGGGAAAATTACTGCACATGTATACACAATTGAATTTCAGAAAAGAGGCCTACCGCATGCGCACATGCTCCTCTTCTTCAAGGACGAAGACAAGCCTCGAACACCTCAGGACATTGATGCATTAGTCTCAGCTCAAATACCAGATCCACATGCTCAGCCAGAGCTCTATGAGCAGGTGAAAAAGCACATGATTCATGGGCCATGTGGCCAATTCAACCCAACATGCCCTTGCATGAAAGATGGAAACTGCAGTAAGGGCTTTCCTAAGCCTCTTGCAAATGAGACAAAATTTAGTGTAGATGGCTATCCACATTACGAAAGAAATCACAGGCACACTGTCTTTGTCAGAAACCACACCCTTGATGATCAAAATGTAGTCCCATACAATGCATATCTATTAGCCAAGTATGACTGTCACATCAATGTTGAGGTGTGCACAACAGTCAAAAGTGTGAAATACATCTTCAAATACATTCATAAAGGGCATGACTGTGCTTCTGTTGAACTTCGCAGTGGAGCCATTCACCATGACGAAATTCACGACTATCTGAATGCTCGGTACGTGGGCCCACATGAGGCAATTTTCCGTCTTCTTGAATTTAGGCTGCATGAAATGAGTCATACAATACAACGACTTGCTCTTCATCTCCCTCTGCACCAACATGTCTATTACCAGGAAGGCGAAGAAGAACATGCACTCCAGGTTAACACAGGAACGACATTGACTGCCTGGTTTGAGTTGAACGCACGAGATCACCTCGCACACCAGTATCTATATCATGAAATTCCTGAATACTACACCTTTGACCGTCGAAGAAAGACATGGAAAATAAGGCAGCGCTCTAACAATATCATTGGGCGTATGTACCAGGCTCAGCCATCTGACCAAGAACGATTTTCCCTCAGACTTCTCCTACTTCACCGGCGTGGAGCTATTTCTTTCGAGGACTTACGCACAATCGATGGTGTTTCTTACCCAACATTCAAAGAAGCGGCACGAGCGATGGGCCTCCTCCAAGACGACAATGAACTTCAACGTTGTTTAATGGAGGCGTCACAAGTTCAAATGCCCAGACAAATGCGACAGCTCTTTGCAACATTGCTGCTCTTTTGCAATCCATCCGATGAGATGCAGCTCTTTCTCGATTTTCAAGAGGCTTTGTCTGAAGATTTTGTCTTTGCTGATCGCCAACTTCTGCATGACCCAACAATGGTTCATGCTGACAGACACATGCACCTCTGTCTTTATCATATTGTTAAAGAGCTGCAAGAAAGAGGAGCATCACTTGCTGCCTACAACTTGCCAAGACTGCCACACAATTACCGACCACCAAATTATGATGAAAACGATATTGATATTCCAAGTGAGCAAAGACAAGGTCAGCAAATGTATCAACAGCTCAACCGGGAACAACGTCACTTTGTAGACACGTTTTTGCAAGCCCTGCAGACAGGATCACAGAACAACTGTTTCTACATTGATGGCTGTGGTGGTACAGGGAAAACGTATGTCTACAATACACTCGTACACATACTTAGGGGAATGCAGATCAAAGTAAAATGTGTTGCTTTTTCTGGAATTGCAAGCACTCTACTCATAGACGGTGCCACGGCACATTCAACTTTCCAGATACCTATTCCTCTAGATAACGAATCAACCTGTAACATCAAACGAGGCACAATTCGTGCACAAGATCTCTGTTCTACAACAGTGTTCATTTGGGATGAAGCGTCAATGATCCCTGCAGATGCAATAAATGCTGTTGATCGTCTGATGAAGGACCTCCTAAGATCGCACCGGCTATTTGGAGGAAAGTTCTTCATCTTAGGGGGTGATTTTCGTCAAGTTCTTCCCGTCATTCGACGTGCAGGAAGAGAGATCACTGTGAACAGCTCACTGAAAAGCTCTCCATTATGGCGCCACTTCCAACAGTTTCATCTTCTTACAAACATGAGAGCTACACAGGATGACAACTACGCCAGATTTTGCCATTGGTTGTTGCGTATCGGTGATGGCACTGAACCTTTCGTTGACGAACAAAAGAACATTATTTTGCCAGAAGAAATTCTCGTGCAATCAAATACACTTGAAGACCTAATACGTCATGTATATCCACAAGGACCAAATGATGACCCAGATTATATGGCAAAGAGATGCTGCCTCACTCCAAAAAATGACAACTCACATGCCATTAACAACATTGTTCTACAGCAATTACCTGGTGAAACAATCACATACTTTAGCATTGATACGATAGTCACTGATGATGAGAACGAGGCCACAGCTTATCCAGTCGAGTATCTTAATAGCATCACACCTAATGGAATGCCATTACACAAACTGGAACTAAAGGTTGGCAGGATAGGTCCTACAGCTACCTTCTTTTTCTGTTTGCAATCTCTATCTTTCGGTCTTTTCTCATTCTGTCTCCAATAACTCCAAATCTCTCTTCTCATCTTCCTAACACTTTATGAAATCAACATGAGCATATACTTTACCCTAAAATTTTGCTCCAAAATGAGTATGCATTTGTGATGGAACAATTGTGTATGTGACCCATAGCTATCACTTTTTAAAAACTCCTTGACACATCACGATCAGAAGTTCATTCGCCCTTGCAGGACCTCTGAAATTCAACTCTTTCTTCGCAATTACTGTTTACATATTCAGTGTATCTATACGTACCATTCTTCTTCGTTGTATGACTACTGATCTATTCCATACATTTATTTCACTTAGGTTGGTGCAACGATAATTCTTCTACGAAATCTCAACTCAAAAAAAGGCCAATGTAATGGTACAAGGATGATCATTCGTCAATTGCTACCTCATCTAATTCTTGCTGAAATCATTGCTACACAGCACAGAGGGAAACTTGTGATGATTCCTAAGATAACACTTGCACCTCAAGACATAAGCCTTCCATTTCAGTTAGCAAGAAAGCAATTTCCAGTCAGACTAGCATACTGTCTAACAATTAATAAAGCCCAAGGTCAGTCACTCGAATGTACTGGGGTATACTTGCCACAAGGTGTCTTCAGTCATGGTCAGCTGTATGTCGCATTCTCCCGAGCAACCTCATTTCAAGGTACCAAAGTTGTAACAGCTGATGGAAAACACACGACAAACATCGTATACCAGGAAGTTCTTCACTAAGTCTCCATTTTCGTAAGTCACATATACATTATGTTATGTGTATTGCTTCTTTGTTCAAGAAAATGCTCGCGGTCATTCACCTTGCATCCAAGGGATGATAAGTACTGGTATCACTTAATTGACTGATATGCATAGCTTCCTGCCAACTTCTTTGACCATTTCCCCAACTGAGAAAGTCCACTTTTCTCTTGGGGCCCGCTTTACCGTGGCTGCCTATCCTCAACTTGTCAATGGATTATTGTATGTTATCAAACACTCAACATTTCACTGCAAAAAATCTTTAAATTTCCTATGATGCTTGAGGAAGACATTTAGTAAAAACCAACAATTTCTTCGAAGAAACTAAGAGCAAAGGGAAGTTTCCGTTTCTTGCATCAGAAATCAGAGGAAATTGTCCCTTTCCTCTTAGTTTCCAACTGAAAAATTGTCATGAAATTTTTATATTTTTGCAGTGTTTAAACCTATCTGTTACATCTTCAGCCGTCTCCAAGGCTACCGTATACGCCTAACTATAACGCAGTTTTAATATATCGCATTTGATTGAATTTGATAAAACAATATGACACTCAAGTAGTCTGCTTTTACTCGATATGCGATTTACTACATCTAACAGCACTCCGCAGGAGCAACGAATGTTGAAGCGCGAGCGAAGCGAGCGCTTAATTTCCTAGTATTCTATAAGTTGTGATCATGTCACCGCGCTGTCTCCTATACTGAAGGGTCGGCAATTTTAAAACGTGTAATCTTTCGTTATATGATAACTGGTTGATGCCGCGAACAAGCTTTGTTGCTCTTCTTTGAACGGCTTCTAGTTGTTTTACATGTTTAACCATATAAGGGTTCCATACGGAGACAGATGTTTCTAGCAAAGGTCTGACGAGACTCTTGTAAAGACCAATGAACACGTTTCTGTCTATGTAAGTCAGTGTTCTCTTGATTGATGCTAACACTCCAGTGGCTTTTTTAGATATTTCTGCAATATGTTTATCGAATTTTAGTTTGCTATCCATCACCACTCCAAGGTCTTTCATTTCTTCCACTCTCGATATACTTGTTTCTGTATCGTCTTGAGACGACAAGATGTAAGCCTCTGCACTGTCTTTGCTGATGCCAAGTCGTAATTCTTTACATTTTTGTGAATTCAACGGTAGCTGCCAATTTTTAGACCAGTCACAAACTTTTGTTATATCGTACTGAATACGGGCATGATTATCTTTTGCCTTGGCGTATAGTTTGATGTCGTCTGCAAACATTTTTATTTTGCAGAACTTAGTATGTCTTGGTAGGTCATTAACGAAAATTAAAAACAACAATGGTCCAAGAACGCTACCTTGGGGAACTCCACTCGTAACTTTTACCCAATCCGATTTACATCCGTTAAGGACGACTCTTTGCCTCCGATTTTTTAAGAAGTTCGCTATCCAGTCGTATAGCTTTCCGGTAATACCATACAATTTGAGTTTTGTTAATAATAGTTTGTGTGATACCGAGTCAAATTCTTTCGAGAAATCGAAATAAATAATGTTAATGCGATCACCTTTGTCGAGATAAGATGTCCAGTCTTCTAACGCTTCAAGTAGTTGTAATAAACAAGATCTGAACTGTCTAAATCCATACTGATCTGGCGAAAATAGGTTGTTCGTAAGAAAATGATCAACGATTGCTTCTTTTATTATTTTCTCCATAACTCTGCACATAATCGATGTCAGACTAATTGGCCTGTAGTTTTCCTTTTCATTTTTTGCTCCTTTTTTGTGAATAGGAGATACGTTTGCAAGTTTCCATACTTCCGGGACGTGGCTACAACTAAAACTCGATTGAAATATTAGAAGAATAGGATATGCAATTTCATCCGATAATTCCTTTAGTATTCTGGGGTGTATATCATCAGACCCAGCTGCTTTTGATGTATTCAAATCGTTTAATATATTTTGAACTTTTTCTTTAGTGAACTGAATGTCGGTTAGTGGTAATCCAAGGAATTGCCATTCCGCATCTTTGTCTGTCTCTTCGGGTATTTCCCCCTTGCTAAATACGGACTGGAAAAAATCGTTTAGTAAGTTAGCTTTTTCTTGTTCGCTTGTCGTTGTGTTGTGCTGATCAATTTTTAGGTCAGGAACTTTAATATTTGTTTTTAATTTTGAATTTACATACCTCCAAAATATCTTACAATTATGTTTGGAATTATTGGCAATGTCTGCTTCAAAATTTCGAATCTGTTTTCGCACGGTGCTTTTTGTTTTATTGTTTATTTTCTTGTAACGTTCATAATCTTTACCATGCTTGGTAAGGAGCCATCTTTTATATGCGTTGTGTTTTTTCTTTATATTTCTTAAGATCCCTTTATTCAACCATAATGGTCTTTTATATTTTTGGTTTGGATTTGAAAGTACTTGTTTTGGTACACATTTCTCGACTGCCTGCATCATTTTTGTATGCAGGCATAGTAACATCTCTTCTGTATCTAGTCCCTGGAATTCTCTGTCCCAGTCCAATCCATTTAAGATCTCTCTCAATTTAACGAAGTCGCCTTTGTTATAGGAGTAACGGTTTGATTTGTCGTAATTGTTGTGGACGAATTCAGAGTGCAGGACATCATTAAAGCTTATTACTATGTGATCACTTGCACCTAGTGGATCTTCATATGTAAGTTTTTCAAGTGAATTTTCATTGTCAGTAAAGATGAGGTCGAGGCAATTGGACGTTTGATTTTGTCTATATCTCGTAGGATCTTGGATATGTTGTGACAAATAACAATCATTTACTACCTCTAGGAAGAGGAATACAGGATGAATATCACTTGTATTAGCGAGATGGGATTCCCAGTTAATTTCTGGGTAGTTAAAGTCCCCCAATAAAAGGGTGTGCTGATATTGATCTTTTGACGTTATCTCTTTCAAGAAAGTTCGCAGGGCAGAATTATTATTTGCACTTGGGCTTCTGTATATTACTGCACAAAGGACGTGTTCTTTATTCTCTAGCTGAAACTCAACAACAACTGACTCTACGGATGAGTCGGTACAGATACACGTTTTTTTTTTATAAGAAACTTGGATCAGCACTTAGTACTAAAAGTTTCTTAATTTCGCATGAAACTTTCGGTGTTTTAGTAGTAAAAGTTTCTTAATTTGTTTCTTATTTTTGGGCCTAAAATTGCGGCATTGTTCGAAGTTGAGCCTTCTTCTCGACAAAGGGCTTCCATTTTGCATTCACATTGTCATCAAGAAGAAGCCATGCGCATCAAGGCAAAAATTTACCAATTTTGCAGTTAAAAGTCAAGAAAAGACTAGGCTAAGGTACCTTTGTTAGAGAGATATAGAATAAGAGAGACATACAGAAATAAAGTTTTAGAGTTTCTTATCCGTTCTTGAGCGTAGTACTAGAGTTTCTTAAATTTTTGGTCATCGTAGTACTAGTTTCTTATAAACCAGTTTCTTATAAAAAAAAACGTGTATGCGGCAGTTCTGTTGCTTTGACTTTATTACTGAGGTAGAGTGCAACTCCTCTGTGATTCGTAGAATCAATATTTGAGAAGAGGTTGTGACCACTGATTGACATATCTTTAGCTTTTATTTTGGAACTTAAGGTCTGCTTAGTTAATACCTCTGTTATTGCACATAAATCAATGTTAAGCCAATAACCAACCAACTAAGCCAATAACCAACTAACCAATAACCAATAAGCCAATAAACCAAAGAGTCTGGATTCTAGTTCTCTTTTCTTGTTTAAAAGACTGTCTGCATTTGTATAATAGCAGTGTAAGAGCATCTTACTAGATAGCTCCAAATCATTATTCTGAACCTTGTTGTCCCATTTTAATTTGTTCTGAACCTCTATGTCAGGATAGGGTATGTCGTTTGTTGCGGTTGCCATTGAGGCTGAATGTGTTGCGCCTGCGTTGGAGCTATGAATGGCTGTTGTTGCCATTGTTGCCATGGTGCAATTGCCGGAGTGATGTTTTGGGTGTGATATTGAGACTGATTTAGTTGCTCTTGCATTGGCTGTGGTTGCCATGGCGCAGGTGTCTGAGTATGATAGGGAAGAGTGTGTACCGTTTGGCTTGCTGAAGCGTGTATTAGTCTGTCTATGTTCTTGCTCAGACCTTCTAAAAAAGAGTTCAGCCTCGTCTCAGATTGTTGTTGTTGCTGTTGTTGTTGCTGCTGTTGTTGTTGGAGCTGGGACTGCATTCCCAGATCTCTTTGTCTTTGTGCTTGTGCTGTGTTATCATTGTCAGCTGCATTGGGTTTTTGAGGTCTAAATTTAGCATGTAGAAATTGGCAGTTCTTGCCTTTCGTGCATCCTGTCGGCTTATTGTAGAACCTGCAAATTCTAACTAGCTTGTGCTCATACCTACAGTTCTGTCTTGAGCAAATTCCTTTATTAAAGTCTTTACAAACATTGACCCATTTGTTGGAATTACTTTGTTGACTTTCTAAACTCTCAGGTTTAGGATCTGGTATGTTACGAATAGATTTGTTTTGGATTTGAGAATTGTGCTTCCTCTCCTCGTTTGATGCTATGTTTTTCTTCGAGTCTGCATTAATATTAATTTCATGCACTGTATTTAACTTAGACTCAAACAGATTGATAGCTTCTTC
Organism: Aurelia coerulea; assembly: GCA_039566865.1. NCBI lineage: Eukaryota > Metazoa > Cnidaria > Scyphozoa > Semaeostomeae > Ulmaridae > Aurelia > Aurelia coerulea. Next base: position 11,379,221 of record CM076958.1, on the reverse strand, counting down.
TTGCAGAAGAAGTCTCGCTGTTAGGTTGTCTACTTGACATTGAAGATCATTTTTTGCATCAAGCAACGCATTGTTTTCCTGTTTTAAATGTGTTATTTCAAGAAGCAAAGAATTTGCACCTTCAATTGGTTCTTTTTGGTTCCTCCCCTCTCTCCTTGTATCTGGTGGGAGATTTATTGTAGGGTTATCCTCCTTGTCAAGGACTGAGGTGTCATCATCTGAGATGTCATCATTATCTGAGATGTCATCTGTATCACAGGAAGTACTTCCTTTGGAAATTTGGCTATTCCCAGGCTTTGACAGTGAGTGCCCCTTGAGGCATTGCAGAAGTGATATTTGAATTGCGTTTTCTTTCGTTTCGAGATTGATTGTTACAGGTTTCCCTTTTTGTTTTGGATCTACAACCAGCTTACTTGTGAATGGTTCTTTGTTTGACTTATCAAAGATCTTCTTGTATGATGCACCCTTTTTGACTCACGGTAGTGAAGTCATAGGGGTGGTGGGCATTTTCCTGTTTACAAAATCTTTTATGTCATGGGGTGAAGGACGTGATGAAGTCCACATCAAGCCTAGCAACAACGCGAGGTCAAAGCTTGTCGTTCAGCGGAGGCCCTCCTGAGGTGTATGACATCTTAAAGGTCAAACGCTCCAGCGGTTTGAGCACGCGCGGCCACTCTACGGAAAGAACGAATCATGGTCGCGGAGCCTGCGTGCTCAAAATGCTAGATGAAAAACTGCATTCAACGAGCAAAGAAAGGTACGTCTCTCATCTTTGATCAAGAAGTTTATCAACTTACTTTTTCGTAGCTGCTTAAAATCAATTTTCAATTCAAGCCTTGCATTTTTTAACTTTCTGTGCATTTTATTTGAATCATAGCCGATTTTGCTTCAAAAGTAGGCCTAGACTTTTAATTTGTTCAGCAATAGTCTGAATTCAATGTTTTGTTCGGACTAGACCTCTAAGTTGACGTGTGCAAAGCACATTGATCTTGAGGTTTGCGCTAAATTGTGAATAATAAACTTCGGAAAATAGAGGGACTGCAGCTGAGAACAGGCCGAGATTGGAAAATATAATGTGGCAGGCAGCCACCTTGCTCGCCTGTATTGATGCATCATTTCACAGAATGAGATTGGTTGCTAAGGGAAACTTCTCCAACAAAATGAACTCTTTGAGTGCAGTAATTAGCTCAATAACGTTCCCATCAAAATTATTTCAAAAAGCTCTTTGTTAGCATTTTTTCAAGATTATTGTTAGTTTTCTAAGAACTTTTAGGCAGCTGATCAGTCAAGTAGAACAACAATCGAAGAGTTTTCAAGAAACCAATAAATTTTCCCACCCAGTACTGAAAGTCTCTTTTAGCTTTCAGTAAACAGTTGAAATTAGCAGATCATGGGTACCAAAGGTTTTTGCAGTTTCTCCGCATCCTTCTTAAATGTTCGTTGTATTCATTGGTAGGTAACTTCCCAAGCATTTCGTGAGTTTTACCAGAATACAGCGCCAGTATGCGAATTACCTTCTAAGACAAAATAAACAAGCTTCTTGAGCAATATCCAAGTTTTCAGTTGAGGTTCTTACTGGTTTAGTTCTTAGTTGAATTCTTGAAAAGAGTTTCTTATTAACAATAGCACTGTTTAATCATGCTGAAAACGGATTACACGTTTTTTTATAAGAAACTGGTTTATAAGAAACTAGTACTACGATGACCAAAAATTTAAGAAACTCTAGTACTACGCTCAAGAACGGTTAGGAAACTCTAAAACGTTATATCTGTATGTCTCTCTTATTCTATGTCTCTCTAACAAAGGTGCCTTCGTCTTTTCTTGACTTTTAACTGCAAAATTGGTAAATTTTTGCCTTGATGTGCATGGCTTCTTCTTGATGACAATGTCAATGCAAAATGGAAGCCCTTTCTCGAGAAGAAGGCTCAACTTCGAACAATACCGCAATTTTAGGCCCAAAAAAATAAGAAACTAATTAAGAAACTTTTACTACTAAAACACCGAAATTTTCATGCGAAATTAAGAAACTTTTAGTACTAAGTGCTGATCCAAGTTTCTTATAATAAAAAAAACGTGTATTTCGTGATTAATTTGATTGCTTGTGTGTTTAATTAGATTGTTTGTTCTCCACTGAAAAATCTTCAAGCAAAGACCAAACATTTCCTGCACGCCAATTTTTGATGGTTGCTTCCTCAGACTGCATTCTGTAACGTAACATTACAGCATATTTACTCATATTTCGAGGAAGGTGCAATAAAATTGCACTGATTTTCCTTTGCATTCTCATGGCATAATTTGGAAAATTTCACAATAAAAATCATTAAGCCCGTGAGTCACTTCTAAGGTCCTTTGATTATTCATTTCAATGAGCTCCTTGACAACTGGCAACTCAAAGTCAATCCAATCATGGGTACTTCGGGGGGGTCCCAATACCGCAATACCGCACGAAAAAGACACCAAATACCGCAATGCCGCACCAAAAAATAGCAAAATACCGCAAACGCTAGAAAACTAAAAAAGAGAGCTACTAATACAGTACACCGGTCTGTTACAGTTTGATTGCGACCTAAATCCACCTTCCTCCATCAAAATTTGTAGTCTGATCTTTTAGATCGTTGTTAGATGTTTTACAGACAAAATAGTGATGTGAGAACGATGGGGGAAAATTTCATCGATGTGCTTTTAGTAAAACTGCATTGACGGCAGAAAAATTACGAATATATTGAACAGCTCTTATATCATAGTCGTATCATTGATCTAAACTGTTTACCTTTCAGTGGTACTTTTAATATCCGGGTCAAAGGTGCAAATGTATTCGAAAGCAACATGGTTCGAACAGTGGCGCCGCCAGGATTTTTTATTGGGGGGGGGGCGAAAGAGAAAGGGGTCTGGGGCGGAGCCCCTGAAAAATTTTCTTGGACCACGCCCTCTACTTTGGCTGTAAATGCGGCCAACGCCCCTTTTTAGGTTGACATAAAGATAAATGAGTCTGTTGAAATAACACAAGTAGGGTACCACAGTTAGAAAATGACGTCCTACCGGCGACCGAACGACGAACTTCGAATTTCCAAAAATTTCTGCAACGAATCTAAAACGTCACTCCGTAATGGAATTATCGAAGGGATTTCAAGTTCTCTCAGATTCAGAAATCTGAAGTATATGGTTTGTGAAAAAGAGGGCATCGGGACCAGCAGAAGCTTCCAAGTTCAGTATATATTCAGGGGCGCATCTAGCCGGATATTTTAATGAGTTCCCATGATGAGATCGAAGGTGAGCGAAGCTAGGGGGTGCGGGGGTACTCCCACGAGAAAATTTTTGCAGCCACGTCCTTTAGATTGCCTTAAAATGCTGTCAAATTTTTCTTAACTAATTAATAACTGATAAAACTTTGAAATGAAAAGCATCCCACGAAACCAATTTTGGACATTCATATGATCATAAGGCCTAAGTTTACCTCAAATTTTTCTCCTTCAGCCAGCCACATTTTGCCTTATTGACACATATAAGGGGCCTAGTTTGTAGCCCCTTATGTAAGCGCAGTTGAACAGATTTTGAAATCGTTTGTTATTTTCATCGCGGATCTCATTTCATAATTATCGTAATTCTATTCTCAGAGAGAAATCTATCTATGAAATCTTGACTAAGTTCCCAAACTCATGGAACTCACGTCAAATCCGCCACTGGATGAGGGGGTCTGGGGGCAAGCCCCCAGGAAAATTTTCGGGGACACGCCCTTTACTTTGGCTTAGAACACTTCTACCGATCACATGTTACCTGGTGGTGAAATAGAATTGTTGATCATTTCGTAACAGTTGTTTAAATTAGCATCCCCTGGAAACTATTTTTGTAAAAATATGATATTCTTTGGTTTAGAATGCATCCCATCTTTACCAGTGCCCAATTGAAAACTTTCATAATAAGGTAACAGTATTTTTATGAATTACCACCACAGGAAAATTTTTGCGCAAACACACTATAATTTGTCCCAGAACCGTTCTAACAATCCAATTTGCCTGGCCTCAGAATTGAACTTTTGACAGTTCTGTGATAGTTTGTCTCGGAAATTTTTCAAAAATCCAACCTATACATTGGCTTAGAACGACTCTACCATTCACTTTCCATCATTTCTCCGAAAGAATCTTACCCTACTACCCATCCTATACAGAACTACTTTCTCCTCATTTGGTTTGTGAAAAAGATCTTGACTTAGATCTTTCACAAGCTATGTTGTTGAGATGTGCAAGCTCGGAGGGCACATAGGACGGGGGTCTAGGGCCTTCGCGACCAGAAAAAAAAATCCGAGTCAGTGCCCTACATATCGTTGGAAAATGCAATAAGACAGCAAGATTGTACAAACCGATACTCACATTATGATTGCCAAAGATCATCGGCCTTACCCCCCCCCCCCCCAATAATTTTACACCGGAATTAGACGAGTTAGAAAAGTGGTCCTGGAGAATATTGGGGGGGGGCGACCGCCTCCCCTTGCCCCCCCCTCCCGGCGCTTCTGGGTTCGAAAGGAAACTTTTCAAAACAAAAAGTAATAATAATGATAATAATAATAACTAATATTTTGACAGGTTGACTTGTTCAGCATAAAACTATCTGTTATCATTCCAGTACCTGTAATCCTACCTATTGACAATCGTTGTAGTTGAAATTAAGGTAAATAGTAGAATAAAAAAAATAGTTTAATGTACAATTAAAGGATAAGAAGTGATTAGAGTCAAATACGTTTTCCTTGGACATCTACAAAGACTTCGATGGTTTTAGTTTCTTTTTATATAGCAAGATAGATATTTCGTCGGTTGAAAATGCGGGCTCCCTGATAGGCAAACGATTTTTTTCCAGTTTCAGTGCGCATTTTCGGTAAAACAACACAAGAGTGTTAATTTCATGCTGAGATCTTTTGAAGTAACCATTCAGCAGGTCTTTGTTGTCCCATGACGTTATCTTTGCTCTTGGGTTGAAAATTCTGGCTGCTCTATTTTGTATATACTGTAGCTTGTTTACTGTTCCTTGGGGTAGGGAAAGCTGTAGTGGGTAGCAGTACAACAGTAGTGGCCGTATCGTATCATTGTCATGTACATCGATTCTGCTACATAACGGCTGACTTTTTCGCGAATACGAGATAAGAGCTTTACTCTGGCGGATGTTTTTTTTGTACACATTTTCAAAATGTTGATGAAGGTTCAGATGGTTATCCAAATCTGCACCAATGTACTTGTATATGATTTGGTCTCATGAATAGTTTGATTGTAGATTTTGATGTCCACCTTTGGCTGTTTGGACAACTTTTGATGTGATCCATATAGCAAAATTCAGTTTTACTTTTTTTCAAGTTAATGAACAAGTTATTTTCATTACACCAGTCTGCAACTGTTTGCAGTGCACTGTTAAGTAAATGTTCTATTTCATTTGAGTTCTTTCGTGCCCAATATTAAACAGTATTGTCAGCATCAGTGAGCGGAATATAGAACGATGTCGTGGATTATCAGCCTAAAAAGAAGCGGCCCCAGGATTGATCCTTGTGGGACACCACATGTAAGATTTTCTTCGCATGAGCTGGTGCTATCAAAAATTACTTTTTGTTTTCTATTAAAGAGATAATCACCGATCCATTGTAATTCCACATCATCCATACCATCACCTGGTAATTTTTCCAGCAAGGTTACATGACGCGCTGTGTCGAAGGCTTGACGGAGGTCAATATAGACAGCACTACTACATGGCCCTTTATCAATGTTCTGTGTAACCTTTCTAACAGTAAGGTAACTGCATGTTGCGTGGATCTCCCTTGTCTAAACCCAAACTGATGTGGGCAAAACAGGCCAGTCGATTCAAGGTACTGGGATGTTTGATTGTAAATGATCTTCTCGATAACTTTTGATAGAGGAGGAATTACCATGATAGTGTATAGTTATAAACAAGTAAATTAAGGAAAATATAAGCACTTTGATGCGAATTGAAATAAGCACGACGTTTCGAGCATAGCCCGTTATCAAGCCAACATTGTAAGATTGCCTGATTTGAAAACAGGGGTGATTTTCCCACATTCAAAGTTTTGATTCGTGCAAATATTTGATTCTTTTTCTTCAGATAAAAATGTTGCGTGCTCTCCTCCGCAGGTACCTTTATTAAGGTTAAGCAGGTGGAGCAGGCACAGAGAGAGAGACATAGATATGGGACTTCCCTCTCCTTCATTTTTCTTTCCTCTGACCTCTATATCAATTCGTCTCCAAGATGCGTCGTTCCTAAACAGGAAAATGGTATTACAGGAAATTTGGATGTTAATTTTCGTACAATACCGCATACCGCGCTGTGAAAGTTCTATACCGCAATACCGCAAGTTTTTTCCGTCATTACCGCAATACCGCACAAAATTAACCCCCTATACTGCAATACCGCAAACCCCCAATCATGTGCAGCATATCCCGAAATTACTACGGAATTTCTCTTTCCCGTCAGATGGAAAGTGATTGAAATGATTTTGCTATACCTTTTATCTTCCTTGTGAAAGTAAATTTCTAACTTTAGATGCTTCATTTTTGTGAGATCAAACTGGCCATCTTTTGTCATCGACGGGAAAACCCCTTTCTCGTCTTCCCAAAGCACGAGGTTGGATTCATCGTACAATGGATCGAGTGCCAAGTGCTCAAAATAGCGAATATTACAGGCATGGTCTATTAACCAGACCCTGGTCTACTAGGACCACTAGGATTAGGACCTTAGGACCAGGACCCATATCAACCAGACCTTTGTGGGGAATCCCGGAAACCCTGTCCAAAATGGCATTTTCAACAATGGTTGCTGGGTGAATAGCATCACAATGGAGAAAAGTTGTCAAAAGCTTTTATTCTATTATTGGCATTCGGAAAGGGCTTCAAAATTTTGTGAAAACTAAATCAGGTATTTGGAAATTGAAAATGCTGATGATGCTGACGAAGATTGCTAATTGGCTTAGGATCCCATCACTTTGAACAAAGTTACAATATCAGAAATACCATGGCCTACTTTGACCACCATCACATCATCATCTGAATCCTCTATTTCTTGGCAACTTCTTCTATCTTAAATGTCGAAATTTTAGCACAGGGATCCCAAAAAGCCAAATGAGATACAATCCATTGGTAAGGTCATAAAGGGCAGACCAGTAGTTCGTTGAAGAACAAATTATTTTACCAAATTAAATTCCTTCACGCTACAAACGCTTTTTAAAAATAAACATATGTTGCCAAGAGCATTGTTGATGCAAACAATATAAAGACCAAGTTATATTTTGTAATCCTGTGTTGACACACACAAGTGCGGCGTCGTAGTATTGATTCCGAAAGAGAATATTTTGCAGAAGTTTTAAACTTTCAATACCCTACTGATGTTATGAATAGGGAACAGACACAAGTAAATAGAAGTGGTTTAAATGAAATGCCTACACCCTTTGTGACCTTACAAAACCTTTGTTACACCATTTGCTTCGCAATGACACTACATGGGGCAAGATAACCAAATACATACCGGGCCTCGAAAGTATAGGAAAGGAAAATTGGGAAAGGAGAACAGAAAAAGAAGAAAGGAGAAGGCGATTCTTTCAGAGAAGATCTTTCGTCTTTCTTTCCTTCTTTACTTTTTTAAAATCTTTTTATTTTTCATTTTTCTGGCCCTGATACCCATGGTACCAAATACATTACATGTTCAATGTGCCAAACAAATGGAAAATTACAATTCTTTTTTAACCTCAGTCATCCCTCAGTCATTCATACCTAGAGTACGGCATCCCATGTCATGTGTTTTCTATGACCATTTCCATCAGCGATGCTTGGAGATAATCGGATTCCTCCAAGGTCTGGTCAGTATGGGTCATGGTCCTATATGGTCCAAGGGTCCTAGTCCTAAGGGTCCTAGTAGATCAGGGTCTGGTTAACAGACCATGCCAATATTACATGCTTGAATCCAATGAGATAAGACTTCTCTCGAAGCAGCTAAGTAGCCCCCCCCCCCCGGGGATTTTCCATCATAATTGATAGTTGGATTGCGTTTTTCTGACACACCTTTTAAATTGTTGATGATGCCGTTCTCTTATCGTCCTATTGCTTTGTATCGAACTGTCTCTTTTTCCCACCTGGAAGACCCAGAATAAGTAGCTACATATTTGATTTGAATGAATTCAGTAATAAACTTAATCCCATAAATCATTAACCGATCTTTTTCTATCAATTTTCTATGATATATGGCAGAAGTCATCTCAGTAAATAGTTTTGTTATAAGTATATTATATCTTCAAGTTATCTCAAACAAGAGGAGCTGGGGTTTTCTCGTGGCATGTTATTAATTTAAGAGCTTATACAAAGCTTACTTAAAATTATCAAATGGAAAATCCAGCGTTTTTATTAGCTTATTAAAGCTGCAAAATGAATAAATATTCAGATATATTCCACACCCAACCATCGCTTGGAATCAGTGGCGGGGTGGCTATGGTTTTATTGGGGTGGCCAATTCAATTTTGGCGTCCCTCCTATGTAATATGTTTACATAAACGCACGCGTTTCTATGTGATATGTTTTGCAAAGGCCAATGAAAAGAAGTTTTTGCAACTTAACTTTAAAATTAATGAATATGTCTTGACTGAAAATGCGAGCAATTGATGGAAAAACTCGTCCTACTTCTTTTCTTCACTGTAAAGTCTCAAAGAAACTGCGAATCGAAATATTCCCCCGCCCTGGGGGCGAAGCCGCACCGTGAAAAGTTTTGACGACATGCCCTCTACTTTGGCTTAGAACGCTTAGAATAGAATTTGAGCATTTTGTAACAGTTGTTTATACAAATGAGCATACCCAAAAATTTTTTAGAGCAAACACAAGTTTCTTTGGCTTAGAATGCTTTTCTACATAGGCAAACCTTTGTGCGAACACATTTTATCTTGTCTTGGGGTTAGGGCGATTCTCGCAATTCTGAATGACCCTTACAGAACAGCTCTGTGATAGTTCGTGTGGGAAAATTGTTTGAAAAGTCAATCTTTGATTTGGCTTAGAACGACTCTCCCAGTCACTATCCAGTATTTCTCTAAAGATTCTTCTGCCCTTCCCCACCTACATCCAATTACTTTCTCTTCGTTTTTTGAAGAATCTCAAAGGCCATCTTTTGATATAAGTGGAGGCAAATGCCCTCTATCCCCACGCCACTGACTGAAATCATAATAAAGCCTTTCTTCATTCGGATGATCTTGCAAAGACGTTAACGACCCTTTTTTGTTGAGGAAAATAAAATGCCTTTTCCACAGTCAATAACTGTTTTGCCAACGTAAGATCAGTTTTGATGTTCTCAGCCAAGTAATACAAACAGGCAACATTGGCGCCCCCTGATCTTTATTCATTTCATTCATTTCATTTCATTTCATTTTTAATTATTTATACACGGTGGCCCCATCAATCAACGACTGCTTTACAGGGGGCCGTGTTAAAAAGCTTACAAAATTAACAATACTTTACTAAAATAACCTAATTACAAGTGATAAAATCTAAAAAATCTAACTAGAATACTTATGATAAAAAATTAAAAAGAGTAAAATCAAAACTGGTGAATGGAACGAAAAATCACAATCAAATGGTCAAGCAGAAGGCTGCAGATGGTTTTTTAGTTGGCATTTAAACGAATTAAGCGAATTTGCTTGTTTTATATCCAACGGAAGCTGATTCCAAGTTCTAGCGCCACGAAAAGATATCGCTTTTTGTCCTTTGCAGGTTGTCATCCTTGGGATATAGAGATCAGTGGCTGCATTTCGCAAGCTAATATCAATATTTCGGTCAGAATTTTTTGTGAACAAATCAGAAAGATAGCTAGGTGCAAGGCCAGTTATTGCTTTATACGTAACCGTAGCTGTTTCACTTTTAATCATATCACTGACAGTAAGCCATTTAAGGTTCTTAATCAAAAGGGTCGCAGATGTATCATAACTGCTATTTGAGACAATCCTTGCAGCTCGATTTTGCAATTTTTGCAGAGCTTGCAATCTAGCTTCGCCACAGCTTCCCCATACAGAGCAACAGTAGCGAAAGTGTGGCTCGACAATGCCTCGGTACATTTGTATCAGAGTAGGTTTCGGTACGAATTTCTTAGCATACTTGAGAAAACCTAAAGCACGAGATACTTTGCCACATAAGACTTTCATGTGCTGATTCCAGTCAAGATTACTGTCAAGTTGAACACCTAAATATTTCACATTGTTAACTAGATTTATGTCAGAGCCTCCAATAGAAAAAGTTGGAGAATCTACTTTCTTTTCAGCAATCTTCTTCAGGTTTGGTTGGGAACCTATAACCATCGCTTGCGTCTTTACAACATTTAACGACAGTTTGTTACCCTGCAACCATTTGTTTAGACAATCGAGATCCCTATTTAGTGTCGTATTAAGCTCTTCGATGTTTTTAGAGGCATATGAGATGCTAGTATCGTCAGCATACATTGTCAGATTACATTTATTGAGTGCCAAAGGAAGATCATTAATGTAGATTAGAAAAAGGAGTGGTCCTAAGCACGATCCCTGAGGAACACCACAATCAATATCGTGCAAATCAGAACATGCACCATTAACTTTACAGAACTGACATCTGTTTTCTAAGTAAGATTGGAACCATAAATATTCGAGGCCGTCAATGCCATATTTCTTCAGTTTCGCGAGAAGAATTTGATGATTGACCGTGTCAAATGCTTTCTTAAGGTCGATGAAGACCATAGCAGTGTATTTTCCATTATCTATATTGACGTACCAATCATTTGTATTGTTTAAAAGGGATGTAACTACAGAATGCAAACTCCTAAAACCGGATTGATGCGAAAAAAGATGCTTATTTCCGTCCATATACTCATAAAGCTGATTGTAAACCAACTTTTCAAACACCCTTGATAAAAAAGGGAGAACTGATATGGGTCTGTAATTTGAGCGATCATTCTGTTGGCCACTTTTAAATATAGGGGCAACTCTTGCAATTTTCCAACTATCCGGGAAAACACCAGTAGCTAAAGAGAGATTAAACATGTCGCAAAGAGAATCGGCCAAGATTGGAAGTCCAGCTTTCAAGAAAAAGTTGGCAATGCCATCAGGCCCAGATCCCATAGATGATTTGAATTTTCCAAAGACCTTTTCGACCTGACGTGTATCCACGGGCTTAAAGTGGAACTTAGTATTTTCTTTATTGACAGAATATTCATTTCCCAAAAGAGGATTTACCGTATCCGGTATTTTGTCACTGAGTTTTTTACCAATGCCACAGAAAAAATTATTCATGGATTCAGCGATAGCCTTATTGTCAAATATTGTTTCACCCTCAACACTTAGACATGAAACATGAGTAGTCTTGGATTTTTTGTTTAGAACTTGGTTAATAATTTTCCATGACCCCTTAACATCACCAGCATAAGACGAAATCTTCTTTGTGAAAAACTCACGCTTCAGGTCCAAGTTCAACTTGTTAACTCTGTTACGTAACTGCCTATAAGCTTGCATCAAAATTTGGGATTTGGATCTAACGGCCTGTTTACGTAGTCTGTCACGTGTGGCAGACATAGTCTGAAACTCCTTAGTCAGCCATGGGGAAAATTTCTCAGACACACGTTTATTACGCATCGGAGCATGCTTCTCAAGAATGAGTGAGAATATAAGGGACCATTGCTTAACAATTTTATTAATGTCGTCAGTATTGGAAACAATACCTTTCCAGTCTACTGAAAGTAAGTCATTCAAAAACTCAGTTTTATTGAAGTTTTTCAGACTTCTTGTAGAAATATTTTTGTGCTGTTTCTTTACAGAGCCACGGAATTTTCTAATACAATACACCAAATAATGGTCACTAATGCCAAGAGGGTGAACTCCTGAAATAACAATATTTGACTTATTGTTAGTAGCCACATGGTCTATTAACGTGGATGAGGAGATTGTCTCTCTTGTGGCTGTTACTATAAGCTGATGGAGTCCAAAAAGATTATAAATATCTAGCAATCGATTTGAGTGAGACGGTAAATTTGGTGCACCTTCAGGTCGTTGGGTAGGGTAGTTCGACAAGATGTCACAATTAGTGTCACCAAGGAGAATGATCTCTTTACCTTCCCTCTCTAAAAACTCTAAGGTTTTCTCAATTTGATCAAAAATCTCACTCGACGCATCAGGAGGTCGATACCATGCCAGTACAATAAAAGAAGCAGAGCGAGCTGGCTTAATTTCTACACACAATATCTCTAATGAAGAATTTGGGAGGTCACTGCGAACAGTACACTTGTCCATAAGAGAGTCACTCCAATTCAGGGGGCCATGGCTCCCTAGCGCCCGGGAGGTACATAACATGTTGAATTCAGGGTGTGGTATGTGCCGCCCATATGGGTGGTTTTTTGGGCCCAAAATTCTCTAAATAAGGGTCCTTTTTCGGCAAATTTTTCATAAGCATGGGTGGGGTTTTGCTGAAATGCACGAAAATAGTTAAAAATCGGCAGTCTCCACCTAATTTCATCATAAAAGTGGGTACCAAGGCAAGTTTCGGTAATTAGAAGAGGATTCCTTTCTGAAAACCGGGCGGCAGACCCCTGCAGGGCCTGTCCATCCAAAAGTCTTGTACCACCCCCCCCCGGATTTTGTACAATGTTCCTGGCCTATATTTTTACTTTGCATCACTTGTGATATTATTTCATGCAGCAGGGGAAGGGAAATTTTCGATCATATGCTCTCAACTATTGATGTGGCATGTACATACGTGCGAGACATACGTAGAACACATAAACATGCAAATCGAAATATTCCCCCGCCCTCCTTGTAACAGCCATAGCCACTAGAATTCTACTTGTGACAATGTAATCCAGGGGCGAAGCTAAAGAAAATTGTTGGGGGGGTGCAGACACCCCAATTTGCCGACAAAAAAACGAAAATACCATTATATATCATCAAAGTTTGAAACGTATAAGCAATGGATGATTACATTCAAAATGTAGACACTTGGCATAGTATTTCAGGGGCATACGCAGCACTTGATGAGTGTGGGGGGCGGGGTTTATGAGGCGTGGGCTAGAAAATTTTTTGTGACCACGCCCTTCAGACGCTCGGAAAATGAGGGAAACGCCAATTTTAGTTTTATTTTGCATCGTAAAAATGCCTGCAATGAACACAAAATGGGCAGGATGTTTTATTGAATTTGCATTGAGAATTTATACCCATCTTAGCAAGTTAATCTAGGAAAGTAAACGAACATGTCAGAGTATAGCTAGTTCTTCAAATTATTTTGATGAAATTGCTTGAAGGAGCAGTAGCAAATAGGGAACCCTATAGCCAATGACACGCACAGGTTAAGACAAATGGGATCTTGAAATAAGTAGGTCTGGGGGCAAAGCCACCAGGAAAATTTTGAGAATATGCATTCTACTTTGGCTTAGAATGCCTCTCCCAAGACCCAAGATCGTTCAGTCATTCAGTTCAAAGAAATCGGTCACTGAGTTTCACACCAACCTTTTGAAAGATTTGGAAACTGTATTCGCCGACAGACACTCAGTAGTACCAGTACCAAGGAAACGTTTTTGATTTGCCGACAAATGTTATCAATTTGCCGACAAACTGAATGTTGGGGGGGGGGGTGCGGCACCCCCCCCCCCCCCCGCAACCCCCCCCCCCTTTGGCTACGCCCCTGCGGATTGCTGTCTGAAGTTTGCATTTTTTTCAAGTTTGCAGTGCATTTATTAGAATCCTGTGAGCGCAAAAAAAATTAATTAATTGTAAGACTAAGCCATGTTTTTGTTTTACGTTTCGAAGTACTCTCCTCCGCCGGTTTCTAGTTCCGAAGTCTATGGTTCTTTGGTTCCGTAGTTCTGTAGTCCATGGTTCTGTGGTCCGCAATTTTTCCAAATAACCGGTGGAGGCAAAAAACCGGCGGAGGAGAGTAGTTTCGAAGCAAACGCTGTGCTTCATCTTCAGAATACAGAATTTTCAAAAGCACGAGGCTATATTTATATGCATAGAGACAAACAACAAACTGAAGTGCGTAATTACAATTCCTACGTGAAAAGTAAAGAGGTTTGTTTAAGCTGAAGTTTGTTTAAGCAAATGCCACTCAAATGCTGTCGGCGTAAATTTAAGCAGGCCAAGCAGCGGTATTGTGATTTATTGAATTCTGCCGTGAAGCACTTTGTAATGACATTTGGCACAGAAGAGTACCAGAGAAAATACGTTTCTTCATCAAAGATATCACATAGCAAAGTCAATTTCCCGAACTAGCTGTTAACGCAGTTAAGTAAGTGCTGCTCAAAGCCTTAGTGTACAGCATACTATTTGTGGAAATTCCTTGTGATATCTATAACGGTATGACAGTACACATGGTAGCACAGGAGGGTACGGTAACCCAACCTACGTGCAAACTTTACAAATATTATTTCTGTAAAGTCAGCAAGACTGAATTATGTTTTTGCCGCTGACCGACAGGACCTTGCGCCCCCGCATCTATTTGGAATCTGTGAATCTTGAAAGCTGTCAGGAAAAACAAACAATAGATTTTCGAAGATTCCCGACCCCTGGGAATCGGTCTATTGTCTTCAGCACTTGGCCAAATGCACAGGTTGGAAGTTGAAGACTACTTGGACGAGAGCTGGAGTTAATCAAACATTTTAAAAGGCTCCAAAAAACGTAGAATATATGAATAGTTGGTGATTGTCACAAAAGACGAAGAATTCAAGGATTTAATGTTTTGGAAAATGCTTCAAAACTGGCCGCAGCCTTTTCACCATCATCTCTGAAATCCTTCTCCAAGATCTGAGCAACATTTTGTGCCAGGTGAGCTATTCGGGAAAAAAGGGGATCATACTTCAATTTTTTATCGAAGTGCCGGTGGTCTTCATATGGTTATCGGCCTAAGTATTTTGGTCTGCCAAAGTAAACCCTCCTAGTGTTCAAAATCCTTGAAAAAAAACAAGCAGTCAAATTATTTTTCAAGAGGTAAGATACTTTGTTGTTTATTTCATTGAATTGCCAGCCTATTTGACTCGTCTGAGCCTCACAAGCCAAGAAATTTCAAGGCTAATAGATTTTGGTTCAAAAATAGCGAGAAACAATTTATCGAAGTTCTATGTAATTTGCAAAAAATCTGGCCGCAGCCTTTTCAGGAAACTTTTTGTATCGATCGAAACTTTATTTGGCTGTCAGGAAATCGTATCGGTACTGCCGGGAAAATAGGGGATGACATCGTAAAAATTAGATATCTACGTGTTGGCTTTACGCTGATTTACCAGCCCGCCATCTTGTTTATTTACAATCTAGCAGCCGCAAACAATGGAGAGTAACAACAACAGCTCAACGCGAAGTCAAAATTACACCCCCGTCCTTGGCCTATGTTAGTATTGATTACTTGATGTTTGGTTTGATGTACCATGGGGTCAGTTTATGATAGATTGGGGCAAAATTCTCGTTGTTTTGAAGTATGTCGCAAATTTCTTGTGACATTGATTTCCGTTTGTATTCCCTTTATGGCAAACTGATCATTGAGCAAATTTTTTACATTTTACAGAATGATTTTTTTTTTTTTATATTCAATATAAAAATTTACAACAAAGTTACCTAAACACTACCTACAATCTACTATACCACACTTTAAGGACGGGGACCAGGAGGAGCAAAATGTCATGTCTACCTCCTGGAATTAATATAAACTAAAATACAACTAATTCAAACTACTATACATACGCTACAACTAATACAGATAGAAATTCTAATTATAAAAACATTTTACAAATAAATATTTGAGCCGGTTTCACATTAGATGTCAGACCAAAATATAATAGTGAACAATCGGATCGCCGGCCGAGGAAGCAACAACGACAACAACTGTCCCCGTCACTGCTCCCCACCCAAGGTCCCCATCGCTCGAGACACCGCTATCGTGTCTGGATTTCTAATATAAGCCTAACATCCAATGTGAAACAGGCTTGCAAAGGAATATATGGACAGGACTCTACGACAAGAAACTTTACGAAAATGGACTTAGTGGTTTGGTGACGTTTAACTAGATTTACGGTGATCTCAACTGAAGCGACCAGTTGCGTGGATGTAATGTAGAGTCAACTCGAGTATATTTCTGTTGAGGTCCTTTGGAAGGTCTTTATCGCCATATAATAAAAGTTGCGTCAAAACCTCATTTGAAAGATCGATATGTTCAAATGGTCGCAGCAAATCAAACACTCTAGCGAGAAGATTTCGACGTTCAACCTGAAAGGAGGGGCAGAGCAACAAAAAGTGTTCCGTAGTCTCGATACCATCGTTTGTAGGACACATTGGATTTATGGAATCCCTAAAATTGTGCTTAATTTGTGAAAGCATAACTTACTAAGACCCACTCTAAGTTGAGTCAGATAGGATAATCCTATTGGATCATGAATCCCAAAGACAGATTTAGCAGGGGGGCGGATAATTGAAATCAGCTTTCTCTTAAAGATAGCGACCGATGGTGCAAGTCTAACCTCCGGATCTAGTTCATTCCATTCTGACAGGCAATTGGGATAAAAGCTAGATTTGAATTTTTCTGTTCTTGCCCTTATTCGCCCAATGACATCCTGATTGCGAAGAGAGTAATGCGACTGCTGAAGTTGAGGGATTAAAGAATGATTTCTTACTTCAAGGTAACCATGACTGCATTCAGAAAATATTACTCGCTCGTCAATGTTACTCGTAGTGACGCACTTCGGGCAGGAAGTTTTAGTCCATCGAGGGGTTAGTCGAGAGAGCAGAAACTCCAGGCTTTGCAAGAGATTTTCATTGCCCAGAATGAAATATTTTTATTTCTTTACAACATTGGTTTGCGATTAATAAACTGGGTAAAACTCCGCAGGTTCCTTGTGTATAACTGTCTTATTTTTGATTTGATTTGCTGTCCGTATTTCAATGTAAACTCTTTCAGTATGACCTTCACCAGTGCTCGTTGTTGTTGCTGTTATGGTTTCAGCTGTAGTCAGTTCTAGAACTAAGGAAAGGAGCGTTTGTAATAATTCGAATTTTACCATTGCCTCGGTTTCGAAGGTTATCTGCGCGCGCATAAAAACATAATTCAGTCTTGCTTGTAAAGTCTGCACGCAGGCTAACTCCCCAACTGCAACCATTCATTAGTTATGTTACGTAATGAAGTTGCCTCGACTTCAGATTGAGTTTGCAGGTTGTTAAGAGAATGCTACTTTGTTTTACAATACCACTGTTAGATATAAATAATAATAATAATAATAATAATAAAGAAATTTATATTGCGCCGTATTTCCTCAGGGCTCATAGGCGCATTACATATTTTACAATCTAAAACGATAATTTAATTATACATTATACATGGTTTGAGTTAAAATGTTTTCGAAATAAAAATGATTTCAAAAGTGTTTTAAATGATTCTATTGAGTTTGCTGCCCTTACTGAATACGGCAGTTCGTTCCCGAGACATGGGGCGACATGAACAAATGCTCGGTCCCCAGCTGTTACTAAGCGTGTTCTCTTTATCTCAAGCAGGAGATCGTCCTCTGCTGATCTTGTTGCGCGAGGGGCTGTGCGTTTCTTTAATAAATCAACTAAATATTTTGGAGCTACGTTCTTAATGCACTTGAATGTCAATAGCAATATCTTATACTGAATTCTGCACACAACAGGTAACCAGTGAAGTTCTCTTAAGATTGGTGTTATGTGACACTTTCTGTTTACACCCACCAAGAGTCTCGCAGCAGCATTTTGAACTTTCTGCAATTTTTTCAATTCACAGGATGGCAGTCCTTGTATCAAGGCATTGTTACTATCAAGCCTTGAAATAACGAATGCATGCATGGCCTTTTCCGCAGCCTCTCTTGTCAGGTACCTTCTAGCCAGACTGATGTTATGCAAATGGTACCTGGCAGATTTACAGATCATGTTCACATGTGACTTAAGATTCATATGCTTGTCAAAAATTACTCCAAGATTTTTTGCCGTTTCGCTTGTTTCGATGACACTATCAGCTACATTGAGAGTTATATTAGAGACTTTCGAGCATTTCTGTGGGGTGCCAATTACCAGCATCTTGGTTTTATCTCCATTTAGCTTGAGTCTATTTGCTGACATCCATGAGCTGACTTCTTGTATGCACTGCTCAATTTGCTCAAGCGAGTAGGCTACACTGTAGTTGTTTGGTGTGAAAGACATGTATATCTGCGTATCATCCGCATAGAGATGAAATTGGAGTCCCTTGCTTTTGATGATATCCCCAAGGGGTAATGTGTAAACTAGGAACAATAAAGGTCCTAACACAGAGCCTTGTGGAAGTCCACAATGAAGAGCTACTCTCTTTGACGTTATTTCTTTTAATTTTACCATCTGAAAACGATCAGTAAGGTACGACTCAAACCATTTCAGTGCTTCTCCTTGAACACCGCACCTTTCTTTTAGCCGTTTCAGCAGAACATCATGATTGACAGTATCAAAAGCAGCAGATAAATCAAGCAATATGATAATCGAGACTTGTTGATTATCCATCGCTACCAGTATATCATTCTGGACCTTAAGCAATGCTGTTTCTGTACTATGACCTTGTCTGTATGCTGACTGCAATGGTTCAAAGAGCCCATTATTTGTCATGTGTTCCACTAATACAAAGAACGAGCTGTATGGGAAAATTGAGGAAATTTTAGAATTTAAGAAAACAACACCCATACTATGAAAATGAAAAAGATGACCGTTAACTTCATTGTGAAAGATAAACTGGTCGTTGTCGTTGGTAAGAGTCAATTTCATTCTTGGTGCAACGAACGATCATCGCATCGCCTAAAACGACATCTATTTAGTCACTTGAGCATCCTGTGGTCAACAAGGATATCTAGACTAACTACTTCAGCCTAATTTCCGCTTCAATCAGCCTGAGTCAGCAAATTTTGGGATCTAAACTCCACTACCCTTAAAATCCTTATCAATCGCGTCTAAAATGGCTGCTACTGTGACGTTTGTGATGTTGTTACAAATCCTTTCGTATTTGAGCAAGGACGCCTACCTTGTAGGAAGTGTGTTTATTCCCAGTACTGTAGAGTAATGGGTGTCCTGTGACCATGGGTGAGAGGAAACAAAGTAAATGTATGATAAAATGTATAAACAAATCGTACCTGTGTCTTTATTTTTGTTGTTTTCGCCTCCAATTTACCTGCAGCAGCATGCTCAAATCAACTCCTAACTTCAAATCTGCAACGGCCTAAACTCGCTTTTACAGAACACAGAAAAATTTAGGCCGTTGCAGATTTGAAGTTAGGAGTTGATTTGAGCATGCTGCTGCAGGTAAATTGGAGGCGAAAACAACAAAAATAAAGACACAGGTACGATTTGTTTATACATTTTATCATACATTTACTTTGTTTCCTCTCACCCATGCTGTGACCCAGTACAGAGAGTGTCCTAAAACCGTACCGTGACCCAGAAGTACACAGAGTCAGTCCTCTCAAGGTCAAGATGACGTATGAATAACTTTGTGGTTTCAAATTCCGGTGTTATGAAACACGATATCAACTGTTATACGATCTGCCCACAGGGAATCAGACAGCGTGATTTTTGATTGGTCAATTCTAACAGACGTTAGAATTTGAAAATCCCATATACAAAGATTAACAGGACTGGGTCATAGGACACCGCGTAAAGTACCGTGAATAAACACACTTCCTACAAGGTAGGCGCCCTTGATTTGAGCAGTATGCGTGCTGAGGGAGGTAACGGAAGTAGGACGATTAGGTTAAGAAACGGAGGTTGAAGAATATATTGAAGCTTCGAGTTGATAGAAAAAGTCTGTTTTTCTCCTCTCATGGTATCTACCCTTGTACAAGCTTTTAATTCGTGACACTACGCAAGCGCTTCCCAGCAATGAGCAATCGACTAAAGAGCAAGCAATTTTGCCAATATCAATGTTGTTGTTGTCAAGTTATATTAATTCGAAATGCGAAAAGCTAGTTTCCTAAATATAAAATAAAAGAAACTAATCAAATTCGAATATTTACAGTAATCTAAATTATAAGCTAAATTAAACGAAGGTACATACATATCTACAGTTATCCCCTAGGTATCAAACAGACAGAACTCCCCCCCCCCCCAAGACCTCTAAGACATATTGTACTGGCATACGTTGCATGTACATTGTATTCCATTCCATTGTTTCATGATTTGTTTGAAAGTTTTGAGATTTTCAGTTGATTTTGTCTCATTAGACAGGCTATACCTGAGACTATTAGAGCCGAAGGTTACTTGATTTGGTATATAATGTTGCAGATCGTATGGATTTCTCGTTGAGCGATTCACGTTCATAGAGGATTTAAACTGAAATAAATGTTCCATGAAGGAAGAATTTAATTTCTTCATTGTCTTGTAGATTTCGACACAGAAGCTACGTAAGCGAGAAACATGCATAAAACATCTACCAGACCTTTGTAGTAGTTCTTGATATGAACTGTTGTGATCATCATATTGAAATCGTAAAGCACGTTCTTGTATTCGTTCGACTTTATTCAGAGACTTAGCAGAGGAAAAATGCCATACAAGTGGACAATAGTTGAAATTTGAATACACAAAACTCTGAACTAGAAGTTTCCTTGTTTCGAAACCAATAAATCATTTTAGTCTTTTTAAAACATTCAGCTGATTCACAGCTTTTTTGCATAGATCCGAAATGTGAGGGTCAAAGTTCAACTTGTAATCAAGTTTGACACCAAGCAATTTGACAGTGGATTCTGTTTTTATGTTTTGACCCTTAATTCTAATGTTGATACCAGTAGTGTCAGATCGGTCCTTCTTTACAATTATGGCATGAAATTTGTCTGGATTCGCAATCATTTCATTGTATGCCAGACAATCCAAAGCAACATTGGACTGTTCTTCCAAAACTTTCACTAGATCAGGTATATTCTTTGAAAAAAATCCCAAGTTATTGTCATCAGCATAATTGTAAACAGTTGCTTGTCTTATAAATAGAAAAAGGTAATTTATGTAAAGGTTGAAAAGAATTGGGCCTAGAACTGAGCCTTGAGGAACACCTGACAGAATAGTCTGAAATGAATTATAGGTGTTGGTAATTCTACCAACACACTGCTCACGTCGTTTGAGGTAAGAATAGATATAAACTATAGAATTTTCATCAAACCCATATGCAGAAAGTTTAGCTGTTAGTAGATCGTGATCAGCTATTATAGATGACCGAAGTTTCTCCGACTTTACGCAGGGCAGGACTCCACGAGAGTAACTAGGTTAAGAAAGGAAATTGAACGGTAAAAGAGTAGTTATGGAAGAGAAAGGAAGATGGACTTCGACCAAATAAATTTTCATATCTAAACAGTTTTTTCCCTATGCAATAAACTTCAAAAAGAAATAAACTTACAGAGTAGTTAAGTCAACGAAAATGTGCAAACACCGCACGGTTTCCTGACTCATCCGGTATCCCGTTTTCGAATGACTGATAATTTGACACCTTGTTAAAATTTGACAAATCAAACCGCGTAAAAACTGCAACAAACGGGATTTTTGATGCCTATATCTGCATCAAAAGAATTCGGGGAAAAGGCGACAAATACAAAAGTTACGACAAAACTATTCACACAAAAATTTATGTCAGGCAAGGGCACATTAAGGTCTTCTATCCCCAGAATTGAATTCTTCTGATAACAGGGTGTTTGAGAAGAAATACAACCCACCCTTCAAGAGCGTCAGGAAGTTCTTTTTAATTTCCTGCGGACGAACATTCTTTGACAAAAATTTCCTGACAGTTTTCAAGATTGCAAGATTGAGTATTTTGCTTAGAAACTACAGGGTGTCCCAGAAAAATTGTTCGACCTGTGATTGATAATTGAAAAGTAACGATAAATGCACGGCTTCCTGGTTCGATAACCATGTTCCTACGACTTTAATTTAATTTTTGATGCCAGAATCTTGCGAATCCGCCATGAATTCAAGGAGTTACAAGCTTTTGAAGATCCAGTTTGTGTGAAAGCTGAAACCAGACGTCCCTAATTGACTTGTTTTTTGAAAAGGCATCCTAAAATCTTGGTAAAAGAAGACTGTCCAATGTTTTACCTCTCGTTGATAGCAGAGGAAACCAAATACGACTTCACAAGGAATTCAATTCTTGTAACTGTTGCCAAAATTTACTTAAGAATGCAAGTATCCAAAAGCATGGAATGAAAACTTAATCGATGAAAGACGGGGCCATTCCAAATTGTTCTCAACAGGATTCCTCCAAGCATCCATAGCCTTGATTCAATGTAAGAGAAAGCTAGTTTATCGAAAGTGCTTTTTATATTCCATTTGATTTGGTTTGAATAGACGAGATTCTACTTTTACAAAATATGCAATTTAGGGGCGTCTGGTTTCAGCTTTTGCACAAACTTGAACTTCAAAAGCTCGTATTCGTGAATATTTAGCCGATTTGCTAGCTTCTGGTGTCTAAAATTAATTTCAAATCTCAGCAATGTGGTTATGTTAACAGGGAGCCCATTCATTATTTCGTACTTTTTGATATTCAATGAAGAGTCGAACAATTTTTTTGGGACACCCTGTATAGCTCAAAAAAATAGGGTTTTCCGCGTGCAATTTTTTCTACCTTGTTGCATCAAAGCAAGCATTCTATCATCTACAAATACTTTTTGGTGCTTAAAAGCCAAAAATTTCTACCAAAGGTTTGATATTTGTTTTTTGGTGATTTTCTTATTGGTGATTTTCTAAACAGGAGTACTTTTTGGGACACCCGGTAATTTGGGCGTATTAACTGAATTACTCATCACTTAATTGACGTTTTTGTTAGTATGGTCTATTTCAGATGCCAAAAAGTGACAGGACATTTACATAGACGAAAACCCATCTTTGGGAGAGCTTATTTTATCATTCTTGATAATTGCATCTAATGAGAATAAACTTGGCTTTTTTCCTACCGTAGGGCACCACCTCAAGTGCTTTTAGGCCTGAAATATTGTAACAAAATCTATCTTGTAATCTTTACGGTAAAAAAATGTGTTGATTTTGCTCTTAAAACATGCTGCATTTGAAATCGGCCATAATGTGCCAAACTCGTATTCTTTAAAGATTTGCAATTACAGCTGGGTTGCTCTGGGTTGCTCTTTTCTGAAACACTCTGTATACGACAAAGATGTCCTGTTTGCTTGTTAGCTGATTCCACCTTGTTCCTTCTGCTTGCGCGTCCCTTCTAAATTGGCTAAGATAACGGCTGCACCACTCGCAAACGTACTGCTAATTTCAGAGTCAGTCATATTCCGAATGCCAGCCATAGCTAATTGAATTGCATGCCTCACTATAAGGTCCATGTGAAACAAAGTGAAATGATTCAAGGGCTTTCCCAATTCCGGATCAGGAGTTAATGATTGTCCAAGCCTCGTAAACCGAATTACTTTATCAGGTGAGTTTATCAACGGATACCACTTCGAGGCTACCGTCACCGTCAGTACTTGGAGAGTCGGTGGCAGTTTAGGAAAGCCAGCTTTGGTCTTTTTCTTTCCACATGAAAATGAACAGTCCGGGTCTCCGGTCAGAACTCTATCCGCAAGGTCGAAAGGGTCATCCGGTTTGCATGGTATTATTGACTCTTTCAAACACATTCCAGCTATCATGTAGTATAAATACAAAGCTGCGTTTTTTCGTTGCATAGAGTTTAAATGTTGGTAAAGCTGCGGTACTTGAACGAGTGGATGAGTGCGGAATAATGATTTTTTCATATCGTACAGTGTAGGAGGTTGAGCTTTGAATGCTTGAAGCATAGCAGGCAAGACATCCAAGAAAGCTGTGATAGGCTGAAATGCAAAAAGAGTTAAAACATTGTTGATAACCAAACATTGGATGAGAATAAACAACTTGTATCTATTGAAGGATGGTAGGAGCCCGAAACGTCGTACAAAATAAAACTCTGTTCAAAGCACGATTAGTTATCTGTTATTTGTTTGTATTCTTCCTCTTATAGGTCGATGAAAGTTCAACTCAGACTTTTAGCGCTACCCTTGGATGATGACAGAATGACATCTTAAAACTAAGATTTATCGGTCCATTCTCTACATGCAGTGACCTAATTGGGTAATTTGAATACAGTTTAGCAGATAAAAACCGAGCTAGAATTTGTCTGCAACCTATTAGAAATTACACATAAACGACATTTAGACAATATCACATTTAGACATTTATATCAATCTTTGGGTACCCAACGACTAATGTGTATCGATTCTATAGCTTCTAAGGGCGACGGAAGAAAAAATGGTTGGCATTGCATAAAAGTATATCTAATTGATCGATTTTAATGATTGTTGCTCTAATCTATTCATTACAGTCTAACTTAAATTTAAACGTCACATTTAGACACTTATAACTAACGGCAAATAGCCTTTCTTCCGTCGCCTTTAGAAGCTATAGAATCGATACACATTAGTCGTTGGGTACTCAAAAGTACATATAGATGTCTAAATGTGATATTTGAATCTAAGTTAGACTGTAAAAGATAGATTAAAGCAACAATTATTAAAATCAATCAATTAGATATGCTTCTATACAATGGAATACAATAGGATATATATAGAATGTCCAGGCCCCTAACTTAATTTGCCTTATATCTCCGTCATCTGTCTGTAACATAAGGCTTCAGGGCACAAAACATAGGGCTACAAAGCTACCAAGGGCACTATCAAGAACAATTAATTTGGCCCTGGCCAAGTCTGTACACAAAAGGGTTTAATGTGTACATCCGCTACTTAGATGCAACCTCATACACTTATTTACATTACGTTCTTTGAGTAAACAATTGCGACACTTTATTTGTAACAAACGAATAAAACAAACAACTCACCTGTAAACAAACTGGTGACCAATCAATTAGTAACTGAATCATCAACAAAACTAAAGCAATATTTCTCAACCCCATCTTTCCTTCATGTACCAAAATGCAAACATCAAAATACAGTTTAGATTGGTGGTAACGTTCAAGTCTTTGAAGATTCCGTGGCTGTGTTACGATAAAACCATGCTGAACAATAGGCGTTCTAAATCAGTGGAGCGCAAACGGGTATATTCATTCAAGTTCGTTCATTAAGTTTTCTTTATCACTAAATGATCTCGTCGTGATACGAACAAACACAACACCAACAACAAGTACCTTAAAGATTTGTGTGAAAATGGCGAGTCCGACAAAAACCCTCACGTGTTCAGATATTTGTTGAGCCTAACGTAAACAACAAAGTTGTGAAATTCTAATCTAACTCTTTTGATGACGTTCCATCAACCGTTTATTTATCAGTTATCGATCTTGAGAATTTATAAGTGAAAATTTGGTGCTCGCTCAAAATATCAAATTGAATATCTATAGTTATCTATAGTTGCAGAGCTATCGTTTCAGAGCTAGCACGGCCGGAATTTTACCTGATAATTCTTACCCAATATCTTTAAACGAAATATAACTACCTGCAAAATTAGGAACACTCGAAGTGTATAGCTAGTTTTGATTTCCACCGAAATATCAAAATTTTTAATTGACTGGCTACCGTAATAGATACCTTCTAATTTCCATCCAATGTCCAATCCTTGAGGAACGTAAGCAGCACATTGTATTTCATTCTGTCTTTAGAAAATTAGGCTGTTTTTGGAAAGACTAAAGTAAAGGTTTTCAAGAAATTGTTTATAACACAGAATATACGGTAGGCGGCCAAAACATAAATTGCTGATTGTTATTGGTGATTTTGGTCTGGAGATTAAACTAATGGTCTCTACATCGGCCATTGTCTGTCAAAAGTGGGTACTGTTTGGGTAATCCATTATATTCCTTTGCTTGGTTCTAAATATTTGTAAACGCGTAGATAAAGTCAGGGTCAAGGCAAATAATGTCAAACTAGGACATTTACCAACACGTATTGAAATTTAGGTGCTGTAAAACTTTCAGTTTCAATGAAATGATTTCAATGTAGTCTCCAAAACGAATGCAGGCAATCAGTTAAACTCTATCATATTAAATTTGGTCACATTGCTAGCCATTCTAGATATTCAATTCAAATTTGGATTGCTAAAGAATAATTTAATGGTATTCGAATACATAGTTTCTGCGAGCTCAGTCTCATTTTCATTTCTAACAGCAGCCATAACTTCAAGTACCTGCCTGAAAAAGAAGAAATATTGGAATTCAAATTTGGAGAGACAGGAATAACAGATGAAATGACAAGATAAGATGAGATTTTGGAAACTGAAATACAAAAAATACGAAATCTTAAAAGAGTTGACCTCCTCCACAATTATCGGACATGTACTGACAAATTTGGTAATATGGCAGTCGCTGCATTTTGTATGAGATTTGTCACTTTTTGACATACTCGGTGCCTAGCAAAAATGCCTCTGTTCTTGAGAAGTTAAGGCATCAGAATTATCAAAGATGATATGTTCTTGAAGGTCATCGATTTCTAAAGATAAATAGTTGTGGAGATAGTTGATAAGACAAATTACATGCTTCTCCTACAACAATTTCTAAAACTAGATTTAACAGATCACATTCATCACTTATAAAATTCCGCAAACAAATAACTGTACCTTGCTGTATAAATGAATCTCATAAATGACATTTGTAAAGGCTTTTAGGTACTGGGAAAACGTGTGTGCAATAGGTTAGCAATACGCTAGCTAAGCTAATTTTTCGTTGGTACTTAGCCTGCAAGAGTCGTTTAGGTGTGCGGATTATGACATTTTAAAGACCGTTTTGTTTGGCCCAAGCAGTCATTTTTTAATAGGTGTGCCGATTATGACATTTTAAAGACCTTTTTGTTGGCCCTGGCATCCAAGTACAGGTAAAGACACGCTTGATCAGTTTCGTTGCTGTGTTGTCGTAAGACTTTTTAGGCCTATTGGCACCGTGAGCACAGTGAGTTCTATGTACCACACAAATTGGTATATTGGCGGTGTTGTATACGAACGATACTACTTACCGAATGTGTGCAGGTTCATTTCGAGATTTGATACAAAATCCTTTTTCCCATCGCTCTTTCTTCTTGGATGGAAATTGTGTTTTTATGTGACTTGAACCAGCATGCGTATTTCGTATTTCACACCATGGAGCATCTGGAAAGATAGGTACAAGCTTTCAATCAATCAATCAATTAATTAATCAATCAATCAATCAATTAATCGGCTATATCAACAAGGTGAGACACATCTGACAAGGAAAGGGGAGGCATAATAAGACAAAGGCTGCAATCCATTTCATACATAATTGCAATGATAGGAGTTTCAACGAATACAATGCGTTATTCTTGCTCTATAGAAAACAATTTATTGAAAGCTTGAAATTTTCGAATTCCTTTAATTTGAACCCCCAATAATTCAAAAAGTAATTCAGACTAATCCAGGCGTGATAGTAACACCGAAAAATTACCAGTCCTAGAAGGTACATCCAACCAGGGAAAAGTCTTGGATGGTAGAGAAGACGGAAAATCCCTTGCATAGCAGGACAACGACTTCAACAGCGTCCAAGCAACATGCGTGGCGCGCGTAAGGGCACACCAGGATGCAACAGAAGGCAGTGAATCTTTTGAGGACTATTCTCACTACAAACAGTTTAGAAATCGAGTTGTTAATGAGCTAAAAGCAAGTAAATCAAACTACTATCAAAATTACTTTGCAGAAAATAAGGCAAATATCAAGCTGCTCTGGAAGGGTATTAAAGGTGTCATCAAAACTAAGGCAGTCACTGGTGAAACAGTCTCAATTTCTAATCTTACTGATGAAAATGGTGTTAAAATAACAGATCCTGTTAAAATTGCAAACAATTTTAATGAATATTTTCTCACTGTTGCTGATAAGATCACAAAGAAAATCCCAAGAAATCCAAATTCTCCCCTTAAGTACTTAAACATTCCAAATAATAGCAGCTTCTTTATTTCCCCGACAGCCCCTGATGAGGTTTCTAAAATAATACAGTCACTTAAAAAAGGCAAGGCTCTTGGACCAAATAGTATTCCAGTAAAATTACTTAAAATATTTGACCCCCATATTTCTTTACAGCTCTCTCTAATCATCAATGATTCATTCCAGAATGGTATTTTTCCTGACAAGCTGAACATTGCTATGGTTATTCCAATTCATAAAAAAGGTGATATAGCAATTACTGTCAAAACAACTGGTGCGTTTCGTGTGGTCCTCTGACCACAAAATGGTACTTGAAATCTAAATCCGCTTGCTCTTTGTGGTTTCAGTTACCTTTCTTTATTTCGATTGATTATAGTCAAATAAGGATTTAAAAAAGGAAACTTGGGATGACTACTAAAATTTGACTTTGGAATCACCAATTGAAATTTAAGGCATTCACTATAGTCTAGGATGTAAAGTGGCCAAACCCATCGCAAATCAAGTCGGAGGGATTTACTATCTATACCAGGAAAAGTAAGGGAGGGAATACTTGTGCTTCATGAAGATGAGCATTCGAACATGGACATTTCAGAAATCACAGGACTTCGTATATTAAGTCCATTATTCAGAGTTTCTTACGAGTTTCTTAGAGGTTTCCATAACAATCTTCATGTTCACTACCAAAGAAACATGTGAAAATAAAGTAAATCTATGTCACGAATTTCCTTTATCAGAATAAATAGTTTCTTAACTTATATTTTTCCAGTACTGGAGTTTCTTAATTTTTTGGCGATCTGATAAGTTGAGTTTCTTTTGGGCAGTTTCTTATAAAAAAATACGTGTATTACAAACTCGATCGTCATTGTGTGACGGTGTACGATTCGTGAGCAAGTATATGTATGATGATGATTAAGATAAGTGTCAGGTCAAAGTTAGAACATAATCTTCGTGCCTCTACTGTCATCTGAGATATCTAATGTTTGTGCTTGAAGGGAGAAATTAAACCCACAATGTAAATATGGAAATTGAAAAGAGATTCCTATTTGCATTTCACAATTTAATCCAGGATTCTGGGTGGATTCTGTAATCACGCGAAACGCACCAGTTGTTTTGACAGTAATGCAAATTACAGACCCATCTCTTTATTGTCAGTTTTCAGTAAAATCTTTGAAAAACTTATGCATCAGCGACTATATAGCTTCTTAGAACTCCATGAGATACTCTTTGAGATGCAATTTAGTTTCCGTAGTGGCAACTCCACTGACCACGCATTGATTAGTTTGACTGAGAGAATAAAATGTACACTTGACTCCAATAAAATTGGATGTGGAATCTTTATAGACTTACAGAAAGCTTTTGATACTGTCAACCATCAAATTTTGCTACAAAAACTGAATCACTATGGTGTAAGAAGTATTGCATTAAAGTGGTTTGAGTCTTACCTGACTAATAGACAGCAGTTTGTCTCCGTAAATGGGTATTCCTCTAATCTAGGAAAAATAACTTGTGGTGTTCCTCAAGGCTCTGTACTTGGACCCTTACTTTTCTTAGTCTATATGAATGACTTGCCTAATGTATCTAAAATCCTGTCTTTTTTCTTATTTGCAGATGATACAAATATCTATTATGAATCTGAAAACATTAACAAACTAAAATATAAACTTAATAGAGAGTTTTGAAAGTAAAACATTGGCTTGAAATAAACAAACTAGCGCTGAACATTGATAAAACAAATTCTGTCATATTCCGATCACCTAGAAAGAAATTTCCTGAACAGATTAGTATAAATTTGGTAAGAAGCCTGTGTCATGATCTGAGTATGTTAAATTTTTAGGCCTTTTGATGGATGAAAATCTATCCTGGAAATATTATTTTCTGAACTAACTAAGAAACTCTCAAGAACATCTGGTATCTTCTTTAAGATCAGACATCATCTTCTTCTTCAGACATCTCCCTTGATATCTTGAAAAATCTTTATTATTCTATTTTCTCTTCATTTCTGTGCTATGGCTCAACAACCTGGGGTCTTTCCTATGATTCCTATCTGGAACCTCTCTTCTTAGTACAGAAAAGGGTTTTGAGGTCTATATCCTTTCATTCCTACACATCTCCTTCAACACCAATTTTTGCTTCATTGAGAATTCTCAAACTGAAAGATATGATTCATCAGGATGTTCTCAAATTTGTCTACAAGTCTCTCAATCATCTTTCACCTTCTCATTTTTTCACAAAATTTTCAGCTCAGTAACGCTGTTCACAGCCATGGAACACGTCAGGCAGCTGGAGGTGATATTTTCCAACCTTCAAGGAATACATTTCTGTATGGTCTAAGGTCAATAAAGTATCTTGGTGTTAAACTCTGGAACGACATTCCAACTTTTATTAAAATGTCAACTTCTTTCAATATTTTCAAAACAAAACTGAAGGAATTCCTCACAAATGGCTATGATCTTTGATTCCTTATTGAACTCCTAAAAATTGTGGTCTCTAGTTCCTCACTTACTGTCAAAACAACTGGTGCGTTTCGCGTGATTACAGAATCCCGGATTAAATTGTGAAATGCAAATAAGAATCTCTTTTCAATTTCCATATTTACATTGTGGGTTTCATTTCTCCCTTCAAGCACAAACATTAGATATCTCAGATGACAGTAGAGGCATGAATATTATGTTCTAACTTTTACCTGAAACTTAATCATCATCATACATATACTTGCTCACGAATCGTACACCGTCACACGATGGCGATCGAGTTTGTAATACTCGTATTTTTTATATAAGAAACTGCCCAAAAGAAACTCAACTCGCAGATCGCCAAAAAATTAACAAGCTCCAGTACTGGAAAAATATAAGTTAAGAAACTATTTATTTTGATAAAGGAAATCCTTGACGTGGTTTTACTTTATTTTCGCATGTTTCTTTCGTAGTGAACATGAAGATTGTTATGGGAACCTCTAAGAAACTCGTAAGAAACTCTGAGTACTCAAAATCTGATAATTTTAAGAAACTTTCAGTACTGGCCCAAATTCTTAGCTTCTTATAAAGAAAAAACGTGTAGGGCATCAAGCCATTGACACCGTTACCAATCTCGCATTTGTGATTCAAGAGGAAATTTTTTCGAAAAAAGTTTGGCAGACGTAATAAAGGACTTAATATACGAAGTCCTGTGATTTCTGAAATTTCCATGTTCGAATGCCCATCTTCGAGAAGCACAAATATTCCCTCCCTTACGTTTCCTAGTATAGATAGTAAAACCCTCCGACTTGATTAGCGATGGGTTTGGCCATGTTACATCCTAGACTACAGTGAATGCCTGAAATTTCAATTGGTGATTCCAAAGTCAAATTTTAGTAGTCATCCCAAGTTTCCTTTTCTAAATCCTTATTTGACTATAATCAATGGAAATAAAGAAAGGTAACTGAAACCACAAAGAGCAAGGGGATTTAGATTTCAAGTACCATTTTGTGGTCAGAGGACCACACGAAACGCACCAGTTGTTTTGACAGTAACCAGTAATTGTTCTTTAGAGGCTCTCTGGTTTCTTTTTAGTTTTGGATGGGGGGGGGGGGCTCTCTCTCGATTAGTCTATCTATTAGAGGGCTCCTCCTTAGACAAATATATTTAAATACATAATGGTTTGTAATATTCTTGTAATTAAATTAATTTATTAGTGTATATGTAAAAGTATCTTGTTTTCCTGTAGCATGTATTATTGTATTATTTATTTTAAGTTAGGTAATGTATTATTGTTGAAATGTATTTAGGTATATTTGTCAATGAAAACTGAACTGAACTGAACTGAACTGAACTGAACTGAACTGAACTGAACTGAACTGAACTGAACTGAACTGAACTGAACTGAACTGAACTGAACTGAACTGAACTGAACTGAGCGGTGGTCAGCCAACTTGGAAAGGATCGGGGCCCTACCAAAAATAATCCCATAGTCAGACACAGTAGATGAGAGACAAGTGGAGTGGTACTGTGTCATCCAACGTCGAAAGTTACGGAATATGAAGAAGAAGGGGATTAACTCAAAAATAAATTTATCTCCCTTGACAGTAAGAGTTATCGAGCTGCAACTGTATGGCAAACTAAGCAGAATTCTTCAACGCTCCACCTCATTTTGCCTTCGTGGTTGCTTTAATATACCAACAAGCTATTCACAAAAATCCACGAAAGTCGAATATATTCAGTAAACATCAAGGATCCTGCATGAAAAGAAACTAGATTACGGAGATATTATCTACCATATTCCGGCTAAAGTATGTGAATTCAGCGGCAATACCACATTACCAAATTTAATGGAAAAGTTAGAGTCCGTCCAATATTCTGCAGCTCTAGCCGTTACAGGGGCATGGAGAGGAACATCGCGGGAAAAGCTGTACGCAGAGCTCGGCTGGGAGTCACTAAGTTCCCGAAGGTAGAGTAGACGCCTCACTTCGTCTTACAAAATCATGAATAGCCTATCCCCCGCATATACAACGGATCCAATCCCGCAACTTCAACAGTCGCAATATTCTCTTCGCAGACAGGATGTCATTGGGCGAATTCGGGCAAGGACTGAGAGATTTCAATCTAGCTTCTATCCCAATTGCTTGTCTGAATGGAATGATCTATGTCCAGAGATTAGACTTGCATCAACCATCACTATTTTTAAGAAAAAGCTACTGTCCATAATCCGCCCCCCTGCTAAATCTGTCTTTGGGATTTACGATCCAGTAGGACTATCCTATCTTACTCAACTTAGGGTTGGTCTTAGCAAATTGAACTTTCACAAGTTCAAGCATAATCTTAGGGATACCATCAACCCAATGTGCCCTACGAACGACGGTACAGAGAATACGGAACATTTCTTGTTGCTTTGCTCTTCCTTTGAAGTTCAACGCCGAAATCTTCTCGTTCGAGTTTTAGCATTACAACGACCACTTGGATATGTTAATATTCCAAACGAGGTCTTAACGCAACTTTTATTATATGGTGACAAAGACCTTCCCAATGACGTTAACAAATTATTCTCGAATTGACTCTAGAATTCATCAAAATAACTGGTCGATTCGATTAGGACCGCATCATATCTAGTCATACCTCATCCAACCACCAAGTATGGTGTCTTGTATGTAAAGTTCCGTATGGTTGATTTATTTCTTAGCAGACATTACGTGTATCTTTATGTAATGGGTGGGTCGGGGGGTGTGTTGCCTGCTCGGGGAGTCGTGGCGAGGGGGTCACACATCCGATTCGTCTAATTCTAATTTCCAATCCTCGACTGAGGCCTGGACAAAATTTTCGTTGAAGCCTCTTTTGACACGTCGTTTAAATCTCTATGAAGTTGTGCGAATCGGTTGGGTGGCTCTTGGGGTGCGGTTTTGCGGGCTGGTGGTACATCTTTCCTGATTCACCCAGTAGTTTATATTTCTTTCTATATTTGTTGCCGCGGGGTTGTCATAGTCTATTGCTCCCCGTGGTATTATCGTCCTTGTGTGTTTCGTAGAGAAATTAGTAGGTAGCGTCATAAGTAAATTCGTCTTGTAAAAAATTTATAATGGTATATATAGCATAGCCTCCAAATCTTTTCTTTTGTGCGAAGTTCCCCTGGGACGCTGACTCATCCTCTGATCAGATTGCGTTTTCTCCTAAAATTTACCAATCAGGTGCCGTCATTTCATACTTCCGCGTTTCGCAGCTAGATTTAGGCCATTTTAGGTACCCCCCAATAAAAAACTATTGCACGCTCGAATAAGTCGAATTTTTTTTTTAAATTTCAACGGGAAAAGGGTGCTTATACATAGGACCACAAGTGTTCATGTAACCCTTTTGCCATCACCTAGGATTGAAAAATTACGGCGATTTGAATGTTTGTCTTTGGTATTTTTTCAAACAGGTAGAGGCATCCTGCTCGCCCTCCCCCCAAAAATTAGGTTTTTAGCAAAATTATAAAAAATATACATATTTCCATGAATATTTCTTCCGAAATTTCCGAAATTTGCGCTTTATTTCGCTTTGACTTGCGAATTTGCGACACCTCCAAACTCTGTCCTCCTTCCCTGCATAGCAACGTATGCCTCTCTCTGGTCTGGACCCAACATAACAGGAAAAGGCGGGAAAAGAAATCTTTAACGGTGGCGGTGTCGTCATGTTTT
Organism: Aurelia coerulea; assembly: GCA_039566865.1. NCBI lineage: Eukaryota > Metazoa > Cnidaria > Scyphozoa > Semaeostomeae > Ulmaridae > Aurelia > Aurelia coerulea. Next base: position 11,345,220 of record CM076958.1, on the reverse strand, counting down.
TGTAGGTAAAATCATTTATCGTCTCAAATATTTCTTTAAAAATGGGGAAAGGAAAGAATAATCTCGTTTAAATGCAATGCATACTGACTGGAAGAGCTTGACAACAGTTTTATTAAAATCTGAAAGCACGTCTTGGACTTGGCAACATCTTCTTCAAAGCATTCACATCATTGAAAGAAACACGCCATGAACAAATATTTTGCATTGACTGCCTGATGATATGTCTCGACAAGAGAGAATATAGATGATCTGGCCAACTAAAATCAAAAGTCTACCTCTGTATCAAAAGGTTTGTTGGAGTTGTAAAAACAAAATATATTTCACAGACAACAATTACCAACAATTGCATTACATGTATTCTTTTTGTAAGAAGCTGCTTTTAAGAAACGCAACCCTCAGATCGCCAAATATTATTAGAAACTGCTGTACACAAACTTTTTTATATGAAACTAAGAATTGGGTCAGTGCTGAAAGCTCCAAGAATTTCAGTACTCTGAGTTTGTTAGAGGTTCCATAACAATCTTCATGTTCCTTACTTGTGCCCTCGTGAACATTTCAAAACAAGGTTGTTGAAGCCTTTCCAATGCTAAGCATTACAGGAAACAAGTGAAAATAAAATAAAGATATGTCAAGGATTTCCTTAATCTTTATGAAAATAAATTGTTTCTTAAGTTATATTTTCCCAGTGCTGGAGTTTTGCAGTTTTTTGGCGATCTGAGAGTTGAGTTTTTTACCCATTCTTATAAAAAAATACCTGTTCTGGGAAGAAATTATTTATTATGATAGAGGAAGTCCTTGGGATATTTTACTTTATTTTCACTTGGTTATTGTATCATGTTGCTCGGAAGGGGCTCGGAAGGTACTTGAGAAAAGTCTTAATAAACGTTAGAAAGGCTTCAAAAACATTGCTTCGAAATGTTCACGGAGCACAGGTAGTAAACACGAAGATTGTTATATGTCCAAACATTGGAAAGGCTTCAAAAACATTTGTTTTGAAATGTTCACGGGGGCACAGGTAAACTTTGAGTAGCTACTCAAAATTTGATAATCTTAAGAAACATTTAATACTTTCACAACTGGCCCAAAATTTTATTTTCTTATAAACTCGTGCACTAACTTTTACAACAAACTTGACCCCAGTTCTTCCCGGGGTAAAAGTTTCTCCTAGATTTCTTAATTTTTTACAAAATTGAATTTTACAATTTCACACAGCACAGGCGGCTTCTTTCTTGTAAAAATTGAGCGGAAATCGTTGTCAAAATCGTCTTTTGATAAGAATGTAAAAATTTGAAATGCCCTCATTGCAAGACGAAGTAGAAGGAAAACTTACTTCACCGTGATCTTGATCGCTCCTGATGCAATGCCGTCGTCTTCTTTGACAATTTTTTGCAATGGTGTCAGTTTGGTTTCACTCACACTCTATCCCAAGCGCGGGAATTAAAGATATTGGCAGTTATCTCGATACTTTGCTTCAACTTCATTGGTAATCGAACATCTTCTTATAGATTTGTGAACAAATATTTGAGACGATAAATGATTCTACCAACAAAAACATGACGACACCGTCACCGTTAAAGATTTATTTTCCCGCCTTTTCCAGTTATGTTGGGTCCAGACCAGAGAGAGGCATCAGTTGTCATCCAAGGGAAGAATGACAGAGTTTGGAGGTGTCGCAAATTCGCAAGTCAAGGCGAAATAAAGCGCAAATTTCGGAAATTTCGGAAGAAATATTCATGGAAATATGTACCGGGTGTCCCAAAATGATGTATTATCGTTTGATTGCTTATTTGTCCATAACTGATGAACCGATTTTCAAAAACTGGTAAAACCACAACCAACATCTTAACATTCAATTTAGCCTTCGGGCAATCAAATAAAACAAAGTTTTTGAAAATCAGTTCATTGGTTATGGACATACAAGCAATCAAACAATAATACATCATTTTGGGACACCCGGTATATTTTTTATAATTTTGCTAAAAAACTAATTTTTAGGGGGGGGGGGGGGCGAGCAGGATGCCGCTACCTGTTTGAAAAAATACCAAAGACAAACATTCAAATCGCCGTAATTTTTCAATCCTAGGTGATGGCAAAGGGGTTACATGAACACTTGTGGTCCTATGTATAAGCTTCCTTTTCCCGTTGAAATTTTTAAAAAATTCCATTTATTCGAGCGTGCAATATTTTTTTATTGGGGGGTACTCAAAATGGCCTAAATCTAGCTGCGAAACGCGGAAGTAATGAAGTGACGGCACCTGATTGGTCAATGTTAGGAGAAAACGCAATCTGATCAGAGGATGAGTCAGCGTCCGAACTTCGGATAAAAGAAAAGATTTGGAGGCTATGCTGGTATATATAAAAAAACTATTGTCCCTACCTGTTTCAATCATAAGATATTCTGATGGTATTGATTTTAACGTCTCTAAATTCTCTGCAGTTTTCATGGAGCTGCAAATAATAAAACAGAGTCATGAGAAAGAATCAAACGTAAACAGTTCCGGAGAAGGCTGATTCCCTTCACATTTTAGAGGTCAAACTGTTCGCAACGAACAGTCTGTTTTCCACAAAATAAGTGAAGTTGTTGAATGGTGGTTGAATCACTTGCCTACCTTAAAGAAGAAGCAGCCTTAATAAACCTTTTAGCTATTCGACAAAAAAGTCTGGATCAATACATAGTTTTAGATTTTTTGAAGAAGTATTGCTAAAAATATTACCAAAAACATTACAACCAACTTGTCTTACCAACCAGTAATTCCGATGTATAGTCCATTATCAATAAGTTCTTTCGCCTCATCTTTAGTTCCAGTGAAACAATGTGCCTACAAAACGATTAGTAGCAATTTTCTAACGTTGATTGATGCTCAGGAAAATTGGGAGGCTTAACTTTTAATCTGGTTAAGGTGTGCAATTGAGGAGTAAGAGATGACATACAAAGCTATAAACGGTACGATGGAAAATGCTGACAGGCGAGGTAAATTTCAGCCACTGTTTATTTTTTATGAGATTTTTTACCTCATAAAAACAAAAATAAAGACTCTCTTCTGTGAAATCAGAACGAATTAACCAATAGGAATCAACGAAGAAAGCCAGTACACCTCACCATATCGGTAATGTTTCGTTTATATGGACAAATTGTAACTCGCCTAGAGTGGCAAACCTCGCAAAGGATTCTATGGGATGGTGGGATCTCGCCTGTTAGCCCCGGGTCTGGCAGGTGGTGTTTTCTCTCATATAAACAGACCCTAATGGCATAACATATTGGGCCCACTGGCATGCATTTTGAAACATTCTCTCTTTCAAATTTCTAAAGGATGATTTGCAAGAGAGATGTGAAGGACCTTGTAAGGCGTTGTTTCCACGAGTCGAAATCAGGTTTTTCGACATTAGATCCAATGCAACCAACCCTTCTGTTTGTTTAAGGGTTAAGCCATTTCTATGTTGTATTTAGTTTAGTTCATAAACACGGCTGTTTTCCTAACAAAATCTGGTTTTTAACCTGTAAATTATTGCATATATTAAACTGCACTGTTGGATGAAATCTCTTGACTTTAGAGATCACAAGAGACAACGTATTTTGCAGGCATCCTCGTAGGTAACCAAGTTTAAGATTGTACTTACTACACCGCCCACATATCGGTCTCTGTTACGCTTGATTATATCTAAAGGAATAAAACACATCAGAGTTTATCTAGCAAAGAATTTAACTTCATAAATTTCCACATTTTTCATATTTTTGGATGCTTAAGCATGACTCACAATGAATTGCCACACGTTTCTGAAACAAGTGCAACCAAAATAGACTTGGAGCTATCTTTTATCAACATTTCTTAAATTTTAGCATTCAAAGTACAAATATCTGCAAACATGCAAACATCTTAAAGCAGTTATCATAAACATTATCAAGCAAAAATATAATGCAACAATATAAACTAACTAAATCACCCAATTCTGTAAAAAATCTCCTTGTGGTTCTTCCGTTACATTTGAAACAGCATTTTATCTTTCTGTGATTATTATTCATTGCCATTTGCAATATAATACTTTATAAACCGGATGGCCCAAAATAACTGAACCGAGGAAATCAGTTACACAAAACAAGATAATCGACAGAAATCAGTAATACAAACGTTATTGGTGGATAAATAGCTAGGCCACGTCACCACTATTTTTTGCTATTTTTATCGAGATAGAAAACTGGCGAAAATAAGGGGTTAGTGAATACGGGCTGTTCTAAAACCCGTCGAAATCTGTCAAAAATGGGGGATCGATTTTTATCAGCTGCAGTGCAGCAACACAATGAGCATATTATCCTGAGAATATGCAACTCATATTGGATGTATCCAAACGACCCCTTGTGGTATTAGATTATATGTTTTTCGTTATCGAGAAATGTTTTGCGTACACATATGGTAATTCCCAAGTTAATGCAAAATGTATTCGCTATTGTCTCGTACTAATCAAATCGATCCCATGTTTTGATGAATTTCGACGGGTTTCAAATCTACCTGGTTTAAAAAATCCTTATTTTCGCAAATTTCCCCAATCGATGAACATGGCAAAAAAGATGTAGTTAACATAGAAAGGAACATAGCAAGGGATGTAGTTAGACCATTCAGCTACTAAATAAGGTTTGAATCACTGATTTATGTGGATTACTGTTTCACATGTAAAAGGTTTTCTAAGTTCAGTTGTTTTTGGGTCCCCGGTATAAATTTTGTGTTGTTCTCTTAAGCTTTCTATTTTGCGGCTAAAGCTAGAAAGCTTTAGCTATTCTTGGGTCTCATAGAATACATCAATTTTCATAAAAGCCAAATTCTGTATGTATTCTATGAAGAAGATTGAATTGAATTGAAATATAAAGTTATCAACACTTATACACCGAAGAGCACAGGCAACAGTTTAAAGAAACACCTGCTCAAAATTCGCTATTAGAACAGTTTTATTGGGCTCTGGGCAGAAAAAATTGCCATTCGGGGAGACTGCAATAAAGCGAACAAAGTAATGAAATGGATCAGCTGCTCAATAATGCTGTCATAACATATTTATTTACAAGTAAGCAATTCCTTAGACGACAGATAGAATCTAGCAGATCAAATGAACAAACCAATAAAATCACTGCATGCATTTCTCATGTGAAGAAATAAGGGCAGTTGTGTTTCTTCTGCCAGGTCAAATTGACGTCCAAAGTATCTGTAAGGAAGGAGAATGGGCAAGAATGTAATAACATTATTGCAAATGGTGCGTGCATGAGTTAAGAAAACAATAGCGTGCAGGGGTGTTCCTTTATGCCATTTATAGACCAACATATTCATCTCAGCCTCTTGCCTTCACTTTCCATGAATTCAAGATATCTTCGAAGATGGGAAACTTAATTTGCTATCCTCTTGATCTGTCAAGTCCATGTCCTGTTCAGGTCTTCAAGTCTATATTCAAGTTTCGCAGCTCAAAATGCAAATCTCAGAGCCACAAAAGACAAATCTTTTTAATTGAAGTTAAGACAAGCATACTCTATAAGATACGCTGCTCCAGCGAATTTCGCCCAGTTTCCAGATACCGAGGAAATTCGCTGGAGCAGAATCATAGCAATACCAAAGTTTACTTAGATACATAGATTTTGACCTTGAAAGCTCCTCTAACCTTTGTAAATGTGAGACCTGGAACTTCCTTAAAATTTTCCCTGAAAGGTGACTGACAATTAATCGACCAGATCTCAATTAACTCAATTTATCTCGTTCTGCATGAAATTAACTCTGCTTTTGAGGATGTTAAAAGACGATTTTATGAAACATTGCTTCGACATAGATTGAGATTACTCAAGGAATAACGAATAATACTGTACATGAAACAAGCGAAATGTACTTTGGATTTTCTAAGATAATCTATGTAACGAAGTTTCTTTAACGATGATCTCCAGTAGGCGTTTCTTAGTATTCAGAAAATCGAATAGTTCGGTCTGTTATAAAGATATTCTTAGTAACGACACACGTAGCTCGTCCAGAAACATAGATCATAGTCCTTACTTCAATTGTGCCTGTCTTGGGCAAAAATGTTCTCTGTCATAATCTGAAAAATAGACGAATTTTGTCACACGAATTCTTTTATAAAAAACTAAGAATATGACACAGTGCTGAAAGTTTCTCAAAACCCCCATCTTTCAAGTACTCAAACGTACTCGTTTCTCGTTTCTTTCCTCGTTTATTTTTACTGAAAATAGTCATTTCACAAATCTTTCCTTAAATTAGCGATTTCTGCGTCCTGTGCCGTCGTGAACATTTCACAACGAAGCTTTACAATGTCATGCCACCGCCTAGACAGTACTATAGTACCTTCTGAACAATGAAATGTAAGACACATAATAAAAATAAACATAACATAGGTTATGTATTTCCATGGCCAAAGAAAGCGTTTTTTCCAAGGACTATGTTTTCTCATTTTTAGTGATCTGAAAGTTAAGTTTCTTGGTTTCTTATGAGAAATTCTTGTAAAAAAGTATGTGCATCGAGATATATCCACGATATCCTTACGTACGACATCAACCTTCCGTTAAACAAATATAGTATCAACATAGGATAGGCAGTAATATTTAAAGAATTGGACCACTTTTGTATTTCAAAGTTGCTAAGATCCATGTTCGAGATGTTATTTATTAGGCTTTTCTTTCTTTTGCTGTTTTCTTCTTTTAGCACTGCTATTTCCAAACTCCAGCCATTCAAGCAGGCTTATTAAGTTTCAAATGTTTCAAGCAAGTCTTGTCATTGCTGACCAAACACATGGCTGCATATTTCTCGTAAAAATGATATGACGGATTGATGCCTCACAGGTATCAAGTTTTGTATCTAACGAAGCCTTTCACAACAAGTGTTCCTACAATTCTCTCACAACGAGTACCTGAAACCTTCAGATTAAACTTTACCTATCAAGTTATTTAGGAGCAAACAAAGCATTTCATGCGAGATAATTGAAAGTAAATAAGTAAATTACCAAGCCCACATTCTCCAACAGCAACTATTTTGTCTTTGTTTTCTTTTGCAACTTGTAATAATGCATTGTAATAACCATCAGGGTCATTGTTCTCTTCAAATTCCTTACATCGTGTTGGGTGACAACCAACAGTGCAGAAAAGATTGTCTGAAATGGAGAACCAGAAAACTTGGAGTGCTGGAGATGCAAAGATGACTGGCTAGTAAATTAAAACTCTGGAATAGCTGCATTTTAATTCATAAGAGACGAAGTAGATACTTTCAGTTGAACTAACGAGTGACTCCAAAAAAGTTGCAAAGTTTACAAATTAGAAAAAGTAATTCTAAATCATCCAGTTCTCAGGTAAAGGTATCGGGTGGATCCCGGAAAAAGAACTTCACGATCTTGATCATAACAGCTCTCTGAAATCAAACGTTATTGACAGAAGCTTTGTATCACCGTTTAGTCGAAAGGCCCAATGCTGCATGGTCATCTAAGCTATGACCACCATCCGAAAAACCAGATTGAAAGAAAATGTTCAATCTTACATTTCCTATTTAGAATGAAATATCCGCCATCCTTTTCCAGTCAACATTTCGCAAAACCCCTGCTCTTTGCATTAAATCCACCGATCAACTTGATTTAATTCGGTGGGGCGCAGGGAATCATTTCGTAACTCCTTTCCCGCAGTCCTTATGTCGCAAACGTTTATTGTAGTTAACTTATGTAGCATTTAGCATTTAGCGTATAGTGATTAATTTCAAGGATTCTTTTTTCTTGTTTTTCGTTTTGGAAATTGTCCTGAAGTGTTTATTGTTATTGTTATATGTAGACCATGGGGTAGTCACGCCATTTTGCTCCTCATGTTATCGTTCATGTGGTGTTGTATAGTTGTATTGTATCAATATGTAGAGCAAGTAGTAACATGTATTGTAAGAATTTTATCTGGATAAAAAAAATTCGCAAAACATAACGTAGCGATGGATTTTAAGTCATCTAGAGAAATTTGTTTGCAAAATGATTTACCTCTGTTTCTCATTCAAATGTCATGCTCTAAAGCAAATTTTGAATTTGTCTTTCCAAAACATGTACTGGAAAGGGAGAAAATAGTCCGAGAAATGAACGAATTACCATATCTTTGAAACTGTTCTGTCGGACAGTGGCATAACTTAAACTGACCAAGCACCATCTCAAACACAGCTGAGCTCTTCAGCTACATGCTGGTACCTTGTTTGTGTTCATAACAGTTGCTTTCAGGAAGCTATGCACGATCGAGCTCGTGAAGTTGCTTTTTGGGTCAGCCAGTACTCACGAGATAAAGTTCAGGGTATAAAGGTTCTTAAAGGCTGTTAGTCCAAGGGTCGTCCCTTACGTAAGCCTTTTAGAAGCCATCACCTAGAGATTTGCAATGTTCTTATGCACCTAATAACTAATTCTAGGCTTACAAGTAGCAGGGAAGGAAATAAAGCCGGTTGTCTTAAATGTTATTTCATTGCTTTTCTATGAATTTTCTACGTTTTGAGTATACTTTTCACCGATTTATCTATAGCCCGCTATCATTTCGAGGGAATAATTCTAAAGCCGGGTGAAAAAATTGTTTCTTGGAGTGCACACAGCCCCAAACAATTGAGACTCAAGTACCCCCCCCCCCCCGGGTTTTGCATGAACAGGCACTGTACTTATCAACATTTCACGAAAAGAGCTGTAATCATAGGAACATACAGCAAAGCATTTTAAAGCGACTCATCGCTATAACCTACAGACGCAACATTAGACTATAAAAAGGACAGTTATATCCTACAGGAGAAACAAGGAAATTTACCTACGGAGAGAACACATGTTAGTAGCTGCGAAATAAATTGCAACAAACAGTTTCCAAAAATGCGTATCTATTTGATGTCCTAAGCCACGTATTCCTATTGTGCCAGTGGCGTTAAATCGACTTGTTTGCATCGTTGATTTGTCCTTCGCATGAACGGAACCTATGAGTGTGCGACGTGTTTTGGAGACCGTTTGTTGCTATCTGTTGAAGTTGCTAACTTATCTTCTTTCCATTTAATGTTAAGTTGTTTGCTTCTCTTGCAGGATTTACCAGTCTTTGCGTGTGCAGGATTTACCAGACTATTTGGTGTTCTTTAACAAGCCTAAAAAGTTTTCTTTCTGCACGTCATTTTGAGTGTCTAATGTTGCATCTGTAATCTATAACGATGAGTAGGCTATTTTGAGCTTCTGTACCGCAAATCAGTTGTTTAAACACCCTGCAGCAAATAGAGAAGCATTCAGAAAAAGAGACCTGTCCTTTGTCTTCAAAGTGTATCAGTCATTCGTTCAAGGCAAAAATGAAAATCTTACGGTGCTGAAATATTTCTCGAGTTCTGCTGTAAAATGGTTCTAGCAGTTGTCTGATGATAGTATTAGACACTACTTATCTGTTGATTAAAATACATGCTAAGTCAGAGTCTCTTTTCAGATATTGTGCTGCGTAAATAAGTCTTGATCATTGTGCTAGGGGTCTGGAACACAGGCTGCATTGTGTTGTGCTAGTAGTTCTTCGTTTAGTTTCAACAGACAGCAAATTCAATTAAAAAACTTTCATTACAAATCTTCCGATAGATTTCCGACAGTTGTTTCCAAGCAATAAGTATTTCCGACAAATGTCTTTTTGAGTCGCAATGGGGGGCAGCCCCTCTACCCCTCTCTATCTCCACTACTGAGCAGATGTCAGAAAATCTAAATATCTGCAAGCGCAATGTTGCTACTAACCTTTAGTTTTTGCTAGCTGAAGTGCTTCTTTTGCGTCAGATAGCCTGCCACCAGTGATTATCATCTAAAATATGAAACTTGCATTTTATGTTTTGCTCTGAACTGATTTGAAACCATTTGATTGCTGTTCCATATTCTGCTCAATACATGTTATTGTCCATGTTATTTATGTCCATGTTACTACATGCTTTCTTTTTGCACGTCAAACATAAGAACATCCTGAAGACACGATATTTATTATCTCTATTTTGGCAGTGAATTGGCGAAGTTTTTAAAATTGTGTGAGCTGCCTGGTTTTGCACGATCTTACACAATTGATCCAGGCCCGTAGGAAGCGGGGGGGGGGCAGGGGGGCTTAAGCCCCCCAATAATTTTAAAAAGCTACATCACAAGCATTAAAATTGGATGCATTGTTCTCTATTGTTTTAACCCTATCTCACCTGAGGGGTGGATTCCACCCCCCAACCAAACTTTTATTCGCCAATGCTAAAATATGCAAAAAAGGAAGCTAACATTCCGCTACTTTGACTTTATATCTATACTGTATCGAATGATGAAAATTTCAAGATTCTAAATATAGCACTGTAACCATGGCAGCCAATGTTTTATTGTGTAGTCAACAAAATTTGTATACTTTTTTTTAATTGTTGCAAATATTAATCTAAAATACATGCCAAATTATGCATATACATGTATTTGATCATATCCAACTCAATTTGAAATAAAAAATTCCACTTTAATGTTTCATTTCATTGTTTCAATCATGTTGGTAATAATCATGATAATCATAACTTAATAATAATAATAATAATAATAATAATAATAATAATAATAATAATAATAATAATAATAATAATAATAATAATAATAATAATAATAATAATAATAAATGTTGGTTAAGGGGCTGGAAGGCCAAGGCCTATAAAACCCTGATTGTCTATGATTACTAATCTAGTTTAGTTTGAATTCGAATTTTGAATCCCCGTGTAGACGGTCAAAGAGTTTTTCAAACGTTATCACATCCTTTGCTTCGACGATGTTAGCTGGCAAGCAGTTCCTCTCTTTTATGATGCGCTGAGAATAAAAGTTCTTTCTCACATCTAGTCAGCATTTGTTCAACGCTATTTTGTATTTATGACCCCTGTCTTATTGTCGTTGATTTTAACGAACTTTGAGGGGTCAGTGTCAACGAGGCCATGAAATATTTTATAAGTTGTGATCATGTCACCGCGCTTTCTCCTATACTGAAGAGTCGGCAATTCTAAACCGTGTAATCTTTCGTTATATGATAATTGGCTGATGCCGCGAACAAGCTTTGTTGCTCATCTTTGAACGGCTTCTAGTTGTTTTACATGTTTAACCATATACGGGTTCCATACGGAGACAGATGTTTCTAGCAAAGGTCTGACGAGACTCTTGTAAAGACCAATGGACACGTTTCTGTCCAGCCTGGTTCCCTGTGCGTCAACTTGACCGCGTTCGCGTGAGGGTACTGGGCGCCAGGGAAGCGATTTGTTGACTTATTTGTTGACTTATATAGCGAGTTATTTTGGACTGCTTGCGTGGAGCCCAGTCCCCCTAGTCGAAAATGACGTCAGGGAACCAGACTGGTTTCTGCCTATGTAAGTCAATGTTCTCTTGATTGATGCTAGCACTCCAGTGGCTTTTTTAGATATTTCTGCAATATGTTTATTGAATTTTAGTTTGCTTTCCATTAGCACTCCAAGATCTTTCATTTCTTCCACTCTCAATATAGTTGTTTCTTTATCGTGTTGAGACGACAAGATGTAAGCCTCTGCACTGTCTTTGCTGATGCCAAGTCGTAATTCTTAGCATCTTCTTATTGTCATAGCAACAATAACAATAGGGATAATTTGATTTAATTACGTGATTTTGATTGTTTGCATCAAAGTCCATCTATTTACCAAGTTTAAAGATTATAGCTACTATAACAGCGAAGAAAAACAGGGGGGGGTTGAATCCACCCCCCCCCCCCCCAGGCATTGTCCGCTTCAAAAGTCCCAGGTGATATAGGGTTAAGAACAACTGCCCCCAATCAGAAGCTGCTTCCTACCGCCCTGATTGATCAACTGACTGCCTGACTGATGAATTGATTTTCAATGAAAATATCTCACTTATCGCAAAGGCCAAGGAAAAGTGCCTGTAATTTGAAGACAAGCACATTTATGTATGAGACAAACCTTCTCTACTCCATTTTCTTTTGCTCTCAGCAGGACATCCTCAAAGTCATCTAAAATTAAATTATAGAGGAATTACAGTGAAACAATAAAATATATACCGGGTGTATCAGAAAAAACGGGCCACTTTCAAAATGTCTCTGCGATGGCAATTTAAACGCCATGAACTCATGCAATAAGTTTTTGCAATCTTGTTGAGTTGTTTAAAAGTTGACATCCTCTGAACTGAATTTGGTGCGCTCAACAGCACAATATTGACAATAGTAACTCGGATTTCTAGAACAGGCAATGACAGAGGCTTATTTCATGGAGAAAAATGACTACAGGAAATGTAACGATGATCTGAGCACTAAGGTTCATGATCTTTTACTTTATTCCTATCTAATGTGCACACAACAAACCGTTAATGATTTTGTAAAAGACTCCATAGTTGGCCATAATAATAATAATAATAATAATAATAATAATAATAATAATAATAATAATAATAATAATAATAATAATAATAATAATAATAATAATACCTTATTTAATGTTCGTTTTACGATAGTGTGAGCACTAATATACACTAACATGAAGCAATTTTAGAGATTGCATTATGGAACTTATTGACTGCAAGCGTTGCAGGCGCATTGATTGTTGAAAAACCAATCTTTTATGAGAATTTTGAATTGATATGCATTTTTGGATGACTTTATTTCATTTGGAAGAAAATTCCAAACCTTTGGACCCAAAAAGCTAATCGATTTATGCCATAGTTTGTACTTTTGACTTTAGGACCAACTAGAATGTCATTTTTTCGAAGATTATAGCTGGTTGATTTTGGGAGAAAGTAATCTTTCATAAATGCTGGACTTAAGTTGTGCAAAGTTTTGTAAATTTCAAGTGCCAATAGCCTAATAGAATGAATATGAATTGTAGTAGATTCGGCCTTGATTAGGAGATTACTATATGATGAAGCATAATCTGAGAGTGCTAATCGTAGGGCCCTCTCGTTGACTATCTCGATTTTCTTTTGGCTTGAATTACTGCAAAATAACCAGATAAGGGGACAGTAATTGAAGTGACAAAGAATGAAAGAATTCACAATTACTTGTCTCTCTTTGTTACCCATGAATCTAGCTAGTCTTTTGATTGCGTTTAGCTGCATGGCAGCTTTTTTACAGATATTATCGATATGTGAGTCAAATTTTAGTTGTTGGTCAATTTGAATTCCAAAGTAGAGTTACTTCATTACTCACGTTTATTTTGAAATTATTGTTTATTTGAAATTCTTTAATTTGGTTATCATTTTTGCAAACAATCATTGACTGAAATTTAGATGGGTTGGCTGTCATATGATTTGAATTGAACCAGTCAATGCATTTATTGGTGTTAAGTTGCACTAGTCTATAGAGATCATCAGCATTCTCAGCAGAAATCGAAATTGTGTTATCATCTGCGAAATTACATAGGGAACCCTCCTGGATGAACAGAAAGATATCATTAATAAAGAGGTTGAAGAGCAATGGTCTAAGTATTGAACCTTGAGGTACTCCTTGACTAAGTGGCCCCCATGAACTAAAGTACCCATTTACCTTCACCATTTGTTTTCTGTTTGTTAGATAGCTTCTTAATAATTTGACTGAATTTATACCAACTCCATAAGCATCCAATTTGGCAATTAGTAGATTTATGGGGAGGCTGTCAAAGGCTTTGGATAAATCCATGAGTACAGCTGCAATGAGTTTGTTAGCTTCCAGACTAGTTTTCCATTCTTCTATTAATCTTATTAAAGCATGCTGGGATGAAAAATGTTTTCTGTAGGCACATAAGAAATTGGAGAAGTTCCTGTTGAGAAATGGAGATAGTTGGAGTTCTATTGCCTTTTCAAAGACTTTAGAGAGAGCTGTTAGAACACTAATTGGTCGATAATTTTCTTTGTTGAAAGGATCTTTCTTTTTGTACACAGGAGAAACAACTGCCATTTTCATCAAACTGGGAAATGTTCCTTGAACGATGCATTTGTTTAAAATATTTACCAAAGGCCCTGAAATGATTTCCACTGAGAGCTTTAAGAATTTAGCACTTATCATATCATGGCCACAAGCTTTTTTGTGGTCAAGATATAGGATAATTTCTTTTAACCTTTCTTTAGTAATAGGTTGGAATTCAAAAGGCATCTTGTGTTTCAAGTTGTTTTCTATACCGATTATGCTGGTATGTTTTTCAAACATCTTAATGATTTGGTGCAGAGATGGATTAGGATCCTCTTTTGTGTTGATTTGATCTGTGTTCTGGCCAACACTGATGAAGTATTTGTTCACGATTTCAGCGATGTTTTTTGGGTCAGTGATTAGCGAATCATTCTCTGACAGACAGATGTCTGAATCACCATGATTTTTCCCAAACAAGTATGGTTTTATCTTTTTCCAAAATAATTTTGAGTCTAAAGTACCATTTTGACAAATTTTTCTGAAGTAATCTGATTTAAATCTTTGTCTTAAATTAGCACAATGATTTCTTTGCTTTTTGTATTTTTCAAAGTTGCTTTGTGTACTGTTTTTGTTGTATTTGTTCTTGAGTTTTGTTCTAAGTTTAATTGCTTTCCGGTGCACAGTTGATAGAGGTTTGTTGTTTGCCCTGACTAACCTCTTTTTCAGAGGAGCATGTGCATTAACAACAGAGCAGAAGATCTTTTCAAAGACCTTAAAGGAGTCCTCAGCACTATTTGAGTTATCACAAAGTTGGAAAGGTGCTTGTTGCAGATGCTGGAGGAAGGAGTCTTCGCTAAAATTTTTGAAATCTCTATAATATATAAATTTCCTCCAAGTTGTTACTTCTTTTACTTTTGATTGAATTTTTTACATAGACAAGCAGACCGCCACCATGGGCATTTCGATCCTCACGGTAGGGTGTTTTATAGCCTGGTATTTGAAACTGACTTGAAGGAAATGTGTTATCAATCTTTGTTTCACTTATGACTACAATGTCAAGAGAACTCGTTGTTATCAAATCTTTTAGTTCACAAAATTTGTTTCTGATACTATTTATGTTGAGGTGCGCAATAATGGGATTTTTTGGACATTTTGTGCGCATATCTTTCAAATCTTTATGAGGAAAATTTTCATCTTCCATTGAGCTTACTTCTATTTTTTGAGGAGTTTTGGATGATTTCAGTCAGTATTCTGCCTTAATGCAATCTCTTAAGTTACAGGCAAGTCTTGCGGTACCCCATTTATTTAAATGTAACCCACTGTTATTGAGATGATCGTCACAACTAATGTTTTCATTATCAAGGAAATTTATGTTTGTTTCATAGCAAATATTGTTGAATGTAGTATTGAGCTGATCAACATTGGTATTTAAGTTCTTGTTTTTCATCTGATGTATGCTATCATTAGCATACATTAGTTGTGCATGCTATGCATCGGTCTCTCGTTGCATCAATGGCTCTCTTTCTTCTTTGCGTTGCATTGCATTTTCTCGTTATGGCATCTTAAGATCGTTTATGTTGCAAGGCAGATGATTTGTTAGAATATCTCAGATTTTTGGGATGGAAACCGAAAGAGAAACATAATTAAAAGTATGAAACTAACTATTCCTTGCCGAGGGCGATTATCAGTTCCAAAGTTGGGAGAGTGATGCCTAGTTCTTCAAGCATGGTAAAAAAATTAGCGTTTTCAGGGGCTAAAATTTGCTATCACAAACGCTCAAATCACTGGTTTGAGGTAAGAAATAGTTATTTCTAGCCTTTTAAAACATAGTTTTTGAAGAATCAAACAAAAAAATCTAAACATACATTATCTGCAAATTTTAAAGAATTGAGACGCATCAGAAAATTGGGACCGTTTGCCATCGACCGGTCAACAAATTTGGGTAACTTTGAGAAACAATCTTTTTTGTTGATTGATTGATTGATTGATTGATTGATTGATTGATTGATTGATTGAGAGATTCCATAACGCAGCGTATTAACAGCTTATGCCTACACCCAAAAGCCCTGGTTTGGAGTAGAAGGCAAATTTGGACTTTCAAGATTGATATTCCAACTCTCGATGCACCAATATCAACAAACTAGGTATTAATCTTCAAGTTAACTATCAAAGAATACTTCAAAACTTATTAGGGATTGATTCAACATAAATTCTAAAAGTCGCTAGCCCCGATCAAATCTGTTACCTTTTTTGGGACACCCGGTACATCTTTTTAATTTTTTCCACAGAGGTATTTTGAAGAAACTTTTTGCCTGAAAATTTAAGTTGTTGATAGAATAAAATTACTAAGATCCCTTGATCCCATACTGGTACAACTTTGGATCTGTAACAGAAGTGCAATGGATCAGCCTCCAGTTTACGCTGCTCCTGCTGCTAATTCAAGACACTTTTATTCCTTTTTTCATGGCCTAGTCCAATCAATTCAAATTTATCAACAAGATTTGTCTTAATAACTGGAAATGTCCTCGTCTTAACAACTAGAAATGTCTTGATAATAATTGGAATGTCCATTTTACACTGTCTTCTTTTCTGAAATGACCCTCAAGATGATGTTCGTCGTGGTCCTACACTTTCCAACCAGTGTTGCAACTTTTGTTCCTCCTAGCTATAGAATAATTTTGGCCTGGTGTAGTGTAAACGCTCTTGAACCATAACAACTTTCTAGTGGATCAAAAATGTACATACCAACACAGTGTCACTAATGGTCTCAAGTTAAAGATTACTTTAGGATTAAATTTCGTAGAGTCCTAACCTTGATGTGCCTTTTTGCTATGATATATTCCTCTAAACACAGGATCTACAAGGAAAGAAATAACTGATGAAGCCAAGAATCAGGATTCCAAATAATAATGTTGCACTCTAGCTACAGGGTTTCCAAAAAACCTCTCTGGTATCGTTATAAATCCAGTTAAGTGCCAGAAAAACCTACTGTTAGACATGATTCTTAATTTCATTGACGGTTATGAAGCACAGTAGTTTTATCCTCTGGCTTTGCAGCCAGAGCAGTTAGGTAGACAGGATTCAATCCCAGGTAGAGCCCCACAAACTTGATAATGAGTACTTGCTCAAAATGTCGTGTTTTTCATCTATCGTGTTGTCGTTTAGAGCCCACCATTTTGAGCATCATGACAAGAAGTTGTGGACTTGATTAGGTCTTCTCTACTTCTGCGACCTCAGCACTTAGTGCTAAAACCGCAACTTTACCTTCACTTTCATGTTCATCCTTCATTCTTCACCTTTCAAAGGTAGGCTTGAAGCATGGAGCGATAACATAGCTTTTCAACAGGTGTTGATCACGATTTCAACTGACCGACACTAACTTGAAGTTTGGTAGTATCTTTCAAAAGACTGGTTGCAAACATATCAAGTAAAATGTCTCAGATGTTAAGTTATTATTCATTTTTTGCTTCATATAATTATTTTACAAGATGTTCACATAAAAGCATATTAACAAGAAACCTTTTCAATTAGAAAGTTCAGTTTGTTTGTTGCTAGGGTGTCGCCGGTGGTAATCGGACGGCGGTGGAAATCGGACACTTAGGAAAACCGACAGAAAAGTATGTTACAAATGAAATCCATCAAAGTGGATATTTCTTGGTATTGAAAGCTAACATTATAGATACTAAACAACTGTACGAACAGCCTTCATGAATGTAAAACACGCTAAAGAAGTGGCGTTTGTTGTGCTTGGAAGTGTAGAAGTTGTCGTTGCGAATATCACATCCCTGATTCAAAACTCTGAATCCGTTCCAGAAAGAGGCAAAAATCTTAAACAATCACTTGAATTGGATCTCTAGCATGTAAATGATGCATACTGTAGCTTCATGCCAAAGACTCAAAACAGTTTCACTGAAGGGAGGACAGCGGACGTCATATCGAATGGTCTTAAAGGTTCATGGCGGTGGTTTTCGGACACCAAATAAATCAGTTGTTTGGGAGCATGAATAAAGGTCGGATTTGAAATTTATTTGGATTTTGACATTTCATTCATAAATATCTATACATACATCAATCGAAAATAGTAATGAGATCAAAACAACATTTTTCAAACGCATATCCTAGCTTTTAGATTGCTTTGTGTGTACCGAGAGCTCTCCAGAATGTCGTTACAAGAACCGACAGTCGAACCATTGTTTTCGCATTCAAGAATATAAAAAGGACAACAAAATTGAAGCAAAAGAGTTTATAGACGGAATACTTGCCAATTATAAACAGAAAATAGTTTTTCTTGGCACATCCTACATTGTGAACACACTGTCCGAAAACCACCGCCACTGTCCGAAAACCACCGCCAAAATCAGTCTAAATTATATCGTTGTCAAAGAAAAGCAAGCAAAGTAAACAGCCAAAAGTCGCTTAGGGTGAAAATCGTGACAGAGTGGAACAAAGCACCAAACTTTCCAAGGTGATACCTAGGGGTATGGAGAACATTTCCAGAAGGAGTGCTGCTTTCTATCGATTCCGGGGGGTAACCTACAGACAAAAGTCTTATGACGTCATAAGCAAATTTCCAGAAGTCCTTTTTGGGGTACTTTAAGTCTGATTTCACCAATTGAGAGAGTTTAGATTAATCATTAATCCGTGTAAGCGAACTATCTGTGAACCTTTTTCTGTCCTTAACCAAAGACATTTAACATTTCTCAAAACCGGGGGTCAACACATAACTTGAGTCACTAAATTTGAAGCGTAACCAGTATAACACAAACCTCGTCTCAAATTTAGAACGTAATAACTCTTCCAAACGTTAAAACATGCTCAAGCTAAGGCATCAAATGAAAATTGTCCGCAGCATCATTTTCTACAGTAAAAAAATAAACCTCGAGTCTTGTCGGTATAGTAATCTAAACTGTTTTAACATGTTGCATTACATCGGCATAGACCTGCACATGACAGCCCGGCATGACATTACATCTTTGCAAGCAAACAGGAAGGGGCCCTACAACCACATTGGAGCAATTCTTTGCATGCTTTGCTTGCCTCTGGTAGCCCTGACAAAAAAACGCTGCCATGTTGTCTCGTCTAAATAAAGATAAAATGCATGTCATATCAAGAAATTTATGAGAAAACGTGACTGATAGTTTGATGGTGTGGGATGGTATTCGTCAAGTACCATAACAGCTTGATGACCAGGTTTGTACGGAGTAATCAGAGGCTGATGAAACTGAAAAAAAGACTGCTTCATTTCGGAACAACAACGATTGAGAAACGATCACATGGTTAAAACTGGTCTGAAGTAACATATTGCAATTGAGTCTAATTAACTGGATATAGGCTTCTTTCTACAACAAACTTTGCATAAGCTGTATTTATACTAACTTGCTGTATTCACAAGTGATGTGTACTCTCAAGTACCGAATAAACGGGGGGGGGGGGTGAGAATAATCGGGGGGTTGGAAATGGTTAAATATAATAATAATCGGGGGGCTGGAACAATCGGAGGGGTTGGAAAATTGAGAATAGTCGTTTTTCGTTTTCTTAGTAAAACACGGATCTAACATGGGTGCCACGTATGTAAAACACGTATGTAACACGGGTCAGACAAACAAAGGAGAATAAAGTTAATAAATACAGTAAGTACATTTGCTTAGCAGGAATTATTGAAAAATTATAATCACTATTATTTATATTTTTCAAGAATTAATAAAAGGGGGGGTTGGAATAAAAGTGGGGGGGTTGGAAAATTTTTCAAAAATTAATAAGCGGGGGGGGGACGATTATTCGGTACTTGAGAGTATCATATTCTATAAAACTGTTTTTTTCTCATACAAAAAGGGGCACATCTTGAAATGAAACGGTAATTTTATGTTTAGCATTACATCTTTTGGAACACATACCCAAAGCCCAAAGTAACCAACCCCCCTAGCCTCCTGGTTCCTGAGCCTATGACATTCAGTTTGTTTTTTATGGTAGCACATCATGAAAGCCGGATATTTCTTTCATTCCTCTGTGACTATGCATCATTTTCGTTGATTAATATCAATTCTAAAAGATATCAACCTGAGTTGGTTAAAGACTTTCAATAGAAGGTACCTTCTATGAAAACAGATACTGTTTGAACTCATTCACATTCAGCCACGCAGTTTATAGTAAGAGCAGAATGCGGCGGGATTTCCCCGGTATCCTGAGAGTCAGCTTGGATTAAATTAAATAACCAGTTTACCACATGCAAAAAGGCTTGATGAGTAACGGGGGTGAAAGGCTTCCAAGGTTGCCACGCTACCTTTGTCTTTTCATTCTAGATCTGTGATTGTGTATCGCATCCTGAAAATGCATATAAGAAGGGCAAAGCTTCGCATTTTGGCCTCTCTAGTTTGTGACACAGCTTATTGATGATGTAATGCTTGAAGTTCTTTCCCATACCAAGGGCAATAATCTATTCCATATGTGTGTGTTCATCAAGAAGTTTGAAGAATACACCAATCCGAATCCTAACCAAATCTGCATCCACAATTCGAATGAGGCATTTGCAGCTACCGTTTTCCAATGCGTGGTGGGAATTCAATACCAACACACGTGTCTGCTTCCTTGTGATAACAGTCTGGCATCACTTTACTAAAATTGACTGTTTCTACAAATGATGCTAAAAGAGAGCCAAACAATTTAAAATACCTAAAGTCTTTGAAACAGAATTTTGGTTCAGAACAATATACTTCATCTAAAATTTCCATCAAGAACATCATAAATTGTCTTCATTTGCGGCAACTCAAATTTATGTAAAATGATTATTTATATACAATGCATAGAAGATAATATATACAGAGATCGTGTATAATTATGGACACATTCGTTCAGGGATTGATTGGGAGAAAGGAGGCTCCAAATTTCCACAGGTGTTTCTATGCTATCTTCACTATGAAGACAGTTTTAAATAACTGCTTAACTTGAATAATTGAATTCTCTATGAAATAACATTGTATGGAATGTAACTTTGCAACAAGAATATCAAAATAACTTGTATGGATCAGCATGGCTCTCATTGGCATCATTTTTGATTTGCAAGAGGAGAACGGTCAAGCGTTAGGCGTATCTAAAAAAAATGCGAATAGGACGCTCTAGAAAAAGCCCATGTCAACGCAGCTCTTGTAAAATTATGGTCAACAAGATACTTAATCAAAGGCTTTCGAACTTTGGATCCTTACCTGATGTGATGACAACTGTTTCCTTGGTGCATATTGCACTACTGATACATTCGTTGAAAGTATGTTAAAAAGTTCTTCTCCGTTCATTAGTCTACGAGAACCTTGAAATTGTTTGGCAATTGTATCTGATTCTTCCTTATCAAGTCTTTTCATGATCTTCTCTAATAGATTCTTTGATGCTGTCTGGTTTATAGACATCCCATCCCGGAGGGGGGGGGGGTAACTCCAGTACTCAGTGGTACGGGGTTGTGCCATTCAGTGTATAGTACTACCCCCATAAATCCGGAAAATTTAAAAAAATCATACCCATAAATCCGGAAAATTTCAAAAACTGGTACCCATAAATCCGGAAAGCTCAAGAAAAGTACATCCATAAATCCGGAAGTTTAAGTAATGACATAGCAACAAAATCTGAGAGTTTCTCAAAAGTATACCCTAAAATCCGGAAATTTCTCCAAAAAGGTTACCCATAAATCCGGAACTTCTGATGAAAAAGGTACCCTAAATATGGCACAACCCCGTACCACTGAGTACTGGAGTTACCCCCCCCCCCCCCCGGGTATCCCATATTATGTCCATTCTCTGGTAGCTTTGAAGCTGCTTCTTTAGGCATATGGTATAAAGATCTTCTCTATGTATTCATCACACATGGAAGCAACGTCGATGGGAAGGGAGTGTGTCACCGCTGCACCATCAACAACTTTGACACCACATAAAAGGTCGCTGTTACGTCTGTTGTCCGAAATACCAGCAGTAAATCTGACTTCTACGCTAGCAGACGGAGCATTCCTTGCTGAGAAAGAGAGGGCTGCCAAGCGTGATTTCATGTGCAAATAATTTGTCTGCATCTCCTTTTTTAAAGTGGCTGGCGATGTGCAGGTGACTGGCTAAATTGTAGTCAATCTTCAAATTAACCACCATTTCTTTAAATTTTGAGATTTTTGTGAGAGCTTGAAAAGAGGAACGGAATTCTTCATTGTGGAAATCTCATCCATACTGACAAGGCGTTCTTTTCCCCCATGGTTTCAACTGATCGAATTGCGAAAATAACACACTGTTTGCTCTCTCCATATTGATATAATGCAAAATTTGGATAACTCTGACCAGACAGTTGGTTTAGTTTCTCCTTTAGAAAATGATGCTGCGGACTATTTTCAATTGATGTCACTTCAACACCTTAGCTTGAGCATATCATATGTTTTATGTTTGGAAAAGTTATTACGCTCTAAGTTTGAGACATACCTTTAGTGGTGTATGTTACGCTGGTTACGCTTCAAATTTAGCGAGTTATCCGTTGACCAACATAGGGCTTGAATCTTTAAAAAGGTCAATGTAAAATTATATCACAGTTTTCTTTGAAATGAATGGCTTGGAAGAAACTTAGCGTGTTTTGCTGTCAATATGCCGTGGAAATTTATTGCTTTCTTGATTAGTTTCAAAATGGCGGCATTTATTAAATTTGAGGCTGTGACGTCATCAAATTTCTAAATGCAAAACCAGAGAAGCTACAAATTTCTGCTTGCCACCAGGTTGTAGACCTTCATTAACTATAGTTTTCTTGGAGGTTATATCAATTTTGCTCTATTGGTTTAGAATTTACGATGATTGAAATTTTTTCAAAATTTCCCAGCAATTTTTTCAAAAATAATTAAATTGCTGCCATTTTGAAAAAAAATCAAGATATCAAAAAATCTCCATGGCCGATTTATAGCAAAGTACCATAAATTCCTTTCAAGCCATTTATTTAAGAGAAACATGACATAGAATGTTACACCTACCTTTTTAAAGATTTGAAAGATTTGAGCCCTATGCTGTGTTGACCCCCTGTTTTGAGAAATTTCAAATGGATTTGGTTAAAAACCTGAAAAAGGTTCAAAGATGGTTCATTTACAAGGATTAATGATTAATCCCAATTCTCTCAATTGGCGAAATCAGACTTAAAATACTCCTGAAAAGGTTTTCCAGAAATTTTCGTGTGACGTCACAACATTTTTATCTGTAGGTTACCCCCCGGAATCGATAGAAAGCGGCACCCCTTCTGGAAATGTTCTCCATACCCCTATGTATCACCTTGGAAAGTTTGGTACTTTGTTCCACTCTGTCACGATCTGACCAAAAATTGGAGTTAAGCGATTGGACCATATGTCCAAATACCTGTCCATTCACCTGGTACTTTTGATTTTTGTCTTTGATTAAATTTTCTTCTGAAAATATTTAGTTTTCCTTAAGTGTCCCATTACCACCACCGGCACCCTAGTAAGCTCTTTTCAGCTCACGTCATGAAAAAGGCAGGGTGTTATAGTAAGAGAAGATAATGAATTCTAATAACTTGGGAAGTTTCTGATGTATCTTAACATTGATCATTCCCCAAATTATGAGTCCATGCAATTCCCTATGTATTGCACAAAATGTAACCAAGGATTAATACTCTTTAGCAGACAGAGTATTGACATTTGAAATTCTTCATGAATCTATGCTCATTGATCAATCAGGAATTAAAGAAAATAATACTATGTACAGTATCTCACCTGTCAAATTGAGGCCAATATCTGCAAAGAGAAAGGCTGATATTTTAAATTGCAGTGTAACCTATAATGAATACTTGAGGCATTTATTAAATTTTCTTATTCTTTAAGGGGCAATCGTTCAAAATCTTAAGATAATAACAAAATTGTGAAGACAGTATGGTGTAATAAGATTACACATATTTTTATTGATGTTCATATGCAAGTTTTTGACATGTGAAATGAAATAAACATCACATCCAGTTACTGTCAACATCAACACCATTGGTGTTGATGTTGACAGTAACTGGATGTGATGTTTATTTCATTTCACATGTCAAAAACTTGCATATAAATATCAATCAAAAGATGTGTGTGTAATCTTATTTCATTTCGAAAACTTTAATACAAATACAGCAGCTTCCAAATATCTAAAACAAGAGAAGCTAACCCCGGGGGGGTACTTGACTAGGGAAGTGACGGGGGTGTGCGGAAAACCTCTCCATACCCTGCACCCTGTCGCATAAAAAATAGGCCAAAAGTATACCCTGTCGCATAAAAATTTTGCCTCTCAAATACTGTGTAGAACGCAATTTTTGCTTGTGATACTCTGTCGCATAAAAAGTTTGCCTTTCAAATACTGTGTAGAACGCAATTTTTGCTTGTGATACCCTGTCACATAATTTTTTTTACCTATTATAATACCCTGTCGCATAATTTTCGCTAGAAAATGACACCCTGTCGCATAATTTTTACCGCAAAAGGACACCCTGTTGAGCGGCACATCCCGTCAGGTCAAGTATGGGAGTGCCCCCCCCCCCCGGGAAGCTAACCAATTTCAAAAATATTTACAATTAGTATACCGTATATAACTAATTTGATAAAATTAATTTATAGATTTTTTATGGATGTTGTGCTTTTCAAAAATTGACATGTAATGAAATTGCATTCCATTTCATCCATTGTTTTAGTAATCCCTAATCCCTTAACAATGTGTGGAGCGGCTGCACCCGAAATGATTGAGTTTCCAAACAAAACTGTCCAGCATTACTTTTTTTTAAATCGAATATCCAATTTGAACTTGGACCTTCCTGTTGTACAGACCTGGTTGACTGGAAGGAATCTCAGCACTGTACTTGTTGGGGAGATGAAGTGCTGACCCTATAGTTTTGATACATTGGGTTTTAGCTTTGTTGAGAGCGAATCGACGTTGGGGCTCACGTTGTCATGCGCATCGCTGCTTTTTTTTCTGCCCTTGTTCTCAACGGTCAAGCTAATTTGCATGTTACATAAGTGAAGGAAATGGTTACTACGCATGCGATCTGGAGCCCTTTTTGGGGGATTCCTTGAGGCTCTCAACTTAGACAGTTCGTATCCCCAGCAAAAAGGGCAGATTTTGTAATACAATAGCACGAGTTGCTTTTGTTGACACCTCAATTCAAAGCGATTAGCGATCACATACAAAGGAATTCTCTCAACCAGTAATTCAAAACAAACAAAGCCGCAAAATTTTCTCTGAAACCCAGGTAGCTAGCTCGCTCGTTGTGCATTCCAGAAATTATTTTTAAGTGCAAACATGAGCATAGATCGAAAGAAGAAGGATATATCTACACATCTGCCGCGGGCATTTTATTTCTTTGCTCCAGAAGCTGAGCAGTAAATGTTTTGATAACACCCAAAAAAATAAGAGAATTGAATCGCCTCCTAAACGGCTTTTGAACCAAACAAATCAAATGCCCGCGGCAGATGTGTAGATGCATCCTTCTTCTTTCGATCTATGCTCATGTTTGCCCTTAAAACCTGTTTCTGGAATGCACAACGAGCGAGCTAGCTACCTGGGTTTTTTGCGGCTTTGTTTGTTTTGAATTGCTGGTTGAGAGAATTTACTTTGTCTGCAATCGCTAATCGCTTTGAATTGAGGTGTCAACAAAAGCAACTCATGCTATTGTATTACAAAATCTGCCCTTGTTATCCCCAGCAATTACGCTGGGGCAGTTCCTTTGAAAAATATCATTAAGTTGACACAGACACATTGATCTATCTTATTCTTTGTAGGGAGCCAATTTAGCCTTGAATTCTGTAACCTCATCTTATTTGCTTCGCTAGTGGTCAGCCTTCACAATGGGTTTGTTTCGTAAAGAAGTCGAAAGCTATCCAGTAAAATCGTATGAACACCGAGTGATGACTGAAGGAACAAATTTAAATCAAGAGGGCTTCCTTTCGAGAGTCTTTTAAAAAACGAAATCCTGTTGGAGCTTTGGGTGAGTTTTTGGAAGGGCAGTCAATAGCCCACCTAAACAATTTTGCGAGGGTGCTGGGGAGGGTGATCGCCTGCGTGAAACGAAAAGGCCTGATCTCTACATGGAGTCGTTTGAAAAAGATAGACCCATTGAGGGTGAATTTTTCCTGATCTATTTGCCCTTGGAAAAACATGCTTATATCAGCAACAAAGATTGATGAGATGTTTCGATAAACGTTAGAATTTGCTCTTAAAAGGTTGGTATGACCTGCGAAACAGTTTAACTGGATCTTAAATGCGCAAAAGTGAAAATAAACAGGCTGATTCTTTCAGCCCATTTGAACCAGAAAAAAAGATTTGATGAAACTTGCGGGTCCACGGAAGATGGTCTGCCTGAAAAACTTCATATTTTCGGAAATATCCTGTTCAACGAAACACAAGCAAAGAATATTATATAGAAAGGCGTCAGCAAAACATTTTAATTGTGTTTTTAAAAAATCTTAAATCCAAGCGCCTTGTATTTCTGTCCAAAGAAGAGCATGCAATTCTGACGAAAAACGGCGTTAGACCCATTCAAGGCGACAGTACTCTAATTCTTAATAAAATCGCCATAATTTCGAAATAGATAAAGACAATATAATGTGAAAAATTGATTTAATTTAAAACTAAATTTGCACTCAGGAAGAAAATTTTAGGGGCCATCGACTTTCGTATTTTTTAACGGCATTTGGCCGTTAAGATCGGAACCCCAACTCCCCACCCCGTTAACGGCCTTCTACCAAAGTTCCTCCGACCGGCATAAATTTTTGGCCTAAGTAAGGTGTTGGGAGCAGCAAATAGAGGTCTTGTAGAACTCAGCTGGACTTCAACAGAAGATACGCCATAAGGTAAAACTGTTTTACTCTACATTTAGCATTATTTGTGAAGTTGTTTATCCATGTTTTTCAAAAAAAATTCCCTTTCGGAGATTTCCGTACTATTCTCACCCAAGGGGTCACTCTGAAATCTCAAAATAACGCATGAAAACTCCATTCTTTACCCCCACGGGATCTGCTTAGCTATGTGTGTAGCCCCTTGAGGCCCAAGCAAGGTATTTAAAGCTTAGAATTGGTTTATTCCGTCTCTTTCTACGCAACAAGCAGTCACACGTGTAAAAGCTCTCGCTTCAGTTATGTCTTGAAAGAACCGTCGCCGACATAGCCCAAGCCCTTTGGAGCAGGTACCTGATATCGAAGTCGAAATATACTAGGCATTTATGAAGATGAAATACAACAGCCAGCTAACCAGGTAGCTGAAGTTTCTTAACAATGAGTTCAGCAAGCAGTGGAAAGCCAGCAGACCGAGCCAGTAGCAAGTGCTGTAAACTAATATCAATATTCATTCTACCATTTAGGCCCATTTTTTAATCAATAATCTGCGTCTCGTTCGTTGTCTCAAACATCGTAGGGTATCCCGCTCTTTACCTTACTATAGGTTTTATTATATTTGCCTGGGCTTTATATGCGTTTCTTTGTGCGGGTTGCTCCGTTTATTTTGCAATGGAAAGCTCTCTCGGTATTTTTGCATAAAAAACACAACACCTGTTATGATACCATCTTTAATTAGCCTCGTATTGGGTATTTAGGTTAGGCTGGACTTTGCCCTGCCTTGGTTGTCGTTTTGAGCTTTGATGATGAGCTGAAGTTGATCAGTTTAATCTACTCGAATCTTGAGTTTATTACTGTTTAGACCACTTGATACATGGTGACAGGAGCGGGATTCGAACCCGCGCCACCGAAGTGACATGGTGACAGGAGCCAAAAGGCTTTTCTGATGTCTTATGGATGTAAATGAAGCAGTTAATCAGTAATGCTTAACCCAGCGGCAGGAGAAGATGGAGGTGCCGCAGAAGACATTAGGCTCATTTCGAACGTCGTGGGGGCGAGTGTTTCTGTGCACTGCAGCCCACCACCGCAGCTAAAGTTGAAGGAAAATCCCGTTGAGGAGTGGAAGTTTTTCAAGCAAATGTACAAACATTACAGTATTTTGTGCAGAATACGTGAGCAAAACAAGGAATTTCAGATTTCGTCATTTTTGAACAGCGTCGGTCCTGTAGGCCTACGCATTTACAACACATTGCAGTTTTTGAGTACAGAGGATCCGGAAGATGTGGAACTTGTAATGAGAAAATTTGATGGCTACATAATTGGAGAAATTAACGTAACGTACGAGAGATATGTTTTTAACAAACGTGCACAGCAAAATGGAGAGTCCATCGAAGATTATGTCTCAGTTCTGCGAACCCTGGCAAGTACTTGTGGGGTTTGTGACTGTTTAGGGGAGTCCTTGGTACGGGACAGAATG
Organism: Aurelia coerulea; assembly: GCA_039566865.1. NCBI lineage: Eukaryota > Metazoa > Cnidaria > Scyphozoa > Semaeostomeae > Ulmaridae > Aurelia > Aurelia coerulea. The sequence goes on along the minus strand of CM076958.1, from coordinate 11,317,098 downwards.
ATTCTTGGTATATCAGAAAATAATGTCAGGAAATTGTTATTGCAGAAGAGAAATTTATCACTGAAAGATTGTATTGATATTTGTAGAAGCGCAGAAAGTACTTCAAATCAGTTGCAGAAAATTGAACAACCTGAGAGTATCAGCAAGATCAAGGCAAGCACAGAATTGCCTGGAGTTAAAGAGAAGGGTGATTACACATCAGAGTACATGTTAAAGGAATGCATTTTTTGTTGCGGATCTCATGTAAGGAGAAAAGAGTTATGCCCAGCATGGGGTAAATTGTGCAAAGTTTGTGGAAAAAGGAATCATTTTAAGGCATCACGAAGATGTAAAGGCAAGAATAAAAATATCCGTGGATTACAAACAGAGTATAATGACACGTCAGAATCAGACACTGAATATGTTTTAGGAGTATCAGTAGAGCAAGAAAAGTTTGAAATAATTGCTGCTGTATCAGATAGCACTGAGGTCAATGCAGAAATGCTAATTGATGGAAAGCCTGTGAAATTTCAAATCGATTCAGGAGCTAGTACAAATGTTATACCTGTGAAGTACGTGGATGGTGAAATTTTACCAACCACAGTCAAGCTGAAAATGTGGAATCATTCTGTCATTACAGCACTTGGAAAATGTAGAGTAAAGCTGAGGAATCCTGTGAATCAGAAGAAATACTCTGTTGAATTCATAGTTGTTGAAGAAGATCTCATGCCATTGTTAGGAAAGAGAGCATCAGAGCAGATGAATCTCATGGTTGTGAATTATCACAATATGAAGTCTGTACACAAGTTGACAACAGTTTCAAATATTGTCAGTCAGTATAAGGATGTGTTTGAGGGTGATCTAGGGACACTCCCAGGCACAGTACATCTCACAGTAGATCCAACAGTGAAACCAGTTGTATCTCCAGCACGTCGGATTCCAATTGCATTGCAAGGCAAGGTTGAATCTGAGTTAGACAGGTTAGTGAAGCTTGGAGTTTTAATCCCTGTTGACGAACCAACGGATTGGGTTAGTCAAATAGCAATACAAGAGAAGAAAAATGGTAAGATTCGTCTTTGCATTGACCCAAGGCCGTTAAATCAAGCCCTAAAGCGTGAGAGATACACACTACCTATTATCGATGATGTTCTTCCAGAGCTAGCAAATGCTAAAGTGTTCTCTAAAGTTGATCTTACAAGTGGGTATTGGCATTGTCAATTGGACAATGAGTCTAGTATACTGACAACTTTCCAGACCCCTTTTGGGCGTTATAGAGCTACAAGATTGCCATTTGGCCTATCAGTTAGCAGTGAGATTTTCCAGAAGAGATTATGTCAAGCATTAGAGGGCCTAAATGGTGTTTCTGCAGTTGCAGATGATATCCTTGTTTATGGTGTTGGTGATACTATTGAAGAAGCTACCATCGACCATGAAGCAAAGCTAAAGGCGTTACTAGAGCGTTGTATGAAAGTTGGAATAAAGCTTAACAAGGATCAGCAAGGATTTGGGTTGAAAGAAATTCAATTTTTAGGCCATACAATCACAGATCAAGGTCTCAAGGCAGATACATCGAAGGTGGACGCTTTGCTGAAAATGCAGAAACCAGAAGATAAGAAAGGTGTTGCCCGTTTACAAGCCACGGTAAATTACTTAGCTCGATTTTTACCAAAGCTTTCAGAAACAATGGCTCCAATTCGAGCATTGTTAAAAGAGGGTGCGGCTTGGGACTGGAATGCTACTCATGACAAAGCATTCGAGCAAGTCAAGCAGTTGTTAACAAAGGCACCTGTATTAGCCTATTACGATCCAAAGGTAGAGTTATCCATTGAATGTGATGCCAGCAATAGTGGCCTAGGAGCAGCTCTTTTGCAGAATGGTCAACCTATTGCATACACTAGTCGCACTCTCACAGATGCCGAAACCAGGTATGCCCCTATTGAAAAGGAAATGTTAGCTGTGGTGTTCTCCCTTGAGAAATGGCACTATTTCACATATGGCAGGCATGTTACTGTATATAGTGATCACAAGCCTCTACAGAGTATTTTTAAGAAACCTTTATTTAAAGCACCAAAGCGTCTTCAGAGCATGTTGATGAGAACCCTTGGGTATGATGCAGAGATTATATATCGCCAAGGAAAGCAGCAAGCAATATCTGATACCCTGAGCAGAGCTTGCCTACCACTAAAGCCCAATGAAAAACCAAATTCAGAGTTTGAAACTGTGAACATGGCCCAGTATTTGCCAGTCACAGAAGAGCGCCTCGAGCAAATTAGGAAGGCTACTGAGCAAGATGAGGTACTTTCTTGTTTAAAGTCAGTCATTCTTAGAGGATGGCCAGATGATAACACGCAAATTGTCCCAAAAGTGGTTCCCTACAGTAGTTACAGAGATGAACTGACTGTTCAAAATGGTGTTATCTTCAGGGGTGAAAGATTAGTAATACCAATTTCCCTCAGATCAGAAATGAAAAGATCCATCCACCAGTCTCACTTAGGAATAGAAGGTTGCCTACGTCTTGCTCGAGATCTCATATTTTGGCCGGGTATGTCCTCTGAGATACGACAATTCATATCAATGTGTGAAGTTTGCCAAACATACCAAGCCAAGAAGAATACAAGAGAAAGTCTTATGAGTTATGATTTACCAGACAGAGCATGGGAGAAGATCGGAATCGATCTATTTAGCCTAAACACGGTAGAATACCTCATCACCGTGGATTACTACAGCAACTTTTGGGAGGTGGATAAGCTAGCAAGTAAAAAGCCACCAGGAATCATCAAGAAATTAAATGCACATTTTGCAAGATATGGATGCCCTGATCAAATTATCAGTGATAATGAGTTTGTGTCTCATGAATTTACAGAGTTTGCAAAAACATGGGGATTTGATCATATTCCTTGTTCTCCCCATCACAGCAATGCCAATGGAAAAGTAGAGTCTGCTGTAAAGACAGCAAAAAGATTACTTAGGAAGGCACAGGAATCTAAGCAGGATCCTTATTTAGCAATTCTCTACCACAGAAATACACCTTCCCAAGGAATAGATAGAAGCCCTGCTCAAAGAATGTTGGGGAGAAGGACAAAAACACTTATTCCAACGTCGGGTTCTCTTTTGAAGCAAAATGACAAAGAACTTGTTAAACTACAATTGAAACGTAATCAAGAAAGGCAGGGTATGTATTACAATAAGAAGAGCAAGGACTTGCCATCTTTAGTTGAGGGAGATGTAGTAAGAATGAGACCCTACAAGATAGGGGACAAATCATGGCAGAAAGGTCTTGTGCTGAGGAGACTTGACGAGAGATCATATGATGTTGAGACAGACACTAATACATACAGAAGAAACCGAGTTGATCTAAAGAGAACATCTGAAACACCTCCTAGAGTCGAGAATGTATCTAACGAAAGGATACAGGAAAAAGAAGTAGAGATCATACCCAAAGAAAGAAAAGAAGACATTTAACAGAAGGAGCCACCTGAGGAAAGTGTAGTGCTCAGACGATCACAAAGAACTGTTAAACCACCTCAAAGATATGGTAGCCCTACAGAACATTAGAGGGCCTTTATTTTATTTTATTCACGTTATACCCTACAGAACATTAGAGGGTGTTTTTGCGTTTTACCCTACAGAACATTAGAGGGTGTTGTGTCCCTACAGAACATTAGAGGGCCTTATACCCTACAGAACATTAGAGGGTGTTTTGTGCCCTACAGAACATTAGAGGGCGTTTGAGTTAATCCATATTCTTTTTATCTACTTTAATGATATGGGGATGTTATGATACCATCTTTAATTAGCCTCGTATTGGGTATTTAGGTTAGGCTGGACTTTGCCCTGCCTTGGTTGTCGTTTTGAGCTTTGATGATGAGCTGAAGTTGATCAGTGTAATCAACTCGAATCTTGAGTTTATTACTGTTTAGACCACTTGATACAACACCACGTGCTGTTTTTTCAATGTGCCAGTAGGTCCCAGCTGCAAAAATATTTCTTGTATAATTTTACATAGACATCATTTACGAAGGGAGCTTTGTTTTACGTACATCTTTTTTCAAAATTTCATCTTTTTGCCAAAATTTCATTTATAAGTTGAAGGGCACCGCTTATTAGCATAAATCCTCCCTACTGTTTACAACCAAAGAGAATTTTATTTGCCAATTTGAAAGAGCACCGTCTAGAGTACATCTTCGTTACGGCAGCCAAATAGAATCTTATTTATGAAATTGAAAGAGCACCATCTAGCGTATATCTTCGTTACGGTAGCCATAATTTGTGTGTGATTTGGTTGTTATATAATTTTATGTGGCCAGTGTCCGATGGAATTTTTAGGAAACATTTCTCGTTCCTTAAGTAATCTCTGTGTAACTCCCTTAAACCTAGTTGTTAATTTTGATTAATTTTTCCCCTTAGTTAATAAGTCGCTCCTAGCCACTTGGGGGTCTATCTAAAAACCTTACAATCGGTCTGTGGCTGGGTTCCTTGTGGCTGGGCTGTGTGACCCCCTACCCTATTGCTAAGTTAATAAAACCTATTTATGAAATTAAATTTATTAAATATTGTTATTTAATATTGCAAGATGTCATTCTTTATCAACATTAAGCAGTAGGAGGGTGCTCAGCCCAGTCTCAAGGAACATCAGCAATGCAAATATCAAACGACCCTTGTGGGGACTCACTGACCTTTTGCAAGTCTTTCACATATTGAATGTCTTCCGCCAAGTTCTTTATAATTTTGAAAGAGCACCGTTTAGCGTACATCTTTGTTACGGTAGCCGAAGAGAATTTGATTTACGAATTTGAAAGGGGACCGTCTAGCGTAAATCTTCGTTACGGTAGCAAAAGAGAATTTGATTTATGAATTTGAAAGAGCACCGTCTAGCGTAAATCTTCGTTACGGTAGCCAAAGAGAATTTGATTTATGAATTTGAAAGAGCACCGTTTTAGCGTACATCTTCGTTACGGTAGCCATAGAGAATTCTATTTATGAATTTGAAAGAGCACCGTTTAGCGTACATCTTCGTTACGGTAGCCAAAGAGAATTTGATTTATGAATTTGAAAGAGCACCGGTTAGCGTACATCTTCGTTACGGTAGCAAAAGAGAATTTGATTTATGAATTTGAAAGAGCACCGTCTAGCGTAAATCTTCGTTACGGTAGCCAAAGAGAATTTGATTTATGAATTTGAAAGAGCACCGTTATAGCGTACATCTTCGTTACGGTAGCCATAGAGAATTCTATTTATGAATTTGAAAGAGCACCGTTTAGCGTACATCTTCGTTACGGTAGCCAAAGAGAATTTGATTTATGAATTTGAAAGAGCACCGTTTAGCGTACACTTCGTTACGGTAGCCAAAGAGAATTTGATTTATAAATTTGAAAGAGCACCGTCTAGCGTATATCTTCGTTACGGTAGCCAAAAATAATTTGATTTATGAATTTGAAAGAGCACCGTTTATTACTATTATTATCAATTTCTTTACCGTTGGATACATAAAAAATATAGCTAAAAGTAATCAGCTAATTAATTCCAACGTTAGTTAAAATTTTAAAATACAAATGTAACATCAGAAAAAAGGGGATAAAATATTTACAATTCATCGAAAGTATACAGTATAAAGGCATAAAAGTGTATAAAAGCAGATATTCAAATATTATCATCATAAAAAGCCCAAGTTCGGAATAAAAACGCGGCAGAATTTACATGGACAATTTTCTCCGTTCCAATTTTTTATTTTTGTTTTAAACTGACAAAGAGAATCTGAATTTCGTATAGTTGGTGGTAACGTTTGCCACAGCTGTGGACCTTTAAATCGGATGCTTTCTGTCCCGTTGTTGACAGATCTCACCCTAGGTTGGAAGAATTCGTTATTGTTACGCAAATTGTAATGACTTTCATTTTCGCTGAAAATTTCGTGCATGAATGAAGAGCTAAGGTTATTTTTTGTTTTGTACATCTCAGTCATAAGTAACTGCAAGTTCTTTGCATGAATCGTAACGGCACAGTCCTTCTCTAATAGCTCACTGTAAGTAGATTCAGTATCCTTATAAGTAATTCTCAGAGCCCTTTCCTGTATTTTGTTAATTTTTTGGCTGAGCTGCCTGCTGTGAAACATCCAGATTAAAGGACAGTATTGAAACTGACTGGTAATAAATGCCCTCATGAGTGTTCTTAGTTTGCTCTGATCCATGTAAGTGGATATGCGAGCAAGTGCATAAAGTTTATTGCTAGCCTTTTGACACAATTTGGAAACATGATTACCGAAGGAAAGTTTGCTATCAATTTGAATTCCGAGTAGCTTCTCTTCGGAGCTATTTACAACATCAGCATTTCCAATCCTAACAGTAACAGGATCATCACACCTCTGCCCAAGAACCAAAAGATGGCATTTATCTGCATTTAATTTCATAAAGTTGTCGGTAAACCATTCTAAAGCTACACTGCAGTCATTTTCAAGCCTATGAGCTATATTGCCCAGGTTCTTATCGCAGGCATAGATTGTAGTATCATCTGCATAATTACATATATCCGAGTTTTGAATGAAGAGTAGAAGATCATTAATGTATATGTTGAATAACAGAGGCCCTAAGACTGACCCCTGAGGAACACCGCGTGTGACGCTTTTCCAAGAACTAAATGACCCATTTACTTTGACTCTTTGTTGTCTATTTGTGAGGTAATCATTAATTAGTGCCAATGCTTCGCGAGAGAAACCGTAGGCGTGCAATTTTGCAATCAAAAGATCGTGTCTGATGCAATCAAATGCCTTGGACAGATCCATCAACACAGCCCCTGCTTTACCACCTTCATCAAGGCTAATTTTGAATTGTTCTAAGAGCCGTACGAGAGCATGCTGGGCACTGTAACCTTTTCGAAAACCACAGAGAAGTGATGATACAAAGGGTGTAATATAAGCAACTATCTGTTTATCCATTATTCTTTCAAACATCTTTGAGACCGTAGGTAGAACGCTAATTGGCCTAAAGTTGGTCCTAGAGTTGGTTGGTCCATTCTTGGGAAGAGATGTGACATCCGCACACTTTAGTTCATCAGGAAAGGACGAATTTTCTATGCAAATCATTAAATATTTTCGTCAGAGGTTCTACACATACATCAGAATTGGATTTTGGAACCGTCTAGCGTATATCTTCGTTACGGTAGCCAAAAATAATTTGATTTATGAATTTGAAAGAGCACCGTTTAGCGTACATCTTCGTTACGGTAGCCAAAGAGAATTTGATTTATGAATTTGAAAGAGCACCGTTTAGCGTACATCTTCGTTACGGTAGCCAAAGAGAATTTGATTTATGAATTTGAAAGAGCACCGTCTAGCGTATATCTTCGTTACGGTAGCCAAAAATAATTTGATTTATGAATTTGAAAGAGCACCGTTTAGCGTACATCTTCGTTACGGTAGCCAAAGAGAATTTGATTTATGAATTTGAAAGAGCACCGTCTAGCGTATATCTTCGTTACGGTAGCCAAAAATAATTTGATTTATGAATTTGAAAGAGCACCGTTTAGCGTACATCTTCGTTACGGTAGCCAAAGAGAATTCTATTTATGAATTTGAAAGAGCACCGTTTAGCGTACATCTTCGTTACGGTAGCCAAAGAGAAATTGATTTATAAATTTGAAAGAGCACCGTTTTAGCGTACATCTTCGTTACGGTAGCCAAAGAGAATTTGATTTATGAATTTGAAAGAGCACCGTTTAGCGTACATCTTCGTTACGGTAGCCAAAGAGAATTTATTTATGAATTTGAAAGAGCACCGTCTAGCGTATATCTTTGTTACGGTAGCCAAAAATAATTTGATTTATGAATTTGAAAGAACACCGTTTAGCGTACATCTTCGTTACGGTAGCCAAAGAGAATTTGATTTATGAATTTGAAAGAGCACCGTTTAGCGTATATCTTCGTTACGGTAGCCAAAGAGAATTTGATTTATGAATTTGAAAGAGCACCGTCTAGCGTACATCTTCGTTACGGTAGCCAAAGAGAATTTGATTTATGAATTTGAAAGAGCACTGTCTAGCGTATATCTTCGTTACGGTAGCCAAAGAGAATTTGATTTATGAATTTGAAAGAGCACCGTCTAGCGTACATCTTCGTTACGGTAGCCAAAGAGAATTTGTTTTATGAATTTGAAAGAGCACCGTTTAGCGTACATCTTCGTTACGGTAGCCAAAGAGAATTTGATTTATGAATTTGGAAGAGCACCGTTTAGCGTATATCTTCGTTACGGTAGCCATAGAGAATTTGATTGATGAATTTTAAAGAGCACTGTTTAGCGTTAATTTACATTTTATGCAGACTTTGTCCACAAGAGATTTGCTACACTATTGTTACACCCTTTTTTGTCACTTCTTTTGACACAAAAGCTCCTGTTTACGCTGTTTCGTGCAATGATGAAAGTCACTCGAATCAATGCTTGCATTTGAGCTTTAATTTCGTATGTCTTATGACGTATGACATTGTTCGTCGATGGTGGTTTCATATAGTTGCAGTGCTTCATATCGACTCCAGCTTCTGGGCCACTAATTTCTGAATTATGGACCAACATTCTAACAGCTGGTCAACAAATCATTCCCTGACAAGGCCCTAGCAACGGCTATTTTGTTAACTATTTGGAGGCCGAATTTCGAATTTTGGGCTTGAGGTCTGCAATTCTTCTCTGCCTTTGATTCCACCATTCCATTTTCAAAGTGAATAGGAGGCTCTAGCATAATGTTTGAGTGGTTGAGAGTTCAAAATATTTGTATAAACAAGTAATTAGAGTAGAATATATTTATATTTATGCGCACTTTTATGCGATTTGAAATAAGCACGACGTTCGAGCCAGGCCCGATACCAGCCTTAATTCTCATAGGGGCAAAGAACCAAAATTTTCCGACGATCTAAAATCAACAACAACAATAGCAACAACCCCAATTTTAGGAACAGAAAACATGCACGAAAAGACTGATGTGCTCCTTTAATGGCTAGATTTTGGAATTACTTTGTAGTTTCAACGTTGCAGCCTTCAACATTGGTCAATATGAAGGAAAAAATGCTGTAGATTTAAATCCATGTTAAATTTTATCCCCGAAAGACAATAAATTCATGTTCTATGCATCATTGTCCCAGTAAAATCTTCTAAATGTGGGCCTGTAACAACAACGAAATCCGACAAGTGGAGTAAAATTTCCGACAAATGGCCTTGCTCCGCCCCCCAGCCCCCCCCCCCCCCCCCCGACTGGCTTCGGCTATGGTTCGAGTATAGCCCATTATCAAGCCTCAATATTTATCAAAATATTTGTAGCGGACAAGAAGTAAAGTTGAGTTATGATACTCATCGGCAACGATCGTAATATCAGCCAAGAATGGGAAATAAAGATATTGATGAAGGGGGGAAAACTCACAAGCAACTTTATCATGAAAATCGATCTTTCAGAGGCCGTGAACGATTCGAAGAGCAAGGCAAAAAGCACCTTTCAACCCCCTCAAAATCTGCCTAGTTAGGCGCACAAAATGAAGTTGAAAATGGCATTCTGGCCTACTTTGAAATTGGTCACGCAAAGAGGTGAAAATTGAAACCATTTTTCCGAACTTCTCGACCTCACATTTTCAAAGATACACATTTAGGTCTTCCGAATTCACGTTAAGTTTAATAATCTATCCATTTCTTGCTTGCTGTGATGAAATTTTTTAATATGAGGTCTAACTTTGCTGCATGCTTGACTAAAAAAAGAATTTTCTCTAATTTCGAATTAGTTGACTTAAGATTTGTTGTTTGCCTTTCATGATAGTCTCCATAGTTCATATAACTGACATACAAAATTTGGCAATCATTTATAATTCCACGCAGAGTTGGGAACAAAACATCTTGGTAATTGTCCATCCGACAGAAAAAAGAGAGGATTTATTTTTCAGCCACGGAATTTTGTTGGAGCTATCTCCCAACTTGCTAATTTGTTTGGAGAAATCACCTTTGCAGAAAAGTATCTACAGCCTTTAAATTTTGACTAAAGAGTTTGTCCGTCCGACAGTTGCTGGTTTGTACTTTTTGCAGTACTCTTCAATTATGCAACAGTGTATACAGCAATTGGAATTGCTCACAATGTGAACAACAGGAATTGTTCGCAATACGTTTTGAAGAATAATTCAGCATTGTTTTGTTTCAAACATATTTTTTATAAAACCTGTCGGACGGACTTTCGTTGTATTTTTCATCCGCAATAGAAGTCAATAATGTGTCCCAATGTTAAAAAGTGGATATTACTGTGTCATGAATAGGTAGAAAGTATGCATCAATAATAGATTTATGCGTATTTTGGCACCAAACTCTCCATTCTGAAAATCTGTCGGACGGACACTCCAATGAAATAATGTTTATCTTGCGCCTGGGCCAACAATAACACCAACGAGTATGTGGAACCTACGCAGGGCCATGTTGTTATTAATTTAGAATTACTTCTGTTTGTGTTTTCAGAAGTTCAATTTTGCAGTACGTTATTGTCCATCCGACATGTCCATCCGACAGGGTTACCCACAACATTTGTTATCCTTTTTTGACGAACAAGTTGTTATTTTTCTAAGTGTTACATGTGTTACATTGTAAGCAATAGACAATACCATAGAACAGTTACAGTCTTTTGTGAGTTATGCTTAATGCTGAGATAGAATTGAGGTTGAAGTAACTTTTTTTTCTTTTTTTTTTGCACATGTGCATTTTCTATCTAGTCCATCCGACATGTCGATGTTCTTCGTTATTCCCAGAGTTTTCATTACCCTTTGGATGCTTTATATCATGCAAGGTTACATTATTTACTTGATAACGAGTACATGCTCGAAACGTGGTGTTTTAAACATCTTAGCTATTTTTGGTACTTAAATCATTTATATATTATATTACTGTTCAATTACATAGTACCAAACGCAACGAACATATTTTTATTAAGGTTACATTATGGTCTTACATCAAAGCTAAGAATTTGGTAGGCTTCCAAAGTATCTAATGTCCATCCAACAGATCTTTGAACTAAAAAATAGGCCCTTCTTTCTGCAAGTGCAAAGAAACTAAAATTATGCACTACTTCTGGCCCCTTTCCACAGAAGCAAAGAAAGGAAATCATGGAGAAACAAACTAAGATCAACAGAAAAGGTTATGAAGACCAAGGGAAAGAGTAAGGAGGGGGGCTTTGGGGTTTCACGGGTTGCGGGTTTGACCAATTTTAGCCCTCGGGTTTCGGGTTTTACGTCTAAATCGTGCGGGTTTTCGGGTTTTGAGATGCTCCACGGGTTGCGGGTTTGGCCAATTGTGATGCTCGGGTTTCGGGATTTCTTTCAAAAATTCCAATGTTTTCGGGTTTTCGAAGTCATAAATTCCCTTTTGGTTAGCTGAGATCGAAAAGCCAGCTTCCGAATGCTTGAAACGATGCACAGAGTGTCAGTGAGAACGAAAATGTCGGAAATAGTCAAAGATTATTACCGAAAATTGAAATTTTGCGTTCCAAAGTGTAATTTCGGGTTTCGAATTTTTTGCTTGCGGGTATTCGGGTTTTTGCTAACTTTGGTCCGGGTTTGCGGGTTCTAGTACCCCCCAAAGCCCCCCTCAGTAAGAGAGGGAGACATTCAAATACCAAGTCCATGACCACAGGCCCTATTCTCAACGAAATACTGATCTTTCATTTCAGTTTTTACAAGATTGCACTTTTTGCATTTTGGGAAATTATATAACAATAATCAATAGAAGATTTCAGACTCAAATTTGGTGTGTGGCTTCGTCAACCTATGCTGCATCTACCGAACCAAAACATTTTTCAACGGAAGCATATACCCAGTGGCATAATATCCATAAAATTTCAGCTTTGTATCATTTGCAATTAATTTCTAAGAATTTAGAAAAATCTAAACATTATGCATACGGCATTCAAACAGGAATGTATCAAGGATGAAACTTCATTTTTGATTACAAAGTCCAACTTTGTAATCTAAGAGGGGGCTCCAGGTCAGTAAGAAAGAAAGTCCGTCACGCTCGTTAAAGCAATTGATTAACGTTTTATCTCTGCTAATTGGCACTGAAATAAAGAAAGCGCACAGAAAGCGCATACAAGACAGAAGTTTCCCGCGATCCTATAGCAACATTTGACGTCGGCTTATTTCATGTTAGACAGATTTGACACCATAAGATGGATAAATCACCACGATGTTTACCCTGGCACAACAACAAATTTACCCAGAATTGGCACGTTCTTGACTTCATTAGCAGCTTAATTATGTTGAAACAATCGTTTTCTAGTTTGACGGAGTTAGAGCTGATCAAAAGTAATACATATGTGGACTTTCGTGTCCCCAGAACAAGATTCACATTCAGATTCAGAATCACATTCAGATTCAAAATCAGATTCAACAAATGAAGGAAACATTGCCCCCATTACCCCCTGTTATAAGATATCGAGCCCAAACCTAAAATACAAACAAGCTATGTTATCCAGCTACAGTTTAGAGCACTTTCCAAAAAATTCCTCCCAGGGGGCTCTGTGCAAATGTTTGCTTTGTGCTCTCCATACTCGTATTTGCAATAAGACCAATGTCCAAAACATTGCCCCCATTACCCCCCTGTTACAAGATATCGAGCCCAAACCTAAAATACAAACAAGCTATGTTATCCAGCTACAGTTTAGAACACTTTCCAAAAAATTCCCCCCAGGGGGCTCTGTGCAAATTTTTGCTTTGTGCTCTCCATACTCCTATTTGCAATAACACCAATGTCAGTAACATTGCCCCTGTTACCCCCCTGTTACAAGAGATCAAGCCCAAACCTAAAATACAAACAAGCTATGTTATCCAGCTACAGTTTAGAACACTTTCCAAAAAATTCCCCCCAGGGGGCTCTGTGCAAATTTTTGCTTTGTGCTCTCCATACTCTTATTTGCAATAACACCAATGTCGGTAACATTGCCTCTGTTACCCCCCTGTTACAAGATATCAAGCCCAAACCTAAAATACAAACAAGCTATGTTATCCAGCTACAGTTTAGAGCACTTTCCAAAAAATTCCCTCCAGGGGGCTCTGTGCAAATTTTTGCTTTGTGCTCTCCATACTCGTACTTGCAATAAGACCAATGTCCAAAACATTGCCCCCATTACCCCCCTGTTACAAGATATCGAGCCCAAACCTAAAATACAAACAAGCTATGTTATCCAGCTACATGCTCTCCATACTCGTACTTGCAATAAGACCAATGTCCGAAACATTGCCCCCATTACCCCCCTGTTACAAGATATCGAGCCCAAACCAAAAATACAAACAAGCTATGTTATCCAGCTACAGTTTAGAACACTTTCCAAAAAATTCCCCACAGGGGGCTCTGTGCAAATTTTTGCTTTGTGCTCTCCATACTCCTATTTGCAATAACACCAATTTCGGTAACATTGCCCCTGTTACCCCCCTGTTACAAGATATCAAGCCCAAACCTAAAATACAAACAAGCTATGTTATCCAGCTACAGTTTAGAACACTTTCCAAAAGATTCCCCGCAGGGGGCTCTGTGCAAATTTTGCTTTGTGCTCTCCATACTCATATTTGCAATAAGACCACTGTCCGAAACATTGCCCCCATTACCCCCTGTTACAAGATATCAAGCCCAAACCTAAAATACAAACAAGCTATGTTATCCAGCTACAGTTTAGAACACTTTCCTAAAGATTCCCCGCAAGGGGCTCTGTGCAAATTTTGCTTTGTGCTCTCCATACTCATATTTGCAATAAGACCAATGTCCGAAACATTTCCCCCTTTACCCCCCTGTTACAAGATATCAAGCCCAAACCTAAAATACAAACAAGCTATGTTATCCAGCTACAGTTTAGAGCACTTTCCAAAAAATTCCCCCCAGGGGGCTCTGTGCAAATTTTTGCTTTGTGCTCTCCATACTCGTACTTGCAATAAGACCAATGTCCAAAACATTGCCCCCATTACCCCCCTGTTACAAGATATCGAGCCCAAACCTAAAATACAAACAAGCTATGTTATCCAGCTACAGTTTAGAACACTTTCCAAAAAATTCCCCCCAGGGGGCTCTGTGCAAATTTTTGCTTTGTGCTCTCCATACTCCTATTTGCAATAACACCAATGTCAATAACATTGCCCCTGTTACCCCCCTGTTACAAGATATCAAGCCCAAACCTAAAATACAAACAAGCTATGTTATCCAGCTACAGTTTAGAACACTTTCCAAAAATTCCCCCCAGGGGGCTCTGTGCAAATTTTTGCTTTGTGCTCTCCATACTCCTATTTGCAATAACACCAATGTCAGTAACATTGCCCCTGTTACCCCCCTGTTACAAGAGATCAAGCCCAAACCTAAAATACAAACAAGCTATGTTATCCAGCTACAGTTTAGAACACTTTCCAAAAAATTCCCCCCAGGGGGCTCTGTGCAAATTTTTGCTTTGTGCTCTCCATACTCCTATTTGCAATAAGACCAATGTCGGTAACATTGCCTCTGTTACCCCCCTGTTACAAGATATCAAGCCCAAACCTAAAATACAAACAAGCTATGTTATCCAGCTACAGTTTAGAGACACTTTCCAAAAAATTCCCCCAAGGGGGCTCTGTGCAAATTTTTGCTTTGTGCTCTCCATACTCGTATTTGCAATAAGACCAATGTCAGTAACATTGCCCCCATTACCCCCTGTTACAAGATATCAAGCCCAAACCTAAAATACAAACAAGCTATGTTATCCAGCTACAGTTTAGAGCACTTTCCAAAAGTCTGACTCTGTGGATGCACAGCCGATTTGAACATAAAAGGTTGCAAATTGCAAGTTCAGATCCCATCTATATCACAATTGAAACTAAAAATTTCTTGAAACAACACTCATCGACAGGAACTGTTCCAACATTTATCCATTTCTGGGACAGCTAGAAGCCTGTAGATGTGTAAATGCTGAAAAAATGATAGAAACACTGCAAATAGCAAATCTCATTGTTTTTCTTGTATATAAATCTATGGGCAGTGAAAAGCAAAAATTTGCACAGAGCCCCCTGGGGGGAACTTTTTGGAAAGTGTTCTAAACTGTAGCTGGATAACATAGCTTGTTTGTATTTTAGGTTTGAGCTTGATATCTTGTAACAGGGGGTAAAGGGGGAAATGTTTCGGACATTGGTCTTATTGCAAATATGAGTATGGAGAGCACAAAGCAAAATTTGCACAGAGCCCCTTGCGGGGAATCTTTAGGAAAGTGTTCTAAACTGTAGCTGGATAACATAGCTTGTTTGTATTTTAGGTTTGGGCTTGATATCTTGTAACAGGGGGTAATGGGGGCAATGTTTCGGACAGTGGTCTTATTGCAAATATGAGTATGGAGAGCACAAAGCAAAATTTGCACAGAGCCCCTTGCGGGGAATCTTTTGGAAAGTGTTCTAAACTGTAGCTGGATAACATAGCTTGTTTGTATTTTAGGTTTGGGCTTGATATCTTGTAACAGGGGGGTAACAGGGAGGGGCAATGTTACCGAAATTGGTGTTATTGCAAATAGGAGTATGGAGAGCACAAAGCAAAAATTTGCACAGAGCCCCCTGTGGGGAATTTTTTGCAAAGTGTTCTAAACTGTAGCTGGATAACATAGCTTGTTTGTATTTTTGGTTTGGGCTCGATATCTTGTAACAGGGGGGTAATGGGGGCAATGTTTCGGACATTGGTCTTATTGCAAGTACGAGTATGGAGAGCACAAAGCAAAAATTTGCACAGAGCCCCCTGTGGGGAATTTTTTTGAAAGTGCTCTAAATTGTAGCTGGATAACATAGCTTGTTTGTATTTTAGGTTTGGGCTTGATATCTTGTAACAGGGGGGTAACAGGGGCAATGTTACCGACATTGGTCTTATTGCAAATAGGAGTATGGAGAGCACAAAGCAAAAATTTGCACAGAGCCCCCTGGGGGGAATTTTTTGGAAAGTGTTCTAAACTGTAGCTGGATAACATAGCTTGTTTGTATTTTAGGTTTGGGCTCGATATCTTGTAACAGGGGGGTAACAGGGGCAATGTTACCGACATTGGTGTTATTGCAAATAGGAGTATGGAGAGCACAAAGCAAAAATTTGCACAGAGCCCCCTGGGGGGAATTTTTTGGAAAGTGTTCTAAACTGTAGCTGGATAACATAGCTTGTTTGTATTTTAGATTTGGGCTCGATATCTTATAACAGGGGGTAATGGGGGCAATGTTTCCTTCATTTGTTGAATCTGATTTTGAATCTGAATGTGATTCTGAATCTGAATGTGAATCTTGTTCTGGGGACACGAAAGTCATATGTGGTACCTAATTTCTGTTTTTGCAGGGGTTGGTTTTTTCTGAGTTATGGAGTAGATAGCTTTGAAGTTTTATGGTAATCGCACTCGGGTTTCTTAGTTGATTTGAGAGGGAGAGTGACTAATTGGATGAGAATAGGTTACGATTTTCATTTTCTTAACGGCCTAAGGCAAAACCGCAACTAGCACGCAAAATGCAGCTTGTCACAAATAAACATGCAATAGACAAATATCCATTATTCTTTCTCAGATATACCTATCACGCAACTAGGCCTACATAATGCCAGAATTCTTACCAATAATCTTTAGTCCGGTGGCAGCCATTTTCCTCCTCATGACATCGAATTCCAAAATTGAGCTGAATTGTTTTTGAAACGAGGCTAAGCCATGGTGATACTGTACACAAATATGGCGGCAAAGAAGGACAAAATTGCTGTGTACAAGTTTTAGAGAAAGGGACACCAAAGGCAGTCGCTGTGCATGAATTTGATATCAAGTTATTGCAGCTATGGTGAGTCATTTTATATTTGATTCTTGTCTTGATGAATGACAGACTGCAGGAACTTTGACATCATGCAATACAATCTGGTCTGACTTTGTTGGATATGATGATACCTGTCGTTGTCATGGAAAAAATCCTCTTGAAATAGGATCGATAGTTCTGGTAGACAATAAAATAGTATCACACTGCAAACTATAAACATGAATCTACATGAAACGACGCCATTTTAGTTAGGGATAATTTTTCAATGAACGAATTTCTGCCTCCTCTAAACAGACCTCTTCTGATCTACCTGCCAACTTCATTTCAATTCATGTCACGCGAATAGAGTATTACAATTTCTATCATCTACACTTACCTCACATAAGTATTGCACCACCCAACACAAAATGGCGCCCAAAAGTGTCTTTCAGCCCAACCAACAAAATTTGCATAACAAAAACATCAGCATTTAAGGGTTTCTCTACCGGGTGTTTTGGTGGGAAAAGAATTGTTAATTCGTTTGCTTTTCATTCATAAATAAAATGAAACGTTATTTTGTTTATTTCTTTGATAAATTAGCAAAAACCTCCGAACAACACTGCACAAGATTTTGACAGTATAACTGGAGGAGTAAGCCAAAACAAAATGAGAAACGGATAGATATCTGGGGGCAAAGATAACAACATTTTAGCGTTTTCAAATTAGGATTCTGCAAACTTTATCCTCATGATAGAATTTTTCCACTTTGAATGTGATAAAAGAAGAAATTTCAAATAAATAAAAAGGCCGTCATTCAATGTAGCTGAACTTGAATTTCTCTAAGAATGAGTCACGTTAAAAAAACATGCTCCAGTCACTTGTTAAATTTCAAAATTACCTTCAAACTAAATTAAACCGTATCGATTTTGTTAAGCACATCAAAATCCATATATTTAAGTGTCAACCACCTGCCTAAAGTCTTCCAGGAGGCGAAATTAATGTTAACGTGATAAAAGTGATATCAAGGATATTCTTACCTTGGAATGGTTTCTTTCCGTTTTCCCTTTTGTGTTTATCCTTCTTGCCTTCCTCACGGAAATTTTTGTCATAGCGATAAAGTTTGTTGAATCCTAATTTGGAAACGCTAAAATATTGTTATCTTTGGCCCCAGATATCTATCCGTTTCTCATTTTGTTTTGGCCTACTCCTCCGGCTACGCTCCCAAAATCTTGTGTTCAGTTCAGTTCAGTTTCATCATTTTAAAATTCCACCAACATACAATATTGAAATAATTAATACATTAAACACAAAAGAAAACTATTAAAACTAAATTTAACTTAACTAACATACAACAACAATACTGATCAATTAAATACAAATAAGGAGAATTGTATGCATGGGAATTTCTTAAGGAGGAGCTCTCTCAGTAGCTAGGCTAATCGAGGAGAGAGCACCCCCTGGTTTAAAAATGACTAATGAAATCTAAAAATCGTTTGAATTGTTGGTTAACTTTTAGTATCATTCAAAGAGATACACAATGCAAGTATATGACAGCTATGATTGGTAGTTATTCTCAAAAAAGTAGGCTTTGAGTTTACGACGAAAGCTAAAAGCAGACGGTGAACATTTAAGATCAGCAGGAATGCTATTCCAGCACTTTGCTCCAAAGTAACGCACAGACCTGAGACCATATTGAAGGGTATTTTTCTGAGTTACAAAAATGTCAATCTTGGAAGCTTGCCGAGTACCATATTGATGAACAGATTCAACCAATGCAAAGAAAGAATGAAAATAAGGAGGAGCAGTCTTGTTAACACAATCATACACAAAACCAAGCAATTTTAACTGAAAGAGATCATGCAGCTTTAAAATCTTTAAGTCAGAGAAGATTGGTGTAGAAGGAGAAGTGAAATGTTCAAATGAGATTGCCCTTAGAACCCGTTTCTGTAATAGAAATACTGGCTTGATATAAGTCTCATAGGTGAGGCCCCAAACTAAAATTCCATATTGCAGGAAAGGTGAAAACAGAGAGTTGTAGAGGCATACCAAAACACTGATCGGTAAGAAGTGTCTTACTTTGAAAAACATCCCACAAGTTCTAGCCAGCTTTTTAGATAGTTCTGTAAGGTGATATTTCCATGAAAGATTTTCATCTAAAAGAACACCAAGAAATTTGACATGACATGTCTGTTTGATAGGAAGGTTTCCAATCTTTATACTGACGGTTTCCGGAGCAGAATGTTGAGGAGACTTAAAAATTATGAAATTGGTTTTGTCAATGTTGAGTGACAATTTGTTAACATCTAACCATATTTTGACTTTTTTCAATTCCTTATTAACCACATGCTGAAGATGATGAAGACTTTCAGCTTCATAATAGATGTTGGTATCATCTGCAAATAAGTAGAAGTCTAGTTTTGAGGATGAAAGAGGTAAATCAAGAAAAGAAGGGGGCCAAGGACAGAACCCTGTGGAACACCACAGGTAACACTGAGATGACTGGAATTAGAACCATTCACTGAGATATATTGCTTCCGATCTGAGAGATATGATTTAAACCAATCTAAAGCAGTTCCTCTAATTCCATAATGTTCTAGCTTCATCAAAAGAATATTATGATTCACTGTATCAAATGCCTTCTGCAAGTCAATAAATATTCCACAGCCAAATTTTCTATTGTCTAATGAGTTTTTGATGGCTTCAGTTAAACTAACCAGGGCATGGCTAATGGAGTGGCTGGCACGAAAACCGAATTGTAAAGTATATAAGATTTCATGCTTTTCTAGGAATTTATAGAGACGTTCATACATGACTTTTTCAGCAATTTTGCTAAAGACAGAGAGAAGAGAAATAGGTCTATAATTTGAAGATGTTAGTGGACAACCTTTTTTAAAAAGTGGAATTACTTTGGCCAACTTCATCTTGTCAGGAAATACCCCAAACTGAAATGCCTCATTTATAATTAGAGACAAAGGAGAAGATATCAATGGAGAGAGAAGTTTTAAGATTTTCATGGGAATGCTGTTAGGTCCAAGAGACTTTCCAGACTTTAGGACAGAGATAACATCAGATATTTCAGAAGGTACTGAAGGTGACATGAAAAATGAATTTCCAACTCTGTCACCCATGAAATTCAAAGGTGACTTGTTAGAAGGTGTTATATTTTTGGTGATATCATGGGAGACATTAACAAAGAACTTATTAAAAATGTTTGCAATAACTGCTGGATCTGATGTAAAATTACCATTTGAGTCCTTAAGCTTACTTATTACATTTACATTGTTTGATTTTCTAATACTGATAACTGATTTAATTCCTGACCATAACTGTTTCATGTTGTTACTGTTTTTTTGAAAGTAGTTGTAGAAATAACTGGCTTTACTTTCTCTCAAGGTAACTGCAACCCTATTTCGAAACTGTTTATAAAGATCTATAAGAGACTGGTCCTTGTTCTTTTTAATCTTTTTAAGTAGCTTATCTCTGATGCGCATCATTTTTTGTATTTTGCCATTGATCCATGGTTTATTCCTGAATTTAATATCTCTCTTTGTGAGTTTCTTCAAAGGAGCATGGGTTTTGACTAATTCACCAAAGGTGGAGAGGAGTCTGTTGAACTTCGCATTAACATCCAAAGCACTGTCATTTAAGAATGAAAGGTCAAGGTTTGCAAAATCATTTAGGACTTTTTTCCTCACTGAGGTTAGAAAAATCATGCTGGGAATATGATAAGCTCTTATAAGGGATACCTGCATGCCTGACAATTAGAAACTGAGGGAAGTGATCCGTTATTTGCGTCATAATGTTACCACTTAAGGTTTCATTGTCTGTGATGTTTGAAAAGATATTGTCAATAAGGGTGGAAGAATATCCAGATACTCGAGAGGGATGAAGGATATATGGAAGAAATTGCTTTGAAAAGAGGAAATTAACATAATTTGTGATAGGAGTGTCAAAGTTATACTTCAGAAGGTTGATATTAAAATCTCCAAGGATAAAAACTTGTTTATTAAATACAGCTGGATTGGACAGGGTTTCTTGTAGATATTCACAGAAAGTGTCAATATCTGAGCTTGGATGACGATAGGTACAGCAAAACAGATAATTTTTACCATTTCTGTTTTCAACTTCAACCCAGACTGACTCAAAGTCAATGCTATCCTTACCTAGATCTGGTCTAGGAGTCGGAGTAAGTCCTGATTTCACATAAAGTGCAACACCACCATTTTGAGTATGAGACTGGGATGAAAAGTAACTATAACCAGGAATTTCCACATTCGTTTTTATAGGATTTTCAAGAGAATTCCAAGTTTCAGACACACCTATAACATCAAAATTTATTTTCAAAGTTGAAAGAGTTGAAATAAGCTCATCGAGATGAAGAGAGAGACTTCTAATATTCAAATGAAATAAGGAAAGATCATTTTCTGAAGTAACAAGTGTAGATAAGTCCTGGAGGGTATGATAACTAGAGTTGACATTAGAAGGTAAATGTTCATCAATATCATAGACTTCTAAATTAGGCAAGTTGATAAGACCAGAGGTTATTTCAAAGGATGGCTCTGAATCAACCCAAGATGGAAAATCATAGTTGAACAGGTTTGACAATTCATTTGTATCTAGTGAGCCGAAAGGAAACATGACTGCTGTACACATTGAGCAGAACCAAGGCACATCATCAGGTTCATTTTGAAGCCCTTCATATTCTGCCACAGATACGTTGGTGCATTTTATGTGAATCCAAAAGTTGCAGTGATTACAAAAAACTGATTTATAATGATCAGGTATATTCTTATGGCAAATGCCACAAGTAGACAGGGGAAATAAGCTAACCATCTAAGCAAGTGCCTAACCACAGTTTTTAAGGTTTATATTGTTAGGATGGGCTATTAGGATTAATTTAAGACAATGTGCCATTTCTGAAAAGTTTCGAATGTCACGTGATCGATGACGTCAAAGAAGAGCTTGTGCCCCTAAATACTTCGATAACTTTTGACAGATGTGTTGGACTAACTTGAAATTTGCATCGTTGAAAAGAGCGTTTGAAGAGCTTTCGAATGATGTATAGCATTTTGCATTTTAGTGAAATGCAAAAAAATTTCTATGACGTCATCAATGACATGACGTCATAATTGACAAATATTCACAACCATTTTAGCTGGAATTTTTTCCTTGATTTCTACCAAATGAACCACGTAGATTCCGAATTTGCAGTCAAAAAACACCTATATTTCATAGGTATTCAATTTGGGTTTGAGCATTTTCCCCAACCTCGTCCCCATGCCCCAAAAGGAGTCTACGCCAACCTATTTGGGCCATGGTACCGGTTGCCAAAATCGTGGTACATTTGACGCCATTTTGTTTTGCATAAATTATCAGCTGCAGTTTATTACAGAACTCTCTTGTTTTCATATGGAAACTGAGTTTGACAGATTTGATACAATGTCAGCTGATTTTGATCCATAACATACCATGTAATAAGTCCGAAACATTGAGGAAAAGTATGAAAATGCGACGAAAAATGGCCGTTCCTCTAATGCTAATAATGCAGTAGATGATTCGAAATACTGAAAACAAACCTTTGGAGGACGTTATTTCAACCCTTTTTAAGGTATTTAATCATTAATGCGGCGTTTGCAAGTGCATTTAATAGGAAAACGAGCACGATCCGTTTGGGTGGAAAGAGGGCCTAAGTGGAAATTTTCGAGAATTTCCCCCACAGCTTTGAAAAAAGAAAGGGTCGTTATTTTGCGAATTTTGGAGATAAGTTCAAGGTTAAAAGTGTTATAGTGAAAGAATACGGTTTCCCGTCGATTTTTGGCATGCCGAAGCCGTTTTCTCCTCGCAAAATGGAGTTACGGCCCAAAATGGGGTAGGCCAAAATTTTACCCCATTTTTGCGGCGCCCGCGCGCAGCCCCTGAGGGCGATATTGAACCCCAAATGGCATTATTAGACTCGCAGACAAGTAGTCTCTTGTAAACTTTTCACCATTTTGAAATCAGGCTAATAACCATCGAGCATCAAGTCCAAAAGTAACCTCGGGTCAGAAAATCGCAACATTTTTTCCAACCCCCTTTTATGACGTCATAACGACCCAAAACTTCATGAAACCCCAAAATTCTGATGCGCCGTGGTCTTTTACCTCCAGTCAAACCTTCGTCCCCCCCATGATTGCTACTGAATTTTTGAAAATAGGGATGAAATGGAGGCCATTTTTGAATGGGAATCAATAGGGATGGGCCCCAAAATCACCAAATATGGCAAATTTCTCCCGTAAGCGCAGACGGATGGGGTTCAAACCCCCTCAACTGGGGCACATTATGACGTTTAAGGTATACCAAAAATCGGTTTTTCAATTTTTTATCGCGTTTTCCCGTGACAGCGACCCAAAGTTGACTGATTTTCTGCCAAGCAATAAGTCTTTGGAATTTGGAATAATTAATGAGGCCTTTGTTATCAAATAGCCAATCAAATTGCGAATATGACCTACCCGGTACCAGGGTCAGTACTGACGTAGGAAACTGGCCCTCGGAACCAGGTTGCATTTTCCCTTGATATTGCCTCTCAGTTCAAACACAATAGGGAAAATGACAAGACATGATTTTACATTCCTATGAATTATTAGTGTTTTCTGACTGCAGATTCGGAATCTGCATCGTTGATTTAGTACAAATCAAGCAAAAAATATCAGCTGAAATGGTTTTAAAATTAGTCAATTATGACGTCATTTAGTTGATGACGTCATAGAAAATTTTTCGCATTTCACTAAATTGCAAAATGCAATACATCATTCGAAAGCTCTTCGAATGCTCTTTTCAACTATGCAAATCCCAAGCTAATACAACACATCTGTCAAAAGTTATCGAAGTATTTAGCGACATTAAGCCCTTCTGTGACGTCATCGATCACGTGACACTCGACACTTTTCACAAATGGCACATAGTCTTAAATTAATCTCAATGGCCTATTCTAACAATATAAACCTTAAAAACTGTGGTTAGGCACTTGCTTAGATGGTTAGCTTATTTTCCCCGTCTAAAGGAGATGAAATTGACTTAGTCATATTAACATGATAAAGTTAAATTGATCTGAACTGAAAATTAAACATAGGAATAATTTCAATAGGATAGACACAACAAAGGCAAAATTCCAGATTTTGTCCATTTCTAAACTTACTCATTAGACGGGTCCAAATGAGATTTCACTCTCAGATGAAGCTGAAGGTTCAGGAGGTTTATCTCGTATCATTAGTTTGTCCATGACAAAGTACGCAATTTTTCCTTTCTTACGTGCTTCAATGAGCTGTGGGACTTTTTCTCTGCGCCTATCCAATGTACGCTTTGCATAGTCAGCAACAAACTTTACATTCTCTGGCTTTTGAGATCTTGCCATTTGCAATACTTTTTCTTTGTCTTTCCACTTCAAGAATTTCACCACAATAGGGCGGGGATCATCATTATGCCATCATTGTGCAGTGTTGTCTGGAGGTTTTTGCTAATTTATCAAAGAAACCAACAAAATAACGTTTCATTTTACTTATGAATGAAAAGCAAACGAATTAACAATTATTTTCCCGCCAAAACACCCGGTAGAGAAACCCTTAAATGCTGATACTTTTGTTATGCAAATTTTGTTGGTTGGGCTGAAAGACACTTTTGGGCGCCATTTTGGGTAAGGTGGTGCAATACTTATGTGAGGTAAGTGTATATCTATCTATTAGACTGATTACGATGTCTGTCCCAGTAATCGCTATTCAAAACGAGACTATTACACCAGACCGAGACCGCTCTTACTGGGACTCATAATATTACGGCAATATTTTTGGACTGACTTTTTTCACTTTTGAACGCCCTTGGGAACGAGGCTGCTATACACAGTCATGTACAAAGTATACAACCAAATACAACGCCATTAGAATTTCTGCAAATTCGATTGATTGATGTTGACCAACGGAAACTCGAAGCTCAAAGCAGAGTTTCAAGGAGCTTGGCCGGACGGAACAAAGTCTTACGAACAAGAATACCATGAAAACAGTTGGCGACAATATCAAATCTTGTATGTAGGTACTATTTTGCTTCTTTCGCTAAGCATTAACTGATTTATTGTGAAGTTTTCAAATCAATGTGTTTCATTTGAAAACTACAAATGTTTGTGCTTTTCTGCCTAGGCCCTTATCGAAACGAGGCAGTCATAGTCATTTCAAAATAATGGCGTTTGATTATGAGTCGTAGTTAGGAGCGTCCGGCAGTATTTCAATAGCGTTAACTACGACCATATCATCAGTCTATCTATCTATTATGATAACATCCAGTCAGGAGAATGTTACAGCTGCACAGTGGGCCAAATGGTGATTTTGCAGACATGGATATCCCCAGGGAAATAGATGTTACAGGAGAAGTTGGTAGAGTAGCGTCCGCCCTGGTCCGTCCACTAATGGATTCCGGGTTGTACAACCGCCTTGCATAATACTTTGAAATCAAAGGGAGCTTGAGCCTAGCTTTTCCAAAAAGCGCACGAAAGTTGTTTGCTGATGTCATCTCTTTGATATTTTTTTCGATTTCGCTGCTTTGCGTTGCTCAGAAGAGCTACAATAAAGGTTTGAAGTTGACCTACCTGCAGCGAAGGTGTAAGTACAGTTCCCTTTCCCTTGATGTTTCCACATACCATGTCTATTTTGTGTCGCTTCTCGGCATATCTTACAGCTAAAACAGAATTGGCTTCAGGAAAGTTTCCTCCAACTCTTCTCTGGTTTCATATCCAAAGAAATCTCAAGAATCGCACACAAATTGTCAGACCTACGGCTCATTTTGGAAGAGTACTGTAACTGACACAATGGGGCCTGGTGTGTCCATACCCTTGATGCATAATGTACTTTAGAGGTGACTGAGGTCAAGGATAAGAGAGTTGAAAAGTGGGATTGAAATCAACGATATTTTGAAATCATTTTCAATAAAATTAGAATTTGTTTTGTAACTTTCCGGTCTTCTGAGAAATGAAATGATACTGTGGTAAACTGGTGAACGGCTTGAAAAGTCTTTGATGTACTAAAACAATTAATTCTGCCGCGGTCTGACCAGGGTGCTAAGGCCTAATTTAGGTGTTCAAGACATGTCCGTATTTGTGTGGTTCCAGCATGACAAAAAGGAAACGGATGATACAGATCTCACTGTGAGGTTTGTAGCACGAGTTGAGAAGTCTATTTAAGGTGAGTTCCTCTCAAAACCTCTTTGACCTCGTGGAAAATCTTCCTTTTCTGAAGACTGGACGGACCAGGGCGACACCACTCTAGCTCGTTTTCAACGTATCAAATGGTTCACAACAAATTTAAAAATTTTCATATTTTGGGGGGGGCTGGGGCCCGATATCCTAATTTCAGACTCTGAAGCAAAAACTCCTTTTATGCTCCTTGGTCTAAAGAAAATCAGCAGTGGTGATTTATGGCTCTTTTCAAAGTATTCCATTGAAACAATGAATAAAGTTGAACATTTCTCCACATTTAGGGAAACTGGGACCCATATTCCAGTTTTGGGAATTCTAACCAAACTCTCCTTTCTGGTACATTTCAATATAAACAAAAGCTAGTATGTAAAAGGTTCCTATGTACATGATATTACCACAATATTACTCAGCGGATACTCCTTGATTAAAATATTTTGTAGTATCCTGAAAAATGGGCCTGGTTTCAAAATCTTTTCTTGGGACACACATAATTTCCCCAAAAAAGCCTTTTCCCCCTGTTTATTTGAATTTTCCAAGGTGAAACAACATAAAACCTTCAAAAATAAACTCATCATAAGCTGCTGTTTCAGAAAATATGTTGATGTCGTATGTTTCTCCTGGTACTTTTGGAGATATTCTCGATTGAAGTCAAATTTTGCCCTCTGAGAAAGACGACAAAATTGACAAAATGTCTGAAGAAAATTTTTGCATTGGACTTCTACAGGCAGAAAATTGCAGAAAATCTACAGGGTGTCCCAAAAAACATGTGCGCACCATTTGAATGGCTACTGTGAACGAGCCATCAATCCAATCTTCCCGTTTTTTATATTTGTGAATAGAGGAGATTTCAACTTAGAGTTTGGCACCAAGTTTGAGTAAATCTGTCAAGTGGTTGCTGTTTTATTGAGAATGAAAATTGAAATCGCTGGTCAAGTCAAAACCAGAGGATCTTATCTCCGTACTTAACCTTATAACTTTAATTTAGCATCAAATGACCTTACAATTTAAAGTTATGTCAGGAAACACATCTGGGGGTAGTTGATGACCAAATAATTCAAGAATATTGACCAGGCAGTTTGCTGAGTGCAATAGCGTTGGTTTAAAAACATCTTCATCACTTTTTAAAGCAAAACAACTGATGGAGGCATGTCCTGGCCTGCAGCACTTGTGTTGCACGTCACCGTTTCTAGCAGCCCTAGAGAATTCCAATATTCTTGGTTATCACAAAACCCAACTTGTGACTATCTTTTCCAATCAATTTCGTTGATTTTAACATTATGGAGAATAATGAATCCTCTGCTTTTGAAGCTGCCAATGATTTTGATTTTCTTGCCCCATAAATCGACAACTACACTACTTATCAGATTTACTCAAACTCGGTGTCAACCTTTAAGTTGAAATCTCTACTATTAAAAATGTTAAAAACAGAACAATACAATTTATGGCTCACTCCGCAGAAGCAACTCAAACAGCGCACATGTTTTTTGGGACACCGTATATAACTCTGTCATAACACAAGATAAATGAAAACTTTAAAAGCGTACAAAAGCCCAATTATTCATCTTTTCTAAAATTGCATAACAACTAGTGACTTAGAGAACTTCCAAATTTTTGAATGTCTGCCTCTAGCCCACTGTGAACTGCAGGCACAAGATTATTTATAAAAAATCTTTGTTCAGTACTTTGAAAACAAAGGAGTCAAAGACCTTGCATATGAACAAGCCACTGCTTTGTGGGTCTACACACCTGAGATCTTGTGAAGAACTGCCATACCCTGCAGACTGGGATAAATTATGTTAGCTAAATTAACCAAAAAATGCTGTGGACCGGGTGACCCCATGCATAGCAAACTTTCTGGTGTAAATTTGATGCCAATATGTTAAGGGTCACTGTGAAGCTGCATATGTTTCGGTGCAAACTACAAATGTGAAATTTAGCAAATCCAGTGCAGTAATTCACACAACACAGTATCCAATGTAAAAAATTGTTTTGTCACATTGAAATAATCAAAATAAGTCTTTGATATCTTTATCTTTCAAAAGGAGAGCATAGTCAACCCCGCATCTGACCCTCGGCAAATGAGAAGGATAATTGCAGAAGATCCAGAATGGTGGGTATCATGATTTTATTGGTTTTTTCAGCTTTACCACCATGCTGAGAAGGAGGGCTGAAATATTTCTTTGTGTACAGTACAGCCTGTTTAAAATGGGACGCCTTTTGGTGACTCACAGAGTTAAATTCATGGTCATGATATTTGTAAACTGCTATGAAGTATGCAAGACAGTTGCTTAGGAAATGCTCTATTTACATTCAAAGACCAAATTCTTGCAAATTGTGATATTTGTAAATGTCAGTCAATGCTAACTCTCAACAACGTTTCTATTATCTATGCTGTTAGGTGAGATTGAGATCTGCATCAACAAGAAAGGAAGGCTATATTGTTGGTTGCTTCTTTCTTAACCTAATTTAAACTTGAACCTGATTTTACTGCAGCTGAATCTCATAATGGGTTGCTTTAAGCACTACCTTATTGCCTCCTTAGGAACCTCGCAACTGTCCCATTCCTCACAGAATTGTGTTTGCAACATATTGTCAATAAGTTTGAAGGTATGTTCTATGAAAGTTGATAAATTCCGGGTGAGCCAAAAAAAGTTCCAAAATTTGGAAATTCATAGCAGAAAGAGTACTGAATAGATTGGAATAAATCAAATTCCACTTAAAAGCTGAAAGGACCAAAGTATTTTTGTGACTTTTCTTGAGTTTTTATGAGGACTAACCATGTAAATACTGTACATTTGGCTTTTAACAGATTTCTTGGTTGCAAAACGCCTGAAAAACTATAGCCTGTGGACAGGCTTCATCACCTTTTGGTAGCAAAATGGCCCTAAAATTTAAGAATTGGG
This sequence comes from Aurelia coerulea, assembly GCA_039566865.1. Lineage (NCBI taxonomy): Eukaryota > Metazoa > Cnidaria > Scyphozoa > Semaeostomeae > Ulmaridae > Aurelia > Aurelia coerulea. The sequence goes on along the minus strand of CM076958.1, from coordinate 11,288,252 downwards.
CCTGTTCTTTACCTCCTTTGCAGCTCCTGGATAGCGGGTCTTCTCACAGGCTACTGAAAAGCAACCTAAAGCAGTTGATCAACTCGTAAAGAATCTCTTCACACAGAACAGTACGCTAGGGCAATTAAGCTCTCTCAAACATTATAGGAAACAGGTGTCGAACGAATGCTGAAGATTTTCAATCCCATTGCAATTAATTTTCCGACAATACCGTAAAAGCTTTATTAGACTCTCCTCTCTATTAAGCCACCTTCTCTAATAAGCCCCTCCCCTCTGAGCCAAAATTTTAGATAAGTTCCCTCCCTATTAAGCTGCCCCCCCCCCACTTATATCAAATTCCGGAGGTTACAAAGATTTTCCATTTATTAACCCTATCTGACCTGGGTGTTTTAAAACACTCAATTTCTTGGGGGGATTCTGCCCCCCCCCTGTTTATCTCTGTTGTCATAAGAGACATGGCAGCCAAACTTGGCACAAAGGTAGTTCATTATATAAACAATGAAAATTTGAAATCATAATCCAATTAGCGATGCTGTTGTTGTTGCTAGAGCATGATGATCATTATGATGTCATATGACGTCATATAAATGAAGGCTTGCTAAAAGGTCATCAAACTTGATTTTTCATAAAGAAATGCAAGAAATAGATCAAAATATATATAAATTCTTAATTTAGACTTAATTGGACCAATTAAACACGATTAAGAGAGATACAAAGTATGTTTTTCACAAAGTGCAGTGTGAAAAATTGGTAACCATGGAGACAAGGCTAAAAATAGAATGTCCAAATTGTTGCAGTTTTATTGCTCTATGATACAAAGTTAAACGTACGAAATATCAGAGGCCTGCTGCATGTGTGGAAAACGGTGTAAACAAAAGTGTACCAAGGGGGGCGGAATAAGCCCCCCCCCCCCCCGCCAGGTCAGATAGGGTTAAGCAAAATAAGTTTGCATGTTAATTTTCATATGGTGTGAGATAAAACTGTGTCGAATTTATGTATTTGACTCGTAAAATTGTATGTTGAATCCTCAAAATATGGAATAAAAGAACTAAAAAGCTATCATATATTTCGTTGTCATTCGATTTTTTGGATAGGCCACCCTCTCTAATAAACCCCCTCTATTTTAAGCCCCCCTTCTTGAGTGTTCGAAATTAAATAAGCCCCCGGGGGCTTAATAGAGCTCTTACGGTATCTCTTACCCATGGAATGGAAAATTGTTCTTTCTTCAGTTTTCTGTTTGAGCAGTTGCTTTTCAATTTGATAAAGTGTTTGAGGCCTTTCATCGGGTATTTTCAGCAAGTAGTCCCCCGATAGTATTTGGTACGGTTGAATCTTCCTATATTTGCAGTGTTCGTAAAGACACGAGGAAAGTCAGAAAAAATACTTCAGCGTTTTGGCAATCAAGTAGAATTTGATTCATCCCAGTCCATCCAGCTGGCCTAGTGTCATGGATTTTCGAAAGTGCAAATTGTTTTCTGGCTCACTCTGTATTGTAGCTATCACTTGCAAGCAGCCTGCAGTTGGCTCAAAACTATTAGAGGGTTATTCATTTGGTGTACTATAAAGACACATTTTGCAGGTTTATATTTCCTTTCTTTTTGTTTGCTACATTTGCAATGCTCGTTGAATAACATAGGTACTGTAGCGTCTAGACTTAACCTACAGGCCTTGTATACAGCATTTGTACCTTTTCTGCTTAGAAATATTCCAACTGTCGAAGGATAAATCCCTGTGAAAGTCTCAAGAATTATTGTGATGTTAATGTATCTAATGCATTTTACAATTTACTACAACAATGCGGTTGATCCCCTCTAAAAGACAAATTTGTTTGGTGCTTTAAATGAAATATTATTTTTCCAGGAAAACCAACACTTAATGAACTTCTTCCAAAGCACAAATCAAAGGTTCTCGAAAATTTATCAACATCCCTACCGTTGAAGTAAGTACTCTGTAATCTGGTATCTATTTAACATTTTCTGCGATAGGTGAATGACTGAAAATAATCTATATCTGAATGATTACTTTTACTTGGTTATCGGATGCAATATATGATATTGGCACCTCTTCCAATCTCTTCTATTATCTGATGAAGGAAAGCTGCAAAATCTGTTCGAAGTTTACTGTTTTCTTCAGAAGAAAAGAGAATAGTGGTGCAACCAGCATGGATTTAATCAGGAAGTTTACTATTTTGGTAGTAAGTAAAGCAATGAACCAAAAACGCACATCTCACCTCTACGAGGTCTACCGATCTACCATTTTCCGAAGACGCACAAAACAACATAACCTTTTTATGTTATTATTGCTCTTTCCCTTCATCGAAAGACTCACGTTACCCCCCCCCCCCTCTCCGCCCTCGTGAACAACCAGCCTCTTTATGACTTTTGTTTATTCGTACAGAGTCACAGCAAATCTGGTAGAAGATCAAGGTTACTGGAAGAAAGCTTGCAAAGCAAAATGGAATGTATGTGACGTTTCTCTTTATGGTGATGATTGGAAACGAATGTACTTTGAAAGATATCTAGAAGGTAAAAGCAAATTATCATTTTCTCTGCCTGTAATACAACTTCCCTTTGAATGTATAGTCCACCTCGAAGCATCGATATTTTTATTATTTCTTTCCTTTCTTTAAATGTAATGTTCAACTTAACTTCAAAACAAACTCAAATGAAGACATGCTATTTCATTTTACGCTTTGACCTCGTATGATTTAGAACGAGACTGTTCTGTTTTCATGGTGGTGCCACGGTACGGGGAGGATTGGGGAGGTTCCAAAAGTCGGCAAAAATTTTTAAAGAAGATGAAATAAATTACTTGGATATACCTTTAGGCTGAAAAATTACGTCAGAATCCCCCCCCCCCACGTCTTTCGATTTTTTTAGAGCTGGTGCCGCCACTGGTTTTCATCTTTCTTTCATATAAAACTGGCAGAAAAGTAAAAGAATAGGTATCTATTGGTGTAACCTCTTGACTGAAGTCATTAATCATCTTTTTGCAGAAATTATCGAAAAGTTTGTTCCAGGCACAACAGATCCGACACTGGTAAGAGCACATTTTAATCTAACTACTGAGTGTCCTAAAAAAGTACTTCTGTTTAAAAAATCACCAAGAATCAATCATTGATAAGTTTGATAAAATTGATAACATTTCTTTTTTATTTGTTTTGTCAAGGACCCAAAAATATTTATAGATGATAAAATTTTTGCTTTTGACACAACAACGTAGAAAAATTGCATGTTGAAAACCCTTATTTTGAGCTATAGCTTTTCAGCAAAATACTCAATCTTCATTGAATTATCAGCATTGAAGTCTCCCATGATAGTACGAATTTCTTTCTGTCATTTATGACCAAACTAGAAGCTTTATATGCACAAAGAAATTGATCTGGCAATCATCAGTGCTATTTTGCAGTATGATTCAAAACCAGTTAGCCCTAAAAAGAGCTAAATTTTGCTAATCTTTAAACCAATTACAACATCAGCTATACCTGGGAAAGTAATTTGGTCCTTGATCTACTTGACAAAAAAAGAAAAGAAAATTGAAGATCGGTCGTTATACGGTATAGGCTTTTCTAAATTTATTAGTGTAATTTCACATTTCTCATGATTGTTCTCTAAAGACTGATCACTTTTCTGTTTTATCTATAACAGTTAAATGATACGCTCCAACTTTCATCAAATTACATAAAAAGTTTGAATATCAAGCAATTACTTCCTCCTGTCAAAGAACCACCAATCAAAGATGAGGATGAAGATGACGACAGGTTTGTGGGTCATTTAAAATTTTATCAATTTTTTATATCTAACATGATTTCTTTTACTTACGATGACGACCCTTCATTGGTGTTCCAATACATTTTTGTCAGAGAAGAATTTCCCAAGCTTTGCAATGGTCTTGTCTTATTTAATCTGCTAGATGGGGCAAACATTCCTTTGTGTAAAAGTTTTAACTACAAAGCAGCAGAAAGCTGATGGTTAAAGTGGTGTTGTAACTGGAAATGAAAAGAGAAACATGTAGCAATAGATGACAGTTGATAGAGATTAGCAATGCACCAAAAGTGCGAAGGTTTGTGAAAATAACATGGTCACGAGATTTGTCGGTTTATATGAATGTGAAAAAGACTCTCTAACTTATCAAAGACAATTTATCACAAAGTTTATCTATATTCGAATTTAAGGATAGGGAATGTAAGCTCTCCGCCGTTGATTCTGTCTGCACTATTGACCGAGATCATTAAAAACATAAGGAGAAGTTTTTCAGCAATCTGATTTGCAATATTTGATTATACAACAATGTTGCTATCTAGTCATAATTTTACTTCCAACACAACCATGTCCTATCCCTCTATCATCGATCGTCAGAATTTTGATCGATTAACGTTTTTTGCAGTGGAAGTGAATCTGGTGAGACGTTAAACATTGATCATTTTGACTTCAATATTCTTACACAAGCACTACCTTTCTTAAGAGAACTTCGAATAACGTATGGGTAAGAATTACTTTTTAACCCAATGTCATTACAGTCTATCTCAAATTAGATGTCAGGGGAGATTTGCGATACTGTGATGCAAAATTACTCTCGCAAAACACTTTAATCGTTGTTTTTTGCGGGCTCGTTCGTCTGACATCTGATTTTTTAAATATTGAATAAAATTTCACAATAAAAGATACTATCTAACGCTACTTACAAAGTACTTTACTATGCTGCAAGTACGATGCCACGGAAAGCAACAGTCTATGGCAACTCCGCAGCCATAACATAGACAACTAAAAATCTATCTTAAGTTAAACGGCTTCGAACGAAACCGATGGAATTGATTATTCGTGGCAAGTTTGCATTGCCCTTACCACGTATGATATCTAATATAAGACGGACTTTGACACTTCAAAGAATTACATGAAATTACACCTAAAGAATTACATCTGATTTGAGAAAGATTATAGTTTTGCAGTATCATAACTTAGGTTTGGCGGGAGAAGAAAGCTGTTAAAAAGATCATAACATCAAGGCAAATGCAATTTTTGGGACATGCCGGGCGAGGCGAGGGGGTGGAAAATGTAGCGTTATCAGGACAAATCCAAGGAAAGAGGGGCAGAGGCAGACAAAGAGAGACCTTTCTAAAAAAGAATGACTAAGAACATCAACAACGACACGAATTGAACGGACCTACTGCAATCAACAAAAGATCGTAGTAGATGGAAGGCCATAATAGTCTACGCTCTGGAAGAACATTACACTTAGCAAAAGAAGAATTTGGGTTATCGAATGGTGCTTGATCAGCATGACTTGTAGAGCATTGAAAAAAGATCTAGGACACTTTACTTACAATAGAAAATCAAGTATTCTGCTGATACTGACGACTGACAGTACAGGAATATCAAAATTTTTATGGAAAAACCCCCAAAGTACTTTCTGTAAACGGTAAAACTGAAACATTTCAAAGGGCTTCTAAAAAGTCTAAGAAATTGAATTGACTGATCAATTGTAAAAATATTTTCTCTTTGGAAATGAATAAAGGAAGGACGACACAATTTTATGAATTTTCTTCTGTTTCAGAATGTGCTCTTTTACACTATTTTCATTGATATCACTGGTTTCTACTATTTCCAGAATGCATGATCTTTTGAGATTCTTCTCTTCTGAGTGTCTGCCGTTTTCAGAAAATTTAGAGACTTGATTCCTAATATGCCACGCAATCAATTTGAAGCTTCGATTTTTCTCATCTTCCTTTTCCAGCTACTAACACGTCAGTTGTAAATTTTGCTGAAAAATTTTGACACCTTGCTAAACCTTGATGATATGAAAACCTTGAACGAAGAGTCCAATTCTGACAGACGAAAAGAAGGCTTGATGATATCAGAAAGATTCTGACACTGTTCCTACGCCTGAATGAATTGAAAAATAAGACTTATATGGAATATGAAATAATCTATCTGTGACCCGAACCAAAACTTGAATATCTTCATAAATACCGGGTGAGCCAGAAAAAAGTTCCCACGTTTGAAAATTCATAGCATCAAGACTACTGAATGGATTGGAATAAATCAATATTTTCTTGACAGCCAAAAGATTGAAGTATTTTTGTGATTTTTCTCGCCTTCTTATGAGCACTCGAAAAGTTGGTAAATTCAAGTTTACAAAATCTTGATGGTTGCAAAATGACTGAAAAAGGCCGAAAATCAAATAACAAAGGACTCCTCGCTCAGAACAACAGAGAAAATGCAATTTCTCATGGGCGAGAGATAGCGTCTGCACATCTTTTACCATGACATTGAAAATCTTTAGTAGCTGTTTGAAAATATAAGTCTTAAAGCTCTTGAGATAGGTGAAACGCATGTGCGTATTGTTCTGTGTGAGGAGAGTCCTAACAATTTGATCAAGTGTTTTAGGCCCTTTTCAGTCATTTTGCAACCATGCAATTTTTGTAAAGTTGAATTTTACCTATATCTAGAGTGCTCGCAAGAAGACGAGAAAAATCACAAAAATACTTCGATCTTTTGGCTTTTAACTAGAATTTGAACTTTTTCTGGCTCACCCGGTATATCGCATTTGCTGAATCGAATCATCTTCTAGAATGGTATGCTTTTTACCATTGAATGATTTCTACTTGAGTTTATTTTCTCATTTCTAATCATCTTGTTTCTTTCAGTGTACGAGATTGTGGAATGAATTTTGAGTGGAATTTGTTCGAATTCACCTCACGAGATTGCTTGCTTCTCGCAAAGGCAAGTTGGTTTATAACTTTTAGAAGGACCCTTGAATATCAGATCACTAAAAGCTGACGTTGTCATCGATCATAAAGATTATTCTTTCTGCATTTGTATCAAAGATTCTCAAATAAATGTGAGAGATGATCGTTACTTTATTCCTGTGAGGGGAAGAAGCAACGAAAATCAAGCATGAAACACCGTATTTTGGGAGACAGTCTTTTACAAGGCATTCCTTTCAAGCTAAAAAGTTATGTTTTGGGATTTTATGTAAAACTTCAGGTCCCAGACAATTTGAAATATTTATCAAGGATATTTGCAACAAATTTAACTGATATTTTGAATTAAAAATTCGTTCAATAATAATTTTATAGGTGATTTTGGAGAATGCCTAAATTCCCATAAACTCTTCAAGTTAATTCAAAAATCTGCAATATCACCTCAAATTTATTTGAACCTAGACAAAAATGTAAAGAGGGAAATTTTTCAAATCTGGCAATGTAATAAAAATTTGATGATTTTTGAGAATTTTAACTTTTTTCTGGGTCATCCAGTATATAGCAATTCTTAGAGGTTGTGTCCTTGCCGAGATCTTTCCAGATTTGTGCACTGCGTTGGTTAAAAATTACCCTGGGTACCAGACTCTCTCTAACATAATATGTTAGAGAGAGTCTGGTACCCAGGGTAGTCAAAAATATGCTCTGGAGGTAGTTATAATTCGGAAATTATTCTAACTGAATAATTCTTTATAAAGGTTGACCACTAGTCAAATTTGTTCCAAAACTTGATCATTTTTTCATAAATTTAGCATGCTGATATCTCATACTTTAGCATGCTGATATCTCATACATACAGTTAAGCCCGAAATTATTGATACCTATGCCATCAATCGTTATATTTGCTAACCAATTCACAAGATATTTCATTCCTTGAAATGTCTCTTGTAGCACTTGCTTCAGCCTTTCATCACATTCTTGCGAAACTTCAGCCACAGTAAAATTGGTCCTCAAATAGAACGATGCAAAATACTCAGAATTTGGCATAGATATGAATAATTTCGGGCTTAACTGTATCTCACACTTCGTACCTCCTTTCGTTTATAATAAGTTTATCAAATTGTATCTTCTACAGGCAGTCAAAAGCTGTGATTTTCTGGTAACATTTCAGTTACATCAAAGCAAAGTGGATGATGAAAAATGTCGTGTTCTGATCAGCCATCTACTTGATCATCCAACTTTAAAGAAATTAGGTATGGCTATTCGTTGATAAACTATTGTTTTGATTTTACATGCTCGCATGATAAATCACAATGCGTGATGAACTTGTGTGGTTGTTGTAGCACTTTCGGCAAGTTTTACGCAGGGCGACCAAGAAGTTCCACGTGAAACATTATTTTTTCTTCAAAGAAGACTGCTTATCATGAAATTTTCAAGCAAATTGATTGGCTTGCAGAAACGCGTCGTCACAAAAAATAGAAACCCATTTGACTGTCAAGTGGAATTGCGCTTGAGAGAGAGGACTTTTTCATTTTAGTTAGAGCTTACAATAGAAAGTCTCAATAGAATTGACAGTATTCTGCAAGATGTTTACGATTTGTTTCATTGTTCTTGTAATGCTTACGATTCTGTTTCACGTTCAGATTGGGTTCTTGAGCGGACAGAAATTGGTCGAACAGCAAACACGTAAAAAGAAAACAATGCAGGTAGACATCGTAAACATTGTAAACATTTATAAAACAAATGATTCGTGGTACAAAATTTAAAAATAGCCTTAAATAACGGACTCATCATATTAAACCCATAAACGCAACAAAAACACCGAAATCAGTAGAAAGAAGACTATTAACTCCTGTAAAAGAAACAATAACCAAAATAAGCCTGTAACAAGGGAAAAACTGTTAAATCCTTTAAGACAAAACCGAATTAACCTTAAAACCTGAAAGGATAGAAATAAGTTAATAACTCACCAGTAACTGCTGAAAAGATAAACGTGGAAATCACCAAATACTAGTTTCGACGCATTCTTGTCGCCCTCTAACCCCACTAATAAGTGGGTTAGGTGCTAATGGCGTGTCGGTTTTGTTTTGTTCGTCTGCCATAAAAGTGGCCTGTTTTATTCGTAATTTGTTCTTCGCACGAACCAAACTGTTGAGAGTGCGACGAAACTAGTATTTGGTGATTTCCACGTTTATCTTTTCAGCAGTTACTGGTGAGTTATTAACTTATTTCTTTCCTTTCAGGTTTTAAGGTTAATTCGGTTTTGTCTTACAGGATTTAACAGTTTTTCTCTTGTTACAGGCTTATTTTGATTATTGTTTCTTTTACAGGAGTTAATAGTCTTCTTTCTACTGATTTCGTAGCCTGATAACCAGAACCCAATTTCAAAATAGATAAGTGGTCTGTTAAACACCGCCCTAAAGCTTGTTCAAGCCTCGTTTTAATATTGCTCAGAATCCAAGGTTTTGATGGAAATTTATGCGAATAATTTGTTGATTTTTGTAAACAAACCATTTATATGTGTAGTCCTTTGATATTTATGACTTAATTACTCTTTGTTCTACCTTGCATAGAAATTTAATCTCTGACCCAAGGGCCCAAGGGTGTGCAATCCAACTGCGAATAATTTGTTGATTTTTGTAAACAAATCATTTATCTGTATAGTCCTTTGACATTTATGACTTAATTACTCTTTGTTCTACCTTGCATAGAACTTTAATCTCTGACCCAAGGGCCCAAGGGTGTGCAATCCAACTGTCTGCGGAGATTAGATTTCTATGCAAGGCGGAATAAAAAGTAATCAAGTCGTATTGAAACTGCAACATTCCTTTTTCAGAAAATCTCCAAAGAACTACATATTGGATAATTGGTTTCTTTACAAATATCAACAAACTATTCGCATAAATTTCCATCAAAACCTTGGATTCTGAGCAATATTAAAACGAGGCTGGAACAAGCTTTACGGCGGTGTTTAACAGACCACTATTTCCTTTTAAATCGGGTCTGGTTATCAGGCTACTGACTTCGGTGTTTTTGTTGCGTTTATGGGTTTAATATGATGAGTCCGTTATTTAAGGCTATTTTAGACATTGCAAAAATCTGTAAATATACAAATGTGTAGCTAATTATTCCGTATCCTTTTTGCAAATTTTACTTTCTTGGATATTAGGATTGAATTAGCTCATTTTTATAGCTATTGTCTATATGTATGCCTAGTTTAAATAAATTGATAATAAACGATAAAAAAATCATTTATATTTCAGATCTTACACATAACAAAATTGGTGACAGCGGTGCGAGAGCTGTTGGAAAACTTCTAAATGGTCGATGTCATCTTGTAGAGCTTGATCTCAGGGATAACAAGATCACAGCCCAAGGAGCCGCTGCCATTGGTCACGGGCTTGGTAAAAATACAACACTGGAGACGTTGAATCTTCGCTTAAACAGGTAATTTCATGTTGATTGTTCTGGTTAATGCAAACAAGACCGTTCATTATTTACAGAGGGGTTGGTACTGAAGAGAAATGTTTTTCTGGTCCAAAATATCCTCTTAGACAACTCAAAAGGCCACATAGAAGATATCTACCCAACACTGTTCAGCTTAAATTTTTTTTACCCAACCCCCACCTATGATCATGATTTCAATGTCAAAAGATGACAACAAAGTAGACACTGAAAGTGAAATGGATACACATATTTCTTTTATAAGAAACTAAGAATTTGGGCCAGAACTGAAAGTTTTTTAAAATTATCAGACTTTGAGTACTCAGAGTTTCTTACGAGTTTCTTAGAGGTTCCCATAACAATCTTCATGTTCACTACCTGTTCCACTCTGAACATTTCAAAACACGGATTTTAAGCCTTTCTAATGTTTAGATATTACTCAAATGCTTTCTGAGTAATATGATACAAGAAGCATGTGAAAATAAAGTAAAACTATGCAAGGATTTCCTTTATCAAAATAAATAGTTTCTTAACTTATATTTCCCAGCACTGGAGTTTCTTCATTTTTTGGCGATCTGAGAGTTGAGTTTCTTATGGGCAGTTTCTTATAAAAAAAATACGTGTATTGCTGATGATGTTGATGATGGAATTGATAGTTGTGAACTTTAAACATTTAGTATCATTGATGGGAAATTTTTTTTACCCAACTCTAAAATTACATAACAAAGAATTACCCAATCTTTTTGTCAGAAAATTTCTTTTACCCAACCTATTTCTCTTCGGTACCAAACCCTCGGTAAATAATGAACGGTCCCTAAGACACGCGAGTTAAGATAGAAGAGATGATACGTTATTTCATTGGACCTCGCTTTCAAAACGCCATTTCATTGGACTGATGAAAATAGATGGTATTCGGGCTAAACGAGAGAGATTCAGACGAAATAAAATATTTTCTTTATATTTTTAAGTACTCGAGTTTCCAAATATTTTGGTGATCTGGGGGGGGGGTGAATTTCTTGTAGAGCGTTTCGTATAAAAATATATTTATAAGGGAGGGTAAACCAGCTCTATATTGCCTCTCACATTACGATTTAGATTGATCGTAAAAACAGGTCTTGAGATGCAAAGCACAGCTTCAAAGCCGAAAAGTTTGAGAGGGCACCTAATATTTACATATCCTTGAACGAAACTTCTCATAATAAACTCCTCTAAATATTTCAACCCAAGGTTTGGAGACGAAGGTGGTCAAGCATTGTGTAAAGCATTACTAAAGAATACAACTTTAAAGGATTTGGATATTGGAAGCAATAATCTGGGTGAACCGACTGCTGCAATTTTGTCAAAGGTATGAGCATTTCATCTGCTAACATCGTCAAAAAACGTTGCGGGGATAGTCATTTGTCCAACCTCTCGTCTTCTGGAGGGTGTGTCCAAGAGAGCGTTGTAATCTGGAGGGTGTGTCCACGAGAGCGTTTTATGGAAGAAAATAAGGTCAAAAATGCTTTGAAACAGGATGCCCTTGATCATTTTTTCAAAGTCAAACAGATTGATAGAACCTTAGAAGTTTGTGTATGTCAGAAGTAAAATGATTGGTGCATTGTTCAATCCACTAGGATTTTACGTTCAATACTCTATCCAATAACCCCTCAATTCTTACCTGATCTAATTTCCTCGTTTGATGTTAAATTTTCATCACAGACATTAATTTCTCATTAAAGACCAATGACAAAGCCATGCAAACCGCTTGACGCACCGAGTGGTCAAATAAAGAGTGAAACTTTCGAAAAATAACCAACATTTTGATAATTTTGCTGATCTTTTAATTTTCTTTAGTGTGTATGTGTCAAAGACCAAATAGTTAATAGAGCTTTGTTATGCTAGTCTGTTGGGAAAGAGACAGCAAAATTACAGCCTTGAGACCCACATCTTGAACAATTTACAAAATATCTTTATTTGCTGCCAAAAGCTATATGTTAGGATTTCATAAGAAAGTTTGAGTGCTACTAGTTGATATAAAAACTAAATTTAATATCAGTTCTTGTGATTTTGAATTCAAAGCCATTGCAAGATTTAGCAATATGCCTTAAATCAATTTCTAACTGTAACTGTAGACTTGAAGTGTAATGTTAAGCTTTTTGCTGATGATACATCGCTTTTTACGATCGTGCAAGATCCAAATACAGCTGCCAGTGATATGAATCACGACTTGGAGTTGATAAAAAAGTGGGCTCATGACTGGAGGATGTCATTCAATCCTGATGCGCGAAAGCAAGCTGTTGAAGTAATATTTTCAAGGAAAAACAAGGCAGTTGATCATCCAGTAATCGTCTTTAATAACACACCTGTGAAGGTAGTAGATGAACATAAGCACCTGGGAATGTTCCTTGACTCAAAACTCTCGTTCTCCACTCATATCAAAGAAGTTATCTCTAAAACAAGGAAGGGCATTGGCATGCTGAAGTATCTCTCCAAATATCTGCCCAGGCATACCTTAAACGAATTATACAAGCTGTATGTTCGACCACATTTAGATTATGGGGATGTCATTTACCACAGTCCTGCAAAAGTATGCGAATTTAGTCATAGCGTCATTTTGCCGAACCAAATGGAAAAGTTAGAATCCGTTCAATATTCTGCTGCTCTAGCAGTATCCGGCGCATGGAGGGGGACATCACGAGAGAAGGTATACGCTGAGCTTGGTTGGGAATCGCTAAGTCTACGAAGGTGGAGTAGACGACTTACTCTGTTTTACAAATTCATAAATAATCTGACTCCTGGGTATACTAAAGATCCAATCCCACCACTTCGGCAGTCGCAATATTCTTTTCGCAACCAGGATGTGGTCGGACGAATAGTGACAAGGACAGAAAAATTTCAATCTAGTTTTTATCCAAATTGCTTAACTGAATGGAACAATCTGGATCCCGAGATTAGACTTGCACCCTCAGTTGCTGTTTTTAAGAAAAAGCTACTCGCGATAATCCGCCCCCCTGCAAAACCCGTTTTTGGTATTCACGACCCAATCGGCCTATCCCATCTTACTCAACTTAGGGTTGGTCTCAGTAAACTGAACTTGCATAAATTCCAACACAATTTCAGGGATACCTTAGATCCAATGTGCCCTTCGAATGATGGCATTGAGGATACTGAACACTTCTTGTTGCTCTGCCCCTCGTTTGATTTGCAACGAAGAGATCTTCTCGCTGGAGTTTCGGCAATATTACGACCATTCGGACATAACAACCTTTCAAATAAGGTCCTGACGCAATATTTACTGTATGGCAATAAAGACCTATCTATTGATCTTAACAGAAAGATTCTCGAGTTGACCTTAGCTTTCATCCACAACACCGGTCGGTTTGATTGAGGTCATTTTAATCTTTGTTATACGCCAAGTAACCATCAAGTCCCTTTACCTTTTTTTTCGTCTTCTGTTTCTTCTTTCATTTAGAATAGTTACGTTGCATTATTTTATTTAATGGAAATGAACGATTGCTGAAAAGACAGTGGTATAATATTCCAACAAAAACCCTGGCTTTCTGCATTTAATTCATCGATCAAATTGACATAATTCGGTAGGAAGCAGGGAAATTGTTCTGAAACTCCTTTCCCACAGTCTTTATGCCGCAAACGTTCATTGTAATTGATTTAGGTTGTAGTTAGCGTATAGTAATTAGTTTACAAGTATTCTTTGTTTTCTTTTTGTGCGTTGTCCTAGTAGTGTTCATTGTTTTTTGTTATATGTAAGAACATGGGGTAGCCATGCCATTTTGCTCCTCACGTTATTGTCCCTGTAGTGCTGTGCAGTTGTATAGTATTAATATGTAGAGTAGGTAAACATGTATTGTAAGAATTTTATATGGATAAAAAAAAAAAAAAAAAAAAATCAATTTCGACCTTGACACACCAAAGCACGGAAATAAATTTTCTTGATTGGTAATATGATAAATTTTGATGATTTTTTAACATGTTCCACCGAATGGAATAAGCTTGAGCCTGAATTGAGACTTGCGCCTTCTATTGCCGTTTTTAAGAAAAAGCTGTTATCAATAATCCACCCACCTGCCAAATCTGTTTTTGGAATTCACGATCCAATAGGATTATCCTACCTTACTCAACTTAGGGTTGGTCTCAGCAAGTTAAATCTCCATAAATTCAAGCATAAGTTTAGGGATACAATAAACCCAATGTGCCCAACAAACGATGGCATTGAGGACATTGAGCACTTTTTGTTGCTCTGCCCTTCTTTTGATGTTCAACAACAAAATCTTCTCACTAGAATTGTTGAATTATTACGACCATTTGCACAAATCACCAATCTTTCAAACGATTCTTTGACGCATCTTTTATTGTATGGTGATCAAGACTTTTCTGACGAGTTGAACAGAAATCTACTCGAATTAACTTTACGTTTCATCCACGAAACTGGTCGCTTTGATTAATCTATTGAGATTACAGCTATGTACTAAGCAACCACCAATTCCTTTATCGTAAATAGCTCTTTCCTTTATAAATTCTGTTTCACATCAGATGTCCGCCATTTTACTTCCTAAATCAACGATTAAATGATTTGCACTCGTGACATCTTTCAACCCATTGAAACCCTGACCTGACATCTGATATGAGACAGAATCTAGTATAGTATCTTTTCTCGCTTTTTAAAGTTATATTCTGTTTAGGCCGTATACAATGTAGTATTGTATTGTGCTTTATGTAAAATGAAAAAAATGAGTATCTATTAATCTTCAATTGTTTCGCAATGTGTCTGTATACAGTTTAATGCTTCATGTTTTTATATATTGGCCATGGGGTAGTCATTGTATTTCGCTCCCCATGGCATCGTACCTGTAGTTTTGTATAGTAATTTAGATAGGTATAGTAGAATGTAAGATTATTTTTTAGAAATTTTATATTTGAACAAAAAAAGAAGAAAAGCATGTTTCACATTTCATTTGGTCACGTGGTAGTGACAAAGGGTCATCAAATAAACCAATTTCTCTCATCGACACACCAAAGCACGGAACTAAATTTTCTTGATTGGTATGATAAATTTTGATGATCTTTTAACATGTTTCACATTTCATTTGGTCACGTGGTAGTGACAAAGGGTTATTGAATAAACAAATTTCTCTCATCGACAATGAGGAACCAGGCATATCCAAATCAGGAGCAACATAGATAGTGTACCGTTGAAGAGGGGCTAACTTCTCGAAAGAAAGTGACATCAATTTGGTTCTTTGCGCGTTGTCTTGTTTCTTTCAGTGCAGACTAGTTTCACCCACTAGGACATCAACTAACCCAAATAAGGAAACGCATATTCAAAATTTTCATGTAAATTGCCAACTTTTTTGCTGATTAAGTGTCGTAAAAGGTTTGCAGTTTGCAGAGAGATAAATTCAAATTCATACATTTATCTAACGCAGGTGTTAACAAAAAACAAGACATTGAAACGTTTGAATCTTTCATGCAATAAAATTGGACAGGTGAGTGTTTACGTTGCATTCATTTTTTCATTTCAAATCCATTAAAGTGAATGAACGGAGATGTGTGGAGGTACTCTATAAATAGGACAAAGAAAGCTCCTACGCACGCTATTGTTCCTCTGGGTAAACATTAACCATGTATGTGTCAAATACAATAAGCTAATAATACAATAGCCAGACTCCTTCCGCGCGGGGCTTTATCTCCGTTGATTCTCTTAATGCTATTTTCATGCTCTGCTTTTAAGCACTAAAACGTACAGTGCAAAACAAAGATATGAAGACTCAATGATGTCATTGCATTATCAGGGATTAACATGTTCAAAAATCTCATCTGATCACAACATCAAAAAAACCCTGTGATGACTTTGCGGTTATTCCTCCAATTTAGGTTTCGCCTGACTTTTGCACCCACTATTGTACCTTACAAGTAAAAACAATTTTATCTAAATTTGCTCCGGAAAACGGCTTTTTCAGTCCAGTGAGAAAACGAATCTAAAAAATTGGTTGAGATCTTTATCCTCCAGGACATACATAGGAATATGAAAAGCAGAAAACTTGCCACCTCCCTATTTTTTAACTTTTAAACATTGGGAAAAAACTGGGTTACAAAGATCATCATGGAGTGTGCACTGTGGTACTTATCAAAATGAAGATGCTCAAATCCTAGAACTGTAGGGGTATAAATTCAGCGCAAAAGATCTAGAGACACGAGGAACAGAAAAGTCTCTCCATGCTCTCAGATTTCTTGTAGAGTATCAAAGAATTAAACGTAACAAAAGCAAAACGAGATAGTGCTGCATATTTCCTTCAGTTTTGGAATAAAATACCAGATAGACAAAAAAAGAACTTCAACTGTTTGAACGTTTCGTTATGCGGAGAATACGTAAGGTATTGGGCTGAATCGAAGTTTAGTTGATAGCCAAAGAGCTGATTTTTTGTCCTACTTTTCTGAGCATTGTAAACATAGGTAAAATTTAGTCTACAAGAAATCTGTAACTTCATAATGCATGACAGGAGGCCTAGAGCCCTCGATCAAAATATTAAACAATCTCCTCACTCAAACACAGTTCATTCCCCTCAAAAGTTAAGAATCACATCTTTATGAAAGCAACAACGTATATGAAGTGATACTTTTGTAAGAGTCACTTTTTAATACTCGAGGGAAATGAAATGTATTTGCATGTCGCTCTAAGTGGGAAGATTACTCAACCCTTTTCCGCGAATTTCTAAATAAAGGAATTTTCATAAATCCAATTTAATGCTTAGAAAATATAAGTTAAACACAAAATACTTCAGACATTCTGCTTTCAATAAAACTTTTATTCTTTCCAATACCTCAAGTATTCTCAGTATTGCAAATTTTCAAACGGTTGACGTTCCTTTTGGCCCACCCAACAAGGACAGATGAGTTGCTTTCGTTGACACCTGAATTCAAAGCGATTAGCAATTGCAGACAAAGGAAGTTCTCTCAACCAGTAATTAAAAACAAACAAAACCGCAAAAGTTTCTCTGAAACCCAGGTAGCTAGCGCGCTTTTGTGCATTCCAGAAATTGTTTTTAAGAGCAAACGTGAGCATATATCGAAAGGAGAAGGATATATCTACACATCTACCTCGGGCACTTTATTTGTTTCGTTCAGAAGCTGGGCAGTAGGTGTTTTAATCACACCCAAAAGAGAAGAGAATTGAATCGGCTCCCAATCGGGTTTTGAACCAAACGAATAAAATGCCCGTGGCAGATGTGTAGATACATCCTTCTTCCTTCGATCTATGCTCATGATTGCTCTTAAAAACAATTTCTGGAATGCACAACGAGCTAGCTAGCTACCTGGGTTTCAGAGAAACTTTTGCAGCTTCGTTCGTTTTTTTAATTACTGGTTGAGAGAATTCCTTTGTCTGCGATCGCTATTCGCTTTGAATTGTGGTGTCACTCAAAAGCAGTTCATACTATTGTCTTACCACATCTGTCCTTGTTGGTCCAACCAGTATATGCTACAAATTTACAAAGCATCGACTAGCCTAGAACAACGAGACATAAGATTGTTTGATTATTAGTATAAATCATTGCCATTGCAGGATGGAGGCAAGTCTCTACAAGAAGGGATGGAAGAAAACTCCACGTTAACTCAGATGGATCTGAGATTGACAGAAGTTGGACAAGAAAGTGAATATTGTATAAACCAGCTACTAAGAGGAAATGTGAACAAGCAATATTTGAAAGCTAAATAGATTTAATGAAATATGCACACATTTTTGTTGCTGTCCTTGCAAATTTAGATCAACTGTAATGGAGATTAACAAAGTCGAGGGTTACTTTGAACCTCTTTTTCGACTGTTATTTCGTTATTATCATGACTTTAGGCTTGTAGGTGTTAAGTAGGTTTTCTTCCGCTATCAGTAAATTTTCCAGTTCCTCTCATGTAAATATTTGTGCAACTTGGAAAGATTACAGTACATATGTTATAACTGAACTATTTTCTGTGCCCAATCCTCATTAATACGTCTGCATCTCTGAAGTATCAACCGGCTAACCACAATACAAAGGTTAGGGAAAGCGCCCAATTACTTTACAGGCAGTATCTGTTTGGGAGCGGGGCTTGAGGAGAGGAGAGTAATTGGGATTTTGCCATTTACATTTCGAGAAGGGCACGAGTACCCGAAATTCCGGAGCCACTCAGAAAAAAGTGTACCCCATAAACCTGAGAAAATCTGACAATGCAGAAATCCGCAATTCCAAGATACTGAAGAAAAATCATCACTGTTAATCTAGGAAAATCTGAAAATGCATACCCTTAAAATCCGTAAACACCTTGCGAAAAATAAAATAACAGAGATCTGACAAATCCTTGATGTAATTCTTATAAATGAAATTGCATAATCTTAAGTTCTGCTGTGCTTTAGAGTTACTTATAAGCGTTTATCACAAACGGATGCAATTTCAGATTCAAAATTGCAAAATTATCAATAATCTGATTGATTTCATACACATAAATTCAACAATTTTCTATGCAGGAATTAATCAAAAACTGTAGAAAATACCAAAACAACATTTGATTCAGCTGTTACCTACTTAGCCAAGTCAATCAGCCGTTAGCTATGGCATCAATCAGAACGCATTACATGCGCATTTGGATAATCAAATCACTGTTGCTGTAATTTCGAGGGGTAAATCATTCAAAAAATTGCATACAAGATTTTGGGATTTTCAAAATCTCTCAGATTTTTCAAAGATTTTTGGGATTTTCTCTGAAATTTTTCAAAGGTATTTTTAAGATTTTTAAGACTTTTTTGAGAATTGTAGATTTTAAGATTTTCAAATATTTTCGAGCTTTTAAAAAGATTTTCGAGATTCTGCAAGGATTTCAAAGATTTCACTCGATTTGAGGATTTAAACGATTCTTGAGATTTTCAAAGAATTTTCAAAATATTTTTTTAGAATTTTTACCATTTCGTTGAGGACACTTCAGGGATGTTTTCGATTTTCGAAGATTTTAGGATTTTCTTTAGGATTTCGAAGATTTTGTGAAAACTTTCAATCTTTTCAAGATTTTTCGAGATTTTCAGGATTTCTAAAGATTTTCTGAATTTTTTAGGAAAGTGTGCGAGATTTTTGGAGTGATTTACCCATCGTGTGATTCAGTTGGGTAAGGAGTGAGACATCGTTTGAGTAGGAAAGAAGGATTCAATCCACTTTGCAAACATGCATTGGCTTTAGGCATGTGTCTCAAAGTCTGTTTACAATTAACTGAACTTTCTTATAAAAACATAGTACTGAACTAAATCCTTGATCAGAAAGACCCAGAAAGCATGGAAGGTGTAATAATGCTCTGCAATTCGCCTTAAGTAGCTCTGTTTGAAAAATCCCGCATCAAAATAAAACTTAAGGTCACAGGGGGTTTTATCATGGCGAATCGATATCATTGTTGTCACGCAGTTTACTAGAATCTCTATAACCGGCCCTCTACCTTATCATAGGAAAATGTGTGCCCGGTCTTCGCGTCTCTAATGGCCACCTATAGGTCTCATGAGGGGTAATGCTTTGGAGGGACATCTACTTTTTTAGAGCCATTTTTAAAGTTCATCCTTACATCTTGGGTTGGTTTTTTGGTTTCTGTAAGTCCTTTGGAATATATCAGGTGTTCTTTTGAACACCTTAGGTGCTTTCGGATGCATGGGTCGAGTTTTTGAAAATAATTCGCTGGAATTCGTATGTAATTTTCAAAATTACGCCGGATTCTTCTTTGCAATCTTCTTACGTCAAAGTATCAGTGTCACCTAATTTCAATTGAAACAATATCTTCGCCTCTAATTCCAAGGAGACTGTCTGCTACTCGCTATACGGATACTACTAAGTCATATAATATTTTCTATCTCAAATAAGAATAAACTAAATACATAATAACACAAGTTACTATCATACCACCATAGAGAATCCATTTGTCCTGTAGAACGAGAAGGTAAAAAGTGTAAGTGCTGAGATTTCATCCACTACCGGGTGTGAGCCAGAAAAAAGTTCCCACTTTCGAAAATTCGTAGCACAACAAGTGCTTCATGGATTTGAATGATTCAAATGCTAGTTGAAAGCCAAGAGATCAAAGTATTTTTGTGATTTTTCTTGTTTTCTTACGAGCATTGTAAATATAGGTAAATTCAACTTTTTACAAAAATTTAATTGTTGCAAAATGACTGAAAAGGGCCTAAAACGCTTGATCAAATTGTTAGGACTCTCCTCACACAGAACGTACGGGCGTTTCACCTCTCTCAAGAGTTATAAGAAATAGATCCTCAAACAGATACTAAAGATTTTCAATACCGTGGCAATGAATGTGCAGACGATATCTCACTCCCATGAGAAATTGCATTTTCTCCGTTGTTCTGAGCAAGGAGTCCTTTATGATTTGATCAAGTATTTTAGGCCTTTTTCAGTCATTTTGCAACCAAAAAGTTTTTGTAAACTTGCATTTATCCATTTTCCCAGTGCTCGTAAGAAGGCGAGAAAAATCACAAAAACACTTTGATCTTTTGGTTGTTAAGCAAATATTGATTTATTCCAATCCATCCAGTACTCTTGATGCTCCGAATTTAGAAAAGTGGGAACTTTTCTTTGGTTCACCCAGTAGAGTCTTGAAAAATACATTAACAAGCATGGAATTCGCGTGAAAAAGTCGTAATAGTTTACAGACGTCAAAAATAGTAATCTGTATGTATCTAGGTAGCTTCATAATATATGGTACTTCATAATATATGGTACTTCATAATATATGGTACTTCATAATATATGGAACTTCATAATATATGGTACTTCATAATATATGGTACTTCATAATATATGGTACTTCATAATATATGGTACTTCATAATATATGGTACTTCATAATATATGGTACTTCATAATATATGGTACTTCATAATATATGGTACTTCATAATATATGGTACTTCATAATATATGGTACTTCATAATATATGGTACTTCATAATATATGGTACTTCATAATATATGGTACTTCATAATATATGGTACTTCATAATATATGGTACTTCATAATATATGGTACTTCATAATATATGGTACTTCATAATATATGGTACTTCATAATATATGGTACTTCATAATATATGGTACTTCATAATATATGGTACTTCATAATATATGGTACTTCATAATATATGGTAGTTGACTAATCTATATGGTCTTTCTTAAAGAAACCTAGATCAGGCGCCTGTGACTAAACGCTGATTAATTTTCTTGGATGAGTTTCCGTGTTAGTTTCTGACATTTTGGACAAAAATTGCAATGTAAGCTTTTTATAACCACAAAAGGTTTTTCGACAAATGAAGCAACAGAATGTAAGGAAAGAGTTCTGGGTTGATTTTGAAATTTGATGATTAAATCTTTATTCAAAATCCTTAATTGGCCTTTCCAATTTCATTTTCGGGTCTCCTACTTCTGGCGTTGTAAGCGATTGCTTAAGAAGATTCAGACTGATATGGATTTGGAAATATTAAATCATCAATCTTCCAAATCAGCCTAGTGTACCATTTATCACGACTGGTTCAAGATGGATAGCTGTTTTGGTGCATCTGGCTTCCTTTTAAAAACGATTCTTTCTTCTTCTTCAAGTTGGAAATGCCAACAGAAATCTATTAAGCGCCTTCCCATTTTCTTCTGCGAAACTTCTAATATCATAGCAGAATTGTCAAGTGGTCTTCTCTTGTGATTTTACGAGAACAACCACTTGAAAATTCTGCTGTATTAGAAGTTTCGCAGGAGACAGTGGGAAGGAACTTAATAAATCTCTGTTGGAATTTCCAACTTGAAGAAAAAAGCAATAATCGTCTACGACGTAAATACCAAGGCTCTAGGCTTTTGGCTCACCTTTCCAAAATATCAATTGAAGGTAAGGAAAATAAGACGTACCTGGGTACCTCTTTTCTCTATCAGTCTCATTACTGTATTTGATAAACCAAGGGCATTTCCTATATCAAATATTCTCTTCTGAATACCCTAAGAAGAGGAAAAAACTCGTTAAAATGTTGGAATAGAAGTATTATCGTTTCTGACGACCGGATGCACAAGTTAGCAGACATGAGGTCTGTTCGTTGGTATGTTCCAAAATTTTAAATGAAAGATTTGCACGGTTTATTTTCACATTAGTTCAGTTTTAACAAGATCTGCCTTCAGGAACAAAAATTCTAAATGCAAGATGCAAACCATAATCTTCCACTGTTTATGCATAATCAATGCATAAACAATGCATAACCAGTGCAATAATAGGAAGTTCACTACCATTAGTTCACATAAAAATGTGTAGTTGAAGAATGCTGGAAACAATAATTTTTTTCAAACTGATACGACCAAATGCACTGCGAAGCTTTTGGCACAAAATGAATGAAACTGGTACATGCACCAAACTCCATTGTGCTGGGCATGATATCGAGGAAGTCCCAGTACGGGTGAAAATGGTAAGCATCCTACAAATGGCGACACGGCTCGGACAAAACCAGTAATGAAACACTAACAGAACCAAATTTTGGTACGACCACCAAGTTTTATCCGTGCCATGCCAAAAGATTCTGAAGTGTATCTGGGGTCCAAATTCCAGCAAAAATAGAAAATATAGACACTCAAAGTTGACAATAACTTCCAAGTTGAAAGATGCTATATCGCTACGATTTCGACATTTGTCTTAACTCTGCTATTGCAAAAACAGCCATGATACATCAAAGATAGATGCAACCCAAATTTTGTATCAGCGACAACATTCAAAATAAGTCTTGTAAGCAAGCGTCAATATGTGTAACCAAAGCACAGTATCTTCAAGTTAAGACATAAGTAGACCTGCAAAATGGTCAAATGTGTAGTTTTGCAGCATCTCCTCTTACTACTGCTTCCAAGGAGCTGCTTCCAAGAAAACATGCTCTCTGGAGGGCGACAATACACGATCTTCTGTGGACTCAAATCCATTCAAAGGTTTTGTCACAAGAATGTGAGCTTCGTCACATTGCTCCTCCCTCGTTCATCCAATATTTAGTCTGTGCGGAATAAACTGTCACGTCACGATCAACTTTCCTTTATATTTTTCTAAATGGGCTCTTTCAGCCAGCCTGCTTTGTGTATGGCATCTCTTCGTTCTCGCCACTTTTATGGACCATGAATATTGTGACGACAAAGAGATCACATCAGTGTATATAAAATGATTGCGATTGACGTGTAACTCACACTTAAATTAAAAGCCTTCCAATGTTGCAAAGAGCAACCCCGACCTGTTAGCATGGGCGAAATTTTCGAGCGGCGGTGACTCGTGGCGGGGAGCAGTGACGTCAGCAATTGTTGTTGTTGTTGCTCTCTTGGTGGGGGTCCTGTTGTTCAGCATCATCGTCTACGGTTGCCTGACATCCAATGTGAAACTGACTCCAGTGTTTATCAGTAGAGATTGTCTATGCGTAATTGTAGCAGTAATTGTATTTAATTGTATATTTAGGTTTAATTTAGTTGCTCGCCTTTATGTCAAAGCCATGGGGTAGTCATGGTCTTTTGCTCCCCATGGTATCTCGTCCTCGTAGTGTAGTAAAGTAGTTCGTAAGTGTTGTTATAAGTAATCCCGTTTTTGTAAATTGTTATACTGAATATTTAAAAGAAAAATCACATCAGAGATGCATCAGCTAAACATGCCGGATGAAAAGACCCTTATAACAACGTGCTCTGCCATAGCTTCGATTTTGTTTTCGCATGTGAAAACTAAGGGTTCTCCAATAAGAAGACAGTATGGCTTTTCTTCATCAGGTTGCTACTTACCTTTAGCGATAATCTTTGTTCTTTCAGGCCTGCAAGAATATTCTGGCCACTGTCCAACATTTCATCCATGCCTTTATTTGCGCTATTCAGGCGACTATGATGCTGAAGTGAATGATCGATCATTATTGTTGTTTCACCACTTTGTGCCTGAAGGAGAACGACAGCTGTTTTATTTATTTTGTATTCAATGAAAACAATCAAAAGGAAACAAACAACAAGATTTATGAGCTACGTGCGGTGGTACAACTTGACCGTACCACCATTGAAGTAGAGGAGAGAGGCACGATCAAAAAAGGATTCCAACTCGAGGAAAATGATTGGCACAGGACATGAACAGCTCGAACTGATACAAAAAGACAAAGTTGAATAGACCTTTTAGCTATTCTACAAAAGAGCCTGGATCGAGTGTTATTTTTATACATTTTTATACGCGAGGTTCGATCGAGTGGCGTTAGAGCTTTTATCAGTATTGTGCACATTCGAAAATTCTACAAAATGTAGTAAAATATCGTTCGATCCTGATTTTTTTCAGAATAGCTAAAAGGTCTATTGAGGAGACATGGTCTTGATAGTAGCGCAAAGGCAACTGAGAGGCTTCATGAAACTCGATAGAAAGAATCTCTGATCAACTAATGAATGAGTCTATAATTTGAGGTGTAGAAATTTCAGAAAGATGATGGAAATGCTTTGCAGAAAGAAATCCTCGATGAGATTCGTTGGGATGGATATGGTTCTATTCTTTGGAAGCCAAGCTATGGATAAAGATATAGGTTCGTGGCGTAAATGTAATGCATAATAATGGTACAATCTGCTAATCATTTTCTGTTACATGAAAATTGCGAGTTGAAATGACCGATATAAGAACAACAAGTTGCAAGACAATTTACATGAATCCTTCGCCAAATTTTTAAAGAAAGAGCATTTCATGATAGGTTTGATGTTTGAATTTTGGTGATTTTAAAAAGGGGGAGAACTTTTTGGGACACCCGATATAAATTCATTTACTTACAGTGACACAAGCTCATGTCATTTCGAAGTGTTTTGGTCTAAATCTATAACACTGAACTGTGTCTGTCAATTAATTTTACTTAATTCAACTTATCATCTATTAGTCTAATCTGTTTGCCATTGAATTAATGATAGAAATGACTGGCGTAGTACCTCTATTTTTCAAAACCAATGTTGCCAAAATATCAAATAAGCTGAAAATGATGGCCATCGTCGCACTTCTACTGTTCGATTAGAATACAAAATTGTATCCTATTGTATAATTTGCCATTCATGTTTTGTCGTCCATTGTAATTGTATTATTGTTAATTGTGATTTTTTGTATGTTATTTTATAAAGATATTTGTATGTACTGGAATTTTGAAATTAAGCTGAACTGAACTGAGCTCACAATCTAATCATATATTTCAACAAAGTAAAACCTCGCATATTCTTTGTGAAACGAGCACGTGACTAAGGTGTTGTGGGGCCGTGTTGTTATCCACTGACTTGTAGCTAGAACCTTAAGCGGACGGGGTTCGAGCCCCCAGCAAGACATTTTCAGGGTCATGGCAAGGGGTCGTGAACTCGATTAGCTACATCTGTGATCGCAGCGTTTGGCGCTAAAAATCGCAACTTAACCTCCACTTTATTGCATTCAAATAAAAGCAATCACATATGCAGCAAAATGTAATCACTAATCAATAATTACTTACATTAGTGGTAAATGTTTTTGACAGCAGGTCTTCTCTGGCTTTCTCTTGATCTTCCTAAAATACACAAAGGGATACATTGCTTAGAATTCAAATTCCAGACTGCAAGTTGTCTCTGCACAGCTATCTTATCTTGGGGAGGGGGGCGGTATCTTAGTACTTTTTGTAGTACGGAACGTGGCGTTTTGAGGGGGTTTTCTTTTCAAAATGTTACGGAATTATGGATAAACTTGTCAGAAATTTTGCGGAATTATGGGTCCTGTTCTGGAGACAATTTTGCAACTGCATATAGGAATTACAGGAAATGTTTCATAATTTTGGAAATTATCGCTAAGATTTTTCATTAAATTTGCGGAATTATGGCACTAAAATTCTTTCAAATTTGCGGAATTATAGGCACCAATATTTCGGACAAAATGGCACATCCCAGTCAGATGATATACCCCCTCCCCCGAGATCTTATCAAAGGCTTATATGCGTAGATCCTCTTGATGCAACTAAAGTTACAATTATTTCCGAAGGCAATCACCAGAACAGTAAATGCAATGTAAATGTAAAACGACCTAATGTTTTTTCCGACGCATCAATTGCATAATTAGAACAATCACAACGTGTTGCAAGGTGGCCTGAAGCGAAAATTTGTATTAATACAAATTAATAGCACTGTGTTGAATGATAAAAGATGAAGATCCTGTTTAAATGTCTTGATATCTCATTCGTTTTGAAGTTATCCAATGATTTTAAGTATCAGATGATGATAGCGTCATTTTTTGTTTGCAAATCACTAGAATATTATATGGAAAATATAGCTGTATCTTATCTTTGAATGGTTGCATTTGCAAGGAACTTTGCAGCTAAGCTACATACAATGGAATATGGATTGTCTCGTGATGTCTATAAATGCATGCATAGTCTCTTTGGAAGCATAGTCAGCCTTGTATACTTTCTTTATCATCAATGACGTCATCAATCAAGCCTACAAAACAGCGCATAACTCGAAAACGAAAGAAGGCATCAACAAATTTTAAGCAGAAGTTTCTATCATTCAACATTACTATTCATTGGCATCCATACAAATTTCGCTTCAAATTAGCTTTAAAGAAATGTTTGCCATCTACAAAGAAGGCTGAAAACGACGAGAAGAATTTGCTTGGTCTTCCCGAGGGGCGTATCACTCTCTAAAAATCTCGTACACCCTTGGCAAAAATCCTTTTGTTTTCAAGAAAAATCCGTAAAAAATCCCTGAAAATCCTATTGTTTTAAAAAATCTCGTACGCTTTTTCCGAAGAGTGATATACCCCTCGGGTCTTCCTTCTTTTAACAATACTGACACTATAACAAGTATTCATGCATTTTGTTCTCTTGGGAAAATAAAATTAACCTGAATGACACAGTGGACTCAGGGATGGAAATAAGTCAAAAAGAATTTCTTTCTTTAATAGAAGCTTACAGTATTTACTTGAAGCACAACAAGTGTTACACGAACAAAACGCAAAAATCGCATGCCAGCATCTCTTTTCCAAGTAGAACATAGCATTTTGAAGTGAGGGCTTTTATCAAAGATCAGAGGACTCGACAACTTTGGTCACGATATTTCACAAAAATCACCTGTCTACACAAAAACAAAACTAGAAGCATAAAATTTCCAAGAGAACCTTCAGGGTTGGTTTCTGATGGATTAGATTGATGGATTACTCAAAATTAGCATTTAAAGGGCTTCAAAGACAAAAATTGATGAGGAAAATAAGAATTTTAGGGTCGTCGGAGACAAAGACCTAAGATTTTTTCCTGCTTTTTCTTGCATGGTTTCAGTTAAAAAGAAAAATAGAGTCCAATCCCCACCCATGGGTCTTCTAAAGCATATGACATTTGGAAAACTTTTTTAATAAGATTTGAATGATGTGTAACAATTATGAATTTGGATACTTTATCAACCGCTACCCCTACCCATTAAAAAACACGATGATTTTTCTCTCGGTAGCAACCTTAGGCCTAGATTAAACGTCGCTCTTCTCATGCGCCGAACCTAATACAATTAGGAGATTAGGAGCGACTGTAGAGCGACGGTAGAGCGACACTGAATTATACGTCGCTCCTAATGTGTCGCTCCTAATATAAAGACAATTAAATTTCTGATATCCTTTGTAGCCTAGCAACAAAATCATTAGAACAGGTCCTTCAGGTTTTGTTCTCAAAGTAACAACGAACAAAAGCATGTTGAAAAAACTGACGCAACCAATTTTGAGAAAGCAAAACACAACTAACTCTGGGCAAGCAAAATGATGTTCAAACTTTGTCATGGACATAACTGTACAGTGTTTTATCGTGTAAAACGAAGGACAATCAACAACATCTCAGTCATAAGTGATACCTGGTAGCTAGCCGGGGACGTGCCACTTTGCAATGTCACACGTCTGCGTTCAGAGTTGAGTTTGTGTCCATCATGCGGAAATCAAGCTATACTATTAAAGAGAATCAACGGATATAAAAGCCCCGCGCGGAAGGAGTCTGGGTATTCTATTATTAGCCTATTGTATTTGATGATTTCGAGACGATCATGGATATTGTTTAGCAAGAGGAACAATAACATGCGTAGGAGTTTTCAATGCCCTATTTATAGATGACCTCCTCTTAGCTCCGTTCATTCACTTTAACTGAAAGTTTTGTTTTTGTTTCGCTCGATTTAAAATTAGAATACAGTCACCAATGTTCTGTCTCAGATGCAACAAAATCGAGAGAAGCCATTGTCCTTTTAGTCACGTCCGGCAAATTTCCCGTTATTCGAAGATATACGCATGCTCCGCCTCGCTTTAAAACGGAAAATTATGAGGAATAATTTATGCATTAAGTTCGGCGCATGAGGAGAGCGACGTCTAACTTGAAGTCGCTCCAGAGTCGCATAATGCGACAGGACCAGTCGCTCCAAGTACATTCTGCTGCACCTAATTCAATCTGCCGAGCTTAATCAAGTTAAACGTCGCTCTTCTCATGCGCCTAATTCAACTATTAGGTTCGGCGCATGAGAAGAGCGACGTTTAACCTAGACCTTCACAAAATGATTCCTACACAGGTATGAATGGCGCAAAGAACCTTTACAGAGGACTTTTGATTTAGATTGGATTATGAGATTATTCAAAATTAATACTCAATGGCTTCAAAATGCGAAAATTCCTGAGAATATGCAAATTTTAGGGTCGTCGGAGGCAAAGAACCATGGTTTTTCTCTCTCGTTCTTCTGTTTTTCCTTTTGACTCCCTTGTTTCCTTGTGCTCTCTCAAAAAGTGCCGTATTTATTTCACAAATAACAAACTGGAAAGGCGTAAGAAAACAACACACGCTATAGTGACGAAAGGGAAGGTATTTTCTTTTGAATAAAATATTTTTGAAACATTTTTTTAATTAACTGTAATGTGGGCTTCCTGTGGTCCAACAGTAGTTTTTGCAGCAAAGCAAAGGCTCCATTTCTTTGATTGGCTGACGGCCAGACACACCCTAAAAATTTTCACACCTTGAAGGCCAATGCCGTTGGAGAATATGTGGTCACATGACGGGAAACGCCCCCTTTTGGCCTGTTTTTACCCCTTCCCTCTAAAAAAGCCCGGTGTAAAATTTGTTACAAAATTTTGAAAATATTTTTCCTCGCCTAACTTATTCTTAACTAGCCTAGGAGCATATATTTTCCTCGCGAACTTTCCTGATATTCCAAATATTTATGAAATTATGCCGGTTTGAAGTTGATGCAAGCGTTTTTACGGTATAAACATAGGATAAAATACTTGGAAAACAGCAAATATCGAGCAGATAAAGAATAAAACTTACTTGACATTCAAGAACAGCATGTCATCGATTTCCAAAATCCTTGGTCGGGTTGGCCTAGTCTGGTCAAGGAATGAAGACAAAGTTTGTGGTTTGTTTTACAAAGAATACAAATCAAAACTTACCGAGGTTCCCATAAATGCTTATCAATTCACACTCCATTTGTTTAGTGTATGCAAACAAACAAGTATCCAATAAATTAATAACAAAATCCTTCTCCTCGTTGCCTCAACTTCCAACTCTTGCTATTCTTGTCTTCCAAACAATTTCATGACAAGACGAAAGTGCAATTGACATCTTCATAAAACGGCGCGAAAACAACTAGTCACGTGGGGGGGGGGGGACCTCAACAACTTCTGACTGGTATGGTGTTTGGGAGGTGGAACAATTTTGTTCCTTGCAATAGGGAACAGATTATTTTGAAGAAAAATTATAACAGCTCCTATAAACAGCACCTTCGTAAACCAGGCTGAAAAAAGCTGTTAGCTTAGTCCTGTAATTTACGTTAAAAGATTGAATACATAAATACATAATCAAATTTTGGTAGAACAAATGTTTAAGACGTCTAGAACGTGTACCAATACCAAATATAATTGTTGAGACTAATAAACCGGCAATAGACCTGTTAACTACTCTGCAAAAGAGTCTGGATCCAGAGATATTTCTATACGAGAGGTTCGATTGAGGTACGTTGAAGCTTCTATCACTATCGTGCACATTCAAAAATTCTGCAAAATGCAAGAAAATATCGTTCGACTCAGATTCTTTTTTTTCAGAAGAGCTTTGGTTATCAAGTTGCAATAAACGATTTCAGTACATTTGGTTATATCTAATTAGAAAACTGAAAAAATACAAACCATCAAAGATATTTTTTGACAAACCATCAAAGAATGTTTTTGCTTATTTGACTTCAATGATTTAAAATGTTTGGAGATATCGAGAAGTTTCAAAACAATTGGAAAAAGTTGATTTGTTCTCAGATTGACCTTTGTGTCAGTTGCTGATCACCTGTGTGTTATGGCCCTATGGCACTGTGGTCTTGTATTTTGAGTATGAGTTCGACAGTGTAAAAATGATGTTTGGAGATATTGTCAAAAGTGTTATTTCATTGTTTTTCGACGAATTTTTTACGTTTAGGGGTATGCGAGATCAGTTTCAAAACAGGAAACACGACAAAAGGCCCAGCAGTTGGAGTCCAAACACAAACATCGGCGTAGTAAAATTTGGGGGGGGCTGCCCGATGATTTGTTCTCAGATTGACCTTTGTGTCAGTTGCTGATCACCTGTGTGTTACTACTCTATATAAATCAAACATTCCCGGTGTATAGATTTTTGGTGTACATTTCATTCAAAATAACACGAATTTGTCTCAATTCTAGTTAGATAGTTAGATAATAGCAAGACTAGATACGGATCACATAAAAATAGGGCAATACACTAATTTTATATCAGAAAATTAGAAACTGTTTTTAGAAACTCTAGTAGCCTCTCCCAGCGAAAAGAAACCCTACTAGAGACGATCAGAGGGCAATTTGAAGTAAAGAAACATTTTCAACTTCTGGTTTTGAGTTGCAGAATGTAAAGTGCATTGCTAACCCAAGCAATGCTAAAGAGAGTCAGAGCAAAGTTTCTTATAAAAGTAATGAGTGTGGAGGTGTGCTTAGGTGATATTTCTGAAAGAATCAATTGATAAATGACAGTTGAACGAATTGATGAATGAATGAATGAATGAATGAATGAATGAATGAATGAATGAATGAATGAATGAATGAACGAACGAATGAATGAAGGACTCAATCAATCAATCAATCGATCAATCACTCAATCAATGGTACATGGCTGAGGCGATAAATCCAAGCTTTTGTTTTGTGAACTTGTTTACATGCAGTGCCTGCTTTTAATCCAAAATTCGCTACATAGACTGTATATCACCGTCGAATTCATTTAAAGAATTGAAGAATGTTATTCTAGGAATCAGTGCTCTGTGGTAGCATAAAAACTTTGGAAATATTGAAAAAATTTCCAATCGAAAATTTGCATTCTCCCTGCCGGAGAACCAAATTGTTCCACCTCCCAAACACCAGTCAGAAATTGTTGAGGTCCCCCCCCCCCCCCACGTGACTAGTTGTTTTCGCGCCGTTTTATGAAGATGTCAATTGCACTTTCGTCTCGTCATAAAATTGTTTGGAAGACAAGAATAGCAAGAGTTGGAAGTTGAGGCAACGAGGAGAAGGATTTTGTTATTAATTTATTGGATACTTGTTTGTTTGCATACACTAAACAAATGGAGTGTGAATTGATAAGCATTTATGGGAACCTCGGTAAGTTTTGATTTGTATTCTTTGTAAAACAAACCACAAACTTTGTCTTCATTCCTAGACCAAACTAGGCCAACCCGACCAAGGATTTTGTAAATCGATGACATGCTGTTCTTGAATGTCAAGTTTGCCTCTTTTCTTCAATATGGAATCATTGTATGGGGTCTTACTTACGACATCTATACTAAACCAATATACCTTCTTCAAAAGAAAGTTCTTAGAGCTATTACTTTTAAGACTTTTACTTCTCCATCTACACCAATTTTCTCTGAACTAAAGATTCTTAAGTTATATGATTTATTTTATCTAAAGCTACTTGCCTTTGTGTATGAATGTGTTAATTTTATTTCTCCTACTTTCTTCCACAATTTTTTTGAAACCTTGTCATTTGTTCATCAGTATGATACCAGGCAGGCTCGCAAGGGTGATATTTTTATGACGCGTAAAAATACTTTGCAATATGGTTTAAGGTCTATTAGATATGCTGGCGCTAAATCCTGGAATGAAACTCCATCCAAAATCAAACAGTCTCTTTCTGTAGTGATTTTCCGTCGTGAACTGAAACAACATCTATTTTCCATCAAATACCAGTCATGAATACCTCTATCAAAAACTATATCTGAAATCAATCCTAATATCCTCATATCTATCCTTGAAATTTGAAGAATAAGTTTTTAGTTTAGGGGGTGCCCTCTCCTCGATTAGTTTACCTACTGAGAGAGCTCCTCCTTAAGAAATTCCTCCCCATACAAAAATCTATGTGTATAATCCTATTAGTTATGTTTTATTTCCTGTTTAATTGATAATTTGTTAGTTGTATGTTGTTTTAAAGAGATTTTTGTATGTAGTGGAATTTTAAAATTAAACTGAACTGAACTGAACTGTTTTATTCTTTATCTGCTCGATATTTGCTGTTTTCCAAGTATTTATCCTATGTTTATACCGTAAAAACGCTTGCATCAACTTCAAACCGGCATAATTTCATAAATATTTGGAATATCAGGAAAGTTCGCGAGGAAAATATGCTCCTAGGCTTGCTGAATACGTGCGAGGAAAAATATTTTCAAAATTTTGTAACAAATTTTACACCGGGCTTTTTTAGAGGGAAGGGGTAAAAACAGGCCAAAAGGGGGCGTTTCCCGTCATGTGACCACATATTCTCCAACGGCATTGGCCTTCAAGGTGTGAACATTTTTAGGGTGTGTCTGGCCGTCAGCCAATCAAAGAAATGGAGCCTTTGCTAGTTTTTGCAGTTCGTCCTAAACTTTCATTGAAATAAAAAGTTCACACTGTCCATTTTCTGAAAAGTCTTACAGAAATTGTCATTGATTTTCTATATGATTATTCAAAGTTTCAAGCAAAATATAGGGGGTGGTCACGTTTTAAGCCAAAGTAAAGGCGGGGCCCCAAACATTTTCCCGGGGGCTTCGTCCCCGGACCCCCATGCTGCCTTCCTTTGGCACCCGTCAGATTTGGACCTGGATCCGCCCCTGACCTGTCTGTTAAATATAACTTATGACCCTCGAAGCAGAAATGATAAGAACATGCGATATTCAGATTTGGGATTAGGAGATAAATGGACTCCCAGATGATGTAAGATTGATGTTGGCAAGATTCAAAAAAGAAATTGCTAGAATTCCCAGGGGATTAGACCCCTTTTCTTACCTCGAAACTCAAATTCGTCTCAATTTTCAAACTCCGCTTTTTGAGATCTTTCGATTGATTATGAATCACCACATAACCTTGCCATATCTATTCCTGTTTTAAAGACTTATTTCCAAAACTTAGTCTTTTGGGTCCACTTTGAATGAGTTAGTCATACCAGGTAGAAGACTTGTTCATCCTTCTGAGAGGATAGCATGTGCTTAAGTTTATTAAAGTCATTGGTAAAAATTGGTAAAGGGTAAAAATGATTTTCTCATGACTTTGGCCTGTTTTTCAAGATTTTGCGAAGGGATTTCCTCAAGAAAATCCCTTGTAAAATCTAACCGTAGTGACCTATTTCAGCCAGGGAAAATTAAAAATAATTGAACATGTTGGCTATTCAATCAGCGATAGCAAAATATCATTGTTTGTATATTTAGGGAGCAGCAAACAGTGGGCATTTTCTCTGACACACCTGATATATCTAATTTTGAAAAATGTCTTTAAATCTGTTAGTGACAGAGAGGGTTAAGGCTGAACAAGATGCTATGCATGACATGATGGTTCTACAATATAAAACCCTTTTGTTCGCAAATAGAGGAAAGTAAAACTTATTGTATAGTAAAAAGCATACCTTCATTTTCTTTTTCCGTAAGTAAGTTTTAAATGCAGCATCAAAATGTCTTGCATCATACTTTATTTGATCAATTTTCCTGCAAAAACACGTTATAAAAGCATATATAATATGAGTAGCAAAACTACAAAAGGTAAGGTCATTTTGAAAATCAGGCTTGATCAAGTCCAGAATTATTGTTCCTATATCTAAGTTGAGTCATGACTATGTACAGAACTTTTATATCTTCCTCCTCAAATGAAACTGATACGGCCTCAAAATTCAGAACACTGAAAGTTAAATATTATTGGCCCGCCGTTCAGGGGCGTCGTGGGTACCAATTGACAGGGGGGCACAACTTGCTGATTTTCCGACGAATGATGACGTCAAAACCAATGACGTCATCATGCGCATGCGCAGTTTGGTTACAAAATATGATTTTCAGACAGAGATAGCAAGACTCGGATCTGGTATTCAATCGAAGCAATAATACAGATTAGTTCGCTATAACTGTCTGGGAATAGAGCGTGCCACAATCAGTGGCGTGGCCAGGGTAGGTTGTAGCATTGAAATGGAGAATTTTTGGGGACACACCCTTTACTTTGGCTTAGAACGCATCTCCCAATATCATTCCTGCCATTAGCGACAAGGAAACCTTGATAGCTTCATGACAGTTCTGCTATAAATCGGAGCGCGAGGAAAATTTTTGAAGAAAGATCCTTTACTTTGGCTTAGAATGCATCTCCCAATATCATTCCTGCCATTAGCGACAAGGAAACCTTGATAGCTTTTCACGACAGTCCTCCTATAAATCAGAGCATGAGGAACATTTTTGAAGAAACATCCTTTACTTTGGCTTAAAATACATCCCTTGCTTCCATATTTACCGGCGCTAAAATAGAAGATTTGACCTTTCTAGGAAAATTCTTACCCAACCTTTAAATCTAAAATATAAAATACCTTGGGGTAATTGTTGATAAACATTTGAGCTGGGACGAGCAAATTTCAACAGAGGAACAAATGCGTGAAATTGCTACGAAAGGCTAAATTTGATTATTATAAGAATATTAACCTCGGTGACCTCACCGATAATCACAAATTTTGGAAAACTGTAAAGCCACTATTTTCAGACAAGGTGCAGCTAAATTCATCTGTCACTTTGATTGAGGACGGGAAAATGATAAATAAGGACTCTGAAATTGCAGAGATTTTCAACAATTATTTCGCAAACATCACAGAAAGTTTAGGGATCTCTGCTAATGAATCATTATTGCTGCCAGAAATGACATAATAGATCCAATCGATAAAGCTATAAAGAAATTTGAATCACACCCAAGCATTTTTGAAGAAAGAGAGGTCATCCTTTACTTTGGCTTACCTGCAAGAATTCTTAAGGAAAATTCTGATATATTTTGTTCAGTCATTCAAAATCTGTACAACTCTGGATTATCCAAAAATACTTTTCCAAGAACTGATATAAGTTCGCTGTTTAAAAAAGAGGACGCATTTGCAAAAAAGAACTACCGACCCATCACAGTTTTGCCATCAGTATCGAAAATTTACGAAAGGTTGATGCTCAAATGTTACCTTATGCCCAAAGCCTTGTCCCCATTTCTTTGTGGGTTTCGAGAGGGCTATGGTACACAGCATGCACTTTTGAATTTTGTGGAAACCTGCAAGAAGTCATTGGACAACGGTGGCGTTGCAGGGGCCGTCCTGACGGACCTTTCGAAAGCCTTCGATTATCTAAATCACGAACTATTGATTGCAAAATTGAATGCCTTGTAGACCTGCCTTGCTGTTTATCCATAGCTATCTCACCGACAGGAAGCAGAGGGTAAAGGTCAATGGTTCATTCAGCACGTGGACAAAAACTGTCCTGGGAGTACCACAAGGTTCAGTCTTGGACCCCTTTTGTTTAACATATACCTGAATGACCTATTCATGTTCTTGGAGGAAACCAAAATTGTAACTAGCAGACGATACAACAATTTATGCGTGTGGTCCTAGGATTGAAACTGATTGCGCATTTAGAACATGATGCCCTTAAAATAACAGTGGTTTCCAAACAATTGTAGGAAATGAAGACAAATGCCATTTAATGATTTTTGGTGCGAAGGGAGATAATGAAATAACCATCAAAATAGGCGAGGCCTGTGAAAGAAAGTAGACAGGAAACTCTTCTCGGTATAACCTTTGATCGATCACTATCTTTCAAAGGACATGTGAAGACCCTATGTAGAAAGGCCGGCCAGAAACTCCATGCTCTTGCCCGTAATCCTGCTACATGGACACTGACAAATTGCAGCAGCTAATGAGAGCATTTGTGTTATCGCACTTTAGCTTGTCCACTTGTTTGGATGTTTTATGACAGAACAAACCATAGAATAAATCATGTTCACGAAAGGGCACTGCGCATTGCGTACAAGGATCACGGAAGTGATTTTGGTTCTCTCCTGGAACAGAGCAATTCGGTGCCCATCCATGTAAGAAACCTACAGTTGCTTATGACGGAAATTTTTAAAACAAAGTCTGATCTAAATCCACCTTTCATGAAAGATATTTTTATGGAGAGAGGTATTAGCTGCAACCTAAGGCATGGCAATGACGCTCAAATTCCAAAGGTGCGAACCACGTCCTTTGGAGTTGAGACCATAGCCTACCTTGGAAATAAACTTTGGCAGGCACGAAATAAAACGATCAAGCACCCTTCCTATTTTCAAAAAACGAATTAGATGTTGGAATGGCGAAAAATGCAACTGTAGGCTCTGCAAAACATACATTCCAAGAGTTGGGTTTCTAACATGATAAACATTTCTTGGGCCTTCTCGCGAGGATGGGGGCGGTGCACTGCTTCCCGGTGGGATGGGGGATGTGCTGTGCGGGATGTGAGGTCCCCTTCACGATGCAGGCACTGGGCTGCGGTTGAACTGGGGAATTGCTCCCTAGCGGCGACCGCAGCTTAGGATATGCGTGTGGGGGTTCCCTCGCGCGGTATGTCCGCCGTCTCTCTGGGAGGTGGGCGTAGCTCCGTACCTCGTAGGGAAGGCATGCTTTTATCTTGTATATAATCCACTAAATGTCTTTATTGATTAGCTTTAGGAATTAATTTGTAAATTTTGTAAATTTTTGTAAAGTAGGCCTAAATTAGCTGTAATTTAGCTATTCTTTTTATTTTACTTAGGTTTCACGAGGATTAGGGATGCTACGTTTCTCGAAAAAGTATTTACCCATTGTTACTGTACAAAAATGTACAGAAGTTTAGTGGAACCCTACCTCAGATATAGCTGCCCGGTGTGGGGAGTTTCTGGCATCAATGCTATAAATAGGTTGCAAAAACTCCAAAATAGGGCGGCAAGAATAGTCACAAACAGTGCTTATGATGCTTCAGCTCTACCCATCATTAGAAAACTTGGTTGGCCCACCATCAACGAGCTTATCAATTCAGAAACTTTAAAAATGGTGTACAAGTCGGTAAATGACCTAGCTCCCACTTACCTAACAGAAATGTTCGTCAGGCTATCCGATTCATGCAAGAGAGAACTGCGCAATACCAAAACAGATTTGGCCGTTCCTCATCGCAAATCGGCCTTCGGACAAAAGAGCTTCTCGTATAAGGGTGCTAAATTGTGGAACGATCTTTCCATTGAAATCAAATCATCAAAAACTTATGAAACATTCAAAAAAAGAATCAGCAATACCAACAGCGAATGCTGATCCTCTCTTTCATGCATTACTTTTAATTTGCTTATTAGATTGTTTTGTGAATAAGATTATTTAATTTTGTATGCCTTTCTTTTAATTTAGTTATTGTATGTATTTGCACGGCCCTCTGTAAAGCAGTCCTTTGACTGACGTGGCTACCGTGCCTAAAGAAGTTAAAATCAAATCAAATCAAATCAAATCAAAAATCCTATACCCAGCTATTTTCTCCTCGGTTTTAAAGGAATCCTGAGGACCACGTTTCGACAAACAAAGGCTCTGGCACCCAGGACATTTTTTGATATAACCTCCCTCAGACTGTCGGAAAATGCCCCTCTTGTGAAAAATTCATCAGCAGATAGGGTCGTCATAGAAGCTAGGCTTCAATTCATACAGATGAAAAATTTCGGAAAAATTTCCGAATTTCCGTAAAATTTCCGAATTTCCGACAAATATCTAAATTTACGACAAATATCCAAATTTCAGACGATAGGGGGCACCTCCCCCTGCCCCCCAGCCACGACGCTTCTGGTTAGGAAAAAGTTCCCCGGTCGTTTATCTGCTTTGAACTTTGCCACCATAAAAAAGTCTTTGAAAAAAGGGACAGTCCTCTGTATCCTCAAAAATTATGGCATCAGTGAATTTTCTTAAAACTAATCAACTCTACGAACGCACGAAATAAATCTGTAAGATCCCAAATTTCAGCAAAAAGCCGAATGGATCTTAAATTTCCGAAATTTTTCAAAATTTTCCGAAATTTTCCGAAATTCCGACGCTAGGGGGGGCACGTGCCCCCCTGACCCCCCACCCACGACGCTTCTGCCGCCGTTGCATCCAAAACTTTTGAAAATACCGTTTTGTTTCTATTTTTCCAAATCATTTCACAAACTTTTGCCAGAAGAAACTTTACTAATTGGTGCAAAGGTGAATTTTTCTAAATCAACTTTCGTGAAACAGCCAAAATGTGAGATTTTACAGAAACAAACTTTTGCGAACTTCCTGTGAAGGTTTCTCATCTCAAACTATTAGGGAATGCTCTTATATACATTCTCTCCCTTGTTTGTTGGAAAAGGGAAAGTAAGAGATCAAATGGCCCTAAAATTTTCTTTTATTAACTTTGCTGAGAAGGTAAAGGGTGTGTAAAATCGAGAGCTGGTGATACAAGACTATTTAACAAGATTCAGGTATGAGGGCATAGTCTTATATACCTGGTGCCACATCCACATCTATACAGTATGCTTTTTTGTAACAAAAGTTATCATGAGATAAAACTATCCTTCCTACCATATTTTCCAGCACATCACATGTCTGCATGACATGTGAAATGAAGTCTTATAGAAGACCTAAATACAATTTAATACGGGGAGTCAAGAAAAATAAAGATATTACAGGAATTGGAAGGTACTGCTCACTAACGATCTTACAATTTTGAATTTTGCCTCCTGTGAGCAGGTTCCTTTATCAGTTTGGAATCCAATTTTTCTGAATTTGCAAAAATTTCTTGGATTGTTGATTCAATATCCTTTTCTAGCCCTATAAAGAAGAAAAAGAAAATCATACATCATGACATTATCAATCTTAGGGACACCAACCCAATGTGCCCAATGAACCATTGAGGATATGGAGCATTTTTTTGTTGGACTTTGCCCCATCTTTGGAGGGCCACTTGAAAATCAGCTTCTCTCGTAGGGCAACCCTCTTAAAAGAAATTAACTAGCAATAACAATCTTCAATTAGATACTTAATTACCATATACTTTCCATACTGTGCATGCACTTTAATGCCTGCGGGTGAGGGCGCAGTGATACTGATACCATTTGACATCCACAATTAGGTCTGCAAAAATCGTTACAAACTGACAAACAAATAGAACCCATTGCATAGCTATGGTGCAAGAATATCATGCTGCTTTGTAGTAAATATGAAATAAGAAGAAAATGAGTATTTACCAGTCAGCCTTTCTCCTGTTTCATGGCCAAGTTGGTTCAACTGTGCTTGAACTTGCATGGTCAACCTAAAGGAGAGGAAAATTTAAGAGATGAAAGACAAATGCAACATTTTCACAGGGTCTGATGGGCAGAGGAAAAAAGGGCAAATGGAGTAAAATGGGTAAGGCAAAAACGTGAATAAATTTCCAAAAACTATGCAATGATTCATGTATTTTCTCCAGCTACAAATATTTGAATTACCATCCTAGACATTGCAAACATTGAACATTGGTAATAAATCCATAAAACATTCCAAATTTTAGTTCCATGATGTCTGAAAGACTTTGGAGCCCTTGTATAATCATCCTTGATGAGTCTTTCTGCTTACTATGTCCAATGGGTATGATTTGATTTGATTTGATTGATTTGATTTTAACTTCTTTAGGCATGGTAGCCACGTCAGTCAAATGACTGATTTACAGTGGGCCGTGCAAATACATACAATAACTAAATTAAAAGAAAAGCATACAAAATTAAATAATCTTATTTACAAAACAATCTAATAAGCAAATTAAAAGTAATGCATGAAAGAGAGAATCAGCATTCGCTGTTGGTATTGCTGATTCTTTTTTTGAATGTTTCATAAGTTTTTGATGATTTGATTTCAATGGAATCGTTCCACAATTTAGCACCCTTATACGAGAAGCTCTTTTGTCCGAAGGCCGATTTGCGATGAGGAACGGCCAAATCTGTTTTGGTATTGCGCAGATCTCTCTTGCATGAATCGGATAGCCTGACGAACATTTCTGTTAGGTAAGTGAGAGCTAGGTCATTTACCGACTTGTACACCATTTTTAAAGTTTCTGAATTGATAAGCTCGTTGATGGTGGGCCAACCAAGTTTTCTAATGATGGGTAGAGCTGAAGCATCATAAGTACTGTTTGTGACTATTCTTGCCGCCCTATTTTGGAGTTTTTGCAACCTATTTATAGCATTGATGCCAGAAACTCCCCACACCGGGCAGCTATATCTGAGGTAGGGTTCCACTAAACTTCTGTACATTTTCTGTACAGTAACAATGGGTAAATACTTTTTGGAGAAACGTAGCATCCCTAATCCTCGTGAAACCTTTTTCGTCACTGCTGAAATTTGCTCGTCCCAGCTCAAATGTTTATCAACAATTACCCAAGGTATTTTATATTTTCTATGAGGGCAACATTCTCCTCACCCACCATGAAAGTGGGCTTTGCTACTCTATCATCACTTATATCTTTCAGTCGCTTTCTGCTGCCAACAACAAGACTTTGTGTTTTAGCAATATTAAGGGACAATTTATTACCTTGTAGCCAAGATTTCAAGTTACCCAAGTCATCGTTGACGCAATCGTTAATATGTGTAACTGAATCCGACGCAAACATAAGGCTTGTGTCGTCAGCATACATATTAACGTCACTATGTTTCATATGTAGATGAAGGTCATTGATATATATGATAAATAGCAGAGGCCCTAGACAGGACCCTTGCGGTACTCCACAGGTTATAGATTCGATATTTGAAAGCTTCCCATTTACCTTACAGCACTGTTTTCTATTAGTTAAATAAGAGCGGAACCATTTCAGTTCTTTATTATGAATACCATATAGCTCTAGTTTTTGCAATAATATTTCATGATTTACGGTGTCGAAAGCCTTTTTGAGATCTACAAAGGTAACTGCTGTATATTTACCACCCTCTAAATTCAAGTACCAATCATTTGTGCATTTAAGCAAACATGACAGAACAGAATGCAACCGTCTGTATGCTGATTGTTTTCCAAAAACAATCAACTTAACAAATCTGCAGATTTGTTAAACATTTCTGAGCTGCAGCACCCCCCTTCTACAATTTGAATATGAGTGTGCAAATATTACAATCAATCCACTGGAGAAGAGGTGACCAATTAAGTTTGATGAACAACGCTGTGAGTCCTCCTGACGCAGCTAAATATCAGATGACCACATTGCTCTTGCATCTTGAAGAGCATGTCAGTTTGGTCCCAGCCCAGATTGGAATCGGTGTATGTTACGCCACAGATCTAGGGCACACAGACTCACTCTAAAAAATAGAAATAACAATAGAACACATTGGCGTAAAATTATGGCGTATGGTGTACACCGATTCCACCAGGTTGAATTCTACACAGATTCAATCAGATTCCACCAGGGGGTGCAGGGGCCACAGCTAAGGGACGCTGCAAAAAACCTTCAAGAAGCTTAAAACACCTCTGAGTTCCCAGAAATTAGCTGATAACCCATTACCCAGTCTGCAGAGTATGGGGCTAATCAGCAAGATCTCCGGTGCTGTTCAAGGACAAATTTATTTTGTTCTCTCTATTATTGTTCTTTTGAATTAACCTAATATTGAAATCTCCAGTGTACAACTGCCATACTCAGCGCACCTGCCCATTGCATTGTCTGCAGTATCATGACATGAAGCATCCAGCAATAATTTCTGAAAAAGTAGATTTATTTTCTGGAAGCAATTTTGGCCAAACAGAGCAGATGGTACATGTTATCAATCACAGTAAAGATCCTCCATATCTCCCTTTTTATTATAGACATTAATGGTTTCATTGGGTCGATTGGAATAATTGACCCACAGTATATGAACTAATTGATGAAATGTCTTGTCTTGATGAAGCAATTGAAAGGCTGTTGCACAACAAGGGAGATTTTATCGTCCTATGATGGAAAAGTCCGAACTTTTTGTCAGATTACACCCACCAACTCTTCTTTATTTGTGGCCTAAACCGAAACAAGTTTTATTTTGATGACTGCAGGCAGTGCAGGCACGATCATCTCGTCGTCAGACCTCATATCAAAGTTGAGAGAAAAGATACCTGTTTGTTTGCTGTGTTAAAAGTTCCATTCTTTCAGCGTTGCAGAAGTGTGGTTTCCTTGGCAAATCAAATGGAATTCCACTGGAATCTTTGATGCAAATTTCTCTTTTTGACAACACAGGAACAAGAATTCGTGATAGGAACACGAAGTACTTGCAATCGTGAGTTGTCATTAAACCACAGGGCTACAAGAGGTTTCAAATTTATTTTGTGAACATTTTATGGCTGGTTGAAAGAATTGACAGGTACTGTACCTTCCAACGGGTACCTTGAAAGCGTGAAGTATCCAACAAGCGCATATGCACATCAATGTGCACTTCAGACGACGAACATTCTTGCATGAAAAAGTACATCTCAATCAGGCACCTTGGTTGGAGCCTACTTTGGATTGAGAGGAGAAACCACGCCCTTAGATTTGCCCCAAGTCTATTTCGTCAAAAAGATTTCGTCAAAAAATTAAAGGGTAGTATACTTTCAGATAGACTTACTACAGTTGACGAAATAGACTTGGGGCAAGTCTACCACGCCCCTACTGTAGCTATAAATGCGACCAGCGCGCTTTTCGTTGCTAGAAATGGCAAGGAAAAGACTAGCCTGCGCACAGACTTTACTATTTTGCGGAGGAGGAAAATAGTAAAGTCTGTGCGCCGGAAAAGGCATTCATTAGAAGCATATTCAATCAAAAATCAAGGGGGGCTGCCCGATACAAAGTCCATTGTTTACCAACATTTTGCCCAGCTGGAGACGGATTTTTGCCGGATTGGGACTGATTGTAGATAATTTTTCCAACGTTGGGGGAGCTACTTAGACTTATGACGATGAGTCCCTTGTATCCCTGCGGTACCTTGCTCACAGGGACTCATAATGAAACAGTGAAAAACCTGACCCTATCTTCAGCATTCGATTGATCGAATCTGGATCGAACGACTGCTTCGGCTCTGTTCAACGGTCACTCCTCAGAAAGGAAATGCGATCGAAACCACGGTAAGCAGACACTTAATCAACAAAACTTGGTATTCATCTGAAGGAGAAAGTTCACTTTACCTGATGAGTGCAAAAGAAGTCTTTTAATGCTGCAATTTCCATGTTTTTAAGACCAAAACATTGCAGAGAAATCTTCAAGTACCTGCTGCAGCAACTTCCTTCAAATTTAGTAAGCTGCGTCAATCGAATTGAAGGTTCGCAACTTATTGTTCTTCGCCAAATCTCGCAATCTGATTGGTATGCTAGGAATCCCAGCATATTAGGCCTAATAGGGTCAGGTTTTTCAGAGTAATATTATGAGTCTCTGTTGACTGAAGCGCCATCTTGAAGTTAAAGAGCACAGGGAAACAAGAGACTCATCGTCATAAGTCTAGGAGCTACTACCCCCTGGCCACACCGGCTCGTACGCTTATATGCACAAAAACCTCATAACCTGAAATTCAGTTCATTTCAATTTCTCAGCTAAGCTTACATGCAAGGCCTAATCTATTTTGAACAATGATACAGTTTCTACGAAAGAACGTCCAAAGAAGTGAATGCCCAG
Source organism: Aurelia coerulea (assembly GCA_039566865.1). Lineage (NCBI taxonomy): Eukaryota > Metazoa > Cnidaria > Scyphozoa > Semaeostomeae > Ulmaridae > Aurelia > Aurelia coerulea. The sequence continues at coordinate 11,244,201 of CM076958.1, read as the reverse complement.
TGAATGTAAAAGACAAGTGAAAAGAACTTATAATGAACTGTTATTATCAATTTCTTTAAAAGTTGGCTAATAAATATAGTAGCTATACTAAAGCTAATCTAGGCCAACTAAAAATTACAATATACATAAATATACATAAATAAACGGTTAAAAGTAGTAAAATAGTAGATACAATAAATTTACAAAATTGAAATACCTTCAGTATAATAGAATCCTTGATAAATCGTGGATGCCCAGACTTGCAGGCCTCTGAAACGAATCGTTTCTGACCCATAAGTAACAGTTCTAACTCTAGGAAGAGAAAAATCGTTGGTGTTCCTCAGATTATATGGACTTTAATTTTGACAAAAAATCTCTTTCATAAAAACTGGATCAAAGCCATTTTTAGTCTTGTAGATTTCGGTCATGAGAAGCTGTAAGTTTCGAGCCATTTGCCCTCCACGACATGGTTAATGGAATGAGAATATATGAAATACAGTATAACCAACTACACAATAATCTTATTCATTTTCTGAAAACTGCTGATAACTACTATTAAAACAAAAATAAATGGAAGAGATAAACAGTTACAAGTTGGGAAAAATAGAAGAAAGAAAAATAACCAAGGAAGCACGAGAAAGAGGGTTGGGATTTAATGGATCGTTAGATAGTTTGCAATCAATACGTTGGGAGCAAAAACCCATTCATTGAATTGGACAGATAAGGTGCAAAATTTGGGCCATATATCTTTTGCATTAAAAGTAGTCTGTCACCCATCTGATTGGGTCATAAGGACAATACAAAGAATGAGAGAACCGAATGGCTGGTGATCCTACTGACTTTCTACGGCCGTAGATAGAAAGTGCCAACCATCAGCCTACCTTTGTTTCAAGTGCACATATTCACAAAGACATCCGTTTGTTGAACGCTGACTTTATTGCAGCCAATCAGATGCATGATAGATTGCCTTTAAGGTAAGGGCCTAAAATTTGAATTTATATGTTTTGAATTTAAAATTTTCTTAATCAACTGGAATTATCATTTCTGAAAACTAGAAAACATGGAAGCATGGTTTTTTTTTTTAGAAACAAACATTTTTCTTAAAGTTTCCCTAAATGCGGTATCTCGTATTCTTGTAATTCTTGCATTCTTAATCTTTTTCAAATTTCGATTCTTTTTTATTTTTGTAGAGTTTAAAGCCTGTGTCAATTTCCTTTATTTTGTTGGTTTCAATTTGTTTGTATAACTTTGTTTATACAAACGTTGGAGAAACATATTTTGGTACCCATGGCATAAAAACCGCAACTACACTTTCACGTTCACACATAAACCCGCACGCAGCAACATCTCGAGGATTTCATTTATATATACATGATCAGTGACCTCAAGTTATTCAAATAGAGAATGAACATTTTTGCTTCGTATATATGCACTGAGATGAATGAGATTTAAAACAATGATTTTGCATATTTAGATGAGCATCATCAACAAGTGAATTAGGCATTGCCGATATCTTTGGCATTCCACATTACACAGATGAAAATTACACATTAGGTGCCCGTTTGCTGTTTTCCGCCCCTTCCATTTATTTTGCAGCTGGTGTTGTCACCTCACTTCAAAGGTGTCCTGTCTAACGTACACATTCATGAAAATATGAGTCACACCTTTTTATATCCTCCGCTACCAACCCTATATATTTCATAATCGCTCTCTTTATACCTTTTCCATTTTTCCATTTGTCGAAAATTTACTAAGATACGTATCATAATCAACAGATGTTGGTTTAAAGATTAATTATAAAGGAATATTTTTTTGGTCAATCTTTTGTACAGTTATTTTTGGGTTCCTGGAATTCTGGCTTACTTTTATGGGGCTCAAATATGAGAAAAAGTAAGAAATTGGGAAAACTACAATCAAGTAACGTTACTAAAATAAAAAGACTTAAGTATCCAAATAGATTGTGAGAAATCTAATCAGTTAGGCACGACTGACTTCATGACTTTTGGGTATGTAAGGTCGGAAAAGTTATTTTTTGGGTCTATTTTCATGGTGGAAATTATTTTCTTGGGTTGATGCGTTGTGGCTCAGCCTGAACACCCCTATCCTAAATATATCTGAACCATAGTGGTTGAACTGACACCACAGTTAACTAAAGTGATGCTGTTCAATCGGTTCAACTACTGCAGTGTGGATCCATGGTTCCGGCTCAGGCCAAATTTGATTTTCAGAGTCTGCAATTTCAGCATTCACGCAAAGGATCGTGGATGACAATGGCTCTTTAAGGACTGGGTAGACGCATTTGTCAGGAAATTCCTGAAAAAGGAAAGAGGGCGGAATAAAAGTATAATTGTTCAGAAAAGCCTGCTTCATTTACGTAAAGCGTGTATCCAAGGACAGCCAGAAACTTTCCTGAATATTCTTATAGGTATAAACTGCTTTAAAAGAGAAATGAGCTAAGATGAGTAAGTGCAAGCACTATTAAAAGCAACATTCTGCGAAACACAGGCCGGATGTCCCATGCGAATTTTTGCCTGGAAGAGAACTTTTTCGAATATAAGCATGCACGGTTGAAACTTGATTCAAGTTGTTCTTTTTTGGCCGTTCGCTTTCTTTGGCTGTTCGCATCAGTGAAAGAGTGAGTGAGATCTCTACTTTCTTGCTCGAGCTTGCTGCATGAAATTCTTCACTTTGCGCGAAATGATGATGCTTTAGCGTGAAAATGATTAGTATCAAAATTATGAGAAGAAACCAAAGATTGAAATACGTCTGTCAATAAGGAATATAAAGCATAGCTACCACCAATTAAGCCGTTACTTCCTTTACAAGTCTTAAGATGTTGTAGTGGTATGATAGCAGATTGTGGCTTGAATCTTGGCTACACTGGCATAAAGAGATGAAACCATCTATCTCTTCCGTCCGTCTACCGTTCCCTTTACGGTAGTTCTTGGAATTGGAATGGCGGGCCCAGAAAATGGTGGATCCAGGATCTACCGTAAAGGGAACGGTAGATGGATGGAAGAGATAGACTTGGGGCAAGTCTACAGAGCCAACAAAAATAAAAGATAATAAGAAGAAAAACATACAATTTTCTTTTTTTTAATATTCGAGGCTCTGGTACTCAGGGTATCCTGTCACCAAGAGTGTCTCAATTTTGATGTCGATACTTGTTTAGCAAGAGGGACATGAATACTGCAGCTTCTTAGAAATTATACAATTTCTAAAATATAACTGCCACCAGCCGATGAATTCCGGCAAAATTCTCCCAGAAAATCGCATGGAAATGTTTTGGTCTGCTCCTTCAATCTTAATCCTTCCTCTATCATCCGTATCATAGTTCTGGTATCAAGGGAGTACCCCTTTTACCCCTTTTCTCATCTTCGTACAAATTGATGGGACGTTTCTTAAAAATGAACTGTGAAAAACCGGAAACATTACAAAGCTAAGTCTTAAAAATCATTGACTTACTGAAATACCTTGTTCTCAAATTATCAATGCAATCAAAGATAATGGATTTTTTTATCTTTGATGCAATAACTTTATCCGCGACTTAATCAAAGTTCTAGAATCAACACCAAATAGCAAACTATACAGTGGGTAGTTAGACACCGCAGTTATGAATCAACTTGTATGCTCCAGCAGAGGAAAAGGCATGTCGTTCTGTGGACCTCTGCAAAACTACGTAAAATTTTCCTGCGCAGGAGCATACAGTTTCGGTGTCTCACCACCCATGACTAGACCGATGTGACGAAGTTTGAATGCACAGCAGCAGAGCAAAGGTTATGATGATGGGTGTGTGTGCCGATGATAAAAAATAGATTTGGAAATAAGTACTTGCGTAACTGGCTATTTTGATCTATTCCTATCGTCAGGAGTTGCCAACCAATATTCAGAGAAATTCCTTTGTGACACGTCAGCAAAGTTTATCTATCTTTCAGCGACAGAGATGATTTTCTCTCTCTTGTTACTTCTTTCAGTTCTTACGGGCAGCCGTAACCCGTTTATAGTGTCTTTTCACTGAAAAAAGCGAAACAGGGAGTAAAACACAAATTCCCCTCATCTTTGAACCCTCGTTTATCAACAGCTTTCGAAAGTTACCTTATTTTGGGACTACTCTATGAAATCATAGTAATAATGAAATCAAGGAAAATTTTCTGAATCTTAAAACTTTGAGTTTATTCAAGTTGCTTAAAATTTGGTTTCTTGAAGTCTTCGTGTTTCTAATCTACGTAAAATGTAAGGTCTATAAGATCTCGTATAAGATTTCCCCTTCGCGCTAACATTAATTTCAGTGGTGTAGAAGCCCGTGGGGGGGGGGGGTACTTCCATTATGGCCTAACAGGGGGGTGCAGTCGGTTTGAGGGTCGTACGAAATGGCTACCAAATGGCCCTATTTGTCAACATATACTACCAATTGGGGGTATTCCAAGATTCCTGGCCAGTTATACGATTTCAACTCAGTAGGCTCCTCCGCATGGCAATATGGTCGTTGCAACAATAATTATCAATGATTTTTTAGTTTTCCTGCTTTGTTCAATGAGTTTTTACAATAGAAAATTTTGAAAAACTGCAGAAAATTTTCACTACTAGATGCTACCAAATGGGCCAATTTTAGGACCACGAACTACCATTTGGGGGTTTCTTTAAAAAGATGCTACCATTTGAGGGTATTTTTCAAAATTTTGGCTTTGACCCTCTTTAACCCTGACTGGACCCCCCTGTCAGGCCACAATTGGAGTACCCCCCCCCCCCCCGGGTGTAGAAGGGTAGTCCCGGTATCATCTCACGTTTGTCTACATAGTTTTGTGACGAATGAAGGCCTGTCAGGATACGCCACTGTGTCAGGTCAAAATCAGGGCATTTCTTCCAGGAATGTTGCAAGTGTTGTTCTCTTATCAAACCAGACAACAATCAATGCAAAGGATACCCTAGGTATCAGACCCATCTAGAGAGAAAGATATGGAGGGCTCTTTTCCCTTGGGTTATATTTGGGCAATTGAGGAAAGCAAAAGAATCCAACCATAGCAGGGCCTTTTTTAACATTATAACTGGGGGGCAATTGCCCCCCGATCCCTAGACTTTGCCCCCCCAGTGTCGAAATTTTTGACCCCAGAAAATTATCCCTTATTTCCAGTAAGTGATTTTCAGAAAGTAAGCTATTGCCTGCCGCCACTATTTCGTAGGCAACCTGCAAAAGCCATATGAATGGAACACGATAACCGGACTGTTTACCACCAGAGACAGGATGTTTCAGCCAAAGTCAAGGATGTTTCTTCAAAAATGTTACTCACGCATAGGATGAATGTCACAAAACTCTCAAAGTTTCCTTTTCACTAATGGCAAGCATGATATTAACTCTCAAAGTTTCCTTTTCACTAATGGCAAGCATGATATTGGGAGGTCCATTCTAAGCCAAAGTAAAGGGTGTGGCCTTGAAAATTTTCCTGGGGGCCCCCTCATTTCACCTATAAAATTTCTGACCATGCCGCTGCTCACGAGAATTCACGATGACTTTTGTAAATCAAATATGTCAAATATCAATAAGTGTTACACAACACTCTTGACAAAGTATTCTTGTCCTGCTGTAGTTTGATTTAGCCTGTTGATATAATATTTGGAATCGTAAAGTTTCTATTTTTCTCCAGGACCTCCGAGCATAAAATGCCTTTTCATCAGCAATGCATAGAATGGCGTTGCCAAAAGAAAAGAAGGCATTGACCAAAAAAATTCGGTCACCGGAACACTTTATGCCTTCGGCGCGAATTAGTGCCCCCCCCCCCCCGATCTGAAAACGCTCCTACGGGCCTGTCTTTTTTTAGCTTGCTTTTCTAGCCAATCAGACTAACATATCCCCTTTTTAGGATTTGCTTCCTTACTTGAAACCCCTTAAAAAAGGCTCTGAACCATAGATCCTTCCAAGTGAGAGATTTCAGATATCTTCTCGTTGATAGACTCGTCACTCTAGACGCTTCTGTTTGTGCAGTCAATAATTTCCAAAATCAGGCTGTTTGGCTGGCTACCTAAGCTCAAAATGCTCAAATTCAAATACAAATTAATTTATATTCAGCAAAGATTTAAAGCTTTAACAATATATGCAACAAAGATATTAAATTGGCCACGGCCCCCTGAAAAGCAGTTCTCGTGAACTGAGACTGACGGGGCTACCGTGTTTAAAAAAATGAAATGAAATATAACCAACATTTACGCCAATTGGGGCTTTCGTAGCTCTGAATTTGGATTTGAATTTGAATCTGAATTGCAATGGTTGAAACATTCATATCTGTACTGTAATTTCATGCCATAATTTTACATCTTTGACAAGCACCCTATTGGCCATACCTATCGCAGAGCCTAACTGTCCTCTTTGAGACCTCCTTGGGTCCTCATCAACCTGCATAATCGTGGGGACCTGAGTTGAGGCCTCGAAGATCTCTCGTTTCAGGAAAAGGTTTCGTTTTTGCGTCCAGACAAGTACCCTGGGTACCAGAGCCTTATTAAAAAGTTATAAGGCTCTATGTATGTATGTATGTAAAATTTTGCCATACAAAGTAAAAATTGAAAATGTAATAAAGGAAAGAAAGGCTATTTACATGTATAAAATGGTAATAAAAACTAAAGATCTAGTATAAAAATACCCCTAGTTTAAAATGGCAGGGATAGCATTAAAAGGTCAGTGCAACCTTGTTTCCATAATGGTCCCTCCAGGGGTATTATAGAAAAGAAAAGTTTTCATGAAAAAAAAAGAGACGTTCATAAGAAAGTGTAACAGCCTGTTGGGCTTGTTATTTATGCAGTTTTTACCCAGGGTACCAGACAAGAAGACTATGAATAGAACAGAGGCATTTGTCATATTGGAAAAGAGCCCTCTTACAAGTTGTAATGCTTCGTAGTACCATGCTCGCACTTTACATTTAATACTGCATTGATGACATCAAGAATTGTCAATGTCAGTTCTATAAGGCCCTATAAGCCTATAAGATTCAATTGTCGTAGAAACAATTTCGCCAATGATTCCAACTCTTGGCATTACAGTTGACAACCGTCATCTCCAGCTAGAGGAAATCGAGATTTGTTGGTAGCTGGCACTGGCAGGGCAGTCGAGAAAGCAGAAATCAACCTTCGAAAACTAAAAAAACTGCTATCTCTTTCAAACGCGAATCACTTAGATAGAAGAGATGGTGACACAGGGCTTTTATCCCTATTCATGTAATTTCCGCTATGTATAAAAGAAAACTTAGAAATACAGATATCATTTCATTGTGGCCTAAACTTTGAAAGCAGACATGTTGTGAAGTTAGAACGACAAATTTTGTGACCCCACCTTTGTCCTGAGAACAAATATATAACCCCGTATATAACCAACCCGATTTTGGCCGAGATCCATGCCACACAAACAACTTAGAAAAAGCCAAATTTGAGGACATGCCTGGTCACCACCAAATTGCGGACCTTCTCGCATAGTACAGTGTATTCTTCCCTTATTTTCTGGCCATCTTAGAGTTTTCATGGACAATTTTAGTTAACGCTTCGTTACCTCTGTCCTTTTTGTTGCAGCAATCTCACTCAGTTTTTGCATTGCAAATAAAAATAGATATACTGCATATACAGCGGTGCTACCCTGTCCCAGAAAATTGCTGAAACGAAGCCCACCCAGTTTTCGTGCGAAATTAGATATTGAATGCATTGCGGTGCTACCTCCAATCTTGGACAGAATATATCCGGACTGTATATTATCACAACAATTCCAATTTTTACGCCCAATTTCCCCCCTCCCCCCACCTATCAATGTTGGTCTGACATGGGATTTTGGTGGAAAGGTTTCTGCTCCCATCAAACCTGAAATTCGACGTCAATAACAACATTGATCTTGGGGGGAGGGGGGAATTGAGAGGTCCAGCAGAAGTCCAGTAATTTATGTCCAAGATTGTCCGTCCCAAAGACTTCCCCCGAAGAAGTAAGTTATCCCATGATTATGATTTTACCCAAAAAAGCAAGAAAACTGGGCAAAAATCTCACAACGACGGCACAAATCTTGTGTCCGTGGATTTGAAGAAATAAGCCAGAGAATATCTTTAAACAATTGCGATCTCAGCTTTGTCTTTCCGTGGAGCAGAAAGAACCTGTGCTGACAATATGCCAATGCAACAAGTTTTTGGAACAAACCTTGCCCAGTGAAAAATTGCCCAAAAATATCGGGGAAAAGCCAAATTCATTGAAAGTTAAAAAGCCAGCTTTTGAGAGCTGACCAAGATTTCAGAGAAAAAAGCCAACCATTGAGAGCTGACCAAGATTTAAGAGAAAACTCAACTTTTGGGACAGACCTAGAATAACCACTAGAATAACCAAGTGAAATCAAAGCCCAGTGAGTTGTCCAGACTTAGTCAAAAGGGTCTGCCGGTGGTAAGTTCTCGAAAGGGCTAGATATTTGTGTAATATCTTCCAAGGAAATAGTTATATCTTCTACCTACAATCTTTCGAATTTGTAAATTTAAAGATGTTTCTAGAGTTATTGAAGCTCTGCGGGCCCTAACGGTTCAGACTTTCACCAGACTTCCAGTCGGGTCGACGGAAGGGCGAGACTTTCTGGATAATTTCCAGTGATAGGGATATCAGGATTACTGAACAGTTATTCATGGCGTAGCCTTAGTTTTATCTTGCCACGATGATTTTGAACAAGGGAGGCTAAAGTCTTCCTATTCAGCAGTTAGCTGAAAACCACTGATCCAATGTTTCAGCACTGTTGTATCAGTCAAAGGGTTGGATATTCGACGAACAATTGTTCCCACGTGACTTAAGCGTGCTTTAAATATCGACAATATGGGACTTTGACTTGGAGACGTGTGCCCCACACCACACATGGAAAGCATTGCTCTTGTATATTTGGTCTGATTTGGTGATCAAGTAACAATTTAGTCTAGTCACCTGTCAAATGCTAAAAGCTGGACAGCTCTACAGGTACCTGCCACAGTCAAAACAACGCACATGTAGAGTGCTGCGTTACGATGAGCAGGATGAGCGGAGACAACGAGTGGGATCAAGCAAGATCCACGAAGATGTCGAAAACAGCAGATGCTGCTAATAAACTTTGTATGGCATGTTCTAAATGGGTAAGTTATGGGCCTAATCAAAACATGCTTTATTCCTGCATTTTATTGTGTTTGTTAGATGAGGTTTTGATGGCAAATACACAAATAAAATACACATTTCGCGTTATTGCAATACCAATGGTACTCACCCAGGAGCAAAGGTGATTTTTTACCCCCTTTTCCCCCCGTTTCGTTGTGGTTTCGGTTTAACATCGTAAAGAAAGTGAATTATGATTTGATCAAGTTCGATAAGTTGAGATAAGTCGATGTTAACGAAGAAATTACACATTTCGTGTTTATGGCAAGGATTTTGACGAAACGGCAAGGGTGATTTTTTACCCCCATTTTTCCCCTGTTTCGTTGTGGTTTCGGTTTTACATCGTAAAGGAAGTGAATTATGATTTGATCAAGCTCGACAGCTGAGATAAGTCGATTTTAACAAAGGAAACTACACATTTCGTGTTTAGGGGAAGGATTTTGACGAAATGGCAAGGGTGATTGTTTTACCCCCATTTCGCCCCGTTTCGAGAAGTTTTGAGTTGACATCGAAGAGAAACTGATGCATAGTTCGAATTTTCGGAAAATTCGCTGTTTTTGCTCAGCATAGAGTAATTTATGCCCGAAGGTCGTGTTGTTGGAGCATGCCAACCGAACAAGGAAGAATAGTTTGCAATAGTTTAAAATCATTAGATTTGGATAACCACATATTTGCAACACGACTAAAAGATCATAAAAAATTTATTTGGACTTCGCTTGCTAGCAATGGGCTCGATTGATAACCTCAGAATGACCCTCAACGTAATTAAATGGCAAAACATATGGTAATTAATTAACGATAGGAATAGTTTCGGGCCTAACCAGAAAGTTCACTATTTCTCCATGTTTGTCGGTTTCCAGGGAATATATGGTAAACAAAACGAAAATGCTGACTTTTGAAAAATCTTGCAATATGGAGAAAAAGATAAAGACAATTGAAATGAGAATATTAATATGATTCCACGCAAAATAGATATTCCAAGCTCCAAGCACGTGGTGAGGCTGTGACGTAATTCTTAATCGTATGTTCTTCTCGATTACGAAATCGATGGAATAATCTTGTTTGAGTCATCTTACTAATTCAATTGGTGGAATTTGCTCCTAAGTCGTTTCAGTTTTGCAAAGACCTTTGTATTTCATAGATATAGACATAGAAATGGATATAGACCCATTTCACAACATTTTTGTGGAAAGGGTATCAGAAAAACGCAATTTCATCGAACACCGAATTCATGCACAACATTTTCCGCGAGACGTTCAAGAACATTTGTTGAAAAAACCCGAGCTTTGCAGTCAATGTTGAATTTAGCGAGCGGGGGAGTGCACAGATTTGCAGTTGTTCACACTCCTTGACAAAATTTACCCGTCTAATTTTTCCGTCTACAGGCGATCAGAAATTACTTCGAACGTACTCTGTTGCCTTGCCATTTACTCAGAATTCAGAGAGGTGTCTGGAATACATCAAATCGGCTAAATGCTTAATCATTTACGACTTGTGATGGAAAAGCAATGCGAAAAGATTTGAATTTAAGTGCAGAATTTCAGCCTTCTCGTACCCTTTCAGAAATTCGCTCAAGACCATTTTCTGATTAATTTCGACACGTTGCATTGCTAGTCTAGCCAGCCTACACCACAGACTGTTATACAGTAAAAACAGACATAAAGTAAACTACTGATTAAGAACCTCCATGCTGACTTTTGGCCAATTAAGCACATTCCATATGAGAACCATCATCATATCAATGTATAGGAGTCATTTCTACCTTTTACGGAAAATCACACATTCTATTATGCGGGTTTGCTGTAGCTTTTCAGAAACAAGCATTCGATTTTCGCATACATACATGTCATAGCAAGAATGTCTGGGGTGGGGTTAAATAGTTTCCTGTGTCGTAACGCTCATCTTTTTCCCATTTCTTTTGCTGCGTGAAGCCCCAGAACTATGGTCGATCTTCAAGAGCAATGATACAGACCTTTCACATATTCTACAAAATAGCCTGCATCGAGCGGTATTTGAATAGATATTAATACTAAATGTTCGATGTGGAAGTGTTACAGCTTCTATCATTGTTCTGCACATTCGAAAATTTCTCAGAAATCTACAAAATACATGAACGTATCGTCCACTGCAGACGCTTTACAGAATAGCTATATGGTCTATTTAGCAGAAAACTCACTTTCAATTAGGGCAAGTGATGAATAACACAGACACGAATTACAAGGCTCTACAAATTTAGAACAGTAGTTCATTTGCTTCTGTTGATGCCTATCCCCTGGCTACCTTCACACGTCCGAAAGGACATAGTTCATAAGTTATAACGGAGGGAAGTTCCGAGATTAACTTTGGATTTTCAGAAGACATCACACACAAATTACCCCTTAAAGGTGGAGAGGTGAGATTTGGTACGGTGCTGCATGCATACCTGAATAGTTTTTGACGTTGCTTTGACAACAAAGTCGATGTACACTAGAATTCCCCTTAAATTCGAACAAAACTTTAAACAGATCACGGAGCCAAATTGAGTAATGTAGAGCTGTGAAAAGGTGATGACACATTGCAGGTGGCTGGAGTAAGGATATATATTTAATCTTTTGATAAAATTTGGAGAGATGCTGTACAAGTTTTTTTTATTAGAAACTGGTTTATAAGAAACTAGTACTACGATGACCAAAATTTTAAGAGACTCTGGTACTACGTTCAAGAACAATTAAGAAACTCCAATATTAGAATAAGCGTCGCTAGATTACGGTTCGCGCGGCATTGCGTTTGAGAATATCAATTTTTTGACTGCAAATAATTGGTAACTTTTTGCCCTAATGTGCATGGCTTATTCGTAGTGACAATATCAATGCAAGATGAGAGCCCTTTGTCGATAAGGAGGCGCAACTTCGAACCATAACTCAATTTTAGATCCCAAAAAATAAGAAACTAATTAAGAAACTTTTACAACTAAAACACCGAAATTTTCATTCGCTCAGTGAGTTACAAGATCAAACGACAGGGCTAAGTGGCCTAAGGCCTCAGAGGCTCTGCTCGGGCATATCAAAGAAAGGAGGGCTTCATCATTGTAAGGTTTGACCAAATTCTGAAGAATTTTTCTTCCGTCTTTCGCACTTTCCGTTGCATTGCTCGTTGTCCTATCCTCTACGCAGAGACTAGACTTACTACATTCTTCATAGTTATGCTCTTTCCGTGGATTGGCTGACCGACTTTGCCAGGTTAGTTAGAAACATTTTTAAATGCATTTTTCCAAATCAAAGGGAATCGACATAGTTAAAAGCTGGCTCGGGTCAAGTTGAAAATATAATCTATTGTATTCAACAACTTTGACGCCTAGCGTTTTATTGTGTGGCAAAGGAAACAATGGGTTTGTGGGCGTTTCTTCGGCCTATTTATAGCAGCTTGTCGATATAGCTATGTCTGTTCCCTTTAACTGAGATCTATTTGAAGCTAACAACTGCAACATCTTTTCACTTCAACAAGGAGACTACGTTGAGGGTTTGTGCACCATACACTGCCCCATGGGTATCACCTCTTTATTCCCTTGTTTCGTTGCGTTCCTTGACTTGAATGCAATGAAACAAACGTACGGTATAATTTCAAATATGACAGGTGCTTTTGAACGGCTTTCTTCCATATTTTCCCATGGTTCTAGAATTCTCTCAACGAATCAGGAATTTGCGTATCAGATGGAAACAACGTGGACGTTCGATAGCGCTTTTAACAGTGCCGCTTTGACATGACACAACCTTTCCTGGAGAACTATTGTGTTGGATGATGTCAAGATAAGACACGTGTAAACAAGGATGTGCATATTGTGTCAATAACGACGTAATTTCAATTTGTGAATGAATTTTATATTCAACGTGTGATATCTCTGCAATGAAACTATCTGACAGGGAAGGTTTTGTTTGTTTGCTAGAAAATAACAAATCTTTCCAGTCAAGTTTTTTTTTGCGTCAGTCAGAGTGTTGGACTTGTGCAGTTCAGGCCTCGTTTACACGAAATCCTTGTAAAAGTGCCCAATATGAAGGCAGTTTCATGAGAGTCCTGAAGTCATATTTTGAAGAAGATTCCAGTCACTTTTTCTCTAGCTACATTGCGAGAATTTTATTTGTAAAGATAATCTTTTCTGTATCCATCTGTTGTTTTCCCGATTGAACTTTTGTAGCGTCCGGCTATTCGTTCCGGATCTTTCAGAACACGTTATTATTTTCCACTTTGGGGGCCTTAAGGCCCCAGGACTTTTTCTGGTGATTTGTTGTGGCTTAAACCTGAGCCAAGCCAATCACGATGAGATCTTCTAGCTAGAGCTTCTCTTGTATTACGACCATTCGTTTGAGTCAACGTTATACAACTTTTGATGATTCTAGTAACGTTGATTAATTAATAAAATTCTCGAATTGACTCTAAACTTCCTCCATAAAACTGGTCTATTTGGTCAAGATAAATAATTCCAAGCTTTTGTTTCACACCTCACGTCCACTTAGTAAGTCCTTCTTGGACTTTTCTTTGCTCATTTTTTGTACGCATGTTTCGCATTTGATGTCAAGCATGTAAAGCACAAATGAAAATTCGTCCACACTAAATGTGAATCTTTAAAATCAACAATGTTTTAAAGAAAGCCCGACCTGACAGCATCGGTGCAGTGTCTTGGTCGATGGTGGCTCTGAGCATAGTGATAACGGCAGTTGTTGTTACTGTCGTTGTTGTTTTCTCGGCTGGGGTTTTAGTCGTTGATCACAATTGCTTATTCTAGCCTAACATCCAGTCCCATGTCAAACCGGCTTTAGTATTTATCAGTAAAAGTTGCTTATGTGCAGCTTTTTGTAGTCTTATCTTTAGCTGTAAAATGCCACGGGGTAGTCATGATCTTTTGTTCCCCGGCGTATCTTCCTTGTGGTATCATGGAGTAGTTTGGTAGGAAGCATCTTAGAAGGAATCGACTGGTAAGACATGCGAAGGAGATGATACTCCATCTCCTTGGACCTCGTTTTCGAAACGCCATCTCATTGGACCGATAAAAATTGATGTGGCACGAGACCAATTTAACCGCTTCAATTCTCTTTAAACTCAATGTAGTAAACGACTTTACATTGAATATATTAGAAAGAAGCCTGTGCCAGCCGACAATTTTAAGCAGATGGTACCAGCTGTCGCAAAAAAGTACTCCTGTTTGAAAAATCACCAAAATTTGATTACACGACCGATCTTCGATTTTCTTTTTTTATCCAGTAAATCAAGGGCCAAATTATTTTTCCAGACTAGCTGATTTTGTAATTGGCTTAAAAATGAGCAACTTTAAGCTCTTTTTAGGGTTTCCAAGTTTTGAATCATACTGCAAAGAAGCACTGATGATTGCTAGATCAATTTCTTTTTGGATGTAAAGCATCTTGTTTGGTCATAAATGACTGAATTAAATGTACACTATCATTGGAAACTTCAATGATAATAAAACTTCTGAAAATGTTGACACTTAGGCAAGATTGAGTATGTTGCTTAAAAACTATAGCTCAAAGTAAGGTTTTTCAACGTGTAATTTTTCCACCTTGTTGTATCAAAAGCAAAGATTTTGATTTGTGGAGATTTTTTAAACATGAGTACTTTTTTGGGACACCCGGTACAACGAATACACCGTTACACTCATAACATGAACACGAGTTAAATGCTTTGACGCAAATGGCTTCTATCTGCTCCTAGGGCTTCTCGTTTCAATTACGGGCTGATAATTAGACAAGGATTTAGACGACCACCATTTTGACCAGCTTGACCCATGCCCAATTGCATTTTAAGAAGACTGCCGTCGTGTGCAGCTGGAGGCCACAGTGGACCAGTGAGTAGAAAGGCAGTGAAACTGTGGTCAGTTGTTCGGTAAAGCTTCGTATGATATGAGACTGTCCTTTTCTCGTTATCAACCACAATGAAGCAAAGTTGTGCTCAGAACAGTCTAATCCTATAAACGTCATTTAATTTTTTTACCAAGCGAGGACGAAATAAAAGTCTATGGCGATGAATTTCATTGCAGTCGCGTCGCAGACTTACTTGTAATCTGAAATAGTTTAAGTGCAGGAGAACTATAGGGAAAGAGGATTTAGACGTGAGAGGGGGTAAACCCGCTCTTATCATTGTGTTGGTTATTCAATGAGTTTCTGTTGTGAATGTGTTGACTCAGATCTAAAAAGATTGTATTGATTTACCATCTTAGACGAAAAAGTCTCGTTTCCTTTTTTTACTGAACTTCAAGAAGTTTTACTGCGACAATCGACCCTGCTGCAACCTAAATTCCTGTTCATGCCTGATATTTCCGTGACAAGGGCGAATATCCACTGCTGTAAGGCTGTAAAGTAAAGACGGAATATCCAAAAAACTGTTGACAGCCATGCCTTTTCGATTGCTTTCGTTCATCTCGAGGTTGGATTTGCAACCTTGATGAGAGGTTTTCAGGCATTATGGCCGATAGTTTACGTGTCCTACTGTATATCACAGAGTTAAGGAGTCCACAATTTTGGATTTCTCTTATTTTGTAATTTTTGTTACCCACTATAGGCATAGACTAGCTACATTTGTCACTAAATTTCTCTGTTGTTGTTTCTTGTTGTTTCTTGTTGGCATTTCGATGTATTAGCAACGTATCAGTCTTGAGGAACATACGGAGATAGTACTGTGAGCAAGAAGCTTGGCTTCTGTCTGTGCTGATATATCCCGTAAAAGTACCGGGTGTCCCAAAAAAGTATCAAGTATTTGAACAGTTCCTGCGAAGGAGCCTTGGTTTCAAATTCCTTACTTTCGATTCATGATGGATGAGATCTTAACATAGATTTTGCGACCTCGCATGTCAAAATCGGGTTTTTTATTCGCAGAGTAATTCACTTAAAAAGGTAAAGATGGTTATTGGATTATGCAAAGTTTATGGGGCAGCTCAACTGAACAACACATTATTTTTGGAAGTTTGTTGAGCTGTGAAAGTGAAATTACTCTTCACTAATTCAGGAGCCCGAATCTTTCGTTTTTATGACTTAATAATCACAACTGAAACCAAAATTTAGTGAGAAAGTTCCTTTGTAGCATAAGAAACTACTTGAGACTTTTCCTTCAATCCGAGAAAGTTGCGCTGTGAACTGTCAAAAGTGTGACTGCATCTTTTCTTAACATTTTCTCTAATCAATATAATGATTTAGTTGATCAAGAAACTTTTAAGAATAGAGATTTCAATGTTTGATCTGACTCAAAACTACCTTTAAATTACGCATGAATAGTAGCAGCATAATTAAATGGCCATCTTTCTTAATTGACCATCCATCATATCTAACCAATCACGTGTAACCTCTCCTTTTCAAATCACTGTACATATTCAAATTCTGAATATAACTGTCACATAACTGCCCTGAAGAAGTCCTGCATGACAGGAGGAAATATTGGTAAATATGAATTTTGACATATTTGCTGTTGTTTCTTCGTCGTGTTGCGGTGTTTCTGCCTACACATTTATTTCGAACAGTCGGGCGGACAGGCTCGGTACCCGGTAGGGCCCCACTTGGACGTCATGAAACGTCATGACAAGGAGTCGCGCACTCGATTAGCGCTTAGCTACTTCTGTGATCTCCCGGTTTTCATATATCGGAAAGGATCGTAATTGATCGGAGACCCTGAATTCCGATGAATTACGATGAAATGCGATGAATTGCGACATATGAAAACCAACCTTAAAAACCGCAACTTCACCTTCACATCCCGGGGGGGGTACTTGACCAGGTTTTGGTCGGGGACGTGCCATCGAAGCTTCAAAAACATACCCGTTCCTTATACCAATTTTGCGAAAAAGTATACCCGACCTTATACCAATTTTCCGAAAAAGTATACCAAAATCGTTCTTTAAACCAAAATTGCGAAAATCGATACCGTTCCTTATACCAAAATCGTGAAAATCGATACCGTTGCTTATACCAAAATCGTGAAAATCGATACCCTTCCCGATGGCACGTCCCCGTACCCAAAATATGTGAAGTACCCCCCCCCGGGCTTCACATTCACCTGCACCTTTCCTTTTTCGAATTATTTCATCTGTTTTAGGCTGCCTCAGAAATGTTGCCTGTTTAAGTGAATTCCTCTGTGAATACACAGCCGATTTGGACTTGCAAGGTCGCAAATTGTAAGTTAAGATATCATCTATTTCATAAAGTTTAAAGAAAATATGAAATATCTCTTAGAAGTAAGGCTTCTCTGCAGGGGCAGTTCAAACGCTTATACTTTTTTTAGGGCGCCCAGTAGATAAAAAATGGTATGGTTAGGCCAAACGTGGAAAAGCTGCTTTTGATAGAGCATCATTACAGTTAATTCACTTCTTTGGGCATTAATACCCCAGATCCTCTTTCCTGAAAAGTAAAAGCTATCAACTTAAAGGTCATTTTGGTTTAAAGATTAACTAACTGGTGGTTTGCTTATTCACCTTTCTTTCGTCTGAAATATTGTATTCTACCTGTTAGCGTTAACTTGTCTGACAGAAGATGTGTTTATCCTACAATGAATTGACCTTTTGAACGAGCAGCACCTTTGTTGAACAAGCACTTTAGGTTATCTTTTCTTTTGTAAATATCAGAACATATTGTAAATAGGATTTAAGGTTGTAAATAGGTTTTGGTATTTATAATAGTTTTTGAATTTTAATCTTTATTTTTGTAACTAAATTTTAATTATATGGGAGGCCCTCTTGAAAACCGGAATCGTTTTACCGAAGGACTTTTTTTTTTTTTTTTTTTTTTTATTAATTCATATTTTTACACGATATCCCATCAGTACAAAATTAAACTACAAAAGTTACAAGTTTGTTTTAAATGAAAAATGAAAAACAAAATTTAAAATTTGGTATTAGCTAGGATTGGATCCAGGCTGAGATCTGATCTTCCTGGGAGTCGTGTTTTAGTTAGGGTTTACTGAGCTCTTTAAATGCGTTTTCAATTTTCTTTTAAACTGATAGAGCGAGGGGATTTCCCTTATTTCGATTGGTATTTCATTCCAAGCTTTAAGCCCGGAAAGGTGGAAACTTTTTTTTTTTGTACACTCAAGTTTAAACTTTGGGATGTCGAGATTTCTATTGTTTCTTGTGTTATACCTAGAAATTTCATTCCTCTGACTATACTTGTTCCAGAGGCTCTCAGGGCACTGCTTGTGGACTATTTTGTGTGTCATGATAGATCTGTCAAAATAGATGATTTGATCAACGTTCAGCCCGTTATTGATCCAGGGGTCCTTTATTCTAGCATTTTGAATAATTGAGAAGGCCCTGTTCTGTAGATGCTGAAGCGTTTGCAGCTTCGTGTTGGGCAGGCTACCCCAGATAACATTCCCATATCGGAGGTGACTTTCAACCAGCGCATGGTAAACCTCACATAGCTTAGATTGCGGAAGAACGTTTTTAAGTTTTTTCAGTGCAGACAAACCACTTGCTACTTTACCTTTCAAGGATTTGAAGTGTTCCTTCCAACTTAGATTCTCGTCCACAATAACCCCTAGTGATTTAGTTTTTGTCACTCGTTTTATTTCTGTGCCATTAAGTTTCAATGGAGCCAGAGGTTCAATTTTGTTAATTCTACGTGGATGGCCGATAAGCATAAACTCAGTCTTTTTTGGATTGGCACTTAACTTATTGACCCTCATCCACTCAGAAATGTTCTGTAGCTCCTCCTGCATCATCTCGGCAAGTTCGTTAATATCTTCAGAGGCTATCGTTGTGTGCGTATCATCAGCATACATGCTCGCCGAAGAAAACTGTAAACATTCTTCAAAGTCGTTAAGGTATATTACCCTCCCCGTAGTTAAATATATGAAATGAAAATGAAATGACTTTTCAGCGGCTGAAGGCTACGTTACCTGACTTACAGCAACAGCACAGCTTTATATAAAAAGTTTCTGAAACATTTCTTTCGTATATTTTTTTCAACCGAGCATAGAATGCCGAGATTCTGTTAAAAGAGTCGTCCTTAAAACAATTAAGAAATCTATGCAAACGTTACCACACTCACATATGTCGGAAAGGAATTGTTCTTCTCTCAGGTGGATCTGGTACCGACCAGGGGAGAAAAATTATGTGGTCGAATTTAGGGGAGCCCTCATTAAAAAAAATAAATGGAGGAATGTCAATCAAGCCTAATAATATAACAAAAGAAGTGCATGTGCCACTCATGTTCCTTTTCCTATTTTTTTTCATCTATTGAGGGAGAAAATCAAATACAACAGGCCATATTTAGATTGCCCCAGTCCCCGAGCAAAGCTGATGCTAACTTTTTTGATTTGCTTGAAGCCAAACCTTTAAATGGAAAGAGTTTACGAGTTTCGGTCATGGAAATGTCATAATTTCTAGCTGCTCCGTCCTCTTTGCTGAGTCAACATTATCTAAGTTCACTTAGGAAAATTGTTTCTGGTGGAAATCAAGCTAATTTGCACCTGCCTTCATACTCGTTTTCATTTGCTTTTATCAGGTCCATTTATGTGCTGCTTTCAGCTCAAGACGACGAAAGAGCAATCAGTTGCGTTTTAGTTTCGAAAGCTTTCTTTGAGCTCCCGGTTTCGTTAGATAAGAATATCGATGTTTCATCGTTTTAGTGTGGATGCAAAGCAGAAACAGATATGAATGAATGCGTTTTGATATGAAAACAGTTGAAAATATTAATTGAAGTAAAATACACACATTCGTACTTCCTCTGAATAACTTTGATGTAAACATCTTAGTCAGGGGCGCAAATGAGGGGGGGTGTGGGGGGTGTGACACCCCCCCCATAATCTCATAACTCGGTCCCAATCGCTTTTTTATCGTGATAAAATCGGTCTCAATCCGGCTCTGAGCTTGAACCTGAATTTTTCAGGACGTCGATACTCGAAAGGCAAAGCTGTATGTGTTAGCTTTATTTTGTTTTATCGCAGAAACTAAGTTTACAGAAAGAAATCCTCGAGATTCCTTTACAACCGTAGAGAGAATGGCTGGGTATAAGTCGGGTAAGGGATGCCTTCTGGGCCAAAGTAGACACCCGTTTCACTTGGTGAAGTAGAGGATGTTTCTTCAAAAATTGTCTTCGTGCTCCAATTTATGGGATAACTGTCGCAAAACTATCAAAGTTCCCTTGTTGCTAATGGCAAGCATGGTATTGGGAGATGCATTCTAAGCCAAAGTAGAGACTGTTTCTTCGAAAATTTTCTTCGTGCTCCGATTTTTAGGATAACTACGGGGTGCGCCAAAATAAACTATGCACGTTTCGCAGGCCACAATAAATCGTACACACTGGACCAATTTTGAAGATTTACGACTCATTCGTTAGCAGAAAGCCTGAATTAGATACTGGGATTTTTTGCAAATTTTTTCATTTTCAGTTTTTAGAGCTAGAAGCGAGTTTCCTAAGATTGTTGTTTTCGAATACACCGAAGACGATAGAAAAACATCGATCATGTTTTCTAAAGAATAGACATGAATGGATAAAGAGAGAACTTTTTCGTCGTGATTTGCGATCTAAAAATCGACCAATTGTAATCTGCTGTACGAGAGTTCATACTGAACCCCCAAATCCCCCTGAAAACATTTTCTCTTTGTTTATTCATGTTGGCTCTTTTAAAATTTGATCGACGTTTTTTTATCGTTTTCAATATTTTCGAAAACGAACATTTAAGAAACTCGCTTCTAGCTCCAAAAACTGAGAACAGAAAAATTTGCAGAGAGTCCTAAAATCTTATTCAGGCTTGCTGCTAAATATTAAGTCATGAATCTTCAAAATCGGTCCAGTGTTCAATTTATTGTGGCCTGCCAAACGTGCATAGTTTATTTTGGCGCACCCGGTATCACAAAACTATCAAGGTTTACTCACTGCTAATGGCAAGCATGATATTGGGAGATGCATTTTAAGCGAAAGTAAAGGATGTTTCTTCAAAAATTTTCTTCGTGCTCCGATTTATAGGATAACTCACAGGATAACTATCACAAAACTATCAAGGTTTCCTCGCTGCTAATGGCAAGCATGACATTGGGAGATGCATTCTAAGCCAAAAGTAAAGGATGTTTCTTCAAAAATTTCCTTCGTGCCCTGATTTATAGGATAACTCACAGGATAACTGTCACAAAACTATCAAGGTTTCCTCACTGCTAATGGCAAGCATGATATTGGGAGATGCATTCTACGCCAAAGTAAAGGGTGTGGCCCCAAAAATTTCCGTCGTGCTCTGATTTATAGGATAACTCACAGGATAACTGTCACAAAACTATCAAGGTTTCCTCACTGCTAACGGCAAGCATGATATTTGGGAGATGCATTCTACGCCAAAGTAAAGGGTGTGGCCCCAAAAAAATTTCCTGGCCCCCAGGCCCATGCATTTCCCTGCCTCCCTCTTAATTTCCTCTGGCCACGCCACTTATTGATACCATATTATGAGCAAGCATGCATGCCTAAAAACATGGCTATTCTGTGAAGCTTTGACTGGATCATTCAGGGCAGATGGCTAAGATGCTAGCCAGAGACAACTTGATGTCGAAAACTGTTTGTTTAATTCCGTTTCGATCGTTGTTGTATTTTCGGTAAATTATGGCAGATAGGAAAACTTTATTTTTCATACATTTGGAACAACATTTATTTCGCAAAAATCGGTCCCGCTTGGAAGAATCTCGGTCCATTGAAAACACACCCCCCTCAAACAATTTTGCATTTGCGCCCCTGATCTTAGTGGGAAAGTATTGCTGCGTCGGTGGACATTTCAGTTCAAATTTCAGTTTTAAAGACAACTCTTGGACTTGCACTTACATACGATTTTGTTTGAGAAGATCTTATTTCAGTCCCGGATAGGAACTAAACCATAGCTAGTAGTTTATTTTCTGGCGCCAAAATACAATGGAAAATAGAACTTCTAGCAATAAAATCGCATCTCAAAATCTTTATTTTGGACCGCCGAATGAATGAAACGCTGAGTTTGAATAAGTTCCAAGTAAAAAGCCACGAAAAACGTCATGTTCTAACTAACTCTCCCTTGCAAATATTTTTATAGATATCCTGATACTGTGCTACAAAATACTGAAATGAAGATGTTGGCACGAATAAAGAAAAATAGCCTGCTATTTTTTATCTCAACCGTCCGAGATTTGCCGGTGTCCGCAGAACTGAAGCATTCAATTTCAGGCGTCTTTATAATCAATAAATGATGTTCCCACCATAATATGTCTTCCACAACAGAACGTCATGATCGTTAGGTGCGAAATATTTCGTTTTGCAGTGATGACGTCATATGCTTAAATCGCCATATAGAATCGGTAAATTTTGATATTTTCTGGGTTAATAACATTAATTTCATGCGATAGAAGTTTATCCAGTTAAACAATGGCATAAAATTCGCCACATGCATTCGCTGTCTAAGAATGGAATGAAAATTAATAAAAGAAACTGCGCGTTGGGCCTAAGTACATAAGGGTAATTGATGCGTTTCGCGCAAAATCATTACACGCTTCCCGTTTACCATCGATTTTCATTATACCATTGCATGTGTTTATCCAAAAATCAAAGTCCTGATTTCTCTGCCGAAAAGTGTTACCTAGCGCCAGTACAACCTGGTCCTACGTGGTAATTTAGGTCTATTCGCTAGAAAGTGAATTAAAAAAGCATTACAAACTATCCAATGATTCTTCAACACCTTAACAACTCCTGATAGTATAGATTCAATTCACTACTTATTGAGTCATGAATCGAATTTTGAACTTACGATCATCGCTTTAATGACGAAAAAAGCAAATAGACCCAAATTACATCGTAGACCCGAATTACCCCCACCTTGCCCTGTTCCTTCCGTTGCTGAGCTGAGACCAATGGAACTCTTGAGATTTGGCTCCAAATCGTGTCGAAGGTAAGGATGTTCCAGGATTTACTTCAAAAGGACTTACGTCATCGTGAAAAAGGTCTGTTAACAACTTGTTCAAAGGGGTGGAGCATTTTTGTTTACTGTGAAGTTGTGAAGTACAGCGAGAAGTACAGTTTGAAAATCGAATGGGTTGTGAAGTGTAACATTTTTCTTAAACTGAAGCTAAAATTCTGTTTAGATTCAAAACAAATATTCGCGAGGAATAGCTTGGATTCTGTCATCTCCTCCATATTTTCCATAGAATTGCTTCAAGTCTATTCGTCAAGCAAATTTTCCCATAAATGTTGCCTCATAAAGAAAAAGATTTTGAGTAAGTCAACATTTTCCTTTCAAGCAAGCTCTGGTTTGGATAGACTCACGAAATAGTCCGAGTTATCGCAACAACAACAACAACAATATCAACAACAACAACAAAATATTAGCGTCCATCAGTCTATCAATAGCACAATAGCAATAACTACAAAATTGTAATCAGTCTATGGTTTGGATATGATTTGCCAACTGCGCATTGATATTGATCATTGCAGTCGAATTTGAAATAAAGCTATCTGGCTTTATTCAATTCAACCCTGGTGCCTGCGGTTCAACACTCATAAAGGAAACTTTCTTTTCCTCTCATTTCGATTCATAACCTCTCTCTTTGTATAGAAACAGTTTCCTTTTCCTCCTTGAAAAGAAATTCTTGCTGTTGGCAGACAAAACGCTGAAAACTCTGTCTTAACATGTTTACAGATACGACAATGGTGGCGGCTCATACAATTGCTTATCAGATAAGTTCTGTTTCAAAATAATCTACAAGAAAAAAGGCTTGCCACGTTAAAGTTGCAATAGAAATTTATGGATCAATAGCACATGCTAAGCGCAAAAATTGTGTTTTGTATTGAATGGGTAAGAAACGCAGAACGTAAAATCTTTTACAAATAGGATGTAATCTTTGTTACATATCCTCCATTTCAACAATGAATGGTGCATGTGGTTTAGGTGTGGTCCAACGTCTTTTAGCAGAATTTCAAACGAAGTTTTAGACCATAAAACATAAGTCTCGATCGTCCACTGTGAATTGAATCGTTGTGGCTTCAAACTGAGAGAAAAGATCCGATTATAGATGTTGAACGAATACAGAGAATCGTCTCGTATACAGTGACGTGATAGACTTGCTCCAAGTCTATTTCCTGAAGTCTGTCTGACAATCGCTGTCCCACACTTCCTGGATCCACAAAATTACAGAATGTTAGAATTGCCGAAAAATGGGAAAGGAATCCGTCAGATGGACTTCAGGAAATAGACTTTGTGCAAGTCTAGCGATATGGTAGACTTGCCCCAAGTCCATTTCGTCAACTGTAATAAGTCTATCTGAATAGACTTGGACTTAGGGCAAGTCTGGTGACATGGTGACTTTGGTAGCAAAATCTATTGAACTTTGATATGTAAAGAACTCTTATATTGCTGATAGCTGCTTACAGTAGACCGTGGCCAAAAAAATTCAAACTCTCTAATAAAAATAATAATAATAATACATTAAAACTTATATAGCGCGAAACCAAATAAAAAGCTTATTTATCTTTGGCGCTTTACAATATATGTCCATTGTCCCGTGTATACGTAAGTATCTACAATATTCTATAAGATATTAAAAGCAAGTTTAAAGTAAAATGTTTTAAGACGCTTTTTAAAAAGATGAGCAGTTTCCGAAGTCCTGACTTCTGATGGGAGAGAGTTCCAAAGTTTAGGTGCACACACTGAAAAGGCTCTGTCACCGCAAGACTTCAGGTGAGATCGTTGTATGCTCAGATTGGTACCATTGACAGAGCGTAGTGAATAATTTGACTGTTTCAACTCAATCAAATCACGTATATATTCTGGACCCTTATTATGAACTGCTTTATAAACAATTGTCATGAGCTTGAATTGAATGCGATATCTGATTGGTAACCAGTGTAGCTGCTGTAGAGCTGGAGTGATATGCTCAAATTTAGATAGAAATAAGAAAGGGTCCTTCAAACTTTTCACCCTTCAAAACAAGTACTAGATTTGACCTTTGCTAGAATGCTTCTTCCGTAAAGCAAGAATGACACTCTGAAAGCTACACAAAGACGCCCACGGACTGGTGAAGTGATAGAGTTTTTGTCTGTTTTACCCATGCTTTTCTACTTTCGTTCGTAATGGGCCTAGCCACGTAGACGAGTAGTGAAGGAAACCGTCGAAAATTGTCTTGTCTGCCCAGGCATTGCGCCGACAAAGGATGAAAACTATAGAAACTTGTGCTCTGTTCTTTCCTCATGGAAATCTGCCGTAAAGGCGTTTGGTATGTTCTTCAGTTCGACGGTAGAACATTTGAGTAAAGGTTCAATGATGCCTGTTAGTTTTGTCTCCGCTGCGTCTTGTACAATGTCATCTTGATCAACTCTTCGACCACTACAGCTTTGCTTCGGTTTCCTGTAACTAACTGAACTGAATTTACACGCAACATGTATCTTCGGATTTTGCATATGAGCCATCCATGTGCGCCTTTTTAAAGGCCATTCGACATCCCCAATGAATACTCTCCTATGCAGAGGTTCCCTCTTTCATTTTAACCTTTGCATGGGAGAGTAGCCAATTAATGATGTAACTCTGGCAAAGCGAATCAACTTTCTCTGTCATTTATATTAATTGATAGATCAATTACTAAGAAACAATTTCTTTATCCTTACCAACTATTACAGTGGCTTCTAAATATTATCTAAAGGTATATGCTTATCTTGTAGGTGCCCCAAGACATGAAATCTTGTCACTGCGGCCATGTTTTCAAACAGCTGAAATCAATCAACGGAAAAAGATTCACTGGTAAGCCCAGGCTTTTTGGTTTTTAAGTTCTATTCTACGTTCATAGATTACACGTTTTTTTCACAAGAAACCGTTTATCAGAAACTCAGACTCTCAGATCGCCAAAAAATTAAGAAACTCCAGCATGCTTTTTTATATTCTCACTGTTTTCTGTATCATATTACTCGGAAAGTGGTTGAGTAATGTCTAAACATTGGAAAGAGTTCAAAACCTCTTGTTTTGATATGTTCAGGAAGGCACAGATTGATAATATTAAGAAACTGTCAGTTCTGGCCGAAATTCTTAGTTTCTTATAAAAAAATACTTGTAGGTCAGGACTATCGATGTCATCACACGATCAATGAAAAAGGGTAATGGTCACCTCAGTATAAAGCATAGGGAGTTCTGCGGACTACTAGTCAAGCCAAAGATATAAACAAGCAAGCTGCAAAAGATGCTTCAAAATGTTGTTGGCTAGCTCAAACATTTTGCATGCGAAAGGTAGACGTTGTTTGAAGAAGACATCATCATGCACAGTGGCGTAAAGGAGACACTCGGGGCCAGGGCCGTCGAGAGCCAGCTCGGGCCCTGGACCGATTCTTGGAATCGGGCCTCAGGGGGGGCTTGGGGGGAAGCCCCCATGAAAATTTTCTGGGACCACGCCCTTCAGACTCTCGGAGAATGAAGGAAACGCCCTTTTTGAAAAAGCTGCTTTAGAAAAAAATGTTTAGATATTCCATGAAAAAGTTATCAAGGAAGCGATATTTATGATAAACAATGAAAAGATTCGTTCTTACGAGGTGACTTTGCGAAAGTCAACTCGTAAGGTCCAAACACAAAAACTTTTGAACATAGCCACATAAGAAATCTATTTTCTTATGTCTATGTTTTAAGGCAGGTAGCTAGATTGCCATAAAAGTTGCTGTAAGGAGATTTTACAGCAATAACTAATTTTTGTCGAACGATATTTTTACGGGCCCCTTCGAGGCCCGGGCCCCGGACCTTTTACCCCCTCCAACCCCCCCTCTCGATGGTCCTGCTCGGGGCCCGTAGGAGTTTGGTAAGATGGGGCCCTTATGTAGGAAGAGGGTCCAGGGTGGTGGGTAAATTTTGGAAACCATAATCAACGTTATGTTGAAAGGAAAGTTTTTACATAGGAAAATTCAAAACAGTAAATTTAGCATATTTATATGAATTGCGTTTGAAAAAGCTAAGTAGTTTACATAACAAATTGTCGCTCCTTGGTGTGGAAATATATGCCATCTAAAATTTTCTTGAAGAAATACGGCAATATTCAAAGGCTCGGACTGTACTGTTGTACTGTTTGATGAAGATTACTTTGAACACACAAAATGTTACCAAAAATATCCTCCATGGTAGTGGCAGGTTCTTTGGCTTAAAACCTATGTTTACAGCTTCTGCAGATAATAGTAGTGCAATAGGTGCTGTAAATTTAGTGCAGACTAAGTGTTTTCCCTTTATACCTCAAAGCTATGCATGCGAATAAGCACAATAGTTTATGAACAAAATTTTAGTAAATATAGTGCAAAGTCACAGTATGCTATTAGGTGCTCTTGCTCAAATTATAGGGAATGAACGAAAACAGAATGAAAGTCCAGTGACTGGTTAGAAAGGGCTTTTGGGATGGCCTAAGGAAGATTTTCAGTGACTGGTTAGAAAGGGCTTTTGGGATGGCCTAAGGAAGATTTTTAGCACAGTATGACCAAAAATCATACAATACGAACAATCTGTTAGGGGGCCCCCTTTGGTCGGGGGCCCTTAGTTCTTGAACTAAGGTAGCCTAAACTGCGTTACGCCACTGATCATGCATTAAAGGATGAAGGATGAATCTAAACTTGTAATTGGCTGTAGGAATCGCTTTGTTTACGTTTGCAGGTCATTTTTACTGGCATGTCATGCTATGCAAATAACTAACGGATACCACTGTTAATTCCTGCGGCAAAGAATAACTCGTTTAGTATCGATGTGTACGTTTTGCTATGATGTTACAATGAAATCTATAGAATCTAAGAAATTATGGTTGTTCTACCGACTAGTGGTGTAACCCAAAAATGTGTTACTGAGCTAGATTTTACATCGATATATGCACAATTCAATTCTCTGAT
This sequence comes from Aurelia coerulea, assembly GCA_039566865.1. Classification (NCBI taxonomy): domain Eukaryota; kingdom Metazoa; phylum Cnidaria; class Scyphozoa; order Semaeostomeae; family Ulmaridae; genus Aurelia; species Aurelia coerulea. The sequence goes on along the minus strand of CM076958.1, from coordinate 11,216,290 downwards.
TTGTTTCCAAATATCAAAAATCCACGAGAACATTGCTTCAGGCAAAAAGGTAGAAGAGGGCCTATATAGTGTGTCCATAAGTTTAAAGCCACCCTTGGAAAAAGCATAAAGAAAATTCTGTGCTTACAATGTAAAAACCACTGATATTTTGATATTCGATGACTTGAATGATAAAACGATTCTTGGAAAGTAACTTCGAACAACTACGCGATTTGTTGCTTCAAACTAAGACCCCGTTTACACTATGCCGGATAAATTTTATCCGCATCAAAATTAGTTCAGATAGGCGTTGCGTTTACACTAGACCCACGCTATCCGCACGAATTTGAGAGCGGCTATCCGAACAAAATTAGCTCACCTAGGAAAGTGGATTAAATTAGTTCAGATAGCTATCTGGTACAATCCCAAGGGCTACCCCTGCTCGCCTTCTTCTTTGTATCGTAAAGAATGCGTCCCTTACCAATATCACGAAACCAGTAATATCATAAAAACCAGTAATTGGAAGGAGTATTGATCTATACTCATTTGTCGTATTATTCATATGGAGAATGTTTTTGAGAGATAAAAACCCCGTTCACGATTATTCATGTTGCTTAATGAACAGCTGGGTCCATAATCTAATTTTGCAAGACACATAGCTACATCCGAAAATGTGTGGGTTAAGTCTACAAAGTATCAGAAAGAAGAGTTCTGATGTCTCGCTTACGATATTTGAGTTCCTTCCTAATCTCACAGTTGAACCTCAAATATCGAAGCAACTGTTAAAGCCCTTCTAAATTATTAATCAGTCTCGACAGGGAACTTTGAATTGCAATCAGCTTTTTCAACCATCTGAAGACCCACTGGGTGAGTCAAATGAGAGTTCTGTGAATTCGATAGATTTTTATCAACAATGTCTTTAAATCTACCACACTCTTGTCAACGGTTCGCTTCATTTGTGTCTTACGATGAAATTTTTCATCGAATTTCCATTGCAATGTACACAAGGAGTGTAGACACATAACATGATCTTTGTTAGCTGAGAACTCCATGAATCTACCAACAGACCAATCGTTTGAGAACTTAACAACAGACGCAAGCTAGACCGATTTTTACAGTTGTCAAAAAATTCAGCGGCAGGGAAATTCAGATTTTGAAAATTATGTCAAAACCTTGCTTCCCATATAGTCTATAGCGAGCAACTGGAGCAATCGCACTTTGGGAAGTACATGCAAGTAGATTTCCCTGTAGCTGACACTTAGTGCCTGATTCAATCCAGTTAATCAATTTTTCAATGATGGCGAGTTTTAAACATGAGAAATTCTTTTTGGCTCACTCAGTAGTAATCTGATCTGCAGTCATCCCGTGAGGAGAATATGGAATTCCTTTCACGACGAAGCTGTGAATGGGAACCACGTGCTCAGTGCCAGATGGAAATCGCTCATACGAGCGTTTGCTAGAAGGTGTCTCAACTTGAGCTCAAAATTTGTCTCAAAACTGCCACTGAATTCTTTTGCCCCAAAGTTTGAGCCAGCTTGAATTTTTGTCGGAATGTTATGTTGCACCTGCCTTAAAACAGAAAAACAACTCGATGTAGCTTTCCGCAAAGATATGAATTTTTCTCTGGAAACTTAGTTCCAATCCGTTGCAAAGAAAGCTCGAGATTTGTTTCCAAGATTTATTTTTCAAGCTTATGAAAATGTAACTTTGTAAGCAACTTTGAAAACTGTTTAAACAACGGCTACTGACGTTTTCAATCCTCTTGTCTTTCGTTGCAGAAGGAAGATTCTATCAAGAGGCAGAAGATACTTTCTACGAACCGAAAAAGAAACTGCGAGCAACGACAAGCATTTTCTACAGAGAAAAGGTGAGCAAATATTCCTATTTATTTATGATGCATGAGAATCACTTTTGCACGATTACAGTGGTAAAAACGTGCTCTGTATGTGTGCCTGTGCTAACAGATCATTTGCAATACCAAAACGTGGATGCAAATTTCCTTGACCCTCACAAACAGGACTGAAGATCATTTATTCTTATTACTTGGTTTTATTTTGCGGAGCTTGTAGCATGAAAAGGCCTTTCATACCAGAAAACTAACAAGCTGCCTCGACTGACAAGTCGTCTCGTGTGAAAATAGGACCGACAAAATTTGATATTTATAGGGTCAATGTCTTGTTCTGTCCTAACCATATTTGAACTTAATAGCCCTTTTGCACCCACAATGAGTGAGTTGGCCACCCAGGATTCAGGCTGTGTTTTGTGGTTTGTTTTGTTTACATTCGCAGTTTGACTAATCGGCTGTAGAATTCTCTTTGTTGGTGACTGCTAATCGCTTTCTATTGGCTTGTCAATCAGGCCCTTTTGTTGTTGTTTGTATCTTAATTTATCATTGAAAAAACTAGTTTGCAAGCTGGGTTTTGACTCACCAAATATATCTCATCTTTGGTGAGTCAAAATTCGATATCCGGTTTTAGAGATTATACTACAACAAAAACCATCCAAAATATTTGAAAAATGTATTCTCTAGTGGCGGATTGAGGCTGTTAGTCTGGCTTTGGCTGAGTATTATACATGAATCCTTACATTTAATTCATTTTACTACACATTTTAGAATTGTAAAAGGACTGTTTTCTTTACTCGGGGTAATTTTTGTCTTCTCAAGGAGACCATAAGAGTTGAAAGATGCTCTCCAGTTTATGATAGGCACCATAAAGGTGGATTATAAGCAACTCGCAACTCGCATCAGTAACTCGTAACTCGCAACTCGCAACTCGCAACTCGCAACTCGCAACTCGCAACTCGCAACTCGCAACTCGCATCTCGCAACTCGCACCGTACCATATCACCCATAAAGAATGTTAATTTTTAGCATTTCTGATTGTTTTTGGACATACAGTGGAAGTGATGTTTGGCTAAATCATGAATTCTGAGAGAAATGATAGGCCTACGCATTTAAAATTATGAGATAAATCTTAAAAGTTAATTAACTCAGCCGGTACAAGCACATGGGTAAAGGAACTTGTGATTCATTTTAGGTAACATACATGCCTGGCTATTCTTACGATGAAATGGAAGAGGAAACTGATAAGAGAGAAAAGAAGCGGAAACGAAAACGACAACTTCACTTGTTCAATGCAGCAGTTAGCAATCCTAAAACAATGAACATCATGAAGTCGCGTGGAATAAACATTCCATCACGTGGTTTTAATATGCCTGCTAAGGACCCTGAAATGATCTCAGATGAGCAACCATTGATTCAGGTATTACAAGAAATAAATAATAAAATAACGAACCAACGAAGACTCTGGATTAATCTGGACTCGTGAGATAATTTCATACTGAGTATATTAAGTTGTATATGTGCAACAAGAGCCAGTAGTAGCAGGTCTGCCTGGGTGACTTGGAACAAAGAATAAAAACGATGAAAAAGTCAAAAGTGGTCTTCTCCATGGTGAATCACAACTTTGTCGTTCAATATGTCGCATGTTGTATCTACTTGATGTTCCAAAAAACAGAACCTAACTTTAACTAAGAGCTTTCCGGAAATGGTAACATTCAAGTTAGTTTAATACATATCACCTAGTTTTGCAACTTTTGAGGCCCCCTAAGGGATCTCGGGCTCCGAGTCTCCAGGGCATATTTCTATGGGCTCCGGGCTCCCAAAGGCAAAATTGTCGTGCTCCAGGGCTCCATTGCAGACTTTTCAGGGCTCCAGGGCTCCACTTCTTAAAATTAGTCAAAAAATGATTTTGTCAGTTTTAGCAAGCCGGGTAGTGCCAGACTGCAATCGTTGTTTCTTGAGCGAGAAAGTGCAGTTTGTGGTTTAAACTAGATATGCGCAACTAAAGGTGATAACAAGCACAAGTCCCCTAGAAAATACCGGATGTCTCAAAAATGTATACAAATTTGGTTGACTCCGAATTTAGCTTTAACCAATGGCAAATCACTCTCAAAATGTTTCTCGATAGTTACCTTTAACGTAGATACCTCGTCTGTTGGTATTGGTGCTTCTTCAAAGCTCAAATTTGGGTGCACTTGCAAGCCAAAGCTTTGGCCTTTGGCCTAAGCAAATTCCTGAAGCACATCGAAATCGAGATCAAAATTAAGAACTAAAATTAATGAAAAATTAAGAGACTTCCCAATGGGTGACTGGGGGAGGGGGGTGACTTCTGGAAAACAGAATAACACAAGATCCAACATTGTTCAATTGTCATCAAGGCTATCGTTGATTTATAAGATGTGCCTTAAGAAATTGCCTAGGCCAAAAGGCTAAAGCTCTGGTTTGGAGGAAAAGGCAAATTTGAGCTTTTAAGATTAACTTGTCTGCTCTCAAAGCACCAATACCAACAAACAAGGTATCTATATTCAAGTTAACTATCAAGAAACATCTTTAGAGTGATTATACATTGATTAAAGCTAAATTCACAGCGCTGGATTCAATCAAATCCGTATACATTTTTTGGGACACCCAGTACTTTGGGTTATCTTGGTATTGTTTTTGAGCTTTTGAGATTTTGGGGTCAATGCATCTTGTGAAAAACGGGAAGACCACCCTATCGATGATGGCATCTTTCATCTGCTGAAACAAATAAGTTCCTTCATACAACTGTAAGAGAAGCTCAAGAGTAGTCAAGTTTTCGTGGGCAACTATGTGGTCCACAAGGCACGATGTCTTCTCAATTACCTCATTTATAAGACTATTAAACCATCCATTTTAGCACTGTTAATTATGGAATCAGGGGATGCCTTCTATGCTAAATTAATAGATATCTCTTTGACAAATTTTTCTCACGCTCTGACTTTTAGAATGACTGCCACTGTCACAAAATTATAAAAGTTTCCTTATCGCTTATGGCAAGTATGACATTAGGTGATGCATTCTGAGCCAAAGTAAGGGGCTTGGTCCCAAAAATTTTCCTGTGGGCAAAACCTTGGAGGTCTGAAAGTAGATTGTTTGCGACAATGGCGTGGCCATGGGGAGGGGGTATGGGGGGCAATTGCCCCCCCCCCACTTTTGTCAAAAGGAGGTCCTCGAGATTCCTCTAAAACCGAGGAGAAAATAGCTGCATATAGGTTGGGTAAGAAATAAGAATCTTCCGAGAAAGTAAAATCTTCCATTTTAGCACTGGCAAGCGTGATATTGGGAGATGCATTCTAAGCCAAAGTAAGAGATCTTTATTTCAAAAATTTTCCTCGTGCTCTGATTCATAGGATAACTGTTCCCAAAACTATCAACATTTTCTTGTCGCTAATGGCAAGCATGATATTGGGAGATGCATTCTAAGCCAAAGTAAAAGATCTTTTTTCAACAATTTTCCTCGTGCTCTGATTCATAGGATAACTGTTCACAAAACTATCAAAGTTTTCTTGTCGCTAATGGCAAGCATGATATTAGGAGATGCATTCTAAACCAAAGTAAAGGGCGTGGCCCCAAAACTTTTCCTGGGGTCTTTGCCCCCAGACCACCTCGTTCCAATTCCTCCCCACTTAATTTATCCTGGCCATGCCACTGGTTTAGGAATATAAATCTCCTTGCAAAATTATCTGTTTGTCAATTTTCACTGAAAGTTCTGATCTTTTTACCAATATTGTTTAGAAAAAAGAATAAAATTCCTAGCGCATAAGGATTGAAATTCTAATTGAAAGATTTCCAATGATAAGTAAATGGCCAGATTTCCAGAAACAATGTCTCGAAGAAACCTGAAAACTTCAAAAATTCATTTCAAAGTTGATGTTGAGATCTAATACTAACAAGCTCAAATAGTTTCACTCCTTATTCATATAGTTTTCGTAATTAAATGTTGTCCGTTTTTTGCTTGGCATTCACAAATAAAATTGTTTGAGATAAAGGGCTCCACATGGAGAAAGCAATGGGCTCCAGTGCTCCACTATGGAAATCGTTTGGGCTCCGGGCTCCATGCTGTCAAAATGATGGGCTCCAGTGCTCCAGGGACCCCCCCCTTTGGGGGCCTCACTTTTTACGATTAGAAAAGGCCTTGATTTTACTCATACAGCATCCTGTATCTGAAATATGGCACACTCGCTAAATTATCAGTTAAATGATGAACAATTCCGTGAATGTATCCAAAGTGCTTAGCAATAAGAAGAAGATAGATTGTGCTTTCAGGTGGTATGCATTACATTTGTTCAACTCAATTGTAATCGCTGGAACTTTTAGGTCAAAATTAGGTTGCATTTACTTCGAGACACCATGCAGTATTAAGAATCTCGTAATTCCACTGTGTCATTTGGCTGTCGTTTGGATTTTGCAAGCTCTGGTTTTCGGTTCATTGCAAACTTTTACTTTATCAATAAATATTGCACGACTCAAAATATAGATGTTAAAAAGCTAGGCATTGAGTCATCGAGGTTCCAGTTGGTCATTTAAAATCGCGATAAAGAACCCTATTTATTAATGATTTAAGCAATGCATTCATCTCAGGGATTTTTCAAATTCGTCACTCTATTTTGGGATGGAGCATGGTACGTTGAACCAGACTGATAATCATTATTCATAACTAACCAATCAAAAGACAATATTTAGGAACTAGAGTGGACTTAGTTTACAAGATTTCCGTTGATCAATAGATGAAATTCTAACTCAAACCTGCCATGACGTTCAGGAGTTTATATTATCTATTAGCTGATGTAAAGGTCACCGATTTCTGTTATAATTTCATTGCTTTAAACAACTTCAAGAAGACAGAAGACATTTCTCTGTGTTCCTCGTGTAAAATGTCTCTTTAGATAGGTAAAACACAGACCAGCCACTCTCCCAAGCCCCTTGCAAGTAGAATTTTGGTTTTGAAAGGTTCATTTTCACATGTAGCATGGAATGGTAATGCAAATAGCTGTTATCCTTGGTCAGTTCCCATAGACGTATGAAAACTTAAGGTTTTGTTGACCGCGATGGTGGTTGAATGGTGATAATCATGATCGAATACTGTAGAGGGATTTCTAGCAACAGTGATGTTGGTTTAGGTAAGAGCTAATCTGTTGGTTTCTGTGCAAGATGATTTTAGACTCATATCCACTTTTCGTCTGTGGCCCACCTGTCTTCAGAGACGTAGGAACCGGGGGGGGGGGATACTGGGAGCACGTGCCCCCAAGATTTTGCAATAAACAAAGAAGTGCCCTTTCTATTTTCAGGAAGTGCCCCTTCAGTTTTATGAAAAAGTACCCTTGAAATGTCGTGCCCTCCTAAATTTGAGATGCTTCATATGTCCCTGCCTCTCTTCTGCCGCACAGAGTTGTTTGAAAACCTGATAGTAGCAGAGTTTGATTTATCGTTCATCGTTCTAATGCTGTTTTGTTTTGCTTAGTAGGGAAGTAGCTGTTTTGTGCTCATGCAAACTTCGTTGATGTCTACTTTAATTCTAGTAGTAGAAAAGTTGCAGTATTTTTTGTAAATAGTTATCAAAGGGTGAAGGAAAATTTCAGGTCTGTTTCTTGTCTCCTGACTTAAACACAACGCAAAACATTACTCAAAGAGGGCACAAAGACAACTAATTCGGGGCTTGACATGACTTAAATTTACATATTCCTGCACCACGCGATATGACGAACAGCAATCTTTTGCCATACACGTTTTTTCATAAGAAAATGGTTTATAAGAAACTAGTACTACGGTGACCAAAATTTAAGAAACTCTAGTGCTACGTTCCAGAACAATTAAGAAGCTCTAAAGTTTATTTTTAGAATAAGAGTCAGCAGATTGCGGTGCGCGCGGCATTTTTCAATTTTTGACTGCAAAATTGGTAACTTTTTGCCTTAAAGTGCATGGCTTATTCGTCATGACAATATCGATGCAAAATGCAAGCCCTTTGTCGATAAGAAGGCTCAACTTCGAACCATAGCGCAATGTTAGGCCTAAAAAAAAAGAAACTAAAGAGACTTTTACCACTAAAACACCGTAATTTTCATGTGAAATTAAGAAACTTTTAGTACTAAGTGCTGATCCAAGTTTCTTATGAAAAAACGAGTAACGTTGAAACAGAAACATACCCAGAAAGAAAGGAAGGCTGCACAAAATCTTGACAAGATCATTCATGGATGCAGAGGTATTCAGTCTACAAAAGGGAGAACAATACAAAAAAAATTCAATGTGATGTGTGTAAATGCATTCTGACTTGATGCAGTAGATAGAATTCCTGGAACACATGTTTTTTATACTTGCCCATCCACCTTCCCTGGCTGTTGTTGTCTTATGTCAAATGGACCTACTATCACATACACAATTGTTGAGCCACCCTGAAAAAATGACATTCCCCCCCTTGTTTGGGAAAAGGTACTTGATCGTGCTGGGCAGGCATGGTTTGCCAACATTTGAGTGGTTTTTCAAAATTGACTTGGGGGAAGGGAGGAAGTGGGAGGCAAAAAACCGAAAATCTGAGGGTGGCTAAACAATTTTGTAAGTGATTTTAGCCTGCATGCAGACTTTACCTTTCCACTGTGAAGGAGAGCCATTGAAGATCCCGTTAGCTTAGCTCTCCTTCGCTGTGGAAAGTAAAGTCTGCACGCAGGCTAAAATGGACCCTTTAGAGCACGCAGGTGAGTGAATCAGCCACCTAAATTTTTGGTTTATCTATTTTTTACTTATAATTGTGTCATGACTTATATGTACGGTGGCCCACAACTGCCACGCACAAATATAAAACGAATCGCACAAACTGAGTCACACAAATATAGAATGGATCGCACAAATATAAAACGAATCGCACAAATAAAGAAAGAATCACACAAATATAAAACGAATGGCACAAAATAAAACGAATCGCATAAAAACAAAACTTCCTCACACAAATAAAAGCCATGTCACACAAACACAAAATCAGTCACACACATTAAAAGCGATTCGCACAAAAAGTTACTGAGTCGCTCAAATAAAAGATATCCCTTTATTTGAATCGGTATGTAGTGTTGTCAGTTTGAATGAAAGAAAGAAGACTCCTGCCGGAGGGGGGAGGCACTACAGGCACTACACATATTTTGGGTACGGGGACGTGCCATCGGGACGGGTATCGATTTTCGCGATTTTGGTATAAGGGGAATGTTATCGACTTTCACGATTTTGGTATTCGGTAGGCCAATACTTTTTCGGGAAGTTGGTATTAGGAACGGGTATTTTTTTGAAGCCTCGATGGCACGTCCCCGATCCCGACCAAAACCTGGTCAGGTCAAGTTTCTTTTTTGGCGGGATATTTTTGAGATTTGTTTCCCGCACCAAATCAAAGTGAGACACGTAATTTGCACGATAGCGAGGCCTTTCCAACAGCACTGACGAGAATGCAGCGTTTGCAAAGTTTTCTTCGATGAAAGTTATTTTAAGTGTTGCTGAAGAAAATACGGAATTTACAGCATTAAATGACTTGTTTGCCATCTGATGTTGATATATTACGAGGAGGCTAACTATGGCTGAACTAAGAAACTTATTTATTGGATGATCGACACTCCAACAAGGATCAAACTCGAGCTGGCCACCGCCTGTTTATGCCTCCGTCCGTTTGTCAAACAGGTGCAAAAGACAAGCTACTGGTGAAAAACACATGGCCTAAAGATGGAATTGGAAGGTAATCGGAGCATTTGACTAGGAAACAGTCAGTAAACCTTTAGTATTAGATATTTTCTAAATGTAGATAACAGTGATAGCATAGTCTAATATAGTGATAATGATCCCGATCTTATGAAGGGCAATTTCCATCCAAATATCTTTTAGGCCAAGAAAATGATGTTGTCTTTTATTTATTTATTATAAAGCATATCCGGCTTGCAGTGCATGCACTGTTTGCCTCATGCAATGCTGCAAATCATTTTAGAAAGTTCTTTCCATTTGTCCCTGTCTTCAGCTATTTTTCTTAACGTTGTTAAATCTTCAGTAGTTTTGAACTGTGTTATTTCCAGATCATGTTTACTGTTTCCTTCAACAATGTCATAATGTAATATCACTGGCAACGTTCTTCTCTGGTTTCCTCTGTATTTCTTAGCCTTATCTGGTATTTCAAAGTACCAATCCATGGCCTGTTGACATGGCCTCTGCAGTGGAAGTCTCAACATATGTCCAAATGTTCTCCATCGAGTTTCTTTCATATCTTTGCTTATTTCTCTTTCTCCGCATTCTTCATACAATTGTTTGTTTGTTAAACCTCGGTAGCTTGGTGATATTCTCCTTAGCTGTTTGCGATGAATACAATTGAGAGTTTCTGTCTCCTTTTTCGTTAGTCCCCATGTTCCAAAATTGTATGTCAGTACTGTTTTAACTAGAGTCCTATATAACTGTATTTTTCTCTTATTCCTGACTTTTGACTTTTTCCACAATTTCTTAACTTCAGCCATTGCATTATTTGAAAGTTGTTCTCTTCTTCTCATATCTTCATAATCTCGTGATGTTGTTAATGATGTTGTCTGGCTTTCTATTTATTTAGGGTCATCTAATGGCAGATTACTAGCGAAGTAAACAATGTACTCTGTGTGATGAAGCAAAGATGGAACAACCTAAAGCATCATCTTGCAAAGATGAAACCAGTTTATTACCAGCTATCGATGATGATTCCTGTGACAAAGAGGTTTCAGAGATAACAAGTCGTTGCAGAAATGAATTGGAAGAAAATGATGGGGGAGAGAGTAAAGACAGAAGTTCAAGTCTAATTTGTGAAAAAGATGAAGAATCTCCAACATCAGCCTTGGCTTCTGGAAGCTCACAATCATCTGCATGTGTATCATGTACTACTTTGCAAAATGTTAGTATTGGCAACAAACACTTAATTATTTGCTAAATGTGATGTTAGTCCTGTCTTCAAGGCAGCAGTTCACATCTATCCAACAAGATCAAAGCAAACTAAAACTGGGTGTGCCAGCTAGTATATAAATGAGATGATCACTTGGTGCATATGCAAATGAAAACACTAATTTAAGGGAATTTTAAGGGAATCAAGATGGTTAAAAGCAGGCCCAGACCACAATATAGGCTGTTGTATTTGATATAGGCTGTTGTATTTGATAACTTTGGCACATGCCGTTTTGTTGTGTAGCCAATTGATGTATTGGTGTTCTTCTAGCCTGCACGCAGACTCTACTGATTTATTTTCAAAGAGGTTTCTCCTCCGGTAGAGTCTGCGCGTCAGCGACCAAATCCTTGTTCTAGGTCACGTGCGGTTCGCAGGACTGAGGAACCAACTCACTGAATTTGATTCAATAGAGCCACCTATAAGTAGGATAGACAAAGCACCCATACACAAAATGGTTTTCTTTGGGTAGCTTTGTTCATGCATACACCAATCCAATATCAGAAGACTCCAACAAAGACACAGACACTACTCAAACAAAGGGGAAGGCTTCAGCCAATCAGGAAAGGTTTAATGTTTCTCATAACTGAGAACAAGGATGTGATCACTGATGCGCAGACTCTACCGGAGGAGAAACCTCTTTGAAAATAAATCAGTACACTAGAGTCTGCACGCAGGCTAGTGTTCTTCAGGCTATTTATAGTGCCAACTCAATATACCTATGTTGATCCCCTTTAATGTTTTAAGGTGTGCTACTCTCATTCTGCAAAGTGTGGCAACTGCACACATGACATTTTCACAAAATTCTGGTGTGCACGCCAATTCTGAACAAAACCTCCACTCTCTTTTTCAAAGATAAAAAGAATCTCAGAATTTGCATGTGAACAATTTGCATCAAATTTTTCGCTGAAATTCTATGTTGTGAGCCTTAAAACTCCTATGTCAGGAAATATAGCAATTGAAGCTGCTGTGTTTTGTCACCTGAGTCATGTCATATGATCTGTTTGCCAAGTAAAAACTAAAAAGGCAAATACAATATCCTTGTTTGTATGTCAAATTCTTTGCTGACCTAAGGTTGTTGGTTTGCATGCAAGTTTACATAGAAAGAAGAATGAGCAATTAATTGCAGGTTGGATGTGGCATCAAATTTTTGAGAAGATTGTTCTCCTTATACCAAAAATGGGTTTATATGCCAGGAAACGTAGCATCCATAATGCAGCCAAATATTAAAGAACTAATTATGAAACTTAAAACAGGAATTTTTGTGAAAAATTCAGAAAGTTCTATATGAATATTGTACAATTCATTGATATTCCTATTTTAGGACTACAGTGCATATAAGAATGCAATAGAATGCAACCTTGGCATTCTGAAAGAGAAGATTGTAACAACAGAGTAAGTAAAATAATTTAGAAATTGACTGCAATGCAAGCAGTTTGATCATTGTGCAGTTTTTCATTTCATTGATGATCACAGTTAAGATGATCACAGCACCTGTACAAAAATACAAGGCTGAACTTGGCCTTGTACAGGCCAAGTTTTAGCCTTGTAGCGGGGATTATGATCTTGTTATAACCTTGTACTAACCTTTGAAGAAAATTACAATGCTCTCAGTAAGATTCAAAGTTACAATCAATCTAACACAAGGTTTTCTCAAGGTTTCCACAAGGCTAATTAGCATTTTTCGAGTCATTTACAAGGTTACAGCATGGCTTTACTAGGCTAGAACAAGGCTACAACACAGTGATCCAGCAAGTGTAATAAATGCCGAAAAATGAAAGTTCTCAAAATCAATCACGCTGTGGCTCATTTGAAAGAGCAATGATTGGCAGTCAAAATAAAAAAGGAATTATTAAAATCGGACCAATGAGAGCCAAGAAACAGATTTTTAAAGTTTCAAGAAATCACAAGTTTACAAATTTCATATCGAGAAGACAATTAACATTTGATTTAGGCTAACTTCAAAATTCAATTTCTCTACTCAAACAGCTTCGATTCTTGAAATTATTTTTTTATTTTGATTGTATACATCTCAGCATTATTTGTCTTTAATTTCATCGAAAACGAGTGGAAAATTTTCGCGAATTTTGCGAATTACTACAAGTACCTTATTTGAGGATAAAAACCGATATTTAGGTATAAACAGTTGAAAATCTAAAAGATGGGGTCAAACGGTGTCTTAGCAAAAAATATTACAATTATTAGAACATGTTTTGAGTGCGTGTGCCAACGGTTATCTTTGGGAACCTTCTGCAAAAAATTACATGGCCGTTTTAGAATGTGTGGTCATTTCTTGAAAATGACATGTGGTCGTTACTGAAACCAGTATTGGTTTACGTTAACTGAATTGATATTCTAGATAATGCCCTAAACTCATCTCAAATTAAATACAAGTCATGCAGCTGAATTCTAGAAACTAGGATGAATTGAAGAAACTAAAAATCAAAATACATTAACGTATAGTGGACTGAAGAACCAGGAACTCAAATCTTTGTGACGTCTGAACCCGACACTGTATCAATCATGTCAAATTCAATTCCAAAGCACCATGTTCTTTCTTCTCACTGTCAGACTACACCTAATGCTCCCTCTTGAACTTTAATGTCATAGTTGTAGTTGACTGATTTTGGCCGTACTTTCTTCAGAACGAGAACAAATGGTTATCGATCTGATTGATTTGATAGTTATGAGGACAGGGCAAATTTTGCAATTCTGTGGTGCCACTTCGACGTTTGCCTCGCAGTTTCCGAGACTACAGACACCAGAGATACCACTAAGACTGTCAACGTTGATAGACTGAAGCTTTTCACCTATGATATGATGCTGCACTTAGCAATACATTTCTACTCGGAAGAGAATAGATCTCCTTACTATACACCAGATGCTTGCCCATAACTGAAAGCTGCTTGAATTCTCAAAAAGGCTATCCGATAGGTGTATGGTTTGAAAGCAGTCCTAACGCCCGGAACAAACATGTTCACAGCTTCCAGATTGACCCAGGATTCAGAGCAAGACAAACGTTTGTGCAACATGACATCCATGACGTTTTGTCAGAATGCTCATAACATCTGCCCAGAATGTAGCAAAAGCAAGCCATATCCTACAAACTACGGCAAAAGTCAATGAGATGAATTACGATACTAAAACTCAAGAAAAAGCATTGGAGAAGTCTTTGTATTCATAACTGTGATAAGAAAGAATGTTATGCCTCTGAACTGAATTCGATATGATTTGATGCAGTATTGAAATCAGACGTCACATAGAGTAGTGTTCCTGGTTCTTCAATCCACTATACGTTAATGTATTTTGATTTTTAGTTTCTTCAATTCATCCTAGTTTCTAGAATTCAGCATGTCATTTCAAGAAATGACCACACATTCTAAAACGGCCATATAATTTTTTGCAGAAGGTTCCCAAAGGTAACCTTTGGCACACACATTCGAAACATGTTCTAGTTAATTGTAATATTTTTTGCTAAGACACCGTTTGACCCCGTCTTTTAGATTTTTAACTGTTTCTACCGAAATATCGGTTTTTATCCTCAAATATGGTACTTGTAGTAATTCGCAAAATTCGCGAAAACTTTCCACTCGTTTTCGATGAAATGAAAGACACGTAATGCTGAGATGTATACAATCAAAATAAAAAAATAATTTCAAGAATCGGAGCTGTTTGAGCAGAGAAATTGAATTCTGAAGTTAGCCTAAATCAAGTGTTGATTGTCTTCTCGATATGAAATTCCTAAACTTGTGATTTCTTGAAACTTTAGAAATCTGTTTCTTGGCTCTCATAGGTCCGATTTTAATAATTCCTTTTTTATTTTGACTGCCAATTATTGCTCTTTCAAATGAGCCACAGCGTGATTGCTTTTGAGAACTTTCATTTTCGGCATTTATTACATTACTTTGCCATTCTGGATCACTGTGTACAAGGCCATAACTACGAGGCTTGTACATGGCTATCACATGGCCTTGTATTTTCGTACAGGCAGTTATGAAAATCAAATAAGCAAAAATATATTCACTTTCAGTAAAAAATAGACATAGCTTGTTTCGGAATGTTTCAAACATTTTTATTAGCAAATGTGGTAGAGGACTTGTGCACATTAACCATAGGTGGAATCCGTGTACGCCATACCCCATATATTATGTATGCCAATTAGAGTGAGTCCGATTCCAGTCTGGCACAATCACATTAACATGACAAGAGATCTTTGTAAATTTTTCCAAACAAGAATTCTGAAGGAAGAAAGCCATATGTTAGTGTGTGCAAGGCTTGTGTTGTGAGACATTCTGTCTTTGGCAAATCTATTTTGAAACAAACAAAAAGAAATAGTTCAAAAAGATGCAAATATAAAGCACACGTGTGTAATACAACAAAATCAAGAGAGCCAAAGGAATATGTAACTTTTGGTGAGTGATGAGGATCATGGAGGTCCTGTAAAGTTAAGAAGCATGTGTGAATGAATCAGTAAAACTTGTTGGCTGCGTTTGGTATTAATCTCACAAGTAAAATTCCATCTGATGCTATTTCATGCAACCAGTTAAATATGTATTGACCATTTTTCATATCAGAATTCAATGTAAAGTAACTATTACCTTGCTTCATTCTGCAGTGAACTTATCAAGAATTACCATAAGAAATGCCAAGGTAAGCCTATTTCTATCACACAGTTTCATTATACAGAGTGTCCCAAAAACATGTGTACCATTTGAATGGCTGCTGTGAAGGAGCCATGAATCCAGTTTTCCTGGTTTGAATGTTTTTAAATAGAAAGGATTTCAACTGAAAACTTGAGACCTTGTGTGCGTAAATCTGATAAGTATTTATTGATTTATTGAGAGCATGAAATCAAAATCGCTACTGGTTGCCTTAAAACCAGAGGATTTGATATTCTCCATAAATGAAATTGAGCAATAAACATTCTAAGCCCAGTTTCCTAATTTTCTCCTGAAAGATATGGTCAAATTTTGAATCTTATGATAACCAAAAAGAACATAGCATTTCTAGGGTTGACAGGAGTATGGTGATATGTAACACAAGTGCTGCAGGCCATGACATGTGACCATCAGTTATGTTGCTCTTCTACTCTTCTGAAGTCCTTTAAACCAATAATATTGCTTTCAACAATTATATCAAGTTCATGCTTCCAAAATTGTAGTAAAGGTAAGGGTCTTTCAGCACTGGCGTGGCCCTGCCTGAGGGACATCATAACGGGTAACATTGTTTATTTGAAACCCATGATGATGTAACAGAGCAGAGACCCTTACTGGCCCTTAGTAATCCCCCCGGGGGGGGGGGGTACTTGACCAGGTTTTGGTCGGGGACGTGCCATCGAAGCTTCAAAAACATACCCATTCCTAATACCATTTTTCCGAAAAAGTATACCCGACCTTGTACCAATTTTCCGAAAAAGTACACCCGACCTGATACCAATTTTTCGGAAAATGTATACCCGACCTTATACTTATACCGCAATCGCGAAAATCGATACCGTTCCTTATACCAAAATTGCGAAAATCGATACCCTTCCCGATGGCACGTCCCCGCACCCAAAATATGTGTAGTCCCCCCCCCGGGAGTAATCCACTTCAATTGAACGCTTAATCAATTTAGAAGTCCAACTGTCAGTGTTCATGGTGTAGTCAAACAATCTAGGGGTACAGAGCATTTCCTTTCGAACCTCAAAAGTGTCCATTTCATGGAAGGAAAGAGTTGCAGACAGAGCCCTTGTATTGGGGGTCAACGTGGGTACAAAAACCGTAAAACCGCCAAAATATTTCAGGAAAACTGAAAAATTGCATCTAAGTTTTGCTGACGCCGGACAGTCGTTCGTAGTTATTACCTTCCGGGTTACCTTCAACTTCCTAATGATTTGACTTCTCGAATCAATTTATTGAAGATATCTGCAAACCATTTAGAGAGAAAAAACTGTAAATGCATCATTTTTAGGCCAAAAACTGTAAAACGATGCTCCACGATGTTAAATGTCTTGAACCGTCAGCCCCTACGACCCCCACCTTGCAATTTGCCAACCATTCTAAAGAAGGATCAACAGTGCCATGAACCATCAGCCCACGGGGGGGGGGGGTTCTTGGCCAAATTTTGGGTAGGGGTCTGCCACGAGCATAGTCAAAATGGCACCGTTGGCTATGTTGGAAAAGTTAGGACAGCAAACACTTACTCGTTGTTAGCTTTCGTCAGGACACTTCTACCCAGTTCTGGAAATTTCGTAGCCATCGTTGTCGTAGTAATTCGCTGAGTAATGCTTGTTCGCTGATCTTTACGTATCTTTAAGAAACTAATTGCAAGAGACATTCCAGGAACATTCTAGCTTAGGCCCATCATCATGATGTTGTGATGAGCCTCATTACTGTAAAAAGGGGTTCTGGAACGATCTGGGGCCTTCTTGCTTACGTCATAACTTGTAATTGTAGCAAACTTTATCATTGTGATGCAGCACTCTAGAATTCTCGATTGTAAACGTACATAAAGGCCAGCTTTGTAGTTAGAATTTAGTGAGAAAGAAAATTACATCGAGATATATCGCATCAAAGCAAAATCTGTGAGTTATTTAGTGTCACTGGGAGTTTTATTGGGCGCAGGACTACTGGAGCAAAGAATTCCCCACACTAAAAGTGGCGATCCTGCCAGGACAGACAAGAATTAGGAAAATTCATCAAAGAACAAGATGGCTTCGAAGAAATCATTTGAACGGGATCTTTCAAAAAGACTCTTCAACTAGAAGACATTGTGGAAACTTTACATTCGGGAGAAAGAGAGGACATTTCGTTGGCATATGAGAGAATCTGCGAAACCATAAAGGATTTGGAAAATGCGAAAGACAAAGCCGTAAATGCCATGTTCCAAGAAGAGGACCAGTCACTAGAATCAGTGAAGGACTGGAGTCAGATGCAGAAACAAGAAATCAACGTATTTCGGGATGTGCGAAAGCAGCTGAAGGAAAAGTTGGCCGCCCTTCAAGAGGAAGAGTTACAAGAAAAGCGGCAACAGGAACATCACCAACAAAGGCTCGTTATGGAGGAACAAGCGAGAATGGCAAGGGAACAACTGCAAGCGACAGAAACAGCCAAAATGCGACAATTACAACTTGAGGAGGAATGGATGCAGAAGAAAATGTAAATGGAGCTCGAGAGCATACAGCAGAAAAAGGGAAGACGAAGCAAGAAAAACACAAGTAGTGAAACTTCAGAAATACACCATTACACCATTTAAAGGGGATCACAAGGACTGGCTGCGGTTTTGGAATCAATTTTCGGTGGAAGTGGACGGATCAAACATCTCAGAAATTAGCAAATTCAATTACCTCCTTGAACTGGTCGAAGGAAAACCGAAGGACGATATTCTGGGACTTCCACACACGCAAGAAGGATACGAAGAGGCAAAAAAGATTTTACAGGCAATATATGGGAAGGATATAAAGGTATGAAAAGCCCTTATAGTGGAATTGGAAGGACTGAGGCCCATTACGAGCATCAGCCAGATATGAGAAACTCATGACTTCTATAACAAGCTTGCGAGAGTCGTGCGAACGCTTGCGACGATGAAAAAGCTCGAGACAGCACAGAGCCACGTCTACACTGTAATGGATAAACTGGGACCAGTTAAGGAAGCCTTGGTACAAAAAGACGATGACTGGGAAGAGTGGGATTTAGAGCAGCTTGTGGACAACTTGAGGAAGTATGTTGATAGACATCCGTTGCCAGCCGAGGATTCAACATCATCGAATCGTACTGTTTACAGGAAGCAGTACCAGGAAAACATGCAAGAATGGAAAAAGAGGGACAAAATGATGATGGCAAATGCTTTTCAGAAGAGTTTTCGAAAATCACCTTCATGTGTTTATTGTGGTAAAGGCAATCATCGTAGTACCGACTGCTTCAAGATTTGGATGTCGCACACCGGAGGGAGATACTGAAGAAGAACAACATGTGTTACAATTGCACAGGGACAGGGCACATGGCCTCAAACTGTAGATCAAGAGGATGCATCAAATGTGGAGGAAGGCATCACACGTCTCTCTGTGACAGTGGCCCCGCAGATCAACAGCAGAGCAAATCTGACGTCAGTCAAGCTTCAGAAAAGGGTTTACGGGCAATGGATGAATCAACAACGCTGCATGCTTCAGTGGTGGCAAAAGTGAATGGAGTAAATGCAAGAATCATGCTTGATAGCGGAGCAGGAAGCTCGTACGTGTGCACAAGTCTTTTGACGCAGTTGGGAATAAAGCCATTGAAAGTCGAAAGAAGAGCTATTGAGCAGATGTATGGTACAATTACGAAGCAAGTGGAAATATATCCTGTAACAATTACATCAAACGTTGTGGATGGGTTCACAGTTGATCTGAAATGCATAAATGGAGAAAAGGAAATTTTGACTTACTTATCAAATCCTCGAATCGACGACTTAAAGAAGAGATACAACAGGCTTCGACGGCTGACCTTCAGCGATGAAGAAAATCAACAAGAAAAGCTACCAGTTCACATAATTCTTGGTGCAGCAGACTATCAGAGGATAAAAACAACCGAACCGCAAGTTCTTGGACCAGATCCAAACAAAGACCCTGGAGCTGAATTTACGATGCTTGGCTGGACATTGTCAGGAAGGGCATTACACCCAAGTTTACAAACAGAGAAAACATTCTTTCTGAAGTCAACACGCGATGAGTTTGAGCAGATGTGCTCCTTGGAGGTATTGGGACTAAAGGACACCCCCGACAAGCAAGAAGAGTTTCATAAAGATTTCATGGATAAGTTGCAGCAGCTCGACGATGGTACATACATAACACGTCTGCCGTGGAAGGAAGATGCGAGCAGTTTACCAACAAACAAGG
Source organism: Aurelia coerulea (assembly GCA_039566865.1). Lineage (NCBI taxonomy): Eukaryota > Metazoa > Cnidaria > Scyphozoa > Semaeostomeae > Ulmaridae > Aurelia > Aurelia coerulea. The sequence goes on along the minus strand of CM076958.1, from coordinate 11,196,673 downwards.
TACTAGCAATGGCGAGACTTTGCAGCACAACCAACAAACTTGAGAGACTGGGAAGGCTGGAAGAATATCACTAAATTATGGAAGAGCAGTTACAACAAGGGATCATAGACCCTGTTCCAGAGAAACCGACCGGAGAGATCATACATTGGATTCCACATCACCCTGTCATTCGAGATGAGGCCGAATCAACAAAGATGAGAATTGTGTATGATTGTTCTGCACGTCAAACACTGAAGGACCCCTCACTCAATGACTTTTTAGAAACAGGCCCGTCGCTACAGCCTTTGATATTCGACATTCTACTCAAGAACAGAATGCATGAGTTTTGCCTGACTGGAGACGTTAAAAAGGCATTCCTTCAAATCAAGATTCAACCACAAGATCGAGACACGCAGAGACTATTTTGGTACACTGATCTGCAGGAAAGGCATATCGCTTCGTACCGGTTCACGAAGGTGATCTTTGGATCCACCCCCAGCCCATACATCCTTGGTGCAACGCTGACCAAACACTTAAATCAGTACAAGGAGCAGCATCCAGAAACAGTCGAGCAGTTAATGCAGAATACGTACGTCGACGATGTGCAATGTGTAGCTGACGACGAGAAGGAGTTATTCAAATTCAAGGAAGAAAGTACAAAGATAATGGCAGAGGGTGGTTTTACTCTGCACAAATGGCACAGCAACGTTGCAGCATTAGAAGCAGCACGAGATGATCACATGAATATGGCAGAGGAAACATACGCCAAGACGTCTGTTGGAACAAAAGGCAGTGAGACCAAAATTCTTGGCATACAATGGAACAATTTGACAGACACCCTGGAAATCAATTTCGAAAAGTTTCTCAAGAAGTCAGACGAGGGAAATTTGACAAAAAGGCAAATGTTGTCAGCAATCAACAGCGTCTTTGATCCATTGGGAATTGTCTCACCTGTGATGATAACTGGGAAGATACTTTACAGCATAACCTGCTTGAAGAAGCTATCATGGGATGAAGCCATACCAGAAGAGATTCAAAAACCATGGAACAAGTGGGTGAAGTCGATTGAAAGCTGCAATTCAGTAATCATCCCAAGAAGTGTTGCACATGGTAAAGCATCAGATATCATACTACATGGCTTTTCCGATGCAAGCAAGTCGGCCATCTCTGCTGCAGTATACGTCACTTCGCTGAACAAAGAATCAGTTTCAGATCAGCATCTGTTGGTTGCCAAATCGAGAATAGCACCAAAGGATACAACAATTCCAAGACTCGAACTAATAGGAGCACACATGCTGAGCAAGCTATTGGACCATGTGAAGAAAAAATTATCGGATTACCCAATAAAGGAGTGTCATGGATGGGTGGATAGCACAACAGTTTTGCATTGGATGAAAGATCAAGGCAAGTGGTCACAGTTCGTGCGAAACAGGACAAAGGCAATCAACGCAAACAGCTTCATTCAGTGGCACTATGTTCCTACAGATGAAAATCCAAGTGACCTTGAAAGCAGAGGAGCAGAGCTAGAAAAGCTTAAAGAATTTTGGTTTCAAGGCCCATCCTGGCTGAACAGTGAAAGCTCTTGGCCAACCCAGCCAGAAATATCCGAGACAAGTGATGCATCGAAAGAAAAGATTCCCAGGACAGAAAAACAGTTGCTGGCTAAAGAGACAGATCAAGACGCTAGTGACTTAGACAGATTGCTAACAAGGTATTCATACTGGAAGCTGGTACGCGTAACAGCATATGTACTGCGATTTGTAGGGCACTGCCGCAAGAAGAAGAAGATCACATCCTTAGCACTCACAAGCCAAGAAACTGATGAGGCAGAGAAGCTGTGGATTCGAAGAGCACAAACAACAGGCAACTTAACAACCACTATAGATTTGAAAAGGAGAGAAGACGGAATCCTGCGATGTGATGGAAGAATACCAAACTACAACCCCATCTTTTTACCAAGAAGTCATCATATCAGCTGGTTAAATTGATGGATTAGATGGATGAATTGTTCAAAATCAGCATTTAAAGGGCTTGAATAGACAAACATTTATGAGAAAAATACCAGGCAACGACACAATGTTTTTCCCTCTGTTTTTACTCGCATACTTTCAGTTAAAATGTAAATTAGGGTCCGATCCCGACCCATGGGCCCCCTAAACCATATGATATTTGGAAAGCTTATTTGATAAGCTTTCGAATGATGTATAACAATTATGAATTTGGATAGCACTTTAGAAATAAATTACATTTTATTGACAGGTACACCCACCCGGCGACCTTCTCTCTGTAGCAACCTAAGTCCACAGAATGACTACTAAAAGGGTAGGAATAGCTGACAGAACCTTCACATATTGTTTTTGATGGATTAGATTGATGGATCATTCAAAATTAACATTTAAAGGGCTTGAAAAGACAAACGTTTATGAGGAAAATACGAATTTTAGGGTTGTCCGAGGCAAAGACCCACGGTTTTCCCCCCTGTTTCTACTCACATACTTTCAGTTAAAATGTAATTAGGGTCCGATGGGCCCCTAAACCATATGATGTTTTGAAAGCTTATTTAATAAGCTTTCAAATGATGCATATCAATTATGAATTTGGTCACTAAGAGAACCATACTATACTTTATCAACGGCTACCCCTACCCAATGATTGTTCTCTCGGTAATAACCTAAGTTCACAAAATGATTCATATGCAGGTATGAATAGCTCAAAGAACCTTTACAAATGACTTTTGATGGACTGAATTAAGGGGTTATTTAGAATTAGCACTCAATAGCTTCAGAATACGACAATTCCTGAGAAAATAGCAATTTTAGGGTCGTAGGAGGCAAATAACCATGGTTTTATCCATGTTATAGGCAATTCTTACCAAATATTTTCAATTCACATGCAAATTAGAGTCCAATCCCTGCACAACGGGCCCCCTAAACTCAATGATATTTGGCAATATTCTTCAAAATGCTGTCAGGTCAAAGTTCGAGAGAGATTTTGGGTACAAAAGCTGAGATCTTTCATCAAGAGGATAGTGCACAACTGCAACCTATGCAAGCGATTCAGAGTGAAGCCTTTATCAGCTCCAACCAAGTCTATGCTGCCAGAATTCAGAGCCGAGCTGAAAGATCCTTTTCTTGTCACAGGAGTTGACTTTGCTGGACCAATTAGATACAGGATGGCAAAAAGAATGGTTGGAAAGGCTTACATTGCACTCTTTACCTGTACTAGTACGAGAGCTGTTCATCTGAAGCTATGCAAAGATTTGACTGCTCCGGAGTTTCAAAGAGCATTGAAGGAGTTTGTTGCACGAAGAGGATCACCAAAGCTGATGGTTAGTGACAACGGAAGAACGTTCATTGCGACAAAGAAGTGGCTGAAGACCTTGCGGAAGAATGAAAACCTTTCAAGTTATCTCATGGAGCAGGGGATACAATGGCGCTTCAATATGTCACGCGCTCCCTGGTGGAGGGTTCTTTGAACGTCTGATTGGCATCATGAAGAGAAGTTTATCGAAAGTCGTTGGAAAAAGCACCCTTCGCCTCTAAGAATTGGAAGAAGTATTGCTTGACGTCGAGTGTGCCATGAACAACAGACCATTGTGCTACCTTGGAGAGGAGTTCGAAGAGCAAGTTATAACCCCGAACATTCTACTTAGAGGCAGGCCATCTACGGTTCTTGAACAAGATTTCAAGCAGACAGAGGCGGATGACAAACTGACCAGAAGATTGCTGTTCATAAGGAGGAGCAAGGATCAACTGCGAAAACGTTGGATGGGGGAGTATCTGCGAGCACTCCAGGAGAGACAGCGAGACTATAACAAGAAAGCGCCAATCATACCCAAAGTCGGTGCAGTAGTCTTATTGAAGGAAGACACCAAAAACAAGGCTTACTGGAGACTTGGACGAATTGTAAGTTACATTCATGGAGTTGATGAGACAGTTCGAGGACTAAAGTTGAAATTGGGAAATGGGTATATTGTTGAAAGACCTCTGCAGCTCGTATGCGACCTTGAAGTTGGAGGAGAAGTTGAAGGGCACACACTGAATCCTGATGCTCCAGAATTTAACCCAAGCAAACCACAGACGGAGGAAAGAGAACCACGACCAGGAAGGAGAGCAAAGGCCATCGCGAGAGACCAAATAAAGAGCGTAGCTGTCCACGAAGATGAAGAAGCCTGAACAGAAACAGTATTTTATATTAAAGCTGTAGTCACACTTTAATAGGGGGAGGGTGTTGGAAAAGTTAGGACAGCAAACACTTACTCGTTGTTAGCTTTCGTCAGGACACTTCTACCCAGTTCTGGAAATTTCGTAGCCATCGTTGTCGTAGTAATTCGCTGAGTAATGCTTGTTCGCTGATCTTTACGTATCTTTAAGAAACTAATTGCAAGAGACATTCCAGGAACATTCTAGCTTAGGCCCATCAGCATGATGTTGTGATGAGCCTCATTACTGTAAAAAGGGGTTCTGGAACGATCTGGGGCCTTCTTGCTTACGTCATAACTTGTAATTGTAGCAAACTTTATCATTGTGATGCAGCACTCTAGAATTCTCGATTGTAAACGTATATAAAGGCCAGCTTTGTAGTTAGAATTTAGTGAGAAAGAAAATTACATCCAGATATATCGCATCAAAGCAAAATCTGTGAGTTATTTAGTGTCACTGGGAGTTTTATTGGGCGCAGGACTACTGGAGCAAAGAATTCCCCACAGCTAGACTAATTTTTACGAAAATGGTACCCTTGGCTAGACCAATTTGACCATTCTCTGGACCAATTTTTACGAAAATGGTACCCTTGGCCAGACCAATTTTGACGATTTCCTGGACGAATATTGTCAAATTTGTACCAAATATGATATCATGACCGTTCGCTAGACCAATATTGTCAAAAATGATACCGTTGGCTAGACCGTTGCTAGGCCAAAATTGCAAAAAAAGTATACCCTTGGCTAGACTAGAAGTCCGAAAAAGTATACCCTTGCTCGCGGCACATCCCCAGGTAACTTTACTATGGAAGAACCCCCCCCCCCGTGCATCAGCCCCTAAGACCCATTCCTTGTAAATTGAATATATTTATGGATCTAAAGCTAAGTATAAATCAAACTCTTACGAAGTTCATTGCTGAGGAGGTAACAAATGGCAATTGTGTATTGGTAAATCATGAGGCTCCCGATAACTACATAAGATTAACAAAGATTTCTCAAAAACATAGTACTTTCTTTCATTAACGTTTCGCTTTCGCTTCATTACAACTAACCTTAACAATAATTAGGGGCCTACCTATAAACCTAAATTACAATAGGGTAACATGGCAACAACAACCTAACAACGAGACCGACCTAATATAAAAGGTCGAAATCAAGTTAGATGACAGGGGAAGAGAGCCGAAAGGGAAACGGAAGGAATAGCAAAAGAGTTGCAGCAACAGCTAGCAGCAGAAACAAGGGAGCCATCTATCCCAAGAGAAGTTCGAAGTACGTTGCGACATGAAATAGCGGCAAAAATGAAAAGGAGCAGAAAAAAGCACCGTCTGTCCCAAGAGAGGTGCAAAAAGGTAGCGACGTTAAATAAAGAAAATAAGATAAACACTGCGATGACTGAAGCAAAAGGTACTAGTCCCTAAACACGTTCATGTAACACAAAAAGGAAGAAAGAAAAATAAAACAGTCAATAAAACTACATAGAACTGCGGAGGAGCGGTAAGCCTAAGAATCCACAAGTCTGACGCTGAGTCCCATAGGTGCAAAAGTATCCAATTTGAACAGCCAAAAAGGTTAGTTCTGATGAAGCGAAAGCGAAACGTTATTGAAAGTACTACTGGGTGTCCCAAAAAAAAAACGCAACAGATTTGAAAAATTCTTATGCAAACCATTTCATATTCATTGTGAAACAATTTTTTCATTCAAATCTTTAACAATTAGATTAAATTTTGATATATTTTCCAATATTTTTGGTGAGTTGGTTGTAAATTTAAAAATCCGCAAACTTCAAAATTGCCCGTAGGTCAAAACCAGAGCTGCTGAATTAACAGTGGTGAACTATAATGTCAAATTGAAAAACATGACAATCCCTGCAATCCCTGAGCATTGCTGACAAACACGCAAACACGCAGGTTAATTGAACATTAAGCAGACAATTTCATAAAGATTTCTGTCCAAACACAGTTGTGCTTCTTTTAGTGCCCATGGTGGTTCTTTATTTCCTTCTAAAATGACTAGGCCATTATTAGAGTTATACTTTCAATTTAGATGAATACTGAGAGCCCCCTTGAGACTGGATTACTGAATCAGCAAGGGATTCCTTTGTTACTGTTTCTTAATCAAGTTGTGCTTCTCCGTAATCCTGTGACGTTGCAGATATTGCCTAGCTTTTAATTTTGCAGTATACTTTGCACTAATGCTGGTGGTTCTGGTTTTGCCCTGACAGCAAATTTGAAGTTTGTTGTTTTTTTAACTCTGCAACCAAGTCACCAAAAATTCTGAAAAATCTATCAAAATTCAATCTAATCATTGCAAATTCAGATAAAATTACAGGAAATTCGATTATCATTTTTGAAACACTATGCGTCATAGTTTTTTAAATCTTTTGCGTTTTTTTTGGGACACCCGGTATATTTTTGATAAATCTTCTTAAGTGGAAATTAGTATTTTCAAAGTTTACAGTGTTATAAAGTTGAGGGATACTATACTACTGATATGCACCACTGCTCATGATATGGATTTAAGGTTAGTTTTATCTTTCGTCAGTGTTTTGTCATAGTGGAATTTTGAGCTGTCACTCCTAAGAAGTCAAAATAAGAGTTCTTAATTTTCAGAGAATGGCAAACTTCTCAAGAAGGTGGAAGATCTTACAGAGAAATTAAAGAAATGTTACAAGTAAGTAGCAAGATTACTCAATTAGTTATTAGATTAATTAGGTTTTTAACACTGATAATAGCAGTAACTTCAATTTTACGAAAAATCCAGCGAGAAATGCAACGAAAATTAAAATGCTGGGAAAAGGGCCTAAAGCCCTTGATTAAATCATAAAGAATCTTCTTTCACATAGTAATACATAGATACGTTTCGTTTCCATCAAGGGTTAAGGAATCAAGCTTTAAATGAACTAATCTATCATAAAATGTTCTACTTTTCTAATTTTTGACTACTTTTCTCTTGGATGAGATGAAATTTACTTATGTAGTGTTCTGTATTCGAAGATTATTTATGGTTTGATCGAGGATTTTAGATCCTTATCCTTTTTCATGCATTTCGGAAACCAAGATTTATTGTACATCGAATTTACGTTTATTTTCAGCGCTCAAAATTTACGAGAAAACTCGAAAAAAGTATTTCATTCTCTCAGCTAAGAAACAGAATTTAGTTCATATCGATCTTTTCCTTACTGTGGGTACTAAGGAGTTTCGCAGGCCTAAACCTATTTTTAGTAGACCCGGTATATTGCACATGCTTTGGCACGTGTTTTTCTCTTGGAAGGATGAAAAGGTCTTCCCGACGAGCATAAAAGTTATTCGGGGGGCTCCATTCTCCTAAGAGGATAAGACGTCGTAATATGTGTAATTGTCATTTGTCATCGATGTTAGGAAGGAAGACCGAAAGAATTTTCATCGTCGTTTTAACTCATTTTTGCAAGATTTTTGAAAGGGTCTATCTGCCGAAAATCTCCCATAGCTATTAGAAGGAATTACCAATCAAAGCCGTGTAAATTTCTAAGCCCAATTGAGCGTATCGGCTATGAAACAAGACATTTTCGATATCATTGCTTTAATTACCCTATGCTTTGATATTCAGGGAACAGTATTTTTTCAAACACCGTCCGTCTGTTTCTTCATACTCACCTGGTAGGAGTTGCACATCTATCCCAGTCAGATGGCGGTGAAATAATCGAAGATAATAATTTATTTATTGGGTTCTAAGCACATTTAAACATCTGTAAGATATAGATATTTCGTAGACAGTGATTGCAGTTTCCAATAACTTGTCTACAGCTAACGTTTGCTGCCAACCAAAGCTACAAACATTCCAATTTTTTTTCCAATATAGTGGTTTTAAGATGGCAACATATTACAGTAAGAATATAAAACATAAAATTTGTTGTAACTATTCTTTGAACGTGAAACCTATTGATTGTAGCGAAACTGGTGCTTTGAGAGTGCAGCTGGAGAAAGCAAAGCAAGCTAATGAACCACTCAAGAAGGTAAAGAAATTCAATGTTTACTTTTCCTCTACGACTCATTGTTAGTGCATTGCCTGCGCGAGGCTCCCTCAAGGGGTCTTTGCTAAAGCTGAGCCTACTAGCTCCGACTAGCACTTCACCCCAAGGACTTTAGGCTTTGTTTACACACTATGGTCTGCAGACAGAGTGTTACAGAACTTTCAGTATGAGTGGTACTTCCTCAGGCAATGAGCTCAAGACTCCAACCCACAGCCGTCCTCGCAGAAGGCGAGAGTACTAAATACTGTGCTAGGCTACCCCTTGCCTTCAACAAATTGAATAAACAATCCCAAATGGTTTTTTGTGCAGTTTAGACAGTCTAGACAGTTTTTGTACAGTTTAGAAACGGAGATGTTCTGTTTGGAATGATATATTAAGAATGTCAACTTTCCTTGGTTTGATCAGAGCGTCCTAGTTTTTGAATTTGGTATCAAAACCTAATGTACAGGTCTGTTCAGGAAACAGCATCATTTGAAGACAGGCAACGGTTTTTCTTGACAGTACATAGATAGTTTTTTGTAATAGAGTTCAAATTTTGGCAATTAGAACCTTGTCTTGTGTACCGCTCATATTTACATTGCTTACCGCGCAAAATAGGAATCATATCATTGCAGCTAGAAAATGGACTACTCCAAAGCCAGGTGTTTCTTTTCACTTCGACAGAAATGACACAGAAGTCATGGCAGTAGGGTAGATGCTAGTCTAACATAGGCTTGCAATTAAAAGTGCTTCAATTTGTGAATTCAGCATTTGCCTTCATGTCAGAAGGGCTTCATGCGTCTCTCTTGCATGCTAAGCCAACATAAATACCCAACCTATTTTTCAATGAACAGATTCAAAGATAAGTTTAAGATAGAAACGGTGAGATTTGTTTGTATAAGAGATTTACAGGACATTTACGGGATAGGCATCAATAATGGAGTTATTTTTTCCTTTGGACCAAAGTACAATCCTTGTGCAGAATAAAGTTAGTTGCAAAATATTTTGAAAATTTAAAGTTTTCTTATGGAGGACATTGTATTGCAATGGATTGCACAATGTGGTTTGTCCAAATCGCACAGGTTTTCAAATTTTCAACCAATCAAGATTTGGTACCTTTGCTGATCGCACCCTTTCCAAGAATCTCGTCCCTCAAAACTCATCTTAATGAACCCTTCTTTTTGGCTTCACATTTTGTGAACAAAATGAACACATTACCACAATTTTAAATAGGTTTCTTTTTGTGTTTTCATTGCAATTGTATGCATTGTCATTCTGAATTTCATTTCCTTTTAGGCTGCTGCCCGATTTGAGATCGAAAAGAATTATTCAGATCATCAAGTGCTAGAACTAAAAAAAAACTTGAGATCAACTCAGGTAACCGGAAGGCATTTATTGAATTGAAAAATGTTTACTCTTACCTTGCGAAAATGTATCTTTCTGAGTTTTTCAGATATTAATTTCGTTTTTTTAAACCTGAAAACTGTCTTATTTTTAATGCTAATATGTTCAATTAGATTCCGTAATTTACCGGCTGTCATTCCTTTCCGTGGATATGGGAGATTTTTTCGAATGGATTTTCTTGAGTAAATCCCTTGTAAAATCTGAACGGAGTGACCGATTTTAGCCAAAAAAATTCTAAACATTACGTATTGAACATGTTGGCTAAACAAGGGCAGATTTTGTAATAGGGGCATTCCATGTCAAGTGTAACCACCTCAAAATATCAATGTTTTTGATTTTATTGAAAGTTTGTCAGCTTGTTTACCTTGTTGAGCTATGCGTTTTGTGACAATTTGAAACAATTATCTCCAGTGGTTTTAGAATTATGGTCCATTGAACCCCAAATTTTGTAACTTCCCAAATATTTACCCCAAAAACTTGTTCTTTATGTCATATGAAAGGTCTTGAGCTGTAGAGACCATTGCAACCAAGAAAAATGCCATAAAACATTGTTTTCATGTAAATAAAGGAGTTTTTAAAGTTTGACCTTTGACCCCTGGTCAGCGGCAATTTCGAAAATCACGAAATTTTGTGAAAATGTTTATCTATCTATATTGATTAACCTGGGTGAATTTCAGAGTGGGATTCCAATGGGTTTGATCACAGGATGATTTTGATTACACAGTGGTCAACAGTTTCTATGTAATATTCATATGCAAGACATTGCCTTTTCAGAAGTACGTTTTGCTAAAAATCTAGGTTTCAAAATCAGGCTATTGGGTTATTTCTTAACATGCTTCATCAGAAGAGAATTTAGGGTTAAGGTCAATATCTTCAAACATTTTGCTGAATAGATTGCCATAATTATTTTCTGGCAAAATGATTTAGTAAGACTTCAGCCTTCAATTTATTCTAAGTCACTGCATTGGGATTGGGTTGTTATAGCCCTTGCAAAACAATATCTTGGAAAAACACAACAAATGCAGAAAAAATTGTTGGCTCCTTGCTGCCATTGAATGATTAAGAAATTATTGAGTGCAGTTATGAAAACATTTTGTAAAACAAATGACTCAGGGGCTAGTATAGTTTACAACACATTTGTAAGATACTGCATTGTTGCTATATGGAAAAGACGCATTTGAATATATTTTCGGCCAAATGTTAAATTCAAAGTAATTTGCCATGACAAAGCACATGACCAAACCAATGCCCGTACCAACATTTCTGAAAACGATTGAACCATATACTTTGAACCTCAAAAGGGAATTGCAGGAAGTTTGAAGATGAGCGTTCAGGTAAAGAATCGGTTTCTCCAATTTTGCCATGTAGTGACCAAAGCATTGTGCATCAGCCGGTTTTGGCAAAATATGTTCTGATTATGTGTGCAATCCTCAACGATGTCAGGATCATGGCAAATTGTTCCATTATGGAAACAGGACATTGACAGAAAGATTCCCATGTAAAGCATTATAGCTTTGCTGTTGCATTTATCTGATTACAAGAGCTGGTCTAATGCCCTCCTGTAAAGATCAAGCCCTTTCTTCTCAGATATATAATGGATATGGGTTTTTCATCTAAGAAAGCTGCCGAAATTGCATTACACCTAAGAAACATGAAATAACTGTCTTGGAATATTGAAAATCTTGTAGTTTAAAGTTTAGGAAGAATTTGCTGGAGAGAAAGTGTTTTATTTCTTTATATTTTGTTGAGACATTTGCAATGAAGGATATAATTTGCACAAGAGCTATAATTTGAGATGCTTTGCATATGAATATTACATAGAAACTGTTGACCACTGTGTAATCAAAATCATCCTGTGATCAAACCCATTGGAATCCCACTCTGAAATTCACCCAGGTTAATCAATATAGATAGATGAACATTTTCACAAAATTTTGTGATTTTCAAAATTGCCGCTGACCAGGGGTCAAAGGTCAAACTTTAAAAACTTCTTTATTTACATGAAAACAATGTTTTATTGCATTTTTCTTGGTTGCAATGGTCTCTACAGCTCAAGACCTTTCATATGACATAAAGAACAAGTTTTTAGGGTAAATATTAGGGAAGTTACAAAATTTGGGGTCAATTGAGTTCACCGCAAAGGTCAAAAGTTCAATGGACCATAATTCTGAAACCACTGGAGATAATTCTTTCAAATTTTCACAAAACGCATAGCTCAACAAGGTAAACAAGCTGACAAACTTTCAATAAAATCGAAAACACTGATATTTTGAGGTGGTTACACTTGACATGGAATGTCCCAATACAATAGCACGAGTTGCTTTTGTTGACACCTCAATTCAGAGCGATTAGCGATCACAGACAAAGGAAATTCTATTATTGTTATTAATTATTATTATTATTATTAATTCTTTCATTTAAAGTTGGCTAAAAAATATAGCTACAATTGCTAATTAAGGCCAACTATTTACAAAAAATACATATAATATTACAAGTGAAGATATAATTTACAATAAAAAACCTAAATTGGGATAAAATATTTTACATAATCTGCAGTTGCAGGCTTGGCATTGATGGGCTTTGATAAGCCTTTTGAAAATCTGAAGGGAATCTGAATTTTTCAGTTCTGGTGGTAGTGTCTCCCATACTTTTTTCCCCATAAATCTGACTGTATCGATTCCAAGGCAAGTTGTTTTCGCCTTTGGTAGTTGTAGTTTATCAGAACACCTTAGGTTGTAAGGCATTTCTTTTTCCTCAAAAATTTGTTTCATAAAGCTGGGATTTAGATCATATTTTGTTTTGTAGATCTCTACCATGAGCAACTGCAGGTTCCTCTGATGAATGGTTACCGAATTATCCATTTCTAACAATTTTTCAAAGCTAGAAACATTGTCCTTGTATGCGATTCTTAGGGCCCTTTCATGTATCCTGTTTATCTTATTATTCAAATTTCTATCGTGAAACATCCAAATCAGCGAGCAATAGCTAAACTAGGACATAATGAATGTTTTCATCAACAGTTTTAGTTTCTCGGGCTCCATGAAAATTGAAATGCGAGTAAGAGCATGAAGCTTCTGACTAGCTTTTTTACATAGCGTTTGGACATGCTTTTTAAAACTTAATTTCTTATCAAGACTAATGCCCAGTAACTTCTCTTCGTCACTTTCTTCTATCTGGGCTCCTCCAACGTGTATATTAACTCTTTCTTTGCTAGCCCCAAAAAGAATGAAGTGACATTTATCTTCATTTAATTTCATATAGTTTTCTGGAAACCATGCTGTTAGTCGGTTTGCATCTTGCTCTAGTCTTGTTATCACATTTCTATCAACCAGTAATTCAAAACAAACAAAGCCGCAAAATGTTCTCTGAAACCCAGGTAGCTAGCACGCTCTCTGTGCATTCCAGAAATTATCTTTAAGGGCAAACATGAGCATAGATCGAAAGAAGAAGGATATATCTACACATCTACCACGGGCATTTTATTTCTTTGGTCCAGAAGCTGAGCAGTAACTGTTTTGATAACACCCAAAAAAATAAGAGAATTGAATCGCCTCCTAAACGGCTTTTGAACCAAACAAATAAAATGCCCGCGGCAGATGTGTAGATGCATCCTTCTTCTTTCGATCTACGCTCATGTTTGCCCTTAAAAACAGTTTCTGGAATGCACAACGAGTGAGCTAGCTACCTGGGTTTCAAAGAATTTTTTGCGGCTTTGTTTGTTTTGAATTGCTGGTTGAGAGAATTTCCTTTGTCTGCAATCGCTAATCGCTTTGAATTGAGGTGTCAACAAAAGCAACTCATGCTATTGTATTATGAAATCTGCCCTTGTTTGTTGGCTATTCAATCCGACATTACAATTATTGTGGCTTTGAAATTTGGAGAGCAGGAGCCTTTTTTTCAGTAATTTATTTTGAATGGGCAGGAAGTATTTCTAGCTACTGAAAGCTAATTTAAGCCCACCGTGCATGCCGCATCCAGGCACGGGACCCCTAGTTTAACGTCCCTTCCGAAGGACGGCGAGGTGAGTTGCGAAGTCAAGTTTCCGAGGTCACCCATCCGGAGTTTGACCTCACTCTATCGAGCTTAACTTCAGTCTCCTGACGGAAACTGATTAAGCCGCTCGGCCACTCACCCCTTTCAAAGGGCCGATGTGCATTATTTCTCACTCACCTGGTAGATTAGCGTTTCAACGGCTGAAAGGTGGCGTTGAAACGAAATTTTCATTCGAACTATCATACGACCTCTTCTTGTAAATCTACTTTCCGCCTTAAAGCGCAGCGAGTTGCCGTTTTGCAAAATAACCCTCTTCAAAAAGTTAATTAGTCAAATATTATTCTGCCTGTTGAAAAGCTGCAAAGAGGATGCCATGCCGTCTTGAATAGTCGTAGCAATGGAAAGATCTTAATTACGAAATTTCCGTTAAAATCATCTCAAATCAAAATAGTTTTGAACAATTTTCGCGACAAATCAACTTTCTCAATTCAACGGAATGTTTATTTGCGAATCCGGCGTTGACGGAAATATTGCAATTTACATATTTCTTTTGATTGCCAAGACTATGCAGAATGACATGTTATTTACCACCTTCGATAGGCTGAATGGTATTGGAGAAATTAGCTGATTTTTGAAGACGGTTTTTTTGCAAGACGGCAACTCGCTACTCAATAGAGTGGGACGCAGAGTTACCTTGAGTTTTCCCTGTTGAGAGAGAGCAAGGCAAGAAGGGGAGCCCTTGTTTAAGGAGCTAATACATGATTCAATTTTACCTACCAATATTCTACAGTTAAACCTCTACTATCACCAGCTTGAGCTGATGAATGCGGCCTGTTGTTGGGTTATTAACCAAGGAGCAAATCAAGTTGCCTTGGTAACGCTTTATGGTGAAGTGAGTAAATTTTCCACTTGATTTTCATTCATTATCTAATGTTCTTCCCTTATAGGCCCAACTTGATGATTTGCGACTTTCTGCAATGGCAATCGATAAAAAGTCAACAACCATTGAAACTGGTTCGAAGAAACTGGAAAGAGAGAATGAAGCGTTAAATAACAGGTGAATTACTCGTCTGTACGCTGTTTTAAATGATGTTGATGATCTCATCCATTTCGTTTATAGACTGTCCTCTCTTTAAGGCCCGTTTTATAAGTCGTGCAGTGCCGTGCCGAATCGAGTGAATTTTGAACAATTTTGTCTGGTTCGGCGCGGTATGACTCTTGTAAAACCAAATTGACATTTGGTTCGACTGAGTCGAACCATATGCCAAAGGCATCTCTACTGGGTCGACCCGGTGCGACTTATAAAACCAAATTTCAGTTGCGCCATGCCGCAGCATTGTCACACATGCGCACAACGACAAAAGCCATTGTTTGTTGTGGATGTGGAATCCAACCATACCCAACATACGCATGCGTCACTGTACTTCGGCGCGGCACGGCACGGGAAAGCTTTTCCTATAAAGCAGAGGCGCCCCAAGTCGAGCTTCAGTCGAACTCAAATTTCTATGGTTCAGCACGGCGCGGCACGGCACGGCACGACTTATAAAACGGGCCTAAGGTGTTATGACGCAGTGGTGTAATCCTCTGACCTTGCAGCCAGAACAGTCAGGCGGACAGTGTTCGAGACCAGTTTAAGCCCTGTACCACTGAGCGTCATGACAAGGGGTCACGAACTTGATTAGGTCTCCTCTAATTCTACGCTGCCAGTGCTTGGTGCTCAAAAATGCAAATTCACCCTCGCAAGTAATTGTCTGTTTTCAGGTTGGCAGCCAAAGTAAAAGAAGTGGAGAAATTGAAAGGAAGTTTGAAAGAAGTCAGAGGTAATTTTAGTTGTTGTTCTTCTAGAACAGGCTTCTTTCACTTAACGTTGGTTCACACCAGAGCAAAAACGCGTTAGAGAAGAAGTGTAGAATGCAACACAGTAATTTAGTCAGGTTCAAAACATCCAGGAGCTTTTTGAGTATTAATATTAGTATCAATAAAGAATTTTGTTTGCTAACAGTCCTTGTAAAAGGTGTGACCAATCTTACTAGCATGGCTTGAAGGAGCTTTCAAACTCATGTTTCAATTAATTTGATTTACAGAACCTCTCTAACAGACCTTTTCTTTTTTCCAGTCTCTGGGGTATTCATATTACACTCTTTTTTTTATAAGAATATTGTTTATAAGAATATTCAGGCTCAGAATCATTCAAATTTCAAGAATATTATAAGAATATTGCTCAGTCTTAGCTCACATATTTGTGTCTCATTTTCCATTAGTTGCCTGTTTTGCGATGTTCATAACAGAGAATCGCATGGCTGACATATCTCGTTTTTAAAAAAAGTGTGTTTAAAAGTTTATGATTGTTAAAGTGAATAACCTGAGTTAAAAGATGAGATCTCATCGATTTATAAATAGCCTATTGTATTTGATAATCCAGCTCGTGGCGAATGAAAGCTATGCGAAAGAAAACAATAGAGGGATTAGGTGTTTCTTTGTCCTATTTATAGACAACCGCTATATGTGGATTGGGTTCGACTCGTAGCAAGTATCGTTGGGGTCAGCGTTGGGGTGTTTCTCAATTTTCAATTTCTTTTATTTGCGATCGGAATAAAGAAATCAGCTCACTGACAAGCAGCTTTCATTGGTAAGTTAGAAGGCCCATAACAACGTTTTTTAACCTTGTACATCAGTGTAATTTATAGCTATCGGTTTGAAGGGTCCATGATCATGCAAGTTTCTAACATCTTGAAAGAAAAAACGTTCAAACTCTCTTAGATTTACTTTATGAAACGTTGAATACCACTAAAAAATGTAGCAGAGAGCTTCAGAATCCAGACAAGATCGAATTTTGAGAAGATGAGATCCCTCTTACGGGGCTCTTATGGGGCCATGGTATTCAGGTCGAAATCTCAATACCTTGCCTTTTTTGGTGGCTTTCCGGAGGTCATTCACATTAAGAACTTTCTTATTGTTATAATTGCTTAAATTTTTCTTTCGTTCGACCTTTTCTTCATAATGATATGACATTTCTTTGAACTATGTTCCCCTGAAACCACATCAGATTTGAAAAAAATAAGAATACTTTAAGAATATGTTAAGGCTCAAAACGACAAATTTCTTGAGAATATTGAGGCTGGTGAAAATTTATAGTATTCTTCTAAAAAAAGAGTGAAAAAGTATTACTCTCTCTGCTAGGAACAAAATACTAAAAAGACAAAAACGTTGTTCCAACGACTCAATAAATCCTTGACAAGCAACATACATAAAGTAAAGAAAGTTTCGGTGGATAAAATATCGGACAATAAACTTCGGCAAAAATATTTTCGGACACATTTTTGGTATTTCGGACAAACAAATTTTGGACAAAATTTTGACAAGTGTTTGAATCATTTGTGCAAAATCCCATCAGGTTTTAGATATATTGAAACAAAACACCTTTATGAAATTTGGAATAGAGCCCTATCATATCCCAAAGTCCCTTTTAACATTATATTTTCGAAAATAGAATAGCAAGGAAATTCACTAATTTTTTTTGTTCCTATTCGTATTTGTCACTTTTTTGTATACGTGCTTACATAGACCCTTAAATTGTAGTTGGTGTTATAGGCACTTTAAATCTGCAAATGGGTCTTCTTGTTCTATGTCGTTTTTGATAGCATCGTCAATTTTGGCCACTTTGATATTAATTATTTTCGAATTACACCAGCAATAATGAGAACATGTAAATCGTGATAGACAATTATGAGGATGTTGTTGTTATTTGTTCTGACCATATGTTCTGACCAATGACAAGATTGGATTGGAAGCAGTTTTTTCAAAAATTTTGCATGTTTGCAATAATCTTTCGTGATTTGCTGGAGATTCGCAACTTTTATTGTATGGTGATAAAGACCTCCCAAATGACATCAACAGAAATATACTCGATTTGACTCTACAATACATCCACACAAGCGGTCGATTCAATTAAGATCACTTAAATCTAGCTAAATGCAACTCAACCACCATACCAAGTCCATTTTCGTACAGTCTCCTGTCGCTGAGTCCCGTTCCTCTATTCTTTTGCTTATATATAGCTTTTCGTAACAGACCCTTTTAGCTATTCTACAAAAAAGCCTGGATTGAGCGTCATTCTTATACATTTGATACGCGACTTTCGATCGAGTGGCGATAGAGCCTCTATCACTATTGCATGCATTCGAAAATTCTACAAAACTTCGCAAAATATCGCTCGATTCTAATTCTTTTCTGAATAGCTAGGGGGTCTATTGTATATTTAGTCGTATTTTAGGTTTATGTTCTTCATATGATGGCCCTGGGGTAGTCATGAACTTTTGCTCCCCTTGGTATCGTTTCTGTAGTATTGTATGGTAGCTCGTTTGTAGTCTTAGGTAATTCGTAAATTGTGATTTTTTAACATTGAATTGATAGAGAAAAAAGATTCGATTTCAGGTAGATGTCTTGTCTTGTTTCCTATTGTTGGCATTCAATTCAAATTGCGCATGCGCATATCTATGCAAAAATGTTCGGCGTGACAAATTTTCGGACAACTCCATATTTCGTACAAACAAATTTTCGGACAAGTCTTTGTCCGAAAGTTTGTCATGCCGAACATTTTTGCACTTAAAGTCTTTGATTATGCAAGCAGTAAATGTTCTATTTAATCATTGATGATGTTTTATGATTTTCAGCTGCTAAACGGAAGTCTGAACAAGGAGAGAGAAATGCAATCAGACAACTCGAAAAGATCAGTGGAAAGCTAACAAAAAGCCAGGTAAAGCATAATTTTCATTTTTTAGAATATGTGTTCTCTAATATTTTGGAAAAAAGTGTCCCAAAGCTATTCCAGTAAGTTGTGATATGGCTCAAGGTGTAGATTTTTCATTTGTGATTTACAGTAAATCCCCGCATATAAGAACCTACAAAAATAAGAACCTGCAGGCTGTATTTACTGAATTGTGCACCTTGTAATTAAGAACCTGTTTCACTTTTGATAAACCAATAAACCAATATGTTCTTATCACAAGGGTAATAAAGTTAATTTTGATTGGCTGTTAAAATTTGGACCTCATCCCTTGCTATTTTTAAGCTTCAGAATAGATATGTATAAAGTTGATAATAATATTGCCAAAAGAAATGATATGTTTTAAAATTTCTTGGTGATGACTTGTTGATGATCCTTTGATAAAAATTTACAAAAATGAGGCTTTAAATACCATTAAGAACCTTTATACCCTGAAATAAATCTAAGAACCTTTGAAATAAGAACCTAATTCAGCCTGGCTCTCGAAAAAGTAGGTTCTTATATGCGGGGATTTACTGTATATTGATTATGAAAAAGTGATTCCTTCTGACACAAAGTGAACATACTTCTTTTCGTTGCTTACGAAAGTAACATATTAATATTCTAAGGCCGAACTGCTTATTTCGTTGGTCAAGGACACAGTTGCGAACGTCGCTTGGAAATCCCTTCCCTTTCTAACTTCTTGTCGTTAGATTTAGGACGTTATCTTAAATTGTTGAATCTTTTTATTTCATTCAGTTAACGGTTCTGTATGTCATTCTTTTTCCTGTCATAGTTTCCATAATCTTTTCCTGAAGCCTTCTAAAGTCCTGAAATTATCCCCCTTCCCTATTGAGCACCCCTCTGTATTATGCCCCTTTTTAATGATCCAATATTTTAATTAAACCCCCTCGCTATCAAGCCCCCTTCTAGTACCAATGCAAGCAGCTACCGAAGGTTCTCCATCTATCAAGCTAAAACATTTTGAATGTTAATTTTATATTGTTTTATATTAAAATGTCATCAATTTTGCGTATTTAATTCGAAAATTGTAAGTTAATTCTGAAAAATATGATTTAAAAGACTCAATAGCCTATCATTTATAGCCTTGTCCTTTGGCTTCATCGTTATGCTTCTCTCAATTGGCCCACTTTCTTTTAAGCCCCCCTCTGTGGAGTGTCTAAAATTAAATAGGCCCCCATGAGGCTCCTATGATAATGTATTGATGGACAGCGAAGACTTATACTTCCCGAAATCTGTTAGTGTTCTGCAAATGTATGAAGATTGTCTGTGTTTTAGTGATTGAATCCCATACAAAGTACAGGGTGTCCCAAAAAAATTGTGTCACGTTTGTCTAAAAATTGCGACACAGCAGCAAAAGATTCTCGCCAAACTTTTGCATGATGGTGCTCTTCAGATGTTCAATTAAAGTTTGCTACCATCCCCGTAAAAATCCGTTGAAAAATGATGGAGCTACGACCTTCAGAAGACCAAATTTGCTTGACGACTGAAACCAGCATTCGGCCATTTTGTCTTACTATTTTGCAGTGATAAGTATCTTCACGTGAGGTAAGAAATAATTTCTGTGAGGTCAAAAATAGTGGAACTCTCTGAGGATTATCGGAATTTTCACGAGAGCTATGACATTGGGGGCTGCTGTTTCATTTTCATTCCATAAAGCTATTTATCGCTGCAAAATAGCAAGACAAAACGGATTTTTATGGGGATGGTTGCAAACTTTAATTAAACATCTGAAGAGCACCATCATGCAAAAGTTTGGCGAGAATCTTTTGCCGTTTTGTCGCAATCTTCAGACAAACGGGACACAATTTTTTTGGGACACCCTGTACGCCAGAAGCAATTTTGGTTGAACTTGTTACAAATTACAAATTACAAATTAGTTACTTAACATAGCGCAGTTTTGATGTAAAATCTTCAAGTGCGCTTTACAGTTCCTAAAGTCTCTAACTCTAAACTTGTTTGAGGTAACGTATTATAACTAGTGATGACCTGATAATTTAGAGAAAATATAATCCAAACATGGTGATATTTGATTTATATTTTTGATACTCCTCATGCTTCTCCCCGTAAAATCTCCATTTACTAAAAGGAATAGCAGCATGAAATTCCTATAGGTCTTCGAACATTTCAGTTTGCAGTGTTGGTCTTTAGCCACTTCATATTTTCTTTCAGGAGGGGATTGTCAATCTCAAGGAAACAACTAAGAAGAGTAAATATCTTTAAAGTTTCAATGAATAAACTTGCTTGAAGGCAAACTGTCATGGCGCTGATTGGGTAAATAAGATTTCACTGGCCAGAGAAATAAATTCCATGTTAACTATCTGACTCCTTTTATTCCGGAAAGAAGGCATAATGCCAAGGCATAAAGGCTTAGTGGAACACAACCCTATTAGATATTTCGTTATTGATTTTATCTGAAGACCTTGCTAATCACATCCGTGACAGTGTGCCTTTAACCAAGTCAATAAACTTTTCGACGTGACGTAGCAAGTGAAAGAGCAATATATGTCTGTTCTTTAAAGCTGTCTATGCTTAATGCAACTAGAGTATGCTTAGGAAATCGCAACCTGATCATGATTTTTATTATTAGCGTAACAATGAAGAGTTTCATATTTGTTGACCTTCAAGATGACAAAATGAAAAGACTAAAGTCCGTCTCAAATTAGATGTCATGTCTCCTGAGATTTGCGATTATGCAAAATACCTTCGCAAAACACTTCTATTGTTGTTATTCGCTGGCATTTGTAGGTGACATCTAATTTGAGACCGAATATTGGCGAAGACGGTGAAAACAGTAGTTTTGGTCGAACAATCCAAATTAGTGATAACGATAAGTCCGTGTTTGGCAAATCCGGTAAATTACGACATTTCAAATAGATAGATGTAGACGCAGAACGTTTTGGCACTTAAACTCGTGTCATCCTCAACAAAGGAGTTGAAGAAAAACACGTGCTAGTTCTATGGCATTAATTATGAAATTTCAATCATTAAACAATGACAAAATTAGACCCTATTCAACATGTAGGTGGACAGTTGCATTCTGTCACCTACATTTCAGATTTAAGTCAGTTAGATTCAACTATTTATCGATTTTTTGTCCGCGTATCCTGTCGAATTAAAATGCACCAATTTTTGAGTTGAGCTTGATTAGATTTTTCATGGTTTTACGATTAAAGTGATGCATGAATTTGATTTTTGCGCAAACTACAAACAAGTCGCAGCAGGTAGAACCACATTACCATGCTTTATTTATCAACAGCTGAAAACGTTTGTATAAAATTTCCTAGCCGCACTACAAACTGTGATTATGTATGGTCTCTTAGCAACTAGGCATGAATATACTAAGTGCATGCCAACAAACCACTCTTTTACAAAAATCACGGCTTTAAGTGGTGTTTTCTTGGTCGATCACTGGTTATATTCTCGAGATTGGATTTTGTTGTTACATGACAGGTCCACAGAAGAAGAGGAAAACCAAGAAAACGACACCCAAGACCACGGATACATATGAGAGGGAATGGCGGAAAGGTCCAACTTTGCGGTGAGTTTTCTAGCCCATTGTACTACCGGATGAGTAGAAAAAAATTTAGACCTTTGGCGGGCTGTGGAATAAAAAATACGCGACCGATAGTCAAAACTGAAATGTTAATCTATCACTCAAAGGCTAAGTTAAGTGTAGAAAATTTAGTTTGGTAAAAGCATTCCTATTTTAGACCGAGAAATGAGGAAAATGCTGGTAAGGGGTTTGTATAGGAATGAGAATTTCACGTTCGATTCTGATCCATGATTTACTTGCCATTGGAATTTAGATTTTATTTCTGAAACGGACAGCTATATTGAATTTAATTTTAATGGCAAGTAAATCATGGTCCAGAATCGAATATGGAATTGTCATTCCCATACAGACCCCTTACCAGCATTTTCGTAATTTCTTGGTCTAAATGGTGAGTGATTTTACCAAAGAAAATTTTTACATCTAAGTTAGCTCTTCACTGATAGATTAACATTTCAGTTTTGATTATCGGTTGCTTAATTTTATTCTACAGCCCGCCAAACGTCAAAACTTTTTTTGACTCACCCGATATCAAACTGGTCCTTCCATTAGATTTAATGTACTACTATCCAAGCCATTGGGACACAATTTGTCCCAACATTGTATACATAGCTTTTAAATTATGGCAAACGATTCAGGCTGCTTTTAATTGCAGTGGTGGAAAAAATATTTGCTTTCCTGCGAAGGATCATCACACCAGAATTCTTCCTTCTATTGTTTTATCAATTTTCTGTGATCCCATATTTCAGTGTAGTTGTTAATCCACTAGGAACTGAAATTACGTTTAAAGCCTCTGGAGATCACAAAACTGTAAAAGAAAAGAGGACAATCCAAACATTGATTTTCTTTTATTCTTTCCTTCCTTTAGTCCTTCCTGTCTCTTCTTATATTCAATTTTTGCTTTCTTTGTCATCCTATGTTCCCTCCATCCTTCTTCCTTCCTCCTCTCCTTTTTATTTCCAACCTGTTTCCTTTCATCTCTTCGCTCCTCCCTTCATCATTTCCTTTCTTTTCCTTCCTTCTATTTTGCTTTCTCTCTTTCCTCTCCTTTTCTTCCTTCCGGACAAGAGAGCTTCCTGCGAAGCTGCTTCGCGGCTTCGCGCACATTTTCCACCTCTGTTTAATTGATTACTTTTATGCCATTTCAAGTTTAGGTTGTTCGAATTTAGTTGAGGTGGTTCGCCAATTTGTTTAGAGAGCGTCACCTTATGTTGAGATAAAAGTCTACCTTACATGTAATTTCTTATTTCATTGATTTGTGTTATTTGTCCAGTCCTGACTTCAACCAGTTCTCACCTGCATCTAGCTAGCATAGGGGGAAACTGCTGTCTTCTTGCAAGCTTTCTTGCTTGATGGTGATGGATTATGATTTCGTGACCAGGTTCTCATTGCTAATCAATCTTTTGCTATCGATTGACGACTCTACCGCGCCTAGTCATTAACTTTTTATTGTTTACAAGGCTGTAGCACTATAGAAATTTGTGGTATATTTGTGCAGTGCATAAGAAAAATATTGTGCAGATTGTAATTACTACAGTATAACGTAAAATTTACATATCAAATGAAATTTTGTAAGATTGCTATCTTCAAACATCTCCACTACTTCATGAAGAATCCATTTCATAGACAACATAGTGTAAGATTAAGAAGTGTGATGACGTCATAAATGAAAAATGCAGATAATTTATATACCTTCCTGATTTTTCTAATTAACTTTAAAATGCACGCATGTCAAAATTGAACATCCACAAGAGAAGAGAGGCAATCGTTGTGATAAAAAAGTTAAAAATCTATCTGCACAAAGTCATTTTACAGATGTGAAATATTTTTCTTATATTTTGACTTAGCATGACCTTGCGTCTTTTTTCCCCAATTTTTTAACATTTTCGGATTCTTTCTAGCTCGAGCAAGTCGAAAATCAATCAAGAGGATTGTGAGATCAATTCAGAATCTGACAAATCTGAGAAAGGTAATTTACTAAACCAAAAATATTGAATTTTTTTTTCAAAATTAAGTGCAGAAGCAAACGTCAAATTTTGAAATACATTTATTTGTTTCGTGCATCCCTATAAACCTTTTAGCGATATTTTAAAACTATTTCGTACTGCGCGAAGAAGCCAGTTTATGAGCAAATTTCTTAGATTAAACCAGGATTAGATGTGAATTCAATGAAGAGGGCCAGATGACACTAGATGTCAATCCAACTTCTTTAAATTCATATCTTGAATTGCTTTAAACTAAATCATTTTTCTTCAGGAAGTGACTGCTGTATAGCATGTATTTCTGTATTTTGGGATTAAGGGATCCTTAAAGCTTGTAGATTTTTTCGCAGTTGCTTAATGGGTTATATTAGATTTAAAAGTAGCTATGAAATCTGTTATTAAATTGTTATTGAAGGTTGTTTTTCCTTTTACTACATCCAATACCAATACAGCAAGGTCGATCACCAGCAATTTTGATCAGAGATTTAGGCCTGTTTTGGAAGATTTTGAGATAAAGCATTTTTATAATAAATCTCATGCAATTTGAGAATGATACGGCCGATCTTGACAAGTAAGTATTCTTGTATAAGTGGATATGTTAGGCACAAAGGTGTTATCAGTTCCTAGGCATCTGATAAATTGTTTGAGAGCTACAGACTTTAAAACGTCTAAACATTTTCTGATTCACCCAGGATATTTAGCTACTGCTTTGTTTGACGGAGCCGTGATGTCATCAACTCCATTTAACCCCAGCACGAATTCATATTTATTAATAGAGGTATGACTCTTTCACACAGGCATTACATCAGATGATGAAATAACAGACGACAATAACAGTGACCAAGAAGTAGCAGCAATATTTAATACTACGAATGACAAATTCACACAAGAGTTCTTAAAGGACTTCGCTATTCCATCTCCTCCTCTCTCACCCATTCCACCATCGCCGGCCCCTCGTAGAGCTAAAGTAGGCCACCGCACGAACGGAGGCACTCATCGCGAAGAGGCTGTAGTTGTGGATACTGATATATGCGAAAGCAAAGACTATGATAATTTGCAACAAGCTATACCAGACATTAGTATATCCGAAGAGCACCTTAGTTCTGACGAGGACTCTGAACCGGGGAATCAGCATTTATTGATTGCAGAGAAGGTAAGGAGACGATATCTTAGTGATTCAGGCATTGCAAAATCAAATGAAAACATTGGATGCACAGAGTTTGGGAAAAGGCGGTCCAAGAGCTGGAACAATCTTTGTTTGGAGTTAGATCAAACGTTGCTTTCGGATATTAAGAAAAAACTTTTACCGGGCACAGCTGATCTTAAGCACGAAATGGATCAAATTATGGAATTTGAAGATGACGTTCGGCCTACCAAATATACATCACATGTTCCTGATGGGTTTGAAAGAAGTTATTCGGTGTGCAGTAGTTCCAATGATGATGCAGAAAGTAGAGGGGACTCACAAATCCTTGGATCGATTTCAAGTGACGATGATCTCGGCGATAATGTTGATGACTTTTCTAGTGATAGTAATGATGATTATGACAATGATCAAGGTGATGCAAACTTAGACGATTGTGATCGAGATTTTACTAATTTTAATCCGGAATCATCTTTTGGATTTGATGCAGAAGTGCATACTATGGATGTTTCAAACAATGGAGATCACACAGAGACTAGCCCTGATGACCTCAAGGGAGGTGTTAGCGTTTGTGTTGGAAACATTCCTATTGATGGAAATATTGAGAGTGATGAACAGACTTCAGCCAAAAAAAGCAAGCTACTTGGAAATAGCAGAAGCACGGATGTGCCAGAAGCCTCTCGTGAACTTGCTGGAGATACGGCATCCGCAAGTTCTCAAAGTCAACCAGAACATTCTTTATGTACAGACTTGAATTTTTCAAGCATCGAAAGCCAAATGGCCAGCAAATCTCCTAGTAACAAGTTGCCAGAAAATGAAGGTATGAAGACTGTAGAAGGTGCTTCCAGTTTTTCTATTTACGGAGATGTCCAAACGGGAGTACTTACCGACACAGAAGATGGTGAGAAACAATTGGGTTCAAAACCTTACACTAAACGAAAGCCAGGAAAGTTGAATGACTTGTCTGATGGCCAAGATGAAACGAAGACTACTTTGAAAGGACCACGTGAAAGCCTTAACCTCATCACTAACACTACTACCGAAAGAACTGGCGGCGTCTTTAAGGACGACAAATTTCTTGATGTGGACGATAGTGCTTTCGATAACGATAAGAGTCATGTTTTAGCAATTTCCCATGATGCCCCAGAGTGTTCTAAGGATAAATCTCGAACTGAAAACTTTGAGAGTGAGAATGACAATGATTTGTGTAAGGAGTTGAATCCCCAAAAATCAAGTGCTGCCTCACTGGAGGTACCAGGCGATAGATCGACGTTTCCAGGTAAACCGAGTAAGGTGAAAATTATTGCAGAATATCCTAATGATATCACAGGAGAAAGGGGTGAAGGAAGGCAGACCCTCGCATGTTTGCTAAGTGAACAGGATATGCCTGAAACTGCAAATAGCCAAAGTGGGTCATTATCTACAAGTGATAGAAGTGGACAATCTAAAATGACCACCAGTGTGAAGTCTGCAAATGTACAAGAATCTGACAAAAGAGATACTGATATGTCTAGTACCACTAAAAACGATTCTAGAAGCAGTTCTGTAGATTCTATCTGTCCTGCAACAACCCAATCAATATTTGTTGACGAAAGTTTAGACAATTGCAAGCCTAGGGAGGTCACAAATGGCCAACGTACATCACTACGTATTAGTATCGAAGAGGCAGGACAAAGTTCAACCGTGGCAGATCAAGTGGCTCAAAAGAGGAATGATGGGATGCCAATGATTGGTAATATTTCAGTAACTACCATAAGTAGGCCTGCACCAGAGGAAGTTTTACAAGATAATCGTCAACATTCGCCAAATAATGTTATCAAAAAGCCAACCAAATCTGGGTCTGCTGTCAGCGCAGGAGTTAAAAGTACCTCCAAAGGAAAGAAGCAAAGCAAGAGTTCCCTTGTGTCCTGTAAGCAAAAAGATATTGGAGATTGTCAGAGGCCTGCTGCTACCTGTACTAAAACATTGTTGAAGAGTGATTCCAAACGTGTTGGTCCTAATAACGAAGTACCAAATTGCAGCAGAATGGTGGAAGGTAATATCGATAAAGAGATGAGTAATGATCAGGAAACCACATTAATTGTAGCGAATATCAAAAACGATACATCCTCTGAGACAATTGCGACTAATCCTCCGACGCAAGACAAAGATACGTCGGTAGTATGCAGTGAAGTTAACAGATTTGCCCAGCTTGTGGAGCCAAACATGGAAACTTTAGTTGCAAGGAGCAGTAGTTCGTCTGCTAGGTCAGGTGATGATAAATCAACAGAGAATGAAGGCTCGCTCAAGTCTTTGACAAGACAAGTAACAGCAGCGATTGGAATTCCACCTTCTGCTAGTGCATCAACATCTTCATATAGCGCTGCTTATTTCCAGCCAATAATACACGAAAGCCCATCTGTCAACGTATCCATGCTATTTGCTTCAATCGGTGATGTATCTGATGAATTTTCAAATGAGCTCACTATCGATACTATTATTTCAGAGGAAACGTCTATTTACACTACATTATCTCCACTCCCTCCGACGCCACCCCGTCATCGACTAACACCCCTGTTATCCCCGCTTCCAGTAACGCCACTGCCTGATATTGTATCACCGCTTTTGTCGCCACCAGAACTTTCATCACTGCCGACGTTCAGAGAAAGCAAAGTGGATGGCAGTGCGTCGCAGAGTATTAATGTGGCAAAACCTCGTGCAGTCCTACCGAGTTCGATGCGAATGCTCAACTTTAATTCAATAGATCGTTGTGCGAGTTTGGCTGAAGCTAAATCCGATGATGAAACTCGTGTTGATAATCATATTACTGGCGGTAGTATGACTAGTTTGAAGACGGTAAATACAAGTTCACTTGAATCAGAAGCAATTATCAACGAGCGTGAAAATGCGGCGTCGGACTCACAAGAGCCGTTACCAAAGATTGAAACGCTACTGAAGATTTTTAAGAGAACTGACGGCTCTCATGACAGAGATGATCTCTTCCCGATCAATCGTGCGGGGAGAAATGAAATGGGCATTCTCGTCGAAGGTGGTAAAACTGATGAACACAGTGTTGTTTCTGAGAAGGAAAATATTGACAGATTACTTGTGTCAGCATCTTACAAAAACATTGAACAGTCAAATTGTCAGATTTTTACCAAATCGCTCAGGTCCAAGTCAAGAGTCAAGAAGGGAAAGCGAAGTATAGAGGACGATGGGAATGAGCAATGTTCAGAAGGTGGAGCATTGACGGCAAACGATGATAACATAGAAAAAAAGACGCCTACAAAAAGCAATAACAAGAAAAGAAAGGCCTCAGCAATACACGATGAATCACCAAAGCGATCGCTTCGCAAGAGGGATGAAAATGGAAATGTGGTGAAGGAAGATGAGCCAAGGAGATCGAGGAGGCTGAGAGGTGATGAAGGGGTCACGACTCCCAAAAATAAAGGGACAAGCGCTATCTCAAAAAATGCGAATAAAGAGAGAAGTCCTACTAAAGTCTCACAACGAGCTAGCGAGAGATGTAAGACCTCTACGGAGGATGAAATAATGCTGGCTATTACAAGTAATCGAACTGGAAAGAACAAAGGCAGCAGTAGTAAGCAACTTCCTGAACGTACGAGAGGCTCGAAAGGTAAACGGAAATCAGAGACAGAAAGTGAACTAGACATAAAATGTTTAAAATCTGATCAAGAAGAAACGAAAACCCGTCTATTGACTAGATCACCAGATGACCAAACAAATAGCAAATGTGATGGTGTACTAAGAAAAGTTACTACTGACCAGACTGCTGCAACAGAGACAACTGATGCAAGTACAAATCTAAAACAAGACGTTGAAAGCTTTCCACTTTATAAAGAAAAAGCTTTGGGTCTTAGAAAGAAAAAAGTTGCAAGTCCAGGTGAAAATGCTAGTCCAATAACTACCAGACGAAGTTATGAGGTTGATCACAGCGGTAGAAAACCAGGAATTGAATTGGAAACCACCCCTGCAAGTTCATGTGCTTTAAGTAGTGATCTAGACCGAAACTGCAAGAGTGCCACTACACCAATGGAAAACAGTGTTGCAGTAACTGATGCAGAGGAAAGTTCCAAATGTAGCTCCAAAAACATGTCATCATTATCAAAAGAGAGTCCTGCCAATCTTGTTAAAAGTACGAATTCCTTAATCACCAGTAACCGTCAAATTACTAATGAGGCTGGTAATGTAAGTCATCGGAATAGCTGCAGAAAGACAGTGCTCCTTTCTGTCGAAGAGATACCACATGCTAAGAGTATTGCAAAGGGGTCAGATTGCGCAGAGAAATGTCAAACTTTAGAAGTAACCAGCAATAAGCAGCCTGGTAATAGCTGTGAAACGACAACAACTGCTGTGGAAAAAGCTGCTAATTGCAATTGGAAGAAACAGGCTGAAGTTAAACAAGTCGTAAACACGAAAAGACAGAAGGTCACTGAAGATCTCGTTGCAACGAAACCAATATCAGGTCGTAATCTAAAACAATCTCAAGTGGAGTACGCACAGCAATGTCTCGAAAGCCTTAGAAATATATCGTCACCGAAAGAGGTTGTCCAAAATTTTAGTATGTTCAAAAATATATCATCGGCTTCGTCAATTGTTTCTGCTATTATCACTTATCTGAAAGTTAATACCGAGGGTAACATGTCAAATGTTTATCGAAGACTCGGCTGTGTTGTTACTACGCAAAATAGTGAAGCTACGAATGTTACGGCAGGACACACGAATGCTACGGCAGGAAATAGTGAAACTATGATTGTTACGGCCGGAGATAATGAGACTGCGAATGTTACGACAAAAACTATCGAAACAGCTAATCTTTCTCAAGGAGCACAGAATGATGAAAAGGCTCCCTTTGATAACAGCGAGCCTGATAATGTATGTGAAAGTTTTACAAGGAAACCAGAACTTGCGAGGCTAGAGCAAATGATATTAACTGTAGTTGCTGAGTGTGCAAAAGTTCCACATTTGGGTGCAGTGATAAAGGTTCTGTTCAATCTGTTACCGAAAGCTATTCTTAGTGGAAGTCAGTTGACTGAAGATAAACTGTTGTCATTATGGTGAGTGCATTTTGGTTGATATTGAATACTTTTCACCCTTTGGCATCCCTCAAAATATGGTTCAATAAAACTTGATACTTCCTGTGACAAGATAAACTACCGGGTGTCCCATAAAAAAGTACTCCTGTTTGAAAAAGAGAAAGTGTCACGGAGGAGTGTTGAGGCTGCACGCAGGCTATGAATTAGCGAAGATTTTCCTGTCCACGGCCACCTGAATTAGATCCTAATTTCTGCACCACTGGAAATGTCTTCCAAGAGAATTATGTTTTCATACATATAACTTTCTTCCGGAAGAAATAGAGCTGAGCTTTTTTGCCGTTCACAATCTTTTTGTTGCAAATAACAATTTACATCGCAATTCCCGTATTTAGTTCACATTCTCTTTGTTTTTTTGTTTTTGTTGGACTTTTTTCAATTTAATGAGTGACAATCGTTTTCTCGAGTAAGCCACAAGTTGCATATGAATTATTTTTGATTGCTTACTTTTTAGCCGAGTATACACTGCTTTATGTCGAGGGAAAGGAGAAACTGAAAGATTCAAGGACTTCTTCGTGCAGTTCGTCTGTGATACCAATCATGCCAAAAATCTACCATCTGTGTTGATAACATGTTACTGCATCTGGCCCAAATTCTTTTGCGTTGCCAAGGACTCACAACGAGGGAACGTTCATGTTGTTAAAGAAAACCCTATTGTGAATAGTATTCAAGTTATTACTGCTTGGCTATCATCTGAGAATGGAGAGACAGTGAAGGAGAAGGTACATGTCACTCATGTTATAGCCTGACGTCATGTCATATTCATGTAAACTGTGGCAGAAAGGTGTAGCAATGGATCGCGTAATTGTATGCGAGCTAGAGCCATTTCTGAATGAGTTCTTCTGGGCCTGT
Organism: Aurelia coerulea; assembly: GCA_039566865.1. Taxonomy (NCBI): domain Eukaryota; kingdom Metazoa; phylum Cnidaria; class Scyphozoa; order Semaeostomeae; family Ulmaridae; genus Aurelia; species Aurelia coerulea. Next base: position 11,165,698 of record CM076958.1, on the reverse strand, counting down.
TTCGTGGCATTCTAAAAGTGCAGTTTTTTCAGAATTTCTTTCATCGATAGCAACTTGAATGAAATGATTACGCCTCGACAAAAAATGTGTACCCTAGCTGTTCCTCACAACTGAGCCTAAGTCAGAATGTCAATTGCTTTTGCAGTCAACTCAAGGTGACCAGTCTGCTACTCCAATGCTCTAGAGGCTATCTTGCAAATTTATCTTCAACGCAATGCATAATAGACCTTTTAGCTATTCTGAAAAAGAAAGTGAATTGAACAATATTTCTACACATTTTGAAGAATTTTTCGAACGTGCACAATAGTGATAGAAGTCCTATGCAACTCAGTCGAGAATCTCATATAAAAATGTGTGAAAATATCGCTAGATCCAGGCTCTTTGTTAGAATAGCTAAAAGGTCTATACCTACAGTACCATTTACACTACGGAGTGTTTTGGCATTGCACGGATAAAACTGGTACTATACTAAATTCCTCCATGCTCGGACCGTTGACGAGGGAGTTCCAGCACTGGTAAGAATGGTACCGTATCACAAATAGCAACTCATACCGGAGAAACTCAAAATAAAATGAAAGTGCTATGCTGAAAAGATATTTTGGTGCGCGAACCAATTGTTAGCTGTAATGTGTCCCAAAATTTTTTCAGTATAAAATAGGGCTCAAAAGACCGGTACTATTTGGTAATCTCATATGTACGATACCATATTGATGCTGCAATTGCATTTTGCGGCAATTACTGTTCTAAAAGTAGTGCTAACTGGAAGCTTTCGTTTTGTATTAGCGTTCTTGGCAGCTCTCATTAACAGCGCTTTTTTTATATCCTATATCCATACAAATATATTACAATACAGGTTACATTATACTATACTTTCCAATTACTATGCAATACTACTGAGACGATGCCATGAGAATCAAAAGACAATGACAGCCCCATGGCCATTATATAAAGACATGCAACTATAGGCTAACAACTACAAAATGCTACACATACATATATTTGATATTACAATAAATGCAGATACTTAAAATGGAAAATTACAGGTGCAAAACATGTACCGGTAAAAATTTGTTAACAGCTGGGAGATCAAATAGGCTTAAATGGGAAAGGTTCGCTTGAATCGCCATAGTAAGTTTATTTTCTTGTTGTTGTAGGCATTGCAAAGGATTTTCGGTTCTTCAATTCATGGGGAAGATGCAATAGAAAAGCTTTGTGATTGTTTACTTGAATGCCTTAAAGATGCAGAAATAAATACAGATGACAATCTTAAAGGTGAGAAATACATAATATTGCTTTAAATTTACGAGGAAGCTGTAGAATTATGAACTTGTAATATTGCGCTCAGGATCCGTGCTTATGTTAGACGGTAGTCACTAATGAAAACCTGATTTTATAGGCTACATTCGATGTCACTGCCACTGAGAATATCAGTATTTGTGGTACATTTTTCCATCATTTGCTTTGGATTGAATGCAGATAACCACCATGAATATACTGTTCTTCCTCTTCTCAACTGTTCTTTTCCGCTTCTGCGATGTTATGCTTAATAGTGGATTGCAGAGCGGGGGAGGGGGGGGGGGAGGTACATGCAATATGCAGGCTAAGTTTTCATTATTTGTGTGAACATCTACTGGAGATCTTCCGTTATCAAACATATTCTATTACCATTTCCCACTATCGATAAACCTCTGCAACCTCATCTTGAGTATGTAATGTAAAGTTGTTTAGCAGTACCTTAATCGTTTTCAAACTCATAGATAATGTGAATTAGCAGATTATATTAAGCAATCAATTCTCCTTTCAGGCCCTTCAGACGAAAAGCAGTTCCTTGGATCACATGCGAACGCCGTCATACAGTCTCTAGAGTTGATATCATTACACAAAGGATGGGAGTGGTGCAATGATTATTTGATAGCCGATCGACTATGGAGTATTTTCCGAAACTGGAGCAAGCAGCTTACTTCCAATAATGTTACTATTGAAGATAAAGTTGCAGATGCTACAATTGCTTCAGCTATTAGATTGATAGGTATGTCCCGTTAGAATTGGCTCTTATATGGTTGCTTGGGTGTCTGTGTTACCGTACGAGTGATATTTTGATTGAGACCAGCACTGCAGGTATTGCCTGAATAAAGAGATATGAAATAAAGCAGATCTGATGAAATAACGTCAATATTAGAATCACATGCAGATAATTCGATGTTACGTCTTAAAACTGTACCCATAAGTTGCCTAAGCAGCGAACTAAACTACTTAGAAAATAGTAGTTTTTGGATCTTTAAACAAATGGATAAGTTACAGAATTACGTTCATTCTTTGCAATGAAATAGAGCATGCGGGTAACCCAAAGCAACTTCAAAAGCCACACTGTATGTTGCCTATTCAGACCAAACGTTGTCAGCAAAACATTTTGGCTTGACAAAATTCTAAATATCGTGGTCAATATTTTGATAGAAAAGTTGTATGTTTATACTGACTCATTTCATATACAGTTGGGCCATTGCAATTTTTGGTTGTTATCAGACTTCTTGCACGTGATCAGTGTCTCTCAAAAAATCTTTCTATTCAATGATTTTCTGTCTTGTAGGTCGCGTATGTCAAATTGGAATCAAAGATGGATATGAAGACTTTACAACAATCATCAAGATGTGCTCTGGAATCCTTACCAGATCAAGCTTGTGTTCTAAAAGTGAGTAATCTTTTCCCACATTGCTATTCTTTTGAATTTTCTTTCCATCATTTGCCCTTGAATATTCAATAAAGCGTTTACCACGTTGTTAGTTGGATATGCCCAACAACTTTAAGCCCTCATGGTAGGAACGATCTTGTACTCCATCGTTGGAATAACCGGAATATGTGGTTGTCATAGAGTATTTCAAAAACTATAATAGCTCTAATGTATCTCAGAAATAAGCTGATATGAATTTGCTGCTCTGTAAATACAAAAAAACAAAGCAAAACAAAAACTGTAAATATTTGAAACGTGGCAGAAATTTGTAAATTTAGGTATTTTTATCTAATTATTCTGAATTTTATTTCTTTTTTTAAACAAATTTTACTTTCCTAGATAGTAGGCTTGAATTAGCTTTCATTTTATAGGTATTGTGTATATGCCTACTTTAAATAAATAAATAATAATAAATGATAATAGTAATAATAATAATGATAATAAAAAGCCAAGAAAACCGTCATAGTACCTTTTCCACGCTTTGCATATGCAACTTCGGTTCTATGTCGTACATGATTGCCTCAGTATCGTCTCTGTAGCCCTACAAACTGAATGCCAATTCCAATGCCTTAAATCCAACGTAAAAGAGAAAGTTGGATCTTTACCCAAAAGTCTGTTTAAGATTGCATATTTTTCGTAGATGTATTTTTGATCCTTTAACAATTTGGCTCTTCGACTCTTTTTTGTCAAAGACATCTGCAAACCGAGACAGAAAGGAACCGAAAAACGCCATTTTACGACCAAGAGCGCAGCCGTGAGACTGTTCTAAAGCGGACTAAAAATGCGAACTGTCATCCTCTATGATTCCCACATATATACATGTGAACACAAAGGAGGAAGGTTGGCGCATTCCATCAACGTGAAGTACCATCGCTACAATCAAGCATTTGCTCTATTTAAGGCTGATGTGTCCGGAATAAGCCCATTCCATCAAGATAGGAAGGTTTTTGCCAACTTTTGCTCGTCGCCCTTGGCCGATATCCTCCAACGCCTCATTTTAACGGACCAATTAGATGGTGAGTAAATGAAGAAGACATAAGAAACCCGTGACGACTTTTTAAATCTTACTTACCTTCATTAAAAGCAACCAGGAAATGTCCCGAATTTTCTTGAAGAAATCTACTCCCCAGATGTTGGGGTATACATGTTTAAATGCGTGTTTAAATATCTCACGGTTTTGAAGAGTTACTGCGTCTCTGATAGACAAAATCGACTAAAGGTTTGTTTATACCACTTCAAGTCAGGCGATTAATCTCTTGATAAAACCTCTTTTGAATTCTTTAACATTTTTGCACCATGAAAAGTTGCGCCATGAAAGCAAAAAGTAGTATAATACTGAAATTTCCCAAGGGTATTGCTACATAACTTGAAATGGATAAACAAACCTTAGTCGATATTTTCAATTCACACACTAACCGCAGAGGCATTGAATATTGAACAATGGAAACTGTGGCGGAAAGACAAAAGCAAGAACGATTGAAAAGGCAGATTTTTGGCGTTTTTGGGTCGTTCTTACAACAATCGCCATTGTTATTACTATTGTCTCTCGGCCAGTATTTCTATTGCTCAAGATTCAGTGCTCAGCGGTTCATGTATGAATTAGAGACGCCATGATTCCTCCAAACCGTGATGAGATATTTAAACAGGCATTTAAACAAGTATACCTAAACATCCGGAGAGCAGATTTCTTCAAAATCTTCGGGAAATTTCAAGCAACCTTGTTGCGTTTTATGAAGGTAGGTAAAATTTAGCAAAATCTTCACGGCTTTCTTTTGCCTTCTTCGCTTATTCGCTGTCTGATGAAAATGAGGCTTTGGAGTTTTTCGGCCATGGGCCACGGGCAAAAATCGGTAAAAACATTTGATTCCTATCTTCACATCTTTACAAATATGATATGGTTAGCTTGATAGACCTTTACCAAAACAAACTTTGCAACGCATTTTGAATGAAATTGTTCTTCCTTTTAGTATCCTTGCCGGTTCAAGTTGCTGCTGCACACACCCTGTTAGACATTTCGTCAACAGACCTGAACACTATTTCGTTATCATTGAATTCATGGCTTGAAAAAGCGGTTGTTGATATTCCTGAAATGCTTCAGCGCAAAATAATGTCACTAAAAGTCCCTGAAGAGTTCTAGAAAATCTATAGTGAGAATTAATTGTCTGCGAAGATTGGACAAAAGACTGAAATGAGAATGATAGAGCTGGTACCTCAGCAAAGGTCTGATTGTAGAGTCTGATAAGGAGAACTATCCAGAAAGACATCTCTGATACCTTTGCATGTATGATGGTGAAGATGCCGCAGTATTTTTGGAGTTGTTGCGAATTAGCCTGCAGCTCTTTTTTGCCGACAGTTGGCAACAACTTTTAACATAGTGCTGGTTCCTTTTATGAGCAAAGAAGCCCAGTACCTTGGTACCTTTCGTATCGAGTAGATACATGTATTGACACAGTCCATATGGTACATAGTGCCATGACAGACTTAAGAAAGTTGTTTTTACCCGTGTTCATCGTTTTTATTGATCCGATCAGTAATTTTGATTAGAAAGGAATGATGAAATATCAGAGTTCAGAAAAAAGTCAACATTAAGTCCACCGAATGCCAACTTCGCTAATCCAACCTTCCTCATTTCATCAAGTCAAAATAACGAGACTTTTCGAGCTCCTTGCGTTGTTTATAACCCCCAAATATATAAACCAGTTACTATTGCCAAAATAACCCACAATGTTCCAAGTTTTCTTGTAAAAGTTGCAAAACCGTCCTCAAATATGGCGTTAACAAGCAAAACCTGGACTTGCTACAAGTCTCCCTCGTGGAAAAAATGAGAGAGACTTGTAGCTTGTCCAGCAACACCTTCCTCTGGCTCGAAGCTGTGGAGCCGTGACTTTTTCTTGACTCTGATAAGATAATATATACAGTTTGGTTAAGTTTTGTAGTGTTTGTTTTGCTTTGTTTTGCTTGAATTCCTGTTTAATACGTAGATACTGCAATGGTAACAGAATGACAACAACCGTTTCCTATTTAATGAACGCCGGGCCTTCATTTGATTGTTCACCTCAAAAGGAGAGACACGCATCCAGGGACACTTATTTTAGAGGGGCTCCCATTCGAGAGGGGTCGCTCATTTAAATCACGAAATAAAATGAAGCTGCTCATCGAAGAGGATACGATCGCGGATACGATAACGTATTAGAATTTAGAAAAGTGTCTCGCGTGTGTTTTCGACCTTTTTTCCCGCACTGTGTTGAAGTATTACCGGAAGAATTTTGCTCGGAATTTGTTATTTTATATTGTACATTTATTAATGTTAGTGTTGAGATTCTTTCATAAGTTTGTGCAGCTAATCAACCCCCAAAAGTAGGATGAGATTATGGTGAGGAAATCTACATTGAATACTGTATTGCAAAGGGTCTGCAAAACTGTTTGCAGTGGTAAAGGATAGGTAAACATTGGGTAGTGTTGATGGTTGGAAAATTGTGTGATATCAACTATGGTATCAACAACATTCGAAACATCAAGGAAGGTAGGGTCTGGAGGGGTAAAATGGGAAATGTTGCTTGCCACAAAATGGTAGGTTGTGGACTGTTCAAGTTACATTCAGTACCTCAAGGAGGGTAGTTCTGACAGATGTAGCTAGAGGAAATCTGTATTTGAAGATTTTTATGAAATTCAGTCACACTTTTGCCTTACCTATTTTACCCGAAGCTTTCCCATTTTACCCCCAGTAGACCCCATTTCTAATAAAAATGGACCTAGAGAAAATTGGTGATTCAAAATTCTTGTGAACTTCATTCACATTTTATCCCTAAGCTAACCTAGGCTAAGCTGTATATCTTTTTCAACTAACCTCCAGACGAACAGCTAAGTAGACTAGCCAATGGAGAGATTTGCACGTGTATGGCGCATTGCAGTTTGACAGATCATTAGCCAGACTGCCTTTTTTCTCAACGCTGGATTTCTTGTCCCTTTTAACGCAACGTCTGTTATTATTCAATTCCCGTTACATTTGATCATCTTACGCGTTTTCAAGCTTCAAGCTTTCTCGCAAGATGTAGTTCATTGTTTTAATTGCTACGAGGATTTGTTTAGGCCCAGTTGTAAATATAATAATTTATAATTACATAGTTTGTTGAAGTTTCTGTAATAATTGTAAATAAGATTAACCCGATTTATTGCGATCTCTTTTCGATTGACATTTTTAATTCTGTACCTTTTTCTTGTTGTTTCTTCGCTGCTTTGCGAGAATTTGCCAGAGCCGTCCGATTCCGAATGGGTGAACGAAGAAAATCAACGTTGAACACTTTGTAGTCGAATATGTAATCCCTAAGGATGAACATGTTGATCTCTTGTTTCACGTTCTGCTTTCATATTTGCGTGAGAAATGTAAAAGTCCCATCAAGCGGAAAAGTATCAAAACATGGAACCTTAGTACAGATTTACAGAAGCATTATTTCTCGATATTTCTCGACCATATTTTAAGCAAGCTAAGGTAGCCCTGCTTTCTGCTCTGATGAGCACGGAAAGGCAGCTTCAAAAAAGTTTCCCCTGCAGAATCATTAATTGCTCTTGAACCAATCGGTCTATCTAAATTCTGTAAAAAGTACGTATTGCCTATATTTTTGGCAATCGGAATACGTACACCATTGTTTGTTGGCGCAGCTTTGGAGAAAGCTTATTTCAAAATATTTCACGGAGTATCCACTCAAACTTCAATCAAACTTTCACTGGCACTATATGTTCAAGGAGACACATGCTAAAGTCGAAGGAGAAAGCTTGGCTAGATTTTCTGCAATAAAATTGTAAAGTTTGGAAACCTACTCGACAACAAACACTGGAAAAACTGGTTGCGGAAATCTAGCCAAACTGGTTGCGGAAATCTAGCCAAGCTATTGCCATCAAATTTGGCATGTGTCTCTGTTATATCTGGTGTCAGTGGTAAAAAGTCTCATTGATATCTTTAGATTAGCGGAGTGGATAATGAAATTCTTCTGAAACCTGTAAAATATTTTGAAATGAGGTTTCTCAAAAACTGCAAAGACAAACAACTTTGTTTAATATATCTTTCGATTGCCAAGAATATGGGCAAAAGTAATACCATACCTTTGATAGAATTTCAATAGATCCATTGGTTCCATAGCAATTAACACGTTTTTGGAGGGGAGGATTTCTGAATACTTGCTTTCCGTGCTCATTAGAGCAGCGTAAAGCAGAGTTAGCTGTAAGTAAATAAACGGAGTTATAAGCAGCTTAGCTAGGGGGGGGGGGGACTGTCAATCTAAATATAACCTGTGGTATTTAATGTTCTTGATCGATGAAAAAAAAGGATAAGTGGCGCATGTTGTTCTTTTGAGTTAAGTTTAGACTATGTTGCAACATCCCCGTTCATTTACTTTAAAGGCAGCTCCCGCTGCACAATGAACTATCATTGCTTTCTTCATCGTTGATTTTTCAAATATGAGGAAAGTTCATCTTGCACTGGGAACGACCTATATTTAACTGTCATGATTGCTTTTGCAAGGATATGTTAGTCGCCATGGAGAAGCCAAGTTTAAAGTTTTGTCAAAGCTTGAAAGAGCAAATTTGTTCGCCGACCTTTCGAAAAGTCTGTAACGGAATTTCCTGCAGTGATCTACTGACAGTAAATAACTCTTCTTTTCCGTCACATTCCTGAATATCTAGACTGCAACGATACAAAGACATCAATTATGCAAACTGTGATATATCAGACTTTTTAAATCATTAATTTTCGTTATACAAAGTTGATTTATAACCTATCTACTCTTAGACAATAATACACGCATTTAGATTAACGGAGGACGAACCATCTTATTTCAGTTCGTTGGCTAACTTTCATTTCATTTTTTGTTCATTTTTCATTTATTTAACTGATGCACGAAACGATTGATACGATTTATACGCATCGACCCTGCAAGTTCTGAATGAAGAAAATGGATCCAGGCCGGGGAAAGGACGAATTTTGAACGATTATCGTTAAATTTTCCCCCTCAATTCAGCAAAACGACACAACACACATTTGCTTGTTTGTTTGTTTCAATATGACGTGATTTCCTCGCCAATGCTCCTCTTGTCTAGTAAACATTAACTTTGATCTTGCAGTAATAAGTTCCCGAGAAGAAAGATCCTCATTACAAGGTCATACAGTTATCCTGGCAGAAGGGCCTACTAGGGATAAATTGACTCTTAAGTCAACTGTTTCTCGAGCCTTTTTCATGCAGACTAGCCTTTCCGCTTCACCTTCTAGTACGCAATACGTAGTTGACCAGAGCTGTAAAACTTTCAATCGAAGCTGTAAAATTTGGCATGTATAACGAGCCAACGTTGACAATGCTAGGTTAACCCTGTTGCTAGCGTAAAAATAAATTCAACTACAATTTGAGTACTTCAATATCGGAAACACGAAACATTACAAACCTATTAATAAAAGCGCACAACTAACGTACGTCCTCTCTATGATTAGCAATTTTCAAAATGCTAAAATTCTACTAAGTCCCTTTCTGCAATTTCCTGCAGCATTTTAGACCTTTTCATCGTAAAAATCGACCCCAAATGGCTAAAAAAGGCCCATCGCTCTTGATGGCCTCCATGTAATTTGTCATGCAATTTGTTTGTCTTGCATAAAAATCTATTAAACTGAATCTTAAAGCCTAATTTCCTATTAGGCTTGTCTATGGGTCTACCTGGCCTATAGAACAACACAAACGCAACATGTATACAGCGGCAAACAAAAATATTACAGCTGTGCACTATCATAGAGTTATAACAAGGCTAGTACTAACCAATGGCTAAAAGCAAACGGTGTATTTTGAGGCCTACTCTTTAGGGACAGGGTTATAGGGCATGGTTTGCCTGGATCATTAGGGGTTAGCAGGACAATGCCGTAAAAGCAAAATAGATTCTAGTAAGGCCATTACTTACTTATGGCCAGTGGCGACAGCTAGTTAGCCTGCTAGGATTCTAATATAAGCATTTGGTATATTCATAGCCCTCTGATATGTATTAATACGACGCTGGGGCTTTTTACGAGGCTAAAAGCTTACATATTTTAGAAACACTTTAAATGGACAATCTGAGCACCGCTTTCTGCATACTGATCAGCAGATATACACTGTTGTGAAAATGTTGATCGTGAACTTATTACAGAAGCTCCAGTCCAAGTAGCCATTACGGGATTGTTAGCTTTTGTCAATTTTATTCGACCAGTGTGGTCATTCAGGGCTGAAAGTTCAGTTTCAAGTCTTTCTGTAAACCCTGGTAGCAATGTTGTTCCTCCTGTTACCAATGTATTGTTCATCAGCATCGATTTCAGATCTGGATTTGCACTAAAAAAGAAAAAAAGTTTGACATGAAACCCTGATAATACTTAAAATCATAAGGAAAGACATGAAAGCTCAGCTTTTAAAAAACTTGGAAGTATAACCATACGAATGCAGGGGTAGATATCGTTCACATGGATTCATGTATTTCGCCAGAATGTCCTTTGCTGCAGTCTTCTTCCCTCCTTCTTATTTAGTTCACGCATTCAAAAAGTCAATAATTAATTTTATCTTTCCAAATGGAATATTGCAGTATTGTGTAGCCGATTAGTAGACACATCATCCAGAAGAGAGGGTCTACTAAACAAAGAGCAAAAGCTGGCTACAGTAGTTCCAGATTTCTGGAACTTTAATCATGCAGTCATTGTTGAAACGCGTTTCACACATTATTTGAAAAGAGGATTAACATAATTGATTGGGCAGCAGTAGCAAGCTTTATCTCTTTATTTCGTAGAACCTTTATTCTTTAGGATAAGTACCGGGTGTCCCAAAAAATGTATACGGATTTGATAGACTCCAGCGATGTGAATTTAGCTTTAATCATTGTTTAATCACTCTAAAAATGTTCCTCGATAGTTAACTTGAACATAGATACCTTGTTTGTTGATATTGGTACTTTGAGACCAAACATGTAGATCCTGAAAGCTCAAATTTGCCTCTTCCTGCAAACCAGAGCTTTAGCCTTTTGGCCTAAGCAAATTTTTAACGCACAGTGTAGAAATCAATGATAGCCTTGATAAAATTTGAACAACATTAGATCTTGTGTTATTTTTTTTCTAGAAGTCACCCCACAGTCACCCATTGGGAAGTTTCTCGATTTTTCATTAATTTCAGTTCTTAATTTCGATGTGCTTCAGGAATTGGCTTAGGCCAAAAGGCCAAAACTCTGGTTTGGAAGTGGACGCACATTTGAGCTTTCAAGATTGATATTTCTGCTCTCAAAGCACCATTACCAACAAACGAGGTATCTGTGTTCAAGTTAACTATCGAGGAACATTTGGAGAGTGATTAGCCATTGATTAAAGCTACATTCACATCACTGGATTCAACCAAATCTGTATACATTTTTTTGGGACACCCGGTATTGTCAGGAATATTCAAAACTGTGCGAATGTAAAGTGAAACACAAAGATAAAACTTGGTTTTAAAAAAGCTGATCAAAACAGCAGTAAGCAAGATTGGTCTTCCACTTCGATTGGTCTTCCACTTCGAATGCAAATCGAATTCATACGAAATCAGTAATAGGAATCTACGCGAAGAATCGCGTAAGAAAATTAACTTCTTTCGTCTGCGCAGCCCTGGTTTCCTAACTTTTAAGTTGACAGATTCCACTTGCATGAAAGGCGAAACTGTACTGCCAATAACCCTAAATCAGTCGTGAGATTGCGCTTTAGCACAGTTTAGGTAAGAGCCCATAGCAGAGTTAAATGCTTTGGTTTGCTTGGCTTTTGGTTTGTAGAATCGTACAAGCTGTTTTCTTTGGGTATCTGACATTTTTCAGATGGAACATACTGTTTTATCTCATGAGCTTATTAACTAATTAGGGGAGAAAGGGGTCAATTGTAACATTTTTTGAAAAATCAGCCATATTGTGCAAATAATGATTAATTGCGCTCTTGGAGGCAGATGATATCGAAGTCGCATCTCTTGGAATAAAATAGACCTTAGTTTCCATCACGTGGAGCCACTTTTTGTGACGCTATGATAGTTTTGAAATCAGTGGTCGAATGTTACAGTTGACGCTGTAACACGGGGCAATTGTAGCACATGGTTGAAGCAATTGTTACATATCTTTAAAATCATTACAGATAATTATTGCACAACTCTGGCTTTTCCTTACACAAAATAAAGCGCCGGGTAGCAGATTATTCATTGCTTTAAAAATAACAAATTGAAAACAAGACGTGGTATTTAGTTCTTTGTAAATTTGGGTACAACAGTTGAAAAAATTGAATCGATTGAGAAAAAATCGTTTTTGTTCAAAAATTTCAACTTTTCACTCTTATTAAATGGATGCACATTGTTCAACCAGATTTGAAACTGAATCAAAACCAAGCCATCAGGCAGCTTACACCGGGGCAATTGTAACAGCGCGTTACAATTGTCCCTGACCTGGTCAGCTATTGTTATTTCCTATTTTCACATCTCATAAGCTGTGGACCTTAAAAGTTTCAATGTAGTTTTGATCTTAAATAGATGGCATGTCTGTGATGTGAAAATGAAACTTTTTGCTCAAGAGCAGAATCTTTCAGACACAAATTCACAGTGAAAGCATGTTTTTACTTTCGCGCTCAAAATCATGTTTCCCCCAAAATTTTGCAAACTTGGCTGAACATTCCTGCATCTCAAATCGTACGTAGAGGGCTAAAATGAGAATGTTCTGTTCAAAAATCAGATTTTTTGCATTTTTCTGCAAGGCGCGAGAGGCAGTGTTACAATTGCCCCGTGTTACTTGTCCCCGGTCTCCCCTACTTAGTTCTCTGAAAGATCAGCACTTCTCGATAAAACATATCCTTACAACCTTATTCTGAAAGCGAATCCCAAAGGAAAGATTGAATACTCACGAAGCAACACTGTTGATGATGAGTTCTTGCAAAGGAGCTTGTTCCAAGCCGATACTTTCTGGGTAATACAAAATCTCTGAACATTCATATCTTTCAGAATCAATATCAATCAACTGTCCATCAGGCAACTCGTAGAACTTTCTTACGTCATCGTATTGTTTCTTGAGTTTTATTCGTTCTTCTTTCAGATCTAGGGTTGAAAAGAAATTGTAAGTTGTGGAGTAGGTATTTTACAGAAGCACTTAGAAACTGCGTTTACATTTTTCACCAAGGAGCTTCGAAGCGTCCTGGTCGACAGTACAACAGACCTGTATCGCATTCACAATGAGCAGTTTCAACCAATTTAACTGAAACCAGGTTACAAAAGCTTAACATATGCATTTATACGTCCATTTGAACATGCCGGGATCATTATGCTTCCATTTGAGGCGGGAAAACCCGGAGTGAAAATGAGTGCAACTGATAGTGGATAAAAAGACCAAAGAGAGGGAAAGGCACAACAATCAAGATACTTGATGAGGAGGTTCAAGAAACTAACATTTAAGAGAAACAAGCTATATATTACCGTGGCGAAAGCACGATTCCTACTGAAATTCTTTGTTAATCAACACAACTGCTGCACTCGAGCATGACAGGATCCTTCCAGACCACTACAAGCATATGAAATCTGCCAATGATATCGTTGGCTCATGTTTGTTTCTTTGGCTATATGGTTGTTTGACACAACCATCTTTGTGGCTTTGCCTCGTGAGGGCCACGTTTTGACCGCCCCACGACGTTTATTGCATGAATAGACATATCCTTGAGCTTACGTTACATTTTATCCACGAAACTGGTCGATTCGAGTGATGTCCTGAAGTCCTATTCCACATCCCTTGCTTCTTTCATAAGCCGCCCAGTTGATCAGTTTGTTTTTGTAACTTCTTTGTAACAATTGTGATCAAGTTTAATTTGTGTCTTTGTCTTAGTTTACCTTGGTGTGATGGTCACGGGGTGAACACAGCCTTTTGCTTCCCGTGGTATCGTTTTGGTTGTAGCGAACAGTAATTGTAAGTAGCGTAGTTAGTAATGTATTGCAAATTTTTTATTGGAATGTATATAAAAAGATGGTAACATTATAAACCAGTTCAGAAGCGAATAGCAATGGCTCAAGCTGGACTAGGGTGACTTCACATACACTCTTTAAAGACCCTGTGCTAACCATGGGTCTTTGTGGTAATCAACTATCCCACAATGCATTTTCAGAGACCCTTAAAATCCCACAGATCATTGCGAAAATTCCTAGTCCCTAAAAGAACAAAAGAAAGTCTCGTCAGCTTGTGAGCTAATTTAAGAATGCCAATTCCACTATTGAATATTATCAATGCCGAGTTTCCTATCAGTTGCATGCACAATTAAATACTGTTCTTCCTGATAACAAAACAAATCTCTGATAAAATTTCCAACTGAATGGCGCTGTTACATAGACAATGATGTAGAGTCCAAAATTTGATATTTCCCTTTCTCCAATTTCAAAGGAGCCATTCCAACTTGCATACCTTGCACGTGTCATCTTGCACAAGGTTGTTTATATATCTTGCGAAGAATGCCTGCAAAGACTGCTGGTTAGCACAGGGTCTTTAAAACAGGTCTAATTTCCCGAGTGAGTTGGTATTGAATTGTAATTTGTATCGAGTCTCGTTGTGATGAAAATTTCGAAGATAGGAATGTTTGGAACACCAGTCAAAGCTAAAGCCGTTCAAAATTGCATGAATTGATGGATACCAACAACCTTTAACCGTCAAACGAAAAACCAAACTTATTCTGTCAACTCATGACTGGCTTTCTGACGTGAAGATTCTAACCACCTGGATGAAATGATGTCCTTTCTCAGCCAATTACCTCAAACCTTCAGTCATCACAAGCTTGGGAACAATCTGGTTTTCCAATCACATATTGACCTATGACAGAATTGTAACGTTGTTGCTGGATTTTAGGTTTGAAAACTCTTTGAATAGCAGGTTTTACGTAGCTATCACTATCAAGAAGACATAATATTCCATCCTTGATCAATGGGATGAAAGCCAAAAAATTGTAAAAGTTTTAAGATAAGGTTTAGATTATCATGTTAAGAGTGAAACCTTTTAAAACAAAGCTGCAATCCATTATTCGCCCCCCCCCCCTCCTGCAAAATCAGTTTTTAGGATACATGACCCATCAGGTTTATTCTGCCTTACTCAATTGAGAGTTGGTCTCAGCAAGTTAAACTTTCATACATTCAAACGCAATTCTAGAGATACCATCAGTTCCTATGTGTCCTACGAACGATGGTATTGAGGACACGGGGCACTTTTTGTTGCTCTACCCTTGTTTCGAAATACATCGAAGAGGTCTTCTCACTAGCGTCCTTGCTTTGGTACGACCATTTGGATATATTAGCCTTTCAACTGACGATTTACCACAGTTTTTACTGTATATGACGGTATGGAAACTCTATCCACCTGCCCAAAGCCTGAACGCAAAAAAGGAGCCAAGAAATTGTAGAAGAGGACTGTATCTTTCTGGATTTCCACTGGCGTAGTACTACGCCCTACTTTCACTCGCTGTGGAACAATACTCAACAAATCTTACTACGAGCCCAAACTTATGATTCGTGATGACGATTCAATGACCTCATGCTCATCAAGTCACACGACTTCTAGGTTCTGGTAAACAAGCCCAAATTTGGTTAATTACTTATTTTAAATTAGCTTCTTTTTACGCAATGTTTTCCCCAAAATATTACTACCAATGCGCTCCTCCACACACTCCCCCCTGCTTGACCTAGGGTTCAAGCATCTGCCTAGTTTTCCAGCCTGAGTCCACAGCCGCAGCTCTTTTACTTCTGACTGGAGATTCTGAATGTATTTCTGCTACTGGAGTGTTTGGTTCTTCTACATCCTCGGAAACTTGTCTATTGCGAGCAATCTGTTCCTTACCTTCTAAAGGATACAACTTCTGAATTGGTCTATCTATATAAACTGGCTTACCCTTTGCCATAAGCTTTATCTTGGCACCTCTAACTCTACCATATCTTCCAACTACTAACTTCTCAACCACTCCCATCTTCCAATTACATCTGCTCACCTTTTCCTCATAGACTAACACTGGCTCTCTCAGTTGGATAATTCTATCTGGCTCTGCATGATCTAACTTGTGATACTCTCTAAGATCTGTTAGATATTCTTTGCGCCATCTGCTCCAAAAATGTTCCTTCAGTTTGGCTAAATACCTAAGTCTAGCTAGATACTTTCCTTCAGCTATATCATCTTCTAGATCTTCATCTGGAATATTCATGAGCCTTCTGCCATAAATCAAATGTGCTGGAGTTAGCACCTCACTTCCTACTTCATCATACTCGTAAGTAAGTGGTCGAGAGTTAATAGTTCCCTCAACTTCTATCAAGATAGTCTCCAATTCATCATACCTCACTCTTGCATTGCTCAACACCTTCCGCAAACATCTTTTTACTGTTCCCACCATTCTCTCGTAAAATCCTGCCATCCAGGGACTTTTCGCCAGGATGAACTTCCATTCAATTCTATTTCTAGAAATATAACCTTTCACCTTCTCATCTTTGAATAGCTTATTAAGCAACTGTTTGGCAGCCTTAAAAGTTTTCGCATTGTCAGACAAAATAAGTTGTGGTGTACCCCTTCTGGCTGCAAATCTTCTAAGACAATTCAAAAATGCTATTGTTGACAAATCTGGCACTAATTCCAAATGGACAGCTCGAGTAACACAACATGAGAACACTGTAAAATAGCATTTACTCATCAGCCCCCCTTTCTCTTTAACATAAAGCGGCCTTGCAAAGTCTATGCCTACATTTGCAAAAGCTGGTGCTTCTCTAACTCGAAATTCTGGTAAATCTGCAACTGGTTGAGGACTAAATGACTTTCCCTGAATCTTTCTACAAACCCAACAATCCCTGATGGTGTTCTTAACCTTCTGTCTCCCCCTTGGGACCCAAAACCGTGACCTTAGCTCAGCTAAAGTTGCTCTCAATCCGCTGTGATAAACACGATTATGACATTCATTGATAATAAGCTTCGTTAAACAGTGATCCCTTGGTAGTATAATCGGTTGTTTTCCTTCTAAGCTTAAATCTGAATTGTTCAATCTACCCTTGCACTTCAGGAGTCCATTATACTCTATAATTCTAAGCTCTTTCTCAAGTCCTGCATAATTATCCTGATTTTTCAACTTTGCCTGTGCTGCTAAAATCCACACTCTCTCCGCTCCAATCATTTCATCCCTACCAAGTTCTCCATTCTTTCTTTGCACTCCCTTCTTTTTTGCCCTAAGGTTATAGATAAATCTTCTCACATAAGCTGTAACTCTGTACAACCTGTTGAGATTAGAAAACTTCTCAATTTCCATGATACATTCAACATTTGATGTTTCCTCAATACTCACTTTTAACACACATGATTTTTTCATTTCCACACTACTTTACTCAGTTTCTATCTCAATTGCGGGTGTAGGAAATCCCTCCCCTGGGGTCTTAAGCCACCTGGGTCCATTCCACCACAATTCTGTTTCCGTCAAACCATGGGCACCCACCCCTCTAGAGCCTACATCAGCTGGATTCTCAGCACTTGGACAATAACCCCAATCTTCTTTCTTGCTCCATTTCAATATTTCGTTCACTCTATGTTTCACAAAGATCTTCCATTCATTCCTATTGGCTATCCAGCACAATACAGTTTTACTGTCAGAAAAGTATTTTACCTGATCTATTTCTACTTCTCCTGCTAGTGCATTCCTAACTGTATCCATAAGTTGTGCTAATGTTCTAGCAGCCATTAGCTCAAGTCTAGGAATTGTCTGAGCATTCACTGGGGCAACTCGGGTCTTAGAAGTCAATAACGTTACATTAACTTCCCCCATACTCTCAGATACAAGATAAATAACGGCACAATATGTGTGAAATGTATGAACAATCGTATTGTTTAGCATTTTACGCTTCATGTAGTTTTTGTTTTTGATGTTTGCCCCCCAAAAGAGACACTTTTCTCAGTATCGATTACGTCATCGATCAGCCTCGATTTGATATCGTTGTTGTTGTCACGCTAGGCCTAAGTTTTTGACCGCCTGTTTTTATGAAATCGTGTATATTTAAAGCTGGAGTTCTTATGAAGTATCGCGTTTAAGACTTCGTTTATTGGTGTCAAACCTTATTAATCGAGTGTCTAACAAATTTGGCGCCCAACGTGGGGCCCCTGCTTACTGCAGGGGGGAGAGGTGGATGGAGAAAAACAGAAGACTTGTTGTACAAGAACTGGATGAATTAATGGGCTTAATTTGATCAGAAATTTGAAGATAGATTGGAAATACTTGTTTACAAAATGGCAGCAAATGAAGAGTTATTATTGGAGGTGGAGGGAATGTTATTTTCCTTGGAAATTAAGCAGCTTTTGCAAATTGCGGATGTCCTAAAGGTGCCTCAAAAAGATGTTTTGGGTAAGACAAAATTTAAGGTGATAAAGGTTTTGTCTACAGTTTTGGAGGGCCTGCAGGATAAAAGCTCTGAAGAATTTTCCATGTCCTTAAAAAGTGTCAAAGATGTATATGTACCCCCTCCTTTAGAAGGTGATACAGGTGGAGATGATGGTACAAGTAACCCTGAGGGTGATGGACAGGGTATTCAGAATGTTTCACAAGTAGTTACCCAAAAAGTTTCTTGTGAAAATTTGTCACCATCAGTTTCCCAAAATATATCTTCCCAAAATCCTCCCCAGCTATCTGACCAAAATGTTCTTCATAACAGTATGTTTAGAAGAGAGTTTAGAATAATTGGCCAGGTTGGTGAAGTTGGTCAAAGAGATAAATTATCCTATGTTTCTTTGATAAGACAAGTAGAGGCTGGTTTAGAGAGAGGGTATGCTGAGAAAGAAATTGTAAACGCAATCATAAATGCAATTTCACCAGGTTTACAAATACGCAGTTATTTGGAGGGTTCTGGTAGTATCCCTTTGCCCAGATTAAGGAAAATACTCAGATCACATTATAAGGAGGGAAGTGCTACAGATCTTTATCAACAGCTTCTCACAATGTCACAAAATCAAAATGAGGATCCTGTAAACTTCCTCATTCGTGCAATGGACTGCAGACAAAAGATTTTATTTGCTTGCAGAGAGGAAACAGAAACTGATCTAAAGTATAGTCCAAGTTTAGTGAGTGGGTTATTTCGTCAATCAGTTGAAACCGGTTTAGTAGATGATGCTATTCGCATGCGTCTGCGTTCATTTTTACAAGATGCTACAGTTGATGATGAGAGTTTGATAAATGAAATGCAACTAGCAGTTTTGGCTGAATCTGAGAGAAAGAAAAAGTTTGCTTTGAGTACAAAAGTAAAAAAAGTTAATGAAATTTCAGTTGCTGAAAACCCCCCCTCACAAAACACACCTAAAACTGTTAATAATTCTGAGAAAATACTTGCAGCAGTTGAGCAAATGAGGTGTGAAGTTGCAGCTATCAAAACAGAGTTAGCAGAAGTGAAAAGTTCTCAGAAAGAAGGAACAAAACCCAATAAAACCACTCAACGTCCAATGTGCACTTCACGCAAAGAAGCTGAAAATTTAAGTTGTGATCATTGCTCTATTTGTGGAAGCTCAGATCATTTTTTCAGAGGTTGTAAAAAGAGAAAACAGGGAAACTACAGGGGGCTACCGAAGCGGGGCGGCCGTTAGCCTCTGAAGTTGAGACGTCCCATCATAAACAATGCAATAATTGCCATTTGTTAGAACAAGGTAACAGTTTTATGCTGTGTAAAAACTGTAAAACAGTGAGATATTGCAGCAAACAGTGTCAGAAGGCACAGTGGAATGAGCACAAGATAATTTGCTCAGCTATCAGTGAATTGTCTAAGAAGTTATTCACAGAAGAAAAGGGATTAGGAGACAGTAATGATGCAAATGTATTTGCAAGCCATGTTTCTCCAAAGAAACATGCACAAATCTCAAAGCTTGTTGGTAAGAAATGTATTGTGAAATGTTGTCTTAATGAAACCAAGTTGGAAGCTTTATGGGATACAGGCTCACAAGTTTCTCTTATATCTTCAGCTGTTGTGAATAAATACTTTCCTGGTGTTCCAGTGAGAGAAATCTCTGACATTTTTGATGCTGCTTATGCTAATTTGAATCTTGTTACAGCAAATGGTACAGCGCTACCTTACAACGGATGGATAGAACTCAACTTTAGTCTAGTTTTTTCCGAGAAACAGGGTGAGAAAGATAGTATTCAAGTACCATTTTTAGTCACTCCAGAGAACATTGATACACCTATTATTGGCTTCAATGTCATAGAAGAACTATGCAGAAATGCTACTGCTGATTCAGAATGTAGCCCTGACTTTGTCAAAGCGACGTGTCATAGTTTACGAAACTTATCGGAGAACAAATCAGCAGCTTTGGTACACCTTATTTATCAATGCACCATAGAGGAAAGTAAGTTTAGTGTCAAGTCATTTAAGCATGCAACCATTATTCCAAAGAACAAAACAGTCAATGTTGCATGTAGGGCAGATATGGGACATCGCGATCGTAACCTGCCAATGATGTTTGAGCCATATCCAGAATCTTTATTACCATCTGGACTAGAAATTTCTGAGTCAATTTTAGTGGCAAAGAAAGGCAGCTCACCTGTGTTAAAGTTGCAAATTGCTAACAAAACAGATCATAATATATCATTGCCAGCCAGAACGGCTTTGGGAACCCTAGAGTTAGTGAGATCTATCACTCCGATGAGCATGAATTTAGGTGAACCACAGTCCGCTAGACCCGGAAGCTCTACAACAAAGTGTCACAATGGAAAAGTAGCAGATGTCAAAACTTGTCAAGTGACTGAAGGAGTTCTACAGAAGATTGGTCTGAACCATCTAAGCTCAGACGAGAGAAAATTGGTAGAGGCTATGCTCAGGGATGAAATAAGTTCATTTTCAAAAGATGACCAAGATATCGGCTGTGCGAAGGAGTTACAGTTAGAAATCAAGTTAAAAGATGATCAGCCAGTTCAGAAGAACTATGCAGCAATTCCCAGACCTCTTTATGGTGAAGTCAAGCAGTATATCGAGGACTTACTCAACAGGAAATTCATCAGACCTTCAAAGTCACCATACTCTTCGCCATGCGTTTGTGTAAGGAAGAGAGATGGATCGTTGCGATTATGTATTGATTACCGATTGTTAAACCAGAAAACGATCCAAGACAAGCATCCTTTACCCAGAATACAAGAGACGTTGGACAGCTTGGGAGGAAGTTGTTGGTTCACCACACTTGACCAAGGAAAGGCGTACCACCAGGGGTTTGTGAGTGAACAGAGCCAACCATTAACTGCATTCGTAACCCCCTGGGGCCTCTTTGAATGGGAACGTATTCCATTCGGCCTGACCAACGCTCCAGCGGCCTTCCAACGGTATATGGAACAATGTTTGAGTGATCTTCGTGATGAAATTTGCCTGCCGTATCTTGACGATGTAATCATATTCAGTAAATCATTTGAACAACACGTTGAAGATGTCAGGAAAGTGCTACAACGCCTCCGAGAGAATGGAATAAAGCTAAAAGCAAGCAAGTGCTCACTCTTCAAGCAACAAGTAAAGTTTTTAGGATGGATTGTCTCAGCTGATGGATATACAGTAGATCCCAAGAATACCGAAGCAGTCACAAGCTTGAAGGATAAAACACCAGCAACAATCGGTGAAGTTAGACAGTTACTAGGTCTTCTGGGATATTATCGTCGATTTATCCCCAATTTCTCATCAATTGCCAGCCCAATCTATGAACTCCTGACAGGAAAAGATGCAGATTGTAAGCCCAAAATACGTGTGAGAATGACAAAGAAAGCAAACGGACAGTTGCCATCTACTACAAAGATAAAATGGAGACCAGAACACCTAGCAGCGTTAGAAGACCTTATCAGACATATTACTAGTCCACCGATAATGGCATATCCTGACTTCAACCTGCCATACATTGTCCATACAGATGCAAGTGAAAAGGGCCTGGGTGCAGTTCTCTACCAGCAACAGGGTAGTAAGATGAGAGTCATATCATATGCATCTCGCACCCTAACCCAAAGTGAGAAGAATTATCATATGCACAGTGGAAAACTTGAGTTCCTTGCTCTAAAATGGGCCATTACAGATCAGTTCAGGGATTATTTATACTATTCACCACCATTTGATGTATTTACAGACAACAATCCGCTAACATACGTGTTGACCACAGCCCGTTTAAATGCAGCAACACTTCGTTGGGTGGGAGAGTTGGCCGATTTTAAGTTTAGGATTCATTATCGTCCAGGAAAATCAAATGGAGATGCAGATGCCCTGTCACGCAGCCCACTAGATATGACAAAATATATAGCTTCGTGTACAGAAAACAGTTCTCCAGAAGAGATTAATGCAGTTATCAATGCGGCTACGTTAGTTGCATCTGGTGATACAGCTTGGATTAACTCAATTTCTGATCCTGACAGTATACTTTTCGCTAACAACCACATCCCTGATGAGCAAACAACAAGAGACGACCAAGACAAGCTTGATATAAAAGATGCCCAAATCAAAGACAAGAGTCTGAACACAGTCATCCATTATCTGAAACAGAAGCAACGACCAAGTCCTGCTGAAGTCAAGACTTTAGATCACAACACAAAGCAATTGCTATATGAATGGAAGAAACTGAAAGTATCCGAAGATGGTACCTTGAGGTGTATTTCAGGACAGTATAATCAAGTCGTACTACCATTGAGTCTTCGCAATGTCGTTTATAGTGAGTTACATACAAATATGGGACATTTAGGCCCAGAGAGAGTTGTTCAGCTTGCCCGTGAACGTTTCTTTTGGCCACACATGCAGAGAGATATCACAAACTTTATTACGCGTAGATGTCGCTGTGTCAAACAGAAGCCGCCAGCATTCAAGCAGAGGGAACCATTGACACCAATACACAGCACAACACCATTTGAAATCATTTCGATAGACTACATGCATCTTGAAAGAAGCAGCGGAGGATATGAATATGTGCTCGTTATTGTTGATCACTTTACACGATATGCGCAAGCATATGCAACCAAAGACAAGTCCGGAAAAACTGCCGCAAGACTATTGTTTAATGATTTTATCCTACAATATGGTTACCCCATTAAAATTCACCATGATCAAGGGGGTGAGTTTGAGAGTCAGATGTTTCGTACCCTTGAACAGATTTCCAGTATTGGACATTCAAGAACTACTCCCTATCACCCAGAGTGTAATGGAAAGGCCGAGAGATTCAATCGTACCCTACTTTCGATGTTGCGAACATTGCCCGAAACGTATAAATGACACTGGAGAGACCATCTGCCAAAACTTGTCCATGCGTACAATTGTACAAGGCACGACTCTACAGGATTTTCACCATTCTTTCTTCTTTTTGGCCGATCACCGCGACTACCCATCGACCTTGTCTTTGGACTAAAAAAAGGAAATTCTGAATCAAGTTATCCTGCTTACGTGAAAAACTGGAGAACAGCCATGCAACAAGCATACGGAATTGCAAATGCTAAGAGCCAAGCTACCGCAGCACAAGGGAAAACACAGTATGACAAGAAAGCAAAAAGCCGTACTCTTAATCCAGGTGACAGAGTCCTTGTTCGTAACTTTGAAAGAGGAGGACCAGGAAAAATCCGTGCTTTTTGGGAAGATCGTATCTACACCGTGTTGAAGCGAATGAGTGAAGAGAGTCCCGTATATGTTGTACAACCAGAGAATAGTCAAGGACGTCAACGTACTCTTCATCGTACACTATTATACCCATGTAATGATTTACCGATTGATGAATCGATAGAGATTGAATGTCGTAAAAAGAACATGACACAAAACCGAGTGAGAAATGTAGCAAATAGAAGTAAAAGACCAGATCAAGCCAGAGGAGTTGATGGTGACGATGATGAGATTAACGTCGGATTTTATCCAAATGAACTGCAGCCGAACTCGGTACAGGACAATCTAGATCCGCCGGCCTCGATGAATGAGACGGAGCAAGATCCCGAACAAGACATTACAGCGGATAATGTTCAAGACCCAACAAATGAACCGGAAGTTGATCCTGAACAAGACCAAGTCATAGCAGCGGACCACGCTGACCATGCTCAAGATCAAAACATCTTACAACCACCTTATAACGCTCCTGAGCACGACGATGCAGCACTGAGTCCAGATGCTGAGCCACCTCCACGACCCCAAAGAACTCGATTACCACCTACTCGATTAATGTATGCCACACCAGGACAACCTGCAAATTATCACGTCAATTATATTCAACAAATTCCCAGATATGTTGAACCGTTTCAAAGAACAGGCAGATCTAAATTGATTCCATTTATGCCAGGATATGTTCCTCCCTACCATCAGTTGTTTATGACACCAAGAGTTCAGTTTTGTCATCCACAACCGTCGTTGCATCCACAACAATTTTGGAACTCATATCCTATAACTGTTTAAACTTATCGAGTTTTGCAACTATACAATTGATCGTTTATGTTGAGAGAAAAGACTCGATTCCTACCGTTATTTCGTTGAGAAAAGACTCGTTTTTAATACATTATTTGACCAAAGTTTTAAAGATACACGTTCGATGAACATTTTCATCATAGACCGATGCACATTGCTTCACATTTGAAGAATGACTCGAGCAAATCATTATATTTCAGAAATACGTTATTGTTCTGAATAGTATGTGATACTGTTGGCGCCAATCACAGTGAACCAGAGATATTTGAACGTTGATTTCCTGAGTCCTACGATGTTTCGAAGACATCTTCAATTCAATGTTGCGGACAACATTTCTTTTGGAGGGGAGTATGTGAAATGTATGAACAATCGTATTGTTTAGCATTTTACGCTTCATGTAGTTTTTGTTTTTGATGTTTACCCCCCAAAAGAGACACTTTTCTCAGTATCGATTACGTCATCGATCAGCCTTGATTTGATATCGTTGTTGTTGTCACGCTAGGCCTAAGTTTTTGACCGCCTGTTTTTATGAAATCGTGTATATTTAAAGCTGGAGTTCTTATGAAGTATCGCGTTTAAGACTTCGCTTATTGGTGTCAAACCTTATTAATCGAGTGTCTAACATATGCCCTCTGACTCGCATCTGCAAATCCGACCAATTTACATTTTACTGCTTCTTTTCCTGAACCATAAACACACCTAGGGATCTTAATTTCTTTCGCCCTTTCCAGTTCACTCATCCAACTTTTCCATCTTTTACACCTTTCACCAGTCAATTCTTGATCCCAGGGAGCTTTGTCAACACAGAGCTCCTGAAACAAAACTTTCAAACTCACCACAATGGGGCTAATCACTCCCAAAGGGTCATACAAACTTGCAAGGATACTTAGAATATTCCTTTTTGTTGGATTTAATTCTCTCATTCGCTCTATCATTTTACTGAAAGAATATATAAATTCATCACTATCACAGTCCCAAAGCATTCCTAGAACCTTTTCCTTTCCCCCAACCTCTTTAGGGCCAATCGTTTCCTTAACAAATGTCTGCTCCTCATTCCCAACTTCTAATTGTCCTTTTTCACATTCTACCTTGTTCCTTTCACATCGAACTTTAGGATCGTTTGTTAACCATTTTCGCAACCTAAAGCCCCCTTTCATCATTCGTGACCTAGCCACATCAAAAAGCTTAATAGCCTCTTCAGGATTACTATGACCCCCCACCCAATCATCAACATATAGACTTTTCTTCATTGCCTGAACAAATTTAGGATCTTCGTCTAAAAATGTATCTAAATGATATTGTACAGTAGCATTTAACAAGAACGGCGAACAGTTTACTCCAAAAACTGCACGGCAGAATCTATATTCTATTGGGTTTACTACCTTGGCATTAACATCTTCTACCCAAAGAAACCTCAAACTATCCCTGTCCTTTTCTGCCACTTCCACATTCAAAAACGCCTTCTCTATATCTCCTACCACTGCAACTCTCTTCTCTCTAAATCGTATCAGCACATCATATAACATGGGTGTTAGAGCTGGGCCCACATGCAGACAATCATTCAATGAAACACCTTTACCCCCTGGTTTAGCTGAGGCGTCATACACTACCCTTAATTTTGTAGTCTTAGCATCTTTCCTTATAACTGGGTGATGTGGGAGATAATATGGTTTTCCCTCACTTTCTAACTCACATACTGGTTCTATAATACACTTCTCTAACTGTTCCTTTATCACTCGATCGTACTCTACAAGGATTTCTTGTTCTTGTTGCAACCTACGTACTTGTGCTTTCAACCTTTGTAAACTGTTCCAATAATTACTTGACAATCTTTCATGTCCTTCCTTCCAAGGTAATTCAACAGTATATCTTATCCCATTAAATGAAATTCTATCTTTCAAGGTATCATGCACATTCTCTTCCTCTCTAATCCCCACAGTCTCATAATCCCACAATTTTTTCACACTCTTCTCAAGTTCTTCAAACTCTTCTTCTTGCTTAGCATCTTCATTAGCAATCACTGGTGTCTGGCCTACAAAACTAACATTCACTTCGTTCACTTTCCTCTCACCTTTCATAGGACCTGAAAGCACCCAGCCCAGCTTAGTTTCTACAGCAACGGGCTCATGGAGCTCCCCCCGTCTTGTACCCCCTACCTGGAAGCACCATAAGTAATCTGAACCAATCAAAATGTCTACTTCTAACTGCTCTTTGCCTTTGCATACATCTGAAAACCAAAGCCCTTTAAGATGACTAAATTCTGCTTTTCTGCGTTCGATATGCTCATTTCTAATACTAGATATATTCTGTACTGCATATGCCTCCATCTTTACACACTGTTTTCGATCTAATGATGCTATCTCTAACTCGAAAACCTCCTTTAACCCACGCTCTTTTCCTTGCTGTCCGAACGTACTTATCTCTAGCCATTCCTTACGCTTCGCGACTAAGCCTGCTGACTGAACTGTACGCAAAGTTATAAACGAACGCTGACTACCTGAGTCAAACAATACTCTGACTTTAACTGGTTTACTGTTGCCTTTGACTAATCCCTGTGCTGTCTGCAAAACTATACCTATCTCCACTCCTACATGCAGTGTTGGACTCTGGCTGGCTTCTATAACAGTAGCCTGCTCCCCAAAAATTTTATCACAAATTGAAACATGATGTTTACCCTTACATACCGCGCACATCAAATTAGAGGTACAACCTCCCGCCATGTGACCCTTACGCATGCAGATAAAGCATCGACCATACTTACGAACCAACTGCTTACGCTCGTTCACATCTGTAATTTCGGTACAATCTTCATGTAAATGATTTCCTTTACAATAAGCACAAAATAATGATTTCACTGTTTTGGTTGTCAATGTGCTGGCTGATATCGGCCTAGCATCGTTCTGATTTCCTGAACTGTTCTTCGCTATCTTTCTCTCAAACTTTTGTCCCGAAATGTTATAATGTTCTTCTCTTAGTTCCACTTCAACACGCAAATAGTCCAACAATTCATCGACCGTCCAGGCATTAAAATCCCTTCCTCTTGTTAACTGCAATCGAATACCTTCGGGAAGTTTCTTTACAACTGCAGGTACAACTATACTTTGATAAGTAATCGGATCAATGTCCAACGCTTGCAGTCCCCTGTGATTGCACTCCACCGAATCATACAATTTGCGTAATCTTGCAGCGTCCCAATCATGAAACACAGGCTGCACGTTCATCAAGGCATCAATATGCGCTTGCTGAATGACTGACTTCTTTCCAAATCTCTGTTGTAATGCCTCCACAGCCAAATGATAATTTGCTGCGGTGGTACGAAATCCCGCTATACATGGCTTTGCTGAATCTGTCACGTAACGTCGCAAATACGCAAACTTATCAATGTCTGCCACACGTCTGGATTTTTATGGACCGAACTTTCGAAAGTGTCCCAAAACTCTTGCCACTGCTCAGGTTTCCCCGTGAACTTCGACATTTCCAATTTTGGTAACCTGGCATAAACTTTGTGCTGCAAACTCTGCAAACCGCTCCCGCTTCCGCTAACTTCACCAAGACTCGAAGCTGAGTCTTGCAATTCTCTATCTTCTTTCATCACTCGATCTAATGCACGCAAGGCTGTCTTAATTTCCGATCTAATTCCTCCTGCGTCACAAATCTCTTTCGCTAAGATGGCCTCTCCATCTTCCTTTTCTCCAACTTCCCCAGTCAACAAATCCAGTATTTCACTATCCAAAACTTGCACTAACTCCAGCTGTTCACTCAGTTTTGAATTTAGCTGAAATGGCAAGTCACTATTTTCCTTGAACTTTTCTTGATCGACACAATCTTTCGTTGTTTTCAAGGTTTGCGTGATGAACGCACGATGACCAGTCCTCTTCCTCAATTTCTTCTTTAGCTCCGACATTTCTTCAGGCCGAGCTCCTCAATCCCTATCTAATCTGGCTCGGTTGTGACCACGATATGGAAACTCTATCCACCTGCCCAAAGCCTGAACACAAAAAAGGAGCCAAGAAATTGTAGAAGAGGACTGTATCTTTCTGGATTTCCACTGGCGTAGTACTACGCCCTACTTTCACTCGCTGTGGAACAATACTCAACAAATCTTACTACGAGCCCAAACTGACGGTAAAGACCTCACTAATGAGCTAAATAGAAAGATACTCGAGTTAACGCTGCGTTACATCCACAGCTCTGGTCGGTTTGATTAATAGTATTTCACACACAATTTTTTGCAACACAGCCACCAAGTTACCAACTCCCTTCTAGTACATTTTCTTTTTTTAGTCGTTCCATGTAATTCTCTGTAGTGTTAAAGGATGTCTTAAATTAGACGTCACACGTGATAAATGGAAAGAATATGCTAAGAAATTGCTTCCAAAACACACCCTTAGTCAGATGTATAGAAGTATTGTTGAGCCCCACCTCCGCTACTGTTACTCTGTGTGGGGTAGCTGTGGAGACTGTCGCCTGTTAATGCTACAAAAGTTACGAAATCGTGCTGCGAGAATAGTTACCAACAGTAGATATGATGCACCAGCAGCAAACTTGATAAAAGAGCTCAAATGGCGACAGTCCAAGACATGATCAAACAAGGGACGGCTACCATTGTTTTCAAATCAATAAATGGTCAAATGGTCTCGCGCCCACTTACCTCTCAACTCTATTTACGAGAAACTCGACCCGGGAGATTGTAAATTTGAGAAATTGTGAGACTGACAGGCTAGCTCCACGAATGAAAACGAGCAATGGCCAAGTAGCATTTTCGTTCCGTGGACCAAAGGTTTGGAATGAAGATGAGGTCAAGCTAGCCCCCTCTCTGTCTACTTCTAAATGTAGAATGAGTAGAAAATAGCTTTAATTTTGAAATGTATTCTAATTTAACATTGTAAATATTCCTGTTCATTTAAATAACATTGTAATTAGGTTTTGCCACAGCCCCCTGAAAAGCAACCAGTTTTTGGCTGATGGGGCCACCGTGTATAAAGAATTTAACCCTATCCAGACTAGGGGGGGGGGGCACTGTGCCCCCCTAGTAAACTTTTCCACACAGCTCGTCGAGTATCTCTAGAATAGTCTAGCTTTTTTGTGACTTTTAGTTTCTATCTATGAGACATGTTTTCATGTTAATTTCAAAAATTTTGACACTGATTCCGGGGGTCAACACATGACTTTAAATTGAGTGCTCGGCAAAATTAATACCTTTTAAGCCATGGCTTTGGAACCACTGCCTCTATGACAATGAGACAAACATCGCTGAACTCGTCTTGAGACAAGCTTTCATTTGATATATAGTTTATTGATTTTTGATGACGTCATCAACAATTGGTTGTTGCGCATGCGTACTGACGATAAACCATGTTATGCTTCATTTTTTGAAAAATGAGTGACATTGTATGATGCAGCAGGTCCTTTTATGTATATTTAGCATTTTTTGCTATTTTTAAAAGTAATTTATAATCAATTTTAGACAAAAATCGCTCTTTTTTTCGTACAAAATAAATAAATGCTGATATCAGCAAAAATATTAGTATTACAAAGCAAAAATTTCAAAATAAGAATTACAAGGATATAATCCTTCCATGGTTCAAATATCACATCGATATGATTTATGAATATGGAGATACAACGCGACAAAGTACACGTGGTTTTACACCCAAATTAGCAACATTTGCTGACGTCAGCACTTAATCACGTGACATAAACAAAAACAAATCACACCATCTTGTTTGCCTTATCATGGTTGTTACTTGTGCCAAGTTTCAAGTCTCTAGCACTTATGATTCTGTGAAAAACCAGGGGGGGAACTTTGTGCCCCCCCCCCTAGTCTCCCCAGAGTTTCAAAAAGCCTAGTCTGGATAGGGTTAAAATGAAAATGAATGAATGAATGCAAGGCAACTTGCCACGAATAATCAATTTAATTGGTTTCGTTCGAAGCCGGAAGCCCTCTAGCTTCAGATAGACTTTCAGTTTCTATGTTATGGCTGCGCAGTTGCCATAGACCCTTGCTCTCTGTGGCACCGTAATTGTAGTACAGTAAAGTAGTTTGAAAGTAGCATTAGGTAGTTTCTTGTATTGTAAAATCTAATTGAATATATCAAAAGAATCCATTCGTCCGATAGCAAGGCGTGCTCGACACATGATGATGAATAAGACAGACAACAGGGAGATAATATTGACCATTGGTTTAGGATATCTACCAAAAATGTTTGGCTTTTGCCTTGGATATCCGAAGCATCTATTCAAAATCATATCATGGGCAGATATCTATTGATTTGATTTTGTCAATTATGGTAAACGCGCCATAACATGTTAAGATAACTTTCCCATATCGCCACACAGTGACTACTTGTTGCTGGGTACAGTATGAGATTTCGGAAAATTCAATTTGGATTAATTCTTAATGAAACAAGCTTATGGCTTATTCTGTCACTCCCAAACCAAGACTAGACTTTGTAGAGCCAGAAACACAAGGTCACAAAGAGGCGTCGCTTAGAGTTTGAGATTGAATGTATCAAATGGATGTTGGCCGATAGATTGTGGTGGCAACCAACAAGAAGTCGTTTTGACAACGGTCACAAACAGCAGGACCCTGGTATAAGGATGGCCTAGGATGGCCCGCTTTAAAGAGGCATAGTCACCCAGGACCCTTTGCAGGCACGCTACAATTTCAGATGGTCTGAACATTAAATTTGGCCTAAGCAGAAAATATGGATCAACTACTGCTGTTTGGATCCATATTTTTCTCTTAGGCCAAATTTGATTTTTAGACAGTCTGAAATTGCAATGTGTCTGCAAAGAACCCTGGGTAGGGTGACAATGGCTCCTTAAGCACCTTCAGTTTGAAGTAATGGATTGTCAGTCATAATCTCAGAATGATAAATAAACATTTTGAAAACACATTGACTTTTCTCCGTTGCTTACCTTACCGATGAAATGTACCAAGTCTGCTAAATTTCAAAATGTACGATATTTTATATTTTATGGGCAGATACTGTCTGGATAAAATTTGCAAGGAAAGATAAGGCTCTCTTCCCACCTATTGAAAGTGTGCCATCCGCCGATTTGTATCAGTTCTGCGTACATAACCTTCCGAAAAGGAGCCGGTTTTCGAACAATCAACTGCACCCAGTATAAAAAGATTTGCTTTTCTTCACATATTAACGTTATTGAATTGCATTTTAGATAGAATGCCCCTTAAAAATCAGCATTTCGTTAAGGGTTACCCTCCTTAATACATGAAATCATGAATCAATCAAGCCAATGCTATGTCATGAAAACTTAGGCTTCATTTTTACAAAAGACACAGGCTTGTAGATCATGTTGAATTGACTTCTGCAATATTTGGAACAAAGAACTTTCTCGAGAACCTTATGTTATTCTTTGCTGAAGCTCTGTACTTCAGAGCTATTGATTGATGTTTGGTAGGTAGTGATGTCACTTTGAAGCTCTTGATTCAAAAACTATTTCCATTACTTGTAGCAATTATACTCAGCTTGGTAGACACGTGTCTCAAAATAACAAGATGCTGTTTTGCATTACTCTTCATACAAGATCGCGTCATGCCCATCTATATCTGTGAAGCTTGGACTAAACAAGTATTTTTGTTGCTTTTAGCAGCTCACCTCGGCTGGTGCCCATCATACAAGATCGCATCATGCCCATCTATATCTGGGAAGCTTGGACTAAACAAGTATTTTTGTTGCTTTTAGCAGCTCACCTCGGCTGGGAAGACACGTGTCTCAAATAACACCATGTTGTTTTGCATTGGTCTTCATACAAGATCGCGTCATGCCTATTCATATCTTTTAACGCTAAATTTGAGTATTTTTGCATTGTTGGTCAAACTTCAAACAAGCCCTTGACAAACATGCCCCTATTAAGACTGCAGTTCATAGGGGAAACAATAAACCTCATGTTCATAAAGAAATGAGGAAAGCTATAATGAAAAGGACACGATTAAAAAATATTGCAAATAAGAGTAAATCTCAGGATGATTTCCAAAGGTACAAGGTACAGCCTAACCTTGTTGTTAAGATAAACAGAGATGCAAAAAGACAACTTTATGCTAATTTAGATCCAGCGAAAGTAGGCAAAGATAAAGTTTTCTGGAAAACGCTTAAACCGATTTTCTCAGAACATTCGAGCACCATTGAAAAAATAATTCTTCTTGAAGATAATACCATCATATCTGATGACAAGGAAATTAGCAATTGTTTCAATTCATACTTTGTTAACATCACTGACACCTTATGCCTTAATGAGCCTGAGAGCATCGAGGGGCTCATACCAGTAAATGATCCCGTATTGAACGCAGTGAGGAAATACGAGAACCATCCTAGTATTGCTAGAATCAAAAATAACGTTAGGACTGAAGAAACATTTGAATTTCAGCCTGTTAGCTCTTTAGAGATGTGGAATGAAATCAATCAGCTAAATCGTTCGAAAAAGACTAGTGGGGACCTATCGACAGACATAGTTAAATCTATTTCTGATAGTTGCCTCGATTATTTTACTTTTTTTGTAAACCAGATGTTCACTAACAGCACCTTCCCCGACAAACTTAAACTGGCTGACGTGTCACCAATCTTTAAGTTGGGCGATTCTTTCCTTAAAAAGAACTTTAGACCCATAAGTGTGCTGTCAGCGATATCCAAGATATTCGAACGCTTGATGTCCAAACAAATCTGCCCATTTGCTTACAGACTTCTTTCAAACTTGCTGTGCGGCTTTCGAAATGGACATAGTGCAGAACATGCCCTATTCAGGCTCACAGAAATGTGTCGCAAGGCCCTAGCTGATAGGAAGGTTGGGGGGATGGTACTTATGGACCTTTCGAAGGCCTATGACTGCCTACCTCACGACCTTCTAATAGCTAAACTTGCAGCTTATGGATTCGGCCAACATAGCTTACTGTTAATCCACAGCTTACCTTTCCAATAGAAAACAGCGCGTGAAAGTTGGATCCGAGTTTAGTGAATGGCTAGGGATCAAATCAGGTGTTCCACAAGGGTCAGTACTTGGACCACTTTTTTCAATATCTTCATTAATGATCTGCTTCTCGCAGTTAAAGAATCTGAAGTTTGTAACTTTGCAGATGACACTACAATATATACGCTTGGGAAGGATATTGAAAGTGTGATATTGAACCTTGAGGAAGACCTGTCTAACACCCTTAACTGGTTCAGAGATAATCATATGGCAGCCAACCCTGCAAAATTTCAGGTTATGTTTTTAGGGCTGAGAGAGGAACCAAAATTCATCCTCGAAATCAATGACAAAATCATCCCCCTTACGGACAAAGTTAAATTGCTAGGAGTCACTGTTGACTCTCAGCTGAAATTTGATGACCATACAAAAGCCCTCTGTCAGAAAGCGAACAGGAAAGTGAGTGCTTTTTCGCGCGTGGCTCCCTATCTGAACCAAGAAAAGGGTAAGATCCTCTATAATACATTTGTTATGTCTAATTTCAATTATTGCCCTTTGATCTGAATGTACCATGGGGAGACATCAAACAATCAGATAGACCGTGTCCAAAAAAGAGCATTAAGAATTTTGCACAATGACTTCAATATGCCATTTGAAGTACTACTGGAAAGAACAGATGAGCGAAAAGTCCACATCAAGAATTTGCAAAAATTGATGCCTCAAATCTTTAAGTGCCTTTCAGAAGAAAATCCATCATTTATGTGGACATCTTTTGAAAGAAAACACATAAAATATGAATTACGAACAAAGAATCTGTTGCAATTACCGAAAAGAAATGCAAACTCATTCGGAGTTAATTCACTTGCATTCAAAGGCGCTCTCCTATGGAACACTCTACCAGATACCATAAAAAATTCAAACTCAACAGCGATATTTAAAAGAATGATCAAAGAATGGAATGGGCAAAATTGCACATGCAAGATCTGCAATTAAATAAGAAACTTAGGTGATAGTGAGGATCCCATATTTTTATTTTATTAATTCGTAGTATTGTAAATAGTTGGTTTGAATTAGTTTTTTACTATGTATTATACCAACTGTAAATAATTTGATAATAATAATAATAATAATAATAATAATCACAAGTTTCGAAAGATTAAAGAAAATCTCGCAACATAAGTACAATAAAAATACACCTGAAATTCATCTTCCATCATTTTGTATTCGTGACATATGTTTATCAAAACTGTAACTAATTACGGGTGAATTCCTACCGACAAATTCTTAAAACGTCATAAAAGTTGTAAACAACCTGATAACAACGTCACAAGATTCGTAAACAACGTTGGGCAACGTCATAGAATTTCGAAAGTGGAAGATCACTTGAGGAACCACATGCTACAGGTAAGAGTGACAGGTTGAAGATCCTAATGCTTCCATAGGTTATAGAACCCAACTGAATTGGATCGTACAACGTACACCTATTGAGTTCTCGGAAATACATTTATATAGTGACCTACCGCTACCGGAATTCTTCAACCTTAAAATTGAGAATATATCATTCCTTAAAAACAGACTTTAGCTGACTTTTAAACGTCTTCTGGAGAGGCTTTAAAATCTTTGAAGTTTGCAAGTTTTAGATTTCCGTGGAAACCATTACATAAAAATCATATCATTTACACATCAGTAAGCCATATAAACAGGACTGATTTGACTAAGAACCCAAACAAATGTACATGGTACCCGGCCCGGGTATCCTTTGCAGTGAGATTTGTTGTCATGTACCGGGTGAATAAAAAAACGCATGGCGTTTGAAAAAATACTCCTTCCTGAATATCAAGGGAAGGGAATACTATTCAAAACCTCTTGCTCAATAGTATAGGGCAAGGAATTTCAATCCTAGTAAAGGGGAAGACCTCTGATCGTCCCAAGATGAAAACAAGTTCCAAAGCATGTGCAAATCACTGCTGTAAGACAGCAATCATAGGAAAACTTGATTGCAATTTCTAGCCGTTTTTGAGAGGGCCTTCCTTGATAAAATCCCTTATAAAATCTGAAAGGAATGACCGATTTCATCCACGAAAATTCCGAAAATTAATTTACCATATCGGCTATTGAACAAGATAATGCAAAATATTATTGACATAATATTCCGGGAATAGTAGCCTTTCAGACGCCGTGTATTTTTCCTGACTCGTACAGCAGAAATCTAACGGCAGCAAATAAAGGAAGCTAATCTAAAAAATTGTATAAATTTGGCAGAGCCAAACTCACCCTTAGCAACATAGCAGTATCTCTCCATTATATGTGATAACAAGAATTTCTCTGATGATGTGCTAAATGCAAGTCCTTTCCCTGACAATAGCAGCCTTCCAAGATAATTTGATATTTGCTTTCCACCGACATCGAGTTGTTTGGTGCAGTAAGGTAATGAGTGGCCATCATAAACAGGAATTGCTTGCGTTGTCGCATAACCGGAGTTCAGACACAGACCAGAAGTTAGGCCCATTGAATATAGCGACAATGGACCTTGATTAGCCAAGTAAAAGGCTTGGACACCGAATTTCTCGAACATTATCTGGTAAAAGAATAATAGATTGTAGAGAATAGGCTCCAAACCTTAAATAAGGTGATGCAGTAAATCCATTAAAAGCACATTTACATCGGAAAATGCTGTCACAGTTGATGCTAAAAGAGTTTAGGTCCTCTATTTAGTATTTTGGCATTCCTAAAATGTGACCCTTCTTGAGGCATAATTCCGCACTTCCTTAACCTGTGGCAAAGATTAAACTAATTAAATTCTGATTAAACTTTGAGAAATGCTCCTTCTATTTTCACTGCTTCACGATATCTAGTCAAACAGGGAACTTTGTTGGTACATCCGGGGGATAACCGTAGTCAAGGCATTGGGACTATTGAAAGATGGTACTTCTTGTATACATTGAACAAAAGGTTCAAGCTTTCGAAAAGACAAAGCGACTTCCCTGTCCGAAGAATAGATTTCACATCTCTGAATGCACTCAATCAAATCAAATGAAACGAGAAAGCAAAACATTATGGTCCATTGGGGTG
This sequence comes from Aurelia coerulea, assembly GCA_039566865.1. Classification (NCBI taxonomy): domain Eukaryota; kingdom Metazoa; phylum Cnidaria; class Scyphozoa; order Semaeostomeae; family Ulmaridae; genus Aurelia; species Aurelia coerulea. The sequence goes on along the minus strand of CM076958.1, from coordinate 11,129,560 downwards.
GAAGGTGTGAAATTTATTCTTACTTTGTTCTACAAAATTCACCCTTGATGTAGCACTGGCATTTTTAATACAACTAAAAAAAACAAAGAAAAGATCTTACTTCTGTGAGTTTTTCTCTATGTTTCCTCGACATCAGACCAATTTCAGTGAGGAGCATGGGATGATCTCGCACATTAACTTGAAGTTCAACTTCAATCACATATTCAAGGAGGCTGTATACATCGGACCAGTTTGTGACGTCCGGCTTGATGGGGTGATCTGCAAAAAAATTGCTAACATTTTAATTTAGTTTAAAACACATGATATTCTGGGCGAGCGGAAAAAACGAGATGCGTTTGCCAATTTTTATAGATGCAGTATATTTGTAAATTCGTTTCTGGAAAGTGCATTGCATAGAAGAAAGGCTAACTACATAAGAAAACTTCTTTTGCTGAAATCAGTCTTTCCATTCCATATTTACGAACGATTTTAGCAAAATGGCATTTCGCAAGATTCCTAAAATAGGCCTTCAACTAGTTCTGTGACTTTATTTTAATTCGATTATTTACAAAGTAGCTAACAAAATATACACCATTAAATATACCAGTTAAATAATCTAAATCGAATTTACATCAATAATAAAAAAAAAAAAATAAATTTTCTAAACTATGTAACTAAATTGGTTGGCACTTGCAGGCACTACATTCGCAGTGTGGACCATCCAATTGTTTTATTAAAACCTTAAAACTTTTCAAATTTTCTTTTCAGGCTTTCTTCGGAACTTCTGAAAATGGTGCTTCAAATTCTTTTACAAATAGATTTCTTGGCAATTCATTCATTCATTCATTCATTCATTTTATCTTTTTACCCATGGTAGCCCCTCAATAATAATAATTGATTTACAGGGGGCCATGCTAAAAACTTACAAATAACTACTAATTCATCAAGAAAAAGTGGTAGCTTGATAACTTCCTTGAGAATAAATGAATGTCTTCAATCTTTGGTTTCCGTTCGTTCTCGCAGTATCTTTAACTGAAACAAGGAACGACCATTAGCAAATTAATGGGGAGGCTGAAACTCCCACAGGCTGTACATTTAAGACGTCAATTCATCACAAGTGATTTTCTACTCACGCAAGTTGCGTAAGGTGCCAAAAAAAGAATGATACTGTTTCTGGGTTTTCATACTAATTACGCAAGTCCCACGGGTCTGGCCCAAGTCTGGCCAGAAATAGGTACCTACGTTTTGCCTTGACAAACTTTCGTCAATATACAGGCGTGTTTTGACGCAACATACGAAAATAACAGAAGCCTAAAAAATCAGTCATTCGGAATCAGCTCTCAAAAGAAGTTTGCAGTAAAGGCTATCCCCGAAGATTGTTTTATTTTCATATTCATCAACGATCATATGAAAACGAAGATAAAACGCTGAATATAATTATTGGGCAATGTCTCACCAACACCTGCGCTCCAGTTTTAAAGATTTATAGATTTTATAGTGATAAATTGAGTACTGACGTACAACAAGTGGCTATTTATAGATCAACTTTAATTGAACAGTAAAGCAAATGCGAATCCAAATCAACGAAAACAACGCTTAAAACTTCCTTAAAAGGTTGTATGTGAAGACTTCCCGGGCTCCTTTGTTCTCCCCTTCTCTTTTCGTTGCTTGAAGCTTCATGTAGAACTATTCTATGTCTCGAACAATTTAACGTTTGCCTGTCTGTACAGTATGGATATACCCCCCAGTAACGACCCTGCTGAAACATTGCCCCGCCAAGGTAGAAGGATGACCCGCCAAGAAAATTTGCTTCCCCGCTAAGTTTGAGTTTAAACACTTTCCCTGCCGTGTTTCTGTTGGTTCCCCGTTGAAACGTTTGTTTTCCCGTCCAAAATTACACAAGTTTCATCATAGAAAATAGCTGAAAATTTTCTTTCCCCGCCATGATATTTCTAATCCCTGTTCAAAATGTTTAATTTCATAATTTTCCCACTGTATTTTTAATGTCCGCCGGGGTCGTTACTGGGGAGTGTATGGATATAAGACCGGATAAACAAGACTGCCCCTTATTTTGAAATTTGTGTGCCCCGTCGAAAGTTCCAGCTATCGAAGTTTAGCTGCTTTGCATGAAAATTTGACGTACGGAGCTTTCTCATAAAAATGTAGAGTAAGGAATGTCTGGTCATTGCCCACAGGCCAGTGGTCGACAATTAAACCGACCGAGTAAAAATCGTGAGATACGGACGTTATGGACCGTAAGAACTACAAGGATTTTCTGTCCATTTTATTGCCCATACTTTATTATCCCTATCATCCGCATAAGTATGCAGTTCTTCATATTTTCATTCAATTCAAGCAACATTTGCAATAGCTGTTGTGAGCATCCAAAAAGGTGATACCGGGTGCGCCAAAATAAACTATGCACATTTGGCAGGCCACGATAAATCGTACACTGGACCGATTTTGAAGATATATCACTTAATCTTTAGCAGAAAGCCTGAATTAGATTCTAAGATTTTTTGCAAATTTTTCCATTTTCAATTTTTAGAGCTACAGGCGAGTTTCTTAAAATTTTTCTTTTCGAAAACACTGAAAACGATCAAAAAACGTTGATCAAATTTTCTAAAGACTCATCATGAATGGACAAAGAGAAAATGTTTTCAGCGTGATTTGGGGATTTGAAATTGATCATTGTAAACTTCTGCACGAGTGTTATTTCAAAGATTGGCTTGTTGCGAAATTCTGTAGTAGTTGCCATAAAGTGCCGCCCCAAAAGCCGTCACAAATCAAAAGTGTAACAAAACTCCATGCTTGCTGGCCCCATGACTCTTCCTCTTTTGTCTTTTAACCCCTTGATACAGGTACACAGCCTGCAGCAAAGCATACATTCAATGACATTACAAAAGAAAAGAAATTTCTTTATATTCTTGAAAATATTATTACATTTCTCACAAGATAGTACAAACTCTCGTACAGCAGCTTACAATTAGTCGATTTCTAAATCCCAAATCACCAATAAAAAAGTTTTCTCTTTGTCCATTCATTTCGATTCTTTAGAAATCTTGATCGACGTTTTTTGATCGTTTTCGGTGTTTTCGAAAACAAAAATTTTAAGAAACTCGCTTGTAACTCTAAAAACTGAAAACAGAAAAATTTGCAAAAAATGCTAGAATCTAATTCAGGCCTTCTGCTAAAGATCAAGTCATAAATCTTCAAAATCGGTCTTGTGTACGATTTATCGTGGCCTGCCAAACGTGCATAGTTTATTTTGGCGCACCCGGTAGATGTCATTCATCAATGGATGAGAAAGAATGGAGAATCAAAATCATCAACTAGGGAAAGCAGGCTAAAGAAGTAACGGTTTTGCGAGTAAAAGGCCCGGGGGTTACTCAGTATATTTATCCGACATACAGGTGACGGTTTTCAGGGTATCGTCTTCACCTATGCTATCTAGCACCGGGTATCAAAAGAAGGCAATTTTTCTGGAGCCGGTTGTAAAAAAGGGGCTATTTTGTTAGATTGGATCTTTGCTATTTCTAATTGTTATGTTTTGGAGTGCACTCTCAACTGATTTTTCTATCGTCGGTTATCGTTTGGAGGGAAAAATTCTGGAGCCACGTGAATATTCTTTTTGCGTGGGCAAACGCCCCGTAAAAATTTAAGCCAAGCATCCCTCCCCTCTGGCTAAAACGGACAGTTCAACATAATTTACGTCTGTGCAAGAATGTGCAAGAATGCGCAATATCATAATAGCTACCACTCCTAACACTGGCCATGGGGTAGTTATTGTCTTTCGCTCCCCATGGTATCGTCCCCGTAGTGTTGCATAGTAATTAGAAAAGTATAGTAGAATGTAAGATTTATTGTAATATTTTTATATGAATATAAAAAAAACTCCTAACATTTTGATTAGATCCTCCAAGGCTTCCAACTTAACACCAACAGCTTTTTACAGATCAAAATTGATAACTACGGCTGGAAAAGTCTCTCCACGTTAAGTGCTTCTGCTGCCTATTGTATATTTAATCCGAAGAGCTAGATAATCTGCAATCAAAAAAGTGCTACTTTAATAGCCTTTACCAAATTGACCTCATACACGTTATATGATTCAAAATTGAAGAAAAATCCAGTCTTTGGTTGGACTTGCTCCAAGTCCCGGGGGGGGGGGGTACTTCATTGTTAAGTTGTACTGGACGTGCCGCTCATATGGATGGGTTTTTTCCTCTGAAATTCTCTACATATGGGTCTGTTTTTAACCACAATTCTTATAGATGGGTACTTCTTTGAGAATTTTCTTATCAATCGGCCCCATAATGATAATCCAGGCCAAAAAACTGAAATTTTCCTTTGTTTCAAATCGATAAATTCATGCACATGGGTCAAAAATTTCCTGATATTCATGCAAATGGGCTCGAAATTTTTGAACACTCCGTCATACGAATGGGTCCTTTTCTCAAAGTCCAGATTCAGGTCGAATCATGTTGACAATGAAGTACCCCCCCCCCCCCGGGCTCCAAGTCTATTCCGTATTCCGTATAGTGTATAGTATCAGTGTCAAAATAATATAATTACCATCTTAGTTGCTTATGCCCCCGCAGGGGTAATTATATTCTTTAGGCACAGATAGACCACGGAATAGACTTGGAGCAAGTTTGGTGGACCCTTGCCCAGGAAATTTGTTCAGTCTTTGCACTGCTAAAATTGACCTCATCTTTTCCATCATTTGGTTTTCCTACAGTAGCTATTGAGATTATACAGTATGCTGCAGCACAAATTTGTCTCATTTTGATGATTGCTGTGTTGTTCTGCTACCCTTCACAATGTAGATTATGCACCTCTGAAAATTACTAAAAGAAGTAAAACTTTAAGATCTGAAGAGCGAAGCGGCTCCTTCATACTATTTTTTAAAACTAAAGATGCTTCCAGAACTTTAAAAGTCACCTCTCACTGAAAATGTTCCACAAACGGGACCATCATCTAGAACCCAATGTAGAGTGGTATTAATCACTAGTGGTCTTCAAAACCCAAACAGTGGAATTGAAATTTAGAAATAGTGGTGTCGAAATTCAAACATTAATGTCATAAGATAAGAAAGATCATCTGGAGACTATCAGATGTTAATGTTTTGCAACCGTTATCAGCAGGTCATTCCTTGCAAATTTGAAATTCAGGGTGTCCAGTCTGCATGGCCCAAAAACCTTTCTCCAAATGATGGTCTTGTGAGAGAAGCATTACAAGCATAATTTTGGCTTTGCCATCTCGCTTTCTATTCTTCTGACTAAACAAACAGACTTACTTACCCAATTGAAGCATCCCAGCTTTAAAAATTGCTTCTTCGCCAACATAGTATCCACGATCCATCTTACTGATGTCCTGCGAAAATCTTCTCGGAACTCCAATAACTGATGGCAAAGTGTATTGTGGTACAAGTTCCCCGGCTATTCCCGCCTTCAAAACTCCACAGCCAGTATCAATCACAACTGTTGGTTTCATTTTATATTTTGCTGCAGGGGAATATAAAACGTGTTACTCTGAGTCAAAGTTACAAAAAAAAATAAAAATTCAACAGGATGAGTGACCCCATAAAATAAAACATTTTGAAATGAGCCAAATTGTGCTTCATCCATTGTATCATGAAATGCAAAAATAACAACAGGTATAATTTTCCAGAGATCCATTATTCTGACTTTTTTGTTGAAGACATTTCGAGGAAATTGGATTTAGAACTACACTATCCCCTTCAGGAAGCACTGGCATTGCTATGAATTTAATAAAAATTGCATATGACCAGGGCCGTCGAGAGCCAGCTTGGGCCCTGGAGCAATTCTTAGGATCGGGCCTCAAGGGGGGTTAGGGGCAAAGCCCCCAAGAAAATTTCCTGGGACCACACCCTTCAGACTCTCGGAGAATGAGGGAAACGCCCTTTTTAAGAAGCTAGTTTAGAAAATTGTTTAGATATTCCATGAAAAAGTTATTAAGAAAGCGGTATTTACGGTAAACAATGAAGAGATTCGCTTTCATGAGCGAGGTGACTTTGAAAGCACAGACACAAAAATTTAAACATAGCCATAAGAAAACTATTTTCTTATGTCTATGTTTTAAGGCAGGTAGATGGCCATAAAAGTTGCTGTAAAGAGATTTTACAGTAATAACTAATTTTTGTCAAACGATATTTTTATGGGCCCCTTTGAGGCCCGGACCTTTTAGCCCCTCCTACCTCCCCTCTCGACGGTCCTGCATATGGCACAATAACTGTTTACAAGCCATTATACTGAGTGAGTCAGAAAAATGTATCCACTGTTTGAAAAATCGAAGAAGGATTTACCTAAATATAACCCATTCATAAAATCTTTATTCTGTCATCTTACTGAGGCTTATGAGTCTTAACTTAATTTTCAAGATTTTTCTCATAATTTTAGGGGCAACATTTACTTTTGAAATTAGGAAATAGCTGAAAGTCTTATTTCTTGATGTGCCTAAAAAGAATTAAAGTCACATTCAGACTTTTTGATGCACAGCAGACAGGTGTGTGCATACGCGAATATTCTTAACTTTGAACCCTCCAGCTCCCTGCAACAGATCCTGAAATTAGGCAAAACTTGATATTTTCTTCTTTGGGCCGCAAACTCTTGATTTATCATTTCAAAAAGCTTATGTATCGAAACACTTCCTTATATCAGATTGCTTGATGACATCATTTACGCAGTTTTTGCTCTGTCTGCACAGCATTGATGGGGCCTGGGGGGGTTACTTGACCAGGTTTCGGTTGGGGACGTGCCATCAAAGCTTCAAAAACATACCCGTCCCTTATACCAATTTTCCGAAAAAGCATACCCGACTTTATACCAATTTTCCGAAAAAGTACACCGGACCTTATACCAATTTTCCGAAAATGTATATCTGATCTTATACTTTAACCAAAATAGTGAAAATCGATACCGTTCCTTATGCCAAAATCGTGAAAATCGCTACCCTTGGCACGTCCTCGTACCCAAAATATGCGAAGTAACCCCCCCCCCGGGTGATGGGGAGGCATAATAGCATTTCAAGAGTTCCATAGCAATGCCTAAGCTTGAAAGAAAACCATTTTTTAACCATTTTAATTGTTGAAACATTGGTCAAATTGAGCCAAACAGTCATAGTTTTAGGAAAGCAAGTGAAAGCTATTTTTCCGGAATTCTTCAAAAATAGATAGATTATGAACAAATCCTAAACTTAGGCAACAGAGTTCTAATTTTTCAAATTGGTGCTATATATAGTTATCATCATATTACGATGTTTCAAAGAGTGTACACATTTTTCCCAGTCATCTCGTAGTTGATGTGGGAAGCTTCGTGAACGCTTTGAACCTTTGATTGGGCTCAATAATTTGCAGTGCTACCCTGTCCAAATGTGAAAGTGGAGCAAGGGGGAAACTGCCTAAAGTCCTTCTAATGAAGTGAGGACCTCATACAGCAAACATCTTATGTACATTACAATAAACATTAAAGCTATTCTCAAAGGTGAAGATTCTTCAGATTTTGATTGATAAGCAATTCCTATACCTATGCAGATTTAAAAGAGATCTTTCATAAGATTTTCTTCAGAATTCTTACGCAACAGCTTCAGTGTAAACTGGCCCAACATAAACCACTAACGATGTAAAAATCAAGGACAGAGAAGAAATTCAATGTGTAACGACTCACCGCTGCCAGGTGTCAAAATAGAGTCATCTGAAAAGGCACCACGCAACACATCATCAGTATCTGTGCCAGAGAGCAATGAACTTTCTGACAACGTACTTGTGAGCCTGTCATCTTCATCCTCAAAGTCATCTAGTCTCTCTAAACTTGGACTATGCTTCTGAGGTGAATTCAAATCTTCAGAGCAGTCAGAACATTTTCTATTGCGGCTGAGTTTTCTACGTCTTTGTATTTTACAGTTTATTTTCTCATCATTTTTGTATTTTGCTTCCATCTTGTCAAGAACAGCATCAAACTCTTCATCAGATTCAAATAAATCCAGTCCCTCATCATCATCTGCAAGGAACTGTACAAGTTGCTCTGCATATCCTGACAATGGCCTATCTGAATGCAGTTTCAATTTCATGGTATGCTTGTTTCGTAGGACGATATTTGGTTTTTGTTCCACTTCAGACTCATCTGATGAATCTCCATCTTCGTCACCCTCGTCATCTGCATCAAAATTTGACTGTGAATCTAATCTTCCTTTCAAATTATCTTCTGAGATTCCTAAATCATTGGCACTTGATGGTATTCTATCAGCCCTTGTAGCCCCCTGGTTTTCATGAGAAACTTCACCATCAAAATCATCAATGTTAATTTTTGGAATTGTTCTCTCAAAATCATTCTGATTACAATCCTCATTATAACAAGGCATCTTTGCATTTTCTTCAATATTGCATTTACCTTTCATTTCAGAAAGAGCATCATCCAATATGTTTCTACCAAAGTCTTGTGAAAAACTTTGCAAACTTTCTGTTGTGGTCTGTTGCATGCCTTGATCTGCAATGTTTTCGGTTGACCTGAATATTTTCCTCCTTTGTCCAAATACTCTAAGATTATTGTTACTTGAAGGTTCTAATGGGATTTTCTTTTCCTGAGTAGGCAAAGCTGTATAATCTTGCTTTGCACAACCCAACACAGATTTGCATAAATCGTTACAATAATTTTCCAAGTATTTAGCTTCTTTTGAAGCATCCCTGCACACACTGTCTGCAACAGCTTCACAAAAGTCAACGGATACTCTTTTCAGTAAATTTGCTTCGGCATCAATGGATACTCTTTTCAACAAGTTTTCTTGGGCATCTGACACTGAAGAAGTGGAATCTCTCCTTGGGCTGTCTTCAATTTCATCTTCTGGTGTACCAAACAATATTTCATGTGCCAAAATATTTGCAAAGTCATTCAAAGTTTTCTGACTGCTAGCTTCAGATATACTGTCTGTTATTACATCTGAGACAATTGAATCTGCTAAGTGTGAAACCTCTTTAATGTCTTCTGAATGGAAGACAGAAGTGTCTTTTTCAATTTCATAGTGGTTATTGTTATTGCTGACAGGAGAAACCTGATCAAGTTCACCAAATATTCCATTGACAACAGAACATGATACATTGCTTGCAAAGGAATTTAAATTGCCTGTACTTTGTGTCAGATTGCAAATATCATCAGTTCTTCTTTGCTCAAGAATGATATTTGAGCCTTGCGACTGTTTCTCTGCAGGCTTGATGTTCTCTTCTGTATTATTATCAATAATTCCATTTACAATTTCACAAACATCCAACGAATCAGATTTTGAAGGTGTGTTTTTGTTTCCAATCCAGATCAGCTTTTTACTGTCTATCGAAGTTTCGGTTCGTCCCATCTCTGATTTTGAGGATTCTGCACCTCCTAAAACTTCTTCTGCACTGATTACCCGGAGCTGAGCGTCTTTATGTTCAAAATTTCCGGAAGTGACACAGCCCACAAGGCTTTCCGGTTGCTCGGTAGCTGACGTTCTAAATTTAACCCCTGCTTGCTCTTCGTCTGACTTTAAATTCTCCTTAGATGATCGCAGATTCAACGGTTTCGAAGAATCGTCACAGTCTGAAATATTGACAGGAGACTGGAAATTTCCTTGCAGTTCATTAAAACATTCCTCAGCTAATTGCCCATTCGCAGCCTTATTATCAGGCTGCAGGACGCTGTGAAGAGATCTTGGCCTAGCGCCATTGTCGACAGCCTTGTGTTGTTTTGCTTTTCTCTGCCTCAACTTGATCTTATCATCATTGCTGTGTGAATCTTTCGTTTTACTTTGAAAGAGCCCCATCTCGTTTGGCTTCGTCTCATCAGTGTTTTTTTGTTCACTGCGCTCGAATGAATTTGTGGTGCGATCTCTGTGCTCTTTACGCGATTTGTATCGCTGTCTGCACACAATCAAAAAGCCTAAAATGAACAACAAGTAAATAGAAATCGCATAATACGTGAGTTTACCTAAAAATCCTACTTCTATTGCCCCTGCCATTCTTACTGTGCTCTAAGCATGATGTTTACACAAATACATAAAAGGTGACGTATCTTCTCCAAACCTTTCACCAAATGAAACCTGTACAGTGCGTTTGTTTTGTTTGTATTGTGGACTTGCGCGCACGTTCCGTCTGAAACCGCGTTCTATGTTGGGATCTGAGGACGACCTTTATCAACATCACCAGTCCGCAAAAAATTATATCAACCACTAGAGCGATCCAAATACCATCTATTTGATTAGATCAAATTTTTACCGAAATTTGAGAAGCTTTTTACTCATTTGAACTTATTTAAAACTAATTCGAAACGAGAATAATAGGTTTTATTTTGAGACTTGTGCTGGTTGAGCGCAAACCTCACAGTGCAACGTTTTGATTAAAAACTCTGAGCAGTTGCAGTTAGTAGCAGTTTACAATGAAACTTTCCATGTTTTGAGTTCCAACACTTTCTAAATTCGTTATCATATCATATTTGTGGGCAAGAATTATGATGTAGTTACAGGGTTGTGATGTGGAGGTGTAGCTTCTACGACTAACAACATTTGGAAAGAAAATCGTCACTTCTATTCCCCTTCTATTAGGCCCAAATTAACAATTGCAATGAATTCCATAAACAATCCCAGGGTGGGGGGTACTCTGGTAGATTTAGTACAGGGGTAATCAAGTTATTCTTTTGCGTCTAAAATTTGAGCAAGAATTACTTTTTGGGTCAGTCATATTTACCGATTTTTACTGTTAATTCTCTTGGATTTTGGTTTCATGAAATTCTGGATTACTTTTTTGGGTCTCAAATATGGGGAAAAGTAGGCAACAATAGAGAATGAAAACGCAGTTTACAAAAATTAAAATCAAGCGACATCACTAAAATGAAAATTACATTGCGTGAAATCTATAAAGTTAGGGTGCTTTTGCATAGATTTAAGATGGAGATTTAGTAATGTTGGATATGTAGTTGTAGAGTAGGAAACGTTATTTCTTTGGGTCCATTTTTCATGAAATTACTTTTTACGACCTCTTTTTACTTTTTACTTTTTAGAAATTACTTTTTTAAGTTGATGCTGCGTGCCCCAGCCTCAGCACCCCTATCCTAAATAAACCAGATTACCCCGACTCTCCCCGGTAAAGACTAAGGGTCCAATGAAAACTTTGTCATAATAGGTTTAAATTTAGTTTTTAAACTTGGTTAGTGCTTCTCAAACAACTGTAGGTCTTTAAAGAAATAAAACAAGATCAGCTTGCTGGTAGAAGTTTTGTTTGAAGATGGCGCTGCTAAAAAGGGCACCTTCTTATTGACATTAGGATTCTCAAATAGCAGCCTATTTATGTAAACTAGAAATTAATTCAACTTTAAAGTCACCGCTTTTGATAATGAAAATGCAAAAGCAAACACTTCTTGACAGTGTGGGAAATTCGATGACGAGAATGCTATCAAGGAAAAATACCCCCAGAGTGGAGGTATCGAAAGGAGAAAGTGGACAGTCTTCTAAAATGCATTCTCTTGCAGCTAAGATTCAGATATTTGTGACAAGAGGTCCAAAAGGTATTGTAGACCAGTTGAACAATCTTCTAGGGGGCATGAGTTCCGTTTGATCCAAAGATACTTTGATGGCGTTGAATAAACTATTTGCATCGCAGTGACCTGTGTCAGACGACATTTGGTACATGATTCTGGTACCTCCCAGACAATGTCCAACCCATAACGTTTCATCTTCTTGAAGCTGGACTTGCTCCAAGTCTCCCTGTTCTCTTTCCTCCTTTCCCCTACCGTATTGTTCAAGAGCGAGACTTTGAGCAAGTCCACCTTTAAGCTTATAAAGAGTTTCCTATAAGCAGATAACACACAACTGGTTTTCAAGCAACTCATAACATTGATTCGTAAATGGGGATCTCTTCCTTTTGAATAAACAATTGAACGACGACCGTAGTCTAAATAAAGAAGCTAAAGATCAAAGCTCCTCCACAACCATAGCCCAAACGTGGGAATATTCTTAGATGACACTGTGCGTGTCTGCTTTTGATAAAAAAGATGTGTCTACATTACTAAGTCAGCGTGCGAGAGAGACATTTGTGGCATTTCGTCATGGTCGGGGTTATGGTTGTGGCAAAACCATTGAGTACACCACGTCATACTTGCTATGGAATTAGACTGATTGCAAGTTCGTAGTTATTGCTATTGATAGGCTGATGGACGCTATAACTACGACTCATGGACTTTCACATTGAAAATTGGGACGAAATTGTTTTCCTCGATTTCATGTCCGATATGGAAACCATAGCAACGCTGTATGAAAAGGCGACTAATGGCGGTGGGCCTAAATTGTCAGCTCAATCGTCAGATAATAAAACACCTCAAAATTCAAGTTTTGAGTGACGTTAGCAATGAACAAAAGCCACAAGTATTCGCATGAATGTTTGTTTAACATAAGAATTAACAAACCTTTCAGTTTCAACAAGAATTTCCTCATTTTGAAGGCAATCTTCATCTAGCAATAGTGCACGCCAACACGCACGGCTCCTGAAATTCTCCAACTACCGAAAAGAGGCCATTAACCTCGTTTCCAAGAGCACAGAAAAATCTGTGCGCCCATTGTTTATTTTCGTCCCACTTTTTGATGTGAAAGTCCATAAGTCCCAGTTTGAGCAAAAATATACATTGTTGTTGTTGTTGTTGTCATTGCTGTTGCTGTTGTTGTTGCGATAACTGGGACTATTTCGTGAGTCTACTATGGAATCACTGGTTTACGTGTTGATTCAAGATGGTTTGAGAGAATTCAAAATATCTTCTTCTAAATATGCTTATTCCCTTTAAGTCAAAGTAGCCAGAAAACCACGGGCATTCGACATGTCCGCATTGCAAAGGTACGTCAAATTGTCAAGAAAGTTGAAATAACTATGTCAAGTCTAATCACTTCTGTTGAGCAGAGTAAGAGATTTTTTCAATTGATCACAGCGAATTTGAACATTTTCCGTGAAAAGAATAACTTGGAAGTGAAAATATATTTCTTTGAAAAAGGCAACTCTTTGTGACATTGTGTGGAAGCTGACTCTGAAAATGCAACCAGAAAAGTCAGTCATATGTTCTCCCTTTGTCATTACTAGTGGCGTCGCCACGGGGTGGACTGGGGTGGACATGTCCACCCCAGTTACCATAGGTCGATCTTCAAATTTCTCGAAATCCGTTAAAAAACTTTGGGGGGGGGATAGATTTTTATTGACTAGGAACATTTGTGATAACTGGTTTTCCTCTTGAATTCTGAATTCTGTTAGTGAACATTTTGAGAAAAAACTTCAATTTCAATGTCAAATCATATCTTTTCCTCGTAAATTGATACATGATGTACTTTTCTGTTTCGAATTTCGTTGTGCAAAAATGCCCGCTGTTACGAAAAAATGCTGCTTGAAATGGTTGCTTTTCAAACTATATCGAAATATATCAGAATGATAAAAAGTGCGTTTCCCACGTTTTCCGAGAGTCTGAAGGGCGTGGTCAGGAAAGTTTTTCTGGGGGATTAGCCCCTAGTTCCCCTCAATTTTTTTCCACCCCAGATTTTTTGGGCTGGCGACGCCCCTGGCATTACCTATATAATATAGGTTGAAGCTATTGTAAGAACAGTTACTGAAGAAGATGAAAATCGAAACGTTTAAAAATACCGTGACCCAGAAAAAATTGACCCAACGAAATCTGCTTTAGAAAAAAAAGTACATGGCTGATGGAAATGCTTCAAAAGTTGTTCTGTCTCTAAAAGATTAGCCTACGTTATGAGTATTTTTTTTTAATTTTTTCGGCACAGTAAATTTCCCGAGTTAAAGATTTGGAGAAAACGGGCCAGTTTGAAATCCACAAAAAGTCGTCAAAAACAAAGGATCGATTCAAAGCCATTTCAGATCTTCAAAACAATGAGGAGGGTGTTTCATTTCAACCTGGGAACAGGGAACTCAGTTAAAAGCTTTCAGAACAAGTTTATGGCCCCTAGGTACCTAAACATTTGGAGCTGACATGATGACGGAGCTGAAAATGAATGTTCTTTGTAAACTTGTGGAATTTCAAAGGAATTCAATTTTCCACGCAAATCGAAATTTTCAACAATTGCTTACAGAAAAACAGGAGTATCCTTGTCCCTTGAGACAAGAATATTTTAGGTATCTAGGGACTATAAACTTGCTCTGACAACATTCGCTTCGACTGAGTTGCCAATTCCCAGGCTGAAATGGAACACGCTCCTCGCTGTTTTGAAGATCTGAAAAGGCTGCAAATCGATCCCCTGTTTTTGACGACTTTTTGAAGATTCCAAGCATGCCCTTTTTCTCATAATCCTTAATTCAGGAAATTTACCGTGTCGAAAAAATTGCGAAAAATACTCATAACGTAGAATAGGCTTTTAGAGACAGAACAGCGTTTGAAGCATTTCAATCAGCCACTTACTTTTTTCTATAACAAATTGCGTTGGGTCACTTTTTTGGGTCACCCGGTATAGGCTAAATTCTCATATTCAGAAATTTCGGGGATTGTTTCCGACATGTATGAAGAATCTACGGAGATGAAAGTCAGCACTTCAGCATAATATCAATAAAAAGAGCACTGAGATGTTTTCGTGATATCAATAAACAATTCATCGTGATTGGTCCGTACCAAACTGAACTTGGAACAAACAACCTTTTCCTGCTTTTCCACTCCCTTTTCCACGTCAGTCTTGCAAACACGGAACATAACAGATTATTTTTGAATAAACAGGAAGAAAAAACTGACCCTCAACTAGAGTAGCGTCGCCCATTATGGCCGGTCGCCCATTATGGCCGGCTAGCAAGAGAAATTCAATTTCAGGGGACTGACGACTAGTAATAAAATTGCAATTGCGCGGAAAATCTTCGCTGACATCTATTTTATCATGATTTGACCCTCACTGACTTTTCAGTTCATTTGCATTGAAACCCGACAAGAAGGTTTGTGCATATCTCTAATTGATTCTTTCAAGTATTGCAAATTTCATGATTCTATTTACATTCCTTCCTTCTTTTTCGTTCGCTCGGCTCCTTGCGGTTTGAAATTTTTCAAATATGCTTTGATTCTTCAGAAGTCCTGTCTCTTGAGAGGAAATCTACAATGAAACCAAAGCAAAGAGACTTCTGATTCAGATTTAAGGTTATGAAGTCTCAGTGCTGCAAATTGCTATTTTCGTCGCCCATTATGCCCATCAGTTTACCAGAGAAGTTTCCAATCGCTTCAAAATATCAAAATGCAAAATTTATTTAAGAAAACACCAATTTGGGTTAAAATCTTACTTACTGACTTGGAAAATCATCGAAACCCAAAACAACGCAGCATCATATTAAGTCTATTTGCATTTTAGAAACTTAAGCCAAAACTCATCCGTCCATGCACAAGAGATAAGGCAGGATCTAGAACAACTCGAAGCATGTATTTCAATTGCCAAAACTCGCAGTTTAGGTTAATTCTTATTGATATTTTTGTGTCTAGAGTACCAAATGATAAACAAAGAACAATAATTAAAACTGTTTTTCCTATTAAAACTTTTTACCGGAGAGTAGTGTTCATTGTTTCTCCTGCGGCCATAATGGGCGACGCTCGAAGAAAACGAGGTTTCTTCCCTCTTCTTTAAAATCTACTAAAATCAGTATAAAGAGTTAATGTAAAAAGCCAGTACTCTGTGATCTTTTTCTCCATTAGTTGGTGATATAATCTGGCTATTTGGTTTTGTCATTAATTGCTCTTTTTCGATCTAACTCTGAACTTCGCGACGACATGGAAATAATGGGCGACACCACTCTAGAAAAGCTGATGTCGAAAATTATTCGAAAATGAAAATGGGGCAATGCGTTAAGAATTTATCATACCTCAAGTGGATGGGATTTGTATGGCAAGACAAAGAAACTGGTCCATAAGAAACTTGTACTATGTTGGCCGAAAAATTACGAAGCTCTACTAAGTTTTGAAACGAGCTAAGGTAGTTTTAAATGCTAAATTCAAAGACATGATGGCAAATATGTCATTGAACTTTTATTATTGAATAAAAGTAACTCTTACTTTCAGGTTTTGAACGTAAGAAACTGATGTTCTGTCTGCCAAGAATGATGTTCAAATGTTCTGTTTTATAGTTTAATATTATCAATAATTTCTAATTAAAAATTTGTTTTTTGTAGATTGTAATTATTGTTTTATCGGATGGCCCCTTGAAAACCAGCTTCTGCTGTTGGGCAACCCTCCTTAAAAGAATTGAATATGAAATATATGAAAATAAGAAACTCATCTGTATCAGTAAACTGCATCATAATTCGTACAATCAAAAATGAGAAACAAATTAAGAACTTTCAGCACTAGAAAACGTAAACTTTCATGTGAAATTAAGAAAATTTTAGCACTAAAGTTTGATCCAAGTTTCTTATGCAAGGTATCCCACAAAATAGTGTTTCTTGTGTGGAGGAGCTGTAGCTTTAAAGTTACACGTTTTTTTTATAAGAAACAGGGGCGGGTTGTTCAAACGGCGATTAGCGCTAATCTTAGATTAAAAGCATGATTGGACCCATGATTCTGTTGTCGTTGCACAGTCTTAATCCAGTGTTAGCCTAATACCAGTTTTGAACAACCGGACCCTGGTTTATAAGAAACTAGTACTACGATGACCAAGAATTTAAGAAACCCTAAGTACTACGCTCAAGAACAGTTAAGAAACTCTAAAACTTTATTTCTGTATGGCTCTCTTATTCTATGTCTCTCTAACAAAGGTACCTTTGTCTTTTTTTGACTTTTAACTGCAAAATTGGTAAATTTTTGCCTTGATGTGCATGGCTTCTTCTTGATGACAATATCAATGCAAAATGGAAGCCCTTAATCGAGAAGAAGGCTCAACTTCGAACAATACCGCAATTTTAGGCCCAAAAAAATAAGAAACTAATTAAGAAACTTTTACTACTAAAACACCGAAATTTTCATGCGAAATTAAGAAACTTTTAGAACTAAGTGCTGATCAAAGTTTCTTATAAAAAAGAACGTGTAGTTGACGGAGCTAAGAAGAGGCAATCTATAAATAGGACAAAGAAACGCCCACGCACGTACTTGCTCCCCTAGTGAAAAGATATGCACGCACGTGTCGATATGATCAAATACAATAGGCTAATTTTAGACATGCATATGCAGCTCTTGAACTGGACTTGCTCCAAGTCTCGCTCTTGATCAATAAATACGGGAGGGGAAAGGAGGAAAAGGGGAGGACATGGGGCTCTCGTTCCCCTTTCTCTTCCCTTTCTTTCTTCCTTCCCCGTGTCCTCCCCCTTTCCTTCTTTCCCCTCCTGTATTTATTGATCAAGAGCGAGACTTGGAGCAAGTCCACTCTTGAACTAGCTATTTATTTTTACACATTCAGAAAAGTCGGGCTTCAACTTTAAAGTTTGAGACCTTATTTGTGGAAGTGGCAAGGGCGGACTGGCCAGTCGGGCTACCGGGCTGGGGCCCGAAGGGCCCCCATTAGCCAGGGCCCTTTCGGGCCCCCTCTATGCTTCAACATATACTTTCAGATGGCTGTTTTTGGCCGAACTTTGTACAAGTTGCAAAGCAACCAAATGAAATCAACGAAAGTGGTTATGAAGGGCCCTGTAATAACTCTTTCAGCAGTGAATTTTTGTTTATCTGGCATTAACAAATGTCCAAAAAGTGCAACTGGGCCCCGATGAACTGAATGACTGACTTCCGACTGGCAGGCGAAAAAGTTCTGGGAAATCTGCAAATGTAGAAACTGTTGTGCCTCAGGCCTAAGGGACCTGATAGAGACATGATCAAGGTTCGAGGAACATCGTAATGAACAGGGGCCCTTCTCACTTAATCTCTGGCCTTTGCCAGCCTGTTCACTTTAAAACGATACTTTCCTCTACATTTACACTCGATATACAGCGATTTAAGAGGCGCTATTATTTGCAAATTGCAATGATAATTTTCAGATATGGAATTTAAACAATTACCACTTTAGAGCAAAGATGAATAAGGAAAGAATGATGGATAGAAGAAAATTAAATATCGATGACTTCACAAAAAAGTTGCTTTTAGGTGGTCTTCAAGTTCTGCTCTCAAGAATTTCTTACAAGTTTTTTGGCAACTGTAATCGTTTCCTTCAGCAAAAAGGTAAAATTGTCATAAAAAATTCCAATGATCTGAAGCACTGTTCGTCGAGAATTTTTCTTTGGAAAAAGCAATGGCGTGGCAACGGATTGGGTTGGGGGAGCATTTACCCTCCCTTCTGTCAAACTTTTTAAGAAACGAGGAGAGAGTAGTTGGGAATAGTTAGGGTAAGGCTACAAATTTTCTGAGAAATGTAGCAAAGTCTTCAGGAGCGTCGATCTAAGCCAAGATGAAGGTTGATGTATGTTTTCAAGCACTTTCCTGCAGACAAACCATCCTAAGATTGCCAAGGCTTCCATTTTGGAAGCATGCAAACTGGGTTAAGAGATTAAGAGAAACATTCTGAAACAAAAGTAAAAGTGTTTGCGCAAAAATGGTCTGAAGGTTTCATTCATAGAAAACTGTAACAAGTTATGAAAATTTCCAATTTGACCTTGGTTAAAATGGGATGAAGACATCCGTGCCAAAGAAAATGATCTTTGATCTGAAAGTTTCCTACAGGATGCTGATTTATAAAAACGATTGTTACAAAATGATCAAAAGTCTATTTTAGCGCTAGGTAAAATGGGATATGTAGAAGTGTTCTAAGCCAAAGTAGAGGTCATGTCCTCAAAAATTTTCCAGGGGGCTTCGCCCCCAGACCGCATCGTTTTGATACATTCCAAATTCGCCATATGGCCAAGCACTGCGCAAGTCCCCGCATCAAGCTGTAGCTCGCTGTTCTTGTTTTCAACGTGCTCATAGGTCTATATCAAGAATTGCACTTCAATAGTAGCTTGAGAAGGAAGATAGCAAAATGCAGCGCATCGATAGACCATTCAAATTACAGAACTGATTTCAATTTTAAGCCAATCTAAGGAATGTGTTGGCAAAATTTTTTGGGGTAGTACCCTGGACCCCCCAAATTTTTCGGCTCGCTTCGTTTGGTCCTAGGCCCCTTCATGTCTGAATCGCCCGGGCCCTACTAATGCTGCCAGTCCGCCCCTGGGAAGTGGTTACTGATTTATGGCAGAGGAAAGGCAACATAAGTAAAAATAAGTAAATTTTCAATTTCGGACAAAGGTAGGGTAGGACCATCGTTCCCAGTGTGACATGCCCGCCCCGTGTTGTGTATAGCGTACACACTCTGCAATTTCTCGTGGAAGCAAGCATTCGCAGAAAACCGGAAGATAATTTTGGGAATGAAATGTAATGCTTAATTTTCCCCATTAATTAAAGGTTCAGTTAACTCTAGAGTTAAACAACTATACTGGGTGCGCGAATATAAACTATGCACTTTTGGAAGACCACGATGAATCGTATACTGGACCGATTTTGAAGATTTAGTTAGCAAGAAAAAGGCTGAATTAGATTCTAGGAATTTGTTCCAAATTTGCTTGTTTTCAAGCTTTGATGCTTTTAGCGAATTTGCTAAAATGTTCGTTCTCAAGAACACTGCACTGAAAACAATAAAAAAACATGGATCAAATTGTGCAAAGACTCAACATGAATGGACAAAGAGAACACTTTTTCGTGGTGATTTGGGATTCAGAAATTGATCAACTGTAATCTGCTGCACTGGTTCTTTTTTTAGGAGAAATGTGAAATCACTTTCAGTGATACAATAAAATATCGTTCCTTTTGTAATTTAAGTTATGCTTTGGTGCAGCATATGAGTCAAATCTTTAAATAGGGCACAGGGAAACCCGCAAATCTTCCAATTTCACGCTTATAAGCCAATGATATCGTCGTATTCCGATCACATGACTGAAAATAAGGCTTTCAAGATAACGAGTACCTTCACGAAAATAAAAATGGATATTCGAGTAATAAAGATACAGAGCTGGTTTTACCACGAATCGATTCGAGAGGCCTCACTCCACATTTGTTTTTCTGCATTTGGTTCAAATCTCGTCAGGGATCGGCGTTACATCGACTTTCATTCCTTCGAAAATTGGCCTATGTTCAAGAATTCTTCAGGAACGCTACAAATAAGATATAGCTTTCAAAATTTCACATGTTACGTGAATTATGTCCAGGAATAACATGAAAATATTTGTTTGTGTGATTTTCGAAAATCCTAGATGAATTAAAGCTATTTGCTGCGAAGAAAGCTAATGGGCCTACCTTCACCCGCAGCAAAATCCCAGTAATCGGCATTAAATCACTCTTTTTCGCAATAATAACCAGCGGATACATTAACGAATAACTTCATCACAAATCCAATTTCTTTCCACCATTTTATCATCGATAATTTCGATAAAATGTGACAAGACTTTACAGCCTCTGCAGCAAACCGTCCAACTACCGTCGATTCAAAGTTTTCTTGTTGCAAACACGTTGGAAGTCTTGCAAGACTTGCATAAAACAAAAGGTTTTGCAAGACTTAGGTCTCCCATATGACACAGGAAAATGACACCTTTGAGAATAGATTGCTCAAACATTGTATCATAAAAGTCTTGCATCACACAGAACATTCCTTTTGACCGATCCCATGCGCATTAGCAAGGCACTCGTGAATTGTATTCACGCATTTCGTTCTTTTCGTTCTTATTTCAATCAATGCAAAACATAAAAAGAACAAAACATTGTTTTGGGTTCGCTAAAAAAGATACCCGGTTTTGCACTTTTGTTTGTTTGCATTGACTGATTGAACCAAATGCGTGAAAACAATTCACGAGTGCCTCGATAAGGCGCATGGAATCGTTCTATAGGAATGTTTTGTGATGCAAGACTTTTATGATACAAAGTTCACTGTTTGTTGTTTGAAGCGGAGAATCTGTGTAGAGAAAAATATGGACCGAGGAAAGTTTTTGCAATTCGCCCACAACTGGTTGTTTCTTATAAAAATTTGCTAATGTAAAAAAGGCAAACGAAGTCAAACTGGTGCCTGAGTCATGGGTAAGTGCATTATTCAGCTCAAGAACTTTACCATTACTTTTTAAGTGCAATGAAATGAGTTTTAAGCGAGGACAAGCTTAGGCCCAAATGATATCCCTACCAGAAATCATTAGAAATTGCCTCCAATTTTGAGATATGATAGCAGTAAAGGAGTTTGGGTTATTGCTGAGGTCAGTATGCATAATTGCTGAAATTCGTATCTGTATATCTCATTTGTAGCGATTTCTATAGATATTTCAACGAAGGACAATATTCTTCGACCGGAAAATGAACGCAGCTCCGGCCCCAAACAAGCTATGTGCCTAAACATGTAAACAACTCTGGACGGACATCCCCCCAACTGATTTATTAAAAAAAATTGCAAATAACTGAATTATTTTAGCATCCATTTCAGTTTTAGTGAGGGTACTAGAAAATTTACCTCAAACGACCGATTTTGTCTCCAGGGGCTAGAAAGCGGTGATCTCATTGGCTGACAAGCATGAAATATGATGATTTCCGCATGCTCTGACAACCAGTAAGGATTTGAGCCTTATCTTGCCGATTACTGGGATTTTGCTGCGGGTGAAGGTAGGCCCATTAGCTTTCTTCGCAGCAAATAGCTTTAATTCGTCCAGGATTTTCGAAAATTACACAAACAAATATTTTCATGTTATTTCTGGACATAATTCACGTAACATGTGAAATTTTGAAAGCTATATCTTATTTTTAGCGTTCCTGAAGAATTCTTGAACATAGGCCAATTTTCGAAGGAATGAAAGTCGATGTAACGCCGATCCCTGACGAGATTTGAACCAAATGCAGAAAAACAAATGTGGAGTGAGGCCTCTCGAATCGATTCGTGGTAAAACCAGCTCTGTATCTTTATTACTCGAATATCCATTTTTATTTTCGTGAAGGTACTCGAAAAGTTATCTTGAAAGCCTTATTTTCAGTCATGTGATCGGAATACGACGATATCATTGGCTTATAAGCGTGAAATTGGAAGATTTGCAGGTTTCCCTGTGCCCTATTGAAAGATTTGACTCATATGCTCTTTGGTGCAGGTTTCGTTCCTGTGTCAAGGGGTCAAAAGCATATAAATAGGCTCGTGAAACGGGCATTGACTTGCGTGAGCATGCGCTACGAAGGAGATCGCATATCACATCGCTCGAGCATTGTGATGCGCGTTTCCTCTCCCGTCTAAAAGGACAACAGGGAAGCGAGAGGGAAGCGTCATGAGGTCAAGCAAGCATGGAGTTTTGTTGAATTTATGATACGGAGAACGACTTTGCGTGGTATTTTATCGCCACTACAACAGAATTTCGCAACAACAGGCCAGTCGTCAAATGTATGCTCGTGCATAAGTTTACGCCACTCAATATCTAAATCCCTACCCTGGATCAGAATATTTTTAGTATTTGCAAAAATTAAAGTATTTGAAAAAAATTGTTTTCTTTTTTATTTCATTTTTTTTCCAAATACTCTAAAAATACTCTGATCCAGGGTACTAAATCCCCAAATCAAGACAAAAATGTTTCTCTTTGAGTTGACCCAGTTGACCATTCATGGCGAGTCTTTAGAAAATTTGATCGACGGTTTATTATTGTTTTTACTGAAACCTGAAAACAAAAAATATTTGCAAATATTCCATGATTCTAATTCAGGCTTTATGCTAAAGATTAAGTCTTAAATCCAGTGTACGATTTATCGTGTCCTGCCAAATGTGCATAGTTTATTTTGGCGCATCCGGTAGTTCACACGAGGCGGTAATGAAAGCTTTTACACACAAGTTAACAGTTTACAGTAACGAAACGTTGAAAATCAACGGTTAGTTGGAAGTCATTTGTTGGCAACAACTTTATTTCATAGAATACAGTCATGGATATTGACAGCAACTCAAAAAGTGAATTCATGAAAAAATTGAAACAAACTTTTCACTTACCGTATTAAAACAGCAACTGTTTATCGCAGTCATTTGCACACTGTTCCTGCGGAAACTCTGTTTGAAATAGGATTGTGAAAAACAACAACAATTGTCTGATGATGAACCCTCGATCGCAGATTATTCGGTAGAATATTGGACGAGTGCAAAAGCCTTTTTTTTCATAAAGGAACATTCATCCAGTCACCAATATTATCCTAGGTAATCCAAGATTAATTTCGCCATGCACAGCAATAGCATCCCGTCGGTTTATAAATCATAATCTTGCAAATTCAACTTTAAATGTGAATAAAGTCAGCCTGCAGACTGCTTGCATCTCAATTGTGACTGATATCAAATCTGAAGTAATTCAAAGAGGAAATCTCTACGGGATTAAAGTTTCGTCATTAACGCCTGGCAAAGAAACTTTTAACAATATTTGATACGTCTGGGAAATAAAAAAGCCAAAGGCGATTTATTACTCCAGATAGGCCGGGAAATATAACACATAAACAAAGCTGTTTTTCAGTACTGTGAAATGTAATCACTGTGGATAGGCCTAACCAGGTCATACCATTATCAAACAGGGTGTATGTCCTGCTGAATTCATTTTCATTAGAAGAAACCACTTATGAGAAACAGCCTTTCAGAAAAGTAAGGAAGTCTCCAAGAAGAAATCAGTAGTCATTTCAAAATTAAGAAATTTATTCAATGCAAAAACATTTGTCGTAACGATTTTCAAGATTTTTATATACAATACAAAGGTATAATACCAAAATTATAGCCCTTGAAGGCCATGGAAAGATGAATCCTCAGCCGATTACTCATTATGGCTCGATCAACGAGAAGCTAATAAAATGATTTATAGAAGACAATCCGCCATTTTTCTGAAATCAAATCCTTTTTCCTTTTCTCTTTTTCAATTTTCGACTTCAATGTAGAAGTTAACAAAACATTTCCACCGGATTGATTCCTTCTCCGGAAAGAACTGAAACCAGAAATTTTAGATATAAACAGAATCAAGTGCTGCCTTTCAGAGCTTTTGATAGAAGCCTTTGCCGAAGGAGATAGAGTGGTGTCGCCCATTATGCCCATGTCGTCGCGAAGTCCTGATTTAGATCCAAAAAGAGCAATTAATGAGAAAACCAAATAGCCAGATTATATCACCAACTAATGGAGAAAAAGATCACAGAGTATTGATTTTTTACGTAAACTCTTTATACTGATTTTAGAAGATTTCAAAGAAGGGGGTAAAAACGTCGTTTTCTTCTAGCGTCGCCCATTATGGCCGCAGGAGAAACAATGAACACTGCTCTCCGGTAAAAAGTTTTGATAAGAAAAACAGCTTTAATTACTATTCTTTGTTTATCATTTGGTACTTTAAACCCACAAATATCAATAAGAATTAACCTAAACTTCGAGTTTTGGCAATTGAAATACATGCTTCGAGTTGTTCTAAATCCTGCCTTATCTCTTGTGCCTGGATGGATGAGTTTTGGCATGTTTCTAAAATGAAAATAGAATCAATATAATGCTGCATTTTTTTGCGTTTCAATGATTTTCCAAGTCAGTAAGTAAGATTATAACCCAAATTGGTGTTTTTCTTAATAAATGTTGCATTTTAATATCTTAAAGCGATTGGAAACTTCTCTGGTAAACTGATGGGCATAATGGGCGACGAAAATAGCAATTAGCAGCACTCAGACTTCATAACTTTAAATCTGAATCAGAAGTCACTTCGCTTTGGTTTCATTGTAGATTTCCTCTCAAGAGACAGGACTTCTGAAAAATCAAAGCATATTTGAAAAATTTCAAACCGCAAGGTGCCGCGCGAACGAAGGAATGTAAATAGAATCATTAAATTTGCAATACTTGAAAAATCAATTAGAGATATGCTCAAACCATCTCGTTAGGTTTCAATGCAAATGAACTGAATCTTCATTGAAGGTCAAATCACGATAAAACAGATGTTTGCGAAGATTTTCCGCGCAATTGCAATTTTGTTACTAGTCGTCAGTCCCCTGAAATTTAATTTCTGTTGCTAGCCGGCCATAATGGGCGACCGGCCATAATGGGCGACGCTACTCTAGTACAAATTGTATTGACTTGTATCGAATTGTATCGAATATGCAAAACATTAGTTAGAATATAGTCGGAGCGAACAAATTCTGAAGAGAGAATAAGTTAGAATGGCCACAAACCTAATTTGGAAGGATCTATTATGTAATGGCTGCATAGGAAGAAGGTTAGCCCAGCCCTAAAAAGGTTAGCCAAATGACTTTTGCATTACTTCTTTGCGACAAAAGATCCTGCAGCTTTGCTTCAGCGTAGACGAGGTACGCCTAAGGCAGGCCGTTGACGACAACCAAACAAAGTGATAAAGAAAGGCAGGTTTTGTTTGTTGTTCTTGAAAGAAGACGTTTATCATAATTTTTTAATATGAGCGATTTTTTCAGAGACAGTTCTCCTATTTTCAGCCTGAAGATGGGAGAAAGATCCCTCGAACGTCACTCATACACATTAATTCAAAAAATCCCACTCAAGCTATCATAAATCTGTTCTTTTTAAAACAACAAATTATGCCTTGACTGCCTTGTACAGAATCAACAAATTCAAACATTTTCAAATGAATGTTTGCTGAGAAACAAGAGAAAGGCATCAAACTGGCAAGGGCAAATTTTGCAATACAGTAGCATCAGTTGCTTTTGATTGACACCACAATTCAAAGCGATCAGCGATTGCAGACAAAGGAAATTTTCTAAACCATTAATTCAAAACAAGCAAAAATTGTCCTGAAACCAGAAAGGCAAACTATCGCCTTGTGCATGCGAAAGGTTGTTTTTAAGAGAAGTCATGAGTTTATAATGAAAGAAGAAGGATAAATCTAAGGATTTGTCTGAGGGATTTTGTCTATTTGATTCAGGAGTCTAGTAGCAATAGTTTCATCTATAATAGTACAGTAATAATCTTTTTTTTTATCAAGTAAAATCTGAACCAAATTTATGATACATTACTGATCCCATCCACAGCGGGAAAAGACACGTATGTCACCTAGTTCTCACTGCAGATAGGACTTACAAATTAAAGCACACAATTTCCAAAAAGAACACCAACAAGCAATCAAAACAACAGAAACAACAACAAAACGTAGAAAGGAAAAGAGAAATAGAGGGAGGTCGCTGCTATGAAATTACTCGAAAAGATTTGCGAGTAAAATCTCTTGGATCGTTCAATGATGAATATTGTTGCCTCAATAGTCATTCTATTCTCGACTACATTCAAATCTGAAGTTGCGTACAAGAGTAATTCACACAAATCTTTTAAATCCATACTTGTGATGTCTAACTCAGGTACATCTGCAAGCTGACTGAAGAGATCTGTGCGCATCAAGTCAAACCGAGGGCAATGCAGAAGAAAATGCTCGTTTTCTTCGTCTCCAACCTGTGCTCATTGAGTGGGCTATAATTTACCGGCAACTTTTTTAGGTTCCCGTCATGTTATAAACATTGTATACATATTTTTTAACCGGTTTTATAACTGCAAGTAATTTTCGTTTAAAATCCGCAAGCGCATTGGAGTTTTTGATAATTTCATCCAACCAATTCCATTCGAAAAAGACGTTTTGGAAATAAGTGCTTATACAGGTTAAGTCTTTCATATTTAGACATGTTAATTTGTTCAGTAAGTAAAATTACTGTTAAAGACCTGTATGTTACAAAGTAAAAGTTAATATTGACAAGAATAAAAGTTAATTGTTACAAGATTAAAATTACAATCGAGAAATGGCTAAAAGATCTAGCTGGATGCTTTGAATTTCAAAGTGACGTTTCAATTTGTATGTTGTTAGGCAAATCGTTAAAGATCGTTGCTCCTTGGAAGGAGAAGGTTCTACGTCCTGTTGACTACGCTTTTGTTGTTTTTGTGAGTACTCATATCGTGACTGTTTCTTGTCAAATAATTCTACAACGCTTTTGCTTCAGCATTTAAAAACTACTAGGGCACATAGTCTGTTTCGAATCTGATTTATTATTTCCATCGATGATACGTATTGCTCGATCTCGAAATGTTTCAAATTTTTGTTTCTTCGACTGGGTCATGACCAACAAACACACTGGAACAGTAGTGCATGATAGGAAGGATCATAACTTTGTAGATGGTTTATGCGGTGTGTGGACTGATGTTCTGTCACACTTGTGATAGTAGCTTAATTCTTGATGAAATCTTTCTAAATGTCTTCTCTAAACGTTCATTGAAATTAAGATTTTTATCTAATGTCACATCAAAATTTTCATAATTTTGTGACTCAGTAGCACTCTGTTTATTCATTTTTATTCCTAGTGGCTTAGATTTCGATATTATCTGATGCGTGCCGAATAGGACACATTCGGTCTTTGTTCTTTCAAATTAGCGACTAAGTTATTTTTGGTAAAGCCAAGCAGTAATTTGATCAATGTAAATCTTTAATTGACTTTCAATATTTTCATGATTTTTTCTGCATTGTAAATGACTGCATCATCAGCATATACGATGATTTCACAATGGTTTAGTTGAAGATCAATATCAATATCAAATAATGGTCCTAAATTGGATCCTTGGGGAACCTCACAGGACACAGATTGAGTTTCAGACTTCACTCAGTCAACTTAAACGAACTGTTCTCTGTCAAACAAATCGTTTTTAAATCATCGCAGCTCTTCACGATTGATTCCAAATAGGGGTAGCTTTGTTAGGAATCTCGAGCAGTCTACTGTATCATATGCTTTCCTGACGTCTACAAACACTCCATCCGTTAAAAATCCTTTGCCATGCCTTGTCTTATAAAATCAGGAAAAGAGTCATTGCAAGTTGCGTTGACGACTTATTTCCAAAACGAAACTGCCTTTGTGAGAGAAGTTCACGTTCTTCTAAATAGCTGTAAACTTGCTTGTAAACCACACGTTCGAACACTTTAGGCAGATATTTGAGTCATTTTCGGCCATTTTTCAGCAGCTGGGGATACTGATTGTCTTAGACAGCGCTTTATCAATTGTGATAACAGGCCAGACATCTGGGCAGCACCATCAATGATCAAAGAAATAGGAATTTCATCATATTCTGAAAAGCCCCATTTATGTGAGAATTGCAAAGCCTTCTGCTCGGCTTCTGGATCAAATAAACAAAATCCGCCTGGCAATCTTAAGATATGTCCTTCTCCTTTCGTTATAAACTCATAACTCTTCTTAAAAACCACCATTCGCTTGCACAAGGCGACAGTTTAGGTCATTGAATAAGCTCCCACCCTCGAATAAGCCCCCGTTGTGGGGGGGGGGGTTATTCGATTAGTGAATACTTTTCATTCTCTCTTTTGACTAACTTTCTTCGTGTTTTTTTCAACGTACTCGGACTTAGATATTGCCTCGAAAACAAAGCATAGCTTCCAAATCTTTAACTCGGCGTAAAAAGGGTGGGTGTAAAATTATGTGATCTATTTCTTCGGACCAAGTGGCTTGAAACAAACTTTAGTCACTTATCTTTACTTCTACCGTTGGACTTTTCAAAAGTTTTGAATATTTTTCAAAATTTTGGCATATCTTACATTTCAACTCATTTGAGGGTGTGACGTCATCAAATTTCTGAATCATAAACCAGAAATGTGACAGACTTTTGCTTGAAACCATATTGTAGACATCCATAAACTATGAATTTCTTCGAATTTATTTCATGTTGCTTCAAACAATTTAGAAATTACGATGGTTTTAAGTTTTTTTGAAAATTTTTCTTGAATTCTTGAAAAAGTAAGAAAACACTCTAATTCTGAAAATATCGAAGATTTCAGAAAAGTCCAAAGGTAGAATTATAGAGAAATAGCTTAAGTTTCTTTGAAGTCATTCAGTTCAAAGAAATAGGTCACTGAATTTTACACCAGCCTTTTTAAAGATTTGGAACCTATGCTCGAAAACAATATATCCCAATTTATCTGCTGTTTTAAGCATACTGACCAGCCTCAAATAAAAGGAAAAAAATTAGTTCTGGCAACATTTTTGGCTGCTGCTACATAAGCACCCCCTCGAATAAGCCCACACCCTAAAATATTTTTTGAGAAATAACCCCCCGGGGGCTTACCTATATTGTGTTACAAAATCTGTCCTACCAAGCCATGCTGAATCGCAAACGTTAGCAATACAAACCGAAACAGTTGAGCATCGTTTCCCAAGACAACAAATTGAGTTGAAAAAAGGCTGTTGTGGGCGTCGACGTGTTGTTATCCTTCTAGAACACTGTGAACGTTAAATCGACGCAAATCCAGTTCTTAAATAGGCCTCTGGTCTGCCCAAAAAAGGCTGACTCGTCATTAAAAAACGAGCCTTGTCTCGGCTACGTCACGAAAAAAGCTTCAAGTGACAATCAAGCTCGAATATCCATAGTAGGGCCTGGTGTCTGCAGCTATGGTGTGACCTAACGTCACATTGCTCAGACAGCTTTTTTAGTACTGTTTTTGAAGACAATCAGGAGTCAAAGACGTCACTCCACAATACAGATAAAAAAGGACAGCGATTTGAAATTAGCCTTACAACCTTGCAACCTTGACTCCCATGTTTCCCTGTGTTCTTTGATTCGTTGATTTCACTTTGGTAAATTTGAAAATAGCCTTAAATAACGGACTCATCGTAATAAACCCATAAACGCAACAAAACACCGTACTCTGTAGAAAGAAGACTGTTAACTCCTGTAAAAGAACAACAACCAAAATAAACCTAAAAGAAATAAGTTAGTAACTCAACAGTAACTGCAATAAAGAACAACGTTGAACAACCAAAAACGCGTTTCGTCACACACTCGTCAATTCAGTTAATGCGAAGAACAAATCAATGATACAACCAAGCCACTTTCATTACCAGACGAACAAAAGAAAATTGAAAACCACATATCAGTAAGACCTAAGCAACTCATTGGCTTTGCCACTAAATGTGGTAACAACTAAGCCAGCTCAGGGTGGTAACAACCATAGTGAGGATTATTTCCAAATCTTGAGTAGGGCAAGGTCATCATTCCACCTAAAGGTTTTAGAAGCGGTGTTTATTAAAGGGAATAGAAGCATATAAAAGTGGCTCCGAGCCACAGGACCTAAACTGTCAATCAAATTTAACCAATCACAACAAGCTATCTACCATTATACGTGATCACTTTCACTGCAGCCTGCACGAGGCACGTAACGCGACGGGTGATCGGTAATGGCGGGGAAGTTGCTTAGGCTTCTCCATCCGCCAAGGGCCAAAACGGGCAAGAAAGGGAAATAAGTATTCCCTGTTCATTGACCACCGTGATGAAGTAGAGCCTGTAGCTGCGGAATTTGATGTCCTGAAGAAATCGAAGCGCTTTGAGTCAATTTTGACTTCAGAATCGTCGAAGTCAGGAAGAGGGAATCTTGCTTGTTGGGTAACCATATTGAAAAGTATATCGAGGTTCTCGTCGCAATACAAATTTGCGGAGCTCACTTTCACGTGCACAGTTAGAATGCAACTGCTATGCGCATGCTCCGGTGTATCTATTCATAGAAAGTGCCTGATATATGCCTCTATTCCCTTTAAACTTCGAGATCCCTCCCTCTGCCGACAGGAGGAGTTTGCTTTCACGTTGCCAATGTTTTGATTTGGCGCCAAAGGCTTTGACCTTTGGCGGCTGTTGATTGAGTTTAGCCACTGAGTGGCTTAGGTGTTATTGACATGTGATTTTCAATTTTCTTTTGTTCGTCTGGTAATAAAAGAGGCCTGGTTGTATCGGTAATTTGTTCTTCGCACGAACTGAACTGACGCGTGTACGACGAAACGCGTTTTTTTTATTGGACGTTGTTCTTTATTGCAGTCACTGGTGAGTAACTAACTTATTTCTTTCCTTTCAGGTTTTAAGATTAACTCGTTTTCTCTTGCAGGATTCAACACTGTTCTCTCTAGTTACAGGTTTATTTTGGTTGTTGTTCTTTTACAGGAGTTATTTCTGCAGATTACGTTTGTTTGTTCCGTTTATGGGTTTAGTACGATGAGTCCGTTATAAGGCTATTTTCAAATTTTGTACCACCAAATCATTTGTTTACTTCGGTAAATAGGACTTATGACATTACCATGGAAAAGAAGGCACACTTATTCGAATGGCCTAAAATTGTGTGAATTTCCTGTCACAACATCACTTCAAAATCTTGTTAAATAAGCTTGAACTTTGGAAAATAAACTGTGAATTGAAAGAATTATATTTCCCTGACCTACTAATTGCAAAGTGTATAAATTTCAAGTGGTAATCTTCCTCTGTAGAAACAAAGTCAATGATCCTTGCAGCTACGTGAAGTATAGGTGATGCAAAGCGATTCATTTAAGCAACAGCAAAAGCTTACTGAATAGCACCTCCTGATTGGTTCGTAACAAACTAAATAACTAAATCCTAGCAATTTGATTGGTGTGAAAGCATCCAGATCTATGGTTTTTTACTGATTTTTGGATTTATCAGAATGCCTTTCAGTAAATCTACATTTGAAATTATAACTTTCTAACCATTTTTTACTTTCCGGATTTACGGATATGCTTTTCAGGAATATTTACGGGTTTATGGGTGGTACTTTTATGTTCTCGATGATACAACCCCATACTACGGAATAATGAAGCTAGCTTCGCAAGAATGAAAGCCACATCAATGGATTGAATAAAGACAATGGGTCACGCACATCATTTTAAATTGTCTCTAGCAGCGTAAGCCTACTTTAAATCATTTACAGGAATTATTCTGAGGGAGACTTATTGGCATTTGAAGAGAAATAGGAATGTCCCAAACAGAGATGCATAAATTTTTACTCAAAAGCTTTAAAATCAAACTCAAAAATATTTTACTTAACATACTATTTACAAGTTAAAAATCATCCTAATTGTTTTTTGGCTAATATTGTGACTAACACACCTTGCAATTAAATATGAGCAGCAACCCGAGGCTCCACAAGCGCTAAGAGTATTAGAGAAATTGAAATGTGTGCTTGATATTTTTGTTTGGAGCCGAATAAACAATCTTGCAGCTTGGCGTCTAGCATCACAGGAATGGTGGCGTGGTGTGTGGTTGCTGGAAATACACGATATCACAAAAACAGCTTGTTCATATCTTCATTGTTGTGAAAAACATACCCACTGAATTTAAAATTTTAAGTGGTATAGGTACGTAGCTACCATATGCCTTCTTTTCAAAGGAAAATATTCAGCTTTTAAATCTGCAACCTCGACAAATTTTTGTGGTTTGTCAAAACCTATGGCAA
Organism: Aurelia coerulea; assembly: GCA_039566865.1. NCBI lineage: Eukaryota > Metazoa > Cnidaria > Scyphozoa > Semaeostomeae > Ulmaridae > Aurelia > Aurelia coerulea. The sequence goes on along the minus strand of CM076958.1, from coordinate 11,097,399 downwards.
GGTTCCTAACAAGCATTTCCTGAAGGCCATATCAAAAATTGTTCAATTTGCAAACTCACTATAATCTGCTTTCATCAAATGCTGCTATTCAACATCTTCAGGTCTCACTGGTTCTTTTAGTGGAACTACTGATTTCCGATTAACATCCCTTGATAACGCCTTCCGCATATCTGCAATGGAGAAGTCAATTCACATAAAAAACGGCTGATATTATAACTTTAACTGAGAGGATGATGACAGGAGATGTGGCTGGTACTGGGTTGTTGCCCCAATAGTATCTGATGCTGATACATTTCATACTGGGTGCTTGCAGGAATTTACGTTTTTTACATGGTGTAATCTAGTTATTTTATCCAAATGTAATGGCCACGGGCTAGACATATCCTATTGCTACGTCTATTGGACTGACCCTACAGGACTATACTGTCTTACTCAACTTAGGGTTGGTCTTTGCAAATTGAACTTTCACAAGTTCAAGCAAAATTTTAGGGATACCATCAACCCAATGTGCCTTACGAACGACGGTATTGAGGATATGGAGCACTTTTTGTTGCTTTGCCCTTCCTTTGAGGTTCAACGGCAAATCTTCTCGCTCGAGGTCTTGCATTAGTACGACCACTTGGATATGTTAATATTCCAAAAGAGGTCTTAACGCAACTTTTATTATATGGTGACAAAGACTTTCCCAATGACTTCAACAAAAATATTCTCGAATTATACTCTAAAATTCATCAAAAAAGAACTGGTAGATTCAGTTAGGACCAAATTATATCTAGTCATACCTCAATCAACCACCCAGTACGTCTTCGTAAAGTATCTTGTTGTAAAGCGCCGTATTGTTGTTTTATTTCTTTAGTAGTATTTACGTGTATTTTTACGTAATGGGTGGGTCGGGGGTGTGTTGCTTGCTCGGGAGTCGTGTCGCAGGGGTCAGACACCTCTGATTCGTCTAAAATTCAACTTCAATTCCTCGACCGAGGCCTGGACATTATTTTGTCAAAGCATCTTCAACACATCGATAAAATCTCTTCAAATTATGCGAATTGGTTGGGTGGCTCTTGGGGTGCGGTTTTGCCGGCGGGTGGTACATCTTTCCTGATTCACCCGGTAGTTTTTACTTCTTTCTATGTTAACTGCTGCGGCGTTGTCATAGTCCATTGCTCCCCGTGGCATCATCGTCCTTGTAGTGTTTCGTAGAGATATTAGTAGGTAGCGTAGTAAGTAGCTTCGCTTGTAAAATTTCTAATGATATAAAAAATAGGCTATTGCTTCTCGTCGTATCGACTTAGTAGTATCGTCAAGTAACTCTGTAAGTAGCGTTATCAGTAATACGTATTGTCGTTTTTTCAAATGAAACATTAAAACATAACATAACAAAACATAATTTCTGTGGTAAGCATGAACTTCTTGAAGAAGTAGAGGGGTGTCGCCCTGATTGAGGGTATTTCACATTTGGCCAAATGTTCCTGCTGAGCGAAAGAATTTTCAGAAACGAACTTACCATAAATACCTTCCTAAACTCTTCCCCGTTGTTGGTATAAAATATATTTGTTATTGGCGGTATCGTCTTTTGGAGCAAGATGCTCAAGCACACTGCGGTCCAGAGGGCCTACATTTCCGACGTCGCCCTGATTGAGGGTATCCAAGCTTTCACTTCGTTTCATGTAAATTTAAGACAATTTGATGCGAAAATCATCAGCATATCAACGATTAAAGAGTTTTGGTTGCTCTTAAATGTTTTCTGATTGTGTTTGCTGCGTTTTGTTACTGTTACCATTGATCTTTGTTACTGCATATACGTTCTAAGATTTTTCAGCAAGCTGACATCAATTCTTCCTCCTTCTGTCACCTGAACAATATTTAAATGAATTTCTGATATTGAAAAATATTTTTCCAGTCTTTCAATAGAACCAACCTATTTTTGTACCGTAAATTGTCCTTTTACCACAAATATAGGTCGTCTGTGGTGCTTTGGTAGCGCAGATTTTGTTCGAAAACCGGAAGATACCACAATACCCTCAATCAGGGCGACTTTAGGCCAATCAAACGGCTTACAAAAAGTGGCGGAAACGGATTTTGTATTTCATATGTTACGTGAAGTACTTCTTCTAGACACGCTTGGCTTGCTGTGCGGCCATGTTTTTGTTGGGAAAGTGCAAATAACGTCGAGGAAACAAGCAAAACCAAAACACTGCAATAAAATTTGAAATGAAAAATGGCGGATACTTACAGTTAAGTTCTCAGGTGAGATTCTTTAAACACTTTCTCTCTGTTTGTGGATGGAATTTTATTCAACAAAAACAAGGAAAGATTTAGCAAATGCTGTCAATGAGATATTTTCACGAGCATTTTGATTCTAGCTCGGCACAACTCGCGTTATTCTGCAACAAACGGACAACAGCGAAAACTCGCGTTATTCTGCAACAAACGGACAACAGCGAAAACCGGTCAAAATGCGTTTACCCTCACTTAGATTGCATCTCCCAGTATCATGCTTGCCTTTAGCGACAAGGAAACCTGGATCGTTTTGTGACAATTATGCTATAAATCAGCGCACGAGGAAAATTTTTGAAGAAAGATCCTTTACTTTGGCTTCGAATGCATCTCCCAGTATCATGCTTGCCTTTAGCGACAAGGAAACCTGGATCGTTTTGTCACAATTATGCTATAAATCAGCGAACGAGGAAAATTTTTGAAGAAAGATCCTTTACTTTGGCTTAGAATGCATCTCCCAGTATCATGCTTGCCTTTAGCGACAAGGAAACCTGGATCGTTTTGTGACAATTATGCTATAAATCAGCGCACGAGGAAAATTTTTGAAGACAGATCCCTTACTTTGGCTTAGAATGCATCTCCCAATATCATGCTTGCCTTTAGCGACAAGGAAACCTTTATCGTTTGTGACATTTATGCTATAAATCAGCGAACGAGGAAAATTTTTGAAGAAAGATCCTTTACTTTGGCTTAGAATGCATCACGGACTTGGAGTTTAAGTATAGGCGTAATGTTAAGAACAACGACTTCTTCACCGCCAAGCCTAGCAAAAGCTACTTGTTTTAGTGTGTTTGTCCTCTAAGAAGGTTTTCCCTTATGATCATAGTGTCAGCAGTGTTAGCTTTTGGTAGAAGCGTATACCACCTTTGATGGATAATATTTGTAACCCATGTCTCCTTTCTTTTTTGGGATTCATGCACAAGTGTCTGTTTTCCAACTCCACATAACTACCACCACCGGCACCCCAGTGCCACATTAGAAATTTTGAGTATTTGTAACAGCATTGTTCCTTGGGACAATCTTTGCACAACAAACACCTTCCATTTTGTGTTAGACCGCTTTTTACAAGCCAATGATTGCTTGCCCCTAAAAATCGAAGCCTGTGCAATTTTGTAATGCATCTAAGAAATCTTTTTAAATGCCATCCTCTGCTTTGGCTTAGAACGACTCTCCCAGTTATTGTCAAGCACTTCTTGTGAATATTCTAACTGTCGTCGTGGGTCGACCTTTGCCCAAAACATTTAAAATCGGACCAACTTTGATTCAAACTATTGTGGACCTTTCGAGCTTCGTCGTGGTTGGTCGGTCCATGAAAAAGTCGGTCCACGAAGTCGGTCCACGAAGTTGGTCCATCCGATTTTGTCGTGGACCGACTTTTCCCTTTTGAGAAAATTTTTGGACCGACTCAGAAATTATTGGGGGGGGGGTGTCTCACCCCCCCACACCCCCCCTAATGTGCGCCCCTGACCCTCAATCAGGGCGACACCCCTCTAGATCAATGTTTCTACTCAGACTCTGTTTCAAATGTTTTTAGTAGGTAATTGCAATTTTTTATTAGGAGTGGTACTTTTTTCTGATCAAAGATCTAGATGGGAATCAGATTTTTTGATACGTGGCACTGTCCCTTGTTTGTCAAATTATTTTACATCGATTATGTACATACTCTAGCTTACTATATACAAATGTACAAAGTAAACTAATCTAAATCGATGGATATATATAATTACATAAATAAATATTTTTACAGTATTTTGATAATCTAACTAAATATAGAAAACTAAAGAAAACTAGTTCATTGATACATATTGACAGGCACTACATTTGCAGTCTGGGCCGTCCCACTCCTTTATCATATTTTTAAAACTATTTAGGTTTTCGGCTGATTTCATTTCATTTGGCAGTGTATTCCAGATCTGAGGTCCCAATGATCGAAGGCTGTTGGACCCAAAGGTGACTTGATTTGGTCTATAATGCTGCAAGTCATTGGAGTTACGTAATGAGTACTTGGAAGATTTTATTTTGAAAATATCGTGCATGAAAGAGGGATTTAAATTGTTTAAAGTCTTAAAAACTTCTATGCAGAGAACTCTTAGACGGGAAACATGCATAGTACACCTATCTGATTTGGAAAGTAAGTCGCTATATGAACTAAGGTGATCATTGTGTAAAAATCTAAGGGCACGTTCTTGAATCTTCTCAATTTTTTGTACAGATTTAGCTGATGAGAAGTACCATACAAGAGGGCAATAATCAAAATTTGAATATACAAAGCTCTGGACAAGAATCTTCTTTTCATTAAAGCCAATGTATTGTTTCAGTCTTTTTAAAACATTGAGTTGTGATGCGGCTTTTCTGCAAATTTCAGAGATATGCTGTTCAAAGTTCAGTTTATGATCTAGTTGAATACCTAGCAATTTAACCGTTTCTTCCGATTTGATTATTTTTCCTTGGATGTTGAAATTTTCTCCACTTGTATTCGTTCGATCCTTTCTAATAACAAGTGCATGGAATTTGTCTGTATTAGCTATCATTTGATTTTGTTTTAGCCAAGTCAAAGCAACTCCAGCTTCTTCTTCCAGCACCTCAATCAAATTTGGTAGAGTCTTGGAAAAATAAGCTAGAGTGTTATCATCAGCATAATTATGTAACGTCGCTCGTTTGATAAACAGAAAAAGATCGTTTATATAAAAATTGAATAAAATGGGGCCCAAAACAGAGCCTTGAGGAACACCTGATAAAATAGTTTGAAAAGAACTATACGTATTATTGATTCTCACAGACTGTTTCCGCCGTTTTAGATAAGAGTAAATAAGGACGAGAGCATTTTCATCTAAGCCATAGGCATGTAGTTTGGCTATGAGTAAATCGTGTGGAATACAATCGAATGCTTTTGACAAATCCATAAGGACAGCCCCTACAATATTATCGTTATCGAGCTTAAATCTCCATTCTTCAAGCATTCTTATTAGGACATGTTGTGTGCCATATGATTTTCTGTAAGCAGCAATGAAAAGGGAAAGTGTTTCATCTAGGTATGGGATAAGTTGATTTTTCAAAATTTTTTCGTAGATTTTGGAGAAAATATTGAGAATACTGACAGGACGAAAGTTTCGTTCAACTGTACGATTTGCCTCTCCTTTATCTAAAGGACAGACAGCGGCACGTTTTCCATTATTTGGAAACCTATAGTTTCGTATACTGCAATTAATTGCATCTGTTAACGGGAGTGCAAGCTCGTCTGCAGCTAACAAAACCAGTTTTGGTGGTATTTGATCTTCACCCGTTGATTTCCTACGGTCTAAAGACTTTAGTTGTTCCCTGACTTGACAATCTTCTACTTCGTGAAAGGAAAATGAATTGAAATTTATTTCAGGATTTTGAATGATAGCTAAAATACTTGGATGGTTTTTGTATTCTTCAAGAATCAACTTAATGATTTGCCGATCATCATCAGTTGCAACCGTATCTGCAATGTTGCAAGGTTTTACACCGCTAGATTTTTCTACAATGTTGATGTAGTGATCGTTAAATATCTCCGTTAGTTCTCTGTCTTCAGTAATGATTGCATTATTTTTAACTAAGGAGATATCACTACCCGCCAAGCCTCCTTTGTTAGAGAGGAAAGGCTTGACAAGGTTCCAGAAAGCACGATTCGATACCAGTCCATTTTCTGTTGCTTGTTTGAAGTGCTGCTTAATTGCCTTTTTTCTCAAGGAAACACATTTATTTCTTTGTCTTTTAAATCTAAGTTCATTTTCTTCTGTAGGATTTTGGTTACGTTTCTTCTTTAGTCTCAAAGTCCCTTCGTAATTGTGGTACTCGTTGCTTGTCACTATCCTCAACACAGCGATTAATCAATACTGTGTAAAGTAATGTAAGACAAGCACAAGTCAAATATTAAACTAAACATCTTAAATCTACTCCAGCCTAAACGAAGTCAGTTCTCATCAAGAAAACCAGCGGAAAGCAGTATCCACGAGAGAAGTTTCAAATGTGCAATTCCATAAGAGTACAAAACGGCTGAAAATCTGAAAAATTCGACAAGGCAAGCTGTCTTAAAAATTTCTTCTTTGTGTACCTTGTTCACAATACAAATTATTCTTCATCATTCGCCAATAAAATATCGCTGTAGTACTGTCACCTTGATTTCACAATCAAGAAAGGAGTTGACGGTGAAAACTCGCACAACACAACAATGCATTCATTCCAAAGATGGATATGTTTTAAAGGTTTTTTTCAAATAACATTTGAGAAAAAAAGTTTATAACATTTTTACAACAAAAATCTTCACAACCTTCCAAAAATTTTTCATCTGAAAGAGTTCGAAAGAAACGATCCCTGAAACAATGAAGATAAACTTACAGAAAATATTTTCTGTTCACCGTACTTAAAACTTAACCACTGCAGTATTTGGAATATGCTAGTCAAGAAACATTTGAGACTTTACCGAGAAGTAAGGTCATGAATTCTCCATCAATAGGATATTCTAAAGTCAAAAATGCCAATTTAGACTCAGACTCATCAAGCTTTAAAAGAAATCTTCCAGTGGTGGAAAAAATAGTTGCCTTCCTGCGAAGGAACGTCAAACCAGAATTCTGGGTATCGGTGAGAACTCCTTTCCGGATATCGTTTTCGCCTCTTTTTTCTAACGTCGGGTATCAAAAGAAGGCAATCTTTCTAAAGCCGGACGTCAAAAGTCTTATTTCATTGTTTTTCGACGAAATTTTACGTTTTGGGGTATGCTTTTCGCCGATTTTCTCTAAAGCCGGCTATCATTTCAAGGGAAAATTTCTAAAGCCGGGTAAAAATTCTTTTTCTTGGAGTGCACATCCCCGTACAATTGAAATTAAAGTACACGCCCCGGGCTATTACTTTCTTTGTCATCCTATCTTCCTCGCATCCTTCTTCCTCCTCTCCTTTTTCTTTCCATCCTTTTTCTTTCCATCCTTTTTTGTACAACCTTTTTACTTTCATTTCTTCATTCCTCCCTTCATTCTTTTTTTCTTTTCCTTCCTTTTATTCCACTTTCTCTCTTTCCTCCCCTTTCTCCCTTCCGGACAAACAATCTTCCTCCGAAGCTACTTCGCGCCTTCACGCACTTTTTCCACCTTTGAAATCTTCCACAATTTTTAGCGATAATTATTTAAGATATTTGTGAAATACATGTTCAATATACGGAAGCCTTTCCTCGATAAAAGACGTGTTCGTCTAAAGTGGTGAATGACACATGGATATGGATATGCGTTAGGCAAACGGTGAAATGTTTGTTTGCTAAACTCATAGGGGTTCTCGCTTGGTAGTTGGAAAGTGAAATATTTGCACCGTCTTGCTGTCATTTCAAATATTATTCTATTTCTATAAATCGAAAATGATGAGTTATAAATACCGTATGCATCTTCGTCAGGATCACCAGAATAATATTGCAAAACAGTTCTATAAATAATGTATCCAAGCTTTTTGTACATCTCAACGGCTACTGTATTGGAAACTCGAACGAATAAATCAACAAAAAATGTCTTTTTCCTGAAATAAAAAAAGGAGATGAAAAGGACGAGAAAAGGTACTAACTGTAAACAATTACCACATGGATCGGTTTGAAATAATTGCACATCGTTTTCCACTGATCATCAAAATCAGTTAGCTTTGTGAATACAGCCTTTCGTGGTCTCTTTGTTGTCATCATTTGCATGGTCCTCAAAATTGGCTGCCAACAAATAGATGGCACGTGCAAGGTATGCTGGTTGCAAAGGCCCCTTTAACTACCCGGTGTCCTAAAAAATACTCCCGTTCAAAAATCATATTTTCCTTTTGATCTCTTTTGTAAATACCGTAAAGTCATTTGTTTGATTTGATTCGATATTTACCTCAACTTATTCTTGGTAAGAAACATTGTTCGAAGAAATCTCCAGGGAAACTTGACAGTGAAGCGGGGGTAAAAAATTTAGTAAAACGACCGCCTAAAACTTCGAACTATAAACACTAAATCAAGTTGAAGCCTCAGTTATACTGCTATCACACTGACACAGCTTTATCTAAACGAGGTTAGATTTCAACAAAGCAAATGCATTCGCATTGTTAATTAGAAGGCTCAATTCGATAACCTCGTTTCGTTTAAGCTGGTTTAACTTTCAAGCGTGTATGGGAAATTAGGTGAAAAATTGAAATTTTCAATCTAGTCACAAGGTTTTGCTTCGTAAATGTCATAAAGTGGTTGAATCTCTGACCGATCGCAAACAAACCATTATTCTTGATGAAAGTAAAACAACTTACTGTTCAGATATCCGTTCTAATTCATTCATTAATTTTGCTGCTAGGCCAAGTCTTCTAAATTGTGGAGAAACTGACAATGCTGTCACATGACCATGCCATTGTTCATTCTGTACAGCTCCTTCCGCTTTTCCCATGACTGATGAGTGAAAAACAAAGCAATGGACTTTGGCAAGTAAGTACAATTTGTTAATTTCGGGATGATAAGTTATCTTACACGGGCAGACTTTGACAGAGCAATTTATAACCCTAAAACGAACGCTAAATCACGCTGGCTTCCTCCTAAGATCTCCCTTCCAACTTTTAGCCCTAACCCTCATCCTATGAGACATAAAATGCTGATCTTAACTAGAATCTGATCCGCAAAACTGCGGTCCTGCCCTACCTTTGGACAAGCTTATCAATGCTTGCTCCAAATTGCTCATGTCACATCACCACGTCATAAAATTGTAAAAAGCTGTACCAAAGTAAGACAGTAATAAATGAAATGGTGCTCTACGATTGAGGTGTTAAATGACGTTCTATCTACTTAACAGGAGAGTCTGGAAACAAAACATGTTCTGGCAAACTAGATTCATTGCAAAAGTCTCAGCATTTCTCATTGAATTGGATGCTGACAAAATATCAAAGTCTGATAACGAATCTTAAACGAATACAAGGAATCATCAGAAGCGCCGGGAGGGGGGGGGCAAGGGGGGCGGTCGCCCCCCCAATATTCTCCAGGACCACTTTTCTAATTCGTCTAATTCCGGTGTAAAATTATTGGGGGGGGGGGTAAGGCCGATGATCTTTGGCAATCATAATGTGAGTATCTGTTTGTACAATCTTGCTGTCTTATTGCATTTTCCAACGATCTGTAGGGCACTGACTCGGAATTTTTTCTGGTCGCGAAGGCCCTAGACCCCCCGTCCTATGTGCCCTCCGAGCTTGCACATCTCAACAACATAGCTTGTGAAAGATCTAAGTCAAGATCTTTTTCACAAACCAAATGAGGAGAAAGTAGTTCTGTATAGGATGGGTAGTAGGGTAAGATTCTTTCGGAGAAATGATGGAAAGTGAACGGTAGAGTCGTTCTAAGCCAATGTATAGGTTGGATTTTTGAAAAATTTCCGAGACAAACTATCACAGAACTGTCAAAATTTCCATTTTGAGGCCAGGCAAATTGGATTGTTAGAACGGTTCTGGGACAAATCATAGTGTGTTTGCGCAAAAATTTTCCTGTGGTGGTAATTCATAAAAATACTGTTACCTAATTATGAAAGTTTTCAATTGGGCACTGGTAAAGATGGGATGCATTCTAAACCAAAGAATATCATATTTTTACAAAAATAGTTTCCAGGGGATGCTAATTTAAACAACTGTTACGAAATGATCAACAATTCTATTTCACCACCAGGTAACATGTGATTGGTAGAAGTGTTCTAAGCCAAAGTAAAGGGCGTGTCCCCGAAAATTTTCCTGGGGGCTTTGCCCCCAGACCCCCTCATCCAGTGGCGGATTTGACGTGAGTTCCATGAGTTTGGGAACTTAGTCAAGATTTCATAGATAGATTTGTCTCTGAGAATAGAATTACGATAATTATGAAATGAGATCCTCGATGAAAATAACAAACGATTTCAAAATCTGTTCAATTGCGCTTATATAAGGGGCTACAAACTAGGCCCCTTATATGTGTCAATAAAGCAAAATGTAGCTGGCTGAAGGAGAAAAATTTGAGGTAAACTTAGGCCTTATAATCATATGAAGGTCCAAAATTGGTTTCGTGGGATGCTTTTCATTTCAAAATTTTATCAGTTATTAATTAGTTAAGAAAAATTTGACAGCATTTTAAGGCAATCTAAAGGACGTGGCTGCAAAAATGTTCTCGTGGGAGTACCCCCGCACCCCCTAGCTTCGCTCACCTTCGATCTCATCATGGGAACTCATTAAAATATCCGGCTAGATCCGCCCCTGAATATATACTGAACTTGGAAGCTTCTGCTGGTCCCGATGCCCTCTTTTTCACAAACCATATACTTCAGATTTCTGAATCTGAGAGAACTTGACATCCCTTCGATAATTCCATTACGGAGTGACGTTTTAGATTCGTTGCGGAAATTTTTGGAAATTCGAAGTTCGTCGTTAGGTCTCCGGTAGGACGTCATTTTCTAACTGTGGTACCCTACTTGTGTTATTTCAACAGACTCATTTATCTTTATGTCAACCTAAAAAGGGGCGTTGGCCGCATTTACAGCCAAAGTAGAGGGCGTGGTCCAAGAAATTTTTCTGACCCCGTTGTCTTTCGCCCCCCCCCCCAATAAAAAATCCTGGCGGCGCCACTGGGAATCATGTCGCAAGTCTCCTAAAAAACTACAGTTTCTCGAATGGAAACAATCAAGATCAAAGCTAGTGGAATTCAAATGCTATTTTGTTGTTGATACTTTGATATTCTTCCTTGATTTTTTCTCTTAATAAAAGGGCAGACCGGGGACAATTGTAACACGGGGCAATTGTAACATTGGCTCTCACGCCTTGCAGAAAAATGCAAATAATCTGATTTTTGCACAGAACATGCTCATTCTAACCCTCTACATACGATATGAGATTCAGGAATGTTCAGCCAAGTTTGCAATGTTTTCGGAGGAAAAACATGTATTTGAGCACGAAAGTAAAACGTGCTTTCACTGTGAATTTGTGTCTGAAAGATTTTGCTCCTGTGCAAAGAATTTCATTTTCACATCACAGACATGACATCTATTTAAGATCAAAACTACATTGAAACTTTTAAGGTCCACAGCTTATGAGATGTGAAATAGGAAATAACGCTAGCTGACCAGGTCAGGGGCAATTGTAACACGCTGTTACAATTGTCCCGGTGTAAGTGCTGGCCGATGGCTTGGTTTTGATTTAGTTTCTAATCTGGTTGAACAATGTGCATCCATGCAGTATTAACGAGTTAAAGTTGAAATTTATGAACAGAAAACAATTTTTTCTCAATCAATTCAAGTTTTTCAACTGATGCACCCAAATTTACAAAGAAATAAATACCACGTCTTACTTTTAATATGTTATTTCCAAAGCAATGAATAATCTGCTACCTGGTGTTACATTTTGTGCAAGAAAAACCAGCATTGTGCAATAGTTATTTGTTATGTAATGATTTTAAAGATATGTAACAATTGCTCCAACCATGTGTTACAATTGACCCGTGTTACGTGGGCACTTGTAACACTCAACCACTGATTTTAAAACTATCATAGTGTCACAAAAATTGGCTCCACGTGATGGAAACTAAGGTCTATTCTATTCCAAGGGATGCAACTACAATATAATCTACCTCCAAGAGCGCAATTAATCATTGTTTGGTCGATATGGCTGATTTTTCAAAAAGTGTTACAACTGACCGCAGTCTCCCCTACTTCAAGAGTTGTAGAAAATTTTAAGAAAAATTTTGATCAAACCAATTGGTAATATATGAGAAAGTCTCGATCAAACTATCAAAGTCTGACCTCTTGGGACAAATAGCAATCTCTTTCTGCTCATTTTTTCAAGTATCCACAAGTGCTCTGATTTGCTTTACAAGCAGAACTGTAATAGCCAGAGGCCTACGGTTGCGAAATTCCTCATTGTTATCTATACTCTTATTTTTCGAAAATTTTTTCAAACTTGAAATGGAGAAAACAAAAAACGTTGCATTTTATACTGATGTCTCAACCTTACTTTTGCGCATCTGGTGTGTGTCTTGTAGCTTAGAAGATCTCTTCTTAGCTTTATGAGACCTTCAAATAATTGTCCAGGGGAATACCACAGTGGCCATGTAGACTTACCGTGGTTTCTATCGCATTTCCTTTCTGAGGAGTGACCGTTGAACAGAGCCAAAGTAGTCGTTCAATCCAGATTTGATCGATCGAATGCAGAAGATAGGGTCAGCTCTTTAACTGTTTCATTATGAGTCCCTGTTGAGCAAGGTTTACTGCAAAGATACAAGGGACTCATCGTCATAAGTATAGTGGTCATGCACCCTTGGCAGTGCAACTGCAGTCGTTGTATATTGTTCAATTGAATACTTACTATATCCCATGATTCTTCCACTGGATGATTCAGCAACCTGAAAATATTCTGGCCAATGTGCTAAATACGATAAATAAAATGGCAAACCATACTGAATTGGTGTCAAGGAATGAAATAAAAAAGAACAATGTTTTCAGACAGGAAACAGTGTTGAAAGATTTTTGGTAAAATACATCCTAGTAGTGCCTTCCAATTCATCAAATGATGCCATGTATGAAAAGGATACTGTTTCTGTCAAAGGATCAAGATTCCTGGAAAAGAAAATACAAAATCAGATCATCAAGTGAATGCTACAACTTCTAGAATACATAAGCAATGCACATACAGTACAGGTCTTGTGCACATTTAGCATGACAAGAATTCTTCACATTGTGATAGGAACTCTTGGGCCATAGGAAAGAGCATAAACCAAAATAATCCATAAATTAGTGTGTGGCGGTTAAAAATTTGGTACTACCTATCTAACTGGGGGTAGTGCAATTTTGGCCAATTCGGTCCCAACTGAAAAATAAATTCCTTCAACAATCAGTAAAAGTTATAGAAATTGGGCAATGAAAACCTTGAAATCCTGAGAAATTGCGCAAGTTTGGGGTGACCTACAGGCTACATACAGTGAGAGTAACTTGGCTGAGAACTTCGCTACACTGTCTCTCTTACAAATAAGAAGTCATGTTTTCAGTACGGGGTTGTTTTTTATGAAGTGTCATCACCGCCAAAATTGCAATGTGATATTGAGAAGTTCAATTTGAAATCGAATTGTGTAAATGCAAATGCATTCATGCAATTAAGATACCTATAAAGAACTTGAATCGACAAACTACAATCTATTTGCACATTTTAAAATGCATTCATTGGAAAAAAGTTCTAATTGAAATTGCAAATAGTAATTTTGAAAGCTAAACCAAATGGTAAAAGCCAAGTGATAAACAATATCCCAAACCGAAAGTGCACGACGAAATCTCAAACCAGAATTGCATTACGAAATCCTAAATCGAAAATATATCGAAAATCCTAAACCGAATATGAATTGTGAAATCGTCAACCGAGAAGCAAAACGAGACTTTAATCGACAACACGAATTTCCTGAAGTCAATGAACCGCTAAGTGAACCGCCAAAATTGCATTTTGAAATCAAAACTTCATTCTGAAATCAAAATGACAACATGATAATTTGATCAATGAACCGCTAAGTGAACCGCCAAAATTGCATTTTGAAATCAAAACTTCATTCTAAAATCAAAATGACAACATGATTATTTGATCAATGAACCGCTAAGTGAAATGCCAAAATGATATTGGAAACCAAATGCTGTATTGTTCTTTCAAAAGCACTTGATGAAAGAGTAGCCCGAACAAATAAGAACTCTATTCTCTAAACAGCCGGGGGTCTCTTAGATCAAAGAGGTCCTATAAAGAATAAGAATCAAAGAGACATAGAAATGTTCAACATTTTCAACTATACCCCCTTTACGTGTTAAGAGAGTTGGGCAATTTCCACGTGTAACAACGTTGCTGTCGAATAACCAGCGCTAAATGTTTCTTTGTGAACTGAAATGGCTGATAACGATAATCACGATTCTGATCGCGAGCGATTTGCTCAAGCTTCTCGTTATATACGCCAAGCTGTTGAAGAAATTCTTCAACAATCTCGTGTGCCTCCTTCAAGTTGATCGGCAGCAGCGACAGCAAGAATTCTTAAAACGTAAAGGGGGGCATACAGTAAAAACCAGACCCTAGGACCCTAGGACCATTAAGTACCAATGTGTGATAGGATCCTTAACACCGGAGGGTCATCACCCTCAAGAGAGAACAGAATATCATTATTTCCTCTTATGATACTACTATTTTCGCTGTTTTTATTACATCAGATGACGTCAAGAGTACAATTAGATAACTTTTTCTATACTGCTATGTGTCAATTTATTACATGATAATAATAATGATTCCACATGGATGTTTTACTCCACCCAGTTACCAAACGAATGGTTTTCATCCAAACGACAAAAAAGTTCTATTTCTTCAGCCTTTCACAAGGGAACTGGGTCGAATTCACCGGGGGGGGGTTCTTCCATAGTAAAGGTACCTGGGGATGTGCTGCGAGCAAGGGCATACTTTTTCGGACTTCTAGTCTAGCCAAGGGTATCATTTTTGACAATATTGGTCTAGCAAACGGTCATGACATCATATTTGGCACAAATTTGACAATATTGGTCGAGAAAATGGTCAAAATTGGTCTAGCCAAGGGTACCATTTTCGTAAAAATTGGTTCAGACAATGGTCAAATTGGTCTAGCCAACGGTACCCTTTTGAAGATGCTCACGGCAGATCCCTACCCAAAATTTGGCCAAGAACCCCCCCCCCCCCCCCCCCCCCCCCCCCCCGTGGTCGAATTTGAATTGTTTATGCAGTTTGGAAAGGATTTACAACAAAAAGAAAGTTATTTGGCGATTTGGCAGGTATTTGTACTTCAGACAGCATTCTCTATTTGTTTTCTGAGGTTCCTTCATAAAAGAAACCCTAGAAAACCAAATCAGGTTTCTAAGGAACATTTTGAAGTTGAAACAACACTCTTTCAAAGAAAACTTCTACGTCAATGAAGCAAAGCGGCAATAGAATTTCATTGAAATTTAGAACAGAGAGCAATAATGGCATCATTCCACCGTAAAGAATCATTTGTTTTCTTCAGTATGAACACCATGTTGGGAGATAGGAAATTTGTCCATGATGAGCAATGAGAAAGGGTGGAAACGTTTCACAGATGAAAAGCGGTGTAAAATATGAAACCTTCCTTTCCATGTAATAAATTCACACAACATAGAAAAATTCTTTAAATCTACTCTTGACGTCATCTGATGTAATAGAAACAGCAGAAATGGTAGTATCATATGAGGAGATATTGATCCGGTGTTAAGGGTCCTATCACACATTGGTACTTAATGGTCCTAGGGTCTGGTTTTTACTGTATGCCGTAAAGGGGGTATAGTTGAAAATGTTGAACATTTCTATGTCTCTTTGACAAAGGAGTTTCTTATTCTTCATTGGACCTCTTTGATCTAAGAGACCCCCGGCTGTTTAGAGAATAGAGTTCTAATTTGTTCGGGCTACTTTTTCATCAAGTGCTTTTGAAAGAATAATCACTATGGAATAATACAGCATTTGGTTTCCAATATCATTTTGGCATTTCACTTAGCAGTTCATTGATCAAATAATCATGTTGTCATTTTGATTTCAGAATGAAGTTTTGATTTCAAAATGCAATTTTGGCGGTTCACTTAGCGGTTCATTGACTTCAGGAAATTCGTGTTGTCGATTAAAGTCTCGTTTTGCTTCTCGGTTGACGATTTCACAATACATATTCGGTTTAGGATTTTGCGATATATTTTCGATTTAGGATTTCGTAATGCAATTCTAGTTTGAGATTTCGTCGTGCACTTTCGGTTTGGGATATTGTTTATCGCTTGGCTTTTACCATTTGGTTTAGCTTTCAAAATTACTATTTGCAATTTCAATTAGAACTTTTTTC
Organism: Aurelia coerulea; assembly: GCA_039566865.1. Classification (NCBI taxonomy): domain Eukaryota; kingdom Metazoa; phylum Cnidaria; class Scyphozoa; order Semaeostomeae; family Ulmaridae; genus Aurelia; species Aurelia coerulea. The sequence continues at coordinate 11,081,285 of CM076958.1, read as the reverse complement.
CAATGAATGCATTTTAAAATGTGCAAATAGATTGTAGTTTGTCGATTCAAGTTCTTTATAGGTAGCTTAATTGCATGAATGCATTTGCATTTACACAATTCGATTTCAAATTGAACTTCTCAATATCACATTGCAATTTTGGCGGTAATGACACTTCATAGTTTTTAGAGTACAACTTGGCTAAATTAGCCAGCGAGATTCCTCTGATTCCTCCGCAGAACCCCACACACACAGGACAGGGCCTAAAAATAAGGTTTATCAAAATATATAGTCTCAAAAAGAAATGAAACGCAATGAGGAGACTTACACATTGTTGAAGCGAAATAAATCGCTACACTTGAAAGGTCTTAAAGTTGCCATTTCTTTCTCTAAGTCTTTGTGTCACTTCCTTGTTCACCACCCCACCTATCTTTTTTTCTTTTCACTCAAAGCCCAAGTGAGGAGCAAAGCAGCAAGTTCTTCGCGCTGAAAGTGAAAGAAGTGAGGCCACACAACATCAAGACGAGGCTTAGGCCATTTCTTGAAAAGGAAAGAAGAGAGAGCCTGTTGTGGTGCAAGCTGAGGTTTTGAAGACGTTCTTGGCCAAAATGTGGCTTGGCAGGCTTCTTATGGGTGCTCGACATTTTCCAGGAAGAATTTGGTCAGGGTAAGATTAAGCCTGATTTCTGTATCTTTCTTGCAGGATCCTTTTTGCGATCACTTTATTGATTTCCCCTGAACAAGATTCAGATTCGGAAAACTTCCCAATTATGTATTCAATGACAACAAGATTTCTCTATCAAAACTAATTTACTGATTCGAACAGTTGATAAGCTTCCTTTTGAGGGGTCATACAATTTCGTGTGTCTGGGGGTTTTTCCAGTAGGAAAACGAGGAATATGTCCAAATAAGGGGAATATGGAGTGTAGAGAAACAATTTGATTTGTGTAGATGAAAACACATTGTGAAATGCGAATGCCTCCTTGGAATAAATGACTGGAAACTTATTGGAAATTGAATACAGCTTTGCTCGCATTATCATGAGTCGCTATGCTTTAATAACTCGTTAGTGACAGAACAACCATGATGTGGACAGCAGACGAGTCAAATCTTTCAATGGGGCACAGGGAAACCCGCAAATCTTTCAATTGCACGCTAACCAGGGTGCATTCCATGTAAAACCTACGCCGAGCCCTAAGCTTTCGTACGCCAGGTATTTTCAGGTAGAGAGAATACACGTCATTTATATTTGATCTTATCGAAAGAGACTGCTAATTCACATAAGAAAAGATTGAGGACAACTTCACATTAACGCCAAGGTAGGCAGATTTTCATATGCCATCACGCCAAGAACCGATTTTATTGAAAAATGACGCCGCTACGCCGACAAAAAGTCAGGTCTACGCCAAAGATCTTTGGGCCTAAGTACATGGAATGCACCCTGGCACACTTATAAGCCAATGATATCACCGTATTCTGATCAAATGACTGAAAATAAGGCTTTTGAGATAACTTTTTGAGTACCTTCACAAAAATAAAGATGGATATTCGACTAATAAAGATACAGAGCTGGTTTTACCACAAATCGATTCAAGAGGCCCCACTCCACATTTGTTTTTCTGCATAAAAATCTCATCAGGGATCAGGGGCGGCTGGGACCAAAAATAAATAGGTATTCAAATTGTAGGAAAGGACCCTCTCTCGAGAGGGGTGCAGGGCATGCCCCCACCCTGAAAAAATTGGTTTTAAGGTATTCTAAAACGTCGCAAAGAGCCTTTCATAAGTTGTTCGTGGATTTCTCTCCTGGAATCATTGTACAACAGAAAGTATAGCATGCATATCACATGTCAAAAGTAGTTAAAGCACTAGTGAAGTGACTGAAAATAAGGCTTTTTAAACCGAGATAACTTTTGCAATCAAAACACGCGGAGACTTGCCGCCTCCGGAAAGCCACCAAAAAAGGCAAGGTATTGAGATTTCGACCTGAATACCATGGCCCCATAAGAGCCCCGTAAGAGGGATCTCATCTTCTCAAAATTCGATCTTGTCTGGATTCTGAAGCTCTCTGCTACATTTTTTAGTGGTATTCAACGTTTCATAAAGTAAATCTAAGAGAGTTTGAACAAGATGTTAGAAACTTGCATGATCATGGACCCTTCAAACCGATAGCTAAAATTACACTGATGTACAAGGTTAAAAAACGTTGTTATGGGCCTTCTAACTTACCAATGAAAGCTGCTTGTCAGTGAGCTGATTTCTTTATTCCGATCGCAAATAAAAGAAATTGAAAATTGAGAAACACCCCAACGCTGACCCCATACTTGCTACGAGTCGAACCCAATCCATCATGCACAACGGACATTGAAAGCGAAGACACAGGGGAACCTTCCCGTAGTATTCAGAATGAAAACTGAATATGTTCAGTTTAGAAACTCTTTGTTGTGAGGCCGAATGTTCAATGGCTGTCAACGTCACAGAGGGCAACGGAAACAAAGAGTTAGTATTCACGATGGCCTCTGAATACCTCACGGCCAATAATCCCTGATATCAATAGCCTATCATATTCTCTTAGAAACAAATTCCTCAATGGATTAGCGATCAATTATCCTCTTTCTTTGAGACAAAATGGAAAATAAATATAGTCTGTGCGTCATTTCTGACATCATAAAAGGGTTCTTTCACCAAATTCAGCTCTCCTCCACACATAGGGTTGTTGCAGGAAACTTATTTTCGAAGGTTGAAATTATTAAGAAATCTTTGCAAAAAAATAGGTATTCAGTGAATACCTTGAATACCCCTCAGCGCCGCCCCTGTCAGGGATCGGCGTTATTTCGAATTTCATTCCTTCAAAACTTGGCTTATGTTCAAGAATTCTTCAGGAACGCTACAAATAAGATATAACTTTCAAAATTTCACATGTTACGTGAATTATGTCCAGGAATAACATGAAAATATTTGTTTGCTTGATTTTTGAAAATCCTTGATGAATCAAAGCTATTTGCTGCCAAGAAACTAATGGGCCTACCTTCACCCACAGCAGACTCCCAGTAATCGGCATTAAATCACTCCTTTTCGCAATGATAACCAGCGGATACATTTACGAAAGACTTCACCACAAATCTGATTTCTTCCCACCATTTTATCATCAATAATTTTGATAAAATGTGATAAGACTTTACAGCCTCAGCAGCAAACTGTCCAACTACCGTCTTGAAGACTGTGTGGCTTTCGCCAACTTTCAAATCCTTGAAAAGTCATTAATGATTAGTTGTATAGATTTGGCAGCTGCCACATGACTGGTTACGAACACTGAAAGAGGAGGAAACGTATTCATACGAGGAACGAATCACTTCAATCTCCTACACTTTAGTAAATAATGCTTCAAATTCTTCAAAAATCCCAAAACTCTTCAAAGATCTTGAAATTCTTTAAAATCCTCTCAAAATCCCAAAGAAACTCCTGAAATATTAACAAATGATACAAATTCTCTGAGCAATCTTTTGAAAATCTAAAAATCGTGTAAATCCTCAAAAATCTTGCAAATCTTTTAACCCTATTTGTACTGGGCAATTTTCTAGGTACTTTGTACTGGGGGGCATTTTTGGCCCCCTCCCCTCTTTTTCTCCAAAATTACGAAAGATATAACAATAAGACTTGCCCCTATTGTTCTTTAGACAATTTGCTATTCAAAAATAACAATGACAATTAGTAAGTCACGTGATTCGTTGCTAGGCAACCGAAAGATTGAGGAAAATTGGCAAATTTATACCTTCTTCAGAAAAATTCTATTTAATGAACCACTCAACCGATTTTCTCCAAATTTGTTTCAAATAGTAGGAAACATGTCATAGTTCAAAAATATATACTTTTCAAAATTTTTTAATGTCTGTTTTTAGCACAATAGACGATTGCGCTAAAGCGGCGAGGAATTTTTTACCAAGATGCATTGCGTTCTAATTAAGATTCTTTAACGATTCTATAGGAATTCGATTAAAGAACGCAGTGCATCTTGGTAAAAAATTCCTTGCCGCCATCTTTAGCGCAATCGTCTATTAGCTTTAAATTAGCCTTTTGTTGCATGCTATTTTCATCGCAGGTTTTTGCCAGTCCTGTCTTATCTGGTAAATATAGACTCAAAATGAATCAAATTAATATGAAGCGAATTAGACTAAAAAATTGATATTTTGCACTTCTTTATTAGAGCAATGACGTCATAAAGTGATTGACGTCATAGATATTAAAAAATATGATAAATTTATATATCAAATGAAAGTACTCATCAAATGCAATCAAATGGTGCATGTTTGAGATTGATCAGACAAATGACACGAAAACGACGGACATTTTGAGCCTTTTTTGTTGACTACTCTCCAAATATGGTCTTACTATGGTCACATGATCAGAGGTAGAACAATGAAATGTTAAGAATTTAATTGCCTATGAAATTTGAGTACTAGTCACCAAAACTGGTGGTTATATCTCTTGCCATTTTAGCGTAACGCAAAAAAGTCTGGTAGGGGGGGGGGCACACAGTGTTCCAGGGAAGATAAGGCTCAAATCCTTACTGGTTGTCAGAGCATGCGGAAATCATCCAATTTCATGCTTGTCAGCCAATGAGATCACCGCTTTCTAGCCCCTGGAGACAAAATTGCTCGTTTGAGGTAAATTTTCTAGTACCCTCACTAAAACTGAAATGGATGCTAGAATACTTCAGTTACTCGCAATTTTTTTTAATAAATCAGTTGTGGGGAAGTCCGTCCAGAGTTGTTTACATGTTTAGGCATATAGCTTGTTTGGGGCCGGAGCTGCGTTCATTTTCCGGTTGAAGAATATTGTCCTTCGTTGAAATATCTATAGAAATCGCTACAAATGAGATATACAGATAAGAATTTCAGCAATTATGCATACTGACCTCAGCAATAACCCAAACTCCTTTACTGCTATCATATCTCAAAATTGGAGGCAATTTCTAATGATTTCTGGTAGAGATATCATTTGGGCCTAAGCTTGTCCTCGCTTAAAACTCATTCCATTGCACTTAAAAAGTAATGGTAAAATTCTAGAGCTGAATAATGCACTTACCCATGACTCAGGCACCAGTTTGACTTCGTTTGCCTTTTTACATTAGCAAATTTTTATAAGAAATGACCAGTTGTGGGTGAATTGCAAAAACTTTCCTCGGTCCATATTTTTATCTGCACAGTCTATCCGCTTCAAACAACAAACAGTGAACTTTGTATCATAAAAGTCTTGCATCACAAAACATTCCTATAGAACGATTCCATGCGCCTTATCGAGGCACTCGTGAATTGTTTTCACGCATTTGGTTCAATCAGTCAATGCAAACAAACAAAAGTGCAAAACCGGGTATCTTTTTTAGCGAACCCAAAACAATGTTTTGTTCTTTTTATGTTTTGCATTGATTAAAATAAGAACGAAAAGAACGAAATGCGTGAATACAATTCACGAGTGCCTCGCTAAAGCGCATGGAATCGTTCAAAAGAAGTGTTCTGTGATGCAAGACTTTTATGATACAATGTCAAAGTTCACTGTTTGTTGTTTGAAGCGGATAGACTGTGCAGATAAAAATATGGACCGAGGAAAGTTTTTGCAATTCACCCACAACTGGTCGTTTCTTATAAAAATTTGCTAATGTAAAAAAGGCAAACGAAGTCAAACTGGTGCCTGAGTCATGGGTAAGTGCATTATTCAGCTCTAGAATGTTACCATTACTTTTTAAGTGCAATGAAATGAGTTTTAAGCGAGGACAAGCTTAGGCCCAAATGATATCTCTACCAGAAATCATTAGAAATTGCCTCCAATTTTGAGATATGATAGCAGTAAAGGAGTTTGGGTTATTGCTGAGGTCAGTATGCATAATTGCTGAAATTCGTATCTGTATATCTCATTTGTAGCGATTTCTATAGATATTTCAACGAAGGACAATATTCTTCGACCGGAAAATGAACGCAGCTCCGGCCCCAAACAAGCTATGTGCCTAAACATGTAAACAACTCTGGACGGACATCCCCACAACTTATTTATTAAAAAAAATTGCAAATAACTGAAGTATTTTAGCATCCATTTCAGTTTTAGTGAGGGTACTAGAAAATTTACCTCAAACGAGCGATTTTGTCTCGAGGGGCTAGAAAGCGGTGATCTCATTGGCTGACAAGCATGAAATTGGATGATTTCCGCATGCTCTGACAACCAGTAAGGATTTGAGCCTTATCTTGTTCCAGGGCATGTAATTAATGTGAAAAATAAAAGTATCAGAATTGTACCAAACTGATTTTTCTATTGTTCACCATAGCATGAGGAATGTCAAAACCCAAAAAACTTTCAAATCGGACAATATATAGTTCTGAGAAAACATTATTTCAAGTTAGGCCTAAAAAGTGTACCTCAGGCTTCTTTCTAAGCACAGCAAGGCCACAAAATAAGACTAAGTTTCAAATTCAAATTTCTTGGCTTGCACTCACCCGATTTTCATGATCTTTGTTTTTTCCAACAGATTAAACCTTGCAGAGTATGTAGTGAAAAAGTGGATTGAAAATTTTATCTTGGGATGTGGAAATTTTGCAAACTCATAGTGGTAACTAAACGTCAAAAAAACTAAAACTGAATCACAAAGCGATTCTTCAACATTAAAAACAAAAAATCTATGTTTCAGAATTCTCGGAAAGTCTATTGCAGAATCAAGTTTAAGCCAGGGGGTGCGATCGCCCCCAATGTTGGTTAGAACAAAGGCCTTTTGTTCGAAGACAATATAAATAAACAATGCTTTTTAACTGAAACAATAGCTTCGCCCCCCCCCCCCAATATTTGGCAAAGTGTCCGCCACACTGCGCCTAGTAACATCGAAAAACAGAACAAACACCAAAATAGATATCTATAATATGATTAGGGAGTTGATCTCTAACCTCTTTTTGACTATAAGAGGGAAATATTTGTTTCATTGAACATCTGGTTCAGTCTATAGTATAGTGGCAAATACAGACAGAATTTGCTAAACAAGACTTCTTCACTGGCCTTCGTGAAAAATTTGCCAACATTAGTTGAAAGCTTATTCTACTTAGCCCTTTTGCAAAAATGTTCCCAAAAGAGCATTTCGTGATTCAGTTTTAGTTTTTATGAACGATTGGTTACCATTATGGATTTGAAAAATTTGCACATCCCAAGATAAAATTTTCAATCGACCTTTTTCACTACATATTCTGCAGGGTTCAATCTGTCAAACGAAACAAAGATCATGAAAATCGAGTGAGTGCAAGCCAAGAAATTTGAATTCGAAAGTTAGTGCTATTTTGTGGCCTTGCTGTGCTACAAAAGAAACCTGCAGTACACTTTTTAGGTCTAACTATAAATGATATTTTCTCAGCACTAAATTGTCCGATTTAAAATTTTTTTTGCGTCTTGATATGGTCTTGATATACCTCAGGCTACGGTCTACGGCTAATAGAAAAATTACTTTTGTACAATTCTGAAATTTTCATTTTTTGGCATTAATTACACTAAAACGGAAATCTGGATCACAGTGGGGGGGGGGGTGAAAAACGCCCCCCCCCAGTACGAATAGGTTTAAAAATGTTGCAAAATAGCAAAATCTTTGAAAATCTTACACACGTTCCAAGAAGTCATAGAAATCTTAAAAGATCTTATTTTGAAAAATCTGAGAGAATTTTAAAATGCCAAGAAAATCTCGTACACTATTTTGGAGTGATTTGCCCCTCGTATTCATTTATTTCACAGTAGAAGTTTTCAGTTTTCTGCCCTGTTAGTGTTAGGACCGATTTATCATATTCATTTTAAGAAAAATTTGCATACAAATAATGTTTATAGTCAAAATTATTCATTAATCTTTCAGTGATCTAGCTATAGGATCTTGGCAAATGAGTACATCCTTAGAAATCCGACCACACTCTAGATCCAGCCTGTTGATGATATTCAAAGTCTTATTCTTTCTCGTAGAAAGCATAGAAAAGTGAGAAAAGTTACTGGGCACATGAAATACAACAAATTACAGAGAGCCATGTTGGTTGAGCAAGTTGAAAGAATGATAGCAGTACCTTACTTGACACGTGTGAGTATCGCAGTTTCATAGTGAATCATAGTTTCATCGCTTTCATCTTTGTGTTGCCTATTGTCCTTGATAAGTCTTTCTTATGCTATGAATACACAGTGCTAGGTGTGCTAAAAGAACTATCCTCTTTTTATCAACCACAATAGTGAAATTATAAAATGAAAGACATTGCTTTGTATCATTAAAAGTGCTGTCACATTTCTCCCAAGGTTAAACTAATGTTCGTGCAGCAAATTATAACTAATCAATTTCTAAATCCCCAAATCAGCAAAAAAGTTTTATCTTTGTCCATTTGTGTTGAATCTGTAGAACATTTGATCAACGTTTTTCATCATGCTTAGTGTTTTCGAGACCGAAAATTTTAAGAAACTCACTTATAGCTAAAGCAGACTAAAATTTCTACAAAATATCCTAGAATCTAATTCTGGATTTTAGCAAAGATTAGGTCATAAATCTTCAAAATCGGTTCAGTGTACGGTTTATCGTGCGCAGTAAAAAATGGACAGTTTTTTATGTGCACCATACCAGGTATAGCATTGATAGATGCATGGATTACCTTCAGGAAGAAGTTGCAAGGCAAATAAAGATGATTTCGCTAGAAAATAGAATTAGGTCCTGCCACAGACTAGACTTGCCCCAAGTCTGTTTTGTCAACTTTAGTAAATCTACCGGAAAGTATTTTTTTGACGAAATAGACTTGGGGCAAGTCTAGCCACAGACACCCATGAACGTAACCAACATATGATTTTGGTTTGTTGATTATTTTAAGCACCTTCTTTTCATCACTAAATTCCTTCAAACTGATCCCTTTTTCTTTTTTTCATTCAATTAAAACGTTTACATAAAGAAGGTACCTAAGACACTACATATGAGCTACTGTACAACACTACGAGGACGATGTCAGGGGGAGCAAAGACATTTACAACTCCCTGGCCATTCCATAAAAAAAACATCATACAGCTAAATACTATCATATTTACAATTGCAAAGAGCTACATATAAACACAGGCGTAGGAGACAGGGGGGCTGGGGGGGCTGCAGCTCCCCCAACGTCAGAAAAAATTTGCAAAAATCAGCCATAATCGGGCAGAAATCCGCCTTAACGGGCAAAACTTTCTCAAACAATGGATTTTTTATCGGGCAGCCCCCCCCCAAATTTTACCTCCCCCTAAGCCGATGCATATAAACTATTAAATACGGACATATAGTAGGATCTGTTTCACACTGAAGGTCAGGCTAGCACAGGCGATAATGCTGAACAGCAGGTACCCCGGCCGAGAGAACACCACCGACAACAACTGCCGCCGCTACTGTTCCCCCATCCAGGGTCTCCACCACTCAAAAACATGGCGCCTGTGCTGTAGGTTCAAGGTTCTTGATCCTTGTTGTGTAGCCAACATGGAGATAGGAATCTTCATGTGTGGCTAACATGAAGATTGAAAAACCCCTACCTGACATGCATGGGCGCAGTGTATCGTGCAGTGGGGATTCTGGATGGGAGCAGTGGCGGTCTCAATTGTTGTTGCTTGTGTTCTCTTGTCTGGAGTCTCTGTTGTTAATCACCATGCACCTATTCTGGCCTGACATCCAATGTGAAACGGATTCTAGTATGTATTAAGTATTCAATCTTTTATTTGTAGCTTTTGTAATTGTTCATTAGTTTTTATTTAGTTGTATCCTTTTGTTTCTTTTATTTTTTGTAATAGTTTTGTCTAGTTTATATAAATATAATTTTCAATTTTTTAATTTAAATGGCCTCCGGGTTGTCATAGTATTTTTCTCCTCTTGGTATCGTCTGCGTAGTATTGTAGAGTAGTTTAATTTGTGTAATTGGTAATGTGTCATACAAATTTTAGATGGAATATAAAAAAAGAAAAAGATAGGAATCAAATGTTTTTGCTAATTTTTGCCCGTGGCCCATGGCTGAAAACCTCCAAAGCCTTTTTCATTTTCATTTCATTTTAAATTATTTATACACGAAATCCCTTCAGCTCTAATACTACATAAATAAAAGTTTTACAAAATTAACATCATATACATATGAAAAAGACTTAGAAGGACAAGTCCGGAGCCGGTACGACCGACGACAAAACACAAGAAAAAAACCGCCACGAATGACGCATGACACATCCCCCCCCCCCCACTGCCAGTCCTCTCCCCGCGAAATCATGCACCCAAATAAGCAACGCCCATCCGAATACGCAACCCCACAAGGAGAAGGCGAAAACAGCAGAAAAAAGCACCACACATCACCCACAGCAGCTCCATCCCGCATCCCGCCATCAATCACACCAACCCCGGACCCGTCCTTTAAAATGGCATTGCTGATCTTCCAGGGTGTCGTGTTTTATTGGCTTTCAGCTCATCAAGTGTGTTTTTAGTTGTTTTTTGAATTGGCGCAAGGTAGGAAATAAATAAGCTAATAAAGCGCATGGCTGGGATGAAATATCTGTAAGGATGATGAAAATGTGTGATTCTGCATTGGTTGTGCCTTTGAAGATAATATTCATAAACTGTTTGAGAAGCGGTACATTTCCCTATATATGGAAACATGCAAACGTTGTGCCTGTTCACAAAAAGAACGAGAAAAACATAAAAAGGAATTATCGTCCAATTTCTCTGCTTCCAATCTTTGGAAAAATTCTCGAAAACTCATTTTTGACTCTCTGTATTCTCATCTTGTTTCATCTGAATTACTAAATCCTAATCAATCAGGATTCCGTCCCGGTGACTCAACAATTAATCAGCTAATCTCGATAACACACACAATATTTACAGTGTTTGATTGCAATCCTCCTCTTGATGTTCGCTCTGTGTACCTTGATATTTCTAAAGCATTTGTCAGGGTATGGCATGATGGGCTAATCTATGAATTAAAGCGTTGCGGTGTCTCCGGACAACTTCTAAGTCTTATCAAAGATTTTTTTTAAAATCGCAAACGGAGAACTGTACTGAATGGACAGAGCTCGAGTTGGGGAGATGTTTCAGCAGGAGTGCCCCAGGGTTCTATTCTGGACCCTTTATTTTTCTTGGTCTACATTAATGATCTAACAGCAGACTTGAAGTGCAATGTTAAACTTTTTGCTGATGATACCACACTTTTTACTATCGTGCAAGACTCAAATACAGCTGCCAGTGACATGAACCATCACTTAGAGTTGATCAGTAAATGGGCTCATGACTGGAGGATGTCCTTTAATCCTGATCCACAAAAGCAAGCAGTCGAATTAGTATTTTCAAAGAGAAAAACTGAAACCAATCATCCTGAAATTCTTTTCAATAACATACCCGTGATGCAAGTAGTCGAACACAAGCATTTAGGAATCGTTCTAGACTCAAAATTGTCTTTTTCTTCCCATATTAAAGCAGCTATCTCCAAAGCGAGAAAGGGTATTGGTATGTTGAGATTTCTTTCAAGATATCTACCTAGGAACACCCTTAACGAGCTATACAAGCTCTATATCCGACCCCATTTAGACTATGGAGATGTTATATACCATGATCCCCCAAAAGTATGCGAGTTCAGCGGAAATTTCACCTTGTCTAATTTAATGGAAAAGCTAGAATCCGTCCAATATTCTGCCGCTTTAGCCGTGTCCGGTACATGGAGGGAACATCTAGAGAGAAGTTGTACGCTGAGCTTGGATGGGAATCTTTAAGTCTTCGTAGGTGGAGTAGACGCCTGACTTTGTTCTATAGAATTGTAAACAACCTAACTCCGAACTATACAAGGGATCCAATTCCACCACTTTAGCAGTTTCAGTACTCTCTTCGCAAACCTGACATCATCGGGCAAATAAGGGCAAGAACTGCAAAGTTCAAATCTACTTTTTATCCTCATTGTCTGTCCGAATGGAATGAACTTGAACCTGAAACTAGGCTGGCACCATCTGTTGCCGTTTTCAAATTGAAAATGTTATCAAAAATCCGCCCCCCTGGAAAACCTGTATATGGGATTCATGACCCAAAAGGTCTATCCTATCTAACTCAACTTAGAGTCGGTCTTAGCAAGTTAAATTTTCATAAATTTAAACAAAATTTTAAAGATACCACAAATCCTATGTGTCCGACAAATGATGGTATTGAAGATACGGAACACTTCTTGTTGCTCTGCCCTTGTTTTGATGTACAAAGACGAGACCTCCTCGCTGGAATCTATGCATTAATACGACCACTTGGATATGTAAATCTTGCAAATGAAGCTTTACTACAACTTTTATTGTATGGCAATAAAGATTTTCCTATTTCACTAAATAGACATATTCTTGAGCTAACGCTACATTTTATCCATGAAACTGGTCGATTCGAGTGAATTTCTGTAGCCACTTACCCATCCCTTCATAAGCCACCCGATTTTGTCCCATAGTTAAAGTAGTTTCTTTTCCTTTATTATCTTTATTTAATGGCCTCGGGGTAGACACAGCCTTTTGCTCCCTGGGGTTGATCGTCCTAGTAGTATTGTAGAGTAATTTTGTAAGTAATGTAGTTCGTAATCTGTATTGTAAATTTTATTTGGAATATATTATATAAAAAGAAAAAAAAACGATCAAACATGACAAGTTGCTCAGCGTGAAGGAACTTATTTGACCATTCGTCTTTAATCCTGGACGATTTGATCATGGAGACGGCTCTGTCTTGAAGACGTTGAAGGGATTCCTTTTTTTTGAATTTGAGAGGCTACCCCAAATAACATCTGCATATCGCATGTGACTTTCTACAAGAGCACGATAAAAATTGCTTAACTGAGATTGTGGGAGGATGTTTTTAATTTTTTTAAAGATGCAAGACCTCCATGAACTTTGCCTTTGGCATCATTTGCCTCATTTTCACGGACCAGTCAGACGGCGAATAAACGAATAAAAGAAAGCCGTGAAGATTTTGCTACACTTTACCCACCTTCGTAAAATACAACCAGGACAAAGAACTTCTTGAAATTTCCCGAATTTTATTGAAGAAGTGTACTCTACAGATATTTTGATATACTTGTTTAGATGCCCGTTTGAATATCTCATCACGGTTTCGACTTCGAGGAGTCATGGCGTCTCCAAGTCATACACGAACCGATGAGGCACTGAATCTTGAGCAATAGAAATTCTGGGTGAGAGACAATAGTAGTAACAAAGGTAATCGTTGTAAAAACAACCCAAAAACGCCAAAATCTGCATTTTCAACTGTTCTTGCGCTTTTCTTTCCGCCACAGTTTCTATTGTTCAAAATTCAATGCCCCTACACGGTTTGTGTGCGAATTGACAAAATCGACCAAGGTTTTTTACCCACTTGAAATCATGTGGCAATACACGTATTTTTTTGTCATAAGAAACTAAGAATTTCGGCCAGTACTGGAAGTTTCTTAAAATGATCAAATTTTTGGTAAACGTAGTTTCTTACGAGTTTCTTAAAAGTTCCACAAACAGTCTTCATGTTCACTACCTGTGCCAAGTCTTTCAAGCTTTTCCAATGTTTAGGCTTTACTGAAGTACCCTTCCAGTAATATGAAATAGGAACCAGTGAAAATAAAATAAACATATGTTAAGGACTCCCTTTCTCAAAAAAGATAGTTTCTTAAGATATATTTTCCCAGTACTGGAGTTTCTTAATTTTTTTGGGAAACTGAGAGTTGAGTTTCTTATGAGCAGTTTCTAACGAAGAAAAATACGTGTACGCTTGGAAAGTGGCAGTATCATTTGTATCATGATACTACTTTTTGCTTTCATGGCACAAGTTTGCATGGTGCGCAATATGTTAAAGAATTCAAACGAGCTTTTATTAAGAGGTCGATTTCCTGACTTTCAGTGGTGTAAACAAACCTTTAGCCGATTTTTTCTATTGGAGACGCCATAACTCCTCGAAACCTTGTCTTATTTAAACAGTAGATTTCTTCAAAAAGATTGGGAAATTTGTAGCAGTTTTTTTCCTGATACGTTTTATGAAGGTATGTTAAATTTAGCAAAATCTTCACTGGTTTCTTATGTCTTCTTTGCTTATTTGCCATCTAATTGGTCCCTGAAAATGAGGATTTCGAGGTTTTCTGCATGGACCACTAGCAAAAATTTGCAAAAAAACATTTGATTCTTATCTTGCCGACATAGTTGGTTAAAATCGTCGTTACAAGGGATTTTAAAAGAGTTTCTCATCGCGGAATACTTAAAACAGGTCTTTGTGATCAAATTCGTTACCATTTAATTAGCCATTGTCATCCAGGGTCCTTTGCCGAAGCAAATTCGGCAGAATAACGTCCGAAAACAGCAAATTTTAGCAATTTTAGCCCCCCCCCCCATCGGAAGCTTCAGCCCCTCAGCCGCAAGATTTCTGGCGCCACCCCTGACTGCAAGGTAGGTATCATTTAAAACAGATTTGAGAGCAGAACTTGAATCTCTCAAGCGTTATTGAATTTATTGACTCGAGGGGGCTTAGTCCCTTGAGAATTATATGAAGTTTTTTGCTGATGAAATGAAGATTTGAAAACAAATTCGTTATCCTATGAAACTGCAATGACATCTGATCAGGAACCTGCTAGCAGAATAGCGTATAAGAGCCATTCCTTCTGAAATGGTGAGCGCAGGAATAGCCCCTCCTAGTCAAGGTTATCTCTCTCAAAGTTTATTGATAAAGTATAGGATAGGAGCAAACAACTGACCACATTGCACTCTATGATAGATGGGTGACTGTCAAACCAGTCACTCTATCTATGCCAAATCTAACTTCGTATTACTGTTTGGGATGACCTGCACTTTTGAATGATATACAGGAGGTTGGAAAACTTTGTGAAGCAAAGACTTCCTTAAAATTCCCGAGGGACTTAACCCTCCTTTAAGTAACCAAGAAGAATCAAGTTTCGCTCGCTAAACTCTTTCGAATGATATATATAGTAGTTTGCATTATTTTGGAAAATATTCGTAGTTCTATGGCCAAAAACAGTTTTATTCTACAAAAATCAGGTTGGATGAACATGATGAATAGCTGGCAAACTACAAGCTTGAAAAGGGTTCTTTTACTTCTAAACATTTTAAGGATTTGGGATACCCTGTAGTAATATACAGTACGTTGTCACTAGGTTTTTTAGTGACCCCAAAGATCTGAGATGATATAGCATTAATTGCAACTGATGGTATCTGTGGTCTCGTTAAATTCTTCCTGTACTTGGAAATTTAACGTTACATGTAAGAATGCCATCTATAAGTTGCTGATACCTTTAAATAAGCACGGCCCTGCCACTACAGAACTCTCCTTCCTATCTCTGTCTCTGTAATCTTTTCTTACTGCCGGGTGCGGTGCGCCAAAAAGAACTTCATACATTTGAAAAACGGAGAATACTTGATAAATTAGAATGAATCATAGCTTGGTTAATAACCGAAAGGCTGGAGCATTTTTTGTATCTTTTTAGGTACAATTTTTATTGACAAAATGTCTGTTACCTCAAAATGCGTGAAATAGGAACTGAAACCCTCGATCAAAGTTATGAAGAATTGCCTCACTCAAAAAAATGTCATCGCCTTCAAGGGTTTATAATCGAATTTGTATAGAAGCAGTAACGTAAATGATCTAATACTTGTGTAAAGATCACTCTTCAGCCCTTCAGGTAAGTGAAATGTACTTGCCCATGGCTCAATAGGAGGAGATCCCTCGCAATCTTATTGTGCGATTTCGGCCCGTTTTCGTGCATTTCAAAGTTAAGTAATTTCCATGAATTCAATGTCACCTACATTTCCCATGCTTAGAAAGATATGAAAAATCAAACTTGGTTTCAGTCTCTCAGTATTGATGAGATAGAGCTGTTACAGACTGATCAATTGTTTTTTCAGGAAGAAGAGCATGCGCACAATATTACAAAGAAAAGAGAAACCGACAAAAAGTTTTTACAGCAGAGAAGGAAAGATCAAGGGCTAGGCCCTGATGTACTTGGACTTAACAGCTTGCATGCTAATAAAGAATCGAAAAGCTTTCTTGAACATATTTTGACCGCTAAAAGGTGGACACCAGCTGAGTGATTTTTTTCTTGTTATTGTCAGACTTGTGTTCTTGTGATATTATTTTTATGCCTTGCGTACAGGAAGACTTATCACGTTGATTCCTTGTAATCCCTACCATCCACCCCCTTGCTTGCTCATACTTTACAGGTAGAGAAAGGAAAACCTGTTTTCGTGGTTATTTTTGTGCTGCATTTGCCTTGCTTTTGATTTCGAAGCTATGTGCATTTGCAATTCACTTGAATTCTGTGTTACATTGCTTTGGATTGTATATTCTTGCTGGCAGCATAGCTTCCAAATCTTTAACTCAACGTAAAAAGGTGGGTGTAAAATTTTGTGATCTATTTATTCTGACTGAGTGGCTTGCAACAAACTTTAGTTACTTATCTTCAATTCTACCGTTGGGCTTTTCAAAAGTTTCAATATTTTTCGAAATTTCAGCGTACGTTACATTTTAACTCATTTGAGAATGTGACGTCATCAAATTTCTAAATCATAAAGCAGACAAGTGACAGTCTTTTACTTGATACCATATTGTAGATATCCATAAACTATGGTTTTCTTCGACATTATTTAATGTTGCTCCAAGCAGATTAGAAATTACGATGGCTTTAAGCTTTTTTGAAAATTTTTCCTGAATTCTCGAAAAAGGAGAAAAACACTCTAATTCTGAAAACATTGAAGATTTCAGAAAAGTTTAACGGTAGAATTATAGAGAAATAGCTGAAGTTTCTTTGAAGTCATTCAGTTCAAAGAAATAGGTAACTGGATTTTACACCAGCCTATTTAAAGATTTGGAATTTATACTCTTGCTGGCCTACATTTTTTATTTATTAGAGCCATTGTCTAGACTGATGATATGGTCGTAATTATCGCTATTGAAATGCTGCTGGACGCTCCTCGGTCTGGTGTAATAGTCTAGTTTTGAATAGCGATTACTGGGACTCATCGTAATCAGTCTAGCCATTGTCACCCAGGGTCCTTTGCGAAGACGCTAAAATTTCAGATTGTCTGACAATCAAATTTTGCCTGAGCAGAAACGATGAATCGGACTGCAGTAATTGAACTTGCAAAATGTTTTTCTTCAGTTGAACCGTTCTAGCTATCAGTTCAGCTACTGCGCTGTTGATCTAGATCTACAGGGTGTCCCACAAATTGTGCCCCGTTTGCCTGAAGATGGCAGGAAAACGGCAAAAGATTCTCTCCAAACTTTTGCGTGATGTTGCTCTTCAGATATTCAATTAAAGTTTGCTACCATCACCATAAAAATCTGTTGAAAAATAATGGAGCTATGACCTTCAGGAGACCAAATTTGCCAGATGACTGAAACCAGCGGTCGGCCATTTTGTCTTACTATTTTTCAGCGATAAATGGCTTCCTGGATGGAAAATCAAACAGCAGCTTGCAATATCCTAGCTCTCGTGAAAATTTCGATGATCCTCAGGGAGTTGCACTATTTCTGACCTCACAGAAATTATTTCTTACCTCACGTGAAGCTACTTATCACTACAAATAGTAAGACCGACTGCTGGTTCTGCCATCAGGCAAATTTGGTCTTCTAAAGGTCATAGCTCCATCATTTTTCAACGAATTTTTACGGAGATGGCAGCAAACATTATTTGAACATCTCAAGAGTAACATCATATAAAACTTTGGCGATAATCTTTTGCCCTTTTGCTGCAGTCTTTAGAAAAATGGGGCATACTTTTTTGAAACTCCCTGTATGGTTTCCGTTTAGGCCAAATTTGATTTTCAGGCAGGCTGGAATTGTAGCGTGCCCGCAAAGGACCCTGGGGGATCATGGCTCTGTAAGATTCTGAGCACGGGGTGTCTGTCCGTAAGATAAGTGTGGACTGTTTCACTTACACCTCAAGTATGTTGTAAGCGTAGGGGAGACCGGGAACAATTGTAACACGGGGCAATTGCAACACTGGCTCTCGCGCCTTGCAGAAAAATGCAAAAAATCTGATTTTTGCACAGAATATGCTCATTCTAACCCTCTACATGCAATTTGAGATTAAGGAATGTTCAGCTAAGTTTGCAAAATTTTCGATGGAAAAACATATTTTGAGCACAAAAGTAAAAACGTGCTTTCACTGTGAATTTGTGTCTGCAAGATGTTGCTTTTGAGCAAGAAATTTTATTTTCATAACTCAGACATACCATCTATTTAGGATCAAAACTGCATTAAAATTTTTTAAGCTCCACGCCCAAAATAGGAAATAACGATAGCTGCTGACAATGGGTGACCATGGCTCTTTAATGTAGCGTCACAAGGAAATTTGTAAAGAACATCAAACCTCTCTCCCAATCACGTTCCAATATCTTTCGGAAATAGCTACCCTACCCGACTCATACCCACGCACTTTCGTCTTGTTTGTGAAAATATTCAAGTGATAAAACCTTTAGAATAAGCTTTCAAGCTTGTGCACTTTGTTTGCTCTTTCCATATTAGAACTCTTCTTTTTTTCTACAGTGACTCGTTTTTTTTTTATTGCAATTTCGATCCCACCAAAGAAATTTCCGACTTTTAAGAAAAATTTCCCAGTCTCATCGAATTGAGGATTATTTAGAGAAGATCTTACGGTTTCGATATTCTGTTTTGGTCGCCAAGTATGCGAAGTAATATAGCATTTCATGTGCGATTGACAGAGCGGAAACGATGCACGCATGCGCACTAATGTTGCCTAAATCGAAGGATGGAAGGCAAAAATTCACGCCGTCGGAATTCTGATCGAGCAATGAACATCAAATGTTTTCGATCGTAAATGCTTCTTTGCGGCAATTTATAGAGGGAAGATATTGATTAAATGGTACACATCTTGTTCAGTTTTCTTTCGCCTTTTTGTTAAAGGTAAAAACGTTTATGTAAGCGGATTTTTTCTCTGTCAAAATAGCTCAATGAAATTGCAAGTGGAAGCTAGGACTGGAAATTTCGAAAGTGTCGCCCCTATGAAAGTCCCAAACATAAGGCCGTTTCTTAACACATAAGGGATTTTATGCTTTTAATCTAAGAGTTGGGGATGCCTCCACCATATATCAAGAGTTCTCGTGAATCCAAGGTTGTTCTTGCTCGCAACACTGAAAGAAAGTCGAGGTTTGATTAATTTCGAAAATTGTAAACGTCCTCGAAATTTCACAATAATAGTGTTGCTTCACGGCAAGGACCTTATTTGGTGGAAATTGCTTGAAATCACTTACCAATGAATGAATTCTTGTTAAAACCAGTTGCAAAATTGGTGTATCCTCAAAATACAAGAGTTTTAGTCACAAATTGACCATTATTTGCGATGAATGCCGGCAATGTTTCAAATAAATCCAGAAGTCTTGCCTAAAATTGGCTTCTTCCATGTTTCTAGTCGCTGGAGATGCTTCAACTCGTCACTGAAACTCGACTGACGCGTAAAGCACTTGAGAATGATGTAAAATATATACTCTGAGTATTTAAAAATCAAAGGCATGCATTTTCTAGAAAAGAATAAGCTTCTCCACAACTTCTTCTGGCCAAAACAATCCCAAAAAAGTTATAAGAATTTCGCAAGGAGAACGCGCTATTTCTCTGACGCGACACTGTATTCGAATTTCGAATAACAGAGGGGTAAATATCAAGTTTCACAAAGGTTTCATCATAATTTTGAAAAATGTTTTTCAAAGAAGCCAAATAGAAAATATTTTCGAAATGAATCAAGTAAATAGCAGTTGAAATAACAGACAGAAGTCAAGATCAGAAGGGAAAGAATCTACTCAAAAGTTAGGAAACATTTAAAAAAATCTAGAAACTTTCTACCAATGATCATTCAAGTTTCCCGAAAAAGTAGTGAAAGTCTGCCTGGCAGTACGACCTTTTATATTTTCCGGCCAAACAAATATTTCTTTTGCACTTTAGGCACGATTTTGAACAAAATATTTTTAGCGTAAAATGAAGCTTTATCGCAGTTAATGTTTAGTAGGCTTTGGTACGGGCCCCTTTGTTGCGGAAACTTGCTTGGGCAGTCTGAAAAAATATGCCTGAAACACGGGTGGTTTTAATTAAGGAATCGAAAGCATTTGAAAAATATTAATATGATAATATTTTTCCTTGCCAAGACACCTCAGTAACAGTTGTAGTCTTCAATCAATCTTCAACATTCTTCAAGCATGCGAGATTTCTATTGCTCATTCCAAAACTGCAGCTGGGTGGATTTCAAATACTTTTTGAAGAAATTTGATATGTCAGTTTAGCGGCCTTTTTCTCCATTTTTCTAAAAACCGTTTTAGATTTATAGCAGAGTGATCAAAAAACACATTGCAAGTATTTTTCATAAGAAACTAAAGATATGGTGGGCCAGCACTGAAAGCTTCTTAAAATTATCAGATGTTGAGTACTCAGAATTTCTTCCGACTTTCTTTGGAGGCTCCATAACATGAACCATAACTGTTCACTACATGTGCCCTCGTGAGTATTTCAAAACAAGGCTTTTTAAGCCTTTCTTAATAAGAGTATGTGATAAAGGAAACAAACGAAAGTAAAGTAAGAATATGTCAAGGATTACCTTCATCAAAATAAATAATTTCTTAACTTATATTTTCCCAGTACTGGAGTTTCTTAATTTTTTGGCGCACTGAGAGTTGAGTTTATTTCTTATGAAAAAATACGTGTATGGATGCAAAGGTGAAAATCAATTTCCCCCCTGATCTTGCATTTCGAAAATATTTGTCTTTTTAGCTTCTTTCAGAAACATTTTTCAAAATTATGATGAAACTTGACATTTACCCCTCTGTTATTCGAAATTCGAATACAGTGTCGCGTCAGAGAAATAGCGCGTTCTCCTTGTGAAATTCTTATATCTTTTTTGGGATTGTTTTGGCCAGAAGAAGTTGTGGAGAAGCTTATTCTTTTCTAGAAAATGCATGCCTTTGATTTTTAAATACTCAGAGTATATATTTTACATCATTCTCAAGTGCTTTACGCGTCAGTCGAGTTTCAGTGACGAGTTGAAGCATCTCCAGCGACTAGAAACATGGAAGAAGCCAATTTTAGGCAAGACTTCTGGATTTATTTGAAACATTGCCGGCATTCATCGCAAATAATGGTCAATTTGTGACTAAAACTCTTGTATTTTGAGGATACACCAATTTTGCAACTGGTTTTAACAAGAATTCATTCATTGGTAAGTGATTTCAAGCAATTTCCACCAAATAAGGTCCTTGCCGTGAATCAACACTATTATTGTGAAATTTCGAGGACGTTTACAATTTTCGAAATTAATCAAACCTCGACTTTCTTTCAGTGTTGCGAGCAAGAACAACCTTGGATTCACGAGAACTCTTGATATATGGTGGAGGCATCCCCAACTCTTAGATTAAAAGCATAAAATCCCTTATGTGTTAAGAAACGGCCTTATGTTTGGGACTTTCATAGGGGCGACACTTTCGAAATTTCCAGTCCTAGCTTCCACTTGCAATTTCATTGAGCTATTTTGACAGAGAAAAAATCTGCTTACATAAACGTTTTTACCTTTAACAAAAAGGCAAAAGAAAACTGAACAAGATGTGTACCATTTAATCAATATCTTCCCTCTATAAATTGCCGCAAAGAAGCATTTACGATCGAAAACATTTGATGTTCATTGCTCGATCAGAATTCCGACGGCGTGAATTTTTGCCTTCCATCCTTCGATTTAGGCAACATTAGTGCGCATGCGTGCATCGTTTCCGCTCTGTCTGTGCGATTGCCAAATTTTTGAAACCTTTATCAGCCATCTTAATGGTGTTATAAGATAACTTGATAAGCCAGACATAAGATATTTTCTTCTTCTTGCCAGGGATCTGCCACCACGATTTGCAGAGAAGGGAGGGTTCTAAGTTGAAAATTAGTCTTATTTTAAATCAAATAAATAAAAAATTGGCACACCCCATTCAGAAAGACGATAGGCTGCACCTCTGGTCTAGCCACTGCCCAGCCCTTCCTGGACTTGCTCCAAGTCTCGCTCTCGATCAGAAAAGGGAAGGAAAGGGGCTCTCCTTCCCCTTTCCCTTCCCTTTTGTTTCCTCGTCCCCTTCCTTCCCCTCCCGTTTGTTTGTTGATCAAGAGCGAGACTTGGAGCAAGTCCAAGCCCTTCCCAACTTTATGAAAAATTCAATTTTTATGTAAAAAGCAGTTTACCTGCAGGAGGGGAGACAAGGACCAGTTGTAACACTTTTTGGAAGAATTTAATTTCTCTTTAGAAGCAACATTACGTCCTGCCAAACCGAGACCATTTAATGGCAATCTGTCCCCTTCGATGAATGAAAATAAAATCGATAAAGATCTATATTGTATATTCCAGAAGTTGGTGTTAATTCGCTTTATCCAAAGAAATCAGGGTCATGGAGACTCAGTGATGCATGCATTTAGCTGCAGCGTAAATAAGGTAAATAAAGCAGTAACCAAGGTCAGAACAATAGGGGACAGATTGCTTTTAAACTGGGACTCATAACCAAACTGCAAAAAACCTGGCCTGCTCGCTCCCAGTCTTGGGAGGGCCAATCACCGTGCAGGAAGCGAAATGCACAAATATGATTGGTTTGTCCTTGCAATCTGTTTTGAAAGAGGTCGGTCTGTTATTTCAGCTTGAACGTAAACAGCTGCCATTCCATTCATGAAAGAACAGAATAGGCTTCCAGAGGAAAAAATGTTTTCTTCGAAGATTTGGATATCGAATGGTAAGCAAAGAAGCAATTCACTTGGTTATTGAATTTAGCACACAGAATACTGTGTGCTAAATTCGATGTAAGTGAAAACGAAAAAGGCAGAAAAGGCCATGGGAATAACAAGGGCAGATTTTGTAATACAATAGCAACAGTTGTCTTTGATTGACACCTCAGTTCAAAGCGATTAGCGACTGCAGACAAAAGAAAATTCTCTCAACCATAAATTCAAAACAAACAAATCCGTAAACGTTTTCTGAAACCCAAGTAGCTAGCGCGCTCGTTGTGCATTGCAGAAATTGCTTTTAAGAGCAAACATGAGCACATATCGAAAGAAGAAGGATACATCTACACATCTGGACTTGCCCAAGTCGTCTTGTAAGGAAGAAAGAGTCTCTTTCTTCCTTACAAGACGACTTGGGCAAGTCCACTACACATCTGCCTTGGGCATTTTATTTCTTTGGTTCAGAAGCCGATTGGGAGGCGATCCAATTCTCTTACTTTTTTGGGTGTAATTAAAACACTTACTGTTCAGCTTCTTAAACCAAATAAATAAAATGCCATAGGTAGATATGCGGATATATCCTTCTTCTCTCGGTATGTGCTCCCGTTTGCTCTTAAAAACAATTTCTGGAATGCACAACGAGCGAGCTAGCAGAGAAACTTTCGCGCCTTTGTTTGTTTTGAATTACTGGTTGAGTGGTTGAGATAATTTCCTTTGTCTGCGATCGCTGATCGTTTTGAATTGCGCTGTCAATCAAATCCAACTCGTGGTATTGTCTTACCAAATATGTCCTTGTTCATGGGAATTGGATCTATATTTACAATTCGATATACAAATCTCAGTAGTAAATATTAGTTCCTTTGGGAGCCTATCCTACGCAACACAGATCATGGCGGCAGACCATTCGTTTTGCGTTTGCGTTGATGTATCTTATTTATCAAATGTGCTACCTAATGCAAGGCTTGGCGGGGGGTGGCCGCTTGGCGATACTAAACTACAGTAACCTACATAACTAACACTAACCTATAATTTTATTACTATAACAACTAGTAAATTAGATAACAGGAAGAAAGTATATACATGTATGTATAAAGTATAAAGTATACTTTATGTATAAAGTATATACAGTGACAAGAGCAATAAGGTTACTGGTTGTGGAATATTCAGTTCGCTTCTACATCTATCAAGTGCTTCTTTTAAATATTTTCCTAAAAGTATTATAATGTATCATGCGGGATATAGATTTCTAAACAAAGGCTCCCTCGAATAGGTCGGAAATTTTATTGTTTGTTTATGAGTCGTAGTTGTAGTGGGGTATATCAGTTTGGCGGAGGAGCGAAACTACCACTTGTAATCAGTCTGGAAGCAACGAGCAGATTCCTTGCAATATCACCATTGAATACGTTGGGCTATTGACTGCTGAACTCAAGTTGTTTCTCATTCGTGTAGCTATTGTGATTTTGGCAAATTGGACATAAAACTTGCCATGAGTGCTGCAATTGAATTTGCCCATGCCCGGGGCAAGTTGTAACAAACACTGGGACAAGTTGTAACAACACAAATGAAATAAGCAAACCGATGGTTCTCAATAAATTAGTTACCAAAGTGTGAGATGTCCTTGAAACTCTGAAACTTACAACATCAGGCATAATGAGGAGCCATAAAATACTTTTCGAAGGTTATGTTCAATGATAGTATCTCAAAACGCAATATTCTTGACTTTATTACAACGTTTATCTTAAATGTAA
Source organism: Aurelia coerulea (assembly GCA_039566865.1). NCBI lineage: Eukaryota > Metazoa > Cnidaria > Scyphozoa > Semaeostomeae > Ulmaridae > Aurelia > Aurelia coerulea. The sequence continues at coordinate 11,056,835 of CM076958.1, read as the reverse complement.
GGGTTTTATCATTTGCGATATGAAATAGTACGAAATAATAGCTTGTGACAACAATTACTCAGGTAGACAGGTATCAGCTTGCTTCTGTTACAACTTACCCTAGGGCCCAATTCTCAATTCTCAAAGAAGTCGTTGGATGTAGCTATTGCTTCCACAAGTGACTTGGGACTTCCACCACATGACTACTACACGCCCGAACTTGATTTAGGAATGGAACCAAAACAGAAGGTTAAAAAGTTATTTTAGAAATCTGAAGATTTTCTTTTGGGCCTAAATATTTGGATTTTCATACTACGAATCTGTGCAAAACAGTAGGAATAAAAACGGCTGTTTAAACTGAAGGTAATAACTGAACCTTCATTCACAACGGCTAGTGAGCACAGCTTTTTTAGTGGTGAAGTAATAGAGTAATGGTAGTAATGGCAACGTGCCCTCGTTTCTAGCCCTTGTGATGAGCAATCTACAGTTTCGATCATTTTCATTCCGCTTTCGAGACGTACCGACGACACCCATATTCACATTCAAACCATCTGCACATTCATTGAAAGCTTCTATCCATAATAGATAGTCATTTTACTTTCCTTTGAAGTCAGTCAACATTGATCAAAATTGCCTTAGCAAGCAGCAGAATTAGATCAGTGACGACGGATGGAAGTTTCCATCTTGTTTTGCAAATTGTGCGAAATGACACGTAAGTTTGGTACCACAACAAAATTGTTTACCGTTCTTTTGTTGATATGCTTGCAACGCAATAACATTGGCTAGAATATTATTCTCTTGTGCACCTTTTGTTCATATATCCCAGTAAATTTTCAAAAACTACAACGCGCCTCCACATACTCCCCCCTGCTTGACCCCCTAGGGTCCAAGCATTGCCCTAGTCTTCCAGCCAGAGTCCAAAGCCGCAACTCGCCTAGCTGGTCTATCTCTAACTACTTCCAGTGGCTGAATAGTTTCTTCTGTCTGATTCTGCTTCTCTTCTATAGGTACATCAGGAATGGATATAAGCCTCCTCCCACAAATGAGATGTGCTGGGGTTAACACTTCACTTCCCACCTCATCATACTCATACGTTAAGGGCCTGGAATTCGACGTTCCCTCCACTTCCACAAGGATTGTTTGTAGCTCTTCAAACGTCATTCTTGCATTACTCAAAACCTTTCTCAAACACCTCTTCATTGTCCCTATCATACGTTCGTACGCCGCCCCCCACCAGGGAGCCTTACTTAGATTGAATCTCCATGTTATCCCCTGCTGTGCTATGTACCCCCTAAATCCTTGATCTTTATACAACTTCTTTAACAATACTTTTGCAGCTTTAAATGTCTTAGCATTGTCTGACACAATCAAAGATGGTGTTCCTCTTCTGGCTGCAAATCTTCTCAAACAATTTAAGAAGACCTGAACAGTCATATCTGATACTAACTCTAAATGTACGGCTCTTGTTACACAGCATGCAAAGATAACAATGTAAACTTTTTGCATCACACCCTTTCTTTCTTTCACATAAAGAGGTCCTGCGAAATCTACACCTACATTTGAAAAGGCTGGTGCCTCTTGCACTCGAAAATCAGGTAGATCTGCAACAGGTGGTGTTTCAAAAGCTTTACCTTGCACTCTCTTACACACAATACAATCTCTTAAGATGTTTTTCACAGTCTGTCTTCCCCTCGGCACCCAAAACTTAGATCTTACTTCTGCTAAAGTTGATCTTAGGCCACTATGATGAACACGCTTATGACAATCTTCAACAATCAACTTTGTAAGATGATGCTGCCTGGGAATTATTATTGGTTGTCTAGCATCAAAACACAAATCAGAATTTCCCAGTCTACCCTTACATTTTAAGAGCCCATTATACTCAACTATCTGCAGATCTTTTGCTAGCACTTTATAATTGCTCTGTTCTTTCAACCTTCCTTGCACAACAAGGATCCACAATCTTTCAGCATTCACAATTTCATCTCTTGTCAACTCTCCTTTAGTTACAAGAACTCCCCTTCGCTTAGCCTTTAAATTAGAAACGAACCTTTTAACCCATGCTGTCACACGATACAAGTGCTGTATGCTACTAAATGCTTCAACATTTTGTTGATATGCTTGCAACGCAATAACATTGGCTAGAATATTATTCTCTTGTGCAGAAAAATAAAGAAGATTAGGCATGGACTTTTGGAGTTTGGACAAATATTTCAAAGGGGTTTCTTCCTCTAACACAAATTTTTACTTTGTAGCTACGATAGCTACTGGACTTCCATGAAAAGACTGGACCTGGGACCTGGGCTGCTGCACCGTAAATGCGAAAGATATGAAATTCTTTGCTCCCACCTCTGAAACAAATGAAAGTTGGACACGTGCAGGTAGAGTGTCAAAGAGCGCGTGGCTTTTTCCTAAATTCAACGAAACAATACATCCGGGAACTTTACGTAATGTGTGTGGGTGAAATTGAAACACAGGCCGAAGACCGCCAAACAAAGACGGAAAAGAAGCAGACAAGTTAGCTGACGATTTCTCAAGCACAAGATCACTTAATACCAAGAAAATTACATAGATATCGAAATAAATTAATATTTCAACATATTTCGTAAGAGATTGCAACAGATCATAACCCCGATCGGTGTTATCGCGTTTATTAGAGCATCTGGTTGAAGACGAGGATCATCAAAAGTCTCCTTCAGGAGGTGCCAAGAGAGAAAGTGAGTACCCCTCTGACTGGAAATCTACCGTTGAGATAACAGATTTAAGAAAAAATCAAGATTATATTATAGTTAGTAGTCTTCTGGTAGTGGCAAAGAGATATGCTGAGAAAATGATCAAAGAATATGATTTTACTGTTTGTCTGTTTGGTAGCGGCCTGAGGTTGAGGGTAGGAATTTTTTGAATATTCTAGAAGAAGGAAGAGCTCAAGTGTAGTGTGGAGTAGGAAAAAGGTACCCTACTGCTGCGCTGTGTCGATCCACTAAAGGATTAAAGCACACCGATCTGCTTGACACCTAAATTTCAAGAATTTCTTCAAGATTTGTGGTCAAAAGTTTAGTTCATTCTGCAAAATATCTGATTGCGTAAGATGGCCTAACTTCCTTCGTCGTTTTAAGGTTTTTGCTAATTTATTTGGCGCACAAATTCTGTAACCGTTTCACGCGTGCTTCATGCAGGATGCTGGCGCTAGATTAGCTTTTGTTCCAAGAAATTGTCCACAAATCAAACTGATGCTTGAGGCAGTTCTGGGAAACAGTGAGATGTGGATATCTTTAGATGATGGGCCGTGTGTTCGGGGATGGGGTACATAATTATTGAGGTTATGGGTACGTTTGTGCCACCCCACCTAGTATAGGCCTAGTGTGGGGTTTGAAAGCACGAAATTATCTAGAAATGGGTTCTTTTTTGGCTGAAACAATGGAAAATCCCTCATAAAAACATGGGTACTGAAGTTTATTTATGGCAATGGAATGGGGGTAAATATTGCTCTGGGCAGCCCTGGCAGAATTTTTTTTTTTTTATATTCAGCATAAAAATTTACAAAAACGGGATTACTTATAACAACACTTATGAACTACTTTACTACACTACCAGGACGAGATACCATGGGAGCAAAATATCATGACTACCCCATGGCTTTGACACAAAGATGAGCAACTAAATTAAACCTGCATACAATTAAATACAATTACTACTATAATTACGCGCAAACAATCTCTACTGATAAACACTGGAGTCAGTTTCACATTGGATGTCAGGCAACCATTTGAAGGCTTATAATTTAAGTGTGAGTTACACGTCAATCGCAATAATATTTTATACACTGAAATTACCCAACACCCAATGCAATCTTTGACTCTGTGTCTGTGAATGCCAAATGCCATTGTTCCAATATTTTCCTATTGTTTAGAGTGAGTTTGTTCACCACAGATCTAGTGTAACATAGGTGTAGAATCAGCCTTACTGTGCAGCAGTGCCCCATTCCTGGTAAGTCATATACACCCCAGCCTGGGCTTGGGGGCTACATCTTGGTCAGAGTGAGAGTGAACATCCATTGACCACAGAGGGAAGAGCATTGCTCTTACATACACACAGGAGAAAACAACAAGCTGTCCACATTGGCAATAGGCCAACAGGAAACAACTGTGATTGTGCATACCAGAAAGTGTCTAGATTTGTGAATGGCAGTTACACAAGATCAAATTTCTTTCTCATTGTCAATTTTGTAGGGACCTGCTATTTTTTTATTGTCAAGAGTGCATGTGCTCGGTCAATTGCCCTTTCTATTTTTTGGTGTGAGGCTTGCTAATTCCCACCTGGTGCATGCACATGTGCCACATCATGCAGCATTTTGGAGTCTGGGTTCTCACTCCTACCTATTGGCAAAAGCTATTGATGACTTGTGACATCAAAGTCTGCAGAGTACAGCACCTGCACATCTGAAACAAAAGACTTGCCTTTTGAAATTAACAATGAGAAACAAAAGCAGGGATATTGGAAACAGATCTTACTTTGAAGGGCACAGATTGAAAAAAGTGGAGAAAATGGAAAGTACTTTGGAAAAACTTGGAAGGGCATGGTGCCCTCTTCTGTGCCTTTTGGCCTCTATATATCTGAACGAAAGAAATTTTGGCTGTGCATATACCCAAGATCTTGTTTGATACTTAAAGCGAATCAACATAGTTAAAAGCTGGCCTGGGCCAAGTTGAAAATATAATCTATTGTATTCAACAACTTTGAGGCCTGCCGTTTCAGTGTGTGGCGAAGGAAACAATGGGTTTGTGGGCGTTTCTTCAGCCTATTTATAGCAGCTTGTTGATATAGTTATGTCCATTCCCTTTAATCATACTATACCATGCCTGTAGGCCCAAGACCTGTTGCAGAACCTTGGGTTCATACCTTTCTATGTGTTTTTAGTTAAAAAGATATCAAAGCAACAGATTTATCAGTCTTACACAATTTTATAGCATTTTGCATCAGGGGTATTTATGGATGTTTTGTTAATTGTCAATGAATTATAGAGTAACCTCATTTTTCATTGGAAACCGTTTGAAGAAACTGTGGGCCCAATTTTTCAAAAAAGTAAGAATTTAGTTCTACCTGGATTATAAAATCGATTAAGGAACTTTTGCAATTTGCAGCTTTAACTTTCCTGTGTCGCATAAAGATATTTTGAATCTGTGCAATGCTGACAACTGCTTTGACATTATTTCAAGTGAAAATTCTGTTAATACTTGTTTTGAAGTCTTTAGGTACTTTGGAAGTCCTTTTACCATGAGGGAATTAAATCAACATGTGGAGCATTAAGAAGTTAGGAAACTTGGATGAAACTTTGGGTAGCAAAAAATGTCCTGAACTTTGAGAAACTTGCTAACCCCCCCCCCCCCCCTCCAGACCTACAGTAAGTTTCTTGTACAAAATGAATGTAACTGAAACTGAATTGGAGACTTGACTGAGAAACAAAGATTACCATACATTTTGTCAGCTTGGCTTTTGAAAGAGTTAAGAGATAGGGTATCAACAACTGATTTTGGTCAAGTGTTCCAGCAGTCAAATATTTGTCAGGAACAGACGTTTTTCTTGCAATCTTCATTTAATCTCTGTTTTGCTAAAAAAAAATTGTTTTCTTTTTTATTTATTGATCTAAAAGATTCAAGACTCCAAGATAGACTTTATTATACTATTTACCAGCCACAGCAGGGAAGGACACTTGGTCATCTGGTCCTACTATTGCTGGCACTTACAATTCAACTACCGGGTGCGCCAAAATAAACTATGCACTTTTGGCAGGCCACGATAAATCGTACACTGGACCGATTTTGAAGATATATCACTTAATCTTTAGCAGAAAGCCTGGATTAGATTCTAAGATTTTTTGCAAATTTTTCCATTTTCAATTTTTAGAGCTACAGGCGAGTTTCTTAAAATTTTTGTTTTCGAAAACACTGAAAACGATCAAAAAACGTTGATCAAATTTTCTAAAGACTCATCATGAATGGACAAAGAGAAAATGTTTTCAGCGTGATTTGGGGATTTGGAAATTGATCACTGTAAACTTCTGCACGAGTGTTATTTCAAAGATTGGCTTGTTGCGAAATTCTGTAGTAGTTTCAATAAAGTGCCGCCCTAAAAGCCGTCACAAATCAAAAATGTAACAAAACTCCATGCTTGCTGGCCCCATGACTCTTCCTCGCTTGTCTTTTAACCCCCTTGATACAGGAACACAGCCTGCAGCAAAGCATACATTCAATGACATTACAATAGAAAAGAAATTTCTTTATATTCTTGAAAATATTATTACATTTCTCACAAGATAGCAAAAACTCTCGTACAGCAGCTTACAATTAGTCGATTTCTAAATCCCATATCACCACGAAAAAGTTTTCTCTTTGTCCATTCATGTCGATTCTTTAGAAAGCTTGATCGACGTTTTTTGATCGTTTTCAGTGTTTTCGAAAACAAAAATTTTAAGAAACTCGCTTGTAGCTCTAAAAACTGAAAACAGAAAAATTTGCAAAAAATGCTAGAATCTAATTCAGGCCTTCTGCTAAAGATCAAATCATAAATCTTCAAAATCGGTCTTGTGTACGATTTATCGTGGCCTGCCAAACGTGCATAGTTTATTTTGGCGCACCCGGTATACTACTGGGTGAGTCAAAAAAAGAATCCCCGTTTGGAAGGTAACTGCTCTCTGAATATCAAAGCAATAATATTGAAAACTGTCTTGTTTTATTGCCAATATGTTCAATTAGGTTTAGTAATTTACCCGGCTTTAATCTGCCATTCCTTCCCGTGGACATGGGAGATTTTCCGCAGAAAGCTCCTTCCAAAAACGTGCAAAAACGAATGAAAACAATGAGCGAATTTTCCTTGGTTTTCCTTCCGAAAAATGATGACACATACATGTATTCATGTATTTTGTCCTCTTGGGAGAATGGAATCCCCCTGAATAGGTTATTGATACCAGGGGAAGGCTGTTTCATCCTCCCAAGAGAATAGCATGCGCAAAAGCATGAAGAAGTCACTGCTGCAAGGCCGGTTTAAGCCGAAAGAGTAAGGGAAATTTATTCGTGATTTTGGGCCCGTTTTGAAGGTTTCTTGAAGAGGCTTTCTCGAGAAAATCCCTCATAATTTTAGAACGAAGTGGCCGATTTCAGTACGGTAAATTTTAAAATGGATTGGAACATGTCTACCATTAAACCATATATTTGCCGATATCATCATCTTGATATCCAGGGAGCCGTGACCTTTCAAACGGGGATTCTTTTTAGTGACTCACCCGGTAGATATCAAACACAAAACTAGCAAAAATAAACACTTAAAAGGAGAGGGGTTGCTGCTTGGTGTTATGATATTACATACTGGCCGAGTCGAAAGTGCGGGCCAACTTCTGGCACATAAAACAATCATAAATCAAGCCATTTCCACGCAACATGCACCACCCCACAGCAAAAATTGTCCATAAAGACGCAAAGATCCACCCACCGTATACGGTGAGACAACAACCTGACACCCAGGCCAGCACCCCCGCCACAGAGTGAGCCACAGCACGCGGAAGCGCTTGGAAGGTAAGCTGAAGTTTTGACCCGTAGTTGTTGTATGGCAGACTTGTGGCAGCAGTTTGGTAGAGTCGATGTTCATATTTCCTGTGAAGCACTTTGTATGTCTCAACTCAACGAGATTACCTAAAGGACGTTGGTAAACTAAAGAAGGAAGGTTTCAAGTCATAGTGATCGCAAATTATAGCTTTCGCGAAAGTATTTTTAGCGAGCTTCAGCGAGTGAAAATACTTTCGCACAAAATGTGGTTTTTCGTGCCGTAATTTGACCGTTTCTCTCCTCGAAGAACAATATGTCGATCAGCTAACAGATTTAGTTGTATTGGTCTTCGACGCAACTAGATACGCAAAAAGAAATTTAAGCTCGGTAACACAGCCAAAGTTTGGTGGTTTCTAAGAGGTGCAAATTCGACTCACGTGGTAAGTTTCCCTGTTTGAACAGTTCCAGGGAAAGGACCATTGTCTCGCTTTGAGCGCTTTCAACGGCAGAACCAACTTGGATCAATAAAATTCTTGCCGATTTTGTTGCAGATTAAACGACCTCTAGCTAAATATTGATTTTCCAAAAATCGTCAGCTGGAGGAACTCTTGAAAAGGAGAATAATCTGGCGATAAAGATCTGTTCTATTCCTTCCACATTCGACATCGTAGTGTGAAGAGCATACAAACGCTTGTTAATTTCATAGGTTGGTATTCAAACTTGGCAATATGCAAAGTGCAGACCACAGGAACTTGTCTTAGGAAGTATACTTTTATTTCAAACAATAATCAAGATCGTGCTTTTTACGGACAAAACAGACACATATTATCTTCCTTGGCTCCTTTTATGGAATTCAAGCTCCGTACTGTTGAAATTTGTTAGAAAAGCTTGATTTCTGTGGATTTTGATCTGCAGGTTTAACGATCTTATTGATTAACTGCTTTTGGCTCTTTCATGACCCTTAAAGGTATTCTGTTTTTCAGTGTTTTTCAGGAAACAATTGGTATGAAATCAATACGCGCAGTTAGTGAAATGAAACAAATACCGTAACAGCTCTATCAAGCCCCCCTCTCTATTTAGCCCCCCCCACTTATATCAAATTCCAGAGGTTACCAAAGATTTTCCATTTATTGAGCTAAATAAGTTTGCTTGTTAATTTTGATATGGTTTGAGATTAAAACTGTGTCGAATTCATGTATTTCACTCGTAAAATCGTACGATTAAACCGCAAAATGTGGTGCAAAAGGTCTAAAAAGTGTCCAAAATTAAATAAGCCCCCCCCCAGGGGCTTAATAGGGCTTTTACGGTACCCAGATCTAAATTGGGCATTGCCTGATAGGTTCCTGTTTGAATTTTGATCAATTAACATCCATCCTTTTACTGAAATAACAGCTCAAATCGGGAAGCTTTTTTCTGAGCACCCGGTATGTGACTTGCACTTTCGAGAAACGTAGCATGCAAGTTATCAAGATAAAATCTTGAAGTTATTGACCACTATTGCAACATGTCAATGCTATGAATCGTAAATTTATCAGCATCTATGAACACAATCAACTCTTCCCCACAATGCACATGCCATCAGGAACATGCGTGAGACGGAAATGTTTATCAAGTAAAATGACAGTCGTTAAAACAAAAGACGTATCTTTTCGTTGTTCATGACGGTGAGAATTGTTGGTGGAGTCTTTTCTCTGTTGCGAAGAAGTAAGCGAGGACACAGATCATTAAAAAAATTAATAATCCACCAATAACTCCACCGGTTCTCGCTGCATTGTCTGATTTCTTCTTTGGTTTTTCAATGTTGTTGAAAGAGAGTATGAAGGTTTTCGTTGATTCTCCTGCACTGTTTTTGGCATGACAAGTGTATTCGCCTCGGTGCCAAGAAGATACAGATTTTATCTTTACAACTCCATTTGAATGCTGAATCAAGTGTTTGGCTGGATTCTTCCAACTTATCGTTGTGATGGGATTGGCTGCTGTTATACTGCAACTGAATGTTACATTGCCCCCTTTGTTGACTTTTGTGTCATTAGACACAACCAGAATTGGTTTTATTTGGATATCAAGTTGTATATCTTTCGTAGCATTACCAAGAATATTGTTTGATTCACACCTGAACTTTGCCTTGTATCCGGTATAATCAGCAAAGTTAATACTTGGAATCGAATGCGAACCACTGTTAGCTATTACTTTACTGCTAGAACCTATAATCTTGTAAATCCGATACGTAGGTGTGGGCATGCCATTCGAAGAGCAGGTTAACATAACTCTATTTCCATTGTTTGGCTTCAATGTCCGAGTTATGAACTGGATGTTTTCAGGTTTATAGTTCACTGCGAGAATCATCTTTGCAGATTTAGCAGTTTTCCAGAAAGTAGCATGACATGAATATTCCCCAGTGTGATTCTTTGTTACCGACAAAAGCTGCAGTCTGCTCCCTGTTTTACCCTCTAAGCTACTTCCTTTCTTCTTCCACGTGATTACCGATGTCGGACAGTCTTTAGCAGAACAATAAAGGGTTACATCTTGACCCTCATTGACAGTCTTTGATGTGTTCAAAGTTACAAAAAAAGATTCAAATTCTCTTATTGTTGTTTTGATCTCTCCATCTCCAATAATGCTTTCGGGTATGCACTTGTATTCTCCAGTATGATTACCGCAGACAGAGAGAGACACATTGACAGTTAATTTTCCGTCAGTTTCATTGCCAATCAAGATTTCATTCACATAGAATCGATAATTTCTTACATTTGGTAGTCCTATCGCACTGCAACTTAACTGCAAACTTGTATTCAAGGCAAGGTTTGAAGGAGTGACTGAAAATGTGGTGTTTTTTGGACGATATACGACATTCAAAGTAGTGTTCTGCTGGATAGGTGCTCCAAATTGTGCTTTGCCAGTACATATGATTTTCTTTGCATTCATTGAATACCTGGGTTGAGTTATATTGAATGTTCCTGTTGTAATAAAGTAGGCTCCATCTCGTATCACAGTCTGAGTTGCAACACCAACGACTCCAGGATCATGTGACCATGTGATGTTTGATACTGGTCTGCTTTTAACTTTGCATGACACTGCTTTTGGTATACCTTCAGTTGCAGTATTTACAAATAGTAGAGAAGAGGCAAAGATTGGAGAGGCGTAAACATTCTGCAGCTCAAATTTTGCACTCTCCACAGTCGTATATCTATCTGACTTATACCGGTAGACTGCGTCATACTTTGTCTTTTCGTCTGCAAATGTAACTGGGGATATGATTACTGAGATTTTATTTGATATGTTTAGTCTTCCAGCATAATATACAGGCACCGAACTCTCTACTGCTAATCTAGTGTCATTTTTAAGGTAGTTTGCAATTGCCAAAGGTGATTCACCAGGACGTGCGGATCTCAATTGAAGCCTGTCGAAATTGCTAGAACCAGGATCAAATCCAAGCAGGGTAATTTTCAAGCTTCCGTTTACTTCTACATTTGTTGAAAACAGTGATATGTTGACGTAAGCGCTCTCCAAAGGTCCTGTGAATTGATATAACATTAACAGAAGAGCTACTAAAGGAGTCATGTCTTTCTTTTCGTTTTACCTTGCTTCTTTATCCTCGGCCTTGATTTCCTTGTGTACATTACCGTTTTGCTCTTTCGCTGCCTTGTTGTATCAGAAATTTATCTGTGCATGATAAGAACTCATTGCTTGGAAGGACTCTGGCGAGAAATGAAACTAGAATGTAATCCGTAGTTGATCCCGATTGTGGTCAACATCGACCAGTATGTCCTCGTAGACGTGTTGTTGCCGATCATACTGTGCAATCATTGCGACAACATTTTTGATTAGACGTAATCAATGGACTATTTCACAATCAGAAGAAAGGCACTGAGGAGAGCGTGGTCAATTCTGCCAGCCTTGGCAACAAGTACCGTGTATCTTAGAATAGTAAGCCAGTTGGCATTGCTGCACAGTAAAGCTAAAAACTCTTATCGAAAACAGTTAGGAACAAATATAGTATAGAGGCTTTAACTTAGACTTTGATACAAACCCCATGAAAATTGGTCAACAACTCGCCGATTTGTCAGAACTTTCGCTTTAAAAGTAGGGCTTAGTTGAAGTCGTTAGTGTTGTTGTTGTTGTGATAACTAGGACTATGTGGTGAGTCTACGAACGTTGCTACAGAAAGTGCATCAATTTACATAGATGAAAATTGCTTTATTGCTATCAAGAAATCTTCAGAGCAGCTTCCAAAACATTGACAAAATATATGCTAAGTTTTTGCTCAGTTCGCCGTGCAACATTTCGTTTCTGCGAGGTGATACGATAAAGTTGCGACGGCCTAAATCTATCGCAGCTGCGGTCAAGATTTTATGCTCCAGTCATAAATTTTGGTAGCTATGCGTTGCTAGGGGGTAAATTCCTATGATGCATTGCGTGAAATGAGGTCCGCCATCTTTTCTGTAATCGTCTATTGAGTGGGCCTAGGGAGAGTCATCGTTTTCACTCTTTTTGTTATGAATCCCTGAACGCGAGTAGTTTCTATCTTTAATGGAAACCATTTCGCTTGCAAAGTTATCTTTTGCAGTTTGCAAATCCTGCTCATCTTCCTGTTGAAATGGTATGAAAAATGTGTCCCTCGGTAGCTCAATCCTGTCGTGAACCACTCCTGGACCTCTGAAACCCTCTCTGTCATGTACGATTTTTTGTAAAGGCCAAATAAGTGAGAAGTTGTGCAAATCAAGGAATCAACTCAGATCGTTAATGAATACAAATTTAAAACCAAATCTGTTGGCATCAACTTGAAGTGGAATAGGCTTTTAATTGTCAAAAATAACGCCGTACATATTTAGGAATATGATGTTTGCTGAATGTTCCGAGCGTTGCTGTTCTCTACTGGTATTCGTTGATTTGACCAGATTGATTAAATCTGAAAACAGGTATACCCTTGATCAGACATGACCCTTTTATGTAAACAGACCAGTAGATCGCTTTACAAAGAAAACAATAGCGTTTGTCTGGATGGGAAAGCGAAGAAAAGAGTGAATATTTTCTTATCAGGTTGGTTGTAGATTTAAGTTATTTGATGGTAGTTGGAAATTAGGCCAGGTGTCTGAAAGTTGTACCTGAATGTTGTTGTTTGCAAGTTAGTTACGCCACGCCACTATGGTTACGCAGGATCTGGCTGTAGTGACTCAATGCGCAGCCATAGGTGGCGCAGCAAACGAACAACGACCATTGTTCATGTATGGTATTATTTTTTAGGCTGCTTGCAAATAACTCTATATTGTCAGTGGTTTGGCAGTTTTGCCTTTACCGGGACTTATTTTCATGTACAACATAGATCTGTTCTTAGGACTAAGTTCCTTGTTTTGTTCTAAAGTTTTCCAGATCGGTTACTAAGTTCTTCCGGCAATCAGCGATGCGTGAAAGATAAATAAAGTAACATTTAAGCACTTCGTTGTGAAATGAAAAAAGCACGGAATTTCAAGCATAGCCCTTTATCAAGAAATATTATAGAACCGACACTAACCAAACCAAAAGAATGGCAAATTCGAAGGATTAGGAAAGTTTGCCGGGTGAGCCAGAAATAAGTTCCCACTTCTGACTCCATAATAAATCATACATTGGACCAATTTCAAATATTTTTTATTTGATTTTCTTTCAATATCCTGTATCATTCTTGGCTATTTTTGTCGATTTTTCAGTTGCGTACTTATTGGTATATTTATGATTTCTTGAATTTTTTTGCCTGCGGACTGCCCAAAAAGATCGATAAACAGTGATCAAATTTTCTAAAGACTGAATTTAGCAGAATAAAGAAAGTGCTCTTCGAAATGACGAGGGAACTTGGAATGGATTTTGTCGCACGAGCGGTCGTTTAATGATTGCACAACTTTACTATTACTTTTATCGATAGAGATACTTTCAGATTTTATCATTCATTTGAAATGGTACTTGCTCGCTACTGTAGTTTGTGCCTGTGATGAATTAGGTTGTAGGTCTTCGCATAAAAACATCCTAAATCTACACGCTTGTTTGAAGTATTTTTTAATTCCTTACATATGCACAAACTACAGTAAATAAGATAATGTAGAAGCCTCCTCTAGAATATTAGGAAACTCTACCAGAAGCGATCAGAAGTCAATTTGAAGTTGAGAAACTTAGTCAATCTCTGGTTAAGAGTTACAAATAGAATTGAACGAAAAATGTATTAACAGAAGGGACCGGAAAAATCATGTTGATTAGGAGAAAAGTCAAGAAACGCAGCTGTTGAGATTTATCAAGATGCTGTGATGAGTCTACTTTCGATTTGATAATTGTTGACCGTAATACGTCAAAATCAAGCAACATACGCTCGTCTTTTATAAGAAACTTAGCTCTGAACTTTGTAGTACGGTTTCTCAATTTTGGCACCCAACTCGCCCAACTTTTGCAGTAAAAGTTCTTGTAGAGTTTCTTACTTTCATAAAATTGACCTTCACAATTGATAATAATTCACTGAGGACAGCTAAATGTGGCTTTGAGTCTGTAAAAGTACAAGAACCAAATCATCATCAGAATTAGACTTGGAACATTGGTTGGAAAGCGCAGCTTTAGTATAAATTTTAACATTAGGACCAATACGAACATCATCTTGTGGGTCATTTCAGAGAAAGACAAGTCAGTATCGTAGTTTATATATAAATCGACATTTCCAATTAATTAAGACAAAGCCAGTTGTGATTATAATATTATTATTAGACTTTCCTTATTCAGAATCGTATGATGGATACTTTAATTATGCATTTCTCTCGAATAATTATTACTACTAGGCTTGCCGCGCGTCGCCTACGGCGCCGCGCTGGCCCGCCGTCGTATTTGTCATTAAGGTGTATGGACAGTTGAATTTAGTGCGCCGGTGACAAAGGGATGAAATATATATACCGGGTGTCCCAAAAAAAGTTCCGGCGTTTGATTGAACGCAGACAAAAAAGTTCATTATCTGGCAATTTCTATTCATTTTAGGTACATACTGGACATTTCGACTAACAGTTTGTCATATCATTGGAAGAAATCAGTAATCTGAAGATGGAGTTATTAGTCCTAACATCGCATCTTCATGTTGAAGGCAAAACCAGAGAGATTAGTACGCGAGCCTTTCTGCATCATCGTGGTGGAGGGGGAATCTCCGGATGAGCAACACAAAAACTGGGTTGACACTTTGTTTCATTGCCTTGACGACGTGCAAGAGTTCCGCTCATTGAGTATATTTGAAGTAAAGGTCTGAAAATCGAATCTAATAGGTCTCAGGGGGAAAATACTACGTTCATACCTTGCCACGCACTCAATTCGGACTGGACGAACACACAAAAATGCATTATTGCATAATATGGTAGGTCGAAAAAGCAATTGAAACTATTCTTTAGTTAAGAAAAGACAGTCTATTCTACTCCGTGCCGTGAAACCGTGAAACAGTAAAGATTCCCTTTTGAAATTCCCAGTTGGCACAAGGCAACAATAACAGCAGCAAACAATTGTCCCGAGACCTATATGTCTCTATTCTTCGCACCTTAGGCTAATTCAAACAATCAAAAATGATTTAAATCTAAATTCCGTTCAAGTACAAACAACGCTTTCTCTTGTGAATAAAATTTCTGCCCGCTCGGGAAGTCAAGGTAATGAACGAATTGTCAACTCAATTTTTGTGTTGCTCGTCGAGGGAGTCCCCACCATAACGAAGCTGGAAGGCGTAATAATCTCTCTGGATTTGCCTTGAACATGAAAGTGAAATGTTAGAGCTCATAACGCCATTTTCAGATTACTAATTTCTTCCTACGATATGCCAAACTGTAAGTTGAAATATCTAGCACGTAGCTAGAATAAATAGAAATTGCCAGATTAAATAGACTTTTCCTTGTGCTCAATCAAACGTCAGAAGTTTTTTTGGGACACCCGGTATACATATTTTTTTATTTCATAATACATCGGTCTCAAAAGAACAATGGTGAAGAGGGACATAAGTATAATTTGGGAGTATCTTTGAGCACCAAGGCAAAATGTTGATACTTTGTTAAGAAGAGCTATTTAGCGTTACAAATCAATGCAGTCAGTTTGTGGCGTATTCCACTCTCCAAGGGGCTCTGTTGTATTTATTTGAAAATTTAAAGCATGAGGGAGCCGATGCGAGAACGAACAACAGTTGTTTTGCTTAGAATTATATCCCTGCTGTGCTTTCTATTTTGCAAACTTAGTACACACCCTCTACACGGCATCTATTTTTCCTTTTCTCTTTTCATTTTGCATTGCTCTTTCCACTTTTTATAAACTATTAACCTGAAAACTTAACTGTATACTTACCGTAAAAGCTGTATTAAGCCCCCCTCTCTATTAAGCCCTCCTCTCTAATAAGCCCCTCCCCTCTGAGCCAAAATTTAAATAAGCCACCTCTGTATTAAGCCCCCCCCCCTGTTATATCAAATTCTAGTGGCTACCAAAGAGTTCCCATTTATTGACCTAGAAAAGCTTGCATGGTAGTTCTGATGTGGTTTGAGATAAAACTGTGCCGAATTTATGTATTTGACTCGTAAAATTGTATGTTGAATCCGCAAAATACGGTGTAAATGATCTAAAAAGCTGTCATCTGTATCCTGTCATTTGATTTTGTGAATAAGCCCCCTCTGTAATAAGCCCCCCTCTAATATGTCCCCCTGTGGAGGGTCCGAAATTAAATAGGCCTCCTGGGGGCTTAAGGTAGCATCATCCCGGTCATAGAATTACTATGAATATGGGTATATAACCAAGCTGAGATGGTACATAGGCATGATTGTAAGATTTTTGGACTGAGAAATTCAAAATGGCACCTTTCATGTTGCCATAGCAACCAAAAATAGCTGAAATTTTGCAAAAAATGGTACACGGAAAAGTATTTTTCATTCTCTACTGATTAAAGTTAACTCATTGAAATTAGCTGGACTTCATGCAAGAATGTACAATGCCTGCCAAAAGTCCTTGGAGCACTTAGGCCATTTCTTGACAATCCGCAGCTCCAACCATAGCGATTAGGTATAAACAACCCCTCACCCCCGAAACAATGTTGATTTGCAAGGTATTGTCCTAGCATTCCATGAGAGTCGCGAATCGTCCTGCCATCCCGATTTATATGATTACATTTTGATGGAAAAAAATGTAGACATCAGGGTATTAATCCCCTTGTGCTTAGCCGATTGTAAAAGCAGAAATTCCTTTTGAAGCCCCATCTTCCGCGAACATTTTGACCAAATTTCATTTAAATATCTCTTATGGTTTGGAAATTAAAAATATATCCATTACACAGATTTCACGAAAATCGCATTTCCAGGAAATTGACTTCAAAGTTCATGAAAATGATAGTAATCAAATAGTTGAAATTTGCTAGGTCAATAACTTTCAGCCTCTAAAATCTCTTTCTTGTCATTGTTGGACTGCCCTTTACTCCTAAATTTGTTTG
Organism: Aurelia coerulea; assembly: GCA_039566865.1. NCBI lineage: Eukaryota > Metazoa > Cnidaria > Scyphozoa > Semaeostomeae > Ulmaridae > Aurelia > Aurelia coerulea. The sequence continues at coordinate 11,039,870 of CM076958.1, read as the reverse complement.
TTGAAAGTTTTGAGGCTCATTTCTTGTTATTTTCTGAAACTATATTCTGGTGCTGTCAAAGTAAACCAATGTTTTTATGTGAAATGTTTTTGTGCTACTTCGCAATTTCTAAGGGATTGTTTCACTGCGTCAACACTCATATCAAAGTTTGCAATAACATCATAAACACCAACTGAAACAGAAATTTTCCAGTAAAAGTAGATTTTGAAATCTATCCCAAATAATCCTGCAATTTGATTTTATATCCATTCGCGGAGAACACTTTGTCACTTCCAAAAGACTTTCAATGCTGAGCCTTGAGAAAATAAGCTTCAAAAAATACTGCAGCTTTGAAGAATTACTCTCTGCTTCAATTAGATTAATTTTTGTTTGTAGAAACGCAGTTTCATAACTGAACAGACATTCCTTGCCCTTGGAAATCTTCGACCGAATACTGCAACAAACATTCCAGTAAAAGTTGATTTTGAAATCTATCCCAAATGATCCTGCAATTTGATTTTATATCCATTCGTGGAGAACACTTTGTCACTTCCAAAAGACTTTCAATGCTGAGCCTTGAGAAAATTAACTTCAAAAAATACTGCAACTTTGAAGAATTACTCTCGGCTTCAATTAGATTAATTTTTGTTTGTAGAAACGCAGTTTCGTAACTGAACAGACATTCCTTGCCCTTGGAAATCTTCGACCGAATACTGCAACAAACATCAATATGAAACAGTCTTGTTGACTTCCAATTTCCTTTTCATGTCAGTGTTACCACGGCACGCCCGACACCAGCCATGAATTCATAGGGGGGCGGGGGGCGAGGAACTAAAATTTTCCGACGCCAAAATCAACAACAACAACAACAACCCCAATTTTCGGAAACATGCACGAAAAGACTGATTTGCTCCTTTAATGGCTAAATTTTGGAATTATTTTCCAGTCTCAATGCTGGAGCCTTCAAAATTAGTGAATATAAAGCAGGGATATGCTCGGAATTTATGCTCGAAAATCAATAAATTCATGGTCTATGCATCATTCTTCCAATAAAATTGTCTAAATGTGGGCCTGTAACCACAAAAAAAATCCGACAGGTAGAGTGAAATTTCCGACAAAGAGCCTCCTGGGGGCGCTCCGCCCCCAGCCCCCCCCCCCCCCACTGGCTTCGGCCCTGTACCACGGCAAACTCTTTGTGGCATATAACCAGCAACCGGCAAATCAATTTTTTCTTCCATATAACCACACCACGCAAAACAGATGAGTAATCTGGGTGGGAGAACATTTAGGCAAACTTTTTACATCCATCATTTAACATTTGATTCATTTCTAAGTTTCAAATCTATCTTGATTTCTACCTGAATGGAACCTGCTCTCTAGACCTTTGTTTCTGCAATGTTTATGAAGGGAAATGATCTTTCATGTGTTTATCTGACGGATTTAGGCCTGGGCTATGCTCTTGGAAAATGTGGATCCTCTTCTCTTCTGGAGGGATGGGCCACCTAAGCAGGGCCTACGTCACTTTGAAAACTCTTGACCCGATTCTGAAGCCGTAGAAGAGGTCTTTCTCTCTTCTTTACTGGCACTTTGATTTATCAAACATCACTTCCATCTTTCTTGATGCACTGGTTACCAGAAAACTTGCACTTTAAAGTTCCAAATGTAAAAACAGCATTGCAATCTTGGCTCTTTCATTAATAGCATGTTGCACGGTGATTCCGATAAGTGTCTCAGTGTTGTAATAGTTGCCCTGTTAGCTATGGTAAAGCTTAATTGGGTTTTGTTGTAGCTAAGATTCTCACTTTCAATTTGACTGGACTTGTTCTTAAAATTGATCCCATACCTACTCTTGTTCTTAAATTTACCGTCTCCGACTTTCGAAACGAAGTTTTTGAATTATAACAATCACGGAAGTTTCTTATGTACAACTTTTCATTAACTAAACTAAAAAAGTTTCAATACTGCATCTCCTGAATTCTTGAAGAAATTGTTCTGCATTAATAAATTTCATAGTGGAAATATCCGTTTCCCTCCTCTGCGGCCTGTGAAAGCAAATATGAAACTCAGAACTCACAGAAGAAAGCAACGCCAACCAGAGCTACCGGGGAGAAGTATGAGTGCTATTGCAAGGAACAATAAATGGCTTTCCTACCTATCAATCATTTTAAGCAGGTCCCCAAGTGTTGCACCACTGATTAAAATGTGATGGCTCATCGATTTTTCAACCTTTGAGATGACGAATCAACAGGAATTCTTGACGTCACGTAAATGATCTTGCCACCGGGTGCCCTGAGTATCAGAGCATTCTCTTGGGCCTAAGCCACCATAATGGTGCAACTGTGTGCTGCATGAGCTCAAGATATGTCGCATGGTCGAACCTCGTTTTCGTCAGGCATCTTGAAAGCATTCCAGTTCATCGCAATGGCTCCTTTACCAACCTTCCTCATTCCAAAAAAGTGGGATTTTAAATGTAGGCCGCTCAGACCTTTCTGCATTAACAGTGATATTATAGGGAGACGAAATCAAAATTTGTCCTCAGATTAAAGGAAAAAGAGAGGAAGAGTAGAGGATTATACTCATAGTATTCAAAAATTTTGCTTCATATTGTAAAAACTATTTCCCTTATGAAAGCATTCCAAAAGGGCGATTCCCCTCAAGTTTTTGATTAATCAACGAATGAAAGAAACAGTCAGTCGTTATCGCATCCCTCCTCAACCATAAAAGCCCATTCCTTGTTCGATTCACAAACTGTTTAGAATAAAATTCCCTTTCATTGGAGACCCCCCTCGAAGCTCTCCGTGGTAGCGAGCATATCTGTTCCCCTCCTCTAGGATGGGCAAAATTAAATGAGAAACTCTGAGTAAGACATGACCCTCATTGCCCTTATGTCCCCTCTACTGCCTCCGCCTGCGGTATCTCTGGAGAAAGGAACCAATTTGAAAACAAATGAAATGTTAGAAGATCGTTTCTTTTAGCTCTGTGCCCCTGCGAAGAAATTTGCGATCCCATTTGAGCTGCCCCCCCCCCCACTCCGCCGCCCCCTGAAGCCTTCTTTGGTAAAGAAGAAATCCATGATATTTTCTGTTGGATTTCTTTGTAGGCCTTCAAGGGCCTTGGCCTAGACTTATGGCGTGATTCCTTGAATTCGTTCTATGTTTTGTAACTGCGCGAAGCGAAGCGTAGCGTCCATATAGACGGGATGATGTTATAAGTCTTATCAGATTTTATTTTATTAATTCATATTTTTTACACGATATCCCATCAGTACAAAATTAAACTACAAAAGTTACAAGTTTGTTTCAAATGAAAAATGAAAAACAAAATTTAAAATTTGGTATTAGCTAGGATTGGATCCAGGCTGAGATCTGATCTTCCTGGGAGTCGTGTTTTAGTTAGGGTTTACTGAGCTCTTTAAATGCGTTTTCAATTTTCTTTTAAACTGATAGAGCGAGGGGCTTTCCCTTATTTCGATTGGTATTTCATTCCAAGCTTTAAGCCCGGAAAGGTGGAAACTTTTTTTTGTACACTCAAGTTTAAACTCTGGGATGTCGAGATTTCTATTGTTTCTTGTGTTATACCTAGAAATTTCATTCCTCTGACTATACTTGTTCCAGAGGCTCTCAGGGCACTGCTTGTTGACTATTTTGTGTGTCATGATAGATCTGTCAAAATAGATGATTTGATCAACGTTCAGCCCACTATTGATCCAGGGGTCCCTTATTCTAGCATTTTGAATAATTGAGAAGGCCCTGTTCTGTAGACGCTGAAGCGTTTGCAGCTTCGTGTTGGGCAGGCTACCCCAGATAACATTCCCATATCGGAGGTGACTTTCAACCAGCGCATGGTAAACCTCACATAGCTTAGATTGCGGAAGAACGTTTTTAAGTATTTTCAGTGCAGACAAACCACTTGCTACTTTACCTTTCAAGGATTTGAAGTGTTCCTTCCAACTTAGATTCTCGTCGACAATAACCCCTAGTGATTTAGTTTTTGTCACTCGTTTTATTTCTGTGCCATTAAGTTTCAATGGAGCCAGAGGTTCAATTTTGTTAATTCTACGTGGATGGCCGATAAGCATAAACTCAGTCTTTTTTGGATTGGCACTTAATTTATTGACCCTCATCCACTCAGAAATGTTCTGTAGCTCCTCCTGCATCATCTCGGCAAGTTCGTTAATATCTTCAGAGGCTACCAAGATGTCAACTGTGAAAGGCCTGATGTTGTCTTGGGACAGAACAAAAGCTCTGCAATGCGTCATTCGAAAGGAATTTATACTTAAAACAATAATGACTACACTCAAATTCAATCAGCTTGTTCTAATTGCTTCAAAATTTAACAATGCTCAATTGTTATGGTTGAATGAACGACAGACTCACGACTGTAATCACACAAACAACAGGATATGACTGCTGCTTCGTTATTGAAAGTGTATAATCCGGAGCAGTGGAACAATAGGAACCTTCGAATGTCAGTCCCTTGCACCTTAGCATGATCTCCCTTTCTCATTGGAAGCCCCCATTAAAATTCCCCTGTTCTCTCCTCTCGAGCCAACGATATTTTAGCTGGAAAAAGAAGCCAATCTATGCTATGAAACTCTGCCCTTGCCCTTTCAAAAGGAAAAGTGGGAGTACGACACAGCTCCAATGTTCCATTGGTCCGCCAATTGTGATATGTCTAAAGATCATTCCCTTGTACACAGAAAACTGAAAGGGATTCCGCCAATCCTTTGATGTCACCGAATTCACCCCTTACCCAGTCTAATAATAATATTATAATCACAACTGGATTTGTCTTAATTAATTGGAATGTCGATTTATAAACTACGATACTGACTTGTCTTTCTCTGAAATGACCCTCAAGATGATTTTCGTCGTGGTCCTAATGTCAAAATTAGGCTTTTTAGAACAATGAAGGTTGGTAACGACAGTTAATGACTTGAGATCGTTCTAAAAGTACGTTTTTGAAGAATCATATAAGAAACCTTGCAATTCATGTGAGAGCTCCACCTCAGCCTTGATCGACTTGATCGTCTTGCTGAGCTTAAAATTTGTTTTTGAATAGTTAATTGTAATTTTCAGCATGTTCTTATGCTCTACTCACAATGAAGAGGTCTGAATCGTCAGGGGTTCAGCTTGATTGATTTTCTCCAAGTTGAAGACGGTATTTGTGAATGCTTGTTCGAGGCAACGATTTGTGAGCACAAGGGACCACGTAAGATCGAGCTATGTACTGAGAGGGAAACAGGTTTGCTTGGGCCAAGCGATCAAAATTCAGCTTCATTCAATCAGCTTCCGTCCTTGTTTATGTTTCTCGATAGTTAATTTACACATCGATAACTTCATCATTGATATTGGTGCTTTGAGATTTGAAATGTTAAACTGGATAGTTTAAATTTGCCTTCTTTTCCAAACCAGAGCGTTAGTATTTTGACCTCAGCAAATTCCTGAAGCACATCAAATTAGAAATAGAGATTAAAGAAAAATAGAAAATTGCATATGATTTGAGCTCTAGCAAATGGAACATTATCTGATTTAATATTTGTTTGAATTTTGGAATTATTCGCCGTGCTTTAGGAATTTGTTTAGGCCAAAAGGCAAAGGCCTTGGTCTGGAGCGGACGGCGCCTAGAATCACTGCCCCCATAGGGATATTCAAGAAAATAGACTTGCTTCAAGAATGTAACTATCAATGAATTCAAACAATTGTAATGGCAAACATGTCAAAACGTTAAAAAACAATTACAAACGTACTACCTAAATAACTACAATATTATTTACATATGATACATTATCTAAAACTAACGATTGGCACAGCTAACAATCTTCAGGCAGCACTGAGCTTGGGCTTTTTGAAAGCATTAAAACAGAATGCATCAAGTCCAGCAAGAGGATTTTGACAATTTTTACTATCATTACTCTCTTGCTGTTCGCTCAGTTCTCTCTTTCTTTTCTTTTTATTTTCAGTCATTGGACATATTTTCTTTTCATTCTCGTGCCTCTTTCTCGCAAAGTATTCAGCTACGGTGATTTTCTTTTTCTCGATCTTTATTTTTTTCTCACAGTGTAAAACAGTGCTATTCGTTTCCCCCTCAGTTGTTTGATCAACGTCATACAATTATTTTCTTCTCTCGGAAACGTTTTCAGTGACTTTACGATCATCAGCCAACGTATTAATTTCATTTTTGGGGGATGAAACGACACTTGTCTCACTGCGTTTTTCTAATAATGCTGAATTTTCATCAGGTTTAGATTTGTTCACGGTGCTGAAGTTTTGCTTTTGGCAACTTATAGCCTCTTTCAATAAAGATATTTTGTGCATAGATACTGCTGGCTTTTTCAATATGATTTTATGCTTTGGGAAGCTATGAGATATTTTATTGCTACCAGAAGGAACAAAGCCTTTTTCTGTAACTACGTTAGCTTTATTTAATCGTTCTACCTTGCTTCCATACCTCAGGTTGCTAATTGCAAACAAGTTCTGGCATTGTTTTACCAGTTTCTCAACTTCTGTAGCTGTTCTCTGTGAGCAATTGGGCAGAGAAGATTTGAGTCTCTTTTGCACTTCTTTGAGGAATTTGATACTGTTTCTCGAATCTTCCTTGAAGAATTTTTGGAACTCTGTCATCTTAACCATTGTGTATGACATGTTGATTGGCTTCTACAACAGAAAATGGCTCACAATTAGTGAAATGGATCACTTGTTTTTAGCTTAAATTACTGCCAAAGTTTAGTGAAAGGGGTTTTTGGTTAGAAGCACTCAAAAATTCTACATTCAGTGAAGTCTCTGTCCATCTGAAGTATTTTATGTAAGATGTTCTATTTTACATTGCCCTTTAGTATTGAACACACCATACTTTTTATTCTATTAATTATTTCAGTTCAAACTGGGAAGTTCAGCTCTTCAGCAAAAGTACTAGAGCAAAGCAAAAACAACACGAAAATCTCTAATGCAGCTTATTACATCAGTTACATCAATGGCATTAGACAGGCATTTTCCATTTCCACGTGAGGATTATGATGAAATTTCGGCTTTGATGTCCATAAATCTTATGCCAAATCTAACTTTGATAAATTTCAAGCGCTCTGGAGGAAAATTTATTCAGCTGGAATACGAAAGTATATGACATATTCACTTACCAAAACAGACATTCCAAGATAGAATTTGTCGACAGATTTGATTATTTCATTGATGCATTTTCCAATGAGACGTACATCCATGCTTGCCCAGAAATCATCAATCTATGAATAAACGAATAGGAGTTAGAGTTAGATCATCTTTTTGATGTAGCAGTATTCCAATAGATTGTAGATTTAATGTCTGACTAGGAAATCTTTAAAGCATTTGACCAGTGCACTTTTTTCTCTTGATGATGCAAACTTTTGTTTAACATTTTCAACTTTGAGGGATATCCTGAATTCAGTCTATGATTTTTCTGGATTTATCCTTGAGACAAAGCCTTGAGATCGCAACTTATCGATTTTGTAATTGCGTTTGTAGTAAAGACCCCTAAGATAATTAATTAATTGCAAATCATATTTGTTTACTGACCTTTGAGAACAGCTTTAGAAGCTTTGACATTATGGATTTTGCAAACTTTTTGATCTAAAAAGAGAGGAGTCAGAATTTAGTATATGTTGACAAAAGCAGGATAGAACATACTTTACTTCCATTGCATTTACTCAATATCCTTTTATGACAAGAATGTTCAATGGAGGTCACCTTTATCAACAGGCACATAGAAATTCTGCCAAAGATACATATAAAGTCATGTCCTTCAGATGTTCTTTCGTGGGTTGATCTTGAAGTCTTTCCTTTCATTGAGAAACAGAAGGTTGATAAATTCAAATACTGAAATCAATTCATGTTATGAGCATTTCAAACATATATTATTTAATTCCACAGGTCCCTTCACAACATGAAACATTTATGATTTAGAACCACCATTTATTCAGCTTTACGAAAGCGATATCTAAAGGCAAGATGCTAATGGTCAACATGATGATTGCTGATTATTGCTGAAGGAAGAAACTTGCATGTCTTACCTTTTGATACGAGAAGTTTCTTTCGAAATTGTTCATGACCTTCGTTACAATCTCTTTGTTTGAAACTTCCGTGTAACGTTTGATCAATGCCAAGAGTTTATCTGTAAACAAATATTACAGTTTATTTTGTGGTACTTTAATAATCATTGAAGTGGTATTGATATTGTTTGCTTAATTCTTCAAAGGATATTTATCGTATGCAGAGTTTTGTATTACCGGATAGAAATGAATTTAGCGCAGTTTCCGAATGAAATTATACACGATAATCCAACTCCACACTTACCAGGTGCTAAAATACACTTACCTCACATAAGTATTGCACCACCTTACCCAAAATGGCGCCTAAAAGTGTCTTTCAGCCCAACCAACAAAATTTGCATAACAAAAACATCAGCATTGAAGGGTTTCTCTACCGGGTGTTATGGTGGGAAAAGAATTGTTAATTCGTTTGCTTTTCATTCATAAGTAAAATGAAACGTTATTTTGTTGGTTTCTTTGATAAATTAGCAAAAACCTCCGGACAACACTGCACAAGATTTTGGCAGTATAGCTGGAGGAGTAGGCCAAAACAAAATGAGAAACGGATAGATATCTGGGGGCAAAGAAAACAAAATTTAGTATTTTCAAATTAGGATTCTGCAAACTTTATCCTCACGATAAAATTTTTCCACTTTGACTTTGATAAAAGAAGAAATTTCAAATAAATAACAAAGCCTTCATTCAATGTAGCTGAACTTGAATTTCTCTAAGAAGGAGTCACGTTAAAAAAACATGCTCCAGTCACTTGTTAAATTTCAAAATTATCTTCAAACTAAATTAAACCGTAGCGATTTCGTTGAGCACATCAAAATCCATATATTTAAGTGTCAACCACCTGCCTAAAGTCTTCCAGGAAGCAAAATTAATGTTAATGTGATAAAAGTGATATCAAAGATATTCTTACCTTGGAATGGTTTCTTTCCGTTTTCCCTTTGTGTTTATCCTTCTTGCATTCCTCACGGAAAACTTTTGTCACAGCGATAAAGTTTGTAGAATCATAATTTGAAAACTATAAAATGTTGTTGTCTTTGCCCCCAGATATCTACCCGTTTCTCATTTTGTTTTGGCCTACTCCTCCAGCTACGCTCCCAAAATCTTGTGCAGTGTTGTCCGGAGGTTTTTGCTAATTTATCAAAGAAACCAACAAAATAACGTTTCATTTTACTTATGAATGAAAAGCAAACGAATTAACAATTCTTTTCCCACCAAAACACCCGGTAGAGAAACCCTTAAATGCTGATGCTTTTGTTATGCAAATTTTGTTGGTTGGGCTGAAAGACACTTTTAGGCGCCATTTTGGGTAAGGTGGTGCAATACTTATGTGAGGTAAGTGTACTTCCAAAATGCAATAGAATTGAAATAATTGAGATATGTATACACAAAATTTTACACCCAACAAACAAACGCTCACCGATATCTCTTGCAATTTCTTTGTAACTTTTTGAAAGTGGCTTGGTTGCCTTTGTTGTTTGGTAGGTAGATTGCCTTTCCTAAAAGAGAATGTGAAGGTCAGGAAATTGTTTCAAATTGTTCATGTAAAATAAAAATAATGCAGAGCCATTTTGAATAAACGTAGTGTAGTTAGTAGGTCTTGTCCCCAGCCTCGAATTCAGTAGTCACCACGGCAACGCTGCCTAGCAACAATAACTGCTTTGTGGAAATTTTCTCTGAAATTTAGGCCTTAGGCCACTTTTATGAAAAATTTTGCAACATAAATAAAGATCTAGGAGCTTCTCGCAATTTTGTGATGAGTGCTAGCATGCTCGAAGTTTTGAGAATGGAGAGATAATGCTGATAATGGTACAGTTAAAAGGTATTTTTCACGAAAACATAACTGCACTTGCATTATGTTTAGAAACTGCAGTTCAGTTTACGGAAGTCTGTGAAATGAATTGTTGTGTAAAGAAGGGAAGAATAAGATGAGAAGAGTACCAACCTCTATTCCAGGGCTATCATTGTCTTCAGCCTCTCTTCTTCAGCACAAATGATACCCCTGGTTCCTACCTGCTGTTTTGTGGTGAATGTATTCTAATTTATGTCAAAAAATTATGCAAGCACTCTGTTCAGCAATGGCGTCATATTCATCACACAGCAAAACTCAAAGGTGTGGAGGTCAACTGTTTCCCGCGCTTGCAATCTGATGGCGCGATGCAAGCAAAAATGTGTCTTGTTGTAGCAAAGATTCAATAAAAGTGAACTGCAAGTTGACAATTTTACTGTACTGAAGCGAGAAAACAAAAGATGTCGCTGCTAGCCGGTAAGTTTAGTTCGTGCCGTGATTTTACACAAGTCAAGATAGTTTTGTATTGTCTCATTCTTGGCCTTCTCCAAGAATGTTTTAAAAAATTTTCAGTTATCTGTTGGATATGATTTTCTCATATTTCATCCATGTTGTTGGGAAATTAGTAAAATTAGCAAGTATTACAGCACTCCATTTAACATATCAGTTCTGATTTTTTAGAAGGTTTTCTGTTTATAACTTTAAAATCTTCAACAGGCCTCGCAACAAAAAATGATCGTGCAAAGTCTTCATATAATTCTTTGCGACGCCTAAGAAGCCATAACAAACAAGCTTTGCAGCCTTTATTCATGTTCTCCTTGTTTCTCTTGAGAACTTACATAGGCATAGGCCTAGATAGCTAAACTGAGCTTGAACACTTGAGGAAAGTCCTCTATCATTCTCGCAATCTTTGTCTGAGGTGTCGCTCTTTTATTGAATGTGAAAAATCGGTGTCTGGCACTAGAATGGTCTCTTTCCGTTGTACGACCATGACGCGTCTCATTTGAAATCAATTTCAGTCATTGACCTGAACAAATTTGAATATTGATTATCAGAATTTTAAATGTCGATGAGAAACACTCAGCCATCTATCGATCTATTCGCAACGCATTTTGACGATGCATAGACTCTCAGCTTTCGCTCGAAGTGTTGCTCTTCAAGATCAGCTATTGGAAAGTTTGAAGACATAATGAAGCAGGAATGAGAAGATATTAAAAACGATATTATAAAACTTAATCTGAACTTAATGAGAGTGCAAACATATTGTTCGCAAGTAGTTGGCATACCATTATTACTGTTAGAAAGTAAACTCCAGTATGGAAATTTTGATGCATGGAAATTCACTGTTTCAACGAGAAAAGATAGTATCAAGGTAAGTACACTTACCTCACATAAGTATTGCACCACCTTACCCAAAATGGCGCCCAAAAGTGTCGTTCAGCTCAATCTACAAAATTTGCATAACAAAAGCAGCAGCATTTAAGGGTTTCTCTACTTGGTGTTTTGGCAGGAAAATAATTGTTAATTCGTATGCTTTTCATTCATTAATAAATGAAACGTTGGTTTGTTGGTTTCTTTGACAAATTAGCAAAAACGTTCGGACAACACTGAACAAGATTTGGCAGCATAACTGGAGGAGTAGGCCAAAACAAAATGAGAAGCGGATAGATATCTGGGGGCAAAGACAACAAAATTTTAGTGTTTTCAAATTTGGATTCTACAAACTTTATTGCTGTGACAAAAGTTTTCCGTGAGGAATGCCAGAAGGATAAACACAAAGGGAAAACGGAAAGAAACCATTCCAAGGTAAGAATATCCTTGATATTACTTTTATCACATTAACATTAATTTTGCTTCCTGGAAAACTTTAGGCAAGTGATTGAAGCTTAAATATATGGATTTTGATGTGCTTAAACAATCCGCTTATTTTAATTTAGTTTTAAAGTAATTTTGAAATTTAACAAGTGACTGGAGAATGTTTTTTTAACGTGACTCCTTCTTAGAGAAATTAAAGTTCAGTTACATTGAATGACGGCCTTGTTACTAATTTGAAATTTCTTCTTTTATCACATTCAAAGTGGAAAACTTTTATCATGGCGATAAAGTTTGTAGAATCCAAATTTGAAAACACTAAGACTTTGTTGTCTTTGCCCCCAGCTTTCTATCCGTTTCTCGTTTTGTTTTGGCCTACTCCTCCAGCTATGCTGCCAAAATCTTGTTCAGTGTTGTCCGAATGTTTTTGCTAATTTATCAAAAAAGCCAACAAACCAAGGTTTAATTTGTTAATGAATGAAAAGCATACGAATTAACAATTATTTTCCGACCAAAATACCTGGTAGAGAAACCCTTAAATGCTGATGCTTTTATTATGTAAATTTTTTTGATTTGGTTGAAAAACACTTTTGGCCGCCATTTTGTGTTAGGTGGTGCAATACTTATGTGAGGTAAGTGTATGTAGCCTTCAGATTTCATCATAGTAAACCCAACGATAAAACCTCAATTGTGGACATACAAAAAATATGATGATGTTAGAAAAGCTTTCAGTCTTGCCATTCCGTCATATACTTTAGACAACCTCTTACGCTGTTTAACGCACATCTTTAGAGGGAACTTGAAAGGTTTTGTACAGCGAGTTTGGACTCTTCCCTCGTGATATTTCTGATTTGATTACTTGGTTGAAGATGTTGCTATTTGGTGTTGTCATAGGTACTTAAAGTAACGTTTGTAATTTTGACAGGATTTACAGCAGAAAATGATTGCTAAATTCAAATCCAAATCCAAGCATTCTTCTGAAAGTCTTAGCCTTGCGACATTCTGTTAATTTTTTGTTAATTCACCTGTTTATTTTCAGTGCTCAGTTAAATTTAAGAAAGGTCGCAAAAGTTCAATTCATTCCACTCCATCTAGCAACGAGAAATCTGGTTGAAACGGTGCCTTTTTTGGTTCACTCAGTGAACCAAACTTTGTCAACCACAGTTTTCTAGCACATACATTGTTGTTAAAAAGGAGGCAACTGAGCTGAAGCATCCAGAGCATCACTTGTGAGTTTCTTACGAGTTGCTGTAATTTCATAATTTAAAAGTCTAGTCGCCTCACTTTATATCAGGTGTATGGTGTGCTAAGGAAAGTAAAACAATTAGCATGATTGATAAAACTGTTGGCACGTTTCTTAGCAAAGAAAATAAGATGTTCATCAAGAGTTGAGTTTCTCGACATTTCCAAAATCCCGGCTTCGTGTACCTATTATATTGAATAGAAAGACGTATGTACCTAATGTACAAAGAGCAGATATTCCAGGAAACACAGTACCTCTAGGTGTTATGTAGGATGTTAGATGTTACCGATGTTACCGGGATGTCACTGTGAAGAGAGATATTTTCATTCCATTTGCAGCTTTCCGTTTGCAACAGAGGCCTCTAGAGGAAAGTAAACACTTTACAAATGTTACAACCTGTTCTATGTTGTTCTTTTTAGATCCTCTGTTTGCTTAGGCAAGAATTTTCCTTATTGTTTGCATCGTTAGGCCTATTCACAGAAGTACCAAAACAAACCTCCCGTATAGACTTATCACAATTGCTTTATTTCTGGTTCCCTTTGTGTCTCCTGCAGTAGTAATGATGTGATAATATATGTAATAAGTCTGCTATACGGCCAGAGTTAATTTATGCAAAAAGCTGATTGTTTTAGCATTAGCCAATGAAAATGAAGAAAGGGCCTCGTAGGCACCAGGGTAACAACTGGCCGCCCATTGTTACCCTGGGTTCGAGGTTGGAAGAGTACCGGGATGTAAAAGTCAAAAGGCCCCTCCACAAATTCCATAGGGTTGAAGTAAGAAGCAAATTTAGTTCTTTACAAAACCTGCAGGATGTTCGTAGAGCAACTTACGACAGCGCAAGCTTAACAGCGTTCGACCGATTGATTCAACATTTTGAAACGAACTTACCATCTTGCGAAACTCGAATTCGACGAAACCAACGAACTTTCTTTCGAATACGGCCGTTGGCAGTTGGGTTCTTTTTGGTATCTTCTTTCGATTTTGTGATTCAACTTTCTTTTACAGCACAGTATTCAACGTTCAAGAGCAGCGATAAAATTTGTGTACGTGCAGTAACTTGAATAAATCGCAACAGGATCGTAAGCAATCTTTCGAACACTTTAATCGCAACGTTGCATGACGTAGTAGATCGAATCAAATCGAATCAATCGAATGAGGCATGATGTTTCCAAGTAACTACATCAATGATGCAGTGCGGCACGACATAATTTAAAGACTTATAACATCTGACCCATGCATCGTTTTCTTTGTAATCTGATTCCTTGAAGTCATCGCTGTTTCCTCAACACACCCCTATCGCCCAGTTGAACCCAGATTTTAGAAATCGAAATGAAGGCTTCTCCCTTACATTTTAGAGCATCTCCTGGTTGCTGAAGCGCGATTCCACGCCCGACAACACCTTTCTCGAGGAGTTCAGCCTCACTTTGATGCCCCTATACAAATGTATAGGAAAATGACCGGAAGTGAATATTTTCGTGGACTTTGAACGTTTCTTGCAGTGATGCGATGTGATTTTTCCGGGTTAATTTAATCTTAAAAGGTAGTGAATTATCTAAGAAATGTTTAAAACTAAAATCGTTTTGATTTAAACTTCCTGGTAAACTCCACGCAATTTGACAGGAGTGATGGTCTTATTTTAAGAGATTTCACCAGGATTCACACAAGGGTAAAGCGCGTTCGCAATGCATTAGAAATGTGGCAGAAAGAAGGATCGAAGTTATGTTTGCCTCAATGTGAGATTTCGTTGGCGCCTTTGAAGATCCTGTGACGCATTTGGTTGGAATCAAAAAGTTTTGACCCTGGTTTTAAGTGAGAATGCTCCAAAAAATTTTTAGAACATGTGTGAAAATGCGCTTTCCCTTTCTAACGTGTTTTATTTGGAGTGGTGAAGCTTAAGAAAGGAAGTAAGATCCCCTCATTAGACCCGAGCATTTACCCCAGAGATGGTACTTTTACTTTAACACCTTCCTTAGTGGCACACCAAGATTAACACAGCATGTGGTTGATTATCAACAGAGAAATCTGTTTTTCGAGTAAAGTATCGGAGAAAAAGCTTTTAATTCAATTAAATCCAGTCTAAAACCGTCTGTCAGACAAGCCAGCTATAGCTTGCTAGCGTGTAGCCTGCGTGCTAGACTTGCTCCAAGTCTCGTTTTTTATCTTATTCGGGGTCACTGCTGGCCAACCGAGTAGGCCCGAATAAGATAGCGAACGAGACTTGGAGCAAGTCCACCTGCGTGCAGCAGACTCGACTGGTTTCTTTCCAAAAAGAGGTTTCTCATCCGATAGCCTCTCTGAAAACAAATCAGTCGAGTCTGCACGCTGGCTAGCTGGCGGGCCAACATACTTATGTTGTTTCTGAAATTATTCTTAAAAAAATTCTGTCTAAATAACGTTAGAACGAACTTCATTTAGATTCGTATAGTAATTTAGATCCTTCATGAAAGACCATTCAAATATAAGGAACACAACTTTGGAATTCCTTGAATGAAATTTGTCACATTAAGTCAGAGGGGGGGGGGGTGTGTTTTACAAGACATTCAGGGGTTCCCGTCTTGTGATTATGAACGACTTAGGCTGCGTGTCCATAGACTCCGGTATAAACGTCCCCGGTATAAACGTCCATTTCCGTTTTAAAATCTTGGTGGTTTCTGTTTTAAAACGTTGCCTGTTTCCATCAACCCGGGTTTGCCTGAAACGGTTGAAACGATTACAGTATTTTTCCTGCAACACAAGAAATAATGTTATTGCTGTTGGAACGTTCTTAAACTTTCCCAAAGCGAAAAGCGTTATTGTGTTTTATTAATGGCTCCAGTTCTGTTTTTGAACTTATCGGTTTTTAAGCTTTCCCACACAGAGCATTGTTCCTAAAGACTTCTGTTTTTAAATTATAGTATGTAATAGAAACCCAAGGCTAATACTCGAAAGTTCGCCTTGGAACAGGCAGGCTGCACTTTTTCTAGGGCATGTACGACAGTATTTTGCAGTTTATAGCCATTGCTGTGATTTATTGTGCGAAGAAAACACGCGAAAGAACTAGAGATACCATGATTTCAAACCCACTTTTCCAATGATGTAAAGAAGACCGTCACGATTACGTCATACTGTGTGTGTCCTAAGAAGGGATCTGCGGTATTTCAAACCTGTCAATGTTGCTCAACAACGTACTGAAAATCTAATACGTTTTTTCATTCTTCCGCAGGTTTATGCCATGAAAATTTCTTCGAGACAACGACAACAAACAACAAAGAACAATGCATTCTCAGAACGAACTACACGCAGCTCATCGACACCGAGGAGCCTCAGACAGTCTGACTTGGGAGTGAAGAGATCCCAAATCAGTGGTCTAAAACTTGATATTGATGCCAAGAAAAGGCAAGCTGCCTGCCCTAAGAGAAACAGCAAAGTGTCGACAGCGACGAAACAGAAATTGCGAAAAGCTGTTTTGAAAACGAAAAAGGAAAGTTCGACTGAAAACGTGTCATCGGCTGAAGCACGGATAACAGACGTAGAACGATTTAAAAGCGAGGAAATTGCTTGTCCCGAGCAGTCCAAGGGCAATCCATCAGAGATGGAGGTTGAAACGAGAAGCTATGCTGTCACTACCAGTACTGGAGAAGATGATAGCGAGCTTCCTGAAACAACAGTCGTGACAAGTATTGCAGATAGGCTTGATGAAATAGTGACAGGGGGAGATAAAGTTTCAGAACAATCAGGAGATAAATCAAATGACAAAAAGCAACAGATCTGTGACAGTCCTTCGACTTCAAACAATGCACGAGGGAGGTCAAATAGGAAGAGACGGAATACGAGGACGAGATTTGCTCCCAAGAAAAAGTCGAAATTGACCTCGAAAGCCAGCGAAGAAATTTCTGCAGGACTAAGTGAAACTGAAGACGTCATTGTTGATGATACGGATTCTTTTGTTGACAGTTTCCTGAAAGACAAGCATCGTGAACCAACCTCGAAGCGAGATCTAGGTCGCTTATCTCTTATGAAAGAATTACAGACTTCCACGGGGTTTGTTGATAAGGTGGACTTGAGCACGAAACCTGAGGAGAGTATGCCTATGAGACGAAAGCCGAGAATGGCCAGTCTTAATGCCATTGCAAAAGTCAATGCTGTTTTGGAATCATATAGCCCACTAGCGGGCAAATCGATGCATCAGATCAGGGAAAATGCACAGGCCAAAAGAAGTGATTATGGTCTGAAACCGAAACAAGATAAACGGCGAAAACGCAGCACTTCAAGTGTTACGCAAACTGATGACATATTATTTTTTGCTTCCATGAAATCAGATAATAGCGAATGGCTCATTTCTAGCGGCAGTGCGAATGATGTATTCAAACAGCCTGCCTTTGTATTTGACGAACAACCCATAAGTGACAGTAGAGTTTCTTCTACGAGCAACTGGGTGTGCGAGGATGGGTATAGTATGACGAAAGACAAGGCCGTTCAGACAGTTGTTAACCACAAAGCTGTTCAGACAGACGCATTTCTGCTCGATGACGTAATCGCTGCTAATAGCCCTTCGAGCTGTACTTGCGGATATCTCGACAGCATTTCATTAAATGAAAATATGTCTCCAGCTCGTAGCTCTACCGTTTCTCAAACAGATATCTCTGCTGCGAATGTTGCAATTGCTTCAACGGTTTATCGTATTCCACCGACAATTA
This sequence comes from Aurelia coerulea, assembly GCA_039566865.1. NCBI lineage: Eukaryota > Metazoa > Cnidaria > Scyphozoa > Semaeostomeae > Ulmaridae > Aurelia > Aurelia coerulea. Next base: position 11,022,300 of record CM076958.1, on the reverse strand, counting down.
CCACGAACACGCTACACGTGCCACTTTGCAGCTCGATAAGCACGAAGACCACGACACACACGATAGCGATACCGTTTACCAAGATGCACCAGCTTGTCCATACTGATATGCGTCATGCACAGGCAGTTCAACGTCATGGGCCTAGTGTACAAAACAGCAAACGCATGGCAAGTCTTAACGCGATAGCTATGATGAACGCGATGAAAGTTTTTGATAGGCCATTGTTTGAATATCCACACAAAACTACTGAAGTGGCATCTCGGCGCTGTGAGCATGATAACTTTGGGAAGCAAAGCACAAACCAGATACGTGTTCCCAAAATCAACTTTCAAGCGACATCAACGTCAAAATTTAGTCTTGGCAGCAAGGGGAAAATTGCGAATCCTGTCAAAGCTGCGCATATCAAGAACTTATCATCTCAAATTGAACAGTTGATTGACACAAAGAAACCAACAGTTAGGCCCTACAGCAAGGTTTGCTTCTTGGGGAATTTTCTTTATTGGCTCATATGTTGTGAAAAGCGTTTCTTAAGGCCGACCTCCACTTCCAGTACTTTTGGTCGGCGACCAGCAAGTTTGTCTAGGGCGCATGCTCTGTTGTTGGAGAGCATGCGCTCTAGACAAACGTGCTGGTCAACGATCAAAACTACTGCAGTGAAGGTCGTCTTTCAGGAGTTTGTAAGAATTTGGAAAGAAATTCCATAACAACTACGCAAAATCCTATTTTCATAAAGATTTATTCATTATTAATTCCGGGTACCAGGGCGGAGGATAGTTTCACACAATTAGAAAAAAAATCATACCCATCTTGAATCCAGAAAACATTTCTGTACCCTACCATCTTTAGCAAAATGGTTTGGTACCACATCCAGGACTCTTTATATATATGCACATACATTAAGTCGTTCCAGGCGATTTTCATGCCTGTCAAGTGATTCATCATTTCCAGATGACTGTTAAGCTTCCTTTAAATGTTGATTGATGACTTCATATAACATTCTTTTCAAGTAAAATAGTTTCATACCCTGTAAGAATGACTCTTTATTTATTCGTACGCCAGCAAAATAATGGAAAAAGCTTCACGCCCCTGTCAAAATTCCTCTGCCTTGGTACCCAGGATTAAAAATGACCGCTCCCTAGAATGCATTTAAAATCTTAACGTTTTGATACCAGAACACAAGACCAAATGGCCTTTTTGCAGATTGGCAAAATATATTTTATTGCAGAGACGTTTATTTGATACTTGATCAGACTTAGGATAGATGACAAATATCTGTATAGATGTGTTTCGCTATTAATTTGTGAAATGCATTACGAGCAGGCCCGTCGGAACCAGGGGGTCAAGGGGGGCTCCAGCCCCCCCCCAATAATTTGCTGAATTTCGTTCACTTATGTACGTGAAAAAGGCTGTGAAAGCCAAGCTGTTGGAAATGAAGATCCAAACTGATCTGCATTTGAGGAAGTTACCAATTTGTATCAAGCTAGCACTTTCATATCATTATGCAATTCAAAATTAATCTATTTCCTCGTGAAATTCAAGTCCTAGTTTCAAAATTTTGCTGGAAAGATCCCCGTCATTCATTATCCTTTGCTTCTTGAAAAGGCAAATTCTTCAAAAATAGGGCGTTTTCCAACGATGTAAAGGGCGTGGTCTAGAAATATTTCTCCGGGGGCAAGCCCCCCCCCTCCGACCACCGTTTTCACTTGCTACGCTTACATCAAGTTTCAGCCCCCCAATATGAATTTCGTTCCGACGGGCCTGACAAGACATCACGCAAAATAACTTTCGTTTCTGAAGAGAATGCCAAGTATGATGAGTTCATATCTTGAGAATGATTTCTGAATAATGTTTGGTCCTTCAAATGTACATGTAGCATTCAAATCGAACGCTTCCATCACTGCAGTCAATGTAAGTTTGAAGTTATTTTCCTTTGAAGTAATTTTCCCTATTGAATTTCAGATGGTAAATGGATGGCTCCTTGAAGGAGAGCCAGTCGAAAAGCCATTTGCCTACGTAAGTTACCTAGTATTTTCCATTCTGCCTATTACGAACGCTGTCATCTAACTGAAAGTGCATTTTTTTTATACGCAGCATCGACATGGAGACAATGTTGGATAGCAATACTTCTTTCATATGTAAAATGAATACTAAAAGTGCGGATGAAAAACGAACGAGAAATAGGCAAAAAATTGATATTTTTTAGCACACTGACGCCTTTCAAGTTGATACTATCATCAGAGTAAATATATGGATTTTTATATTATATAGTGAACGATGAAGAAGAGGGACAACATCCTCAGAGAGCAGGCATCGAGTTGATCTTTGCGCTTTTTTTCATTTATTCAGCTATCTGCTAACTAGTTTCGCCCACTAGGGCATCTTCAGAGCAACCCTGGATTTTTGCATTATATATATTCAATATATAAGTTTTGCAAGGACGGATTTTACAAAGACAATATTTCGTCTGTAGACAACCTCCTCCGCAGGACCTCATTTCCCACATTCTCACTGAGTTGACGAAATGGACTTGGGGCAAGTCTAAATTACCTAAAACATTTCTTACGAACTACTTTACGACGCTACAAGGACAATACCCTGAGGAATAAATGATCATGATTACCCTGAGGCCGTTACATACGGAACATACAACAAACCAAGTCTGGTCAGGGTTGCAACAGCTGAAATGATGTCGCGAACGCAATTCTTGGCTGTTTGGTCGGGAATAATACGCCTGGCATCTAATGTGAAACAGAATTTACAAAAAAGAATTGCGAGATTTGGTGGTTGCATGGTATGTAACTGAAATTAGACATTATCTTAATCAAACGGACCAGCTTTGATTCAGATCAAATGAATTATTTTGCTGTGGAAGACCCTGCATCAACGTCATTCCTTACGTTTTGATTTTCCATGGGGATAATGGGATGCTTCTGGAAAAGTGGGGTTTTTTGGTACCATGTTGTTCATTCGTCAATATTAAGAGTGTACAAGATAAATAGTTGCTAAGGTAGCTAAGATTTCTGAGAAGTTTTCCGACAAACAGCTCATGATTTCAGAATGATTTAATCAACTGTGACGATAGTCATTCGCATCCACCAGTCAATATATAGCATACGTAGGGCGTTTAGCAAGCCATACTTGGTGAAAAACAATTCAATCCAGGCGTATTGAAGTTTTAGTTTGCACGTTAATGAATATGAATCTAATTATAGGCCTATTTTACGCATCTTGCGAAATACGATTGCACTAAAATCACTCACATTTATGGGATGAAAGTCCGATTACGACTGAACAAATTTTCATATGTAAGTTCGAGTCTTCCTTTTATGCAATAAGTTTTAAAGAAATGAGTTTCCAGAGTACGCTGCATCAATTAAAATTGGCGAGCACCCCATGTTTCTTGTGACCCACCCGGTATAAACATTAATCATTAATTTGTTTCTGTAGGAAGACAGAGTTGTGATTCGTAGATATTATTCAAGCATGCGCCGTAACGAAGAAGTCATCAATGTACGGGATGCTGTCTTGTTGAAATCAGGACCAAGGAAGAAGGACTTGCCTTTTGTTGCACGAGTCTCTGGAATTTGGGAAGAAGATGAAGGTAAGTCAATCGTTTTTCCTGTAGAATTCTGTTCTTGATAAACTTATGCGCCTCTGTGATACAAGGTACTTTGGCTACACTTCATACAGAATGCCAGGTTTCCCTAAGAAACAGTGGCGTGCTGGCAGGGGGGGCAGGGGGGCAACTGCCCCCCCTGCTGGTTGATTTTTAAGGGGCGCCAGAGAGAATATCTATTTTAGGGGGCGCCGAAGGCGCCCTGATCAATTAGTTAGTGAACGAAGAGAACTTCTTGAAACATCGCAATGATACTGAGGGTCGTTTAGGGGTCCCAGGGAACAGGGAAACATGCGAAATATATCAAGGGAACAAGGGAACATGGCCAAAAATAAAAAGGAACAAGGGAACTTCGGATCTTATCCAGGGATCAAGGAAATTTCTATCTGTAATAATCAATTAAAGGATTTTTACATTCAATGGAATTTACTTCTGCCAAAGCAAAAGATGGTCCTTGAGATTCATTTTAAGTCAAAGTAATGGTGTCTCTTTGAAAAATTTTCCTCGATAAACTATCACAGTATCGTCAAGACTTCCATTTTGGGGACGAGCAAAATGGATTGTGACAAACGCAAACAAGGGAAAATGTAGTGTGGTTTGGGTAAACACTTTATCAAATGTGGTGATTCGTGAAAAACTGTTACAAAACTATGAACGCTTCCAATTTGACACTTGTAAAGATGGTTTCTAATTTTGCACTGGTGGAGATGGGATGAAGACAGGCATTCTAAAAAATTGACTTACCTTGAAATATTTTCCTGGGGATGCCAATCTATAAAAGCAACTGTTACAGAATGATCAGCTAAAGTGAAGGGCGTGAACTCAGCTATTTTCCTGGAGGCTTCACCCCCATTCCCCCTAATTTTACTATCCTCTCACTTTACTGGCTCTGGCCAAGCCGCACCGAAAGGAGACACAAATCACTGTTCAGTTGTGAGTTCTTTCCAAGGCTCAGAAAATTGTTTACATGACAGCAAAGAAATGAAGATTTGTAAACTATTGGAAAGCGTAATGCTTAGCGCCTGGAGCGGAGGGGTTTTGGTTCTTGGGATGACGGGGACGTGCCGCCCAACTTTTAGGGGAAGACCTATGGTTAAGGATTTGTAGTCCATTTTCATACTCATTTTTAAGGATTTTGGGGGGAGAGCCTGTTGAATTTCCCAGAAATCAAGTTTCATTTCGAAAGTCGGTCCTCCGAAGAGAACATAGCTGTGTATTGGTTGGGCAAGAATTTTCTGAGAAATGTCAAATCTTCCATTTTTAGCACTGGCAAATATGGACTCATGGGATGCATTCCAAGCCAAAGTAATCAATGTTTCTTCTAAAATTTTCCTCGTGCTCTTGATTCATAGGATAACTGTCACAAAACTATCAAAGTTTCCTTGTCGCTAATGGTAAGCATGAAATTGGGAGATGCATTCTAAGCGAAAGTAAATGGCTTGGTCCCAAAAATTTTCCTTGGTGCCTCGCCCGCAGACCCCCAAATTTCAATACCCCACATAATTTGCCCTGGCCATGCCGCTGCACAAAGGAGGAAAGGTAGCTAATCACACCAAAGGTATTGTCATGTCGAAGGGGGGGGGGTTGTATATTTGTCCGACGGGGATGTGCCGTTTTTCAGCGTATCGTTTTCTCAAATTTTTTCTGAGCAGGGTATCAAAAGAAAGAAACTTTTCTGGAGCCGGTTGTCAAAACATGTCACAGGGGGAAATGTTGTTAGATCGGGTTGTTATTTAGTCCATTTTGTGTGTTTTGGAGTATATTTTTGACCGATTTTTTCCTACAATCGGCTATCATTTGAAGGCAACAATTCTGGAACTGGGTAATTTCTTTTCGTGGGCACATCCCAGTACAAGTTCATAGGCTACGTACACCCTCCCCCTAGGATCTATTCAGAAGATAAGTTAGAATTTACTATCCAAGAAGAGGCTATTGCAATATCCTGGCACATGTCTTAGAACATAGAGATCAAGCAAGTAAAGGTAAATTACTAGAGGAAGAGGAGGAACCATACCACAAATGAAACGATAAAACGCTCATCTAGAAGCAGTAAAGAATTTTCCAGGATTTATACAATTTGAAGGAATAGGAATGAGAATGATAACAAAAACAAGAAAATTTCCGGGAGCACATTTTGGGATGTTTGCCTCTCTCCTAATCGTGCGAACACTAACTTGTGATACTGATGCAAATGATCAAATGATTTTGGTTGCAACACTTTAAGAAGTAGCCGCATAACATTTAAAAATACTTAGGCTGGTCATCTGTTTGTTTTAAAATGTTTTTCAATGTCTTATCAAAAGTCAACCCAGATTTCGATACTAGGATATCAAATGAAATGGAAACTCAAAGAAGGCGCTGTTTAATACCGGGTGTCCCAAAAAAATGTATACAGATTTGGTTGACTCCAGCGATGTGAATTTAGCTTTATTTACTCTCAAAATGTTCCTCGATAGTCAACTTGAACATAGATACCTCGTTTGTTGGTATTGGTGCTTTGAGAGCAGAAATATTAATCTTGAAAGCTCAAATTTGCGTCCACTTGCAAACCAGAGCTTTGGCCTTTTCGCCTAAGCAAATTCCAGAACCACATCGAAATTAAGAACTGAAATCAATGAAAAATTAAGAAACATCCTAATGGGTGACTGGGGGGGGGGGTGACTTCTGAAAAACGTAATAATACAAGATCTAATATTGCTCCAATTTTATCAAGGACCTCGTTGATTTATACACTGTGCCTTAAGAAATTGCTTACGCCAAAAGGCTAAAGCTCTGGTTTGCAGGAAGAGGCAAATTTGAGCTTTCAAGATTGATATTTCTGCTCCCAAAGCACCAATACCAACAAACGAGGTATCTATGTTCAAATTAACTATCGAGGAACATTTGGAGAGTGATTAGCCATTGATTAAAGCTAAATTCACAGCGCTAGAGTCAACCAAATCCGTATACATTTTTTTGGGACACCCGGTACTTCTCACGTCATTATCTTTTAGATCATAAATCATTGCGTATCTATTCAAGTATGATTCCAATCAAATAATTAGCAGTCAAACGTCGAATTTGATTTTGATGTGTAGACCAGCCAAACAGAAAACGAACCAACGAATACATGATGACTATGATTATGATGACTATGATGATTATTATGAAGATTTTGATTGGCCAGGTGCGATACACAGAAAGCAAATTGACGAAAAGAGCAAGCTGCCATCCTTTGCTGATGCCTTGCAGCTATGCTATGTCATCCCACGTACCATCTAATGGATGCATATCCCATCTTAGGGCACGTATGCTATTGCAATTGCCATTCCTGTGAGCTCCTCAACCGCTGAGCATTCGTTTTCCATGTCGCGGATACGCTCAACGATGGTTCAAGAGCTCCTTGAGGGCCTTCTGATGATGGCGTTTGGAAAAAAGATTTTTCTCTCCCTCGACAAAGACGAGCTCATTGACAGTTTAGAATTAGAAAAAAGTTTTCGAGAACTTTCAATAGCATTTTATCATGAAAAACTGGCATTGACTTCCTTCCCTTGCAAAGAAAATCTGTATTGGTATGAACAAATGAACTGGAATAGACGAATTCAGCTAACGCTGCTATCACTTGGTCAAAGGGATTCATACCATTACTCTTACAAAGTGGGCCCCCTTTAGGCCCACATAGAGTGGTTCCGTTTTTACCCATCCAATTGCTAGAATTTAGTTTTCAACCAATAAGGACAATTGTTGTAATTGCTATTTAGACAGTTGTTGTTGTTGCATCCAAAAAACGGTTGATACGGCCTAGAGTTCTCGTAGCTGCGATGGATCTATTTTGTTTCTACAGAGGAAGATTACTGCTTTGAAAGGTATATTGTCTGTGATGGGTAGGTCAGGAAAACATTATTTTTTGTACTAAAAGTTTGCTTTTCAATGTTTAAGCTCCAAGCGATTTTGTTGTGTGTACGAGAACTCCCGCTTGTCTACGCCGTTTTGAAACAGGGGACCCACTTTATAAGAGTAATGGTACGAGTCCCTATTGAGCAACTGATATCAGCAAATCAAAGGACACGGGGAAACAAGGGACGATAAGTCATAAGTCTAGCAAGGGGCGCCATTTTGACCTATTGCCCCCCTGCGATCTCATCCCCAGCACGCCACTGCTAAGAAATGTAGGCACGCATGAAAAATCAAAATTCGATCCCAACATCACGCGTCAAGTTTTCTTTTTGGGCTAAAGTACGAACGGTCAAAGTATGTTTCTATGTAAAGATTATCTCGTTGATAGGTTTAACCCTATTTTAACCGGGGGGGGGGTGTTTTTCGCCCCCCCCCTATCGGACTTTTTTTAATAGCTCCCAAACGATGCCACCTGCAATGCTGAAACTCCTTGACTTTTCCTAAAATTTAGTTGGCAATCAAAAAATAGAAATTTCAATACCTATTGTTTGACCACGTGACCACCACATGCCCATATTTGGAGAGTGGTCACAAAGAAATTCTTTAAAACAGCTCTAATTTCTTTCTTTGTTACTAAATCTCAACAATATATATACCATTCGATTCGTCTCGATGAGTACTTTCATTTGATATATAATTTATTCATATTTGCTGACATCAGCAGTTTATTATTTCTATGACGTCATCAATCTTTATGACGTCATATTCTTAATGAATAAGTAATTTTTTATGCAAAACTGATGGAATTGCCTCAAATATCGATGAAGGTATTTGATTTCACCAATAATATGCGAAATTAATGGTTTTAAATCATAATTATTGAGCTAACAATTTTGGATTGAATCAAATTTTCATTATTTAATTAGTTAATTTATTAGGAACCACAAATATCCGTATGAAACCATATGAAACTACAAATTAATGATATCAAGCAGGTATTTGGATGGTTTTTTGCCAATTTTATCTAGCTATTTGCTAATAATGGGCCCTTTATTGCAAATAGCTCGATTTTCTCAAAATCTGCATTGTTTTTGGTTGCCTAGCAACCAATCACGTGACTATTGATTGATTAGTGCTATTTTTAGATTCTCTTTTGTTCAATTATGACACAGTGCAAGTTTCATTGTCATAGCTGTTATACTTGCGGAGAAAAACAGGGGGGGGCGAAAAACCCGGTTAAAATAGGGTTAAATGTGCAGGTACCGGGTGTCCCAAAAAAAAGTACTCCTGTTTAAAAATCACCAAAAATTGATTATCAAACTTTTGATGAAATTTTCTTTTTGAATTGCTTTGTCAAAGACCCAAAAATATTCACAGATGATAAAATGTTTGCTTTTGACACAGCAAGGTAGGAAATTTACAGGTTGAAAAACCTTATTTTGAGCTATAGTTTTTAAGCAAAATACTCAATCTTGCCTAAGAGTCCAAATTTTCAGATTTTTTATCATCATTGAAGTCTCCAATGATAGTGCGCATTTATTTCTGTCATTTATGACCATACTAGAAGTTTTACACGCACAAAGAAATTGATCTGGATATCATCAGTGCTTTTTTGCAGTATGATTCAAAACCAGGTAGCCCTAAAAAGAACTAAATTTGCTCATTTTTAAACCACTTACAAGATCAGCTATGTCTTGGAAAATAATTTGGTCTTTGATCTACGTGACAAAAAAGAAAATTGAAGATCGGCCGTGTAATCAAATTTTGGTGATTTTTCAAACGGGAGTACTTTTTTTTTGGGACACCCGGTAGTTATTTGAGATTTTTTGCATTTTGGTAGTTTTTTTGGTGACGATTTTGTCAACACACATGCTGTTATTGAATCACTAAACACTAATCTTATCATTATTTTCAAGTAATTAAAGGCCTTATGCAGCCAAATTTTCGACATTGATTTTTCAATCTTTTCAAATAACTTATAATGTTATAAACATTTTGTGAAAGTTTCAAATCGAAATTATCAGTTTAAGTACTAAAAATTGTGTGTCAAAGTTGAGTAGTTTTGCAAGTTTAGCGTGACATTGACTTGGCCAATGTGACGTCACAATTATGACGCGCGAAACTGCGTGCATTGAACACACAGTACGAGCATGGCGATTGCATCAACGAGAAAGAGAGGGACCCGTATGAAAAAAGCTTTCAAAATCTTGGGAGTTCTTGAAGAAAAGGCTGGTATTTTTACCATGATATCCATGAAATCAAGGAGCTTGGAATCAGGGTGAAAAACCCGCAGCGTTACCGTCATTAAGGGCGATGTTGTGATGCTCTACAGTGCGGCCTAATGAAGTTCAATTGGTTCCTACATCAAATTGCCTGGTCGTCTAAATCAAACTCTTCTATGACGATGTTTTGGAGTAACGATACCTTTATAAGTGCTTGCTTCACTCCTCTTGGATGAATCAGAAATTTCAGGGCCGAATCCTGTCCTCGGTTAACGCTGAAGCGCTCAATGAAGTTACTACCCTACGATCCACTGTAGTTGTTTCTTTGAAGGGACCTGGTTGCTATCGAAAGCTTCCCCGCCATACGTTCTTGCTTTCAAATAGAGAATTTGTTAAAGCCAAGCAACTGAATGTTTTCAAGACACTACATAGCTTTTTGTTTACATATCAGACTTACCGAATGACCCTCTCTCTTGTTTTGTAATTATGCCTCGATGTCTTTCATTGCCTCTGCCCACTTCAGGGTCATAAATTAGGCCTATGTTTGCCTAGAGTATATATCCCTTGTAATTCGTTAATATTTTTTCATTCAGTGTCCTAATTTCTTGACCTTTCTCCAAGCAACGACCAGGAATCGCAGAGCAGAGACGATCGTAGTAATAACTAAGAACTTTAATGAAACAGCCATGCAAGATAAACACCAAGTCAAACTTTCTGGTGGCTCACACCACATTTGAAATCCAGCCAACAAAATAAATGTTTTTGCGCATTGGGAAAACTCTTTTCTTATGTAAAACAGAAAGATATTTCGTTCACTCTCCGTATTAAAAGGAGCTCACACCATTAAACACTCCCGTGAGAATATTACAATGACTCGATCTACGATAAAATCAACAATAACTTTAGTACAAGCATTCCTAAAGCTTGGTTCCAGTTACTGGGATGTTAAAGGGAAGGCTTGACCTTCCAGAAAATTCTTGTTTTTCCAGGCTTTCAGCTAGGCTTCACTTGTACGGGGACTTCGTGAAGCGCTGATACATCAGTCTCTAAAATTATTTTCAAGAAACCTCGAACAATCTTTGTTCTTTCAGGCTAATTCAGGTAAACTTGGACCCTGAACTCTATTTCCAGCCTTCTCTCGGCCTTTTTCAAGCCTCTGGTATCGCAGCTATCGCTGAGTAATTGCATTACACTTCACTTTCCACACTAGCCTGGAATCGAAGTCCAGGCTTTCGTGGCTAGTCAGGAAAATTTCCAGCCACTAGGCTCGCAGAACAGGCACCAGCGTCGAGTCCGGCTCACTGTTCCCGCGACTGTTCCCGCCTGTCTAGCTTATTCTAGCCCTAGAAGGTTGGGAAGGCTGGAACTCCCAGATATTTCCTATTTTTCCAGACTTTCAGCAAGGCTTCACTTGTACGGGGACTTCGTGAAGCTCTAATGCATCAGTATCTTAGATTATTTTGAAGAAACCTTGAACGGTCTTTGATCTTCTCGCGAGCTCCGCATTGGGGTTTACGTGACAAAACTTGTGCGTTGTGTATGTGGTCATAATTGTGACGTCACGCGCGAAGGTCAAATGTCGCGCTGAGTAGCAATTTTCAAAACGGAATTTCACACCCTAACCGCAATGATGTTGAGTAAAATTTGGTATCAATGAAATCAGTAAAGTTTGAATATTTCGAAAATCGAAAAAAATCAATGTCGAAAATTTGGCTGCATAAGGCCTTTAACAAATAGAACTATTGCTTCTCATTTCGTTTAGATGGAAACAAGCCGAAGATATGCGCAAATCCGCAAGATAACTCATTAACTTTTTCAGGTCTTTTCCCAGGAGACATGATGATGTCAGTATTCTGGTATTATCGTCCGGAACAGACCGAAGGCGGAAAACAACTTGGTTTTCATGGAGAGGTATGGCCAATAATGCTTATGGTTTTTGACAAACATTCCGTCCATTTAATGCACAAATGCATTTAAACACTAGGTACAGGCCATAAGAATCTGAATTGTTTATAGCGTGGAATATTTCACTCAGAATCTTGCCAACGATCTGGAGCTCGAAAACTCTTCGAAATCAACACTGTAATTGTTATTATTATTATTATTATTATCATTTTATTTAAAGTTGGCAACTGACATAGCGATATATAAAAATGCTAATTCAAGCCAACAAATTAATTACAATGTTACAGAAAAGTATATACGAACACAAGTCTGAAGAATTACAAAATTCATAAAATCTATATATAGAATCTACAAACAAGATGTATAAAACTATAAATAGCCGAGTTGAGGTATGTATCGTTTGCAAAGTCTGCAGTCACAATCTACATTTTTCCAAAATTTTATTTTATATTTGAATTGTTGCACGGAATTTACATCTTTGATTTCCTGTGGAAGAGATTGGCAAATACGCTGCCCTCTATATTGGACCGTTTCAGTACCATACCTTTGGAACCATGAATGTATTTGTATTTCTCAGATTATAGGCAGCACTTCTTTGAAGAAAGATCTCATTCATAAATGTGGGGTTTCGATTATTTATTGTTTTGAACATTTCAGCCATTAAAAACTGCATATTTTTCTCATGTATCTTCGCAGATCTATCTTTTTCCAGCAAAGTTGCCCAACTATAGTCTACTATAGTCTGCATCTATGGTCTTTATATGCTATTCTCAGGGCTCTCTCATGCAGCCTATTGATTTTATTATTCATCTTTCTGCTATGAAACATCCAAACCAACGGACAGTATTGTAATTGGCTAGTCACAAAATCTCTCATAAAAAGTCTCAATTTATCAGTACCTAGATATGCAAATAGTTTGTTACCAGCCTTTTTACAAATATTGCTTATGTTCTTTTCAAAGCTAAGATTTGCGTCAATTAAAACTCCTAACAGCTTCTCCTCCTTTGAATTAGTAACGGCACAGCTGCCTATATTTATGCTGACCTCTTGATTTGTTCTTTCACCAAATATGATAAAATTGCATTTGTCTTCGTTCAGTTTCATGTAATTGTTTCCAAATCATTAGATTATGATTTTGGAATCATTTTCTAGCCTAGAGATTACATTTTCGAGACGCATATCGCATGTATAGATGGTTGTATTATCCGCATAGTTACATATCTCTGTTTCTTGAATCGACAACAGAAGATCATTGATATAGATATTGAAAAATAGAGGTCCAAGGACGGATCCTCGAGGAACACCAAACCTTAGATGTTTATAGGTGCTGAAAGATCCATTTATTTTTACTCGTTACTGATTTTCCAAAAAGCACAATTACATTTTCTACCTTCGCAGCTAGAACCGTATGCATGTAACTTAGCAATTAGTAAGTCATGTCAAATACAGTCAAAGGCCTTTGAAAGGTCCATAAAGATAGCTCCTATTTTCCCACAATTGCCCGCACGCAAAGAAACAGACAAATTTGGCACACTGAGGCCTTTCGAACCTACGTTTTCATCAGAGTGTGACTTTTACGATTTGGAAAGAAAGACATAGAATAAGAGAGACAATTAGTACTAGAGTTTCTTAACTTTTTGGTCATCGTAGTACTAGTTTCTTATAAACCAGTTTCTTATAAAAAAAACGTGTATCACCTTTGATCCAGCTACAGTGCTAGCCTCCTGGGGGATAGCCAAATGAAGCTTGCCTGCATGCACACAGGCTAAATAAAGCTTGCTACATCACATTATTGTGCTTCAGTTATTCATTAAAGCAGAGGAATACAACAAGCTGTTTTACACAACAATATCCTTGCCACTGCACTATCCGCCTAAGACAAGACAGTTTGATCCATTCAATCAGTCATACTATTCGCAATATTCGCAATATTCGCTTGTCATTCTATTCGGACTATTCGCTATGTCAACCTATTCGGTTTCTTTGACTGATCATTTTGCATTCCAACCAGTCGACTTTACTATCCGAATAATCGATCTATTCGACTGGTCATTCAATCCGAATAATCGTACTATTCGGTTGGCAGCGAATAACCGTTGCGCTTCACTGCTATTCGAATAGTGATCAGATAACCGAATAGCGATTATTCGCCCGCAGGCCTAGTATGCATGTAACTTAGCAATTAGTAAGTCATGTCAAATACAGTCAAAGGCCTTTGAAAGGTCCATAAAGATAGCTCCTATTTTCCCACAATTGCCCGCAAATTTCAATTTTTCAATTGCCCGCATCAATGCATGTTGGGCATTGTAGCCCTTGCGAAAACCATAAAGCAGCCATGATAAATACGGAGACATGTGTGCAGAAATCTGAGTAGCCATGAGCCTTTCAAGTACCTCTTTAGGGAAAACACTAATAGGGCTGTAATTACCCTTGAAAGTCTTGACTTCTTTTTAAAAAGAGAATATACATAAATACATTGGCGAACTTCAATTTATCGTGAAAGGAAGATTGTTCTATTGAGTTATTAAATATGATTTACAAAAGTGTAGAGACTAGATCGGACTCATTTTTCAACTGCTTTGGAGGGATACTCTTGAAAGTGGTTGACTTAGAGGGGTTTAGTTCATCAATTTCGCTTTTTATGTTGTCAACTGACACCTTTTCAAATGAGAAAGAACCAGTGTTCAAATTTTTCGAATTCTTGGGTGCCTTGATACCCTGGGTACCAGACTTTTTATGTAAGAGAGTCTGGTACCCAGGGTAGTGCCTTGAGAACCTAAATACTATTTGGTCGATAGGATCGCTAATACCTTCAGGATCAAGAATAATATTTTCATGTTCGATGATTCCAAGAGATTCGGTGATTGTAACCAAAAAATTATTATAAGTTTCAGCTACTTCAGACTCGTTCGACCTCGACACAATTTTCCCTTCTTCGATCAATTTTATTCTTGATTTTGAAGAGCTTTTTATCCGAAATAGAAGGTTTGACAGTCTTCCAAAATTTTGGTCTGTAATTTCTGAAATATCAAGAAATTAGAAGGTCTTAGTAAGATCTTTGGAAATAGAGACCCAGAGTATGAAATATCAAGGAATACTTCCATAAAGCGAAATTTTCCAAAAATTGAATTAATGAGTATATCGATTGATTGATTGATTGATTGATTGATTGAGTGAGTGAGTGAGTGAGTGAGTGAATGAATGAATGAATGATAGCCATCGTGTACGTAATACCAATAGAAGAGAGAAATTGCTATGAAAAGCGTGTATTGGGTTCTTTTATTTCGTTCACTTCATTTTGTATCTGAACATTTGCTGTTACTGGTTTTACATAAATATATTTATCGAAATTAATTTTTTACTTTTAGCTCGAAGTTCTAGCATCTCGGCATCGTGATGACAACAGTGCTGCATGCGTTGTTGATAAATGTTACGTACTCAGCTATCCACAATATTGTCGGTGAGTAAAAGCTTTGCCATTCTGAGAACCTCGGGTATCTTTGTATTTTTTGTGGCACGAGGACGTGTCGATTCTTTAGGGTACCTTCTTCAAAACGTTACGGAATTTTGGGTATCATTTTCAAACATGTTACAGAATTATAGATAACCTTTTCAGAAATTTTACGGAATTATGGGTCCTTTTCTGGAGAGTGTCTCGTAAACGTATAGGAATTACAGGAACTGTTTCATAATTTTTGAAATTATGGTCCAGGTCTTCATTACATTGCGGAATTATGACCCTAAAACTCTTTAAATTTTGCGGAATTATGTGTAGCAATCTTTCGTGCAAAATGGCACGTCCCCGTCAGAAGATAAGTCGAGATACCCCCAAAGTGAGAACAGGAGGATTACCATATATCAGGTGACCCAACAACAGAAACTTCACTAGCTCATAACCAGTTCTCTGAAATACAAAGCTATTGTCAAGTGTGTTGTATCACCGTTTATCTTGGAGATGCTGCATGCTGCACTGTTAGCTATGAGCACCATCCGAAAAACCAGATTGAAAGTAAATGTTCAATCCTACATTTCTCGTTTAGAGTGCAATATGTGCCATCCTTTTCCAGTCAACAATTCGCAAAAACATAACGTAGCGATGGATTTGAAGTCTATTTGTAAAGTTTAAATCTTTTCTAGTTACCATTTTCTGCTTCCACTCACTCCGCTGTTTTTCTGGTTTGGCCATCTAATAAATTTAAAGGATTACATTTATTTTATTTTTTTACAGATTTCGGGCAAGAAACAAACTATACAGAGAATCAAGGAAGGCACCCCTTTCCCCTGTACCCCCAGCTGAATCTACACGACCTGGATTGATGCCGCCACCAAACACAGACCCAAATCTCGTCTTTTTTTGTCGTCTTGGATACGACTCACGAACTGGCAAGATTCTCAAGAATCCGTTCTACTAAATGAGTATGAATTCATTACTCTGCCGAACGAGAGAGGTATGATCGATCTGTCTTCGGAAGCATCCTATAACAAATTGCGGTGATAAAGCAATCCTTAATTGGAATTGGATGGTGCAAAGTGAATGTTTGACAGGAAGCTCCCTGAGGCTTATCGGACTATATTTGCTTGTTTTGCCACGATTGCTGTGGACACGAATCGATAGATGTTTAAAGCACTGAACATCGGATATTCTTTACGTGTGCCTCCGAGATAAGATGTTTTGTTAACGTAAGTTCAGTTAAATGGTCCTCTTAGCAGTAATGCAACTCTAAGACTGTTTAGTCGTGATGCTGCAAGCTTGGGTCTGTCTGTTCTAATGTAATTGTAGACTCTGGACCGTAGATCTTAAAGGGTTAATTTTAGTCCACGAAGATGCCGCTGTATGGTTGTGATGCTGCAAGCTTGGGTCTGTCCATTCTAATGTTTTATAGACTCTGGACCGTAGATCTTAAAGGGTTAATTCTAGTCCATGGAGATGCCGCTGTATGGTTGTGATGTTGCAAGCTTGGGTATGTCAATTCTAATATAATTATTGACTCTGGACCGTAGATCTTAAAGGGTTAATTCTAGTCCATGAAGATGCCGCTGTATGGTTGTGATGCTGCAAGCTTGGGTCTGTCAATTCTAATGTAATTATAGACTCTGGACCGTAGATCTTATTAAAGGGTTAATTCTAGTCCACGAAGATACCGCTGTTTGGTAGTGATGCTGCAAGCTTGGGTCTGTCTATTCTAATGTAATTATAGACTCTGGACCGTAGATCTTTATTAAAGTGTTAATTCTAGGCCACGAAGATGCCGCTGTATGGTTGTGATGCTGCAAGCTTGGGTCTGTCCATTCTAAAGTTTTATAGACTCTGAACCGTAGATCTTAAAGGGTCAATTCTAGGCCACGAAGATGCCGCTGTATGGTTGTGATGCTGCAAGCTTGGGTCTGTCCATTCTAATGAAATTATAGACTCTGGACCGTAGATCTTAAGGTTACTGTAACGGTTCAGGCGGTGATTAAAAAACTCCGTTTACTACGGCCGTTCGTCAAAATATACCAAACAAACTTATGCATCATTCGACGCAGAATTAAACGTAGAATATCATAAAAATATACTCAGTTGATTTAATAATATCGCAAATGATTTATTCTAGATTTTAGGCAAAATCGACCACCCTTGCGAAAAAATCTTTGTGTACCCCAATGATAATCGTTGGACCACGACTATCTATTTACCAGAGACTTAAGGCCCTGAACTGCAAAAACCTGTCACGAATTTTTGATAAAAGGTACTGTCTAGAAATGATATCATTTTAAATTAATGTAAATATCTTAAATGTCTATTTTAACTTTCAGACCTTTTTAAAGATCAGACCAGTGGATCTATCACAAATCGCTGACACGGTTTCGTAGTTATATGCATTGTGACTCTGTGTGCCAAGTTTCAAGCGACTCGATTGGCCTGTTGGGTACACAAAGATTTTTATTACCCACCAGTACTCCGGAATCCTGTTTCGAGAAATCAGGCTGTTATCAAAATGGAGCAAAAATTGCGGGAAATACGATTATGCATGAAAGGTCAAGCAATAAAGCTTAAGCGCGGTCTTGGTAAAGCATTATATCAATAACAAAGCAGCACGGGATGTCATGAACATAGCTGCAAGGTCAAGTGAGTTTACTTTAATCCCCTAATGTATATTCCCGCAATTTTTGAGAAACAGGATTCCTCCCATTAAGGTTACTGTAACTGTTCAGACGACAAAATTCTCGATTTTTCGTTTTTGTCATAATCTGATTGTATAAGTATTTGAGGACTGTTCAAACCAACTCACTTCCAGAAATAGCCACAATTACTTGGAAATTTGAGCATTTTAAAAGGAGCAATCCTGTTTCTCAAAAATTGCGGGAATATACATTAGGGGATTAAAGTAAACTCACTTGACCTTGCAGCTATGTTCATGACATTCCGTGCTGCTTTGTTATTGACATAATGCTTTACCAATACCGCGCTTAAGCCTTATTGCTTGACCTCTCGTGCATGATCGTATTTCCCGCAATTTTTCCTTTATTTTGATAAAAGCCTGATTTCTCAAAACAGGATTCCTGAGTACTGGTGGGTAATAAAAAATCTTTGTGTACCCAACAGGCCAATCGAATTGGTTGAAACTTGGCACACAGAGTCACAATGCATATAACTACGAAACCGTGTCAGCGATTTATGATAGATCCACTGGTCCGATTTTTACAAGGGTCTGAAAGTTAAAAAATACATTTAAGACATTTACATTTATTTAAAATGATATCATTTCAAGACAATACCTTTTATCAAAAATTCGTGACACGGTTTTGCAGTCCAGGGCCTTAAGTCTTTAGTAAATAGACAGTCGTGGTCCAACGATTATCATTGGGGTACACAAAGATTTTTTCGCAAGGGTGGTCGATTTTGCCTAAAATCTAGAATAAATCATTCGTGACTTTATTGAATCAACTGAATATATTTTTATGATATTCTACGTTTAATTCTGCGTCGAATGAAGCATAAGTTTGTTTGGTATATTTTGACGAACGGCCGTAGTAAACGGAGTTTCTTAATCACAGCCTGAACGGTTACAGTAACCTTAAGATGCTCAAATTTCCAAGTAATTGCGGCTATTTCTGGACGTGAGTTGGTTTAAACAGTACTCAAATACTTGTACCATCAGATTATGACAAAAACGAAAAATCGAAAATGTTTCATCTGAACGGTTACAGTAACCTTAAAGGGTTAATTCTAGGCCACGAAGATACCGCTGCTTGGTTGTGATGCTGCAAGCTTGGGTCTGTCCATTCTAATGTAATTATAGACTCTGGACCGTAGATCTGTATTAAAGGGTTAATTCTAGGCCACGAAGATACCGCCGTTTGGTTGTGATGCTGCAAGCTTGGGTCTGTCCATTCTAATGTAATTATAGACTCTGGACCGTAGATCTTTATTAAAGGGTTAATTCTAGTCCACGAAGATACCGCTGTTTGGTTGTGATGCTGCAAGCTTGGGTCTGTCCATTCTAATGTAATTATTGACTCTGAACCGTAGATCTTTATTAAAGGGTTAATTCTAGTCCACGAAGATACCGCGGTTTGGTTGTGATGCTGCCAGCTTAGGTCTGTCCATTCTAATGTAATTATAGACTCTGAACCGTAGATCTTAAAGGGTTAATTCTAGGCCACGAAGATGCCGCTGTTTGGTTGTGATGCTGCAAGCTTGGGTCTGTCCATTCTAATGTTTTATAGACTCTGAACCGTAGATCTTAAAGGGTTAATTCTAGGCCACGATGATGCCGCTGTATGGTTGTGATGCTGCAAGCTTGGGTCTGTCAATTCTAATGTAATTATAGGCTCTGAACCGTAGATCTTTATTAAAGGGTTAATTCTAGTCCACGAAGATGCCGCTGTTTGGTTGTGATGCTGCAAGCTTGGGTCTGTCCATTCTAATGTAATTATTGACTCTGAACCGTAGATCTTTATTAAAGGGTTAATTCTAGTCCACGAAGATACTGTGTGAGTGAAAATAAGTTCCATGCCTTCGATCAGCGATATATGCAAAACTCGTCATTCGATTATAATTTTTATGATTTCGCTCAATAGACCTTGGCTAATTAAAAAAGGGTCTGGATGGAGCAATGTTTTTATACATTTTTATACGAGATACGTATGGCTCGATTGAGTGGCGTTGGAGCTTCTTTCTCTTTTGTGCAGATTCGAAAACTTTACAAATTGTATAAAAATATCGTTCAATTCAGATTTTTTTCCATAATCGCCAAAAAGGTCTATTCACGAAGTCAACATGAAATGTTTCCTTCAAAATATCCAACGCAATGAACTAAAAAATAGCTATTTCTATTTCTTTCACTTATTTAGGCACGGTAGCCCTGTCAGTCCATCAGAACTGCTTTTCAGTGGGCCGTGGCAAGAATATATAGTAATAATAATACTATAGGAATAATAATATATATATCTATTCATATTGAAAAATAGTAATATCAGAATGAGCATTTTTGTGATGTTTTATTATTGATTGTTTTGTTAAAGGGAGGGTACAAGGTGATTCCAAAGCTTCGGTCCACGAAAAGATATAACCTTCTGCCCATTGTTAGTTTTACGTTCCGTAAGGGTAGCAAAAGATCAGTTTCAGTATTTCTCAGTTTTCTGACATTTCCAGTCGAATTTTTTTTACAAACAAGTTGGAAAGGTATTCAGCTACGAGGCAATTTTGCAATTTGTACATGGTAGTAGCAGTTTCGCTTCTAATAACATCACTTAAAGTCGGCCAATTTAAACTGTGTATTTGTGCCCATCGCAGGAGTATCAAATTTCCTTTTTGTTACAATTCTAGCTGCTCGATTTTGCAAACTTTGTAAGGATTGCAGAATATTTCAAAAACCCAATTGCGCGAGAAACCTTGGTACGGAGGCTATTAATGCGTTCTGTCGATTGAAAGTGTAATCATCCCTGGAATACAGGAAGTATCGTTACTTTCGATTTGGTAGTAACGATTTCTGAGAAGATAGAATGAGTATGTGCCTTGAATTTCTTCCAACGCAAATTGAACTTATCCCCATACATTTTCTTCAAATAATTGGTCTGGATTTGCTGTTCTTCGGTATGTCCAGACGTACCAAAATGGTAAACTGGAAGCTCTAACTTGTTTGTCAGATTCAGCCAATTATTTTGCTGTTTGCAAACTTTGTCTTCTCTTCTTTCACTTTCAATAACTTCAATTTTCTCCTTTATTAGGGTCTCTACTCTTTAGCAATGTAGGTTTTAAGCTTAGTTCACATTCACACTTGAGTAAAAACGCGTTAGAATTTGGATAATACATGTCTAAACTTTTCGTGTTAAACGCAATTCAAGTGTCGCTTCTAAATGGTATCAAAATTGTTGATGTTATCCAACCATAGACTATGATCCAACGATTCAAATGCATTAGGAAACGATGGGGGGGGGGGTCAGGATCATGGATCACGGAAATAAAATGTTCAATTTCATGTTGTACGTTGAGAAATTTAGTGTTTCATTTCATATTGATGGAAATGGAATGGAATGAAAACATTTAGGGGGAAGTCGGGTTAAGTTGAACTGTGAAAGGTACTGTCTGAAAAATGTTCATACTTAGCCAAATGTCAAAAGAATTTAAGCAAAATTTTTGCCCTGCTCGCAGTGCAGGTTTTACTCGTACCATATTATCAATATGAATGGCAATGCTCAGTACTTATTTCCGAGATGACAACAACAACAACAACAACAATAACATGGTAGATTATCTCTGTTAACATGAGATAAGAATTAAGCACGAGTCCTTTATCTTGCATCATATAAGATTGCGCTCATCAAATTAAATGAAGAACTCCTTTGGTAACATGCTAACATGTTACCATACATGATACCCACATGTTACTACAGTTTTCTATGCTTCAATTCGTGATATCAACATGTTACTACATGTTACCATCATTTGTAAAAAAGAGACATATATATTTTTATAAATGATGGTAACATGTGGTAACATGTTGGGAAAGAGCTATTTGTGGTACTTATACACAAACTGAAATGGTATCATGTGTGGTATCATGTGGTAACATGTGGTAACATGTGCTAACATATGCTTAATGCATAACTCTATACGGTGTGCAATGCAAAATGTGTTCTATCAAATGTTCCACCATGGTTCCACGACCTGAATGTTGATCAGTGAGTGTGCACATCATGCTTTCTCTATCATCTAAAGCTTAGCTAACTTAACTTTCAGAAAATGTGAGAAAAAGAGACAAACAAGGGCCTAAATTTCTTAATTGAGGCAGCCTGGTTTTGAAAAAAATATTCAGTAGTTTTGTCCAAGATTTTCTGAAAGCTAGAAATACTTTGTAAACCACGATAGTTCTTCAGGAAAATGTTGGCTTCCTCTTCAGGTGGGGTATTTTGTATTTTTCATTTGGACAATCATGGACAAAATAGTTTGAGACAAATTCAAAATTTAAGATCTGACTATTGAAGATCCCCCCCTATTCAATGTTGGTGACGTGTCGAGGGAGGTTCTCGGATTTTTCAACATTGATTGTGGGGGGAACGGGGGGAGAGGATGCTGAACAGTTCAATATATCAGAAAAAGTTAATTTGTCTCATAATTTATGTCCATGATTGTAGCTGGATGGCTTTTCACGTAAATAAATACAGGCCTTCCACGTTTCACGGGAAAATATGGCCGATCACGTTTCACGAATACGTTTTCAGATGTGCGTGCAACGTCTCAAATTGTGGCAAGGGTCCATAAAATCTCAAATTGAGACAAAAATAAATTCGACGCTTTTTTCGGACGCAATTACTAACATTCAAGCTTTTCGAAACTCGTAGAGGTCGTAGAGATCAGTAATAGAGTATTTGTAGAGTTGTAGCCACATGGGTAGCGTAGTAATATGACTTGCAGTGTAATGGGTGTGATTCTCGTAGCTCGTAGTTGAAAAGCAACATATTTCAAGTAAATGACTTAGTATGCTATTGACTAAATATTCCAAATATTTACTATTTACTGATACTGTATTAGACATAGCCTGTGATTATATGCACTTGGAATGCTGATCGTAGGATATAGTATTTGATATGCAAATATACTGTTGCACTTCTCTGTCATCATCATCTACTATATTTGAGCGTTGAGACAGTGAGATCAAACGATCCATGTCCGCATTTGAAGACGTCACTGAGATTTCCTTCTTCCCGTCCGACTACACGTATTGTTTTATAAGAAACTGCCCATGAGAAGCTCAACTCTCAGCTCAGATCGCCAACAAATTAAGAAACTCCAGTACTGGGAAAATACAAGTTAGGAAACTATTTATTTCGATAAAGGAAAATGTTGACATAGTTTTACTTTAATTCCACATGTTTCTCACAAATTCTTAGTTTCTTATGAAAAAAATACGTGTAGCCCATCCAGAATAGCGAGCAGAATAGGGTTAGGCAACAGTTAATAAAAAATATTCAGTACTGAGCCAATTTTTAGTTTCTCATAAAAGGATACTTGCATCAGTGCCAGAGGTTGTTTTTGCCCAAGGGGGGCACTCATCACATGCGCTCATCACATGTCAGTCCAAGAAATTTTCACGCAACCCAAAAATATCAGTTTAGCTTGGCTTCATTGCATTTGCAACCCAAAAATATCAGCTATTTTATACCTTGAAATCTGTACACGAACATAAAAGATCCGGAAACAATGCAAATTGAGGCCAGGATTACATCTAAAGAACCCGGACCCGGAAATATCATTTTGACTATATTTGATGCCCAAAAGTATCATGGCAATAATTTCAGTTTTTGTTGGAACCAAAAAACTTTCAGCAATATTCTAACCAAAAATATAGGACTTACCTCGCCGTATGTGCTTGTGCTGATGTGCTGAGTACCCCCCCCCCCTGGATTTTTGCGCCACTTCTAACTTCGTGTGCCAGTTTCACCCCGGGGGGGGGGGTACTTGACTTACATTTGTACGGGGGTGTGCCCACGAAAAAATTTGTTTTACCCTGCTCCAGAATTTATCGCTCAAAATGATAACTTGTTCTAGAAAAAATTCGTGAAAGTATACTCAAAAAACATGAAATTTGACCGAAAAACGACCCTATCTAGCAATCTAGCAGAATATTCCCCCTTGACATGTTTTGACAACCTGCTTTAGAAAAATTGCCTCACTTTGATACCCTGTGCTAGAAAAAAATTGTGAAAACGATACCCTTAAAACGGCACATCCCCGTCGGACAAATATACTTAGTACCCCCCACCCCCCGGGTTTTCACCGCTATTTCTGCTGTAGCCTTGAGCAGTAGCCTGTTGAGGCTACTATTTCTTCTGGAGCTGTGAGGACTGCAGGACTGGTAACTAGCCCGATTGCCTGAGCAGCAACAGCAACATATTTTCAGGAATCTCAGATGTGCAGGCCTTTTGAAAACGGTGTGGCGCACGTTACAGCAGGACAGAAATAAGGCTGATGAAAGACCTTGAAATCTGACAATAAATGCCTAAAGAAATGGGCGAAGAAGAAGCCAAGCATAATGTTGAATCTAGCCAACTTGAAAAGAAGATTATTAGGCAAATAGAGGTAATGCGAACTTGCGAAAATGCATGGTTTCTGTGGATCGATTTTCGGTATAATATCATATAGGCCACCCCGCCACCGCCATTCGCATTCAATTCGTCATTCTCAAACAGGATCCTGACTTAGCGATGTTTCAGTTGTGCACCAGCAGAGCCCCTAAATGTTTAATTCAAGCTATTCTTATTAGTAATTCTTTTGACAATCTACCGCACCAGATGTCTCAAAAAAGTACCCCCTATTTTTTGCCTTTGGCTAACAAGGGAACAAAAGTAAACAAAAAACAAGGGAACAGAACGATTACATTTCGGGATTTTTTTTAGTTCATACAGTTACATTTGTTGATCTTCAACTTAAATGCACATACCTTGCATTTTAAAATCGTCCTATTAAAATCGTCCTTAGTTTACCTATTGAGGGAGCTCCTTTAAGTAATTCCCTCCATACAATTTATTCTTTTCTCTGTATTTGTATATTGTATTAATTTTCCGTACAAATGTAATAATTTTCTGTAATGTTTTCTTTTTCCTTATAGTTTAGTTAGCTGTTAATATAGTAAATTATAAATTGTATGAAGCGAATTTAAAATATATGAAACTGAAACTGTCCACCAAACACCGGAGATATTAGTTCACAAGGTCAAAATTTAGACTGCACCTGAAACCCCAGATAAGTTTGCAAAGTGCGCACAGAAGATGTGCACCTGGCTATTGTTTTAAAAGAATGGTTCTATTGTTCTTCATTTGTTATACAAGAAATTGCGTGTGGAAGATCTTCTGCTCGCACGACATAAATAGCAGTTTGGCTGAAACCAGAGGTTTGAAAAAAGGCCTAGAGTGGTTTTGGGTATTTTGGGACATTATTCAGTAAATGAAGCTTAGGGGCCTGTGGATGAGAAAGAAGCTTGTTAATTTCACTTGATGCAAGTCTTCATACCTCTTCTGTCATATTTTGATCGAGGTTAGGCTGCTGTAGTATTTTGTGTACTCTCGGTTTCGCTGATAATGAAGGACATTAGACAAAAGTGATTTCTGGCTGCCATTTTCTTGAGATATCTCAAACATTAACCAGTATACAAACAATTGAAATAGCTTAGTTCCAAAATACCTGACAGTGTTCCATAATGCCCAACTCAACCCGTGTTCATTTTTTTGTCTTCTCTGCTAACGACCAACGTTTCAGAATCAGAGCAAACTGATGAAACATTAGAGCATGCTTCGGCCTAATTGCTAATACCAAGTGTGGCCAAATGTGTCATTAATTATGCGGACAATTAACTTTTTTTGTTAAGTGTTCCTTAATACCCAAAACTACTCTAGGCCTAGGCATGATTTAACACCAAAGGCATTTTGCAGAAGAATTCTCAACTGCTTCAATTGTTCTTGAAATGACTTTTTCTTTGAGGAATCGGTCCTTGCATTGCATTCAATCCCAAGTGTTTTGTAACAAAGACAAGAAAAAGGATATCCTTTTCTGTGAACTCTTTTTGAATATCTTATTGGTGTGACAACCAACTTAGTTTTATTCTCTTTGTCTGTTTTGAATTACATACATGTTTTTTTATTTTATAAGAAACTGGTTTATAAGAAACTAGTACTTGGATGGTAAGAAAAGTTAAGAAATTCTACTATGTTTAAAGGGACCTGTGCAAGATAGAGCCTTTGCGCGCCAACGTTTGACTTTGTGATTATCAGA
The DNA here is from genome assembly GCA_039566865.1 of Aurelia coerulea. NCBI lineage: Eukaryota > Metazoa > Cnidaria > Scyphozoa > Semaeostomeae > Ulmaridae > Aurelia > Aurelia coerulea. Next base: position 10,996,427 of record CM076958.1, on the reverse strand, counting down.
AAGTAGTATGGCTACTGCACAGCAGCAAGTGTCATGTTTTCAGCGTTTTCCGTTTTGTGTATTAGAAACAGGTGTCTGGCACTGGCAGTAAGCTTGAAAGACCAAAAAGGGGAGCAAATGGACCAGTTGTGTATTTTTCCAAGTTGATATAAGTTCTGGATGAGAGCAAAACAGTATGTTCAAATTCAAACCTTGCTGCTTATGAATATAAAGGTGCTTTATCTACGAACCCCAAGTTTGGTGGTCTAAAAATACACAATCTATAGATTTGGGGGCATGTTGGCCATATCATGACGATCAAATTCCAAGCTTTATTTACGACAGAGAAGATCAGGCCATGTTTGTCTTCAACAGGGCTGTATTTTGATGTAACGTGAACACAACAGAACGCTTTTTGTGAATAAAGGGTTTAAACAATGTTGGTTAATCTGTGTTGAAATATTCAGCAATATTTCCATCAGTTATTGTGTAAATTACTCAGTTCAAATCAATAAAGACAATAAGCATAACAATCATGTCACTATTGCAAACTGGTATCAGAGAAATATCAGAATGGTGCAAAAGCAATAGTCTAACAATCCACCCAGCAAAATCTGAAATAATGATTATATCAAATAAAAAATTCATTGGGCCTCTATCCCCAGTGAAGCTAGGGGATAACATCATAAAAGTGGTCACTGAATCAAAATGTTTAGGGGTGTCCATTGACTGCAAACTAACGTGGAAATCTCAGGTGGCCAACGCAGCATCAAAAATGAACAAGAAAGTTAAGCAACTTAAAAGGTTCCGTTCACTACAACCTGAAGTCCTTGAAAAGATCTATTTCCAGGGTATCCTACCAAGTTGCACCTACGGAATGGCTATTTGGGGAACAGGACCATCCTTGGAACCAATTGAGACAGTGCATAAGAGAGCAGCAAAGATAATACACAAGCTACCTAAATCAACACCTGCAGATAACGTTCTTGAAAAAGCAAATTGGAAAACTGTTGACTATATCTATAAAAGACGTGTAGCATGCCTGACTCACAAAATATACAACAACAAGTGTCCTAATGCCCTGAAAGATTTAGTGACAAAAACAAAATCTCAGAGATCATCTAGGAACAGTTGCAAAGTGGATCTCACCCGATCAAAAACAAATGTTGGCAGAAATTGTTTCAAGCATAGGGCAGCGTTAATTTGGAACAGACTGCCCCCATCAATAACGATTCAGGAAAATTATGAAACATTTAAAAGAAAACTATCAGAAAATAGCAAAATATTAGATAGCATCTCCTTTGGACAAGCATCCACCATATCGTATACTGACTCAAATTTTATCTACTTTTAAACTTAAGAAACCATTCATGTAAATTAGAAATATTTATTAATCTAAGCTATTTAAAACTTTTAACCTTTACTTAATTAGCAGGTCCACATCAGCGAAAGCTGCCATTTAGATGACCTGCATTGTTAAATAAATAATGTATGTATGTATGTATGTATGTAATCATGCAAATTAGTTTAATTTTGTTCAGTTGAACAGAACGAAATTGATTTGTATTCACTCTACCAAAAGGCCACAGAGAGCCAATTTGGGGCTAAAGAGAGCAAATTGGGACAGTATTTCATATATGTACAAATGAAGAATAGCTTTATTAAATGCAGAAAGTACACACAAGGATATTGTAAACGTTATTGGTAACCTGTTTATGAAAGAAGAAAACAAATATCAGTTAAGAAGGAAATCAAAATTCATATTACCAAGACTTAATACAGAGTTGGGTAGAAGATCGATACGGTACAGAGGACCTGTAATCTGGAACAGTATTGAAGAGGGCATCAAGGAGGCAAATTATTCAAACTTCAAAAAACAACTTTATCAAATAAAAGGGAAAATAGATAGCGTCAATTTAAAAAAAGGATTAGCAGAGATTCACACAACTGACTCTTGCTATCAGTATTTTTAAACAAGGGTGAATAGATATGTTTAAATAGGGTTATTTTCCATAAAGTTTTTTATTTAGTAATTAATAGACAAAGTAGAAAACAGGTCCACATCAGCTGCCTAAGCTGCCTTAAGATAATATAATATAAATTATGTATGTATGTATGTATGTATGTATGTATGTGTGTATGTATGTATGTATGTGTGTATGTATGTATGTATGTATGCCAAATATTTGTTTTGATTGCATGCACGCCCTGTACTGGGCAATTTTTTAGTACTTTGTACTGGGGGGAGCCATTTTTCGCCCCCCCCCCCTCTTTTTCTCCTAAACTACAAAAGATATGACAATAAGATTTACCCTTCTTGTTCTTTAGACAATTGGCTATTCAAATATAACAATGATAATTAATAAGTCACGTGATTCGTTGCTAGGCAATGGAAAGAAGGGAGAAAAATTGGCAAATTTATTAAAGCCAGATATTATAATAAAAGAGGAAAATAGGATGGTTATTCTGGATGTGGCTTGTCCATATGATCTTTATCTGGCAGAACTTTATGAACTGAAATTGAATAAATACAGAGAGTTACAAAGACACATCACAGATAAATTTATACCATGCAAAGTTGATGCAATAGTTATCGGATCTCTTGGGACAGTGCATACAAATGCACTGAAAGTGTTAATGGACACTGGAATGTCTAGAACAAAAGCGAAAGGACTAGTAAAGTGGAGCTCGACATCATGTATTATCGGATCACGGCAAATTTGGAACATCAGGTGCAAACTGGTAAAGGAAACTTGAAAATGAAACTGAACAGTTGAACAGATAAATCTCTGATTTGGTAGAGCAGAACAGAAAAGACTTGTTAGTTTTTATTGGAAAGGCTTTGTTCCATTTGGAAACATTAAACAAACAGCACATTATAGAGCTATCAAAGTTTAATAAGTAAAACTATATGTATGTATGTATGTATGTATGTATGTATGTATGTATTTAAGTATGTATGCCAAATATTTGTTTTGATTGCATGCACGCCCTGTACTGGGCAATTTTTTAGTACTTTGTACTGGGGGGAGCCATTTTTCGCCCCCCCCTCTTTTTCTCCTAAACTACAAAAGATATAACAATAAGATTTACCCTTCTTGTTCTTTAGACAATTGGCTATTCAAATATAACAATGATAATTAATAAGTCACGTGATTCGTTGCTAGGCAATGGAAAGAAGGGAGGAAAATTGGCAAATTTATACCTTCTTAACCAGAAAAATGCTATTTAATCAACCATTCAACCGATTTTCACCAAATTTGTTTCAAATAGTAGGAAACATGTCATAGTTCAAAAATATATACTGTTCAAAATTTTTTTAGTTTATCACAATTAGCTTTAATTAGCCTTTTGTTGCGTGCATTTATTTTCATTGCAGGTTTTTGCCAGTCCTGTCTTTTTATCTGGTAAATATAGACCCAACATGAATCAAATTAATAAGATGAAGCAAATTAGACTAAACAAATTTATATTTACACTTCTTTATTAGAGCAATGATGTCATATAAGCGAATGACATCATAAATATTAAATTTGCTGACATCAGCAAATATGAAAAATTTATATATCAAATGAAAGTACTCATCAAATGCAATCGAATGGTGCATGTTTGAGATCGATCAGGCAAGCGACACGAAACTACGGACATTTTAAACTTTTTTTTGTTGACTACTCTCCAAATATGGTATTACTTTGGTCACATGATCAGAGGTAGAACAATGAAATGTTAAGAATTTAATTGCCTATGAAATTTGAGTAAAAGTCACCAAAACTGGTGGTTATATCCCTCATCGTTTTAGCTCCCCCCCCCCCCACCCAGTACGAATAGGGTTAAGAAGTGCTGAAGAAGTTCCAAAAGTCAAGTCAAAGAAAATTGTGTAATATTCATGATAATTTTATGCTTTGAGTCCAAAAGAAGTTGCTTTCTTGCTAAAATTTTGCTGCATGTCAGCAAAAAAGTACCTGGCAGTGGAAGAAACTACCTGCATCCCAAATATAGGAAAACATTGAGAAATCTTTAGCAGTAAAGAGCTGAAACTTCTATGTGATATTAAGAGACTTTTAGTACTATACAGGCTTATCCAAGTTTCTTACATATAAAAGAAAAACATACTTTAGTGAACCTTTCCGTTTTTCCCTTTCCAGTACTACTTTGGCGACAAGAATCTTCCAAGAGATAAATTTCTCCAAGAAAAGATTCTCCAAGATGATGGCTGTATCCTTTTGCAATCTCTGCATTTTATAAATTATTTTAGCAGTTGATAAGTATCATTGATACCGAGTATCCCAAAAAAAGTGTACGGATTCGGTTTGCTTCAGCAATGCGAATTCAGCTGTAATCAATGGTTAATCACTCCCAAAATGTTCCTCGATAGTTAACTTGAGCATAGGTACGTTGTTTGTTGGTATTGGTGCTTTTAGAGCAGCTTTGGGCAAAAAGGCCAAAGCTCTGGTTTGAAGGTGGATACAAATCTGAGCTTTCAAGGTTAATATTTCGGCTCTTAAAGCACCAATGCCAACAAATGAGGTATTTATTTTAAACTTAGCTACCAAGGAACCATTTGGGAATGTTTAGCCATTGATTGAAGCTAAATTCACATATATTCCCCAAAAGAAGAGGATTTTAAAGGTTGGTTAAAAAAAGATTTTGTCAATGTGAAATTGTCCAAGTGTGCCCAATCCCAAGTGCTATTTTGCTACTGGGTGTCCCAAAGAACAATTCCAAGTTTTCATGGATGGCTTTGAGCTAATGATATAGAAGATGGCTGCCGAGAATCCATACTGTGTGATTGTCACAGGGGATTTTAACTGTCGCTCACCTCAGTGGTGGGAGAACGATACTGAAAATGAAGAGGGTAAAATTTTTGAACCGTTTACATCCGATCTTGGCCTGCATCAAATGATCTCAGAACCAACTCATCTTATGGGCCAATCAAGGTCTTGCATTGACTTGATATTTACGGACCAACCAAATTTATTCCTTGAGACCGGTGTTCACCCTACCCTACATGAACAATGTCACCATCAGATTGTCTATGGCAAATTAGCTGTGAACAATTTAGCCCCTCCATCCTATACTCGTAGGATTTGGTTTTATGATTGAGCTAATGTAATTGCCATCAGAAGAAGTATTGAAATGTTTTGTTGGCGTAAAACTCTGGATGAAGTCAGCTGTCCTAATCAGCAAGTTGGGCACATAATTGGCGCATGTTATTTAATCCTCATCCAACAAAACAAGCAGTTGAAGTGACTTTTTCAAGAAAGAAAGTTTCTGCCGATCATCCACCAGTACTCTTCAATGATATCCCAGTCATTAGAATGAATGAACATAAACATCTTGGCATTATACTTGATTCTAAATTGTCCTTTGCCACTCACATTCAGTCAGCGATACAAAAATGCAGACGCGGAATAGGAATGATAAAATTTCTGTGAAAGTATTTGCCCCGTCACACTTTAATTGAATTGTATAAACTGTATGTGCGGCCACATTTAGATTATGGCGATGTCATTTACCACATCCCACCCAAAATGCGAATTAAGTCAAGATACCTTGCTGAATAATCATATGGAAAAACTTGAATCAGTTCAATATTCTGCTGCACTTGCAGTGACTGGTGCATGGATAGGAACATCTCGTGAAAAGCTCTATGAGGAACTTGGTTGGGAATCCTTAAGCCTAAGACGTTGGAGCAGACGCCTTGTCCTTTTTTACAAGATTGTCAACGGTATTACCCCAGACTATACAAGATACCCCATTCCAAAATTACAACAAGCTATGTATTATTTTCGTAAAGCAGCTATAATAGGGCAGATAAAGGCAAGAACGACGAGATTCAAGAATAGCTTTTATCCCGACTGTTTATCTGAATGGAACACGCTTGATCCAGGCATAACTTCAGAGATACAGTCAAGGTGTTTCGCAAATGATGGGGTGGAGGACACGGAACATTTCCTGCTGCTTTGTCATTCTTATAATGGGCCTAGATCTGATCTTCTCAATAGTGTAAATGCAATATTGCTACCTCATGGTTTTTCCTCTCTTTCAAATAAAGTTTTACTCAAATTCATTCTGTATGGAGATAAAAGGTTAACCATCGACAACAATAAAAAGCTACTCGAGGCAACCCTCAAATTCATTCATGCTACAGAACGCTTTTAAATGTTCCATTGCTGCAAAGTCCCATAGATAAGCACCTACTTTGTTTTCAGTTTAATTGTATATTCGTAGCCAATATTTATTTTAGCTTAGTTATTTTCCTTTGTATTTTTGTTTAACATTGTGCATCTTTATGTATTGGCCATGGGGTAGTCATTGTCTTTTGCTCCTCATGGTATCGTACCCGTATTGTTGTATAGTAATTAGATAGTATGGTAGAACGTATTGATGTATTGTAATACTTTATATGAATAGAAAAAAAATGCAACAGGTTTGAAAAATTGTGTTGCATGCTGTCTCAAACTCATGATGAAATGACTGTTTCTGTCTGGACCTGCAATGATTAGATTAAATTTTGGTACTTTTTCCATTATTTTTGGTAACTTGGTTATAGGATTTACAAATCATTAAACTTCAAATTTGCTGTCTGGACAAAACCAGAGCTGCTCGCACTAGAGCAAATAACTAGTAAATATTATTCATCAAATGCTGCTATTCCTATCTTACTTTTCAAGTACAGGTACTGCAGTTCAGTTATTGTTCATAGTCCAAAAGTTCTTGTGAACTTTAGTTCACAGTCATATTTGCACCAATGGCTTTGATCAGTTCTTTGTAATTAGCTTTCACTTATTATTGTTCATTGTTTGCTCCATCCAACTGCATTGATAAGCATCAGCAGCAACAATGAAACAGCTGCATCATCACAACAAACTGTTCAATGTGTATTGTGTAATTCCAAAAATGTAGAAAAACAGGTTTTGTATGAGTGAATGAGTGAAAACAATCTTGGTGGAAAGAGTTCATAATGCGAAATGACAACTGTTCAATTATGGTCCATCCTGCAGCACATTCTTTTATTTAATGACTTCCCATTCCACTGTGTTTCAGTGTGGATGAATGCAAATCAGATCAGAATGCATTCATTACAGGAATTGGAACAGGCAGTCGAGTCTGCACGCAGGCTAGCAATTCTTTGGTCCTGCAACAAAAACAAAAAGTGAATAAGGCTTTAATGTAAAAGATTCTGTACGACATATTGTGTCACGGAGTATTTCTATCAATATCATTTTTTTACATTTATTTGCTGTATCAAGTATCAACACTGTACAAAACAGTATTACAACAGCATTGCACTAACACTTGAAACACTTAATAAGATGTTATTGGTCTAACCCAGCAATTCGTTGCAAACCTCCGGTGTCAGTTTTGAGCATTCCTCCCTCCCTCTCCCTCATCAATCCCCTGCCGCCGGTGGTACCTAGCATATATTTTTTTGTGTAGGTCAAAGTAATAACCTCAAGTTAGGCCCTGAAATCATTGCCTTGGGATAGGCTCCCATCGTCTTGTTCCCGTCTTTGAAACAGATAAGCTGTAGAAGTTATTCTGCTGATCCAGGTCCTGCCGGTGGCTAGCAATGCTTTCTGCTGTTTATGAGTGAAAGCGTAAACAACGTATATAGTAGGCCGGCGGAACTTACGAATTCGGAACATCGTTTATATATATAAGGTATATACTATATGAAAGCCTGTACTCTAAGGAGTCTGAATATGCAATAATATTTGGGGTAACCCCCCTACGAGGTAAGTTATCGGCAAAACATGATCGCAGTGATCTGGCCTAAACTTCGCAACATAAGTCGCTTACCGAACGTACCACTTGGTCGGTACGAACACGAAAAATGACGACTTCTTTGGCCTAAAACGTTGACTGCAGACACCGATTCATGGCCTAAACAAGGCAGCCTTTCACCAACATTAACAACAAGAAACAAATGCTTTAGAAACTACTTTGTAAACTCACCGCCATGAGCAGGTCTTTTCTCTACACCACCAAGGCTGTAAATGAAAATTTGAGCGCCACTTCCACCTGGTTTCTTGCGAACTGGCGGCGCCACCGCCAAATAATTATCTGTTTCGCGCCAAAATCCAAGCTAACATCCAAGCGAGGCAACCTCGATTCCATTTGTCTATTTTTAGCGCCAGGGCTACAGGGCCAGAGGGTTTCGTGCTGGGGGTATCAGAGTCTTTTCCTTGCCAAAAGGTAATGCCTCAACCTTCACTTTTTCACAGAAGTAAACCTTTTTGAAAAATCCTATTTAAAAAATCCTTATTTCTGTTTTTTTTTCCTTTTCTTTGGAAAAATAGACCGATTTTAAAAATTCTTATTTTTGCCTAAACTTTAAGGTCATAGGCTTTGTTTTTTTTGGAGAAATAGGCTGATTTTGAAAATTCTTATTTTTTCCTAAACTTTAAGGTCATAGGCTTTTTTTTTTTGGAGAAATAGGCTGATTTTGAGAATTCTTATTTTTTCCTAAACTTTGAGGTAATAGGCTTTGCTTTTTGGAAAAATAGACCGATTTTAAAAATTCTTATTTTTGTCTAAACTTTAAGGTCATAGGCTTTGCTTTTTTGGAGAAATAGGCCGATTTTGAAAATTCTTATTTTTTCATAAACTTTAAGGTCATAGGCTTTGTTTTTTTGGAGAAATAGGCTGATTTTGAAAATTCTTATTTTTTCCTAAACTTTAAGGTCATAGGCTTTGCTTTTTTGGAGAAATAGGCTGATTTTGAAAATTCTTATTTTTTCCTAAACTTTAAGGTCATAGGCTTTGCTTTTTGGAAAAATAGACCGATAATACTTATAAGGAGACGTATGATGTAAACCAGATGCATAAAAGAAGACAATGTGACTGTATGAATGAACGCTATCTGTAGGAGGTAATTAATTCAGGTATTTCGATTCAATGGAGTAGTATGCAGTGAAAATGGAATGCTATTGTAATGACGATGACGTTAAGAATTATGTCGTCAGAGAGGGTGGCTACTGCTCTCGCAAGCCCTCTGAAAGACCTAATATGGTACGAAAGTGGAAACACCTTCTTTTCCAATTACAACAGCAGAATGATGCAATGAGGATGCAACGCTGATGAAATCATAAACGGAGAAAAGCTTTATAAATGCCAACTTCGTCAGCAGGGGCGTGGGTACCAGTTGACAGGCGTGCGCAATTTCCTCTTTGTCCATTCATGTTTAGTCCTTAGAAAATTTGTTCCAAGTCTTCTGACCGTGTTATGTGTTTTGGAAATTAAAATTTTTTTAGGAAACTCGTTTACAGCTCAATAATTAAAAAACTTGGAGGACAAATTTGTCACTGGCCAGTTCATGTTATAGACGCAATGATTTAATATCACGATGTAGAAATGAAATTCAAACAATCAAAATGACAAGCACCTACGGCTGAAGGAATAATAGATCGCTGAAAAATGTAACTGCTATCGTGGAGATTCGAAACACATTTGAAATATGGTATGAAATGAAGTGAACGTTTCTTGTCTTCAAATAAGAACGAGAGCAACATTTCATGATCGTGAATAAACTGAAAAGGTTGCAACTTCTTAAGAAGCAACACAACTAATTTTTTCAAGGATTAAACTTATTTCAATTGTTAATTAATCTTTTATACCCTCCTCCTGAATTTTTGCTCCGTGAAAACCATACTCCAAAGGATAAATTTGACCGAAAAACCATCTGATTTAACAAATTATCCCCTTTTGCTTTGTTTCGAAAACCTGCTCAAGAGAAATCGCCTTCTTTTAATATCCTCCACTAGGAAAGATAGTTGAATATGATACCCTGAAAAACAGCATTTTATAGGCTGAAAGTTTCTTAAGTTTCTAATATATTTGCTGGAAAGTCTAGGAAAAATAGGTCCCAACAGACAAATATCATTTAGAGATAGATTAGCCATAGGTGTATGTTGTCAATGATTTTCAAGAACATCAATTAACATTTGAAAAACAAGGAACTTAAAAAAATGGTTAAATCAAAGACATACTGTATTTGTAGCAATTTCTTATGAGCCCTGCATGCTGTGGAATACTCCCCAGACCGTCAGACCAGGACTCAGTGTTCATCAAAATGCAAAAACTTCATTTTGGGTAGGAGCCTCATGAGTTTCTTATAATTAGGGGGGCTAAGCATTCTTCAATTGCCTAAAAGTTTCTTTTAAGTGGTTTGGTTTCTTAAATGCGGGGCCTTGCTGCAGTGTATTAAATTTGATCAATTTCCATTCGTACACATATTTTTTGTATAAGAAACTAAGAATTTGACCAATACTGAAAGTTTATCATAGTTTTTTTATTTTGAGTACTCAGAGTTTCTTACGAGTTTCTTTCATTAAAAACCAAGACAATCCTCATGTTCACTACCTGTGCCCTCGTGAACATTTCAAAATACGGTCTTTTTATGCCTTTCCAATGTTTAGACGTTACTATGATACTGGACACAAGTGAAAATGAACCAAAATATGTTAAGGATTTCCTTTATCAAAATAAATAGTTTCTTAGCTCATATTTTCCCAGTACTGGAGTTCTTAATTTTTTGGCGATCTGAGAGTTGAGTTTCTTATGGGCAGTTCGCAGTAAGAGAAATAAGTGTATTCCTATACCCATCTATGCTCTGCTCTGTATCGGTTTTCGTAAATATTTTCTTATATTTTCGTATTGCTACACCTGACGATAAGGTTTAAAATCTAACTGGCCATGAACACTAGCCATGAACCGTTGTCGTCAAAGTTGGAGTCGATTTTTTTATTGCCATGAATGCAGTCAAAGTTGTCAAGTCGAAAATGGGATAAAAAGACAATAATTAGGTAGGAAAATAAATATCTATTATGAAATTATTCAACAGCCGTATGGTGCACGCATTTTTGCAACAAACCAATAATACGAAATGTAAATCTCAGAATGCATAAAAATCAAATACTAAAGCACTGAAAAAATATAAGTTAAAACAATCTATATTTGATTAACATAGATCCTCATCATGTTTCGCATTGCACTTGGAAACTTCACCACACCCCTTTTTGCATCATGGTTTGCGTAATGCTACATGTCGGAATGTTACGTCGGAGGGGAAAATGCCAGCATCTTTGCATTTGAAATAACAAAACGTTTACTATCACGCCCACAGTCATCTTCGCTACCTCAATTGAATCTCAATTTGTTTCGTATCTGTAATTTGTCATCAATCGATGCTCCCTGCATTGTAATGTATATTTTCGGAGTTCATACCATATTTGACAAAGCGAATGACGAATTGCTGTGCTACGCAACATGACGCAACTGCTAAAGGTCTTTTCTGGGCAATTCAACATTACAATTATGCATTGATAGAATAATGAGCCGTAAGGCTATAAAAATTGATGTATTCGTAAAAAAGTTCAGTAAAAACTTCATCACTGTACTGGTACATCACTGCAACGAAACTCTAATCATGAATATGTTTGATCTGTACCAAATTCTGTATCAAGGTAATCTACAATTGATCCAGTGGATGCAGGCACGAAATCTGATAAAGCCACAAATGAGGTGCGCGGCCAGGAACTGCAGACGGCAGATGCAATTGCAGGCAAGGGATGGCCAAGATGGCTACAGATGGAGATGCCCCTTCGCAAGATGTCGATCTAGCAAAAGCATCAGAGATGGCAGTTTGTGAAAGGCTGCCTTGTTTAGGCCATGAATCGGTGTCTGCAGTCAACGTTTTAGGCCAAAGAAGTCGTCATTTTTCGTGTTCGTACCGACCAAGTGGTACGTTCGGTAAGCGACTTATGTTGCGAAGTTTAGGCCAGATCACTGCGATCATGTTTTGCCGATAACTTTCCTCGTAGGGGGGTTACCCCAAATATTATTGCATATTCAGACTCCTTAGAGTACAGGCTTTCATATAGTATATACCTTATATATATAAACGATGTTCCGAATTCGTAAGTTCCGCCAGTAGGCCTAGATTAGGCCCTCATTGCTGACATCTTCCCGAAATCTATCCGCTGTAAAACAGTGCATGGTCAAGAAAATAAAGAGGATAAAAAGAAATCCCTTCATATTTGAAATGAAATTAGCTGTAAAAAACGATGTTATACGTACCAAAATGCGTGCAAATCCCCGTCTCCTTCTCCTTCCTCCAAAACATAGTCACAAAAGCAAAGTCGTGGGCGTTCTCACAGCGCTGTAATATGGCATGTTGTTGTTGTTGTTCTTATTGTTTGGCTTTCCATTGAAAATAATCCACCCTGGACTGATTATTAGTCGAGTTTCGCTCCTCCGCCAAACTGATATACCCCGCTACAACTACGACTCATAAACAAACAGTGAAATTTTTGGCCTATTCAGGTGAGTCCCAGTTTCAGCGAACTCGGTTTGGTAGGCTGTAGTCTCGTTTTGGTGAGCGATAACTGGGACTCACTGTCATCAGTCTAAATCCACCCTACCAAACGAACTCGATCATATCCCGTATAGAAAGCTGCTACTGCGTAGCAGCAATTATTGAAGATTAAAAGCAAGGCAATATCTGAAACTTCACAGCATTACTAACTGACACACACACAAACTTGGTCAAGAAACTGTAATGAAGGGCCATTTGCTTATCCTTGAGTTTGTGAATTTGAAAAAATTGCATCAGAATTTTTCAAATCTGTTGTTTTTTTGGGACACCCGGTATTTATAACTTGAATGGGTTATTTAATGATCTATGAAAAATGGTGCTTTGGGAGTTGGTTACAACTGACATGGAATATCCTTCATTTGGCACCTTGCATTTGAGAATACGTAGAAAGAGGGCCTCTGTACCCAGAAAAACTGCATATTCCAACAGGGTCTACTGAGGTAAAATGGGTAAGGTTGGGGTAAAAATTTTAGGGCGAAAAATATTGATAAATTTTGATTATCACTTTTCTCGCAATTTTCCTCTAACTACAACTGCTCGAAGTACCCTCCTTGACATAGTGAATGTTGGTTTATCAGTTCAGGGTCTACTGCTCTCCAGCAATCAGCACTACCCATTTTATCCCCAGTCTACCCATTTCACCCCAGCGGACCCTACCTTAGATAGGCTTGCAGACCTGGGACTTTTTCCTGTTTAGTTGCAGCTCCTTTCCTTGACAGAATCTTTAGGGGTTACAATTGAATGCCTTACCACATTTAACAGACTAAAGGTAAGAATCAAACAATCTTCTTGTTGCGTGTAGTGCAATTGTACAAAGATAACCAAGCAAATACAGGAAACACTTTGATGCAAATTGAAATTAGCACACTGTTTAAAGGTAAAAATATTTCAAAACAGCGCTACTCATGTCAGCGCTTGTAACCAAGATGTACTTTGCAAAGTGTTAAGTTCTCGTTTCTTTACTTTATAATATATCCAAAATAATTAAAGGCCACGTAAACAGATCAAATATCTCCGACTTTTTTAGTTGAGCATATACTGTATGGGGCCAAGTAAAAAAAGTCAGAGTTGAGAAACGTTGGAGAAACTTGCTCCGACAAGACATGTGTGAGTTTTTTACCTGGCCATTTTAAAAGTTATTAAGCTCTGTTTAATGTCACCATAAAATTTCTTTTTTTCACATCTGTTTAAATTTTCCAGGTGCTTTCAAGTGATGCTGATGAAATCTTAACTGCCCTTGGAAAATCAAAGAGTGGTTTACTTGAGGTTTGTAGACTTCAAAAACTAAAAATACCTAAATTTTATTTGTGTATAGGAGTTACACTGCTCCATCAACGGATGTCACTGCTTCTCCAGCCCTCATAATGTTCCTCGATAGCTGCTGCCACTCATCTCGATCTTGTGCAATGCTCCTCAGTTCCTCTAGATCTTTTCTTGTGTTGACGTTAAAACAGTGACAGTAGCTATGTTCTCTTGTGACCAATTTTTTTATAATATAAGTTCAAATCATTATTTAATACTTGGGGCGATATTGTTTTTAGTTTACCTCTGAATCCTTTGACTTTGACTGGTGTAAAGTATAATTTGATGGCTTAATATGCAGAGATGTTACTGTCTCTTCTGAGGCCTACAAATCTATTGACATCACCATGCACCAAGCAAAGACATTTGCTCTGCTACCACGTGAACTTGCTAAGAGGTTTTTATATCAATTGGGCATCTGAACAAAGCTCCAACACTGATACAAACAAACCTGTTGGATAAACAAAACAATAACAGACAATGATAAAGACGATCAACTCAACAGGCTTTAGGGAATGTTTGCTCGTTAGTTGGTTTGTAGAATGTATCTTTTTGTTGAATTGCTTATATTCTGTTACAGCTTGACAGTGAAAATAAAAAGATCAGAAGAAAGTCAGAGAAACAACTTCCAAAGCATATTGATGCAGAATCTCTCAGGATCTCAAAGCAGAAGACTTTAATTGTGGTAAGACTTCAATGCACTATTAGTGCTACACTCCCGTATGCCAAAACAAAATGGGATCGACTTTGACCATTAGCCCTTCACCCCTTAAATTGTTCAGCTGTTTTGCAGCCATTTCAGCGTCAAGGACCCAATTATTTCACCCCCTAAAATTTGTCATTCATTCATGGGAGCTCATACAGTATACTGCACAGTGTGCCCAGGGTGGGAAAAATTAATTTTCGAGTTTTTGATTTTGAACCTTCAAGGGATATTTTTTAATTGCATATACCCTGTACTAAAAGGTGCAAAAAACCAGACTTAAAAGTATCCATCCGTTCCAGAGATACAGCACTTCAAAGTTGCAAGTTTCACAAAACTTAACTGAACGAATTCTTCAAGCAGCTTTTTGTCTCAAATAATATGCATCAAACATTTAATCATTGATTCGTTTCCCCTAAAGTTATAGCGATTGCAATAGGCTTATTCAAAAGCTGGGGAAATAAGCTTTCTGACTATCATCAATAGAATTTGATATTGGCAATAAAATGATTTCAATTTTGGGAGCAAACTTGTGACATAAAGAATTTTTATTTCCCTTGTCGCCATCTTTAACATCTTGTTACGCTTTATAGATTTAAAAAAATGCGGGTCATTGCGGGGATATGCCGTTGGTTCCTTGTTATTGCATATAATATCCTCCGCCATAGGAATAAGAGAAGAACACACTCTGTTTAGAAACCGAACATAACAACTACTCTCTACTTCTTGCATACGATAACTAACTACTTTAGGAGTCTGGGCTCTAGTCTATATACACATCATTATATCACTTCCCTTTTTTGTAAGTCAAACGAGTGAGGAAGGAATGTCTGTTCCGTAACGTTCTGGAGCTCTGCGATTTCTTACTGATCTTCTTGCAACTGTTTGATTGTTTTCAGTGTCTTTGGCGCGTGTATCATAATCAACGTTTGAATCAGTGTCACTATCAGAGTCTTCTGGGAGATTAGGTATCGGTATCGACTTGAAGAATGAAGCATTACGGGTAATACGATGTCTGCCATTCTCAGCTGTTATTCTGGTACCTTTGCACTTAATGATCTTATATGGTGCATCATTAAATCTGCTTGTAAACTTGTTTCGTTTCTGTTGCTTTACAAGTACGAAATCTCCAACGCGTAAGTTCGATGGTTTCGCGTTACGTCTCTTATCTGCATAGGATTTATGATATTTCTGACTGATTACTTCATTGCTACGTGCTTCCTTATGTCTGTTTTTAACTTTTTCTTTCAGTAAGGTTGGAAGTCTGCCTTGGACGGTACGGTTGAACAAAAGTTCACATGGTGGTACTTTCGTTGTGGAGTGTGGCGTGGTGCGGTACTGCAATAAAAATCTATTTAGCTCTTGTTTCCACACTCTTCCTTCTAAACGAGCTGTCTGCAATGCTTTTCTGAGGGGTTGCATGAACCTCTCCACTTCTGCGTTACTCTGTGGCCACAACGGTGTGCCTGGGTCATACTTGATGCCTAACGCTTTCACGTAATTCTCAAATTCTTCTCCGTTGAACGGTGGACCATTGTCCGTCTTGATTTCTCGAGGAATTCCATGAACTGAAAATATTCTGTCTAAACGTGGAATGACTGAAGACGTCTTAGTGGATTTCACTACTTCTACCTCTGGAAATCTTGAATAGCGATCTATAATCCCTAATAAATACTCTCCCGTGGGAACTGGTCCAAAGAAATCGATGTGAACCATATCCCAGGGTCCTTCTGGCATACTTGTCATATTCAAAGGTTCTGGAGGGTTAGCTTTCCCCGTTGCTTGACAAGGTATACATTTTTCTACTGTGGTTTGAGTGATTTTATCAATCCCTGGAAACCATACCTTCTCGCGAAGCAATGCTTTAGTTTTAACGAGTCCTTGATGAGAATCATGGGCTAAGTCTACTGCTCTTTGCTGTAGTACGCTTGGAATGACAATTCTATGTCCTCTTAAAACTACATTCTCTGAATTGATTGTCAATTCATCTTTGATATTCTTAAATGGTTGAACGAGATCTATATTCCATTGATTCGTTCTGATTGCTGCTCTCACTGCTTTCAGTGTTCTGTCTGTATCTGTGGCTTCTTTTATTTCCTTGAGTGTCATGGCTTTCGGGACTGCATAACGAGATATGAAATTGACGTACTCTTCAGTAAGCTTCTCTTGACGCGTGATTGGTTGATTTTCAGAATATCTAGACAGATAATCAGCTGGATTCTCTGCTCCTGGTTTGTACTTGACTGAAAAACTGTATGGCTGAAGTCTCAAAACCCATCGTTCTATTCTCGCTGATGGTTTTGATTTTGGACTTCCGTATATAATCTCTAACGGTTTGTGATCTGTGACTAACGTGAAATGAGATCCAAACAGAAAAAGATGAAAGTGTTCAACCGCCCATACAATACTGAGTCCTTCTTTTTCAGTCTGCGAGTAGCGTTTTTCAACATCTGTCAATCCGCGACTTGCATAAGCTACGATGCTTTGTGTCCCTGTTTCTGGTGATCTTTGTGCTAAAATTGCTGATATTCCAACAGGACTTGCGTCTACTGTGACTATACTCTCTTTGCTTTTATCAAAATAGGCCATGACAGGCGCTGATGTCAATGCTTTCTTCAACATCTCAAAGGAATCTTGATGCTTTTGTTCCCATTTGAAAACAACATTTTTCTTCGTCAGCTCACGAAGTGGTGCTGATATAGTAGCATAGTCCTTGATATACTTGGAACTGTAATTTACCATGCCAAGAAAACTTCTGATTTCTTGGGCTGACGTTGGTTTCTTTGTGTTTTCAAGGGCTGAAATGCGCTTTGGATCTGGAGTTGTACCTCTTTCTGAAAATATTTGACCAAAGAAATTCAATGATTTCTGCAAAAACTTGCATTTGCCTGGATTCAAAGTGAGTTTCTTTGCAGCAAGTCTGGAAAGGCACTCCTTAAGGGCGTGGTCATGCTCCTCCCTTGTGCTTCCGAACACGATGATGTCATCGGCTAAATTCTTTACTCCCTTGATTCCCTGTAAACTCTTCTGCAATGTATGCTGGAAAATTTCAGCCGCTGCGTTGGTGCCATAATTAAGTCGCGTATATCTGTAAAGTCCAACATGAGTACTGAATGTTGTGATTCCTCTGCTGTCAGGGTCAAGTTCTAGTTGATGATAAGCCTCATTCAAATCTAATTTTGAAAAATACTTCGCTCCGTTCAAATCGAGGCTGATGTCTTCCACGGTTGGAATGAGATATCTGACTCTTTTGATCGCTGTATTGGCTACCCTCATATCTATACATAGTCGTACAGTGTCATTTGGCTTTGGAACTGCGACTATTGGGCTAATCCAGTCAGTTGGCTGATCTGCTGGGACTTTTTCAATGAGTCCTTGAGCCTGCAACTTTTCTACAGCTTTTTCCACTTTGCCACGGATGTGGTAGGGTATTCTCCTTTGTGGCTGAGCTACGGGAATGACCTCTTTGTCAATGTTAAGGGTTATACAATGGTCTTTGAACTTTCCTATTCCAGTGAATACTTCCGTGTGTTTGTTAACAATGTCACGAATCTTTTCATCCTTTGTGTCGATGTCAACGGTTTGCACTTCCTGTTTTTCGGTTGTCGTGACTTTGTTCAGATGAAAACTAATTAATTTCAGGTCTTGGGCAGATTCTGCACTCAGTAAGCAACCACTGTCTTGGTGTTTTGTTACATAGAACGTTGCTATGGTGTAGTGTTTCTTCGTTTCAATCAACGCTTCAAATTTCCCAATAAATTCAACAGGCGTATCGGTATTGTACGCAAACGCTTTTGTTTTAGTGCGTTCTAATTTTACCCCTTTCATTTGGCGGAATGTTTCTTGATCTAAAACATTGATAGAGGCACCAGTATCTACTGTGATCGGGAATTTATGACCTTGAACAGTTATAAAAACTTTGGGAGTTTTTGACGTCGACTTTGTTCCCACTGCATATAAATAATCATCTGAGCTGTCTGAATCGGATGATTCAGCGAGGTTTAAAGGGTGTACTGCTTTCTTACCTCTGCGGAAATTTGGCTTAGCTTTATTTGTCTGCACTTTTTGGCGTTTCTCTTTACAGACCTTGGAAAAATGGTTTTCTTGCCCACAGTTATTGCATGCTTTCCCTTTGGCTGGGCACTGGCCTCTGTGAGGAAAAGTTCCCCCACAATTCCAACAAGACAATTTGGGGCGTGTCTGTGCTGGAACACTGGTTTCTCGTTTCTTTGTTATTGTGTTAGCCTCCTCAGCGTGAGGGGTTTCCTTAGCTTCGATATCTTTGGACTGATATCTGCTCATTTCATCACGTCGCCCATCTAACAACATAGCGGCTAAATCGTATTTCGGGTCGCGAAGGGCACGTTTTCTGATCTTGGAAGATTTTCCCCCAATTATTATCTGCTGTTCTACTTCAAATTCTAATTCTTTGAATTCGCAGTTTTTCGACAGTGTCCTCAACCGTGTATGAAACTGATCGAGTGTTTCCGTCGGTTCTTGTGCGGCCTGACGAAAACAATAAACTTCATACCTTCTGTTTTTCTGCGGTTCGAAAAAGGCTGTCAGCTTGTCTTTTGCTTTCTCATAATCTTTGTCTTCTCCTGTCTCAGCTAACTGATTAAAAATTTCTCTGACTCTGGCTCCAGCTTGGTACAGCAACAACGCTCGCTGTCGTTTTGCATCGGTGATACCACTTGCAGTCAAGAACATCTCGAATTCGGTGAGCCATGTTTTCCATCTCGAAGCAAGGCTGGCACCAATGTCTGCATCTGGACTAAACTCTGGCATAGGCTGAATTTGCAAAGAGTTGGCCATGTTTATATGAGTCTATTATTCACTTTTACTCGTCGCCATCTATAATATCCTCCGCCATAGGAATAAGAGAAGAACACACTCTGTTTCAGAAACCGAACATAACAACTACTCTCTACTTCTTGCATACGATAACTAACTACTTTAGGAGTCTGGGCTCTAGTCTATATACACATCATTATACAACTCCACTTCGCAATTGATTTTGCCATCCAAGAGAGCTATTTTTCTCCTGCATATTTTGCAACTAATATTAAATTCTTAAATTTACTAATAACATTAAAAGAAAGGTGCAAGAAATATGGTAATTATTTGCAGTAAACAAATAAAACCTCAATTTTTTGTCGAAAACAACTCAGTTCTTGTTAGTAAACAACTCGACTTCATACAAACCAGTTCACAAGTTTTTCTTTATTCCTTGAGATTTATATTGAAATGGTTATAGTGAAACACCCTAGTCTTAGAAAACTTTACGTGATAAAGAATACATTTTTGGAAAATAAAGAAATCTAGTGCAGAAAGATGGACATGAAACCACTGCATATTCCCATGGGAATATTGGGTCCCAGACCTCGTAAATAGTAGTTATTTTACTCAAGCTCATTGTCTTTACCATTGCTGATTCCTGGTGCACTCTTGAAACCTTCTCTGAAAATACCGGCATTAAATTCAATACAGTGCTATTTTGTCAAAATCGCCCAAATAAGGAAATTTGCCCCAGCACCCCCCTATTTCGGAAAATTGTAAGATATCCTTCATGTCATGTCCTCCTTTAGAAAACCTTTCTAACGAGCCCTCAACCATATTTTTATCAGTTTTCTTTCTTGCGCTATGAATTTATTCTCGAAATCGGAGATCTGGGCACACTGTGTACTGTAGCCTTGATAGAATGGATGCATATACTATCTATTCAGTTGATTTCCTACAATGACACAGAAACAATTTTACTGTAACTGGCAAACTATTGGCCCTAGAAACATAGACATTTCAACATTCTTAAATTTTGATTTCCAAAATCTGTGGTTGTCTGAAATATCTTTGTCGGTAATTTTATGAAAGGCAATGTCTGCCTGGCAATGTCTGCCTCATTGAGACAAGAACCTCTACATTTAAGGTTACTGTAACTGTTCAGACGACAAATTTTCGATTTTTCGTTTTTGTCATAATCTGATGGTACAAGTATTTGAGTACTGTTTAAACCAACTCACTTCCAGAAATAGCCGCAATTACTTGGAAATTTGAGCATTTTATAAGGAGCAATCCTGTTTCTCAAAAATTGCGGGAATATATATATCAGGGGATTAAAGCAAACTCACTTGACCTTGCAGCTATGTTCATGACATCCCGTGCTGCTTTGTTATTGACATAATGCTTTACCAATACCGCGCTTAAGCCTTATTGCTTGACCTTTCATGCATGATCGTATTTCCCGCAATTTTGCTTTATTTTGATACAAGCCTGATTTCTCGAAACAGGATTCCGGAGTACTGGCGGGTAATAAAAAATCTTTGTGTACCCAACAGGCCAATCGAATTGGTTGAAACTTGGCACACAGAGTCACAATGCATATAACTACGAAACCGTGTCAGCGATTTGTGATAGATCCACTGGTCCGATTTTTACAAGGGTCTGAAAGTTAGAAAATACATTTAAGACATTTACCTTTATTTAAAATGATAAAATTTCAAGACAATACCTTTTATAAAACATTTGTGACACGGTTTTGCAGTTCAGGGCCTTAAATCTTTGGTAAATAGATAGTCGTGGTCCAACGATTATCATTGGGGTACACACAGATTTTTTCGCAAGGGTGGTCGATTTGGCCTAAAATCTAGAATAAATCATTCGTGATTTTATTGAGTCAACTGAATATATTTTTATGATATTCTACGTTTAATTCTGCGTCGAATGATGCATACGTTTGTTTGGTATATTTTGACGAACGGCCGTAGTAAACGGTGTTTCTTAATCAACGCCTGAACGGTTACAGTAACCTTAAGATGGCTTTATATGGTAGGCGTTTAAACTGGCAGCATTATTCCCATTTGCTAAACGTGGAGATTCCTAATAATGATGACCCGTTTGAGAAGTTGTAATAAAACACAACCTTTGGATTTTTATTATCCAAAATCGGATAATGGCCAAAATTTTCTTATCCGAAAACTTTCGTGCAAAATTTGTTGTCTTGGAAATTGTTTCCGCAATTTTTCCATTCAAAATTTTACATTTAATGCAGGGCTTTCAGTGGGGGCGCGCGACAGCGCGCGAGCGCGCAGGCACGCGCCCAAACGTTCGTTTGGGAGCGATTGATCGCGCACCCGGTAATAAAATATTTCCCTCAAAGAGATCGATGTCGGATTCGGGAATTCACACTGGAAAACTTTGTGGGCAAATTAATTTTCGGTTTCAAACATACCTTGTACCTCCCTGATGCTGATGTTAATGGATGGATGCAGTTGAGTTACTTTATTTACTCGGGATTTGCTCATTCCACTCCACCGAAGTTTAGTTCACCGAACCTTTAGGCCATCTCCTTCCGAGAAAACCCTTTGTATCCTATTAGAAAAGTTGTCACTTTATGGCATAAGGGGTATTGAGCTTGAGTGGTTCAGATCCTATCTTAGTGGGAGACAACAGTGCTGTAAGGTGAATGGGCACATATCGAACATTGAAAGTATTCGATATGGAGTTCCCCAAGGGTCTTGCTTGGGACCACTCCTCTTTTTAATGTATATTTATGACCTACCACTTGCACTTGATAATGCCAAGGTTACTATGTATGCAGATGATACCAGCATCTCTTATTCCTCTAAATCAGTTGATGAAATCAATTCAGCAATCAATGATGATTTGTCCAATCTCAAATTATGGTTAGAAGGCAATAAGTTGTCTCTAAATGTTACGAAAACTCAAGCTATGCTTATCGGTAGCAGGGCAAAACTCCAGAACATTTCTAACAGTGATGTCATTAGCCCTAAGTTTGTTATTGACGACGAAGTTGTCCCGATGATAAACGAAGCTAAGTATCTTGGAATACAAATTGACAAAACATTAGGTTGGAAGGAACATATCAACATTATTGCTGCGAAGATTTCGCGAGGGATAGGGATGCTGAGATATGCAAAGAGGTACGTCCCACTCAGTACGGTAAAAACCATGTACAGAAGTATAGTCGAACCCTATCTACGATACTGTTGCACGGTATGGGGATGTTGCACTGAGGCAGACTTAAAAAGATTGCAAATTCTCCAAAATCGCGCTGCCCGTATTGTGACAAATAGTGCTTATGATGCACACTCCTTGCCCCTTATAAAAGGTCTGGGCTGGTTAACAGTTAAAGAGCTGATCTGGTTTGAAACGGCAACTACTGTTTTCAAATCTGTTAACCAACTTTGCCCAGACTATATGGGCCAAATGTTTCAAAGACAGCGTGAACAGGCAATGAGGACGCTAAGAAACACCGAAACTGACTTGAAACTTCCTTTGTTTAGAACAAACAATGGACAAAAGTCATTTGCATATCGAGGGGCTACCGTTTGGAATAGTCTAGATCACCAAATCAAACTGTCTCCCTCGCTATCAAACTTCAAATTAAAACTAAAGGAAGGATTATAAAACAAACTTTACGTACTTCCTTCCATCAAGAACATAGTCAATCGATTTTCCTTTCTGTTGCAATTTAATTTCCTTTTTTCGTTTGGATAGGAATAATTAAAATTAGGTTTTTTTAGGGAATTTATCTGACAATGTATTAAGTAGAATTTGGAGTTTATTGAGTAATTAATTTTTTCTTTTTCTTTTTGTTTTCTTTTCTGTTTTAACAGGGCACATTGTAAAGCAGTTTTTTTTCCGTATGAACTGAATGTTTTTACCCTGTATAAATAATTTAAAATGAAATGAAATGAAATGAATGAAAATTTGTCTTAAATGTCAGACTTCTCAAGGAGGTTGAAGTTCAAATGCGTCTTCATGTCGCAAAACAATTTAAAATTACTTCCTTTAATTCAATTGGCTCGACTTAATGTGAAATAAATACGCATTTGAGTAATATTTAGGAGTTTAAGGTTTAAGCAAAATTTGGGGAGGGGACTACCCATAAGTTCTCGAGAAATATGACATGTACCCTTTGTTGCCGTTCGCTATTTTGCGCGCCCCATACGGTTCACGCGAGTTTTTGGTCGCGCGCCTTAATTTCTGAGCGTGAAAGCCCTGTTTAATGTATAATTTCACAGTGATGTACAGAATTTGTTTTCCATAGTTGAGACTTACTTTCCATGTAGCTGCATATCTGCCCATAAAGTATTCCCCAATGCATTTTTCAAATTGTGCCAAGTTTAACAACTTTAATGCTTGATTATTTGATGTGAAATTTTTGGGCAGCTGTATTCGGAAAATAGCACATGTGGGAATGACTCCCATGTCACTTTGATTTGAAACTCATCTTCATTTGAACATTGCTTTCAAGAGTGGATTTCCTACCGATTGGACATTGGATCAGATTGAAGATTATTTTGAAGATAAGGGAGAGGTATGTTAAAAGATCTAAGATCGGAACTATTTAAGAAGCAGATCAACCATAGACTGTTTTGATATTGATATTTAAATGTGTTATCAAATTATGAGCTCAATTTTATGGAAGTCTTTTACAACCAAGGGCAGTTTTTTGCTGATACCTATTATTAGAACGATAGCTTGACGGATGAAAAGAAAGGCTTTTTGTTCAAGCAAAAGAAAGTGCAAGTTTCCAAGTTTAAAATATCAGAGGAATTATAGATTGACAAAAATAAGATGAAACTAGACCTGAAAAGAGGGTAGTGTTGCAATTGTTATCTTTACATGAAATTATTTGAATTGAATTCAACATATTAACCAACACATTCGGCTACCCTAAAAGTTCTTTCAGTTTATTGCATTAAATTTTGTCTTGGAGATTATCCAGATATTTTCTTTTTTGCTGGTATGCAGTAGCTCCCCGCATATAAGAAACGAACATACAAGAAACTGCAGCCTGCCTTCATAGGGAATTTTGTCTCCTTTTTAAGAAACTAGACAGCAGCATGTTTTTTACAATTCATTATGAATGGTTAAAATTATGAAATAGGTTTTCTTGCAATATCAGCATTGTTTTCCAATATTTTGTATTTGATATTTAATTACATGAACTAATATATACAATTACATCATTGCATTGATTACATATTTAGACCTTTAATGCTTTGTCCTTTGCAAGTATTCAATATGGCTCAAGAATTTGAAAACTATTATTTGACAGAGGAAAGCATGGCGCATGAAAGAGAAGCTTCTTAGGGACATATAAGAGATCTGCAAGCCTCTTGTAAAAATATTTTCTCACATATTAAAAACTAAACATTCTGAACACAGCGAAAACGAGGCCGTAATGGCTGACCGTCCAGCTTCGGCTTTCAAAATCGGAATTCGGAAAGGTACGGCCTAAAGCGGACAACGCAACACGTGCTTTGATACTGGATGGATGTGCTTCTTTCGTGAGATAGTGAAAGGCTGGATTGAGCTGGATTGAGTTGGAAAGGACGTCCTGGAGGCCACATGCAAATTTGGTTACTTGTTAGTCCAAAGAAAGAAGAAATAACTGCAAAGCAATGAAACTGAACTGAGCAAAGCACTTTTTCAGGCCTCTCAATGCACACACTTTGCAATTTTTCATCGACGATAATAATGAAGGAACACGAAACATGTTTATGCGAGCACGTCTGCTTTCCCTCCCTTCAGTTCAGATTCAAAGATGTTCTTGCTGCTCTTAATTTTTGCTGCTGTGGTATGAGTAGAATATGGGTGCTCAAGGCTGGGGAACAAAAAATCAATGCAAAACAATAATTTCCGGCATAGAAATTGACCCAAAACAAAATTTTCCAAATGACTACTGTAACCCAAAAATAACCTTTGCCAAAATATTAGACCCAAAAAGTAACTTGAGTATCTATCCCATATCCTAAATATATCAGAGTAGACCCCCTGGGTGGCTTAATATACCCCTTAATTGTGGGGACAGGGCAGCCATGCAAAGGGAGGGTGCTAATCGTGCTCATTCAAGAAAATACAGTCACAATGTATCACTTTTCTACACTTATAGTGTGTAAATAACAAGCTGCCACTTTGATAAATGTTTCTTGGTAATTAAAGCTAATGGGTTGTGACTTTTACAAAGAGAAAATAGTCTGAGAAAAATGTGATGATTTTAGATTGTTTTACTGCTGAAATCTAGAACATCCATTCAAAGGGAAGCTGCACACAATCTTTTCCCAGAATCTGTTCTCAAAACAGCAACTTTAATCAGCAATCACAGGCTACAGAATGCAGCAGGTCATAGTTGTTGTCTGTAAATCAAAGATACAAACCACATTGAAGATATACAGTTGAAGATGGAAGTCCCACAAAATTTTACATGGCGATATCATCATGCAACTGGAAATTCTAGTTCTTTCTAAAAACTACTGAGCACTAAAAATGCTTTCATGACTGATTTCCAAATCCTGTACTGACATTTCTTTTAAGGGAGGGTGTGCTCAAGAGAGGGATGCAGGATCTTCCTTTCTCATTTCAAATATGCATTCATGAAAAATAATGCAAAATAAAGGAAATTCTACAGGGTAAAATATATGTATGTAAATATATCAAATAAAATGATTATTTATTTGCCATCCTCTTCCTCTACTTCTCAAATAAATTTTGTTCAATGCACAGGAAAACAAAAAAAAATTGAGAACAAGTACTGCATATAATAGTTGAAGTTTGCAGCTGTGCACTTGATTAAAATGCTTCTTTTTGTCAAACAATTGTTTAAAATTAGCAGTCAACTTTATTTTCATTCATAATATGTGAAGTGATAATCAGTTTCCACCCTTTCATCTTGTTCTTAATTCATTTGAAGATAACATAAACAAGCCTACTTGCATCTGTTCAAAACACAGCAGTGCCTAGGCCCATAGGCCATTGTTTGTAAGAGAAATTACCGTCAGAAATGAAATTTTTCAAAAACGAAAATAACACATTTTGCAAATTTTCCTAGATAATCGCAGTACACTGCCATGTTAACCAACATGTTAATTTCAAAATTACGAAGTTTCTTCGTAGGGCCAGGAGTGAATTTGTTTTTACAACAATTTCCCTAAGGTCAGTCGAGGGGCTGCCATTTCAGGCATGAAAATGTTCATCTGCTACTTTTCCATAAATATTTTAAACGGGAGGGAAAATATTCAATCCAGAAACAAAAATCAAATTAAGGGTCTTTCCACTGTTTTCTCGAACTATTCTCAGCCTTTAATTCCAGAAACTGATGGAGTAATGCCAATTTGATGAGGGAGTGGTACTATTACGGGAAAATAGAGATATTGTGAATTGAGCAAAGTAACAGGAATTTACAAATAGTTTGCAAATTTTCCCAGATATCCTACCTTGTCCACCATGTTTGTTGTATCCTGAAGTTTTGTTCCACAAAGTTAGATCGTAGGGCCAGGACCAGTTTTCCGGGTTTTCCTTTTATTTCACTTTGAATAAATCGTTGTTATTGGACAAAATTGCACCTTTTTGGTAACAGCAACTGATGCATTTCCTGAAGCTTCTTTGATAAATCTTTGGAGATCTTCTGCTCTGGCAGCTTCACCAACCTCCCATGAGACTGTTTTGATTTGAATCGGGCGCATATTTTGGCACCAACACGGTGATCGGTTGCTAAAACCAGAGACTGGCATCCGCCGGCTCTAAACCGGTCCGCCATTAATTTTCTTTTGCGGAAGGTTTGTTCCTAGCCTTGTTCTGCATTTCTTCGCTGTGTTAACATTCTGATGGACAATTTTCAGTTTCTTATATGCAGGGACTTACTGTATAGTTAATGTAAGCATAATAGATTGTATAGAGTATAACCAGAATTCGAGTCTCAAGTTGTCTTATCTTGAAGCCAGTATATAGCCCATTGTCACCACAGAGCACTGTATTCTCATACCTATAAGCTTAATCTCAATTCCGTTCTCAAGGTGATATTTATCAAGATGAGAAGAGGTGATAACTATGCTTTCAAAGGATCCTGCTTCATAGAGTTTGCAACTACAGAAATGGCAAAGACTTTTTTGGAAATGAAAGACTTGAAAATTGGAGACAAGGAGTTGGAGACAGTAACAAGGTGATCAAATCTTTAGACATAAGAATGACTTTCAAATTGTTTGAAACCATATTAAAAGTAAATGCTGGAAGGTCTCAATGATGTCAATTCTTTTGAAAGGCATCATTCATCTGTGGAGCTAAATCTCAAAGGCATGCATTGCTAGTTTTGTACGCATGTTTGAATCAGAATGAGCATGGTCCAGATTTGTTTGCTGTGCTGGGATTTGCATCATTTGCATCAAAGTGATATTAATTGTGAATAAGGTATGTTACAATGAATGGCTCTTAAGAATGGATTCGTTCCATTTCCCATCTTCAGTGACTCATATTTTAAGCAGCATGTTCTGTTGATATTTTTGCATGCATTCAAGAATATTTAAGCGTTGAAAGACTGGATTGTCACCGATGCATTTGTGAAGAACAGCCAAGTTTATGCAGTACCTAAAACCATCACCCAACATCGCAACAAGACATATTTGTTAATCTGCACGCTGGGTGAAATTGAAAAGCTTTGGAACTCTCTTTGTGCACTTTGTAGGCCTTGTCAGCACTTATTCTGAGTTCTCCCAACTCAACTTTGTAAGGTGATGGACAAAGTAGTACATAAATGTATGGTTAATAGCACCAAAACATGCCCTTCAAGAATTTGTCGCTATATTTTTAAAGAATTCCGTTGAGAGCAAACATAATTTTTGCACTGTGCGAAGCAATTCTCTGGAAATGATTATTCCCAAATTGTTTGCAAGAATTTTGTATTATTATTGTTATAATTACTATTGTGTAATTAATGATTTTAAGTGAGAAAGAGAAGATGCATTTTTTTGCAAATTACTGTTTTATCATATGTTGACCTGAATTTGCTGCTTGTTAAGCTCTTTAGTGACTGCGAAATTTGCTATTGTAATTTTAAACGCTGGAGGCTCTTCATTGCATTGTTCCACTCTGTGTTTCCTGGCGTCTTACTTTTTATGTTTTCGCCAATGCAGGGACGATTTTTACAAGAAAAAGAATGAAGAAGACAAGGGCAAAGGTCGTAAAAGGAATGACAAGTATGTTTATTTTAGCTCTGCTTAGCAGTGTGGTTATTTACACATACGATGTGTTTCTTCTCAGCAGCAGCAAGATTGACGTTATCCCCTGTTTTAGCTTTGGCTGGATTTCAATACATGAGAAAACTTTGAGTGGCTGAATTATTGCATGAAACAATTAATGGATTGGTTGATGGATTGAATGAATGGATGAAAGATTAGATAGATATTCCCAAAAATTCATTTGTATTTTGTCCAAGAACAAACATAATTTAGGAGAAATGGTCAACAGTATGAATATAACTGTTATTTGAGATCTACCAGCACCACGCTTTTTTATTTTTTCTGACTGGGGGAGGGGTTTATAGCCTTTTTGTGAGAAGATGTTTATAAAAACGGAATCTTTCTTAGAGGTGATTTTTTTGCAGAGTTGTTTTAAATTCTTTGGCAATACCTAATGCATTTAGTAATTTTTGCAAATAAAGTATTGTTCTATCATTATAATATCATGATTTCATTATTTTCCAAGGGATGGAGAAGAAGGCGAAAAAGGTGACAAGGTGAGTCTTTGATATGAAATCCAATTTTCAGGATCTCAAGACGTCCTGTTATTTTAGACTTTATGTATACAGATTTAAGGGCAATTGATAGTTTAGATATCAGAGTTTAGTTGCAGACAGTGTTCTGTTTGATGTTTTACAATATTTTAAATGTGTGCAAAAGCACGTTACCAGACACAAATGTGTACCGGATACCCTTAAAAGAACTTCACATTTTTGACCGCCAACTGCAAGGAAGCTTTTTATTTCGTTTCCTGTTCACAGCAGTTCATTTCTCAACAGTCAAAAACTTAATTAAACGTGTAGCTCCTTCATTCATCTTTCAAAAGTTACTTTAGATGTTCAGCAAGCTTTTTTGTTGCATTTGAATGTTGCAATGTGAAGCTCGTTTTGGTGTTTTATCTGCATCAAAAGAGCTTTTTGTCAGAATTCTGTGACGGTGTAACTATGTGACCATGAACAGCAAGCAATGCTTTGAGAAGGCAATCATTCTGAATCATAAAGAATAATTACTCAGTAAATGTAATTTTGGTCCATTTTACATTGCTTTACAATTCAAACCAGTTTGATTTTCCCAATTTGACTATCGTCTTTCACATCCAGTTCAAGAGAGTTTAATGTATGGACTTTGAACAAATGGATTTTCAAGATTCTGATTGAGACAGCGTATCTATAGATGATCCCTATATCAATTAATGGTGTCTGACAGTTAGGTGGATACAATAAATTGATGGTGGTATTTTCTCTTATTGCAAAATTTCTTATTCAGGAAAAGTCTGCTTTTGTAAAGGCATCTGTTCTGCACTTCAAAGGAGCTGGAGTAGAGACTTCTCGAGAAGACCTCAGGGTATGTATAACAATACATTCTATTCATGGTCAAATATTCATGGAAACAGATCAGTGAAAAATACCTTATGGGCATGGATATAAAGGTATGCCCTTTTTACGAAAAGTATTAAGATTGACATTTTCTTTTTTTCCAAATTGATTCGTATAAAAAAGCATGCCCTTGTAAGATTTCTGTTCTTGTTTATGTAATGAACAGTATCATTAATGCGTCAACTCATACTTTAGTTGTAACTTAACAGCTCTCATGTAAGGCCACTGCTCTTATATTCGGTTACAAAGGCATAGCCTTATATACCTGATACCTTACGGTACCTTTCATTCAGCAAATTCCATAGCAAGACACTATTACTGGCTTGGTAGCATGGTAGTTCTTTAGGAGCACGTTAAAGGCAATCTGTGCCCAATTGTTCTAAGCTAAATTCAAGCATCACTGAGTCCCTATGACCTAGCTTTCCTAGGTAAAGCAAGTTAGCGCACTCTTGTGGAATATTAATGGAACTCTTTAATCATTTTATTTTCATTCATCAAGAGGACAGACTGCCTTTAACATTTAAGTTAGTCTGAAATGTACCGATTCAATACTCAAAGTTTTTATTAGTTAACGGAAACGTTGCCTAGATATTTTGATGCAAAAGCAGATCTTGCTTTCTACAATGAAACAATAGATAACTTAGACTGTTGCAAATACTTAGTGTCAATTTCATTGCTTTGCTATGTAATACATCTGGGAAACGGGAAATTACCCTAGAAATGGAGAGAGTAATTAACCGTTGTATGAAGTTTTCCTTTAAAAAAGGATGCTAGAGTTTGATGAAAGTTGGGAGCTATTTAAAACGGTTACCCAAGGTTGGTTTTCTAATGATAATGAAATTTATTCTTCCTATAGAGCTTATTTGGTCAGCATGAAGAAGTTGCTTGGATTGACTTTATCAGAAATGATACGGAGGTATTTCTCATAAAATGACAAGTTTCCTTGAAGAGCCTAAATATTGCTGTGTTGATCTGAAATTGCCTGCTGCAGGCGATGTTACCTTGAAATTAATTTAAAACTTCTACTTCAGTACTTCGTTTGTGAATTTATGCAGAAGGTAGTTTCATATTTCTTGTAAATGAAACAGAAACATTAATTCGCAGGTGTAACAGAAATGCCATTCTTTACAAAGCAGGACAGTGGACCTTCAAAGCTATTAATGTTTTCCTCAATTCCCATGACATAAGAGATTGTATTAGGATTTCTATCATGTAAGAGGGCCTCTACATAAGAAACTCGATCGACCTGGGTTGAAATTTTACATTGGTTTAAGTTTTTAAAATTTGTCTTTTGTTTAAATGAGATTTACCTTGTTATGTTATTTTTAGAAAACAAAGAGTTTGAAACAAAAACTGAAACTGGAAATAACTTCTGACATAAAACCTTTGTCCTCCGTCCAAGGGCAATTTTTGCCATTTGTTTGATGCCTCAACTCGCCCTGGGTCGAGATTTTCATGTGTGGACCTTTTTGCTAATTACAAAGGATTTACTCGTCCTCAAACTTAGACTCAGCTCGGAGCGAAACTTATATCTGGAAAGAGGTCACCAAACAGTCGACGTAAATTCCTAAATGTGGTCTTCAAGTTTGATTTAGACGTTCTGCAATAGAAGAGTGCAATAATTAGGCTAACGGAGTTTATACCAATTTCAGGTCAAATTACCATCCACTTGGGCAATTGACTCTTCATCTGTTGATACAGTTACCTGCATCAAACTTTCATCGTACGCAGTTGAGCATAGGTTTCAATTCTTTAAATGGGCATAAAAAGGTGGGTGTAAAATTCTATGACCTATTTCTTCTAACTAAATGACATAAAAGAAACTTTAGGTACCTATCTATAATTTCACCGTTGGACTTTTCAGAAATCTTAACTAGTTTTGGAGATTACAGCATAGGTTACATTTCAGCTCATTTGAGAATGTGACGTCATCAAATATCTAAATCATAAACCAGAAGAGTGACAGGCTTTTGCTTGATACCATATTTTAGACATCCATAAACTATGGTTTTCTTGGAAATTATTACATGCTGCGTCAAAAAGTTTAGAAATTACGATGGTTTTAAGTTTTTTTTTAAACATTTTTCTTGAATTCTCGAAAAAGAAGAAAAACACTCTTATTCTGAAAATATTGAAGGTTTTAGAAAAGTCCAACGGCAGAATCATAGCAAAACAGCTGAAGTTTCTTTGAGGCCATTCAGTTCGAAGAAATAGGCCATTGAATTTTACTCCAGCCTTTTAAAAGATTTGGAACCTATGTTACGCAGCTGAAATGAAAAGAAAGTTTCCCCAAGTGGACAATCAAGTGTGAGTGTAAACAACGTTAGCTGAATTTGTCTATTGCATCAGTTGTCTATTGCATCAGTGTTTACGATCATCTAAAAGTCTCAATGTTTCATTTATTCATCCGGTACTTTTATGTAATGTAATGTCGGTCAGCTAATGAAATGCATCTTCTTCAGGGACATATAAGGTTCAAGAAAGAAGGTGGTGCTCAACGGGCTATTGATGCCATGAAAGAGGCCAATGATGGGAAATTAGAAATCAAGGGAGTCGAATCAGTTGTCCGAGTATTAGAAGGTAATCTTCTCTCTCCTTTGATTTGCATTTATTTGTCGCCGTTCCTCATCCCTCCATTTCTTTCACATATATCACACATCAATGTCTTAAATTGTTCAATTTCTTCCCTGAACTCCAAAATCGTGATCTTTCCCCATGTCATTTTGTATCAAAGAGTCAAGCAAAGAAGACGCCTTCGCTGTTGCCAAATTTCTTTTGGGAAACAATACTTGGTCCGTTTTAAAAAACTAAGTGCCCTGGAGACCTTGGTAGAAATTGCCTTAATTTGTTCTTTCCAATGCAAAGAGCAGCCAATTTGCGAACTGACGTATTTTGCCTTTTTGATCACTTCGAGCTCATTATCGCGTATTTTCAGTTTTAAATCTTCGTTTAGACTGTTGAAAATGTTTTGTCTCTGCTTGATGGAAATAAGCATAGAATGAGTTTTTGCAACATTCAAAGAAAGCTTATTGCCTTGCCGCCATGTATCCAGTTTCCTAAGATCGCTGTTAATAGCCTCATTCAGCTGAGTCAAATCGTGGGAGTGGTATCATATCACCAGCTGGTATCATATCACCAGCATACATGGACACATTAAAATCTTGCACTGCTTGTGAGAGATTATTGATGTAGATTAGGAAAAAAAGAGGGCCAAGACCCACGAACCTCGTGGAACACCAACTTCAATGTCCCCAATTTTTAATTCAACGCCATTAATTCTAGAAAATTGCTTTCGGTTGGTTAGGTAGGATTTAAACCAAGAAAGTTCACGCTGCTGTACACCGTAAAGCTCGAGCTTTTTGTAGAGAATGTTATGATCTACGGCATCGAATGCCTTTTTATTGCAATGAACAAGCTTACCAAGATTCAATTCATTGTACCAATCGTCGTTATTTTTATGTAAGCATGATACTGTTGAATGAATGCGCAAAAAGCCCGATTGGCCAGATGAAAAGTGACTGTTAGCATTCAGATACTGGTACAGTATTTTTGTTAGCCAAAGAGCCTTGAGATGACAGGCAAGACTGGTCTTGGCCAATAGTTGCACATTTCGGTCTTATCTTCATCTCCATCTTTGGGAAACGACTTGTCTCAATGGATGTATTAAACATAAAAGCAAGCGAGTTTCAATGAAAGGCAGCGCAAGCTTCAGAAAGTAGCTAGAGATGTTGTCAGTCCCAAAGCTCTTTGCTATTTAACCTTGGTGAATTCATCCCTGATCTCCTGCACTTCAACTGTCCTGAAGTGGACTTTTGCCTTATGATTGTTAATTTCATAGTCACCTGCAAGAAGGGGATTTGGGGCTGGATCGATTTTGTCGGCAAGATCCTTGCCTACTGAGCAAAAGAAATTGTGCATTGCATTAGAAGTGTCTTTTTTGTTAACGGTCTCTCAACCAGACTCTTTAAGAAAATCAATGTTGCTGGACTTTGATCCCTTCATTGATTGCCTTCCATGACTCTTTCATGTTACCTTGACATGCAGAGATTTTGTTAGTATAATACTGCTTCTTTAGTTGGATGTCAAGGACATGGACATTCCATTCCACAAGGAATTGAGACTTTCTTTTGGCTGCAACCTTTTTAGCCTATCCCTGGTCTGCATCAATTTTCTGAGGTTTTTATTGATCCAAAGTCAGTCTTTCTCTGGGACACACATTTCAGTTTTACAAATAAACTATTTCGACAATTAAAAAGGAGACTGGGGAAAGCGGTTTTTCCTAATAAATGGCTGCAACGGAACATGAATGATAAATTTACTGTTACGAACGATGGCAGCCATTTACCAGGTTTGTGTCCACCATTTACCAGAGCAAGCCGCCCTCCCCAGCCCCCCTTTTAAAGGACAAGTCCGAGGTTTCTACAATTAATGTCAAAAAGCAACCTTACCAACTGCCAAGCAACATTGGTAGCTTTTTTCCGGGTTTTGATGTCTTTTTCTGTTGTAAATTCGTACGACATTTTTCGTAAGTTAGGCCCAATGTCGTCGCCATTTTGAAAACGCGATAAAATGGCTAGCCTCGGTTTGGAGGTTCGATTGTGATGTCGGAAATTACTTGAGAGTTCTACAAGAAAACAGCCTCGTTCAGGTCGAAGGCGAAATGGGTGAAATCACGTCATGAATAATGACGTCATTTCGCTCATTTCACAGAGTTAAGCTCCAGCCAAACGCTCTCAACTTTTCACTCGACAAAAATCGAGCAATGTTGAGCATTGTCGAGCGGAGGGTGGCCAAATCTCTCAACTTTCATTCGACTCTCACTTGATTTTGCGGCAGCCTCGACTTCGTGTTTTACTTCCTGTCCTCGTTCTTGTACAACAGCCCGCCAAATTTCCTTGCTGTTCTCTGTTCTCAAATCAACATGAAGGTCACAAAAAATGCAAGGTTGTTCCCGCTCTGATTTTAGTAGCAGTGTTGGATGAAGAAGAAGGAGAGACAAAAGTTAAGAGGGGAAAGACGAGAGCCTGGATAAGATGAAGAAAGCAAAGAGGATATTTTGAAAATATCTTCACAGAGCTCAGTATCGAAGATTCTGGAGGTTTCAGAGAGATGATGAGAATGTCTCTACATACTGCGGAACATCGAGGAATTAATTCCTCCCAAGCAAGTTTTAGGTAGAAATATAGTGATCAGTGCCAAAGCAAGATTGGCATTAACATTACGATACCTAGCAACTGGTGAAACATACAGATCACGTTAATTTCAATTTAAAATTTCACGAGCTGCTATTTCCTACTTTGTTTCCCAAGTATGTAAAGCAATCACATCTCAGCTTGGAGAAATCTATTTAAGAGTTCCTGCGACACAAGAAGAATGGTTGGCAATTGCCCAGAAATTTGAGGAAAGATGGAATTACCCACACTGTCTTGGAGCCATTGATGGCAAGCATATAGTGATGCAACCACCTTCCAACTCTGGCTCTGTTTACTACAATTACAAGCATACACATTCGATTGTCCTCCTTGCCATTGTTGGTCCAGAATACGAGTGTCTTTATGCAGATGTGGGTACCAATGGCAGAATCTCAGATGGGGGAATTTGGAACAAGTGTTCATTTTCTCAAAAACTGAATGATGGTGAGCTTTCAATACCTGCTCCTAAACCCCTTCATCAGCTTACACCTGACAGTGTTCCATATGTTATTGTGGGTGACGATGCATTTGCTTTGAGGCCAAACCTCATGAAACCTTATCCACAAACAGGGTTGACTGAGGACAGACGCATCTATAATTACCGTCACAGTCGAGCCAGGAGAATTTCAGAGAATTTATTTGGAATAACTGCTAACCGTTGGCGAGTTTTGAGATCAGTCATCCTTTTACCACCCAAAACTATAGAGCATCTTGTGTTTGCAATCCTCACTCTTCACAACTTTCTGTGCAAGAGTTCATCCAAGAACATTTACTGTCCAAAAGGTCTTGCTGATACTGAGGATGAAGATGGCAATGTCATTGAAGGAAGTTGGCGTCAAAGCCCTCCAACAGGATCCATGCTTTCATTGTCAATTCCATCATCTGGTCACAATTCCTCTCAAAATGCCAAGCAAGTCAGAGAAATATTGAAAGATCATTTTTGTAATGAAGGGGCCATTGACTGGCAGTGGGACAAATGCTAATTGGCAACTAAAGAACACAGATCAAACAGTCTTAGCATGTTATATTTAGTTGGTGTGTTTTAATTCTGAAATGCTTTATGTAAACATCCCCCAGTAACGACCTCGCTGAAACGATGACCCGCCAAAATAGCAGGTTGACCCGCGAAGAAAATTTGTTCCCTGTATGTTTTACACACTTTACCCGCCTTGTTTATGTTGCATCCCTGTTGCAATTTTTGCTTCCCCATCAAAAATTATATAAAAGTTCCTAATCCCCGCTGAAAATGTATAATTTCATGATTTCCCCACTGTATTTTCAATGTCCGGTGGGGTCGTTACTGGGGGTGTATGTAACTCAAGAGTTTCTGGTGCCAACTTGCTTGCATCATGCCCAGCCCATCATGCAAAATTTCCCCATTCTTTGTCATCACCCTTTGCTGTAAATTCACACTTTCAACTTTGAAACTGATGTTAATTTCATTACAAAAAGTTGAAAGTAAGTCTGAAGATAAACAAGGGAGACTTCTGTCAAGAAAAGAAGACAATTTTAGCTCCATACCGTACAGAAAAAAAGGTTGCTCGAGAATGGGAGGGGGATGGTAGCTGCCCAAAGCCACCATAACTGGTGCCTGAGGTTCAAGCTTTAAAATCAAGGCTTTTTCAGTTCTGTGTCAGTTGATTTTTTACTGTTTTATTTGAAACCAGCTACCAGATTTTAATGCTAGCTCTCCAAGTGCTGAGTGACTCCCCAGTCCACACAGCTGATCTGACATATGAAGCAGTTTAGACAATAGTGAATTTGCACACACGAAATGAAAATAGACATGCAAGTAGTTGAGTCGTATAAATGTATATAAAAACTTGAAGTATCAATAAAAGACATCGCAATTAAGTGCTTATCACTTGGTCA
Organism: Aurelia coerulea; assembly: GCA_039566865.1. Lineage (NCBI taxonomy): Eukaryota > Metazoa > Cnidaria > Scyphozoa > Semaeostomeae > Ulmaridae > Aurelia > Aurelia coerulea. Next base: position 10,959,585 of record CM076958.1, on the reverse strand, counting down.
TATTAAATGTAAAAATAGGAAAATGCTGAAAGAATTCAAACTAAAAATGCATTCAGCAAAAAGACTAATCATTGGTATAGCTCTGGGGGCTCAACCCCTTTCCTATACACTCAATTTTTTTTATAAGAAACCGCTTATAAGAAACGGTAGGCTCAATTTTTGAAAAGTTAAGAAACAACCCTGCCTGGACTTGAAAAGCTAAGAAACTTTTGCAATTTACAGTTTTAATTTTCCTGTCGCAATCAAATATTTTTGACTCTGTACAGTTATTATATAGCAACTGTTTTGGCATTATTTTCAGTGCGAATTATGTTATTGACTTGTTTTGAGATCTTACTGAGTAATTTGGGAACCCTTCAGACAAAACAAGATCAAATCTACACTTCTGGCATTAAAAATATAAGAAACACGTAAGAAACTTTTTGTAGCAAAATGGCCCAAAAATTAAAGAAACTGCCTACCAGCCTCGTACCTTAGTTTCTTATAAAAAAATGAGTGTATCTCTTTCATAACTGGGGGGATGGGGGGGGGGGCTCTTGTTTATTTCACAAAATTTCATTTATATTTAACTTGATACTTAAGACTGTGTTGAGCCTGTGTTGGAAATGGCCCTATCAAATATCTGAAATGCTATCAGGTGATTTTTGGTTATCTTCTTTAAATGCAAAAGGTGTAGTCATGACAAATTTGCTTTCCCTAAGATTATTAACAGTTTTTGTACTCTCACTCATTCAGGGCTAGCACTGCAACTGACCTTAGTTACTGATTTAATCTACACCAATGAAATGCACAGCTCTACATAATGCATGTAGGGTAAAATCAAATGCTAAAGAACCAAAATAAAAAAGTGCATCAAGTCTATTGTAACATTGACATGAATGTTTGTTGGTTATTATGTCCTGGAATATATGCATGTTGAGGTGTAGTATGATCTGAAACATTAATTGGAGCCATTGGCTCAAGCATACCCATCTCAATAGCGAAAAGAACATCTGTGATTTTTTTCTCTGCAATAGCTCTGTTCCTAGGGCTAAACATTTCAAGCTTTTCAGCAACATACGATGCAAATGGGCTTTTCTTCTCTTCCTTTTCAGGCTCTTTCAATACATTTAGACACTGGCTAAGTACTTCATCCCTCTTCAACTCTGCAGCTTTCTTTCTTTGCTTTTTTGGAATACATGAATTTGACTCATGTTGCTCATCCTTTGAAGAACATGACGACAATTCCCCAAGTGCAGGTGATGATTCTGATGAATCAGCTGACTTCTGCAAATTATCTCTGCCTCTTACAGGTTGCATAGCAGGTTGCAGAAACTGGAGATGTTGCCAATATGGCCAGTTAGGCTTGTACAGCTCATCAGTTGCTTGTCCTGACTTTGTTCTCTTCACCTTTGTATTTTCTCTCCCCAGCTGTGACCTGAGATTTAACCATTTTGACTTAATTTCCATGACAGTGGTTTCTAGTTCTGTCGCCATTTCATCCAAAGCTTTCTCTCTCATGTCCCGCAGATGATACGATTTGTGGCTTATATCCCAAAGACATTGCCTTTCTTCGTAGAGCTCAATCAGTTTCAGGATCTCTTCGTGTCTCCACTTCTTTGATTGAGCAGATTTCCGTCCTCTCTTATTCCCAGAAGGTTCATTAGCAGGAGCTGAACTTTTTCTTGGTTGTGAAACTGGTTTGCTCTTGGCTTTGCTTTTTGCAACCAGCTTCATCAAAACCTTTTTCGTAGCAGGGGCAAGGTCATCTAAGCCATCGACACCGTCTTCGCTGCTGCTGCCACAACTGTTGTAATCCTGCCATACTTGGCTCGACTCACATTGGCTTAACTCAGACTTGTCATAAAATTGATCTGTGAATATTTCGCTATCCATGTTTTCACTGCGACCTATGCTGCAATTCACGGATTCACGTCTGTTGACTTTGGTTTCAGTGTTCAGTGCTGTTTTTTTGTTGCAGTAATTTTGGCGGGAAAATTTTTTGAACTGCACATTTAAATACACAATTTCGCAGAGAAAAGACAGAAGGTTGGAAAAAAGTACTACACACCATTCACAACATTGTGATCTTTCATTTTATGAACAATTATTCCAACCCGGGACTTGTCCTTTAAATTGTCTAAATGGTCTATTGGTTGTACCCTGGTTGTACAGCTTTTTTTGGAAACGATGGATACCAGTTTTTGATTCACTCTGTCGAACAAAAGGCTGATCGAAAACGTATAGAAAAATGCTCTAAACAAGAAAGGTTTTTAACGAAATCATGAAGAAATGGAGCTGCAGGGAGAATATTTGATTATACCATATGAATACTTCTGAGATTAAGGAGCATCATACAACCCTTACTGAACCTTCTTTCCCTCACTGACAGGTGACGAAGAGGAGAAATTCTGGGTGGACGCTAAAAAGCAACAAGCAGAAATTAAGAAGCAAAGAGAACAAAAGGAGAGAGAAAGGAAACAAAGACGTAAGATATCTATCCAAAAATGCGAGCTGCGACTAAATGAACATTTTTCATATTTGTTTCTAAGACAGACCAGTGTGTCTGATCTATGTTCTGTCTCAAAACAGATGTTATGTGACCAAATTACTCCCGCAGAACACTTCAGTTGTTGCCTTTTGCGGCCATTGTCACAAGACACCTTATTTGAAACAGGCTATAATTTGAAAAGTTTTTGGTCTTTCAAATTGTATGCTATTTTCATACCTGTCGGTTAGAATTTTGATACGCCATCGTTGTTTCATCGCTATGCCGACAAAGTTTTACCTTGTGACCCATAAACGTAACGCGATACATTGCATCTTGCGTTCTCAAATCCACGTAACTGGAAGGCTAGCTAACTTCTAAGATGCTGTTTGTTGGTTTAAGTAACAGATAGCTTCCAAACACGCAACTCCGAAGATATTTCCAGTTCTTCAATTTTGTGTCAACGTTAAACAGTCGCCATCTGTTATCCACTGCACGTTTTATTAGATTAACCATGAGCGATAGGACACCAAGTGTGTGCCACCTTAACGTTATTTTGGTAGCGAGCCACCTTAATCAATTGTTTTTAGTGTTTTTGCCTATTTTTACTTGGTAGTGAGCCACCTTATCGCGGTTTTGCCATTTTGAAATTTTTGGTAGTGAGCCACCTTAAGTGCAGATCCACCTTAACCGTAAAGCCCTGAGAGGGAAAAACTTATGGGCAGGTTATCACTGGCTTTCGCTTTGTTCAGCCGTGGTCACATCCATCCAACATTGGGCATACCTTATACGGAATTCCGCCCGGGCGATTCTGCTCTGCTCTGATTGGTCAATGAAAATCGAGTTTTCAAAATCGGAGGTCGCGCCAAAACTCTTGGTCAGAATGAACAGCAACAACGGGAATATTTTATTGCAATCAGAACGAGAACGAGCAAAAAAGAAATGGCGTGAAGTGTCTGCTTCGTTTGGCCAAGCTACCGGCGCTTCCTGTGTTGGACATATTTGAGCGAGCAAATCAAAGATCATGCTGTTCACAAGAAAGTTCTCCATGCTTCAAAGCTGTCATTCCAGGATCGTCCTCCCCGTACAAGGTAACCCTTTTCGTTTTGTTTATCAGAAATTCGCGGCTGAGGCCTGCCTGTTTATATTGAGGAGAATCATACCACCTTCCAGCCTGTGAGCTGAGAGATGAGATCCCACCCTTCTATATGATCCCTTGTAACAAATACGTAGGCCTAGTGCAGGTCACAAAATCAATTGAACAATCGTCATTTTAAGTATAATCTCCTAAACATTAATTATGTGGCCATTTTCTATTTGTTCCGTCGTAGCTGCAGGAGATGGGAGTTGGATGAGAATCTCGAACACAAATTTTGCTCCTCAACGTAGAATTGTAGGGCCTTGCTTCGAACTTATAATCTTCCAAAATCACCTTTTCTGGCTTTTTAGTTCCCCCTCTTAAATCAATAGAATCACTAAGTGTTGGGATGAGTGGGGGTGAGGGTTGAGGCTTTTAATTCAATCAAGGGCTTTTCCCATAGCTGTTGTCAATAACAGTTGTTGTCTCTCAGCCAAACTGTGAACTTTTAATACTGACTGCGCTCCCAAATCCCCCTTTGTGTTCCCTACCCTAAATCCAGACAAAAAATTGATTATATTGTAGCAGAGTCTATCTTTCTCCACAGCCCCAAAGTGTCAAAGTTTCCTCTCCATATCTGAACTGGCAAGAGGGAGAGATTTGTACAGCAAAAGATCCCAATCCCAGTCAGATACGAAAAAGAAATCTGCATAGTGCTCAAGAAAGTCTACATCTCTGAGTGCACTGGTAAATCAAACTCAATGCAGCAGAGAGGGAGAGAACAAAATCATATGGTTGGCTCTCAGGCTTTAATGACAGTGTGAAGTAACTTCTTCAGAATCACATAGATAACTTTTTGATGAAGATCGCATAGATACTTTGATGATGAAGAATCAGATAGTTTTGTACAAATTGCAGAACTTGTGCTCAACTGTAGACTACAGTAGATTAATTGCAGGTTACATTGACAGAAGTACCCTAATGCTGCCAGCAATATAGAAGCAAAAATGTTTGTAACATATCTATAAGTATGTAAGGTATTTGTGTAAGCTTGTAGGAATTATAAAGTAACTTCCAGTGATAATGTCACATAAGCAATCCTTGGAACTGAAGCCAGAGAAAATCATTACCTCAAAGCTGCTGGATTTTAAAGAAAATTAGAACTGGACACATTTAACAATGTGTGTAAAGTTTAAAATCAGGGCATTTCAGACCAATAATGCCTCTAGAAATGTCTGGGAGCAATTGCCCCCCATTAAAATTTTGAATTAAGGGCCAGTAAAATATCTACTGTTTCCTCTTTTGCATTGTATTTCAGAAAAATTTCAATCATGGTATTGTAGAAATTGATTTTTTCTTGAGGTGGTAAATTGACATTCTTGAAAGATGATAAAACTTATACAATGGAAGCAAGCTACTGTATTCTCTTAGCATTGGAAATCTGTTTTATAACTGCACTTTTCGTCAGTGGCAGACAAAAAATAGCGAGGAGGTAAAAGTAAAAAGTATTCAGACTGGGGGTATAACCAGACCTACAATTACATTTTTTGTGAAATTTTTTAAAGTGGGGGGCATTAACCCTCCCAAACCAAACCCCCTGCCACTGGCCATGCCACTGAAGAATCCCCCCATTCCTGAATCTCAAAAAGATACAGTTCTGGAATAAAAGGGGTTGATGGAAAATTTCCCCTTGATAAATATGGGTGTCTGGAATGAAAAGGATGAGTAAAAAGTTCTTGTAATCTCATGACATGCACAAGTTGTTTTATTTAAGCAATATTATGCAATTGAAACACAAAATTCAAACCAGTCAAATCAAATAATGCAACAAAATTTCACAATATCAACTTCTTTTTTATCATGAAACCAAAGGTGTGATTTAATCGCTATTGAAGTTGAACCAAAGAAATTATCAAGGATAATGCTAGGATTAAGAACTATTTGGTTTCTTCTGCTAACGACTTTTGCACTATTGTCAGCAAAAATTTAGGATGGACTCCGTGCCTGTAAGCTTGAAACTAATAAACTAATAAAAAGGGGAGGGATGTATCTTTCTGAAATTGAAACATTTCAGAATTTGTTCCATGCACTACACAGCATAGAACGTACCCAAAGCCAAATCACAAGAAAAGACAGCAGTATCTCAATTCAACTATAGTTTCAAAATCCATTATTGTTTTTTCATGAATTATCATGAAGTATGCATACCCTTTGCACATTGATTTGTTCTTTCTCAAATCTAATTAACCACATTATTCAGCCAAATATAAAGCCCCAAACAACAGAGCAACTACTGTTATTGTTTGCCAAGCATATGAGATTTGCTTGCCAAACAAATTTTGCCCTTTCACCATTTCACACACAAAATTGCTTCACCATATGAAGTAAGCAGGTTTCAAGAGCAATGATTTTGATAAAAGTTAAACAATTTTCTGTTTGCCACAAGAGAAATGTTTGTCAAACAATGTTTTGTGACATGGCCAAAGAGACAAACCTTTGCTTGGAGTGAATCTCATATGTATGGGAAACAACATTTGCTTGTTTCGCCAGGACTTCACAGTATAGATGAATTTAATTTACCACCTTGTTCATATTCTAACAAGGTACAAGTGACTATTTCTTGTGGAGGGTGGGGATGGAAAACATCTGGGAATGGCTATCAAAATGATGCCTACTCAAAAAAAAGAGGGACAAAGAATAATGCACATTTTAAGGATGGAATATTCATGAAGATAGTGCAAGATAAATCCTGTAAATTTCTAAAAAGATCGTTCTTCAGCCAGTTTGCAGAGTATGGCAGTTCTTGACAAGATCTTGCGCGTGCAGACCAAGGAGGCAGTGGTGTGCTCATGTGCAAGGTCTTTGATTCCTATGTTTTCAAAGTATAATGAACAAAAGACCTCATTCAAAATCAGCCTGCACACAAAATTTTCAAAAAAAATCTTATGGATGCAGCTGCCACACTCTGCAGACTGGCTCTTCAGACAGTAAGTTCACTTCTAGCCCTGCTTCACCTTGAAGTAATTCTTAGATGCAACTGCTTGTTTTTTTCTCATCACATTTAAAATATAGGTACTTTTCTTCTTTCATGTGCTTCAGCTGTGAAGATGTAAATCTTCATGCAAATGAAATCACAAGAGTATTGAAGATACTTTTACCATACATACATGAACTTTAGTGGGGGGGGGGGGGCTGATCATACTTTACTGCGACATTGGAAAGGCCACCGGAAAATCAGGGTGACAAGAATTCCATAAAATGTGGCACTCGCAGTTTCGGACACTGTGCCTATAACCTATACTGATCCTAACTACACCCCACTAGAACCCTACCAAAACCCTATAGGTGTGCGATGCTGCATTAGCCCCTAAAATGGCTGTACAGTAAATGTCTTCCACCCCCTCCCCACCATCAAGAATAAATTACCTGTCCCTAAATGCAGTCAAATCTGGTTTGTGAAGGACCTAATCTAAAATAGTGTCCTTGATGTCTTTTTAAACAGAGTTCAGCTCAGAACTGTCCTCCTCAACTTTGAATGATACTCTTCTTTATTTGAGAAACAGATTTTGAATCATTCATATTGTATGGGCCTTGCTTGGTTGGGTTCAGGTACTAAGGGTAGTGATGTGCAGATTCTTTGCCAGTGTTTATTATTTCAATCTTCTCTCTTTGCAAAAATCAAACCCGAATCAAATCTGTCTGTCAAAACAGACTTGCAATTCCAATCTTTGGTAATCACGTCTTTTTTAAATGCTCATGCTTTGCAAAGCACATAATGATAGTTTTATCGAGAGCGAGACGACACGACGGCGTACATGACAGAATCTTGCCAATCTTCACTTATTTGCAACTCCAATTTAAATTCCATGTCTTGTCTGATCCATGGTCTCTCAGTTTGAATGCTGTCACCACCAATGTAGCACCTACTAGATGCTTTATGTACTGCCATAAACTTCCCAAATCAAAGCTAGGCTCGTTAGGAAAGGACACTGCTGTCCATATTGACCATTGACAATTTTGGCGTTTCGTGTTCGGCCTAAAATCTGAACGGCTTCTGCTTGTAGTGTAATGCTCCACAATTCCTCCGCTTCAACATGATCTTTGCGTGAAAATAAACGAAAAATAGGCCAGGAGGTGACTTTCATAATGATGAATTGATTAGGCTACACATTCTGTGTATGTGACATCGTTGAAGTTCTGCTCTGATCTCCCAAAGATTCACCAACAAGGCCATTTCGATTTGCGAAAAGAATGTTGTAAGATGAACCCCCTGATTTTTTGACAGTTTCTGCTGGCTCCCCGCTGTCAGGTCTTTTGTTAAGCTCTTCGCCTGCGCAGTAGAAATGTTGGATGGATGTGACCACGGCTGAACAAAGCGAAAGCCAGTGATAACCTGCCCATAAGTTTTTCCCTCTCAGGGCTTTACGGTTAAGGTGGATCTGCACTTAAGGTGGCTCACTACCAAAAGTTTCAAAATGGCAAAACCGCGATAAGGTGGCTCACTACCAAGTAAAAATAGGCAAAAACACTAAAAACAATTGATTAAGGTGGCTCGCTACCAAAATAACGTTAAGGTGGCACACACTTGGTGTCCTAACAACATCTTTTAGCTCAAACTGGGGCTTCTGGACGTTCACATATCAAATTGAGATGGAAAGGGCACACATTTTTCTATTCGCTCTGGAACGACGTTATGTTGTAGTCATGGCAACCTTCGGCAATTGGAAAATCTTATTGCTGTGGTGAAGCTCGTGGAAGCTAAGTGGCCTTCAAAATGAGAAACTCCTGGTTGCCAGTGAAAGGTTTATGGATTCTTGGATTGAGAAAATGTTCATCTTGAGACTTGCGGCGTTTGTTCATGACTAAAATCACTGAAAACTTGAATTTAGAGGCGTTTTATCATCTGAGGCTTGAGCAGACAACTTCTGCCCATCCGCCATTGCCTGGACCACTTAGCTGTTCGTACAGTGTTGCTATGGTGTCCATATCCGAACATGAAGTCGAGGGAAACAATTTAGTCCTAATTTTCAATGTGAAAGTCAATGAGTCGTAGTTTGAGCGTCTATCAGTCTATCGATAGCGATAACTACGAACTTGTAATCAGTCTAAAATCTTTGTCCGATCATTGGATTTCCCTATGCAATAATAAACCTTTGTTCTGCGTTACGAAACGTGCACAAGAAACGATCGCGATAGTTCGTCTAGAAATGTGAAATGAGAGAGTCGATATTTTTTTATCCAATTCTGTCTTAGTAATCATAGCCTTCCACTGACCATGCGGCATCTAAAGATAGGCAGAACCTTGCATCTAGACGCTGACGCAAATTTCTTTTTAACACCATTTGATTTGGTTGAAGCTAGGCGGCGATCTAACTCGTGAATTTTGTTTAGGTCATCCTTATAAATTTTTCCAGATTACGAGGGTTAGTTAGACTAAGATTTCATTTTTGTCGAAAGACGTTATTAAAATTAATTATACGTAGTAAAAACCGGCATACAAGAACCTTTATTTTTCAAACCAAGCTGTTTAGGTTTGCATGTAATGGATGATATTCAGGAAATCAGGTCGTAGGTTTAGCCTCACTACACAAGGACCCTCAACTTACGCTCATCTATTTGAAGTGAATTTATGTTGTTGTTGTCGCTCCAGCTGAGGGCCTTATGGCCAAACTCTTCTCAGAACGGCAAAAATGTTCCCGCCAGGAACAAATTTGCTCCTGGACCAATCAGGATGCAAGACTTGATAGGATTGGCTGATTCTTCTTCAATTAAAATTTCCCACCAAAGGCAAACAAAAGCGTTCGAACAACGCGTTCGACTGAACAGTGAACTGCTGCAACGATCAAATCTCAAAGTAACGAGATCTTTTGCGTCCCCAAACAAACAAAATATCACTCATAGGGAGGAGTTTTTTGCCTTAATAGCTTGAGGAAACATTCATCTAAGTACTGATAGCTTGTTTTGCAGTGTAGCACTTCAGGAAAACCGCTTTTTGCGGCGTTTTAGGGTCGGTGGTTTTGAGAAAAAATAACAGGTGATTAAAGGCCACGTCCGTTTCTGGAAGCGTATGGCCATGAGTCGTGGTTATAGCGCACAGTGGGGCATTTGTACAAGGCATCATGACATTCACTATTTAAGAAGAATTTTTTGTTTATTCTTAACAATTCATGTTTAAGGTCTTACTGTAACTATGTAATAATATGTTTGAAATAAATTGGTTGGTTAGAAAAAATGCAAATTAATTTCGTTTATTTTCTATACTCAATTTACAGTTGTGATGATGATGATTATGATTATTTTGGAGGGTTTTACAATGAAACCAGAGATAATAACTGCCAAGAATTTGTGTGCATCATGACGTTTTCTGTTGCTATGGATAATATGAAAGCCCTTTGTAATTCTTGACCGTTTTAAGGATTAAATTGTAAAAATATTGTGGTTTGTTCTGCTCAGTACCCTGTAGACCCACAATAGCTCCCTTGTTTGCCCATGGCCCCTTACTTTGCAGTTTTCTTTTCTTTTTTACACTTAAAATACATTTGACATCAATATTTATTGGGTCAGCTGTCTTAGAATTAGATTTCAGAGGCATAGAGTCCTAAAATGATGCCTTCGCTCTTTTTTACTTCCATTATTTCATAAAAAACGGAGATATTGTGACAGATTTTCCTTCAAACCCGCAAATTTCCGCAAACAATCCTTTCAACCACGTTATCATGGACTCTTCAGGTACAATTTAAGCATAGTGTGGTTTGTCTGCTCTTGTCTGCACGTTTTGTATCCAACTAGAAAGGTAAGTGTGTTGCTAAGAATGGCCTAAATAGCGCAGTCAATGGTACACCGATCAAAATATTAGCAAAAAATACGAAAAATAGTCTTTTTTGCTGTCAACGTAATGAATATTGTCCGCTAATGGCTAAAAATCAAACTGATATTAAGGTTTAACCTGTAACATCCACTGAAGGAGCTACAGAAGGCAGATAAGGTAGCTTAATTTTCAGTGATCAGCTGCACTGGAATTGTCTTGCTCCTGTTTGTGAAAAAGTCTAGTACTTAAAGGCTCGTACATTCTTTCAGAAAAGGGATAGAAAGAATTTTTAAAAAGTTTCGTGATCCCCAACCATTACTCTTTCGTGATCCCCAACAAAATAGGTAGGTTTGGAAGTAGTTGAAGGAAATTGAATTTTTGGTCTATGTCATGATGATGCCCCACTGTGTAGCGTCCATCAGTCTATCACTAGACTTGCCCCAAGTCTATCTTTTCCATCCGTCTACCGTTCCCTTTGCGGTAGATCCTGGATCTGCCATTTCCTGGATCCGCCATTCCAACATTCCATCCAGAGAGCTCGAGTGATGGAATGTTAGAATGGCGGATCCAGGAAATGGTGGATCCAGGAACTACCGTAAAGGGAACGGTAGACGGACGGAAGAGATAGACTTGGGGCAAGTCTAGTCTATCACCTACGAACCTACCAGCATATAATCAGTCTATTTCGATGATTTGTTTTGTTTTCTGTCTTTAGAATACCTTTGTTTAAAATCAAAGCACTGTGGTAAAGGATTTTAACACCAGCATTGTGGTGGAATCAGACTTGTTCAGGCCTGTAGATGACTGATGAACATATTTATTTTTTCATCTTACACGTTAATCAAATTAATGCTTTGGATTTTCACCGCCGAATACTGCATAAATCAATTTGTTATTCAAAATAAGAACCTATGAAAAACCAGGGTGACAAGGCTCTTACATAAAGGAATGAATATTGAAGAAATGGGGCTGCTGGTTCTTCTTCGAGCAAAGTTCTTATATGCGGGTTTTTACTGTTCAGTTTATAGCACACCGGGTAACTGTTAGAATTATCGATTCGTAGATAAAGGCCAAAGGAAGGGTTATCTTGGAAAGAAGCGCACACGAAATGAATCAAACAAACCCAAATCAGAAGCGAATGGAGGCAAGACAGATGAAGCGAAAGGTGAGCACAAGAGATTTGACGAGGAAGAAGCAGAACAGAAACCACAACAAGAAGAAGGCGAGCCACGAGCAAAGCAAGCCAAAGTTGAGTAAAGTCATTACCTGCTAGTTTCGACAAACTGGTTCGAGTCATATTTTCCCTTTCACGACTGGATATTCCATTGAGAAAACGCATTGGGTATTTCAAGCGTTCTCTTTGGTACTAATTGCTATTCCATCAACTGTAATTGCTTTGGAAAATTTGTTTACAGTCTTTTCAAGATAAAATGTACTGTACAAAAAACGGCTTGAATTGATACGAATCGTGCGACTATTCACATTGGGGGCTTTGATCGACAGCTCTACAAACGAGCACTGACTGACAATGAGAGGGCCTTTGTCTGCCAGGGGACTTCTTTGAATGAGAAAGTTTCGTCTAAATGTTCTGACAGGGTTTAAGAAAGACTGTCTTTTTTCAAGATATATTCTTGAGGAATATGATTGATTTCAAGTAATATCAAATTTTAACGCAAACACATCAATAAAAGGAGATCATTATATCACACTGCCAGTCAATATTATCATTGCATTCAAAGAGCACAAATGCTGTCGCAAGAATTCGAGTTTGTCGCACTAACTAATGATGGAAGTACCTAAATTCACTCTGTTTGTTTGAAATGAAAAATTTGGAATTCATTGGATGAATGAGAGATACAACAAGAAGCTAAAGCAATCTCTTATCAGATTCATACAGTCAAGAAATGGCATAAAAGGTGCCAGCAATTTATACCAATGGTATCAAGGTATTAGCCCAGTTTTCGAACAAAAATGACGTCGGAGGTCGCGAGACTCGTTTATGGACCGTCAGATTCTTTTAAATTTTTTAAATATAAATAGAGAAAAAACATGATTGATAGTATCCTACGTTGCATAGAGTCCATCGTTCTTTCAGTTTAAAAATTCGCAAGCATTGATCGAAGCTTTTGCCAGTCCTGTTTATGTGTACTTCTTTCATGCACAGCGAAACACGAAGCGATCCAGGTACTGTAAGATATAAGTCGAAACACAGAAATGACAACAAACTCGTTGAGATGTAACACTAATATGATATATTTTCACGCGACTAGTTTCGTCTGTTCATGCAGACTCTTGAGGCTCCATCAAAATATCTATATAGATACAATGCTTACAGGTTCGAAATGATTTCCTCCCAAACATCGTTTATCATCATTTGCCTGACAGTAAATTGACAGTCTACCTCTTTAAGTTTTGTAATCATCACTCAGCAGTCTTGCCATCCAGTACATGTAAACAGGGCTTTTTGAGGCACTGTTGCTATTTGTCGTATTGTTTTATAGAGCTCGGAAGTGATACAGGCAAACTTTGTAACTGATTCATGCTAGACCTTACTACTGGAAGAAAACCATAGCTCCTCCTCTTCATGCTCACCTTACGCTATTTGAAATAGCAGTAGACTGCTTCCATCAGTGGTCTCAAAGAGATAAAGTACTCTTGAAACCTGTTCTTCTTATATATGTAATTTTTTTAATATAAAGAGCTTTCCTGCAAATTTGCAGGCATGCTACTCACTCCTTTTCTGTGAAAAACCTTACGATCTTGCATGCAGGGCTTGTTTTCTTGCTAGGTGGTAGGAAGGCCAAGCGTTCGTTTGATCCAACTTACCATTCCATATGTGCTACCTAAAAGGCTTGGCCGACCGTCCGGGGAGGTACCACCGCTCATCCTAAAAGGTTTCAACGAAAATATACCGGGTGCGCCAAAATAAACTATGCACGTTTGGCAGGCCACAATGAATCGTACACTGGACGGATTTTGAAGATTTATGACTTAATCGTTAGCAGAAAGTCTGAATTAGATACTTGGATTTTTGCAAATTTTTTCATTTTCAGATTTCAGAGCTAGAAGCGAGTTTCTTAAAATTCTAGTTTTCGAAAACACTGAAAATGGTCAAAAAACATCGATCAAGTTTTCTAAAGAATCGACATGAATGGACATAGAGAGAACTTGTTTTTGGTGATTTGAGATTTAGAAATTGACTAATTGTAATCTGCTGTGCGAGAGTTCGTATTCAACCCCCAAATCACCCTGAGAACGTTTTCTCTTTGTTCATCCATGTTGAGTCTTTTAAAAATTGATCAACGTTTTTTTATCGTTTTCATTGTTTTCGAACACAAAAATTTTAAGAAACTCGCTTCTAGCTCTAAAAACTGAAAGCGAAAAATTTGCAAAAAAGTCCTAGAATCTAATTCAGGCTTTCTGCTAAAGATTAAGTCATAAATCGTCTAAATCGGTCCAGTGTACGATTTATTGTGGCCTGCCAAACGTGCATAGTTTATTTTGGCGCACCCGGTACCTTGCGATGAGATGCCGGTTTAGGCTGTTTTCGGTCAGTGGAACCTTAAGACCACTTCATTTGCAATTAAGAGGAAATATGCTTGACTGACACAGTGCTCTTTCTTGCTATATATTTTCATGCTCTGATTCAATGATGCAAAATCAAAGGCAATTAGTTATCTGATTACAACTTTTCAAAACCGACTCAAGACAGCCCAAAAATATCACATTCTTCAAATAGTGCTTAGAAACAAAACCAACATCACCCTTTTGACGCTGGAAAAAACTCACTGGGTGAAAAAAAACTCGAAAACAGCCCAAATGGTCACATCTTTGAAGCCGACTTGGGCAGCTCTGTATCTTTTATCACAAATTAGAGCTCTAATCTCTGAGTACAGGTGACCTTGTGTTGTTTCCAAGTGTCAAAACATGAAGTAATTTATTATTATATATTTCTCAAGCTTGGCACATTCTTATAGCCAGTGATTCAGTATCCCGAAGTTCTCACCTCTTGTGAAGGCTTTCACTTTTCCTTGTTATTTGTGGCATAATGAAGTCAGATGACCTAAGCATGGGTAACGGGTATTGGAATCCTTTTACCAAAACTTTACTGCACATTACCTGCCTGAAGCACCATACATTCTTTTAGTCAGTGATCCAAGCACTCTATATTTCTTGTCAAGCACTCTATAGTTTATCTTTTTCTTATTTATTTTCTTGAAAGTGGACTGCAACAAAACAAAAAACCGTAAATGGACAAGAATTGATTATAATAGATTATAGCAACTAGAAACAGATCAATCGATCAATCAATCAATCAATAATACTTGTATCAACCTGTTGATAAATACTGTGACAGCAGCAAAAATAGCAGCAACAGCAAAATCCTGGAACTGTGTATGGCATATGACAAACTGGAACGACAATCATTTAAATAACACATGTCCTTTGATCGATGAAAAACTCAATGATGACAGATGACGTGCGATTTACAAGTACAAAACGATAGCAACAGCATTAAAAAAGAACAACAGCAATCAGCAACAACAACAGTTTACTAGAACAGTAATTGACGTCAAGACAAACTGCGACAATATGATGAATGATGGTGATATTGTGTTTCAACAGAATACAACGGTTACGACGGAATAAAGACAGTACCATCAGCGCACAAAAACGACAAAATTAACAGACAAACTGGGACGACGATGGTGATGATGATGATTATGATGATACCATTGTATTTTCCAGCAGAGGTTTACAATTACAAGACAATCTCAAAAGCATAAACGAATTCATACTGACGATAATGTGTTCTTTAAACAGAATATAATTTACGATTGACGAATACAAAACTAGGTAAAGGCATAAGCGAATACATACTGGAGAGATAATTGACGTTTGAGACAAACTGCGACAATGATTGGATGACAATTACAAGACGATAGCAACAGCATAAAAAAACAGCAGCAACATCAACAATTTACTAGAGCAGTAATTAATATTAGTGATGAAACTGTGACGACGATGATGATGATGATGAATGATGATGATGATATTGTGTTCTTTAATGGAATACAACCTACGGATGACCATAACAAAACGATAGTAACAGCATATAGCAACAACAACACCAAGCAGCAACAACAATAGCAATTTACTGGAGCAGTAATTGGTACTTATGACGAAATTGTGACGACGATGATGATGATGATGAATGATGATGATGATGATATTGTGATGTTTAATGGAGTACAACCTACGGATGACAATAACAAAACGATAGCAACAGCATAAAGCAACAACAGCAACAAGCAGCAACAACAATAGCAATTTACTGGAGCAGAAATTGGTACTTATGACGAAACTGTGACAACGATGATGATGATGATGATGATGAATGATGATGATGATATTGTGTTCTTTAATGGAATACAACCTACGGATGACAATAACAAAACGATAGCAACAGCATAAAGCAACAACAGCAACAAGCAGCAACAACAATAGCAATTTACTGGAGCAGTAATTGGTACTTATGACGAAACTGTGACGACGATGATGATGATGATGAATGATGATGATGATATTGTGTTCTTTAATGGAATACAACCTACAGATGACAATAACAAAACGATAGCAACAGCATAAAACAACAACAACAACAAGCAGCAACAACAATAGCAATTTACTGGAGCAGTAATTGGTACTTATGACGAAACTGTGACGACAATGATGATAATGATGATGAATGATGATGATGATATTGTGTTCTTTAATGGAATACAACCTTCAGAGGACAATAACAAAACGATAGCAACAGCATAAAACAACAACAACAACAAGCAGCAACAACAATAGCAATTTACTGGAGCAGAAATTGGTACTTATGACGAAACTGTGACGAAGATGATGATGATGATGATGAATGATGATGATGATATTGTGTTCTTTAATGGAATACAACCTACGGATGACCATAACAAAACGATAGCAACAGCATAAAGCAACTACAGCAACAAGCAGCAACAACAATAGCAATATACTGGAGCAGAAATTGGTACTTATGACGAAACTGTGACGACGATGATGATGATGATGAATGATGATGATGATATTGTGTTCTTTAATGGAATACAACCTACAGATGACAATAACAAAACGATAGCAACAGCATAAAACAACAACAACAACAAGCAGCAACAACAATAGCAATTTACTGGAGCAGTAATTGGTACTTATGACGAAACTGTGACAACGATGATGATAATGATGATGAATGATGATGATGATATTGTGTTCTTTAATGGAATACAACCTACGGATAACAATAATAAAACGATAGCAACAGCATAAAGCAACAACAACAACAAGCAGCAACAACAATAGCAATTTACTGGAATAGTAATTGGTACTTATAACGAAACTGTGACGACGGTGACGATGATGATGAATGATGATGATGATGATATTGTGTTCTTTAATGGAATACAACCTACGGATGACAATAATAAAACGATAGCAACATCATAAAGCAACAACAACAACAAGCAGCAACAACAACAACAATTTACTATAGCAGTAATTGATATTTATGACGAAACTGTGACGACGACGATGATGATGATGAATGATGATGATGATAACAACAATAGCAATTTACTATAGCAGTAATTGATATTTATGACGAAACTGCGACGACGACGACGATGATGATGATGAATGATGATGATGATATTGTGTTCTTTAAGGGAATACAACCTACGGATGACAATAACAAAACGATAGCAACAGCATTTAGCAACAACAACAACAACAACAAGCAGCAACAACAATAGCAATTTACTGGAGTAGTAATTGGTAATTATGACGAAACTGTGACGACGATGATGATGATGATGAATGATGATGATGATATTGTGTTCTTTAATGGAATACAACCTACGGATGACAATAACAAAACGATAGCAACAGCATACAGCAACAACAACAACAACAACAAGCAGCAACAACAATATTAATTTACTGGAGTAGTAATTGGTAATTATGACGAAACTGTGACGACGATGATGATGATGATGAATGATAATAATGATATTGTGTTCTTTAATGGAATACAACCTACGGATAACAATAATAAAACGATAGCAACAGCATAAAGCAACAGCAGCAACAAGCAGCAACAACAATAACAATTTACTGGAGCAGTAATTGATATTTATGACGAAACTGTGACGACAACGATGATGATGATGATGATGATGATGATGAAGATATTGTGTTCTTTAATAGAATACAACCTACGGATGACAGTAACAAAACGACACCAACAACATAAAGCAACAGCAACAACAAGCAGCAACAACAATAACAATTTACTGGAGTAGTAATTGATGTTTATGACGAAACTGTGACGACGATGATGATGATGATGAATGATGATGATGATATTGTGTTCTTTAATGGAATACAACCTACGGATAACAATAATAAAACGATAGCAACATCATAAAGCAACAACAACAACAAGCAGCAAGAACAACAACAATTTACTATAGCAGTAATTGATACTTATGACGAAACTGTGACGACGATGATGATGATGATGATGATGATGATATTGTGTTCTTTAATGGAATACAACCTACGGATAACAATAACAAAACGATAGCAACAGCATAAAGCAACAACAACAACAACAACAAGCAGCAACAACAATAGCAATTTACTGGAGCAGTAATTGATATTTATGATGAAACTGTGACGACAACGATGATGATGATGATGATGAATGATGATGATGATATTGTGATCACAGCCTACAGATGACAATAACAAAACGATAGCAACAGCATAAAGCAACAACAGCAACAAGCAGTAACAACAATAACAATTTACTGGAGCAGTAATTGATATTGATGACAAAACTGTGACGACGATGATGATGATGAATGATGATGATGATATTGTGTTCTTTAATGGAATACAACCTACGGATTACAATAACAAAACGATAGCAACAGCATAAAGCAACAACAACAACAAGCAGCAACAACAATAGCAATTTACTGGAGCAGTAATTGATATTTATGACGAAACTGTGACGACGATGATTATGATGATGATGAATGATGATGATATTGTGTTCTTTAATGGAATACAACCTACGGATTACAATAACAAAACGATAGCAACAGCATAAAGCAACAACAACAACAAGCAGCAACAACAATAGCAATTTACTGGAGCAGTAATTGATATTTATGATGAAACTGTGACGACAACGATGATGATGATGTCGATGAATGATGATGATACTGTGTTATTTTACGGAATGTAACTCACTGATGACAATTACGAGACGATTGCAACAGTATAAAACAACAGCAAGCAGCAACAACAACCACAACCTACTGCTGCATTACGTCCTTTGTATGCGTACTGTGACGATGTTGGTTATTAGATATAATGACAGAATAACAACTATCGACAATTGCGTCAACAATAATTGCAATAACATGATTGACAGCAGATACTGTGACAGCAAAGCAATTTCATTCGAAGAAGAATTTTATCTTCAAAGACACAAAATTGACGATGTTGATAATGGCAGTAGTAAACGATAGCAACAACAGATTATCAATATACATACATACATACATACATACATTCATATAATAATACATTCAATAGCAATGACGAGACTGACTATAATAAAATGATAATAATGATAATGATAACATGATAATAATAATACGATATATAATAATTAGTGTTATAAATAGTTTATGTTATCTATTTTGACTATCATACAATCAGACTAAAGAAGATGAAGATGAAGATGAAGAAGAAATGAATGTTTCCCCGTAAAGCATAATCAACGACATTAGTAACAGTAAATGGCAAGAATCAATGACAATAACAGGTTTAAGAACAAAAACAAGGACATCAGAGAAGATGAAGATGAAGGTGAAGAAGAAATGTTTCCCATTGCAGCATAATCAACGACATTAGTAACAGTAAATGGTAGGAATCAATGACAATATTAGGTTTAAGAACAAAAACATTGACATCAGAGAGGATGAAGATGAATGTGAAGAAGAAATGTTTCCCCGTAAAGCATAATCAACGACATTAGTAACAGTAAATGGTAAGAATCAATGACAAAAATAGGTTTAAGAACAAAAACAATGACATCAGAGGAGATGAAGATGAAGATTAAGAAGAAGAAGAAATGTTTCCCCGTGAAGCATAATCAACGACATTTGTAACAGTAAATGGTAGGAATCAATGACAATAACAGGTTTAACAACAAAAACAATGACATCAGAGAAGATGAAGATGAAGAAGAAATGTTTCCCCGTAAAGCATAATCAACGACATTAGTAACAGTAAATGGTAGGAATCAATGACAATATTAGGTTTAAGAACAAAAACAATGACATCAGAGGAGATGAAGATGAAGATGAAGAAGAAATGTTTCCCCGTGAAGCATAATCAACGACATTAGTAACAGTAAATGGTAAGAATCAATGACAAAAATAGGTTTAAGAACAAAAACAATGACATCAGAGGAGATGAAGATGAAGATGAAGAAGCAATGTTTCCCCGTGAAGCATAATCAATGACATTAGTAACAGTAAATGGTAAGAATCAATGACAAAAATAGGTTTAAGAACAAAAACAATGACATCAGAGAAGATGAAGATGAAGATGAAGAAGAAATGTTTCCCCGTGAAGCATAATCAACGACATTAGTAACAGTAAATGGTAGGAATCAATGACAGTAACAGGTTTAAGAACAAAAACAATGACATCAGAGAAGATGAAGATGAAGATGAAGAAGAAATGTTTCCCCGTGAAGCATAATCAACGACATTAGTAACAGTAAATGGTAGGAATCAATGACAATATTAGGTTTAAGAACAAAAACAATGACATCAGAGGAGATGAAGATGAAGATGAAGATGAAGAAGAAATGTTTCCCCGTGAAGCATAATCAACGACATTAGTAACAGTAAATGGTAAGAATCAATGACAAAAATAGGTTTAAGAACAAAAACAATGACATCAGAGGAGATGAAGATGAAGATGAAGAAGAAATGTTTCCCCGTAAAGCATAATCAACGACATTAGTAACAGTAAATGGTAGGAATCAATGACAAAAATAGGTTTAAGAACAAAAACAATGACATCAGAGAAGATGAAGATGAAGATGAAGATGAAGAAGAAATGTTTCCCCGTAAAGCATAATCAACGACATTAGTAACAGTAAATGGTAGGAATCAATGACAGTAACAGGTTTAACAACAAAGACAGTGACATCAGAGAAGATGAAGATGAAGATGAAGATGAAGATGAAGAAGAAATGTTTCCCCGTAAAGCATAATCAACGACATTAGTAACAGTAAATGGTAGGAATCAATGACAGTAACAGGTTTAAGAACAAAAACAATGACATCAGAGAAGATGAAGATGAAGATGAAGAAGAAATGTTTCCCCGTAAAGCATAATCAACGACATTAGTAACAGTAAATGGTAGGAATCAATGACAAAAATAGGTTTAAGAACAAAAACAATGACATCAGAGAAGATGAAGATGAAGATGAAGAAGAAATGTTTCCCCGTGAAGCATAATCAAGGACATTAGTAACAGTAAATTGTAAGACCCAATGACAATAACAGGTTTAGGAACAAAAACAATGACATCAGAGAAGATGAAGATGAAGAAGAAATGTTTCCCCGTGAAGCATAATCAACGACATTAGTAACAGTAAATGGTAAGAGTCAATGACAGTAACAGGTTTAAGAACAAAAACAATGACATCAGAGAAGATGAAGATGAAGATGAAGAAGAAATGTTTCCCCGTGAAGCATAATCAACGACATTAGTAACAGTAAATTGTAAGACCCAATGACAATAACAGGTTTAGGAACAAAAACAATGACATCAGAGAAGATGAAGATGAAGATGAAGAAGAAATGTTTCCCTGTGAAGCAGAATTCACAAAACGCATTAACATCATCCATAACTATAATGACGGACAAATGTTGACAAAAGCTGTAAGCAACGGCAACAGCAGATAAACAACAACAAAGTTGCCAGGAAGTGCAGAAAGGCAACGAGTTACATGTTACAGCAAGAACAAGACGAAAAACTGAGCGAAACTACGACGTGTATTTTGTTTTTAAGTGTTGAATAATGAAGATGTTGACAATGGTGGTGATGACATGCTACTTTATGAAACAGCTACTAAGCAGCATTTAACAGATTGCTGAGAAGCAATCCACGACAACGATAACAAGGGCGAAAGTTTGCAGCGAGACTATCAGTATTGTATTATGTGTAAATGTAGACATTGCCAAGAATAATGATGATTTTGCTGAAAATAGTTGGACATTATGTAACAACATTTGAATGTAACGGCAATAGCAGAAAAACAGCAAGCAGAGAACCATCGAAATGACTGTGTAGAAGACAGCAACTGCAAAAATAACTGAGTCGAATCTTACCATAAGGATCGCACGGGATATTAATGTCTTTTCAGACATTCGTTCAAAAATTATGAGGAGAAACGTACTCTAATTGCAGATTGCTGCACCCCAACTAGCTTAGAGAACTACACTAGACTACACTACATGCGTGTTATATTAGCTTTTGCTGACAGGCAGCAGACACTATGAATCACTAGGAGTTAGAAATTTAGACTTCACTCACAAGGGACGACACCGACCTTGGCGAAAGTTGTATCACACTTTGTACATTTCATTGCCACGCATTTCAACATCATTGATACTAAGGAACATACTGTACAGAGATTGTGTAGTAGGAGGAGAAAGGGTGGGCAAAATGTTTTTCCCATTTTCGAAGAAGACTTCAACAGAAATAACAGGGTACTCTATTTATACTGCCGAGAAATCGACTATATTTCTGCACGAGACTGAAGAGCACTACTAGCCACTGTACTACCGAGGAATAGGTAACGAAGAAAACAGACCACTGACTTAGGTTTTTACAGCATGATGACGGCAACTTTTACCACATGGATCACACGGGATTATTTCTATTTCCTGTGGCAAAGGAGATGTTTGAAGAAAACGAGGACAATTGATAGAGAAGCCTCGCATGGTATGCATCATGTGTACTTAAAGGAATTACACAGGATTGCCGACGACGAATATATCAGTAGTACTCTTCGCATTTTGTACTACCTACGACTTAATTGTAAAGCTACTGAAACGACATTGATGAGCGATATTGAATTGTCATATAGTGAAGAAGAACAAACATTTCCTGAAACGACTGGTGTTTTTTTTCTCACGAATAACGGAAAAGTTTTCAAGATATTTTTTTGTCCACCCATATGATTGGTACACTTGATAGGCCCTTGCACTGCTTGATAATGGAAGTCTTTCTGCTCTTAAAACGTATCTCTGTTCTTTCATAGTGCATGAAACAGAAATGTAAGAACCTTGTAGCCATAGAAATAGAATCAAACACTACCAACGTGTTGCATTCAACCTTTCATAAAATATTGGTTTTGTGTTTCAATCTCACTTAGAATATGGCACATACTTCCGAACCATACATTGCACATGAATTTATTCATTGATTGATTGATAAAGGTCTCCAGTGCTGCAATTAGTTATGTATCGTTATTTTTTTCTGCGAATGCTTTGGGCATGAGTACAATGTAAAACAATTCTTCTCGTCATTTCTATTCAACCTTCAGCCATGTACCTTTCTGTTGCTTTTTCAAACCTTGAAGTGGTCTGTAAATTTTTCAAGCGGAGAGTCTTTGATTAGGTAATGCAAGTTTGTTATTTGCAGCCTTACTTTTGTATATATACTTCTATTTACTTCTTTCACACTTTTCAAAATTGTCAGCGCCTGTTTAAAATTTCACTTTGATGCTGCATCGTAGATGTTCTTTCCAAGGAATTGAATTGACAAATCAACTTACCCATTTCGATCAATCGTTGCACGGAGCAGCTACCCATGTCTATTGATATCAGTATGAATTTCACAAGGAGCAACTGTGTGGAACTTTTGAGCTCTTCTGGTATCATTCATACTTGATATCAATGGCATTGCTTCCTTATCATTGCTGTCATTAAGGTGGTAGGTGACGTTGTGGTTTCATCACCTGCCTCTCATACAATTGGCAGGAATTCGATTCCCAACATCGCCGCCCGGGGAAGTACCACCGCTCTTACTTCAATGGACTATCGTGATTACCTACAGGTATTGCAGTCGTCCTTGTTAGAGTTGCCGGTGGGGGGAGGGGGGGGGGTACCAAACTTCTGGTATGTTACCAAAATGACGACACAAATTCTGAAGAGATTACACTTGTTCCCTTTTCCGCGTAGGAGTCCTTTCCAGGATGGAGCAATGTTGCAATAAAATTGTATCCATTTTTTAGCATGATAACATCGCTTGATGATATCAGTGAGCAGAAATGAAGTTTATCAGTAACAAAACTCCAATAAATTCCACTGACTGAACACTAGCCTTTGTAATAAAAATGTTATCCTGTCATTGCAACTCTTCTCGAATAATGACAGGCCTGAGTCAGTCTGGTTGAAATTACCTTTGATCATTGATTTGCAACACCTGTGTCCTCTGTATTCTGTTCCTGCTTGCTTGTGTTTCTTACCTTTTCATAAAGTAAGCTAGCTTATGTTTACATCTGTCGCACTTTTCAAAATTTTTAGAGCCTTTTTAGAATTTGGCTCTGATGCTGCATCGTAGATGTATGTAAGCCAGCATTTACTGGTTATTAGAGAGGCGGCTACGTAAGAATGCGATGATTCCTTTGCCATTGTAAGTTTGTATCACTTTCGAAGCTTGTAGTGAATCAAAGAATGCATTTAGTTGACTTCTTGTATTTAGGTAGCTGGTGCATAAATGATCTAAAGTTCTTTTATATTTGCCTTTTTGTTGTTGAAACTGTTCAGCTCTTACGAGAATTGAGTGTGCATTTGCGATTTCTCTTAACTTTGAACCACAATAACTAAACTTTGCTTTGGATACAGGCAACCGTTGTGACACTGCCCAATGTTGAATTTAAAATAGACGTATCTACAAAAAAATTGTTTGCCACACCACTTTAATAACTTTATTTTTTTTCGCATGTTGCTGCCCAATCAGTTGAGTCACAGCAGGTCCAACTAATACGACCTGGAAAACTGCATTTAAAGAGGCTCTGCAATCCATCCTCGCTGCGTGGCTTTGCGTGTCAAATCACCGAATTTGTTCAGGCTAAACATAACATAGCTAATGGGTATTTTGCACAGAGAATAGTAATTCAAAGTATCTGCGACAATCTTGGTGATTGAAGCTTTGATGGAGGATTTGCTGTATTTTTCTAGCGCCGAATATTTGAAAGTTTTCATGGATATCAAGAGTTCAATCACATTTCATGGACATAGACAAGAAAACACTGCAATGAAACCTTAGTGGAAGCTGCGATGAAACTGGCCGGCTTTAAAACCCAAAGGCTTAAAGGCCTACCTCCACATGCAGTAGTTTCAGTCGGCGACCAGTGCGTCAGCTTCATGCACATACTCTGTTACTAGAGAGCATGCGCACTAAGCAAGCGCACTGATTGCCGACCAAAACTACTGCAGTGGAGGTTGGCCTTAAGTCACGTGCGCGGTAGCACATGAATCAAACGTTGTCCATATTTGAATGGCTCGTGGCCCATGGCTGAAACCTCCAAAGCCTCATTTTCGCGGACCAATCAGACGGCGAATAAGACAAAAGAAACCCATGAAGATTTTTCTAAATTTTACCTACCTTCATAAAACGCAAACAGGACAAAAAACTTCTTGAAACTTCCCGAATTTCTTTGAAGACATCTGCTCTCCAGATGTTTGGGTATGCAAGCTTGGATGCCGGTTAGAATACCTCCAGGTTTGGCAGAGTTATGGCCTCTCCGACGGCGGTCCTTAATTTAAATTTAAGCTACAAGCTGTTTCATTCATTGTTTATCTAGAAGCAGAAAAGGATTAAAATGAAAATGATACCCGGCTCTTTAGTCGGTAGATACTGTCGATGAACAAAACAAAATCAACGGGACAAGTAAAAGAAAGCTGTTCAAGGAGCAGGGGGGTAAATTTTGTAAACAGAATAATCAAGTCTCCGAAAACACAAAGCGATTTACCTTTTTGATGAATAGATTTTACACCTCTGAGGGCACTAAATGAAATCAAAATAGATAGAGAGAGCAACATTTTGCTTAGATGAACTAAATCTATTCTTCGGAACCGAAAGTCGCTTTGTCTTGTTGGTGACCTGAATGTCTTGTTTTACGACATTCGCCTTTGCCTATCCTAGTAAGTCTACACGGCTGCATGCTTAGTGAAAGTATCAAGTAAACAGTGAGGAAAATAGCTCAGCAAATTGGCAGTTATCTTGAATCTGCAGTTGCCAACAAGGACAAGGACAGATAATGTTATAATAGGATCCGCTACCTTTGATTGACACAGATGTACAAAGCGATTGCAGACAAAGGGAATTCAATGCTTGGTCGATCAACTTATAAACAAAAACAAAGCAAGCCGCAAAAGTTGCACTGAAACCCAAGTAGCTTGCTCGCTCGTTGTGCATTCCAGCAATGGCTTTTAAGAGCAAGCATGAGCATATATCGAAAGAAGGAAGATACATCTTAACTTCTACGTCAGGCGTTTTATTTGCTTGGTTCAGAAGCTGAGCAGAAGTGTTTTAATTACGTCCAAAAAAGATAGGAGGAATGAATCATCTGTCAATCCGCATCTGAACCAAACAAATAGAATCGCCGAGGCAGAAGTCTAGATATATCCGTCTTCTTTAGATCTATGCTCATGTTTGCTCTTAAAAACCATTTCTGGAATGCACAACGAGCAAGCTAGCTACCTGGGTTTCAGAGCTATTCTTGCGGCTTGCATTGTTTTGGTTTATGACTTGACCAACCAGCCATAAAATTCCCTTTGTCTAAGATCGCTAATCGCTTTGCACTTGGGTGTCAACAAGAAGTAGCGGATTCTACTAGAAAATCATCTCTCCTTGTTGCAGTTGCCCGTAAATGGGCTTAATCGCTTAATCTGAGTGAACGAACTTTAGGACGACTTGACTCCTCCTCAAGATTTAAACTCAACCAAACGGCTACGACGATCTGCCCTTTTTCTTCACTAAATAGCGCTCATGTTCTAAACTGTCTAAACAGTGGTCGACGTTTATATTTACATTTTGTTTGATTTCCAACGGCGTCGTTTGTGCAAAGACAGCTTTTTCTGAAATATTATGACATCGCCATCTACAAACATTATACAATTTTCGTTTCCCAAGCTTCAACAGAAATTTGAAGTTTGATTTGCTCTAAATGAATCCGGTAATAAAAAATTGATGAAGGCTGCTGTCCATCGATTCACCTTGAAAGTAACGTACTGATGAAGAGAGTCAACAGACAAGTTTTGTCTTATTTTTTCCCACCTGCTCACACCTTCTTTAACCACGAAAGTCGAATCACTCGTAAAATAACCATGCATTAATAAATCAGATTACTTTTTCATGCACAACTTCTCGAAAACTCGCACAAGCTCGACCACAGCGTTCTGTGATCAATAGATGCCGCCCGAATATCTCAATTCGTGTACTGATAAGATCCAATAAAATTGCAGAAATCGATAAAACGTTTCGCCATAATTCGATAATCGCACTCGGTTTCGAGATATGACATCATACAACTTGAATAACTTGAAGCTAATAGAAGAAAGTTTACGCCTTGAGATGTTGGAGAAAGAACGAAGGAGATCTTCAAAGTCCAACGAGAAGAAAAAGAAAATCGAGACAGCTAGGCTTCTGGAAACAGCCCTGCAAGATGCCCGGTTGCGGTTTAAAAGAGGTGAATACCAGGATGCACTTATTTGGTTTACCAAAGTAAGTCTAGGAAAGTTTTTTATATTTCTCAATGTCATCGCTAAGATCCAGGATATTAAATACCGAATAGATACACATTTGGCTGTAAGAATCTCAATTAGAACAACCATCTGCGATAAGAATCTCAATTGAACAACCATCTGCAATAGCGAACATTCTGGTACTACAGTATGTTAGAGAAACCCATATACCTTCGAAGCAACATTTGCTAATTCAAAGCCTTGATGACAGCTGTTTCATTGCACCAATGGTACCTTTGTTCTCATATCATAATCATTGCAATTGGAAAGGCTGCATATGAAACAAGTTTACGATGGCCCACAACTGTCACGCACAGTATAAAATGAGTCGCACAATTATAGAATGAATCGCAGATAAACAAAAGAAAGCATAGAAATAAAGAACCAAAATCACAATTTAAAATGCCCGCAACAAATTCAAATATGCCTCGCACAATTTAGAAAGTCCGCAACAAATTCAAATATGCCTCGCACAGTTTTGAAAGTCCACGACAAATTCAAATATGCCTCGCACAATTCAGAAAGTCCGCAACAAATTCAAATATGCCTCGCACAATTCAGAAAGTCCGCAACAAATTCAAATATGCCTCGCACAATTTTGAAAGTCCGCAACAAATTCAAATATGCCTCGCACAATTCAGAAAGTCCGCAACAAATTCAAATACGCCTCGCACAATTTTGAAAGTCCGCAACAAATTCAATAGTACATCACGCAATTTTGAATGTTATTAATGATTTGATATTGATTAATCAATTATCTACTTATTTGCATTTCTTTAGGTTTGATTTATAGAATTCCTGTAGCAAAACACAAGGGCTGTGCTGCCTTGCTCTGTCACATTATTATCCCGAGGGGGGGAGGGGCACTACACATATTTTGGATACGGGGATGTGCCATGGGGAGGTTATCGAATTTCGCGACTCTGGTATGAGAAACGGTATCGATTTTCACTTTTTTGGTATAAGGAACTGTATTTTCTTTTTTTTTTCTTGAGGCTCTGGTACCCAGGGTAAAGGGACGGTATCAATATGCTTTTTCGGAAAATTAGAACCTGGTCCAGTATCCCCTCCCCCCGGGATTATTATTTACTACGTCCTTGATTTTCGATGGAGATCCATGAGAAAATACGACCAAGGCCAAGGGCCATCAACGTATTTAGCCTAAGGCAAATAAATAAATCTTGTGAATTACTTGAAAGAGAAAACCTTCTTATTTTCATCGATAAGCCCCAAAATCAAGGACGTAGTAACTAATAGTATAATTCCGGGGAGAGGGGGTACTTTACCAGGTTCTAATGTTCGGAAAAGTATACACGTATTTTTTTCATAAGAAACTAAGAATTTGGGCCAGTACTGGAAGTTTCCAAAAATTATCAGATTTAGAGTACTCAGAGTTTCTTTCGAGTTTCTTAGAGGTTTCATCTGTGACCTCGTCAACATTTCAAAACAAGGTTTTTTAAGCCTTTCCAATGTTTAGACATTACTCAACTACCTTACGAGTAATATGGTACAGGAAACCAGTGAAGTAAAGTAAAAATATGTCAAAGATTTCCTTTATCAAAATAAACAGTTTCTTAACTTATATTTTGCCAGAACTGGAGTTTCTTATTTTTTTTGATGATCTGAGAGTTGAGTTTCTTGTGGGCAGTTTTTATAAAAAAGTACGTGTATTGATACCGTTCCTTATACCAAAATGGTGAACATCGATACCATTTCTCATACCAAAGTCGCGAAATTCGATAACCTCCCGATGGCACATCCCCGTATCCAAAATATGTGTAGTGCCCCCCCCCCCTCGGGATAATAATGTGACAGAGCAAGGCAGCACAGCCCTTGTGTTTTGCTACAGGAATTCTATAAATCAAACCTAAAGAAATGCAAATAAGTAGATAATTGATTAATCAATATCAAATCATTAATAACATTCAAAATTGCGTGATGTACTATTGAATTTGTTGCGGACTTTCAAAATTGTGCGAGGCATATTTGAATTTGTTGCGGACTTTCTGAATTGTGCGAGGCATATTTGAATTTGTTGCGGACTTTCAAAATTGTGCGAGGCATATTTGAATTTGTTGCGGACTTTCTGAATTGTGCGAGGCATATTTGAATTTGTTGCGGACTTTCTAAATTGTGCGAGGCATATTTGAATTTGTTGCGGGCATTTTAAATTGTGCTTTTGGTTCTTTATTTCTATGCTTTCTTTTGTTTATCTGCGATTCATTCTATAATTGTGCGACTCATTTTATATTGTGCGTGACAGTTGTGGGCCACCGTACAAGTTAGACAGACCAGCAAAGAAATTATCAGTGGTAGAACGGGGAGATTTTTGCAAATGTCAAGAAATTTTTATATGTGCTGAACCAGATACACGTATTTTTTTTACATAAGAAACTAAGAATTTGGGCCTGGACTGAAAGTTTCTTAAAATTATCAGATTTTGAGTACTCAGAGTTTCTTATGAGTTTCTTAGAGCTTCCATAACAATTTCCATGTTCACTACCTGTGCCCTCGCGAACATGTCAAAACATATTGCTCAAGTACCTTACGAGTAATATGATACAGGAAACAAGTGACAGTAAAGTAAAAACATGTCAAGGATTTCTTATATCACAATGAATAGTTTCTTAACTTCGTCGGAGGAAATTTTAGGTTATTATCCGCAGAAATTTAGCAAAATAACATATGAAAACTGCATTTTTTAGCCATGGCAGCCCCTTGTCGGAAGTTCCAACCCTTAGACCTTAGTTGGAAGATTTCTGGCGCCATCCGTGGTGGCCATAGAGCTTCTATCATTATTGTACCGGGTGTCTCCAAAAAGTACCCCTTTTTCACTGGAAATAGGAACCAAAAAATAAGATATCATTGCTCCCCGACTTCACAGCTAAATCTATCAATCTTCCACTTAGATGCACATCTTGCATTTAGAAATCGTCCACCAAACATCGGAGATACAAGTTCGCAAAGTCAAAATTTACAGTGCACCGAAAACCAGAGGTTTTGAAAAGGGCCTAGTCATGATTTGTATCGTGAACATTTTCCAAAATACCTGTAGACTTCAAGTTTCGGTTTTTTGCCTTTGAAAAGAATAGAAGATGCATGGACATGGCGCTGATTAAACAAATATGTTAAAAATGTGGCAAGAATCGTACCACAACGAGCAAGGTGCAGAAATGTTTTGACCGCTGTACATAGAGCACTCTGCGCCTGCGGGTTGTTTTGGAAATCGGAGAGGCCAGAATTTCGCCGGCGCCCCGTCTTGACCGAATCCATTGTGATCCAGGCCCCATGGGACGCGGCCTGGAAAAAAGCGCTCGCAGATCGTGATCACGAGGGAAACAGCAATGGCGGAAAAAAATTTGCCAGTCATCATCCAAAAATAAATATGGAAAATACGACATCAAAAATAACTGCAAGGAGACAAATTTTTGCTCAAAATCATGGAAATATGAAAACAGAAATTGCACAAAAACTGGTCGCTGCCGCAAAACCATCATTTCAGGAAATATTCTACAAGATACAAACTTCATTTCAAGACAGGTCAGTATTCTCGGAAAATTTGCGTTGACCTTATTTTTTTATTCAAAGTCATGGTATTTGAAAAATCAGAAAATCTTGCCTCTTGGCTTGTGTTCAGAACAAGCTCGTGGCAGAAGCGCCGGGAGGGGGGGGCAAGGGGGGGGGGCAAGGGGGGGCGGTCGCCCCCCCAATGTTCTCCAGGAACACTTTTCTAATTCGTCTAATTCCGGTGTAAAATTATTGGGGGGGGGGGGGTAAGGCCGATGATCTTTGGCAATTATAATGGGAGTATCGGTTTGTACAATCTTGCTGTCTTATTGCATTTTCCAACGATCTGTAGGGCACTGACTCGGAATTTTTTTCTGGTCGCGAAGGCCCTAGACCCCCGTTCTATGTGTCCTCCGAGCTTGCACATCTCAACAAAATAGCTTGTGAAAGATCCAAGTCAACATCTTTTTCACAAACCAAATGAGGACTCCTGATGAGGAGAAAGTAGTTCTGTATAAGATGGGTAGTAGGGTAAGATTCTTTCGGAGAAAAATGATGGAAAGTGAATGGGAGAGTCGTTCTATTTTTGAAAAATTTCAGGGACAAACTATCACAGAACTGTCAAAATTTCAATTTTGAGGCCAGACAAATTGAGAACCGTTCTGGGACAAATTATAGTGTGTTTGCGCAAAAATTTTCCTGTGGTGGTAATTCATAAAAGTACTGTTACCTAATTATGAAAGTTTTCGCTTGGGCACTGGTAAAGATGGGATGCATTCTAAACCAAAGAATATCATATTTTTACAAAAATAGTTTCCTGGGGATGCTAATATAAAGAACTGTTACGAAATGATCAACAATTCTATTTCACCACCAGGTAACATGTGCTCGGTAGAAGTGTTCTAAGCCAAAGTAAAGGGCGTGTCCCCGAAAATTTTCCTGGGAGCTTTGCCCCCAGACCCCCTCATCCAGTGGCGGATTTGACGTGAGTTCCATGAGTTTGAGAACTTAGTCAAGATTTCATAGATAGATTTGTCTCTGAGAATAGAATTACGATAATAATGAAAATGAGATCCGCGATGAAACTAACAAACGATTTCAAAATCTGTTCAATTGCGCTTATAGAAGGGGCTACAAACTAGGCCCCTTATATGTGTCAATAAGGCAAAATGTGGCTGGCTGAAGGAGAAACCTTTAAGGTAAACTTAGGCCTTATGATCATATGAAGGTCTAAAATTGGTTTGGTGGGATGCTTTTCAATTCAAAATTTTATCAGTTATTAATTAGTTAAGAAGAATTTGATAGCACTTTAAGGCAATCTAAAGGGCGTGGCTGCAAAAATTTTCTCGTGGGAGTACCCCAGCACCCCTCTAGCTTCGCTCACCTTCGATCTCATCATGGGAACTCATTAAAACATCCGGCTAGATCCGCCCCTGAATATATACTGAACTTTGAAGCTTCTGCTGGTCCCGATGCCCTCTTTTTCACAAACCATGTACTTCAGATTTCAGAATCTGAGAGAACTTGACAGCCCTTCGATAATTCCATTACGGAGTGACGTTTTAGATTCGTTGCAGAAATTTTTGGGAATCCGAAGTTCGTCGTTCGGTCGCCGGTAGGACGTGTGGTACCCTACTTGTCCCGAGAGGGCGTGGTCCAGGAAAATTTTTCTGGGGCTCCGCCCCAGACCCCATTCTGTTTCGCCCCCCCAATAACAAATCTTGCCCTCTTTTTCACAGTCATTTGCACCATGGAGCAAAGAAACATTTTATATTCAGACAGTGGTATTTGCTAGCAGTTTTCACTTGAATCACAGAAAATGCAGAACTTTTGAATTTCAGACTGTGCAACAATTGCTCATCTGAATCTTGAACCACAACAGTAATAAATGACAAGCCTGCACTTGAGAACTTGACAGCCCTTCGATAATTCCATTACGGAGTGACGTTTTAGATTCGTTGCAGAAATTTTTGGGAATCCGAAGTTCGTCGTTCGGTCGCCGGTAGGACGTCATTTTCTAATTGTGGTACCCTACTTGTGTTATTTCAACAGATTCATTTATCTTTACGTCAACCTATAAAAAGGGCGTTGGCCGCATTTACAGCCAAAGTAGAGGGCGTGGTCCAGGAAAATTTTTCTGGGGCTCCGCCCCAGACCCCATTCTGTTTCGCCCCCCCAATAACAAATCTTGGCGGCGCCACTGGCTCGTGGTAGGAACAGAAAAAGTGCAAATTACCCCTTGATATTTTTATCTGGTGTTCCTTATGGCCTAATATTTCACAAATTCTAATGGAAAAAGCAACGTGATCGCCAGAAAGAGTAGGAAAAATAAAAGTTTCAACACCACCAGATTTTGCTGAGAGAAGCGCCCGTTTTATGCACTAAACTTTGAACGAAAATTTCGCAAAATCTAGTCGCTGCCGCAAAACCAAAATATCCTGTCTTTCAAGAGTGCTCATCAAACTGCTTGTTCATGGTTTCCGTTCATCCCGGAAAATTTGCAAAGAAGAGTTATTTAATTTTGTTGGTGCAGGTGTCTCTGTATCCAAACAAGTGCCTGAAAACAACATTGGGCCTGGCCAAAACAATATTGTTGTTGTTGTTTTGTTTTACTTTCAAACAACCTGATATGGTCAAACAAGAACCTTGATACTTCTTTGCCTAGCAGTTTTCTTGTATTTGTTAGCTCACATATGAATGGAAAATGCACAATTTTGAAATCTGGGAAATTTAATTAAACATTTGGTTTTGCATGAAAGTGGCAACGAATTCATTACAAACTAAGGGTACAATATGATTGCATAGTTTTTACTTTTCAGTTTGCTGTTTTTGAAGAAAAGTGGATATTTTAGTTGCAGGTTTCTTATGATTTTAAAGCCAGTTATCCATCTCCAACATGAACATGAATCAAGCTCTTTCCAACTTGTTACTTATTGGCTAATTTTCCCATGTCGCCTTGTGCTATTTTTATTGCTAGATTAACCAAGTCCCTTTCTTCCCTCTAGACATCACTTTTGGCATTTATCAATCATCTGAGGCTGTGAAACAAGACTGTTGCAGTATTTGAGGATCTTTGTCAGGCCAGATATCTTATCTTACAATTACAATTCATTTGCACCTTTCTCAAAAATGAACCATAATACAATTTAATTCAAGCATGGCATAACTTTGATGGCAAAATCCTGCAACTTACAAATGTATGTGATGTGTGTGGATGAGAAATAAGAAGTTAATAGACAGTGATATAACTACAGTGGAGGTAATTGAACTAAAGTGGGAGGTAATTGTGTTTGCTGACTCTGGTTTGGTGATGAGCAAATGAACTTTGAAATGTTGCCAGGAAATTTTTGATGGAACAATGCTGTCATGAAATGAGCAAATGTCTGTCCCTGTGATAACTGTTCCATATTTAAGAGACAGATTTCTTGTTGACGCATCTTGCTTGCATAGAAAACATTATAAATTTGCTAGATTCTAGATAATAATGATGCTAAGGGGCAAATTAACGCATTTCATTTCATATTTAAGAAATTATGAGTATGGAAGAGACATCCCCACTTTTTTGAATAAATTGGCCTGGAAATTCTTGCTCCTGTTTATTAATTTTGAGCTTCTTGAATTGCAAAGCCCTGTAAAACATGCAAAGTCATGTTTCCTGAAATGTTTCCCATAATTGTAGTTTCATTTCAGAAGCTGTTTATGCTTTAGCTTGCATCTGAGTCTTGCCCACTTATTAGGACATGGGAATTTTTCCACTCACCCTGTTTATTTATCTTGATCCCTGTTTAGACCTGTGTTTTCTCGACTGAGAGTAGTACCATTATGGCATATGTTTGGGTGCAAAGAACCCTCAAATGGATATTGGGGCAAAGGCATCCCTGAACCTTCATTCTTGAATACTGTAAAATTCATTGCAATTGATGGTATTAGCCTGATAAAGCTCTCTTTTGCCAAGTGTTGTTTCATATGAAAAGAAATATTTCTGTAGCTGTAG
This sequence comes from Aurelia coerulea, assembly GCA_039566865.1. Classification (NCBI taxonomy): domain Eukaryota; kingdom Metazoa; phylum Cnidaria; class Scyphozoa; order Semaeostomeae; family Ulmaridae; genus Aurelia; species Aurelia coerulea. Next base: position 10,924,793 of record CM076958.1, on the reverse strand, counting down.
AATAGCTATATCTTTTTTTGCACCAAAATATAACAAAAATTACCCAAGTTTCTTATCCTGTTTCTTATAAAATTGTTTATTTTAACAACTGCTGTGAAGTTATTTTAATGGTGGAATTAATTTGAAATTGATTTGTGTTTATCTTTGTATGTATGCCTACCAAGGAGAGATTGAGAATTATGTGAAATTGAAAAAGTGTAGCAGGAAAATTTAGACAGGAAGAACTGATTTCAGCCAGGGGATACATGATTTGAAGATGGATAAGGGTCTGCCACCTGGTGTTCAGAAAGCTATCCACTCCTAATTGACAAATTTTGCCTGCATACCTACTTTTATGATGAATTTTGGCAGAAACATACTCTCCAAACTACTTTTTACCAATTTCAACCAAGGCAAGCCCACCCATGTGTAAGGAAAATCTGCTGAAAAGGGACCATTGTTAGAGAAATCTGGATCCATATTGGTGGCACATACCTGTACCCTGAGCATGGTGTATCCCCCCTCCCCCACGGGGAATGGGTGTTTATAAGGATTAGATAAGCTTGCCAGAAACTTGAATCAGAGCTTAAACAAAATTTTGAGAAATATCTGGTTGATTTCACATTTAATTATCTCAAGGGGCAGAGGTATTTTTCATATGGTTAATCATCTTGTTTATTTCGAATCACACTTTTTACAAAGTACTTCCATACTTTCTATCATTGCAAATCAGCACCCCCTGGCATTCCTCTTCATCATGGAAAAGTTTGTATTTGTTTCCCTTCCACAGTCCACACTGTATCATCAAATCAATCATCAAATGATAACAAAAATGCTTCAAGATAATTGTTCGGTAATCTTGATCATTCATTTACAAAATAAGACAACAGTCGTAACTAAGTTTATATTTTTCTTGTCACGAAAGGTCAACAAATCTGCTGTATTTTTCAGTTTTCCCGCCTTGCCAGTATCACGTGAACAAGTAGCCTCGTATCCAATCAATGATTACGCAATGCTGCGCGCGCATAAAAAACATTTCTGCACCTTGCTACCACGACGCACATCTCCAAAATAAGCGTACTGTGCTCCTTTTCTTCTTCTTTAATACAAAACACTTGGGATCGAATGCAATGCAAGGACCGATTCTTCAAAAGTAAAGTCACTTCAAGAACAATTGAAATAATTCAAGGTATAAATCTTTTCAAAAATAAAAACTAAAGGTCAAAGTTGAAAATTCGTTTGCAAAATGTCTGTGTGGTGTCAAATTATGGCTAGGCTATTTCTGAAAACCTCTGGTTTCAGGTGCACTCCAAATTCTGACCTTGTGAACTCATATCTCCCGTGCCAATTTCCAAATGCCAGGTATGTGCATTTAATTTGAAGACCAACAAATGTATAGCCATGTATGGCACGCGAAAGTCACCACAATTAGATAAACCCGGTTTATCACCAGATAAACCCAGTTTATCTGTGATAAACCCACTTTATCACCAGATAAACCCAGTTTATCTCAGATAAACCCACTTTATCTCAGATAAACCCACTTTATCTCAGATAAACCCACTTTATCACGAAAACCCACTTTATCTGCTGATAAACCCGGTTTATCTGAGAGAAACGGATAAACCCAGTTTATCAGAAGATATGGCGTGCGAAAGTCACCACAATTAGATAAACCCGGTTTGTCACCAGATAAACCCAGTTTATCTCAGAGAAACCCAGATTATCTAAAAAGCAGAGTGAATATATCATATTTTCAAAATGGATTCTATCGTAGCGGTTTTGCTCTTGCAGCTTTTTGTTGACAGTGTGCTGCAACGCTTAAGGTAACTCTGCTTTCCGCTCTAGTGCACAGCGAGATGCCGTTTCGCAAAACCACTCTCCTCAGAAAACAGTTAATTTCTCCAATATTATTCGGTCTATCGAAAAGCGGTAAAAAGGATGTTGTTCTGTATAATCTGGGCAATCGAAAGATGTATAAATCGCAATGTTTCCGTCAACTCTGGCTTCGCAAATCCTTGCTCAAATCTTTTTGCTGATTTCAGAAAAGTGGATTTACCTCCAAAACTACTCGAAAAAGTTTCGATTTTTTTTCGCTCCATCATTAGCTAAGTAGTTGATCTACAACTTTGCCAAGTCTGATTGAAAAAGCTAGGCTAGATTTCCTGCAATCGAATTTTACATTTCTGTTTACTTTTCGACATCTAAGGGGAAAAGCGTTGGTCAACAGTTTAGCCCATGCAGAACGATTTGAACGCCCGTAGAATGTTTTTGCAAAAAAAATTAGTTCTTGATCTAAGATCTACGCTCATTGTGGACTCTAAAAAGAAATTGATAATCTGTGAATGCTTACGAAAGTCTCGAAAGACACCCAAAGCATGGTTTCGTGAAGTTTCTGGTAAAAATCAGTAATTTTTAATCAATAGATGCAAATGTTACTTTTACAAGCGCACTAAGGATTTCTTTTGAGACCTGCGTATGGTATTCCCAAAAGATGACGTTCATTTGTTTTCCAATGGAAAAACTTCTGAAAGTTATTTCAAGCCTGAGCTTTAGCAAGCGTGCTTCATAGCATGGCAATCTGTTGACCAAGGTTTCTCCATTTTGCTGTCGAAAAGTAAACAGAAATACGAAATTCGATTGCAGGAAATCTAGCCTAGCTTTTTCAATCAGACTTGGCAAAGTTGTAGATCAACAACCTAGCTAAAGATGAAACGAAAAAAAATCGAACATTTTTCGAGTAGTTTTGGAGATAAATCCACTTTCCTGAAATTAGCAGAAAGATTTGAACTAGGATTTGCGAAACCAGGGTTGACGGAAACATTGCGATTTATACATCTTTCGATTGCCCAGATTATACAGAACAACATCCTTTTTACCGCTTTTCGATAGGCCGAATAATATTGGAGAAATTAACTGTTTTCTGAGGAGAGTGGTTTTGAGAAACGGCATTTCGCTGTGCACTAGAGCGGAAAGCAGAGTTACCTTAAATTGTAAACATGCAAAGTTTTTGAAAAAAACTGTTTCCAGTCCAATATTATTGTCATTGGTCAGAACATGTGGTCAGAACAAATAACAACAAAGTCCTCTTCGTCTATCATGATTTACATTCTCTCACTATTGCTGATGTAATTCGCAAAGAATTCATATCAAAATGGCCAAAATTGAAGATGGTATCGAAAACTACGTAGAACAAGAAGACCCTTTTGCAGATTTAAAGTGGCTATGACACGACGCCAACTACAATTAAAAGCAGGTATACAAAAAATTACGAATACGAATAGAAACAAGAAAATTAGTGATTTTTTTGCTGTTCTATTTTAGCAAATTTTATGTTTGAAGGGACTTTAGGACATGCTATGACTCTATTCCAAACTCTATGAAGGTGATTTGTTTCAATAAATCTACAACCTGGTGTGATTTTGCATAAATGATCCGATAACTAGTCAAAATGCTGTCCGAAAATTTATTTGTCCGAAATACCGGCCAAAATAAACTATGCACGTTTGGCAGGCCACAATATTTTGAGCACTGGACCGATTTTGAAGATTTATGACTTAATATTTAGCAGAGAGCCTGAATTAGATTCTAGGACTTTTTGCAAATTTTTCCGTTTTCAGTTTTTAGAGCGAGAAGCGAGTTTCTTAAATGTTCGTTTTCGAAAATATTGAAAACGATGAAAGAACGTCGATCAAATCTTAAAAGATCCAACATGAATAAACAAAGAGAAAACGTTTTCAGGGGGATTTGGGGGTTCAGTATGAACTCTCGTACAGCAGATTACAATTGGTCGATTTTTAGATCGCAAATCACCACGAAAAAGTTCTCTCTTTGTCCATTCAAGTCAATTCTTTAGAAAATTTGATCGATGCTTTTTGATCGTCTTCAGTGTTTTCGAAAACAAAATCTTAGGAAACTCGCTTCTAGCTCTAAAAGCTGAAAAAGAAAAAATTTGCAAAAAACCCGGTATCCAATTCTGGCTTTCTACCAAAAATGCGTCCGAAAATATTTTCGCCGAAGTTTATCGTCCGAAATTTTATCCGCCGAAAGTTTTTGTACTTAATGTACTAGGATAACATATGGAAATATAGCTGTATCTGATCTTTGAAAGGTTACAGTTGTAAGAAATATTTCAGCTGAGCTGAATAGATGTTATATAAATTGCCTCATGACTTAATATGATGTTTAGAAAGGCATGTTGATTGTACAAAGTTTTTTTTATTAGATTTCTCTTTGGAAACATGGCCAACCTTGTATACTTTCTTTACATTTTGCAAAGAAAATGCCGTCATCAGCCAATCGTACACAATAGTGGATAACTCTAAAATGAAACAAGGTATCAAAACACTTTAAACGACATTCTTTATCATTCAACTACGCTATTCATATGCATCAATAAAAATTTTCGCTTCACACACTTGATATTGCATTTGCTAAAAGATTGTCGAAATCATCATCGGGCTGCAATCCTGACCCCGCCATTTTTACATCATGTTTGACGACATTCTCAGATAAACTGGGTTTATCTGGTGATAAACCGGGTTTATCTAATTGTGGTGACATATTTGGTGATAAAGTGGGTTTATCTGAGATAAACTGGGTTTATCAATAGATAAAGTGGGTTTATCTCAGATAAAGTGGATTTATCTCAGATAAACTGGGATTATCTGCATAAATAGGGACATTTTCAGATAAACTGGGTTTATCTGGTGATAAAGTAGGTTTATCTGAGATAAACTGGGTTTATCTGGTGATAAAGTGGGTTTATCTGAGATAAACTGGGTTTATCTGGTGATAAACCGGGTTTATCTAATTGTGGTGACTTTCGCGCGCCATAGCCATGATTCATGAATTCAAAAAGTCCCGAAATATTATCGTTTTGTTCCCTTGTTCAGTCAAAAGGGCGTCCTTTTTTTAGACATCCGGTATATATTTGAAAATCATACGAAATGTACGAAATGTAAGCATAGGGCTCAAATCTTTCAAATCTTTAAAAAGGTCGGTGTAAAATTCTATTATATTTTTCTTTGAATTGGATTGCTTGAAAGGAACTTATGGTACTTTGCTGTAAATCTGCCGTGGACATTTTATGATATCTTTATTTTTTTCAAAATGGTGGCAATTTGATAATTTTTGAAAAAATTCATGGAAAATTGTAAACTGTAAGTCATTGTAAATCCTAAACTAATAGAGGAAACATTACATAACCTTTAAGAAAACCATAGTTTATGGAGGTCTACAATATGGCGGCAAGCAGAAATCTGTAGCTTTTGTAGTTTTAGATTTAGAAATTTGATGACGTCATAGCCTCAAATTTAATAAATGCCGCCATATTGAAACTAATCAAGATACCAATAAATTGCCGCGGCAGATTTACAGCAAAAAACCCTAAGTTCCTTCCAAGCTATCTATTTCAAAGAAAACGACGATAAAATTTTACACCGACCTTTTTAAAGATTTGAGCCCTATGTTCGAAATGTATCAAGATATCGTTCGATTCAGATTCTTTTTCAGAATACCTAAGAGGTCTATTCAGGTTCAGCTGAAACAGACCAAAGTGGTGACATTATTTTGGTCGAGATTTCTAATGAATTTCTATAGATTGAAGATATTTGATGGCTGATAAGTACTAAAAGATAATTATTGTGTTTTTGAAATTCTTATTTTCAATTGATTACAATTACTGAAGGGAAACAAATACAATAAAGACTTCTTTTTCTTCCCCCTTTCTTCTGTCCCCACTTTCCTCTCTCCTTTCCGTCGATTTCTGATTGGAAATGAGGTTGTAGAGTGACATGATAAATTGTTACCTTGGAAACACAAGCCAGAAGACCAACCGAGAAGCTGACCGCCATTCGCGAAAAGGCAAGAGAAACGTTTGCCCTTAAAAATAGCAACTCCTGAAGATGAAGGACTCATATGAAGACGAAGAAGAAGAAATTGAAGGACCAAAGAGTTCATTTAGCACCTATTTAGCTGAGGGTGACGCCCTTTACAAGCAAGGCGAGTTCAAGAAAGCGAATGAAAGTTACAGCTTGGTAGGCCCGCCATTATTTCTTCATCATAGCTTTTTGCTTACATTTGGTCGTATGTGTTGTGTTCAGGGGTGGCGTTGCCATATTTAGCTAAACGACAGGAAGGAGGGTGATGATTGAGGTTTTTTGAAAACATAAAGTCATTAGGTAGAGTACATAGGTAGTGACTGTCATCCATTCATTTGCTAAACTGCTGTAAATGGGTCTAATAAATGGTCTCTATCACAAAATAGTTGATACCTATTTTCTGTTTAGTGCATGCCTCTCAGAAATATTTTCTTTATGGATTTTATCTTGCCAACCATTATTTTCAAACCAAAAATAGTTTTACTGACTTTTCCTCTTGCAAATATGGGCGCAAATGCAAATGTTTTTGAGGGGCGTGTGTGTGTGTTCAAAGGAGCAAATTTCTTCCACGCAGGACTGATTTTTGGGAATTAAATGTTGTTGTAAATGAGGAAAAAATAAAGTTGTAAGCCATAAGGAAGTAGAACTCAGTGTCCAGATTTGAAAACTGCAGGTGAACCCTTCGCCACAAATGTCGGAATACCTCAGAGTGATAGCTTATCCCCAATAATATTCATCTTATACCTTGCAAAAGCCATGGAACATGAGCCAGCTCTCCAAGATCATAGCTAGAACGAACCAGGCCATCTCATAGAGCCAGAACCAAAGCATTACTTGACCATACCTACTGTTTGAGTAAGAAGCAAATCTACGAAATAAACAGACAATCTCTAATCATTCCACTTCAATATGCAGATGATATAGGGTATGTATTTATCAGCAAGGGCAACAGAGCAATGCAATATCAGCAATCATTTTACCACAACTCCTTATGAAAAGGAACCTCTCTTGCAATGAGTCGAAAACAGAAACATATAGCATTACGAGGGTTGGCGACAACACATTTAAAAACTGTTGATACCTTGGCTCACTCCTAGATACAACAGAAGATTTCAAACGAAGAAAGATATTAGCCATGAATAGCATGAGAACATATGATCCGGTATGGAAAAACAGTAACATGTCAATTTCCACTAAAATCCGAATATTCAATTCCTTGATAACCCCAATAATGCTTTACAACTCACATCTCTGGACAATAAATGAAAAAAGGTCAAATAAATGCATATCAACAAAGACTGCTCAGAAAACTTCTCAACATAAGGTGGGCTAGAAAAATATCAAATGACCAACTCCAAGCCAGTATAAACAACATACGGTAGAAGGGGCCAAAAATTGAAAACAGCAAGAATCAGATGGATTGGTCACTTATTGCGAATGCCAGCAAACATACCTGCAAGGATAGCACTGGCAGAAGCGGAACGAATTGTTAGAATGCCCAGGGGTCAACGCAAAACCACTTGGTCGAAATGTGCAGAAGAACAATTCACATGGGAGAATGCCAAAGTGTTAGCTCAAGATAGATCTCACTGGAAATCTTTGACAAAGAATTAAAATAAGAAAAAATGTGTATTTGTTGACTTTTGTAGATTATCATTATATTATTATCTGCCATAATTTAACGGAAATAGAAATATAACAGACATAATGTTTTCCTAACAATCGAAACAGAATTAAACAAACAGTTTTGACATCAAGTTGTCTCTGGCTAGCATCTTAGCCATCTGCCCTGAATGATCACTGAATGATCCAGTCAAAGCTTCACAGAATAATTCTATGAGCACTATATTTCTTTTATGACTATATTTCTAGTGCTCATAAAAGCGGAAGGAATTTACAAAACTGCTTCCACCTCTGGGCTATTAAGCAAAATTTGATTCTTTCCAACCCATCTAGTACTCTTGGTGCTATGAATTTTTAAAAGTGGGATCTTCTTTTTAGCTCACCTCCGGTTCGTCATTCTAGTATATTTCTATTCAAGAAATGCCTTTTTGGCATATCGTGGCTATGTATATCAATAGCTGTTATTATATCATATTCTTGACTTGATTGTCTAGTTTGATGATATGATAATTGTATTTAGTGTCTCAAACGGCTACCAGAGGGATTCTAGCAACCTCCATTTTATAATTTTTCCGGGGGAGCATGCCACTCCAGGCCTTACTGGGAATATTTTGGTAGGAGTGTGGCAAATCGCACTCCTAGTGCTTTCCAGGCGTGCGATGGAGTGCAGTTGAAACTTCCCATAACATTCATCAGAATCATGTCTTTTGGGGTTTTTACTCAACCATTTGACCATTCCAAAGTTATCCCCATCTTTAACCATTGAAAGAGACAGGTTTGATTGCTCGAAATATCAACTTGTCCGAGTTAAACAATGTTTGAGTATACTTTAATCATAAAACAATAAATCATAAGCTCTTCTGTCAACTATAAATAAATGCAATAAAGAATTTGAAAATATAATACTTAAAATTACGTTTCGCTGTCGCTTCACCAGAAATAAACTTTGCAATCTGTAATCATTTGTAATGAAGATCCTCAAACATGAAACACTCTCTTATCAATTTCAAATTCTTTGTCTGAACTATCGAGGCTCCCAATAAAATGCTTCATAATGCTAATCCTTCCATACTACTATAGAGAGATCTAAGCCTTATTCACTCTTTCGGATATCTTAATATTACAATCTAGAGCTCTTCCAAAAGCTTTCTAACGATTCCTACTCATTTCCTTGGGCCTATGGGGCGAACTCAAACCAAACACTCAGAATTTTAGTATTTTGGAAAATTCTGTCTCACATCTCGAACATCTACTAATTTTTGGAACTGACCAGCAAAAACGGGATGAACTTTGGAAAATGCCCTAATAGCAACTAAAAATTAGCCGGTAATGATATTTGCCTGTTTCTAATGAAGAGACAAGACAGCAGAAAATTTGTCATACTGATTCTTTTTGGGACGGTGGTTAAATGATTATCAGTCTGTTGGAAAGCAAGCAAGAAAGAAACTGATATTTCAAGAATTAACATAAGGTCAAAGAAATAACTCTTCAACCTTAGTGATCTTAAGTGATATCACATCCTGCAGGATTATCTTTTGTAAACAATTTAATGATAACTATCAAATCATCAAGGGTTCTAGATTTAGGACTTCCTGGTTGGTATTCACTTCCAGAGATATACAATATTTCAATCATCATTTGGAAAGACAAGGAGTGTGATCAATCGCACTCCTTGGGAAGAGAAGGCGTGCGCCAAGGCGTGCGAGAGTGATCGCAGGCCATTCCCAGTAAGGCCTGCACTCAGTTTCGTTTGGTTTCGTTTCACTTTGTTGAATATTATAAGCCATTTATACTGCAGTAGCAATTGCCGTATCTTTCACGGAGAAGTGCTTGGATGTTGACAAAGGACTAGGGAAAATTTTACTTTACAAGTTGTTTAAAGGCATTCTTTACCTTATGCAGGCATTGGATATTCAGCCAAGTGACAAGGGATGTCTGGTGTCAAGATCAAAATGCTATTTGAAGCTTGGGGACCCACATAATGCACTGAAAGATGCTGAAGCAGCATTAGAAGAAGATAAAGAATTCAACAAGGTAAGACTACGTACTAAATGCAATATACAGTAAAATATGCATATGGTATAGGAACCATCAGTTTTTTTACCTTCGTCTTCCAGAAATTTGTAATTCTGGGCTAAAAAATTGAGCAACAGTGCCATTAAGAAGTCATTAAGAAGGTGTTGTGACGCACTGGTGTAATCCTCTGACTTTGCAGCCAGAACACACTATGTGCCCAGGATCTCATTTTCGGGAAACAATTCATAACTTTTTCAAAAATTGTCATATATATCCAGGGAAGGGATCATTAGATGCACCATTGCATGCCCGATTCAGCTGTGCTTTAAAATTTTAGTTTGAGGTGATCTTGGGGGACTGGGACCTATTCTCAGAAGGAGGTAGCAGCAAAATCATTATTTTCAATGATTTCAACCGAAAGATTTGATTGAATAATGAAGTATTGTATGGCAAATGAATCAGCAAACAAAGGGCTTCAATTTGATACAGGAATTTCTGGAATTTGATGACATCAGCCTTTTTTTATAATGACGTCATTTTGGCTGCCATTTTGAACTAATTAGCTATTCTTTGAATTTCTTCAAACTTTTTCAATAAAAACACCGTAATGATACATTTGTAATAGGTTATCACCATTTTGCAAATTCTTTTGGTCTCTTATTACATAGCACAAATTAGCAGCACAAATGACGTCATCAGAATTGGTTAATTTCTGCCAAAATATCATTTGAAAATCGTCATTTTCAATACAATAATACTCAATCATCAAATATGTTGAAAAGTTGAACCAAAAACTGCTTAAAGTTCATGCAAAATCTTCTTTCAACACTAATTTAACTTGGAAACCTGATTTTCAGAGATTTCCAACTTTGTGACGTCTCTGTGACGCAGGGGCGGACTGGCAGCATAAGTAGGGCCCGGGCGATTCAGACATGAAGGGGCCTAGGACCAAACGAAGCGAGCCGAAAAATGTGGGGGGTCCAGGCTACTCCCCCAAAAAATTTTGCCAACACACTCCTTAGATTGGCTTAAAATTGAAATCAGTTCTGTAATTTGAATGGTCTATCGATGCGGTGCATTTTGCTATCTTCCTTCTCAAGCTACTATTGAAGTGCAATTCTTGATATAGACCTATGAGCACGTTGAAAACGAGAACAGCGAGCTACAGCTTGATGCGGGGACTTGCGCAGTGCTTGGCCATATGGCGAATTTGGAATGTATCAAAACGATGCGGTCTGGGGGCGAAGCCCCCTGGAAAATTTTTGAGGACATGACCTCTACTTTGGCTTAGAACACTTCTACATATCCCATTTTACCTAGCGCTAAAATAGACTTTTGATCATTTTGTAACAATCGTTTTTATAAATCAGCATCCTGTATGAAACTTTCAGATCAAAGATCATTTTCTTTGGCACGGATGTCTTCATCCCATTTTAACCAAGGTCAAATTGGAAATTTTCATAACTTGTTACAGTTTTCTATGAATGAAACCTTCAGACCATTTTTGCGCAAACACTTTTACTTTTGTTTCAGAATGTTTCTCTTAATCTCTTAACCCAGTTTGCATGCTTCCAAAATGGAAGCCTTGGCAATCTTAGGATGATTTGTCTGCAGGAAAGTGCTTGAAAACGTACATCAACCTTCATCTTGGCTTAGATCGACGCTCCTGAAGACTTTGCTACATTTCTCAGAAAATTTGTAGCCTTACCCTAACTATTCCCAACTACTCTCTCCTCGTTTCTTAAAAAGTTTGACAGAAGGGAGGGTAAATGCTCCCCCAACCCAATCCGTTGCCACGCCATTGCTTTTTCCAAAGAAAAATTCTCGACGAACAGTGCTTCAGATCATTGGAATTTTTTATGACAATTTTACCTTTTTGCTGAAGGAAACGATTACAGTTGCCAAAAAACTTGTAAGAAATTCTTGAGAGCAGAACTTGAAGACCACCTAAAAGCAACTTTTTGTGAAGTCATCGATATTTAATTTTCTTCTATCCATCATTCTTTCCTTATTCATCTTTGCTCTAAAGTGGTAATTGTTTAAATTCCATATCTGAAAATTATCATTGCAATTTGCAAGTAATAGCGCCTCTTAAATCGCTGTATATCGAGTGTAAATGTAGAGGAAAGTATCGTTTTAAAGTGAACAGGCTGGCAAAGGCCAGAGATTAAGTGAGAAGGGCCCCTGTTCATTACGATGTTCCTCGAACCTTGATCATGTCTCTATCAGGTCCCTTAGGCCTGCGGCACAACAGTTTCTACATTTGCAGATTTCCCAGAACTTTTTCGCCTGCCAGTCGGAAGTCAGTCATTCAGTTCATCGGGGCCCAGTTGCACTTTTTGGACATTTGTTAATGCCAGATAAACAAAAATTCACTGCTGAAAGAGTTATTACAGGGCCCTTCATAACCACTTTCGTTGATTTCATTTGGTTGCTTTGCAACTTGTACAAAGTTCGGCCAAAAACAGCCATCTGAAAGTATGTTTTGAAGCATAGAGGGGGCCCGAAAGGGCCCTGGCTAATGGGGGCCCTTCGGGCCCCAGCCCGGTAGCCCGACTGGCCAGTCCGCCCCTGCTGTGACGTCACAAGGCGTGGCAACCACACTCAAATTGCGCTACAAGTTACAAATCACTTGTTCTGTAACTGTGCCAAGTTGTATTAAGTTCTGGTTAGTCTAAGACAGTTTTCAGAGGAGTGGAAAGCATCCCCCATAAATGGTAGCTTGAAAAAGCCCACATGATTTAGGGTAGCAAATCATATAATCCACGTTTTCGCACGTCTTCGCACGTGAAACTCATTGATTTTTTTATTCTTGAATGGTTATATTTAGAGGAAAATATATCGGCTTTGGTGTGAAACACTGTGAATTTTTTAAAAACAGTATTTTAGATGCATGAATTAAAACATGAAAATCAAAAGTTGTGTTTTTATGAAATAATCTTAATATTGTAAAAAATTACATTTAATTCCTTAAGCTCGTCTTAAATTCCTTTCAAGTAAAAGAAGCTATTTCCTTTCAGATAAGCCATAGTATAAATGGTTTGGACAAGTATAACAGTTTCAATTGATTTTATAGAAATGAGTAGTTTTTCAGAAGCAGCTGGATTAGACTGATGATATTCGTCTAAGTTTTGCTCCATTGAATTGAATTATTTTTTACTGTTACAGTCATTCCGCTAAAACTTAGACTCATAATCATCCATACATTGTTTTGAGACTAATTTTTGAATTCTGCTCAACTTTTTGAGCCGCCAATCAAATTGCGTCTTTTCGGTTTTTCGCGGATTTGCGCGATATGATTGGTTAAAAATTGTTGTAACGACATTTTTACGTTATGATCGCAAAAAATTGACCATCAAATTTGTTGTGGTCCGGAGTCTCCAAGGCTTCGCGCGAAGATTTGAAAATGGCCGACCAAGTCGCCGAAGCTGCGGAGGAAGGACTTCGTTGAAGCGAAATGGGTAGTATGGGGGGAGGGGGTAATGGAGCGAAAACAAGGACGAAATATCATAAGTCTACAGCTGGATCACATATTGGATTCAAAACTGAAGATTTTCACAACTTTGTAAATTCACAGAAAAAAAACCATAAGACATAGAAAAAAACGGTTTTCAGTTTGAGGGAGTTCAGAGCATTGTTAATAAGAGAAAAATTAAAGGAATCGCTTTTGAAAGAATCGATTTTTTAATTGTTTCCAGGTCTGGGCACACAGTGAACAGTGGGTTCGATACCTGGTAAGACCCCACCACTTGAGCGTCATGACAAGGGGTCGCGGACGCGATTAGGTCTGCTCTATTTCTGCGATCCCAGCGCTTAGCCCTGAGAAACACAACTTCACCTTCATGCTCAATTTAGAAACAGTAAATGTGACATGATGTTTATGCAAGGCCTGATTGAAACTTCAAATTTTTCATGTGCCAAATCAAATGCATACATTATTTTGATTTGTGTCATTTTCTGTTGACCCCGAGCTGCATGTTGCATACTGGAACAAATTTTTTGAACAATGGGCTATTTGACGTTTGTAATGGGTGTGCCAAAATAAACTAATGCACTTTCAGCAGGCCACGATAAATCGTACATTAGATCAGTTTTGAAGGTTTTATTATTTAATCTTTAGCAGAAAGCCTGAATTAGATCCAAGGATTTTTGCAAAAAAAATGTTTTTCATTTTTTAAAGCTAGAAGCGAGTTTCTTAAAATTCTCGTTTTGGAAAACACTGAAAACGATAAAACATGTTGACCAAAGTTTCTAAAGAATCAACATGAATGGACAAAGAGAGAACTTTTTCGCAGTGATTTTGGATTTAGAAATCGATTAATTGTAATCTGATGTACCAGAGTTGGTTCATTTTGGGAGAAATGTAACATTATTTTCAATGATATGAAGAAATTTCTTTCCTTTTGGGATTTCATTGAATTTATTGAATTTGGTGCAGGCTGCCTTCCTGTGTCAAGAGGGTAAAAAGACAAACAAAGGGAAGCGTCATGAGGCCAGCACGTATGGAGTCTTATTGAATTTTTGATTTTCTGCCAGCTTGGGGTGGCATTTTATTTCAACTACTAGAGAATTTCGCAACAGGCCAATGACACTCATACAGCAGTTTACACTAATCAGTTTCTAAATCCCCAAATCATCCTGAAAACATTTTCTCTTTGTCCATTCATGTTGAGTCTTTAGAAAATTTGATGGACATTTTTGATCAGTTTCAGTGTTTTCGAAAATGAAAATTTTAAGAAACTGGCTTCTTGCTCTAAAATCTGTTGCAAAAAATCCTAGAATCTAATTCAGGCTTTCTGCTAAAAACTAAGTCATGAATCTTCAGAATCGGTCCAGTGTACGATTTATCGTGGCCTGCCGAAAGTGCATAGTTTATTTTGGCACATCCAGTATAAGATCCAATTTTCCAAGAATGTTAAAGAGAAAGATAAGATATCCTACTCAACGAAGAATCCAATGGTCAGCATTTTACACATTGTTAGCTTTCAATGCCAGTTTATAAAATTGACAGTTTTTGTTTGCTCTTTACATTTCTGTTGTCATGGTTTATAGTTGAAATTAATACTTTTCTTTTGGTTGGTTTTTAAGGTTTCGACAAGTCTATCTATATTTGCCTTACTGTCGGAAGGAAACTCAAGAATTATTCAGACGAATTCTGCCGTTTAGGTTACTTGAAACAAGTCTTCTTGTGCAGCTGTTCATATCGATAGACTTTTTAGGCACCCGCTGCCATTTATTTTTAATTTGTTTTTAATTTGGTTTTAACTTGTTTCCTTCAGGGCTTATACCAGAAAGCTGAAGCACTTTACTCAATGGGAGATTTCGAGTATTCATTGGTGTACTATCATAGAGGTCATAAATTACGACCAGAGTTAAATGAATTTAGACTTGGCATCCAAAAAGCTCAAGAAGCAATTGACAATTCCATTGGAAGTAAGTACTATCATTTAAAAAAGGGTCTCAGAAACATGTTGTGGAAGTTTAAGAAAGGGTGGGGGGTACTTAAAATGGTACAGGTTACAAAGGAGGCATGAGCCCACAGGTTTTCTGTCCAACACTAGAAGCTTGCTTTCATTCTTTTTTACCAAACAGATTGTCCCAAACATTTTTTCCACGTTTGATTCTATATTAAAAAAAACTATCTAATTAAGGGACTCTGTGATGAGAAATTCCGATTCCTGAGATATTTTATTGATTTTAGACACCAGAATCTTCCATATCCGCTTAATATTCACGGTGCTACAAGGTTTTGAAGTACGAGTTTGTGTTGTGTGAAAGCTGAAACAAGAGGCCTCTAAATGGCATTTGTGCAAGGGCGGACTGGCCAGTCGGGCTACCGGGCTGGGGCCCGAAGGGCCCCCATTAGCCAGGGCCCTTTCGGGCCCCCTCTATGCTTCAACATATACTTTCAGATGGCTGTTTTTGGCCGAACTTTGTACAAGTTGCAAAGCAACCAAATGAAATCAACGAAAGTGGTTATGAAGGGCCCTGTAATAACTCTTTCAGCAGTGAATTTTTGTTTATCTGGCATTAACAAATGTCCAAAAAGTGCAACTGGGCCCCGATGAACTGAATGACTGACTTCCGACTGGCAGGCGAAAAAGTTCTGGGAAATCTGCAAATGTAGAAACTGTTGTGCCTCAGGCCTAAGGGACCTGATAGAGACATGATCAAGGTTCGAGGAACATCGTAATGAACAGGGGCCCTTCTCACTTAATCTCTGGCCTTTGCCAGCCTGTTCACTTTAAAACGATACTTTCCTCTACATTTACACTCGATATACAGCGATTTAAGAGGCGCTATTATTTGCAAATTGCAATGATAATTTTCAGATATGGAATTTAAACAATTACCACTTTAGAGCAAAGATGAATAAGGAAAGAATGATGGATAGAAGAAAATTAAATATCGATGACTTCACAAAAAAGTTGCTTTTAGGTGGTCTTCAAGTTCTGCTCTCAAGAATTTCTTACAAGTTTTTTGGCAACTGTAATCGTTTCCTTCAGCAAAAAGGTAAAATTGTCATAAAAAATTCCAATGATCTGAAGCACTGTTCGTCGAGAATTTTTCTTTGGAAAAAGCAATGGCGTGGCAACGGATTGGGTTGGGGGAGCATTTACCCTCCCTTCTGTCAAACTTTTTAAGAAACGAGGAGAGAGTAGTTGGGAATAGTTAGGGTAAGGCTACAAATTTTCTGAGAAATGTAGCAAAGTCTTCAGGAGCGTCGATCTAAGCCAAGATGAAGGTTGATATCCTAACTTTCAAGCAACTAGATGCTTTGTAGAATTCTGTTGAGCAAAGTTTGAAAGAAAGTGATTCAGTCTATTGTCAACTGATGTTTTTTAGATACATGCATTCTTAAGCAAATTTTGACTATGTTTATGAGAATTAAATTATTTTTGATATCCTATTTGGTTTGCTCTGATATTAACGAGAGGCATGAAATCGTATAGCCTTCTTTTACCTCGATCTTGGATCTATTTTGCACTAAAAGTCATGTAGGGTTTCAGCTTGTTTCAGCTGTCGCATGTTTTTATCTTTGAAAGTGCGAAACTCGGTGAATTTTCAACGGATTTGCAAGATTCTGGTATCTAAATTTTTTCAAAACCTTGAGTACAGAGATATCTTCCCATGAGCCTATTTATGTTATAATTTTTGGGACACCGCGTATACTTGATTGCTTTTCTTGCTGGATTAAGTCATAGCACCGGATAAGGGAGAAAAAAGAGGACTTGATGAAATTGAATGAACCGAATTCTACTTTGAAAGCCGAAAGACGAAAATATCTTTGCTTGCATTTTTATCAGCACTAGAATATATGTAAATTTGCCTTCACATAAATTTCTTAGTTGTCTAATGCCTGAAAAAGAGCCTAAAGCTCTTGATTAAATCGTATGGAATTCCCTGATATATAACAGTACGCAATAGCGTTTTTCATCCTTCTCAAGAGTTATAGGCCTAGAGGTAGATTTCAAACATATTAAATTTTGAAAGTTTGAAATTTGTAATTTAAAAGGAAATTTGAAATGAGACGTATCGCTGCGTAGGAGCTCCAACCGTTTCAGCTGTATTTGAATATTGGCAGCATTTGATTCCTTGTTGTAACGAGAGAAGAACGAAGGAGTAGCAACATTATCAAGCTTTACTTGCAATCTTGTGGAAGAGAAACAACACAGTGAATAAAGATACAATTTTGATCATATATAGGCCATATCAACGGTGCATTATTGCACATGATTTAACTCGTAAAATTATATATTTAAACTGCAAAATGCTCGGCAAAATGTGGTGTAAAAGAACTAAAATGTGTCCAAAATGAAATAAGCCCCCTGGGGCTTGATAGAGCTTTACGGTAAGATCTATTTTATTCCAGGAGATGCAACTACAATATCATTTACCTCCAAGAGAGCAATTATTCATTATTAGACGATATGGTTGATTTTTCAAATAGTGTTACAATGGTCTCCCCTGCTGTAAATATTTAGCAGAATGTACGAAAAAAGAATAACTTCTAGAAACCAAGCTAATTAATGCATTTAAAGCAATACTGCTGAACAGCAACATGGTTAACAGAAGAACGAAAATAAATGATACACTGTATGAAAGCTATAACTAACGATAAACTATTTTACTCAGTATAGGTAGTACGGTACAGTATCATTGCTAAGTAAGCAGCAGTGCCAAAATAACTATGGAGAGAATATAGATAGTAGCAGGCTGCAAAGAGAAGTAAAAAATAAAGATGAATGAACTAAAACAGACTTACCGGAAAGGGATTTGTAAACACGGGGGGGGGGGTGTAACTGACTTGTGGATAGTCTGCCGCCCGGTTTTCAGGAAGCTACCCGCATCTAATTACCAAAACTTGCCTTCCTACCCACTTTTTTGATGAATTTTGATGGAAAATTACCCATTCTCACTATTTTTCTCCAATTCAGCCAAACCTACCAATGTTCGATGAAAATCTGTCGAAAAAGGACCATTGTCTGGGGAATTTTGGTCACAAAGCCCTTCCCATATGGCACACACCGCACCACCAACACTTCTGTCGATTTCCATACCCATTTTAAAGGATATTTTCGGGAGAAAAAGCCTGTTGAACCTCCCAGAAATGAAGTTTCATTTCATTTTAAAAGTGCAATATGAAGGAAAAGTTGCTGCCAATCACGTTTCAGAGCAAAAACGATAAATTTCGAAGACGCTGACACTGTTGTGTCAGTCATGTGTGAGTGCTGTCAGTGTTTTTGAATTTGGCATATGTGGAAAATCGAAAACACTGACACCACTGACAAACATAAATTTTCTTATTTACAAGGTTGATGACACTGTTCTATCATTCTATTGACAACAAAAGGTCGTTTTTCTGTACTCAGGCCAGTTTTCGGATCATGTCAGTGTTTTTCAGTACAGTGTTTTGGAATTTGGCATCAGTGGAAAATCTAACATAAAGACTTTTTCAACAAAGAAGATGTTTATAAGGCCAAATAGCAAATAATACCCGGGTGTCTCAAAAAAGTACCCCTTTTTGACTAGAAATAGGAACAAAACAATAAGATATCATTACTCTCCGAGTTCACAGCTAAATTTATCAATCTTCAACTTAGATGCACATACCTAATACCTTGCATTTAGAAATCGTCCATCAAACACCAGAGATACAATACAAGTTCTCAAAGTCAAAATTTACAGTGCACCCAAAACCAGAGGTTTTGAAAAAGGGCCTAGTCATGAATTGTATCATGGACATTTTCCAAAGCACCTGATAACTTTGATTTTCCGTTTTTTGCTTTGAAAAGAATAAAAGATGCGTGGACACGGCCCTAATTAAATGTCAATTAAATTGCAATTTAATTGGAGTTAATTCACCCATGAGAGTGGGGTTGGTTGCTGCGCAGGGGCATTCCCTCATTTGGGATAGCCTCGGTTTGGCGGGAAGCTCCCGGATGTAGCATGCAGGAAGTCTTTCATAATGAATTAGCATGAAGCAAGTTCAGCACGATTTGCTGTTATATTTCACGTTTGTTTTCAAAGTTTTTCGTTGGGTTAAAGAACGTTGAAGTCTACATAAAGGTTTCTGTAGCACCCTACTGGAGGTGGGGCAAGCTAAGTCAAATTCAAGTTTGGTTTCAGGAGCGTTTTTCCTCGTTGTTTTGCTTTTCTTTTCTTTGTTTTTCTTTTTTCATTCTTTTAAGGAGGGTTGCCCTTCAGCAGAAGCTGTTTTTCAAGGGGCCCTCCAATAAAAACTTAATTACAATATACAGCTAAAATAACCTATCACTAAAAAACCATAACTTTAAAACCCTATTTAAAATTATGCAATATTTACAATTGAAAGAAAAATTAACCCTTTATTGACTTTTTAAAACCATTCAGGGAGGATGCCGTCTTAGATTCAGCTGGGAGGCTATTCCATAGTTTAGCTCCCCGGAAAGAAAAGCATTTTTGCCCATTTGTTGACTTTTTCTTTGGCAACCTTAAATCAGTTTCAGTATTCCTGAGACTGCGGGAGGAACTTGTTGTGTTTTTGATAAAAAGGTTACACAGGTATTGTGGAGCCAAATCATTGAGCGACTTGAAGACCATCATTTTAGACTCAACATCAATGAGTTCTACGATAGTCTTCCAGCCCAACTCCTCGATAAGTTGTCTGCTTGGGGTTTCAAAGCTGCTATTTGTAATTATTCTAGCAGCACGATTTTGAAGCTTTTGCAACTGGTTTATGTCTGTAGAACCAGCACAACCCCAAACAGAACAAAAATATCGAAAATGGGGCTCAACAATGCCTGTGTAAAGAGTTTTCAAACTCTCCTTAGGTAGAAAAGACTTAGCATGTCTTAAAAAGCCGATTGCCCTGGAGACCTTGGTAGAAACTGCCTTAATTTGCTCCTTCCAGTCCAAAGAGCTATCGATTTGAACTCCAAGGTACTTTGTCTTTTGAACTACTTCGAGCTCATTGTCACGTATTTTCAGTTCCAAGACTTCGTTTCGACTTTTGAGAGAGTTGTGTTTCTGCTTTGTAGATATAAGCATTGAATGAGTTTTTGCTACATTCAAGGACAGCTTGTTGCCTTGCAGCCAAGTGTCCAGTTTTCTAAGATCACTGTTTATAGCCTCATTCAACTGAGTCAAATTGTTCGACTGTTGGCACAGACTGGTATCATCAGCATACATAGTCACAGAGGAATCTTGGACAGCCTGGGGAAGATCGTTGATATAGATGAGGAAGAGAAGGGGGCCAAGGCATGACCCCTGTGGGACTCCCACTTCTATTTCCTGGATATCTGAATCAACACCGTTAACCCTACAGAATTGTTTTGCGGTTGGATAGGTATGACCTAAACCAAGATAGCTCTCGCTGCTGCACGCCATAAAGTTCGAGCTTTTTACAAAGAATGTCGTGGTCGACCGTATCAAATGCTTTTTTCAGGTCAATAAACACTAATCCCACCAATTTACCGAGATCAAGCCCATTGTACCAATCATCGTTCATTTTAAGCAAACAAGTCAACGTGGAGTGAAGGCGTAAAAACCCAGATTGGTCAGCTGTGAAAAGGCCATTTCCTTTCATATGCTGGTACAGTTGTTCAAAAACAAGTTTTTCAAAGAGCTTTGAGATGACAGGTAAGACTGATATTGGGCGATAATTAGATTTTACAGTCTTATCACCATCTTTGAAAATTGGGGTAACTCTAGCTACTTTCCATGAATCTGGGAACTGGCTGGTTTGAATGGATGTGTTAAACAAGAAAGCCAGAGAGTTTTCAATATAAGGCAAAGCAAGCTTCATAAAGTAGCTAGAGATATTGTCAATCCCAAAGCTCTTTGATGTTTTAACCTTGGCAAATGCATCCCTGATATCTTTCACCTCGATTGTCTTGAAGTTAAATTTGGCCTTGTCTTTGTTAACTTCATAGTCACCTGATAGTAGGGGATTAGCGGCAGGTTGTATTTTATTTGCTAGTTCTCTACCTATAGTGCAAAAGAAGTTGTTCATTGAATTTGAAACATCCTTTTTGTTCCGAGTTTCAATGCCTGACTCTTTGAGACAATCAATGCTACTTGATTTTGATCTCTTATTGAGAAGTTCATTAATTGTTTTCCAAGATTCTTTCATATTGCCTTTACATTCAGAGATCCTATCAGTATAATGCTGTTTCTTCAGCCGAACATTAAGAGCATTGACCTTATTACGGATATGTCTGTAAGAATCCGTAAGGATTGGGGATTTACCTTTGACTGCTGATTTTTTCAGTTTGTCTCTTGTACGCATCAAATCCCGAAGATTCTTGTCAATCCAGGGGCAATATTTTTCTGAAACCCGCATTTCACTCAAAGGGGCATGTTTTTCTATGATCAAAGAAAACATTTCAGACCAATGATTGACAAGCAAATTGACATCGTCAGTTTCAGTAAGCATTTGTTCCCAACATATCTCAGAAACATCTGCAAGGAATGCTTCCTCGTTAAAATTTTTCATTTTGCGAGTCTTGATCTTTTTGTGACCTTTTTCTACTGCTCCATGATTGAATCCACGGGTCAAGCAAATTGACATCGTCAGTTTCAGTAAGCATTTGTTCCCAACATATCTCAGAAACATCTGCAAGGAATGCTTCCTCGTTAAAATTTTTCATTTTGCGAGTCTTGATCTTTTTGTGACCTTTTTCTACTGCTCCATCGAATTTCCGAATGCAGTAGACCATATAGTGATCACTCAAGGAAACCTCATGCACCCCTGACTTTAGTATGTTTCTGGGACATGTTGTAGCGACATGGTCAATGAGCGTTGCAGTGTCAAGAGTGACTCTTGTTGGTTCCTCGATAAGCTGCTTGAAGCTGAAAAGCTCATACAGACTAGAGATGTGCTTTGCATTGTTATCCAATGACTGATCAGTTGATTTTTTGGCAAGATCACAATTTGTGTCTCCAAGGAGAATAATTTCTTTGCCCTCCGTGTCAAGGAAAGCAAGAGCTTTTTCCAGCTTATCAAAGGAGTCAACAGGGTCACTGGGTGGTCTATACCAGGTAACAACAAGAAAGAGCTTGCTTTTGGGTGGGGAAATTTCAACACAGAGAAGTTCTAGACCATGGGAAGGCACATCATCCCTCGGTGTCATTTTGATAGAGTCTCTTACGTAAATAGAGACACCACCTCCATTGCAGGTCCTGTCAAGGCGCTTTTGCTGATAACCAGAAATTGCAGAAAGCTCTGTTGGAACAGAAGCATCAAGTTTAGTTTCATTTAGGGCAAGAATATGGATCCCCTGGTCATTTAAGAGCAACTTTATTTCATCATGGTGACTGCGCAGACCATTGATATTCAGGGATTGCCATACCCCTTTTAAAACCTAGATGCTGATGAGACCCTGTCGATACAGTATTACAATCGACAGCATCCTCCCTAAATGGCATTTGATTAACCGCCTGTGGAATATCATTTAAGATAGTATTACTAGAATTAACAACGTTAAATAGTCACAGCTGAGGCCGAAGGGCCTAAATAGAGTAATGGCAAGTCTCCAATGATAAATCTTCTGCCTCGTCCGTCGCTGCAGTTTCGTGGTGTGGTGAGCCTGGGACATTCCGGTTCCAGTTCTGTTTATTTTTTCTTCTTGCCCCCTCGTTTATCATGTCGGCTCCAGACGCCCACAGACCCGATGAGCAGGTATGTTGAGAAGGGGCAGACTTGGGTCTTAGTCTTAGAGGTGCATGGATATCATAAACAGGGCCAAAAGGAGACTGTCACAGGATGTCTAAGGAGTCACCTTCTATCCCTCACTGGGCTGCTGCAGCATTGTTGTCACTTCAGACTGTCATCCTTGGCCCTGGGCTTCCTTTTTAGGGAGACTGATGGTTGAGGTTGGTTTGCACTACTAAGTCAGTGCTCCACCACCATACCATTCATTTGCTTGCAGGTAAGCTCCTTGAATATCACAACGAAAGAGTTTGGTGCCATTATTTTAGCAGCCTCAATGTGGGGTATATCATTTATAGCCTGGGCAGTGTTTTATATTGGACCACTGGGTTGATGCCTATAAATTATTTTATTGCTGGCTATGGAGCCTGTGTTCTTTTTATTACACCACCGGGTTGGTGTCTTTATTTTTGCCCGTCAGGCCAGTATGTGTATTGCACCACCGGGTTGGTGCCTTTCTATTCTTTATTGCTGGCCGTTGGGCCGGTCTTAATTATTGCACGTACACGAAGTTTTTGGTATATAACAAATAGCCTTGAATTGTATGATAAGGCGCTCCAGGCCTAACCATTCATCATTAATAACGGAGTCAAATATGATTAGGTTGTTAGAATAGGAAAGAACGATTCATAGAACAGGTGATATGTGGAATCCAGGATAGATTGCGCCTCAAGAGTGCGATGCAAGAGAAGAGGAAAAGATTTGGAAAAGAGATGCTACTACAAAGCAAAGTTAACAAAAAGCGTATGCAGTATAGAGGCAAGGTGAGGAGCACGGAAAGGTTTGGTGAACAGAAAGTTACCAGTGGTGGCGGACAATTCAGTATCTTGTTATTACACCAGTGGAATGGTGCCTTTGTTATATGATTATACTTCTGACTTTCAGGCCAGTGTTTGTATGACACCACAGAGTTGGTGCCATATCATTATATTTCTGGCCTTCGGGCCAGGGTTTATATATTATATTGTGGCCCTCGGGCCAGTAGTTGTAAGCTATATACTATTTTATTCCTGGCCATCTAGCCAGTGTTTTTATGGCATCACCGGGTTGGTGCCATGTATTATCATATTTCTGGCCGAAAGGGTCAGTGTTTGTATGGCACCACCAGGTTGGTGCTATATAGATATAATAATTATATTTTTCTGGCCGAAAGGGTCAGTGTTTATATGGCACCACCGGGTTGGTGCCAAGGGTCAGTGTTTATATGGCACCACCGGGTTGGTGCCATATATTATTTTATTTCTGGCCGAAAGGGTCAGTGTTTATATGGCACCACCGGGTTGGTGCCATATATTATTTTATTTCTGGCCGAAAGGGTCAGTGTTTGTATGGCACCACCAGGTTGGTGCTATATAGATATAATAATTATATTTTTCTGGCCGAAAGGGTCAGTGTTTATATGGCACCACCGGGTTGGTGCCATATATTATTTTATTTCTGGCCGAAAGAGTCAGTGTTTATATGGCACCACCGGGTTGGTGCCATATAGATATAATAATTATATTTTCTGGCCGAAAGAGTCAGTGTTTATATGGCACCACCGGGTTGGTGCCATATATTATTTTATTTCTGGCCGAAAGAGTCAGTGTTTATATGGCGCCACCGGGTTGGTGCCATATAGATATAATAATTATATTTTTCTGGCCGAAAGGGTCAGTGTTTATATGGCACCACCGGGTTGGTGCCATAGATTATTTTATTTCTGGCCGAAAGGGTCAGTGTTTATATGGCGCCACCAGGTTGGTGCCATATAGATATAATAATTATATTTTTCTTGCCGAAAGAGTCAGTGTTTATATGGCACCACCGGGTTGGTGCCATATATTATTTTATTTCTGGCCGAAAGGGTCAGTGTTTATATGGCGCCACCAGGTTGGTGCCATATAGATATGCTAATTATATTTTTCTGGCCGAAAGAGTCAGTGTTTATATGGCACCACCGGGTTGGTGCCATATAGATATAATAATTATATTTTTCTGGCCGAAAGGGTCAGTGTTTATATGGCACCACCGGGTTGGTGCCATATATTATTTTATTTCTGGCCGAAAGGGTCAGTGTTTATATGGCACCACCGGGTTGGTGCCATATAGATATAATAATTATATTTTCTGGCCGAAAGAGTCAGTGTTTATATGGCACCACCGGGTTGGTGCCATATATTATTTTATTTCTGGCCGAAAGAGTCAGTGTTTATATGGCGCCACCGGGTTGGTGCCATATAGATATAATAATTATATTTTCTGGCCGAAAGAGTCAGTGTTTATATGGCACCACCAGGTTGGTGCTTTATAGATATAATAATTATATTTTCTGGCCGAAAGAGTCAGTGTTTATATGGCGCCACCGGGTTGGTGCCATATAGATATAATAATTATATTTTTCTGGCCGAAAGGGTCAGTGTTTATATGGCACCACCGGGTTGGTGCCATATAGATATAATAATTATATTTTTCTGGCCGAAAGAGTCAGTGTTTATATGGCACCACCGGGTTGGTGCCATATATTATTTTATTTCTGGCCGAAAGGGTCAGTGTTTATATGGCACCACCGGGTTGGTGCCATATAGATATAATAATTATATTTTCTGACCGAAAGAGTCAGTGTTTATATGGCACCACCGGGTTGGTGCCATATATTATTTTATTTCTGGCCGAAAGAGTCAGTGTTTATATGGCGCCACCGGGTTGGTGCCATATAGATATAATAATTATATTTCCTGGCCGAAAGAGTCAGTGTTTATATGGCGCCACCGGGTTGGTGCCATATAGATATAATAATTATATTTTTCTGGCCGAAAGAGTCAGTGTTTATGTGGCACCACCGGGTTGGTGCCATATATTATTTTATTTCTGGCCGAAAGAGTCAGTGTTTATATGGCGCCACCGGGTTGGTGCCATATAGATATAATAATTATATTTTCTGGCCGAAAGAGTCAGTGTTTATATGGCGCCACCGGGTTGGTGCCATATAGATATAATAATTATATTTTTCTGGCCGAAAGGGTCAGTGGTTGTATGGCACCACCGGGTTGGTGCCATATAGATATAATAATTATATTTTTCTGGCCGAAAGAGTCAGTGTTTATATGGCACCACCGGGTTGGTGCCATATAGATATAATAATTATATTTTTCTGGCCGAAAGAGTCAGTGTTTGTATGGCACCACCGGGTTGGTGCTATATAGATATAATAATTATTTTTTTCTGGCCGAAAGGGTCAGTGGTTGTATGGCACCACCGGGTTGGTGCCATATAGATATAATAATTATATTTTTCTGGCCGAAAGAGTCAGTGTTTGTATGGCACCACCGGGTTGGTGCTATATAGATATAATAATTATTTTTTTCTGGCCGAAAGAGTCAGTGTTTGTATGGCACCACCGGGTTGGTGCCATATAGATATAATAATTATATTTTTCTGGCCGAAAGGGTCAGTGGTTGTATGGCACCACCGGGTTGGTGCTATATAGATATAATAATTATTTTTTTCTGGCCGAAAGAGTCAGTGGTTGTATGGCACCACCGGGTTGGTGCCATATAGATATAATAATTATATTTTTCTGGCCGAAAGAGTCAGTGTTTATATGGCACCACCGGGTTGGTGCCATATAGATATAATAATTATATTTTTCTGGCCGAAAGAGTCAGTGTTTATATGGCACCACCGGGTTGGTGCCATATAGATATAATAATTATATTTTTCTGGCCGAAAGAGTCAGTGTTTATATGGCACCACCGGGTTGGTGCCATATAGATATAATAATTATATTTTTCTGGCCGAAAGGGTCAGTGTTTATATGGCACCACCGGGTTGGTGCCATATAGATATAATAATTATATTTTTCTGGCCGAAAGGGTCAGTGTTTATATGGCACCACCGGGTTGGTGCCATATAGATATAATAATTATATTTTTCTGGCCGAAAGAGTCAGTGTTTATATGGCACCACCGGGTTGGTGCCATATAGATATAATAATTATATTTTTCTGGCCGAAAAGGTCAGTGTTTATATGGCACCACCGGGTTGGTGCCATATAGATATAATAATTATATTTTTCTGGCCGAAAGAGTCAGTGTTTATATGGCACCACCGGGTTGGTGCCATATAGATATAATAATTATATTTTTCTGGCCGAAAGGGTCAGTGTTTATATGGCACCACCGGGTTGGTGCCATATATTATTTTATTTCTGGCCGAAAGGGTCAGTGTTTATATGGCGCCACCAGGTTGGTGCCATATAGATATAATAATTATATTTTTCTTGCCGAAAGAGTCAGTGTTTATATGGCACCACCGGGTTGGTGCCATATATTATTATAGTTCTGGCCGAAAGGGTCAGTGTTTGTATGGCTCCACCAGGTTGGTGCCATGTATTGTTATATTTCTGGCTGAAAGGGTCAGTGTGGTGTGCCATATATTATTATACTTCTGGCTGAGAGGGTCAGTGTTGTATGCCATATGTTTTATATTTATGGCCAAAAGGGTCAGTGTTGTATGCCAGATATATTATAATTTTTATGACCAAAAAGGTCAGTGTTTGTATAGCACCACCGAGTTGGCCTTTGGGCCAGTATTTGTATGCCATATACTAATATATTTCTAACTGAAAGGGCTTAGTGTTGTATGCTATAGATTATTTTATTTCTGGCTGAAAGGGTCAGTGTTGTACCCCATATAATGCTGGAATGGTGGAAAATGCAACTGTAGGCTTTGCAAAGTATATATCCCGCAAGGGGGGTTTCTAACATGATAGATTTTAATCTCTGATTGGTCCTGTAATATATATTAATAGTTTTATTGTAAATTATGTATATTGTGGGTGGTGGGCCTTATTTGGCTGCCCAGGGGGGTACTCATTGACTTTCAGTACGGGGGGGGTCCGTGCCAATATTTGGGGTCCGAAATTTTACATCAAATCAATATTTGGGGTCTGTGAATTACAACATGGACAACAATTGAATATTTGGGGTCAACAAATCTGAGGAAAGGAAGAATCCTGCAATTTGGCCCTGAAGTTGCGAATCACGAAATAAATGCTTTGGTATTATTCAAAAACTGAGAAAAATCAAGAGCCTCAAATTGAAATCATTCAAAAACATGTAAGGGGCCCCAGAAATAGATAACAATATTTGGGGTCTCCAAAAAATTAGACTCAATATTTGGGGTCCCCAAATCATTAGGCTTAATATTTAGGGGTCAGCAAAGAAAAAGTGGCACGGACCCCCCCGTATTGAAAGTTAGGGAGTACCCCCCCTGGGTTTGGCTGTAGTTTGGCTGTTCGTTGTTTTGGCCTACTTAAAATAGATGATTAATAATAATAATACCGGGTGCGCCAAAATAAACTATGCACGTTTGGCAGGCCACGATAAATCGCACACAAGACCAATTTTGAAGATTTATGACTTGATCTTTAGCAGAAGGCCTGAATTAGATTCTAGGATTTTTCGCAAATTTTTCTGTTTTCAGTTTTTAGAGCTACAAGCGAGTTTCTTAAAATTTTTGTTTTCGAAAACACTGAAAACGATAAAAAAACGTCGATCAAGCTTTCTAAAGAATCGACATGAATGGACAAAGAGAAAACTTTTACGTGGTGATTTGCGATTTAGAAATCGACTAATTGTAAGCTGCTGTACGAGAGTTTGTACTATCTTGTGAGAAATGTAATAATATTTTCAAGAATATAAAGAAATTTCTTTTCTTTTGTAATGTCATTGAATTTATGCTTTGCTGCAGGCTGTGTTCCTGTATCAAGGGGGTTTAAAGACAAGCGAGAAAGAGTCATGGGGCCAGCAAGCATGGAGTTTTGTTACATTTTTTATTTGTGACGGCTTTTGGGGCGGCACTTTATTGCAACTACTACAGAATTTCGCAACAAGCCAATCTTTGAAATAACACTCGTGCAGAAGTTTACAATGATCAATTTCCAAATCCCCAAATCACGCTGAAAACGTTTTCTCTTTGTCCATTCATGATGAGTCTTTGGAAAATTTGATCAACGTTTTTTGATCGTTTTCAGTGTTTTGGAAAACGAAAATTTTAAGAAACTCGCCTGTAGCTCTAAAAATTGAAAATGGAAAAATTTGCAAAAAATCTTAGAATCTAATTCAGGCTTTCTGCTAAAGATTAAGTGATATATCTTCAAAATCGGTCCAGTGTACGATTTATCGTGGCCTGCCAAAAGTGCATAGTTTATTTTGGCGCACCCGGTATGTTATTATATTTCTGGCTGAAAGGGTCAGTGTTGTACGCCATATATTGTTATATTTCTGGCTGAAAGGTTACTGGTGTATGCCATTTATTATTACATTTCTGGCTGAAAGGGTCAGTGCTGTATGCCATATATTAGTATATTTCTGGCCGAAAGGGTCAGTGCTGTACGCCATATATTATTATATTTTCTGACTGAAAGGGGTCAGTATATATTATTATATTTCTGGCCGAAAGGGTAAATATGTTAGTATGCCATATGTTATTTTATTCCTGGCCGCCAGGCCGGGATGTTGTTTGGCGCCACTGGGTTGGTGCGATACAATATTTTATTGCTGGCCGTCGTGCTGGTATGTTGTATGGTGCCATCGGGTCGGTGCCAGACAATATTTTATTGCTGGCCGTCGTGCTGGTATGTTGTATGGTGCCACCGGGTTGGTGCCAGATGATATTGTATTGCTGGCCGTCGTGCTGGTATGTTGTATGGTGCCACCGGGTTGGTGCCAGATGATATTGTATAGCTGGCCGTCGGGCTGGTATGTTGTATGGTGCCACCGGGTTGGTGCCAGATAATATTGAATTGCTGGCTGTTGAGCTGGTCTGTTTTATGGTGCCACATGGTTGGTGCCAGATGATATTGTATTGCTGGCCGTCGGGCTGGTATGTTGTATGGTGCCACCGGGTTGGTGCCAGATAATATTGAATAGCTGGCCGTCGGGCTGGTATGTTATATGGCGCCACCAGGTTGGTGCCAGATAATATTGAATTGCTGGCTGTTGAGCTGGTCTGTTTTATGGTGCCACATGGTTGGTGCCAGATGATATTGTATAGCTGGCCGTCGGGCTGGTATGTTGTATGGTGCCACCGGGTTGGTGCCAGATAATATTGAATAGCTGGCCGTCGGGCTGGTATGTTATATGGCGCCACCAGGTTGGTGCCAAATAATATTGAATTGCTGGCTGTTGAGCTGGTCTGTTTTATGGTGCCACATGGTTGGTGCCAGATGATATTGTATAGCTGGCCGTCGGGCTGGTATGTTATATGGCGCCACCAGGTTGGTGCCAAATAATATTGAATAGCTGGCCGTCGGGCTGGTATGTTATATGGTGCCACCAGGTTGGTGCCAGATGATATTGTATTGCTGGCTGTTGAGCTGGTCTGTTTTATGGTGCCACATGGTTGGTGCCAGATGATATTGTATAGCTGGCCGTCGGGCTGGTATGTTGTATGGTGCCACCGGGTTGGTGCCAGATAATATTGAATAGCTGGCCGTCGGGCTGGTATGTTATATGGCGCCACCAGGTTGGTGCCAGATAATATTGAATTGCTGGCTGTTGAGCTGGTCTGTTTTATGGTGCCACATGGTTGGTGCCAGATGATATTGTATAGCTGGCCGTCGGGCTGGTATGTTGTATGGTGCCACCGGGTTGGTGCCAGATAATATTGAATAGCTGGCCGTCGGGCTGGTATGTTATATGGCGCCACCAGGTTGGCGCCAGATAATATTGAATTGCTGGCTGTTGAGCTGGTCTGTTTTATGGTGCCACATGGTTGGTGCCAGATGATATTGTATAGCTGGCCGTCGTGCTGGTCTGTTTTATGGTGCCACATGGTTGGTGCCAGATGATATTGTATAGCTGGCCGTCGTGCTGGTATGTTATATGGCGCCACCAGGTTGGTGCCAGATAATATTGAATTGCTGGCTGTTGAGCTGGTCTGTTTTATGGTGCCACATGGTTGGTGCCAGATGATATTGTATTGCTGGCCGTTAGGCGGGTGTGTTTTATGGCGCCGCCAGGTCGGTGCCATGCAATATATTTTGCCGGCTGTCAGGCAGTATATATCATCTGGTCAGCACCGAGTTGGTACAAGCTTAAATGTTCTTGGCCATCGGGCAAGTATTTTTATCTCAACTTTCCTGCCTCTATATCTTTAGCTGCCCTTTCCTATTAACATTATTTAGGCTCCCATTAGTTAGGTTCTTAGGGGTTTACATAGTTGTTGATACGTTCTTTGGGTAGGGCTAACATCTCCTTGGCTGGTCTTTTCTGGGCGGTGCTGGGTGGTCGCGTTTTGGCGCGCTCTGTGGCGGGAAATAATTTTCCTGTTTCAGTCACCGACCATAAAAGACTGTATTCGCCAGGCAGTAAAGGGCGGCAAAAGCCTGGTGGCTTGGGGCTGGGGGCAAGCACTCATTTGGAGAAAAATTTAGTGGCAACCCCCCTCTCAAGGTTGATCTTTTGCTATGCAATATAAGGAGAGGACAGGGTTGGAGTGTAATGGCCTCCTACGGGGTGCTTGCCTTCGGATCCCAATGGGAGCTGCTTGGTTTAAGGCTGATGCACGAACGCCCAGCTTCCTGGAAAGGGTCCCCATTTTTTCATTCCAATCGATGGGGGGATTAAACGAATGCAATCAAAATGTGGTAAGAATAATAAAGTCGTGCCACATCTCCAAAATAAGCGTGCTTGTGCTCCTTTGCCTCTTCTTCAATACAAAACACTTGGGATGGAATGCAATGCAAGGGCCGATTCCTCAAAAGAAAAATCACTTTAAGAACAATTGAAGCAATTCAAGGTATAAATCTTTAAAAAAAATAAAGATCAAAGTTGAATTTTTTTTGCAAAATGCCTTCGTGGTGTCAAATCATGGCTAGGCCATTTCTCAAAACCTCTGGTTTCAGGTGCACTCCAAATTTTGACCTTTTGGAGTCATATCTCCGGTATTTGCTGGTCGAGTTCAAAATGCAAGGTTTATGCATGTAAGTTGAAGACCAACAAATGTAGCTATGAATTTAGAAAGTCACGAAATTTTATCGTTTTGTTCCCTTGTTCAGTCAAAAGGGGGTACTTTTTTGAGACACCCAGTATTCATTTCATTTTCATTTCATTCATTTTTCATTTTAACTTTTTTATCCATGGTAATCCACTCAATATTTACATACTGCTTTACAGGGAGCCATGCTAAAGTAATATTAAAAATTAGATAATAAATAAATGTATAATACACTCCTATTTACAATAAATCGTTGACAAAAAAAAGAAAGAAAAACGAGAAGAGTCATAGTTTGGCTTTATATTTTTTTCGAAAAGTGTGGAGCGACGAGGACGCCTTGACACCACTATCTAGGTCACTCCAGACCTTTGCCCCTCTGTAAGCAAACGATTTCTGACCAGTTGATGTTCTTAGTAATGGTAATCTAAGGCCCGTTTTAGAGTTCCTCAGCTGACGGTTAGTAGCTTCGGATACACTTTGAAATATGTTACTCAAGTAATCAGGGGCAAGGGCGTTAAGAGATTTATAGACCATCTTGCTAGTCTCAAAATCGATCAGTTCTCTAATAGTAAGCCAACCGAGATTTCTAATTAAAGGCAGAGCTGAAGTGTCATAGGGGCTGTTTGTGACTATCCTGGCGGCTCGATTTTGAAGTTTTTGCAACTTATCGAGGGCTGATGCACCGCAAGATCCCCAGACAGGGCAACAATACCTAAAATAGGGCTCAACGAGACTTCTATACAGCATAATGAGGTTTTCCTTAGGTAGGTATCGTTTAGAATACTTCAACATACCGATACCTCTAGAGACTTTCTTGATTGTAGAGGTCAAGTGAGCGGACCATTTAAGTTGATCGTCAACCTGCAAACCAAGATACTTGGTATTGTTGACCATGGTGATCACCTCATTACCAATGTTAAGGTCAGCTTTGGAAGAACTGGGCAAGTCTATACTGTGAAGCTTGCACCTGCTACCTATTATCATCCCTTGAGTTTTTACGACATTAAGCGATAGCTTGTTGCCCTCAAGCCATGTTCATTTTAGTATGATAGAACAGTGTCACCAACGTTGTAAATAAGAAATTTTATTTTTTTTCAATGGTGTCAGTGTTTTCGATTTTCCACCTATGCCAAATTCGAAACACTGATAGCAATGACAAATGATTTGTATCAGTAGTGTCAGGTGTCAGTGTTTTCGACCTGGCCATAAAAATCCAACTTGCAAACAAAAAACGACGGGGGGGGGGATATCTCCGCCTATCATCTGACAGGGACGTGCCATTTTGCCCAAAGATATATACCTATCATTCCGCAAATTTAAAAAATTCTAGGGCCATAATGCCGTAAATCTAACAAATATCTGGGCCATAACTCCGGAAATTATGAAACATTCCATGCGATTCCTACATATTGGCAAAATTGTCTCCAGAGTAGGACCAATGATTCTGCAAAATTTCTGAAAAAGATATCCATTACTCCGTGAAATGTCTTGAAATTGTGAAAATGATACCCATAATTCCGTAGCGTTTTGAAAAACCCCGTAAAAATGTCACGTCCCCGTACCACAAGAAATACTAAGATACCCCTCCCCCCTCGAGTAAAAAAAAAACTTTTCGAGAAAACAACTTTTCGTTGCAAGTCAACCATAATTTCTGGTGGAAAATGTTAAAATCTGTGAATTCTAAGACCCATATTTAAGGATTTTCAAGGTTCTAATAAACCCATTCGTATCGGCCGTTGGTCCATGTATGGAAGTTTGGCGCCAGAAATCTTTCTACAGGGGGACTGGAACCTCCGACAGGGGGTCTAAAGTGGCTAAAAAATGCAGTTTTCGTACGTTGTTTTGCCAAATTTCCTTAGCCTGCGCGCAGACTCGACTGGTTACGCCAAATTAAGTTTAGTTGAATTGAAATTTGATGGTTTTGGCAAAACCATCAAATTTCAATTCAACTAAACTTACTTCGGCGTAACCAGTCGAGTCTGCGCGCAGGCTAAATTTCCTCCGACAATAACCGAAAGTTTCCTCCGAGGGGTGGGCTAGATGCTTACGACGGGGGAGGGCTTTAGCCCACTAGCCCGCCCCTTGCGCCACCCCTGAGTTACCCCCAGGCCTCATCCTTGATGACGTGGGTTTGCCAAGGGTGGGCATATAGGTATGGAGACAGTGGTCCTATGTTTGTCCCAGAAATCGCTATATTTTGTCCGTAATTCGAAAATGTTTGTCCTCAAAACCAGGTTTTTTATAGGCCTTTAAAAGTAGTTTATTTTACATTGCAAGTATGGACTATCTATATTTTGCGATCTCTGTCCCTAAAAGTGGGTTTATTTTCATGCCTGAACCTGGAAATTGCTGATCCTCTCCCATTTCATTGAGAATAACGGTATCTCTCAGGCAATTCTGGACAAATCCCGAATAAAAACACCGCATTTTGAAATAATGTTGATATACAGTTTTTTATGCCTGAAAGAGGACAGAGGTGGAACCATTTACACTGTTTGTCCAGATTATTTCTTGTATCTTGAGGACACTTTGAGGCAGATATTTAAAAAACTGGTTTATTTTCGGAATAGTTTGGACACAGGTGGAAAAAGTTTTGCTAAGACTGGGTAGATTAAAGGTGTCTGGAGAGACATAGGTGGCAGGGGCGCACATTCCGAAAATCATTGGGGGGTTGTAAATGCATTTGGGACCGAATTTTTAACAGTTGAACCAAGACGCAAGCTACGATATTCAGGGACCGCGCAGCTATAGTGGTGCTCCAGCTCCAGTGGTGCTCCAGCTCCAGAGAAATGGAGTGTCTATAAGCAACTTAGAAATAAAGTAACGAAAGAAATAAAGGTTGCTGTACAGTCACACTATCACGGGTTAATTAACGAAAATAAGGACAACCCCAAAAAAATGTGGCAGACTATAAACAGAGTCTTAGATCGATCCTCTAAGTCAACAATTCCTGCGAGTTTGGACATTGATGGCAAAAAACTAACTAAGGAGGGAGATATAGTAGAAGCATTGAATCATCATTTTGTTTCAGTTGGACCAAAACTAGCAAGTAAAATTGAACAAAATACAAATGATGATCCTCTTAAACATATCGATAATGAACGGAACACAATGAGACTCACCCCTGTTGATGAGGATTACGTGCCTAGAGCCATTAAGCAACTAAAAATGGCAAGGCCCCAGGACCTTATAAGATTCCGACAATGCTGATAAAGGACGATAAATTATCATTAAATATTGATAAGACTAACTCAGGGGCGGATCCAGACAGTCGCCACAGTCGCACGGGCGACGGTCACCCGGGGGGGGTACTTAGTATATTTGTCCGACGGGGATGTGCCGTTTTTAAGGGTATCGTTTTCACCAATTTTTTCTAGCACAGGGTATCAAAATGAGGCAATTTTTCTAGAGCAGGTTGTCAAAACATGTTAAAGGGGAATATTCTGCTAGATCGGGTCATTTTTCGGTCAAATTTCATGTTTTTGAGTATACTTTTCGCCAATTTTTTCTAGAACAGGTTATCATTTTAAGCGAAAAATTCTGGAGCAGGGTAAAAAAAAATTTTTTTCGTGGGCACACCCCCGTACAAATTTAAGTCAAGTACCCCCCCCGGGACGGTCAACTTTCCAAAGCGCAATCTTTTTCAGTTAAATATCTGATAATTTATGATGTGTCATCAGCAAAGGAAAAGTCAGGCATTAACATCCAAAAACTTATACTGAATTTCTTTGTTCAGTCCTAAAATACTGATCTTTCGTATCATTATTTCTTTTCATAATTTAGATTGAAGCGAGTACTACCATTCATCTCTGTTCATGTCACCTATCACCTTTGGAGAGTCCCTCTTTCATTTGCCTCGTTCTGGTTCCTCTGGTTTGAATGCTTTCTATATTTGGAAGCCCTTTCTTTGCAAAACAATCGCAAGTTTTACGCATACATTAGAGAACAAGCGTGCGACTGTACGCATAACTTAAAACATGTTTTGAGGCTGCGCGCTCATAAAAAAACAATCGTTTTTGCGACCAATTTTTTTAGCATTGTTCTTGTGCGACTGTAGAGGCGAAGGATGATAAATGGCATCCAATACAAAATGTATAGGGGGAAAATTGTGAGTCTGTCGTGGCGATGTATGTGATCTACCACAGTCGCCAGATTGCCAGCCAGCAATTCAGCCTCACTCTGATAACTCTTTGCCTTTGGCCTTTGGCCTAAGCACTGGCAAGGTTTGACTGACTGAAAAGTGTACGCGCCAAAATATCTGGAAACACTGGCATCATGGACATCTTATTCATATGCTATGTTAATGATATGCCAGAAATAGTAACTAGCATGATTAAAATGTTTGCTGATGACACAAAAATATTTGCAGAGTGCAAGAATGATGAGGACAGAGAGAAGTTACAGAAGGACCTAGATTCTTTGCAAGAGTGGTCTAGAACATGGCAAATACGATTTAACGCAGATAAGTGCAAAGTTATGCATATGGGTAGAGGAAATCCAGCACACCAATATAACATGTTAAGGGAAGATCACCCTGTTGCACTTGAATCAACGGAATGTGAGAAAGATTTAGGAGTGTACATCGACAATGAACTGAAATTTCGATCACATATTGACAGAGTGTCCAAGAAAGCAAATGGTATTTTAGGACTAATCAGGCGATCCTTTGATTATATAGACAAGGAAATGTTCAAAACATTATTTACAAGTTTGGTTAGACCCCACTTGGAATACGGCAACATTGTATGGGCCCCTTACTACAAAAAGGACATAAAGGTAATCGAAAACGTTCAGAGGAGAGGAAGTAAGATGGTACCGGGACTGAAAGATCTTGTATACGAAGAGAGACTAAAGCGATTGGCTCTTCCAAGTTTAGTTTACCGAAGATTCCGGGGAGATATGATTGAGACATACAAATATATAAATGGTTGCTATGATGTAAAGTCTGTGTTGAAAATGGACACATATGGAAAAACCAGGGGACACGAAGCAAAGATCTTTACAGAAAGATATAACACAAATGTTAGAAAGCGTGTCTATAGTGTCAGAGTTGCACATGGATGGAACCATCTTCCAAGAGATATAGTAAATGTGAAATCATTGAACTCATTCAAGAAGAAACTGGATGATTACTATGGCGACATTAAATACTCATGTGACCCAATTTTGTTTAGGCAATAAAATATTATTTAAATTTGGGGAAACTTGTGTTTTCAGATCGTACGGTATTGTCCCAGTATAACATACTCAACATCAAACATCGGTTACAACATGCCCCCTTTTAGGATGGACCCTAAAATTTAGATGAAGGCTCATGTTTTTGAACAAATCTTTCCTTTTTACCCTTACAGCCGATCCCTAGATCTATGTTATAATGAGACTATACATAATGAAAAATTATAAGTATTAAAAAATTTGAACTGTAATAGGCTTTTAGCCTCAAACAGAATCTATTTATGTTATGTTATGTTATGTTATGGACAGCCTTGAGGTTTGATGCCCCAATTAATGAGGCTATTGCAAAGAAGCTGCCAAATCTGCCCTGTCTCATTTGTTCCTCACCAGCGTGAAGCACCTTGAAGGAATGAAACTGTTCTTTTGCTGGCGAGGTAATAATGATTGCTTTATTTGTTGACTTTTTTTCTGATTTAAGTTAGGCCACTAAATTATGAAATGAAAAATCAAAACTACCGCACACATGATGGACAGTCAGCTGCAAATTTCTTTCTAACAGAGTCTGCTTGAATCTGTTTGTTTTGTTAGTAATTACAAATTAGTAAACTATTAGTAACACATCCAAAAACAAAAAGGCTCTTGACTTGATTAATTGGGCACAGATTTTCATTTCACAAGCAGAAGCTTGTTTGTGAGGAACCTGATACAGTACTAACCAGAGGCAGGATGACCAAAAATTTCTACAACTCAGAGCTTTATGTTTTAGAAATGCTAAGAAACTTTTGAGAGCTAAATTAATGAAGATCATAGCAAAATTGTTGTTGAACTTTATTCTTGAATACCATATAGGTAGTAAAGTATTTACAATGTTTTGAGCAAAATACTGTACAACTCCTTTTCACTAAGCAATGAGCTATATGCATGCCGAGAGACACATATCTAGCAGTTCAGTTGTAACAATTATATAGATTCATGCACCCGAAAGTAAAAAACAAATTATGAATCATTCTTTTCCAAATTTCTAATAGATAGGATAAAAAACATTCAGTCCAGATGTTTAGCCAGAGGGGGAGTTCTTCCTTGTTAAGGGATTTGTTCTGGACGTGCTGCTCATTAGTTAACCTACTTAGAGAGCTCCTCCTTAATCGGTCAATCTTAAATACGATCATGTATAGTAACTTATGTTTTATTATTTTTAGTCAGTGTTGTTAACTTTTAGTTTGTAATGTTGTAATGTATTTAGTTGTAGAGTCTATTTATTGAGAATTGTATTTAGGATTGATTGATAATAAATGAAAACTGAACTGAAACTGTGGATGTTTTCATATGAAATTCCCTTAGGTAGGTAGTAGTTTTTTGAGAGTATGTTGTAATAAATGGGTCCCGTAATGATAATCCCCACCAAACAACCGAAATTATCCTTTGTATTTTTCAACAAATTCATATACACATGGGTCAGAGATTTCCTGATATTTATACAAATGGGCTCAGAATTCTTGAATATTCTGTCATACAAATGGATCCTTTTCTTAAAGTCCAGATGCAGGTTGAATCACTTTCATAATGAAGTACCCCTCCCCCATATATTTAGGCTCTATGTTTCCATTTAGATGCAGCATCAGACAAAACAAGACAGATAATTTAAAGTATTTAAAGTGGTCAACATGGGTAAATTGGTCTTTAGCCCAAGCTATTTTGAGTGTCCACTAGAATTACATACAGTTTTTGATAAAAAACTGAGGTCTGGGGCTGGTAAGTAGTTTTTTAAATAGATAAAAGACTTTTGATGCCAAAAGTTTTCAATGAGTTTCGTATATCTTTAATGCTGTAGGTGTAGAGTTAACTTATTTTTGTTAGCAGGGCTCATCAATTACTTGGCAAGATCTTCAACACAATTCACACTCAGAACAATGTCAATATGGTTGCTACTACTGCAAAAAGCTTTGAGGGTATATTACAGGAAGTTTCTTGGCTATTCTAATTCAGATAGGGTTAGTTTATTAAGTTTCAAAAAATTAAGCCTGCTGTTTCTTATAAGCTGCTTCTTAAAAAACGAATGCATTTAAATTAGCATGTGCTCCTGTTTCTTTGTTCTATTTATAGACAGGCATATTTGCCAGTGACATTTGCCTTTAAAAGCTCCTGTTTTGGAACCTTGATTCCAGGGTATTTAACTTTGGCAAGCCTAAGAAAAATAATCCTATTCATTTTCTATAGGAAGTTAAGAATTCTGGTCAGTATGGAAAGGTTCTTAAAATTATCAGATTTCAAGTACTGAGAGTTTCTTACAAGTTTCTTGAAGGTTCTATAACTATCTCCATGTTCATTACCAGTGCCATTTCAAAACAAGGTTTTGTTAAGTCTTTCCAATGTTCAGACATTTCTCAAGTACCTCTCGAGTAATATATTACAGGAAACAAGTGGAAATAAAGTAACATATGTTTTAATAATTTTCTTTGTCAGTAAGAAATAGCTCAACAAGCTGTATTTTCCCAGTACTGGAGTTTCTTAACTTTTTTTGGCAATCTGAGAGTTGAGTTTCTTATGAGCAGTTTCTTATAAAAGAATATGTGTATTTGACACATGTATGCTGCAAGTCAAACAAAATTAGATTCTATGCACATCAGTTGGGCTTTGGGTAAATTGCATTTTTATTTATTCCAAAGAAATCCAATAGGCAATATCCTTATCCTTATATGCTATTCGTTAGGTTCTATAACTATCTCCATGTTCATTACCAGTGCCATTTCAAAACAAGGTTTTGTTAAAGTGCTGTATTACTGTTTTGCGAAGGTCTTTAAATGCTTAAACATCCATCGTACGGATTCTTCCTAATATCCACCAATAATTAGAATGGTATTCATTCTTGAAAAAATGATTTGCAATGCAGACACAGAATCTAAAAATCGCCTTTAATAACGAACTCATGAAGCCCCGAACGCAAGATTAGACATGGTACTGTAGCCGGTGGAAGAAAAGTGTTAACTCCTGAAAAAGAATAACAAGCAAAATAAACTAAGGAAAAAAATGTCGAATCCTGCAAAAGAAACAACGATATGCTGAAAGCTACAATAAAGATCAACGTTGAATAACCTAAAAACAGCTTTCGTCCCACATTCGTCAGTTCGGCGCGAGTGGCGCGAGTTCGGTTTGTTCGATGCAGAAGCCGATGTAACTGCAGAAGAAGAAAATCAAAATTACGTGACCCAAGCCGATGATTATTTCATGGAATAATGGAAGCATTTCTGAAATATTTCTTTCGATACTGGTCGCAGCATATCATCAGATAAGATTAAAAAGTGAGCTATGAAACCTACTCCCGAGTAGCCTGTGAACGGCTTTGAACGGCTTTGTTGAGGGGGTTTCAATTTTTTTCGGCCGTTCACAGGCTAACTCCCGAGAGTTTATTAGAGCAATACATGAATGCAATGCAGTGCTGCATCAAGAAATGCAACGGCTCAGTTATCATTTTGTCTGATACTAGTACAAGCCAGTTTTGTTTTCAATGCTGTTCAGTAGTTGTAGTTGGATTGACTTCCCCATTCTATCGTGAGTGAATGTTGGTTTCGATCGTAATAAGAACTAAACTTTTTTTAATTTGAGTAATACTTTATTCCAAAAGGGTGCTTTCTGCCTCTAATAAATGCACAGATGAGCCACTCTCTTTAATAAACAGGGCGTTTTCCGGCAATCTTAAGAGCGTGGTCCCCAAAAATTTTTCCGGGGGCTGCGCCCCCGGACCCCCAAACTCCTCGCGCTCGCTGCTTCGATCTATTTTCAACTCGCGCTTCGCGCTCGTGCTGGCGACTGTCAACTTTCGGGCTGGATCCGCCCCTGTACTAACTATATTATTTTTCATTCTTCTTCTAGGAGTATTCCTTCTGACACCATAATTAAAATAGGGAAAAAGCATATTAAAAGGGTTAAGTTTGTTAAATTCTCAGGACTCCTTTTAGATGAGCATCTAAGCTGGAAATACCATCTCAGTGAACTTTCTAAAAAATTAGCCAGAACTTGTGGAATCTTTTTCAAAATTAGAAGTTTACTTCCGTTAGATGTTTTACTTTGCTTGTACAATGCTTTGTTTCTATCTTTCTTACAGTATGGTCTTATTGTTTGGGGTCAAACATTTGCATCATACATTGACCCAATTTTTAAATTACAGAAAAAAGCAGTCAGAGCTATCTCATTTCAGCCTCGGTTGTCGCCCTCTCTTCCAATCTTTAAGGATCTTAAACTTCTCAAACTTTCTGAGCTTTTTGAACTCCGTCTTTTAACCTTTGTTTTTGACTCAGTTACGAAAACTTCACCTAGTTGCTTTCATGATTTCTTTCTATTCAATTTTTCTGTTCATCAGTATTCCACAAGACAGGCGAGTCAAGGTAATCTATACTTATCTCGAATGAACAGTCTTCAATATGGTCTAAAGTCAATTCGATATCTTGGTGCTAAACTTTGGAATTCATTACCCGTGGAAATCCGAAATGCTCCATCGAAAATATCCTTTAAAAAGCAACTGAAAATTTTCTTGCTACGCATGGTCGATCAATAATTCTAAGCTGTTTTGATACTTACAAAATTCCCATTTTATCGTTTCTTTGTTTCATTACATCCCACCGCACTCGTTTGAAATCATCATAGGATAGGGGGGGGGGGGCTCTCTCCTCGATTAGTTTACCTATTGAGAGAGCTCCTCCTTTAAATAATTCTCTCCGTACAATTTATCTGTATTTGTATATTGTATTAATTCTTCGTACTTATGTATTAATTTTCTGTAATGTTATCTTATATTCTCGTAGTTTAGTTGATTTGATAAATTGTATGTGGTGAATTTAAATATATATGAAACTGAAACTGAAACTGACGCTGCGGATCTCATATGTAAACCGTTGACAATGGTTTTCAACTCTTCTTTACGGAAGGGTATTTCCCTGACATCTGGAAACTGGCGAAGGTCACCCCCATTTTCAAATCAGGTTCTAAAAGTGAGGCTAACAACTATAGGCCTATCTCGGTGATCTCTGTGTTCTCGAGAATCCTTGAAAGGATTGTACATGACCAAGTTTACGAATATCTCAAAGCAAA
This sequence comes from Aurelia coerulea, assembly GCA_039566865.1. Lineage (NCBI taxonomy): Eukaryota > Metazoa > Cnidaria > Scyphozoa > Semaeostomeae > Ulmaridae > Aurelia > Aurelia coerulea. The sequence goes on along the minus strand of CM076958.1, from coordinate 10,882,859 downwards.
CAAGGTTCTGGCAATGAGTCAATCAGCTTTTCAAAAACTTTGTTCAACAATAACATCATTGATTGATAGTACTGACTATTGGTATGAGAATATTGACCACAAGCACTTTAATTTAGCAATATTCCTAGATCTCAAAAAGGCTTTCGATACTGTTGACCATGATATTTTGTTAGAAAAATTGAGGAAATACGGTATTCGAGAACTTTCCGGAGACTGGTTTAAATCATACCTTGAAAACAGAAAGCAGTACTGTGCCGCCAACGGTTATGAATCAAGGCCTATGACAGTTACATGTGGCATTCCCCAAGGTTCCTGTATTGGCCCCCTTCTCTTCATAATGTACCTCAATGACTTTGAAAAATGTTTGAAAGTCTCAAAGGCCGGTATGTATGCTGATGATACTCACGTGACCTTAACATCAAAAATGTCGAAGAACTTGTTCATAAGGCTCAAGAGGAGTTGACCCATATTTCTGAATGGATGCAGATAAATAAATTAAGTGCCAATCCACAAAAAACAGAGTATATGGTAATTGGGCACCCTCGTAAAACTAATAAAGTGGAGATACAAGATACATTGAGACTGAATGGCTCAGACTAAATAAAACGAGTGAAAAAAACCAAATCACTTGGAGTCATTGTAGACGAAGGGCGTAGCTGGGAAGAACAATTCAAAACTGTCAAAGGGAAAGTTCGCGGACGTCTCGCATCTTTAAAAAAATTGAAGAACATCCTCCCACAATCTCAGTTAAGCAATGTATATCGTGCTCTTGTAGAAAGTCACATGCGATATGCAGATGTAATCTGGGGTAGCCTAGCCTCTCTAATTCAAGAAAGGAGTCCCTTCAACGTCTTCAAAACAGAGACATTTCCATGATCGATACGTCCAGGATAAAAGATGAATGGTCGAATAATTTCCTTCAGGTTGGACAACTTGTCACGTTTGATCGTGCAGTTATGGCCTATAAGATCATGAACAGACTCAGCCCGGAAAATATCTGGAACAAATTTCAACGAAGATCCCAATGCTCCAGTTATAACACGCGGTTCTGTAGAGATCTTCAGATTCCAAGGTACAATCTGGAGTATGCCAAAAAAGGATTTTCCTATTCAGCTCTTAAGGTCTGGAATGAAATCCCTTTAAATATCAGGGAACTACCTACCTTGTGCCGATTCAAAAAACAACTAAAAATACATTTGATGAGCTGAAAGCAATTTGAAACACAACTCCCTGGGAGAACAGCAATATAATCTTTAGCCCTCGATGTTTTTCTTTTTGTTTATATAAATATATTGATTAATTGCATTGTATGTTTTTTGTAGTTTTATTATGCTGAAGGGATATTGTGTATAAATAATTTAAAATGAAAATGAAAAAAAATGAAAGCGGGGGGGGGGGGGCTGAACGGCGAGCGCAGCGAGCAGAAACTTTTTGAGACCACGCCCTTTAGAACAACGGAAAACGCCCCTTTCAAAAAAGACTTGCGTCTTTACGTATATATTTATATACAGTTCGGTTTAGAAAAGATTTCATTTACTATGCAAAATTGTCCATGGTTGACAAATAAATTGTATACAAGTTGTTTTTCTTCGTTGTCATTGATCTTTTAAAAGTTTTTAGGCCTATTTTTGAAAAAAATGAGGGGGCTTTGGCGCCCCCTAGCCCAATGGCTGCGCGGTCCCTGGATATGCTGGATTGCCATCGAAGCTTCCCAGGGGCGGATGCAGCCTGGAGTTGAAGGGGGGAATACTTGCAAAGATGGCGTCAACGATAGAATGGAAAATGAGCGCGCCAAAGGCGCGCAAAAATTTTTTTGACGCTTTTAAAAGAAAATTCTTTGATTTACTACTAAATAACGCCTTGATTGCAAGATGTTTCGATCAAAATTTCGGCCCGAAAAATGAAAATTGCCCTTGCCGGAAGACCTCTTTAACAACTGAGGTCTTGAATTTGTCGCGGGACCGAATTTCAAAATGTTGGGACCGAATATTCAGAATTATTGGGGGGGTGTCTCACCCCCCTCACCCCCCATAATGTGCGCCCCTGATAGGTGGAACCAAGATGGTGGGAGAAATGGGTGTTTGATACAAACTTGGACTTAAAGGAGCTGAACACAAGTATATTTAGCAAAAGTTTCCATTACAAATGTCTGTCCCCAAAACCAGTCTTTGGTGGACAGTAGATCAAATTAATTCTCCAGAAACTGGGTAGATTAATTTTTTCTCGTGGACATACATAGGACCATGAAAATTACAGTACATGCCCACCCTTGGTTTGCCTGAATGCCGCCCGTGGTTGCCTTGCCTTGTTCCATGATGGTGCAACACCAACACCTGCCATTAGCAACAACAACAACACAGGCTTCTCAGAATCCTAAAAATAGATAGATGACGTAATCTCTGTTTACATCGTGCTGTTGCAAGAGAAGGAGTGTTGCACCATCAAACTGTAAATGTGGTTTACCAACAACTGTATAAAGCAACTGAGAAAAGCTATGGAAACCCAGAACAACATCAGTCTTGTGCAGGATAGTTTGCAGTTGATTCTGGCAATCTTCCTACGGCGAACCGTCTTAGAGAAGAATAAAAAATCTAGGCGGCTAGGCCTAACGCAGCAACAAATAGGCCCGCAGATCGACCGCTTTTCAGCCACAAACGAAAGAGCCAAGCATATATATTGCAAGTTAACGCAGAACATCAAAGGCAGTAAGCTTGACTTCGTGAATTTGGCAATATGGCGAACAAGAAATCTCGGGGATGGGCCCGAACAGGCCACAAACGCAGTTACCAGAAACGATTTGCTGAAAAGAAGATTGGATTGGTCACCAAGACAACTCGTCGTTCCGAAGTCGAACTGTCAAAGCAGAAAGATGAGGGTAAATTTGCATCATATTTGAATTAAAATCAGTAGAGAATGCTGCTGTAGTAGGAGGCCAACAAAAATAGGGGATCAAATTAAGCAAAGAGGAACAGTTGCCGGAACCAAGGGAGGGTTTAATGGGCAATACGGAATACCCCCACTTCCTTGAATTGCAGTGAAGATAGATGCCTGGGTAGGCCTCTACCTTTTTGCTCCCAGTTTGAAAATTTTGGACTTCAACCCCTCATTTTTATTTTGCTAGGAAACTTGATTACACAAGGAGAATATTCAGGAGCACTGGTCTGCCTAGCCTGCACGCTGGCTAGAGTCTACCTATTGTTGCTGTAATTTTGTCTGTGAGCTGTGAACTTATCAGCTTTCTACTACTTGCTTACCTGTGTCAATAGCAATTACCCCTCAGGTTGAGACTGTAAACACCTTTTGATCATTCTTGAAGATTTTCCATCAAAACTAAGGATTTAAAATTCTTCTTTGATTCTAGAATTATTTGATGATGGTGGTTTGCCCTCTGGAGTATCATTGTCATTGAATAAGAAAAGCCGTTGGATGATTCCAGAAATAGTAGAGGAAGAGATGGCAGAAAGGTTACTGCAGAATCATCACAATGACAGAGAAATAAAGAGCCAAGAAAGAAAGTCAACATCAAGAAGTTCAAGGAGGAAGAAGAGGAAATCACAAAATCATGATGATGAATTGCCTTTGAAATCAGTTGTGATTGAAAGAAATCTCTTGTCACATAGATCAATATGCAAAGCAGTGTATAGTGCAAAAAGTGAAGAATGCAAAATAAAGAAAGGCAAAAGCTGGTAAGATGATCTTAATAGTGGTTTTGTTTTGCCAAATATAGTAATCATATTTTTGTTGAATTATACCGTCACATTGCTTTATATACAATGATGAAATGCAATAGATTCATTTGTGAAAGCTTTGAGAAATATTTTTAAAGACAGTAATTCTGGATGAAAGAAATATTCATAAAGAAAGTAATTCTGGGTGAAAGGAATATTTAATAATTCACACATTGTGTATGAGTGACGAAAATTTGCACAATGCCTGCAGTAAGAATTAAGGAATTTTAACAAACCGAGGAATTGACCATAATTTCATGTCTGACTATGGTCAGAAGTTCATGGTCAAGCATCATGGCTGATCATGAGCAAACATGGTCAAACATGGTTGACAATGGTTTCATGGTCAACTTTTTGCAAGGAGCACCACCCAATGGTCTTGCTTTGCCAACTGATTAGATAAGAACTTATGAAAAAATTTAAAATCATATATCACATGAAATTAAATCACCTGAATCAGATGAACAACTCTTTCATAATCTGAGTACAGATTAATCTATTTTGTGCTAGGAGCAAGCATTTTTAGAAAAGTTGAATTGGATGGATGGACTAATCTTTAACAGATTGGCATGAAATCCCATTTGTAAACTTATTAAATGTAAATCTCATGTCACTTATAAAATTTGAAAAAAGATTTCTATTAGCAGATGTGTAACAGTTGCTTTCACCCTTAGTAGAAATACAGTTTGTGGAAACATTGCATTTAGCTTGTATTAATCATGCTCTGTTGTTCTTCTGGAGTTTGCAAGATTGTATGTTTATGTTTATGTTTGCAGGATTGTTTGTTTGTTATTCAAATTTGCATGTTTATAGCAAGCTTCAAACAAACTATATTGCAGACTGGTTCGTGCAAAATTCTTTATGAACAATTTACTAACCCGAAACTCTGAGGCATGGTCAGGACAAACTCATAACAAACTTGTGCAAATTTCTGCAAACTAATTGCAAACTAAATGCAAACTCCATTTTTTGCCTGACAGAATGCAAAATTTGATTGAATTTGGGAAAGAACCCATTTACTTTTCTTGCAACCAAATGGCATGACCATGGGAAGAATGGTGGGGGGGGGGGGGGGGGTAACTGTCAAAATGTTGGTAGAATTGGGTAAGAATGACTCCACAGTACTAGGTATGCCTTCAAGTCATTCAATTTTCCGCCATAATCATTAAATGCCCCTTCGCTTTTGCTGACCATTCCCCTGCCTGTGGCTACCGTTTATGCGCACATTTTTCATAAGAAACCATAAATTGTTGAGTTCTGAAATTGAAATAAGTTGAATTTTGAGCATGAATTATTGAGCCAGTGGGGAAAACATTTTTGATTACATTTAGAGCATCAAAATATAGAAAACTCACAAAAAACTTTGGGTAACAAAAACTAATGGATGTTAGGAAACTTGTACTGTACATATTAGGTTTCTTGGAGAATTGTGTGCACATCCTTAAAGGGAATCTAGGCATGCAAAAGTGGCTCTTAGCTATTTGCAGTCAAATTGGTAGATCAGTTGCCCAAATATGGTTTGGTTCATATCAAGGTCTATTGTCTTTGTATGGCTATTTTTATCGAAGGCTTATCTAGATTCCCATCAACATATCCAATCATTGCTGTAGCTTCAAACTTAGATTACATGTTTCTTACAGTCAACTTCTGTTCACTTTACAGGAAATGCCAGCTTTCAGCTCTAATGGAAGACCCTGCCAATGGTTTTGATATCCTGTATGAGATTGAATCTGGCACACCTTCAGAAACTTGGCCATTCAACTGTGAATCATCATTCACTGCTCGTAACTCATTATTCCGGAAGAAATTAGAGAGCAAGTCATTTTCGTGCAGGGCAAAGCAATTGGAAATGAAGGAAGCACTCAATGAGTGGTATGACAGTTTTAAAAGTGAAAATTATGTTGATGCGGATGAGCCTCATGAAACTGATGTTGATGGGTGCACTGAATTTGAAAATGATGACAGAGATATTGTTACTCTAGCTGATTTTTGTATCTCTAAGAAGAAAACCGTGAAGAGGAAGAGACCAACTGCAAGCAGCAAGTGCTCCTTTGATGAGCTGAAACCCTGTAACCCTGCTTCAACGGAGCTTGTCTATCTTCATGGAAAGAACACAATGGTTTATATTGAATCAGATGGTATGGCACCTCCAATTTTTAAAGAAGGTATGAACTAATTTGATACCAGTCTATCGTCTAATTTTTTACATGAAATGTAAGAGGATTGGTGACACTATTATTGTATAGGCCATGTGTATGGTTTTCCTGTCTAAGAATTCTCATAAGTTTCTTAAGACTTCTTGTTTTTAAATACATACGGTCTTCCATATGGCTCAAGAATTCTTGTGCATGTAAAATTCTTGAAAATCATTACAAATTCTTGGCATGTTAGTGTGCACAAGGTCTTTACTATAACATCAAAGAATTCTCAAGAAATTATTAAGAATTCTCCAAATGCAGATAATTCCTTTTGAGAGGTGTGAAAAGACTGCAAGAATTTTTTATCAAAAATTTATTGGCAAGAAACATCTCTGTACTGTACAATGAAGACTCCAAAATTGAACCTTCCACTTTAAATAACCTGTAAACCTACGGGCTTCATGTTTTGTTAATCAGACCCGAACTACTGATACCTTTAGTAAAAATACAATTTGTGCAAAGGTTGCAACCAATTTGCATTGAGTTATTGTTCTTCCTGAATTTGCAGGTTTTTACAGAGTTTGTGCAAATTTGTATGTTTGCAAAGCTTCAAATAAACTGTTGTAAACTGGTTTGTGCAAAATTGAAACTCTTGACAAATAATTTGCAAACTCCTAAATCTGAAAGATGCACAAATTTGCTATTAATACTAAAGTTGGGAGGAGCTACAGAGGCTTCGCCCTAAATGGTCAGGTTTCGCAACAAAATCGATTTAAAAATAAGGAAACGTCCTAAGATTGGGCAAATCACGATAAACATGTTCATTAACTCTTTCTGAAAGCTTAACTTAAATATAACGACTAGTTTCTTGTTTGTCTTGGTAAATTTTCAGTTCAAACGCAAGCCGGTATGAGCGGCCTAATCTTTGGCATGGCGTCTAATTTGGACGTACCCTTAATTCATAACGATGCCTTCGCAGTTACGTGGTTGAACTTATCTCGTCGCAGCAAACCTAAGCAGGATTATTAAACCGTGAGTGCCGGGGGAAGGAATAAGGAGGTCTACGGGATATTTTTGAAAATGAAGCAAAGGGAGGAGGGGTTTACAAAAAGCATGAATTGATATGGTTACATTTCAAATTATTGATAGATACAATTATGAAACTGACTACAACGGGAAGTTAGTTCGTGAATGAAACCTTACAAAAATGAAATCAACAAGGCAGTAATTGACAAAAAAATCAAGGTTTATAATTTTACCATTATCTTGAGGATTATGACTTTAACCTTATGACTTCTAACAGTGTGGTTGACAGAGGGGTCAGTAAGGGAAGTCAGAATCAACAGGCTGTCCAATAGGGGCGCAGGTTGGCCAGCCTGACCACAACCGAAATAAAGCCCCCGGCTTTTACATTCAATGCAAATTTCTGAGATTTTTCTTCAAAAATAACCTTTGGAGGGTTGGAGTTGCCTGAAAAACAAACTTTAGTTGTACTTTATAGAAAATCCTGAGGCAACGCGAAGAAAACAAATATTGGGCTTGGAAAACAACAAGGACATAAAGTACTCTTACCTTTATCCATTTCATGTAAGTGTTTTAAAAACATCCTTCAGGACAAGGATAGGTGGTACAAAACGACAACAACAAGACAAAATCTGAGAACTGGCATCAGAGAATAATTTTAACGCACTTTCCTGCAAAATCCAGGCCCGAGCTCCTTTTGAAACGAAGTTTTTGCAGCGCGGTCAGATATGATGAAAAACGTTGGCTGACCATTTAGGGCGATGCTCCTCTATTAAAGTTTTTACCCCAATGTTAACCAAGCTTAACAAAAATAGGCTCTAAAAAATTTGATTCATCTTTGCAATGGAAGGCCAGACCAAATTTGATTTGTCTTCAGAATCCTATTTTATAGTTAAGACGCGCGTGGCACGCCTTCAAAATGGCCCATTGGTAAGATAGATGCTGTTCTGCTGATGGCACTTGGACTCCTTTGCAAACTATCAGAAGCACTTTAAAATCTAGAAAATAATTTGGTCATCTGTGCTAATAAATTGTTAATACTTATTATCACAAAACGGTTTTATTTTCAGAAAACAACAACAATGAGACACAAGAAACACCGCTTGACACAAAACCGCTTTTGAACAAAAAGGATGCAAACGCAATTAGAGATGATGGTCTCGAAATCTTGACTCCCAAGGCAAGTAATGATATAAGTGGGTTTCCACTGAAAGATTGTCAAGAGTGTAAGATATCTGTTGGAACTGCTTCAGTCTCCGAAAAACAACTATTTGAGACATACGGAAATGACTACATTGAAAGTAAATCAACGCCAAGGAAATTTGCCATCTTTCTGGACCAAAGACTTCTGGATGGTGAATCCTCAAGTGAGTACCTCTTTGAAACTAACATATATTTTTAGATAGAGAGTTCGAGAATATTGTAATTATGCTGTGGGATCATGGGTGCCTACCTTACATCAATTGGTTCCGTTTCCGGCACCATTGATGTCATATTGCTTTTGCACTTGAATGGTTAAATTTGAAACCACGAAATTATTCTTCACGCAATATAGATGAATGGAGAATGGGACAAGCGCTCCATGTACAATCTCACATGTAACAGCAATGGAAGATTTTGTACAATACTATAGTTCGAAAGACGGTTTTTCAAGCAACAATTTGGTGGTATCTTTTCCTTATAAATAAATTAACGATAATTCCAGAAACTAATTCGATCTTGGTGTAAGGTCTAAAAGAAATTTTTACGATCAGTAACATAGTGAAATGTTGGTTAGTTTTTTATGTTTCACTGTTTTTTGGTCACCCAGTAGCCAGACGAACATATAAATGGAAAAAGTCAGACGCCTTGTAGCCCTTCTTCTGCGAAAATATTGTTCATCGTATTTTCACACCAGAATACTTGTCTGTCTCCACGACTCGTTGGTGCACGCAATTTTCATCTTCCCTCATGAAAGAGCTATAGATTGTGCGGTGGCTTTTCAACCGAATTCTATCGAACGTAAATTTTATCTGCTAGCTAATTCTTCGGATTATGTAGTTTTGGAAATCAGGTATTTAGCAAGCGAATTCGGCTGTTCAGCGAGGAAGGAGATCCGATTCTTCTAGATAATTAATCGAAACATTCTGCACTGCATATTTTCGAGATAAAGTCAGCGAAGTATTTAGCATCCAAGTGCCGGTATTTCAACAGTTTTATCGGCTATTTTTCGGCAAACTTGCAATTTAAGAGATTTTACTGTGCTATATTAACCGATCCATTCGGACGGTACCTAAGTCAACCAATTCCAAAAAGTTGAAGCTTTAAAGTGACACCCTCGCAAATGTTTTGTGTTGGAATATCTCAACGAGATTCCTCGTGCATAAAGAAGAGACCTTGTACATTCAGACCATATATTTAATATTTTTGTACGACCTCTAGAAGTATAATAAAACAGTAAAAGGAAAGGAAAAAGGCACTTGCGCATAGATAATGGAAGGACAATAAGCAAATTCTCGCGTCACAAGTTTCTTTTCATAAAGCTTGGTCAATTATTTTTTCGGTGATTGTGTCTCTAATTCATCTCTTGAAATAATGTTGTCTTTTATCTACTTGCCGAAAAAATAAATTTTGATATCGGCCATGTGATAAGAATTTTAGTGAATTTAAAAAAATGTTCACTCTTTGTTGGGTCACCCAGCAGATGATTTTTCGATGGTAATTCATTTTTCCATCAGACGAACAACTGTCAGATGATTTGTCCGTCTAGTTGATTTGTTCGTCTTCCAATGTAAATAGGATAGGCTAATATTAAAGATAAATTCAAATTGTAAGGTTTCTTTTTGGTCTTGCCGCTCGACAGTTCTGTAACTTGTTAGGCTTCTATTGGCAATCGATATGGTCAGCCAGCTCTACCACTTATTCACACCCTAGGATTGCTCACGGTTAGGGAGTTGATTGATTTTGAAACACATAAAATGGTTTTCAAATCCTAAAACTGTGATTCGTCGTCCTATATGAGTGACGTGTTCACAAGTGTAAATGAAACAACCTCTCGTGTGCTGCGCAGTTCTAACATCAATCTTAGAACTCCAATGTTGAGGACATCAGCTAGTCAAAGATGTTTTTTTTTTAAGTCAGAGGGGCCAGTCTCTGGAATGGGCCGAAACCTGAAATAAAGGAGCACCCAACTCTGAAAAAGTTCTGGGAAGGGCTGATGAAATCCCCCTGGGCATAAATGATATGCTGTTACATATGCACTCTTTTGATTTTACTGTTATTGAATTATATTGTAATATCTTCAGTTTGTAGTTGTATATTTATTGCATTGCATTGCCCCCTGTGAACCAGTTTTACTTTAACTGAGGGTCTACCATGCTTAAAGCATTGAAAATGAAATGAAATGAATTTATACCTGGCCTTTATTAGCCCTGTAGCTATCCTGATAACAAAGGAACGCTTAAGCTCTAAGTTATGAAAATACAAAGCGTCGCCTGTTGAAATACCAGAGTTTGGTCTCTGAATCTGAATATTATGAGCTAGTAAATGTTCGCAAATAATTGTTACACAATTTTATTTCAGACAACAAATGCTTCATGATGGTGGAAAATATAGGAAGAAACGACTCCCAAGCCACGACCGATCTTGCTTGTAAAATCTTTGGATACAGGCGTGACATCCACGAAATCCTGGGTGGCATCAACGAACTGCGTAGCATCGACGAAACTTATTATCTTCCGAACTTTGATACCCTTACTTTAGCGATGTTACAGTCACATACTGTTGGCCTATCTCCTCAAAATGTTCCCCATAAATGCTCGCATTTGGGATCCAATCTCTTTCAGAAGCTCACCAAGTGGAGGCCGAGGTCTATGAAAGTTACTGAAGCTTGTGATTTGCTTCTGAGCGAGCTTTTCACTGCTCCAGCGACGGAGAAAACTTCGTCTAGTGATCGTGCGCCATTAAGTATACATCCTGTCACATACGCTTGCGGTATTTGCTACGAAATCATGCCACATGGAGGGTCAGAGGACAGCAATGAAATCTATCTGAAAGAATGCCTGCATGCTTATTGCAAAGGATGCTGGGATTCTTATCTCGTATCGAAGATAAACGAGTCTGCACTTGACATCAAATGCCCAACATTTGGTTGCCAGGCAGTAGTTGATATGGTAACAATTATTTCCATCGTATCGCCAGGCAATGCGTTGAAACATGTTAAAACAAGCCTCGAAGGCAAGATTGCAGAGAGTAAAGAATGGGAGTGGTGCCCAAATTGTGAACGAGCAGCATTTTGCTCAGGCTTGCACAATGTTAAATTGCAGACCAGAGTAGCTGATTTGCCAGTTGTACAGTGTGCATGCTTGAAAAGATGGTGCTTTCATTGTAAAGAAGCGTGTCATTGGCCCGCTCGCTGTGATGATATTGCCCAATACAAAAGGGAAACAAAACGCGACACTGGGACTCTTTACGACCACAACGGCAAACCCTACATCACGGATGTTTCTGTGAAGCGATGCCCGAAATGTTTCACACACATCGAAAAATTCACTGGTTGCAACAACATGGTCTGCCGTTGTGGTATTAACTTTTGCTGGCACTGTCTCAGAATTCTTAAACACGCATACCAACATCCGAATAGGTGCTGGGAAGTCAAAGCAACAGTGGTAGAGTTTACCAGCTTGGACAGTTTCATGAAAGGAAATGGCAAGATTGTCATGAAGGCCCATCGGTTCCAATACCTTGCAAATAAACTGAAAAGGTGGAAGATCAAGCTTGAACCAGAAAGGCCATCGAAACTTCATGATAGAATACATTCATTACAACCAAAACAAAGACTGATAAAGGATGCCATTGAGTTTCAAATAGAAGCATGCAACATATGTGAAAATCTGGCACTGACCCGACTCGGATCCACGTCGAAATATTACAATCGGAGATTGTTTAGGTTTATCGACACTGCAGAGGCGATGCTGAAAAGCTTGGTGGATACTGTAACACAAAGAAGCGTTGACTTGGTTGATATGGATCACCTGACTCTTGCATTTCATACATTGAAGACACATATTCTTGGTGTCAAGTGCATTGGATCATAAACAATAAAACATTCATGATTTTGTAGTCCACCCGTGTTCGTATTAATTGAGTCACGGGTAAGTTGGTAACGTTTTTAGCAGGACAATACTACATGCAACTGTCGTGGCTATTTTGTCATTTGTAGTTGTTTTGGGTCAATTTTTTCATGTAATTTTCAAATTTTGAAGCTATTTTTTGAAACTCTGCTGCATCATTGTGTTGTTATGTCACAGAGAAGTTAACAAGAAGCCTTTGAAATCATAGTAGTCTCATCAACGAATGAATTTTCCCGCAAAAATGGTATGAAGATATGCAATTGACATCAATCGATGCAGAATTTCTTTCTCTACAAGACATCAGAGATCCAATTGAATCTGCTTGGAGATAAAGTTTCAAAAAACGGTTCAGTGACAAAATTAGCCGATCATTTGTACGTAGTATTGTCCTTCCAAAAACGTTACGAGATTATCTGTTATTCAGTTAATACGATCAAGGGTGTATTTCCTCTATTAAAGGCCCTGGGTGATTGATAGATTTTCTTCCTGGATTATCAGGGGGTTTTCAAACGAAGGTTCAGTTTGAGTAGCTAAAAGTCACGAAGACTTGTTTGATTTGTATTTCAAATGAGTTATTAACCAAGTCTTCTATTTTCAAAATTTGACAGGGTTCAATCAACAGCCAAATGCACACTAGGATTTTATATTTTAGAGACTATATAGTTACGGCTGAATGTTTGATGGAGGAAATTACGTTCTGCCGAAATTTTTTAGAATGATGGGCATATTTGGCTGGAAGAGCCATGAACAAACGCAGTTGAACACGATATAAAAAGCATACTTCATCATAATTGAATTTGGATTAGTGATAAGCAAATTCTATTCTGCAATGTAGTAAATTCCTGTATGTAAGAGCTTTCCTCTCTATAGAGTATATCGAAGTCTCTTTCTTCGTCTTGGTTAAAGCCAGAATTATTTTCTCTGAAAAATCTTGCTGCGTGAAAGTACATTTTTAGTGGCAAAGTTTATTTTAGCCTTAATGAATATCAGGGTCGTGGAAAGCAGCTTAAGCTTAGGGGTGCACGAAACTTCAAGGACACTTTTCATAAGAAGGGCGCGTTAATATGCACATGCACAACCGAATATAGTGTGAATCCTGATGGAGGTCTGATTTCTTCATATTTCACAACAAAACAAAATGAGAGGTAAAAATAACTAAAGCGACTTAGTAACGAACGTAATAAAAAATTTACAGGGCACCTCTTGAAACAAAGGGGCACTTTTTTATTTACAGCAAACTCTTAGGGGGCACGTGCCCCCAAGGTCCCGGATCCTAGATCTCTGGTGGAAATTCTGCAAACATTACTGTGTTTTTTATCGTTTCTATGTTTGTATTTGTTTATTGAGGCACTGTAAAGACAGGTTGTAAACAAATTTTATATAATATTTTATAGAGTGTGAATAAATCATCAATTCATAGTGAAACAAAGTCGTTGTATTTATTTAATGTCACCTCAACCAGTACTCAGTCTTTAAATATTTTCTTGTGATTTCAACGAATGGTAAGATTTTGCTACTGGCGTAAGCTATTTATTAGGCATCATACTGCTCTGATTTAGACCCCGTTTACACTATGCCGGTACGAAATGAATACGGCATGAAACTGTGCCGTATTCGTTTTTCTGTCAAAACGGATTCGCCGTTTACACTATACCGGCACAAAATGAATACGATAGGTTTCGACCATGCGCAGAGCGAGGATTTGTCAAGGCGCATGCTCTCATTTGCCTGATTATCGCCTCGATGTGAATCCGACATAAAATGATGCCGTATTCGCCGTTTACACTATGCCGGTAGAGCGACGAAGCCAGTTAGCATGCCGTATTCATTTCGTGCCGTATTCAAGTGAAAACTATGACGGCATAGTGTAAACGGGAGGCCAATACGGCACAGTTTCATGCCGTATTCATTTCGTACCGGTATAGTGTAAACGGGGTCTTAAAGAAGAACTACTGAGGCCTTTCTAAACTGGAATGTTGGCAGGGAACCGTTGTTTCACCAAAAATCGAAGAACCGAGATTTTTTTTTTTTTTTTTTTATCCATATAAAATTCTTACAATACATGTTTACCTACTCTACATATTAATACTATACAGCTGCACAACACTACAGGGACAATAACGTGAGGAGCAAAATGGCATGGCTACCCCATGTTCTTACATATAACAAAAAACAATGAACACTACTAGGACAACGCACAAAAAGAAAACAAAGAATACTTGTAAACTAATTACTATACGCTAACTACAACCTAAATCAATTACAATGAACGTTTGCGGCATAAAGACTGTGGGAAAGGAGTTTCAGAACAATTTCCCTGCTTCCTACCGAATTATGTCAATTTGATCGATGAATTAAATGCAGAAAGCCAGGGTTTTTGTTGGAATATTATACCACTGTCTTTTCCGCAATCGTTCATTTCCATTAAATAAAATAATGCAACGTAACTATTCTAAATGAAAGAAGAAACAGAAGACGAAAAAAAAAGGTAAAGGGACTTGATGGTTACTTGGCGTATAACAAAGATTAAAATGACCTCAATCAAACCGACCGGTGTTGTGGATGAAAGCTAAGGTCAACTCGAGAATCTTTCTGTTAAGATCAATAGATAGGTCTTTATTGCCATACAGTAAATATTGCGTCAGGACCTTATTTGAAAGGTTGTTATGTCCAAATGGTCGTAATATTGCCGAAACTCCAGCGAGAAGATCTCTTCGTTGCAAATCAAACGAGGGGCAGAGCAACAAGAAGTGTTCAGTATCCTCAATGCCATCATTCGAAGGGCACATTGGATCTAAGGTATCCCTGAAATTGTGTTGGAATTTATGCAAGTTCAGTTTACTGAGACCAACCCTAAGTTGAGTAAGATGGGATAGGCCGATTGGGTCATGAATACCAAAAACGGGTTTTGCAGGGGGGCGGATTATCGCGAGTAGCTTTTTCTTAAAAACAGCAACTGAGGGTGCAAGTCTAATCTCGGGATCCAGATTGTTCCATTCAGTTAAGCAATTTGGATAAAAACTAGATTGAAATTTTTCTGTCCTTGTCACTATTCGTCCGACCACATCCTGGTTGCGAAAAGAATATTGCGACTGCCGAAGTGGTGGGATTGGATCTTTAGTATACCCAGGAGTCAGATTATTTATGAATTTGTAAAACAGAGTAAGTCGTCTACTCCACCTTCTTAGACTTAGCGATTCCCAACCAAGCTCAGCGTATACCTTCTCTCGTGATGTCCCCCTCCATGCGCCGGATACTGCTAGGGCAGCAGAATATTGAACGGATTCTAACTTTTCCATTTGGTTCGGCAAAATGACGCTATGACTAAATGACTATGACTAAATGAAGAACCGAGATTGCGACGATTATCATTTTAAATTTCATTTTCAGTCCTTCCCAATCATAGTAATGTTGACAAAGTTCAGCCAACTTACTATGATAGGGATAGACTGAAAATGAAATTTAAAATGATAATCTTTGCAATGTTGGTTCTTCGACCTTTCTGACCATCCATTATTAGTCTAGATTCAGAAGTTAGAGAGTCCTTAATTTGCGGCAAACTGTTTGCAATTCCATCCATCTGCATTAGTAAGCAGTTATTAAATTCTGGTATTCTTGAGACGGGACACATTCTTTATAAGAACAGTACATCATAACTGTTTGCGTATTTTCTACCGGGTGTCCCCAAAAAATACTCCCATTTGAAAAAATCACCAAAATTCGATTATCACCTACTTGCAAAAGAAATTTTGAGTCGGGGTCCATCTCTGAGGCCTGAAAGTTGCTTAAGATGGGTATGTTTGGGCGTGACCAGTCAGAAAACATCCGAAAAATTCCCTGCAGAAAATTTCGATTAGGATTTATCGAATTCACGTTTTATTTTTTCCCTGAAACCAAATGAAAAATATAAGAAACATTTACATTACATGATCAACCTAAAGTTTTGCTGGCAAAGAACAATGAAACAACTATTCACATCCAAAACCTTCGTGTGCTTATGATTGAGACAATCCGTCCTTCATGCAGGAGTGTTTTGTTAGAAAGGACACCAAATATGACCTAAGGACGAAAGATTTATTACAAATCCCTGCAACGAAAAGTATTATGTTTGGCATTGATTCTATTAAGTTTCGAGGCAGCCTCTTATGGAACAGCATGCCTGATTTAATAAAGAGCGCTTCATCAGCTGCTATATTTAAGAGAAACTTAAAAAATTGGAGTGGAGACAAATGCCAGTGTAAAATTTGTAGATAATCATTATTAGTAAGTTGCATTACATTGTATTATAGGTTTATTTTTCTTGTAAATAGTTTGATATAAATTAGTTCACATTATTGTAATAATGTAATGTAGAACTAGAGCTGATGATGAACCAACTTTAAATAAATTGATAAAAAAAAAAATAATAAGAAATCGGGGAAATTTCACGAAAAAGAAAACGAACAAACGGAACCTACTGTACACTCCCTGGAAAAATGGTCCTTTTATTCCAAATATTCCAAATAAAGTTTTACAATACACCTTACGAGCTACACTACTTACAACATTACTCTACAATACCATTAGGACGATCAACCCCAGGGAGCAAAAGGCTGTGTCTACCCCGAGGCCATTAAATAAAGATAATAAAGGAAAAGAAACTACTTTAACTATGGGACAAAATCGGGTGGCTTATGAAGGGATGGGTAAGTGGCTACAGAAATTCACTCGAATCGACCAGTTTCATGGATAAAATGTAGCGTTAGCTCAAGAATATGTCTATTGAGTGAATTGGGAAACTCTTTATCACCACACAATAGACTGAGGGTCGTTTAGGGGGGTATATGTTCCCCTGTTCCCTGCTAAATTTCCACATATTCCCCTGTTCCCTTGAGAAAACCCGCTTGTTCCCCGGAGTTTCGTAGGCATATTTTTCACATTGATAGTCGATATTTTAACTATGCTTATTTTTGAATCTTCTTCCAAGAGGGAGACGAACATAAAAATGTGAAGAAAACTGGGTTGACTTTTGATAAGACATTGAAAAACATTTTAAAACAAACAGATGACCAGCCAAAGTATTTTTAAATGTTATGCAGCCACTTCTTAAAGTGTTGCAACCAAAATCATTGGATCATTTGCATCAGTATCACAAGTTAGTGTTCGCACGATCAGGAGAGAGGAAAACATCTCAAAATGTGCTCCCGGGAATTTTCTTGTTTTTTGTTATCATTCTCATTCCTATTCCTTCAAATTATATAAATCCTGGAAAATTCTTTACTGCTTCTAGATGAGCGTCTTATCGCTTCATTTGTGGTATGGTTCCTCTTCTTCCTCTAGTAATTTACCTTTACTTGCTTGATCTCTATGTTCTAAGACATGTGCCAGGATATTGCAATAGACTCTTCTTGGATAGTAAATTCTGACTTATCTTCTGAATAGATCCTAGGGGGAGGGTGTACGTAGCCTATGAACTTGTACTGGGATGTGCCCACGAAAAGAAATTACCCAGTTCCAGAATTGTTGCCTTCAAATGATAGCCGATTGTAGAAAAAAATCGGTTAAAAGTATACTCCAAAACACACAAAATGGGCTAAATAACAACCCGATCTAACAACACCCCCTGTGACATGTTTTGACAACCGGCTCCAGAAAAGTTTCTTTCTTTTGATACCCTGCTCAGAAAAAATTTGTGAAAACGATACTCTGAAAAACGGCACATCCCCGTCGGACAAATATACTACCTCCCCCCCTCCCTTCGACATGACAATACCTTTGGTGTGATTAGCTACCTTTCCTCCTTTGTGCAGCGGCATGGCCAGGGCAAATTATGTGGGGTATTGAAATGTGGGGGTCTGCGGGCGAGGCACCCAGGAAAATTTTTGGGACCAAGCCATTTACTTTGGCTTAGAATGCATCTCCCAATTTCATGCTTTGATACTTTGATTAAGGAAACTTTGATAGTTTTATGACAGTTATCCTATGAATCAAGAGCACGAGGAAAATGTTAGAAGAAACATCGATTACTTTGGCTTGGAATGCATCCCATGAGTCCATATCTGCCACTGCTAAAAATGGAAGATTTGACATTTCTCAGAAAATTCTTGCCCAACCAATACACAGCTATGTTCTCTTCGAAGGACCGTCTTTCGAAATGAAACTTGATTTCTGGGAAATTCAACAGGCTCTCCCCCCAAAATCCCTAAAAATGAGTATGAAAATGGACTAAAAATCCTTAACCATAGGTCTTCCCCTAAAAGTTGGGCGGCACGTCCCCGTCATCCCAAGAACCAAAACCCCTCCGCTCCAGGCGCTAAGCATTATGCTTTCCAATAGTTTACAAATCTTCATTTCTTTGCTGTCATGTAAACAATTTTCTGAGCCTTGGAAAGAACTCACAACTGAACGGTGATTTGTGCCTTTTTTCGGTGCGGCTTGGCTAGAGCCAGTAAAGTGAGAGGATAGTAAAATGAGGGGGATTGGGGGTGAAGCCTGCAGGAAAATTGCTGAGTTCACGCCCTTCACTTTGGCTGATCATTCTGTAACAATTGCTTTTATAGATTGGCATCCCCAGGAAAATGTTTTAAGTTAAGTCAATTTTTTAGAATGCCTGTCTTCATCCCATCTCCACCAGTGCCAAATTAGAAACCATCTTTACAAGTGTCAAATTGGAAGCGTTCATAATTTTGTAACAGTTTTTCACGAATCACCACATTTGATAAAGTGTTTACCCAAACCACACTACATTTTCCCTTGTTTGCGTTTGTCACAATCCATTTTGCTCGTCCCCAAAATGGAAGTCTTGACGATACTGTGATAGTTTGTCGAGGAAAATTTTTCGAAGAGACACCATTACTTTGGCTTAGAATGAATCTCAAGGACCATCTTTTGCTTTGGCAGAAGTAAATTCCACTGAATGTAAAAATCCTTTAATTGATTATTACAGATAGAAATTTCCTTGATCCCTGGATAAGATCCGAAGTTCCCTTGTTCCTTTTTATTTTTGGCCATGTTCCCTTGTTCCCTTGATACATTTCGCATGTTCCCCTGTTCCCTGGAACCCCTAAACGACCCTCAATAGAAGTTGCAATAAAGCTTCATTTGCAAGATTTACATATCCAAATGGTCGTACTAATGCATAGATTCCAGCAAGGAGGTCGTGTATTTGTACATCAAAGCAAGGGCAGAGCAACAAGAACTGTTCCGTATCTTCAATACCATCATTTTTCGGATTTGTGGTCCTTTGGGTGAGACACCAGTAGGGGTTGCTTGCTTGGCTTCGGCAATGAGTTCGTTTGGGCGCTTCGAGCAGACGACATACTAAAAATGATTTTTACCGTGGAAGCATTGTATGAGTGATCATTTTTCACTTGCATTTATACCATGTGCTTTTAAAAGAGATTCCAGGAACCTCGTTCTCAAAATGATTTTAAAGAGGACTCTCGCTCCCATGGTTATTTTCTCTTGAAGAAAGGTCTTTGTCTAACAATGTTATCGTTACTATAAAGCATGCTTTCCGCAAAATTCCTTCCTGGTTCCTGAACCATCCAAGCCCCAGTACTCACATGAATATAATGAGCGATAGCTAATGATAAAAAGCGATGACATTCTGTCTGCGTTTAGAAGTTTCGAAACGATTAATCGCTCTCCTCGATAACTATCTCTTGATTTTTAACAGTTAGAAAAGCAGCAAAAAAATTTCCAATTTTGGAAATTTTGGAAACCTTTAAACCTTTTATTTCGGATAAGAGTTCATCAAAATCACGAATAACGTTAGTTGATGAGGGGAAAATTTTGTCAAGCGAGTCATTTGCAGCTGAAAAGTTTAATAACTTTTTTCACAGGGGCATCAGTTTCGATATTTTTCAATGTTTTTCTTGATTCTTATTTCTGATTTGTTTCTTTTCTTATTTCTGATTTTTTACTTAGAGTACTGTCGCCCTGAATGGGTCTAATCACAAATAGAATTTATTTTCTTATCAAAGTGCATGTCTCTTGGAATTTTTTTCTTTATGAATATAGACTTCATTTCCTTGCCAACCGTTATTTCTAGGCCAAAGATATTTTTACTCTTGTTTCCTCTTGAAACTGAGCCTAACATCAGCAGTAGTCAAAATAATACTTCCTCCAATTTTCGCCCTGAATGGGTCTAAATATTGTTTAGGCCTCAGCAGAGAAATTTTACTAGCAGGAAAGCCAAGCTCCTCTCTACAGATACCACACTGAATGAACTTTAAGGAAATGTTTGTATTATCTGGCTCTTGGCATTCTTGGCAACACAAAACTTTAACGGACAGCTCATGAAGACTCATAATTTTCCTCCGCCGATGAAACTCAAATTTACGTAAAACTCAACTGTTATGATAATTTTCAAAGCTGACGAAACACCAAAGTTGATGAAACCCTCATAATATGTCAAAATAACTTTAGTAGCACATTTCCTTTCTAAACTGAAACAATACCAGCACACACAAACTTCGATCGCTACGTGGTGTCGTTTGAAAAAGATAGACCCATTCAGGGGGAATTTTTGCCGATTTATTTCCCTTTGGAAAAATACGCACTTCGGCAACAAAGATTGACGAGATCTTTCAATAAATGTTACAATTTACTCTTAAAAGGTTGGTATGACCTGCGAAACAGTTTAGCTGGATATCAAATGTGCAAGAATGAAAAAATAAAGGCTGACTCATTCAACCGATTTGAACCGGAAAAAAAGATTTGATGAAACTTGCGAGTCCACGGAAGATAGTCTGCCTGAAAAATTTGATATTTTCGGAAATATCTTCTTCGACGAAACACAAGCAAAGAATATTGTAAAGAAAGGCGTCAGCAAAACATTTTTGTTGTGTTTTTGAAAATCTTAAATCCAGGCGCCTTGTATTTCCGTCGAAAGAAGAGCGTGCGATTCTGACGAAAAACGGCATTAGACCCATTCAGGGCGACAGTACTCTATTTCTGATGCGCAGCGAATATTCTGCCCGTTTCTTTTGTCACAATCACATATTCTTTTGAAATTATCGAAAGTGATAATATTATTCTTGATTCTAACTCCTTCAAAAATCCAAAATTTTTCCAAAAGATTCCAAAAGAATCCAAAAGATTCAAAAATCCTTTGCTTATCGTGGGGCCAGTCTCTGGAACAGTCTTGATTTGGATACAAAGATGGCTCCCTCAATCAATGCCTTCAAGTCCAAAATCAATGAAAAATAAACCTTTTATATATGGAGGTGTATCGCTGTAAATTAATATATCTTTAATTTTGACGTATTCCGCTCTTTTTATTGTAAATTTTGTAGTATATAATTCTTTAATTTTGTAAGTAATTTTTTGCAGGGCCAATTGTAAAACAGTATTTATACTGAATTTGTACCCTGGGTAAACAATTTTAAAATGAAAATGAAATGAACTATTTTAATCAATGATCGATCAAATATTGTTTGAATTTTCGAGGCACCCAAGTATTCAAAAAATTCGTCCCCTCGATGAGAACATTGGTTCCTTCTCATTTGAGAGGGTTTCAATTGAAAATATCAAAAAATGGAATTAGTGAACTAAACCTCTCCAAAGCAATTATTTTCCAGAGTATCCCTCCAAAGTTGTTAAATTCTGAGTCATAACTAGTTTCTATACCTTTGCAAATCATAGTCAATTACTCAGTAGAACATTTTGCCTTTCCGTTCCGGATGAATTGAAATTGGCCGATGTATCTTCTCTTTTTAAAAGGAGGTCAAAACCTTCAAGGGTAATTACGGACCTATCAGTGTGCTCCCAATAGTGTCAAAGGTTTTTGAGAGGCGCATGGGTAGTCAAATTTCTGCACATATGTCTCAGTGTTTATCATCTCATCTCAGCTTTGTGGTTTTCTTAAGAGCTACAATGCTCAACATGCATTGATGCGGCCAATCGAAAATGGAGAACTTGCCTGGACAACGGTGGGAAAATAGGAGCTATCTTCATAGTTGAACCTTTCAAAGGCCTTTGACTGTGTTCGACATGATTTACTGATGGCCTGATGGCTAAGTTACATGCATATTGTTTTAGCTGTGGCGCTTTACTGCTTGTCTACAGCTAACTGCAAAATCGGCAACAAAGAGTAAAAATCAATGCATCTTTCAGTAACTATAAACATCTTCAGCTTGGTGTTCCCCAAGGATCCGCCCTTGGACCTCTCTTTTTCGATATCTACATCAATGACCTTCTGTTATCGATTCAAGAGACGGCTATATGTAACTATGCCGATGATAAAACCATTTATACGTGCGATATGCGTTTAGAAAATGTAATCTCTAGGCTAGAAAAGGACTAAGTTATAATTGAATGGTTCGCAAACAATTACATGACACTATATTTATTCTGCTCTCATCTGGCGCTAGAAATCTTTCGCCGATGTGTTATAATTCCTCGTCGTTTCTTATCGCTATTTATCGCTATTTATCGCTCTTTATCTTTCCTTGTCGCTTTTCAGTTAGGACCCACGCTTTATTAAGAACATAACGGCACGCTAATCTTGCTTGTAGCCCTCGTGTTTTGAAAACTATCCTTCCACTGCTATCGTGCGTCATGCGTCTACTGCAAGACATTACATGACAGATATATTTGACAAGCATCAAAGCAACCAAACTCAAATTTGATTTGCCCCTCGACCAAACTCATTTTCAAATTCAGTTGCCTTATAAATGTGCTCTAAAGTGGCCATTTAATGCAGCGTGGAAGTGGAAGCATAAAAATTCTAATGCGTTGCGACCAGCAATGTGACAATCTGTAAGCAGTTATGGAACGGTGTGACTCAGTCATTTCATTTTTTTCATTTTTATTTATTTAGGCACGGTAGCCCCGTCAATCCATATGAACTGCTTTTCAGGGGGCCGTGGCAAAACATTTACTAATTTAAAAGATCACTATATGATAATTAACAAAAAAAGAATTCTCGTTATGGCTAGTTTTTTATTCTTCTCTTAAAAGTGGCAAGGGAGGGTGCCTGTTTAGCATCGAGTTCAAGTTGATTCCAAAGCTTAGGTCCACGAAAAGATATAGCCCTCTGCCCATTGTTAGTTTTTCGTAATGGTAACGAGAGATCAGTATCGGTGTCTCTCAGTTTTCTGACATTTCGAGTAGAATTTTTTTCGAACAAATCTGAAAGTTACTCCGGGACCAGACCATTTTAGCGATTTGTACATTGTGGTAGCTGTTTCGCTTCTAATAATGTCATTTACAGTAGGCCAATTTCAACTGCGAATTAATGCCATAGCAGGCGTATCAAATCTACTTTTAGTTACAATTCTAGCTGCTTGATTTTGCAGCTTCTGCAAGGTTTGCAGTTTAGTCACCCCACGGCACCCCTACACCGAACAACAGAACCGAAAATGGGGCTCAACGATACCCCTATACATTGCACTCAACGTGTTTTGAGGTAAAAATTTCCTGGAATATTTCAAAAATCCAATTGCACGAGAAACCTTAGTATTATTAGTATTATTAGATTATTAACGTGTTCTTCCCAATCCAAATTCCTATCGATTATCACACCCAGATACTTTGTTCGGTCTACATTTTCAACCTGAGAGTCACCAATAAAAAATAGTGGATGATCAACAGTCTTATCAGTAATTTTCTTAATTTTGGGCTGGGAACCTACAATCAAAGCTTGAGTTTTTAAAACATTCAAAGAAAGTTTATTACCCTGCAACCATTGCTTCAAATTCATTCAGTTCACTATTCAGAGTTTGGTTTATATCTACTAAGCTCGAAGAAGAGTAAGAAATACTGATATGAAAAGCAGTCTAGTAATATAGGGCGTGTGCAATCATTCGGAATTAACTACGGTTTTGATAAATAAAGAGCAAACCTTCCACTTTCTTTTATTTTGACTTTTGAAGGCCTCTTTTTATCTCCTTTCTGTTGTTAAATTTTATCGTATTTTGTTCCCTTTCTTGAACCGTTTGGTTCAAACTTTGTCAGTTTCGCATTTCTTTAATTGTTGTTTAACCATCCATATGTTAATCTCTATTTACAGCTGCAGCTAGAGTGAAACTTGAGAACAAAGGGGATCTTTCATTCTTTGCAAAACAAGATGATTTGGTAAGTGTGTGTGTGTTTGCTCACTTTATATTTTCTATTTGACGTCAGTCTGGAAATTCATTGGACACAGTTGAGTTCTGTCCTTATGATTATCTTCTCGTTAAACACTTTATGTTGATAGTGATTTGTTAATTATGGCATTCAATCAGTTCTTATTTCGTCGCAAACTTTAAGTGTCAAGAGAACCAAAACAAATTTCTTACTTGCTAAAGTTCACTGGACATTGTAGATTGATTACATAATCTTATCATGGAACCGTAGGATCATACAGTGTAAGGGAGACCAGGGTCAATTGTAACACATTTTGGAAGATCAGCCATATCGTCTAAATAATAACTAATTGCGCTCTTGGAGGTAGGTGATATTGTAATTGCATGTCTTGGAAAGAAATAGACCTTAGTTTCCATCCCGTAGAAACAATATTTGTCGCGCTGTGATGGTTTTAAAATCAGTGGTCAAATGTTAAAATTGCCCCATAACACGGAGGCAATTGTAACACATAGTTGGAGCAATACACCCTCGTGCATTGCTCTGACCAACGCAGGAAATTGTTTTTTATGTGTACTTGCATCAAAATAGGTATGGTAATTTCTTGCTGTGCTGGGATTTGCTTTTGCCTCGAGTTGATAGTAATTGTGAATAAGGTCTATTGCTACTTATCTTTAAAAACATTACAGACAATTATTGCACGACTCCTGTTGCATGAAACGTAATAGCAGCTAGCTTATTATTATTCATGCTTCAAAAAGAACAAATTAAAAGTAAGACACAGTTTTGATTTCCTTGTAAATTTTGATGCATCAATTGAAAAAAATCGAATCGATTGAGGAAAAAATAGTTTTTGTGTCCAAATTTCATCATTTAACTCTTTGACCAGATTAGAAACCGACTGCAAACCAAGCTATCGTCCAGCTTACACAGCGAGGCAATTGTATCAGCGTGTTACAATTGTCCCTGACCTGGCCAGGCCAGCTATCTTTATTCTCCTTGTTTACATTTCATGAGCTGCCCAGCTTAAAATTTTTGATGTAGTTATGATTCTAAATAGATGTCATGTCTGTTTCATGAAGATATTATTTTTTGCTCAAGAACAGAATTTTCCCGACACAAAGTCATTTTGTTGGCATGTTTTTTTTACTTTTGCGCTCAAAAGTATGTTTTACTCCCTAAAAATTTTTGCAAACTTGGGTGAACATTCATGTTTCTCAAGGAGTATACAGAGGATTGAAATGGGCATGTTCTGTGCAAAAATTTGGTTCTCTGCTTGGTTTTGCTTGGCATGAGAGCCAGTGTCTCAATTGCCCCGTGTTACAGTTGTCCCTGGTCTCCCCTTCTTAGAATGTACGCACGTTTTGGAATTTTTTCATTTTAATTTTCAATCATTTAGGGAAAGTCATCCTTCAGCAAAGACTGGTTAAAAGTGCTGAAAATATGGTTGTTTCAAGGGGTTTCCAGGCACATAAGTTTTGTCAATACTTAGCTTGGTTCAAACTAGACAGTAAAAACTCGCTACCAATGTGTTAAGGAATCAAATGTTTTTTCATTCCATCCGAATAATTTTAAATGTGACATCAAATGTTCGAAACCGAGATAAAAGTCATTTCGATACATTTTTCCGTCGTATTTTGAATGCATTTCTAACGCGATTTTTGGCAGAATGAACCAAGCTTTAGGGAGCTTCGCTTTGACCATGCCTAAGTATTGGGAGAGTAAAATAATTTACCACCTATTGGAACATCTTTTATAGGGCAGCTTTATTTGCAAGTTAAGAATTGTCAAAAGGAAAAATATCCCCAGACTGCACTTTTGTTTTTCCTTTCATTGCAGGGAAAGAAGGCTAAAGGCTACAGTAAACCGATCACAAATAAAGCGAAAATGGGGACAAATCGGAACAAAGAAACAAAAGCTCCTGCACCATCGAATAAAACTGTCAAACAGGTTCGTTTATTAAGAATGCAACTTCATCATTTCATCATCATCATTTTACCATGAAAGCGTACCGGGTGAGTCAATGTTTTGGTGTCCGAAATGGATCATCGTCAATCGTCAACTTCACTCATCTTTTTCCAGAAGGAACTACTTATAAGAAGCTTTGGCAGCTTTCCTTCCAGAAGTTTTATCGATTCGAAGTTAAGAAATATTTTCAAGTTTTAGTTATGTGTATCAAAGTATTATAAACAAGAACTGTGTTACCAGTCCAATTCTATTGCCTCTTTCTAAATGTTGCAAGTGGTCGCTCTTGCTGAAACTTGAGATGAAAGTTAGTACAGTTCCTGTTGGTACAGAAACAGCTTGAGAGAAAATGCCCATAACTTTAAAAATGTTAATGATGATCCATGCTAATGATATAAATTGTCATTTTTAGGTTAGCCGTTCCTCAATAATATGGGATACAGTTTGTTAGGATTAATGCATCATTCACTGTTGTTTGTTTTGTTAAAGGCTGATACATTTAGTTTTTACTCATTTGGAGCATAGGTTCCAAATCTTTATCTCGGCACAAAAAGGTGGGTGTAGAATTCGATGACCTATTTCTGCTGATTGAATGGCTTGAAAGAAACTTCAGATATTTATCTATAATTCTACAGTTTGAATTTTCAGAAATTTTTAATATTTTTGGAAATTGCAGCGTACCTTACATTTCAACTCATTTGAGGATTGGACGTCATCAAATTTCTAAATCATAAACCAGATGAGTGACAGACTTTTGCTTAAAACGTCGTTTCGCTTTGAAGAGTCAAACTTTGATCTGATAAACCAATCGAACGCTAGGATTAGGCACGTAGTCTGACCATATTAAATAAGTCGCGATCTGATGTCGCATTGGCTTAATTCATCTTTGTTTTGAAGCAGTATTGTCATGAGTCTCTGTCTGAAGCCAATAGCCATCATTCAAATCAATACGGAAAACTGAGACTCATGTAATCAGTCTAGGCGGTAGCTTGTCATAATCTACAAGTTAATGCCACTGTATTCTTCTTTGTCTTGGAGTGACAAATTCGACGAACGTCAATCCATTTATATTGGATGAATTTGATTTCAGCATGGCTGTTCATTCAAAACGAACATACCAAATTTTGGAAAAAAGAATTGCTGCAATGTAAGGCATTTTTTGACGAAAGGCTGCGAATACAGTGAGAGCATTTGTGTTATCGCACTTTAGCTACTGTCCACTTGTTTGGATGTTTTATGACAGAACTTTAAACCATAGAATAAATCATGTTCACGAAAGGGCACTGCGCATGGCGTACAAGGATCACGGAAGTGATTTTGGTTCTCTCCTGGAACAGAGCAATTCGGTGCCCATCCATGTAAGAAACCTACAGTTGCTTATGACGGAAATTTTTAAAACAAAGTCTGATCTAAATCCACCTTTCATGAAGGATATTTTTATGGAGAGAGGTATTAGCTGCAACCTAAGGCATGGCAATGACGCTCAAATTCCAAAGGTGCGAACCACGTCCTTTGGAGTTGAGACCATAGCCTACCTTGGAAATAAACTTTGGCAGTTTTTACCGCACGAAATAAAACGATCAAGCACCCTTCCTATTTTCAAAAAACGAATTAGATGTTGGAATGGCGAAAAATGCAACTGTAGGCTCTGCAAAACATACATTCCAAGAGTTGGGTTTCTAACATGATAAACATTTTTTGGGCCTTCTCGCGAGGATGGGGGCGGTGCGCTGCTTCCCGTTGGGATGGGGGATGTGCTGTGCGGGATGTGAGGTCCCCTTCACGATGCAGGCACTGGGCTGCGGTTGAACTGGGGAATTGCTCCCTAGCGGCGACCGCAGCTTAGGATATGCTGTGGGGGTTCCCTCGCGCGGTGTGTCCGCCGTCTCTCTGGGAGGTGGGCGTCACTCCGTACCTCGTAGGGAAGGCATGCTTTTATCTTGTATATAATCCACTAAATGTTTTTATTGGTTAGCTTTAGGAATTAATTTGTAAATTTTGTAAATTTTTGTAAAGTAGGCCTAAATTAGCTGTAATTTAGCTATTCTTTTTATTTTACTTAGCCTACATTAAATAAATTATTGATGATGATTGATGATGATGATGATACAGCCTGCTTGACAAGGGTAGATTTCGCAACGATGTTATCCATTGCTGTAGATTAACAGGATATTGCAAAGCGCTTAGCCATTGCTAACAAAGGGACTTTTATGGTGACTGGTCCAGCCGTATATGTAAACACAACAAACCGCAAAAGATTCTTTAATCCAAATTAGTAAGCACATTCATTGTGCATGCAAGACTGGGTCATTAAGAGGTAGGCATCACCAAAAGAAGAAGGACACATCACGTGGATTGTATCTTATTCATAGGTTAAGCATTGAGTATAATACAAAAATGTAATAAAATAACAGTAAAACCCGCGTTTAAGAAGCTAGTGGATTAAGAACTTGCAGGCTGAAATTGTCAAATTGTCAATTGTTTTGTAAGAACCAATCCATTGTATTCATTGTTTAAGAAACCAGGCTGACTTGCAAAATTGTAGGTTCTTATATGCAGGTTTTTACTGTACACCAGTTCAGAGTTGTCTTAAATTTCTTCCCACGTAATTCGAAGTTATCACGTAGCTGGATATTTGCGCATTTTGGGAAGACAACTACTGTGTTTAAAAAATACCTGCGCATGTATAAGATGATATGTGTACGCATTATATTCGTGATACTGTGCACTTAATGCACCATTGACTTTGAATTGCATTGTCAAAATTCTGCAGGCAGTTGAAAGATCCATTTGTCCCATTTGGATCTGCGAATGTCTTATTCTTTGGTATAATTATTTTCCATGTTCTTCCATTTTTCCTCATAAGAGAAGCCCCACAAACAAACCACTTTGCGAAATTGATTTTCCAAGGGGAATGTCCCAGTATATATTATTCCTTTATAGTATCTTCACTATTTATTGTATCTTAGCTTCTTGGAGAATTATACGCGGATAAAGCATACTTGGAAAAGCTTATGAAAGACTCAGGTATGTGAATTGCCTTAAAATATTGGGTTATTCTTGTTATTGTTATTGTTAGCGATTTCTTTTTCGTTGGCTTACAAAGAGGATAGCTAAAAATAGATAGCTAATTAATTCCAACGTTAAAATGTATAATACAGATGTTGCATAAGAATGATAGATAAAATATTTACAATTCATCGAAAGTATACAATATGAAACAAATTTCTAAAAAAAGTTATTATAAAAAGCCCAAGTTCGGAATAAAAACGCGACACAACTTGCATGGACAATTTTCTTCTTTCCAATTTGTTATATTCAAGCCTATGAGCTCTATTGTCTAGATTCTTATCGCAAGCATAGATTGTAGTATCATCTGCATAATTACATGTATCCAAGTTTTGAATAAAGAGTAAAAGTTCATTAATGTAGATGTTGAATAACAGAGGCCCCAAGACTGACCCTTGAGGAACACCGAGTGTGACACCTTTCCAAGAACTGAAGAAATCCACTTACTTTGACTCATTTTTGTCTATTTGTGAGGTAATCGTTAATCGTTGTAAAGGCTTTGCGAGAGAAACCGTAGGCATTGCAATTTGCAATCGAAATATCATGTCTGCTATGTAATCAAATGCCTCGTAGAGATCCATCAATACAGCCCATGCCTTACCACCTTCATCAAGGCTTATTTTGAATTTTTCTAAGAGCCTTACGAGAGCATGCTGAGCACTGTAACCTTTTCGAAAACCACAGAGAAGTGACGTTAGAATGGGTAGAAGCAACTACCTGTTAATCAATTATTCTTTCAAACAGCTTTGAGACCGTAGGCAGAACGCTAATTGGTCTAAAGTTAGTTCTAGAGTTGGTCGACTTTTTTTTGGAGAGATCAGAAAAGAAAAGGGCGAATTTTCAATGTTTTCATTAAATATTTTCGTCAAAGGTTCCACACATACATCAGAATTGGAGTAAAGAATTTTAGGAGGAATGTTGCGTTGTACCGGGTGCGCGAAATTAAACTATGCACTTTTGGCAGGACACGATGAATCGCACACTAGACCGATTTATGACTTAATCTGTAGCAAAAAGCCTGAATTAGATTCTTGGATTTTGTGCAAATTTCTTCGTTTTCATGTTTTAGCGCTATGAGCGAGTTTCTGAAAATGTTTGTTTTCTAAAACACTAAAAACGATAAAAACGTCGATTAAATTTTCTAAAGACTCGGCATGAATGGACAAAGAGAAAAATTTTTCGGTTTGATTTGGGGATTTGGGAATTGATTAGTGTAAACTTCTGCACCAGCATTAGTTCGTCGACTGGCCTGCTGCAAAATTCTGTTGTAGTTGCAATAAAGTGCCGCACCAAGCCGGATTATCCGCCCACATTCTTTCCACAAACCAAACATGCTTTCTGCGCATGATCACAGATTTCCTTTTTGGGGAATAACCGTTGCTTTGAACTTTGATGAT
This sequence comes from Aurelia coerulea, assembly GCA_039566865.1. NCBI lineage: Eukaryota > Metazoa > Cnidaria > Scyphozoa > Semaeostomeae > Ulmaridae > Aurelia > Aurelia coerulea. The sequence continues at coordinate 10,852,380 of CM076958.1, read as the reverse complement.
TCGTATCCCCAACAAATATTTTCCAATCTCAGCCTCCTGTTCTCAGCTGCAACTTCTCTATTTTCCAGAAGCTTATAATTCACAATTTAGCACATATCGTAAGATAGGGATATCTCTTGTTTAATTTTAGATCGTTTCCACTGCAGAACAATGATCGATCTCACACGAAAAGCAAAGCTTACGAAAGGCTGTTGAATGTGGAGCTTTTAATGACTGATTCGTAAAATATAAGCACGAAAAGACGCAAAAACGGGGATTTTCTACTGTCTTATCAATGGCAACACCTATCATTTTTGCGACATTATTATGTCGCTTTTCTTCCTATGGAAAATGGCGAGCGCTTTTGGTGAATAAAACTTATAAGTTCCACTCTGAATAATAACTGCATGTTAGACTGACTACGCGAGTCTCGAGTCTCAGTTTCCACATTGATTTGACAAATGATTATGGCTTCAAATTGAGAGAAGATAAAGAAATCAGATTAAAACCCATTTAGCCTAAGTCTAGATACAAGAAATAACTTCGTAGGGCTAACTGCATATATAAGATCTTAAAAGCATCACGCTTGAGATACGAGATGCATTTACCGAAACTTCCCTTCAGCTGTCCATGCATTTTACGAGCATCTGCTTGCTTGCAATTCAATTAGGCTTGGCCTTGGCATGATAAAACACAAAAGTAAATCAGATTTCACTAAAAAAGGCGGAGTTGTACGTTTCATGGAGACGATAGGTTAATTTGATTGTCCTTCATGAAATTATTACTTATTAGAGAATAGCTTAGATTAGACCTGCATAAAATGCTTTAAATAGTATTGAAAAGAGAGGAAAATGTCTTTACTTGAACGAACCGCCTTCTATCTTATGCATCTTTCTTTAAGATGCTTTCTAATCACGTGAAATGCTTCCTGAAGATATTCATAGAGTACATATGGGTTCAGCTGTCCATAATCTTATAACTTATGTCGATATATGCTCCGTTTGCTCAAATCGGGTTGATTCAGGGATATGGTGCATGCTGTATTAAAATCCATAATGTGACACTTGATCAATAACGTATACCTTGTGTGGAAAATCTCAGGCCTACCGTTTTCACGAAACAGACCTAGCATAAGCGAGTAGTTAAAGAAATTCCAATTTTTATTGGCAATGCTTGTAGAGCAATCGTTTTGTCGCGGCAAGCGTATACTGTCGCCAGGTTTCTTTCCTTCTTCATTTTCATCTGTTTGTATCAATTGTAAAGGCCGTGGAACTCAAACTATTGCAAACCTCGAGTTTAAAAGACTTGTTTCCTGCTTGGAAAATTATGAAGAAAAATGTTTTGCTCGCAGAGCTCATTGATAAAAGTTTATGAAAAGAAAAGGGAATGTAAAACTCTTACAGTGTGGTTTCTTTCGCTTGCGGAATTGCTTTCATCAGTTTTTTTCAATTTGATTACGTTCGCATGATACCGGTCGCCACACTTTGATCATGTTAAAAACTGTGGCATGACGGTAACAAAATGGTTGCTACCGGATGCGCCCACCAGAAAAGTTCAGGCGTATCAAAATCTATAGTACCAAGAGTACTGGATGGATTGGAATAGAATAAGCTTGGTTTAATAGCCCAAAGACCGAAGTGTTTTTGCAGTTTATCATGTCTAAATTCTACTTTAGTAAAATCCCTTGTTTACGACATGTATAAAAACGTTCTGAAACACTCGATCAAATCATAAAGGAATTCTTATGTAAAGCAACTTTTTATGTTGTCTGCACATTCATTGCCATGGGATCATGTATTGTTCTGTTTGAGAGATTCCTCGTGATTTGATCGAGTGTTTTAGGCCCCTTTTCAACCATTTTGCATCGAGCGAATTTTCGTAAAGTTGAATTTTCCTACGTTCCTGACTCATAGAAGCGCAAGAAAAATGACAAAATACTTCACTTTCTCTCATTTTTCGATTCATTCAAATCCATCGAATACTTTCTGTACGACGATTTTTCAAACTCCTGAACTTTTTAGCGTTTACGCAATGCACACCTGGTAGTGTTTACGCAATGTCAGCATCATTTTAAAACGTTAAAATATTTGACTTTGTCAATCTCTTTGCAATCTCTGCGAAAATAAGGCTGGATTTTGACGAAAAAGACATTTATCTGGCTTTATAGAGACTATCCGCCTCATTTCATAATTTTCGAGTATTCGCTCGACGCCGTTTTAAACTGTGTTGGTTAGAGTTCCGTTTTCAAATAAGCCGTTTTTCAAATTGCGCCGTTTTCAAGTGAGCGGGAGGTTTATTCATAACGAGTTTATGGCAGTATCGTGTGCACGCAGTGTTGTTTTTTAGCTGTTTTACGAGGGCGATTAATATCTATAAGATTCAAAGTCACATCGGGATTCCTCTTTAAGCAAAAAGTAACAAATTTAGACAAACTTTGGAGATGATATTTCTAAATGAAACCAATTGGTTTTGATTATCATAGAGACAATGTTTTAGCTGCTAACAGCTTTCAAGAATGGTCTTCCAGTGTTTTCAGAAGTTTGTTTTATATCGTACAGGGTGTCCCAGAAAAACTGTTGGACTTTTGATTAAATTTCAAAAAGTAACGATGAAATGTACAGGCTTCTCTGGTTAGATAATCCTGTTCCTTAGATCTTAATTTAATTGTTGATGCCAGAATCTTGCGAATATGCTAAGAATTCACGGAGTTACAAGCTTTTGAATGTCAAGTTTGTGCGAAATCTGAAAGCAGACGCCCCTGACTGACTTATTCAAAGAAAAAACGTTCCAAAATCGAGGTAAAAGAAGTCCAATGTTTTAAACCAAATAGGACTTCAAAAGTAATTTAATTCTCGTAACCGTTACCAAAATGTACTTAAGAATGCAAGTATCCAAAAACATGGAATGAAAACTTAATCGATGGGAGAGGGGGCCATTTCAAATTGTGCTCAACAGAATTCCTTCAAGCATCCATAACCTTGATTCGATGTCAGAGAAAGCTAGTTTATCAAAAGTGCTTTTTAATTTCCATTCGATTTGCTTTGAATAAACGAGATACTACTTTCACAAAATCTGCAATTTAGGGCGTCTGGTTTCAGCTTTCGCACAAACTTGAACTTCAAAAGCTCATAACTTCGTGAATAGTTAGCCGAGTTGCTAGCTTCTGGTGTCTAAAATTGGTTTAAAATCTCAGCAATATGGTTCTCTTACCATGGAGCCCGTTCATTATTTCGTAATGTTTCAATGTTTAATTGAATGTCGAAAATTTTTTTTGGGACACCCTGTATACTTTCGATGAATTGTATCGATCTTTTTTATGTAGCATTTGTTTGTTTATTATTCATTTTAACGTATCATATATATTTTTTTCTTTTTTGTGTTGACAATTTTACTTTGCAGTAGGCTTGAATTAGCTTTTATTTTACAGCTACTTATGTATATGCCTACTTTAAATAAATGAATTATGATAATAATTTGTCATACATTATTTTTCATACTGTAAAAACCCGCGTATAAGAACCTACTATTTTGCAAATCACCCTGGGTTCTTAAACAATGAATACAATGGATTGGTTCTTATAAAAAAATTGAAAATTTGAGAATTTCAGCCGGTAGGTTCTTAATCGACTAGGTTCTTGTATGTGTTAAATTTTTATGTTTGGTTTCTTGTGGTTAATTTTTGGTTGTTTTACTATCTGAAATTTTAAAAATGAAATAAGATGTTATTTGATTCTTTAGATTTGCTGCTTTTATTCGTTGTTTGGAATATATTTTTGTTTTGTAATGTAATTTATTTTTACGCTATCAGATTCATACCATTGATATCGTGGATAAAAAATCAATCGTCATTCCTTAATTGCTAGATTTCATCAACCACGAAGCGAATCAAAAAGTTCACGATTTGGTCCAAGATGGCATTTCATATTTAGACACAAGGACAGAGTTTTGGCGACAACAGAAACCTTTGTATGCAAGAAAGAAGGACAAACCAGTGAAAGGAAGGAAAATCATGACAAGGGATCAAGTTGCCATGATGAAATTATCGAAATTTATGAAAAAATTGGAAGATATTGATGCTGGTGAGAAGCTACTGATTTTTAAAAATTTTCACCTTTTGGAAAGCTACCGGGTGTCCCAGGAAAATTATTCAGATTTGGGTTGGTCCAGTGATGAGGATTTAGCCTTAGTCAATTGCTTATCAATCCCTTGATGTTCCATTATAATAGGTGCTTTCTAAAAACATCGAGGGAAAAGAAGACTGTTCAATACTTTAAACCAAATATCTTTGAGAACTGAAGGGCCTCTTTTGAAATTTGTCTTGCTCAGAGAAAGTCGTATATTTGCTAATGACTGATGTTTTTTGAGTTGCCTAGTAATGTAACTGTTTTCAGTATCTGCAGGCTGTAGAATCTGACCCATTTTACTATCATTTTTCCAAAATAATCGTAATTTGCGAATTCTGTTTGATGAAAATTTGTTTTTGACCAAAAACCTGCCATTTTTGAAGTTGTCCTCACGGTCCCGAATACAAACGAAGATTTCATCCACCGATATAGAAATGATTTTGTTGGACCAATCTCAAAGATTTCCTTTCATCTATCGATAAAGGTTTAATTTCATTTTGTAATTTACGTCTGGGTATATTTGCCAGCATCTTGGTTTCGTAAAGGTGCTCGCAGTGTGATATCTGTTTCAAAAGCTTTTGGTGGTCCATGCCTAAGGCTGGCCAGGATTTTACCTGCATGGTAACCTGCATATAGTAACGTTCTTTTGTTTGGTAAACCCAAAATTTAAGTCAAAAGGGACTTAAACTACAGGCAATCCATTCTTTGATCCCATGAAAAATCTTTATTGGGGCTATTTAGAAGGTAAAAAACTGACAAAAATGTAATATTCTGATCACCATTTTCGACAACTAAATGTTGACACAGTCTTGGTCTCTAAATCTGAAACTTTCACCAATACTGGGTGAGTCAAAAAGAAGGTTTTTTTCAATTTTTATTGATGCAATTTATTTTGCAAATTCGTTTCTTTAAAAATTCACTGCATCAGGGCTCAAAAACACGAAATAGCGTGGTAGCGGCGCTACCAGAAAGGTAGCTAAAATGCTTAAATTTCCGAGGAAGGAAGAAGGGTTAAAAGGAAAAAGAAGGGAATTGAAGGGAAAGAAATGAAGGAAGGGAAAAACGGAAGGGGACAGAAAGAAGAAGAAAAAGGAAAAGGGATAGAATTAAGGGTATACAGAGAAAGAAGAAGAAAGTGCGTAAGAAGAAACGAAGGTGCTTAGCTTGCTACCAGGAAGGAAAATATTTTGTTGAGCCCTGCACTGCATAGAAAAAGGTTAACTTAGATCTGAAAATTTAGTTTGTCGAAATCGAACTTTTCGTTCCATAATTACGATTAATTTTGGTAAAATTTTACCTTGCAAGGTCCATAAAGTAGGCCCTCAATTAGATTCATTCATGCCATGACAAACATACTGTTTCTCTGCCACAAAATTGAAACAATGCATGCATTTTGTTGGAGCACAAAGGGAACAAATTGTTATTTGTTTTATTTCCCTAGGGATTATTTATTCAATTGTCATTGCTAGGAAGCAAAAAGTTCCTAGAAACAATTCTTTATCTTCAAATAACTACATCATGAAATTGCAGTAGATATGGAAAGTATCACCAGTTAAAACAAACTAAATTTGTGTAACCAATTTAATCTTTTCTTCTGCATTATAACACTTCAACAAACACAATTTGAGTTGTTTTTCGCCAAACTTTTGTTTGTCAAACGCTCCATGCTTTTTGTGATTCGTCCGGTATATATTGAACCTAATTTTTCAAGCTTTGACAAACATTGGCAGTTAAACTTGGTGCTAGAATATTGATGTTGCAGATAGTCTTCTTTTTGTATATTTTTCATTTAAATCTTTATTTATTTAGTTTGCTTGTTTGCTTCGTCGACTTTTAGTTCGCTTTATTTCTTGTAGTCCGGTCTGTTGGCACAATAATCGTGCAAAATATGATACCAGCATGAAACTTGGTAGACTTAAGTAATTTGACATGTTTAAAAACGAAGCGAAACAGACACAAGCTGAAAAATGCCACGTCAAAGTTATCAAATACAATAGGGCATATTTTTAACCATGTCTATTCCCTTTAAGCATCTTTTCTTGGTAAATCAACTACAAAATTACGTATATGGATGCGGCATTGAATGTACTTGTATATGGTCTATAAGCGAACAAGGGCAGATTTTGTAATAGTCCGGTCTGTTTGCACAATAATCGTGCAAAATATGATACCAGCTTGATCTCTGTCCTCTATAGGGGCCGCCTTCGTAAAACAGAAACTGTAAGTGATAACAGTACTTGTAGTATTGACAAGGTCCTTATTGATAACAGTACTTGTAGTATTGACAAGGTCCTTATTGATAACAGTACTTGTAGTATTGACAAGGTAAACCCTGTATAAATATTTCTCTTATTGATAAAGAAATGAAATTTTTGGTTTCTACACATTCTGATAAGCTGAGAACGATAACGAACAGACCGAATAAAAGATTATCCCTAAATGCCAATCCAGACGGAGTAATTGCTCCAAGTCCTCTATAGGGGCCTCCTTCGTGAAACGGAAACCGTAATTGTCAAAGAAATGAAACGTTTTGGTTTCTACAACCAACATACATAATAAAAAAGTTACCCCTAAATGCTAATTTTAGACGGGGGTACTTGATCATACTCTTCCATTGGGGGCCTTTTTCTATAATACCAGAGTAACAAGGGCAGATTTTGTAATACAATAGCATCAGTTGTTTTGATTAACAAACCTCAATTTGAAGCAATTAGCGACTGATGACAAAGGAAATTCTCTCAACCAGTAATTCAAAAGGAATAAAGCCGCAGAAGTTGCGCTGAAACCAGAAGGGGCAGAAGGGTGAACCTTCGTCTTGTGCGTGCGAAAGGTGGTTTTTAAGAGAAGTTATGTGCTTCTAACGAAAGAAGAAGGGTAAATCTAACGTTTTGCCTGGCGGAATTGGTTTATTTGATTCAGAAGCCGAACAGAAGGCATTGAAATTCTCGCATATTTAGGGCTCAAATGAAACAATTACTACTCACCTCCTGAATCTATTAGATTTTTATGTGATTTAAGTAGTCTGTAGTACCGAGATTAGGTACCTACAATTCAACTGAATGAAGTCTTAGTATCCTAATAAAAAAGCAAGTGGATAGGAGATACTTTTTCAGCCTACCTGAAACCTCACTTCCATTTAGTTGTTGACAATCGGTCTTTAATGGTCTTTGGCAATCTTTGATGGTCATGGCCGTTTTGTAACAGTCGTGACAGATCGAATGGAAACCAAATTTCAAATTCACAAATACCGCCAACGACCCAAAAAATTTTGAAAGACTTAATTATCTATAATAGCTGCAATAGAACTCAGTTTTATTCCAATGATCACCAACAACCCGTAAGGATCGCCAAAGATTGTCAATGACTGAAGAACTCGAATGTTAACATAACAAAGATCGCAGAATGTAGTGAACGACCCCATTTTTAGGATCAATCGGGCTGCCATATTATTACAAAATCCCAGTGATCGCAAAAGGTTGTCAACGACCCCCCTCAAAGGTCCTAAGCTCCGAAGGCCTTCAAAGATTGATAATGCCTCTGATAGATCGTTGGCGACTAAATGAAAACCAGGCTTTAGGCTCAATTAAACATGTTGTAATATGCAGAAACACTAACTTGCTTTTCTATATCCCGAACAATTGACAAGGAGCGAAATGCTCAAATTCAGGACTTGGGGCAAGTACCCTCTCCTAAAAATGATACTTAGGATTAAATTTTTGATTAAATTGGTTTATTAGTTTTTAGACGTGGGAGAAAGAGCTTCCTTTGCTGTGAAATATCAATTTGACCCAAATGCAGTTCGAATTACAAAGAGATGAGGTACAAAATAACAGCATGTCCTAAATTTAGACTCTCTTTTGCGCCATAATCTCTGAAAATGATTTTGAAGTAATCTTCTTCGCCTGACAGATGCTCCAAGCAGCTGGACGTTCCGCAAAGTCTTATTGCAGTTAGAACTGTTAAACTATCATTTAAAACAATGAAATTTCTTGTAAACCTGCCCATAATTTGAATAATATACGCCTCCTTATCGAGTACACTGATTGCAAATTGTACCAGAGATACAATCTATGTCAGATGACTTTTTTGACTTTGTAAGTTGTTTTGTTAAATGAGTAGCAGAGCAGAGTGATACATGAAAAATTGGTTATATGTTGGAAAATTTCCTGCAGCTCATTATGAATTGAAAATTTCCTGTGACCGCCTGGTCGCATGGTCGGGTGGGTTTTGATACCCTGGCCCCTGTAGAATACTGGGACCAAGTACTCCCGTCTAAAAATAGCATAGCAGTATGTCAAATTTCATATGTCTACCAAGTTTCATGCTGGTATCATATTTTGTACGATTGTGGCTAATATTTTGCTGAAATGCGAAACATTTTGCACTGTTGTTAGTGATATAATTTATTACTGGCTGTCTCAAAAATTGTCCCAGCTCATGAATAATTCAATCAAAGCCAAAGGCGATAAAAGTTGGAATTGTGCATTTCTAATCTTAGTGGCCTGACTAGGTTTGTGCAAGGTTCCCATCTAGCATATTCTACCATGTTAAGGATCTAAATGGATTCAAAGCCAGGTAGCTGGATAACTTTCTCAATTTTGCTGATTTATTCTCTTCTTTAGATAGTCAGCATTACCAGAAGTCATATGGTCTTTCTTTTTAAAGGTAACCTGAAGCGAACCCTTTTATTGATGCAAATGAACAGCACTGTCGAATGATAAGGAATCCTATTTGAATTTCTATAACCTTTCCATTTTCAAGTTATCCACTGATTTTAAGTATCAATTGGTGACCTGACGTCATTTTGTGTGCAAATTACTAGGATTACATATGGAAAACTAGCTATGTTGCAAGGTTAATGGACACATTTCTAGCATGGAATCAATTAAATGCGGAGTACCCTAAGGTTCTTGCCTTGGGCCCTTACTATTTCTGATATATATTAATGATCTTCCCCTCTCACTAAAGTTTGGGGAGGTTAATATGTATGCAGATGACACCAGCATTTCCTACTCCTCGGACTCCATCACAGATATCAATGATACCGTCAATGAAGATTTAGATCGCCTTAAGAACTGGCTGGAGAGTAATAGGTTATCACTAAATGTAGTGAAAACACAGAGCATGCTTATTGGTAGCCGAAATAGACTCAAAAGGATCGGCCAGTCTGAAAACCCGGAACCAGCCCTAAAAATAGGAGAGGAGCCAATCTCTATGGTTAAACATGCGAAATACTTGGGTGTTCAGGTTGATCAGCACTTGGTGTGGGATGAGCATTTGAGCATCGTTACCAAAAAAATTTCTCGAGGAATAGGAATGCTGAAATACTAAAATAAAATACCTCCCATTACAGACCATTCAAAGGATGTATAAGAGCCTCGCAGAGCCTTACGTAAGATATTGTTCGTCTGTTTGGGGTAACTGTGGTATTACGGCTCTTCAAAAATTGCAAAAGCTGCAGAATAGAGCAGCCAGGGTAGTCACGAATAGCCCCTATGACGCTTCCTCGCTACCCCTTATCAAACAACTCGGTTGCTAAATATACAACAAATGATAGATTTTGAAACAACGAAAATTGTTCACAAGTCACTGCACAATGAAGTGCCTGATTATCTGCAAGGTCTGTTTACAAGGGTCTCTGATAAAGGCGTCAGGGAATTACGCAGTTCCAAACTGGATTTGAACCTTCCGCTGTTGAAAACATCCCTAGGACAAAAGAGCTTTTCATTCAGGGGAGCCAAACTTTGGAACAAATTGGGTTCTGAAGCCAAAACCACAAATAGCTTTTCTGCTTTTAAGAAAGCTGTCACGTGAACACAAAGATATGTTGTTTCTACATTTCCTTTCTTTTATTACTTTAGGCTTGAAATAACACTGTAAATAGGGTTTATATTCTTTTTCTTTTGTTGACAGGGCAAGCTGTAAAACAGTATTTATATATTTATTGATGCTTCTACCCTGTATAAATAATTAAAAATGAAATGAAATGAAGTGTCTTACTCTTGGAACGTTACAGTTGTAAGAAAAATTTCAGCTTAGCTAAATAGACGTTATATATATTGTCTCATGACATAATATCATGTTTAGAAAGGCAAGTTAACTGAAAATTGCTTTTTGGTTAGATTTTCCTTTGGGAACATGGTCAACCTTGTATACTTTCTTTACCTTTTGCAAACAAAACGACGTCATCAGCCAATCATACAAAATAGTGGATATCTCGAAAATGAAACAAGATATGAACAAAATTTAAGCAGAAGTTTTCGCCATCCAATAATGGTATTCATTTGCATTGATGAAAATTTTCGCTTCAGATCACCTTTAAGTGCATGAAAGAAAATGTTAAGTTTAGCAAGAATTCTAATTCTCTTTCTTCAGCTTTATCGGAAGGCCTGCCTGGTGAGAGCTTGAAGTTAGCAGAAGATACATTAAAAGAAGTGGTGGATACAAGCCCCAGCGTTATCACCAATCGAGATGAGATTATTTCAAACCTTCATTCTTGTATTGGCAATGCCTTATTGGATCTCGACAAGCCACAAAAAGCTTTAAAGCACCACACAAAAGATCTCGACATCTCTAACAAAAAGTATGTAGTATTATCTTTAGTTTCCATTTTTTCCAAAAGTGATTCTGCTTGAGAAATTGGGTGTTTTCAAGTTTGAGCAAAGTTGCTTTTGCTAGAAAGGGTTGTGGAAAATATCGCTTTGATGGAAATATGATGGACAGTAGAAGTTTGGCTCTACAGAGCAGAAATAGATGATTGCGCTAATGATAGCATCAAGGAATTTTTACCATGATCCTTTGTGTTTCATGATAAATCCCGATAAATCAACCAATCAAATCAATCGAAATAAATTCAGACGCAAAGGATCATGGTAGGAAATTCCGTCACGCCATCTTTATCGCAATAATCTATTGTGAGCAAATCTGCAGCAGAGAAAAGTATGGCGGTGCTTAGTTTAATTTACATTGGGACCATCTCCCCCCCCCTATGGTTCATTTATATCAAAGACCAGATTTTAGGCATTGGTTTTATAAGATGTCATTAATCTTGCCCAGGATAGCAATATTGGACAATCTCGCAGTATGCTTCAAAACCAGGTAGCTCGAAGAAAGCGTAGGAACTTCACCAATGTAAATCTATTTATATAACAATCAGTGTCATTAAAAATGAACTTAAAATGGAAACAGTGAAACAGATATGTCTCGCATTGTAGACATATTTTTAGTTATAGAATTCAGCGCAGGTTAGGGATATTTAAAATGCCCAGGGTCGGGGTTATAATTTTTAAAGTGCACATAAACCCAAACAATTTTATTTCATTTTCCGATAGAACTCATCAAGAAATGCTATTCTACCAAAAAAATTTTTCCAAAATCATTTTCCAAACTCGTTTTATAATGCATTTTGTGGAGCTTAGACTGTGGACACTACTGGGCACCTACGGCCTGGGAACTAGTGACGACTACTCAGGATGACAAATGATCGAACGAATTGATCGCTGTCATAAACCAGTTGTTATGAGGCGTTCATATCGAAGTTTAGACGAAGTCAAAGTTCCAATAAAATGCACCAAAAATGAGTTTGTTTGAGTCAGACCTCCTCACAGTCGTTTGTTGTAGGTTTCTCGGCATGGATTGTTGGAATTGGTATGACGCCAACTTTATCTCTCGACTTCATCTCTCGACCGCACAAGGCCTTGTAAGGTGACCTTTCCTCATTGCCGAGCGACATTTTTCGTCCAGCAGAGATGACGAAATTCTCCTGGGTAACATTGACCTTTTGAATGGCACAATCATGATTCATGAAAAGCGTAAAGAATCCGTTTTCCAATGGTGTCAAATGTTAATAGAGTGTTTGTACTAAAATGTGGAGTTATTGTGATATTAGTGTCAGCAGATCAATTTTGTGATTCGTTTACAGTTAGGCTTATGATCATGGAAGTTCTTTCAAAGGGAGAGTTCCCAAGGAGAAAAGTGTTTGAAAATACCAATAAAGATTTTAATAGAAATTACGTGATGTCCTATCGCCTGAAGAAAGTGTTTTTATGGAGGATGAAACGGAAAGTTAGGAATCGGAAGTAGAACATCTCTGCAGGTACGTAAACAAGATCAGTAAAAAATTAGGCCCGTTCTTAGTGGCGCCCCTTGGTGAATCTTATTACTTGGCTTGGCATTTCTTATGTTCCTTCTAAACAGAGTTCAGAATGTCATTAGGTAAGGTTAGTTATGAATTTCTAGTCATTTCAGTATGCTTTTAAGAACCACATTCCATCAACTAAACTAAGACTCTAAAATATACGCCTCGGACCTTGCTTGCGCCTCGGAGGAACTCTGAGCAACGGGAATCTTGGCATTACTAGCATTACCCTCCCTTGGTGTTTTTTGTTTATATCATTTTTATTTATCATCATCAGTTTTCACTATTTGTTATCATTTTATCTTCTGTCTTATCAAAATTTTCGTGAATACAAATAATGCGTTCTGCTCACAGTCACATGAAAATTTCAGATCGACCTAAAAAATCTGACCGACCTGAGAAACCGAGTTTCAGGTCGACCTGAGTTTCATTTCGCCTGCGTCGTGTAAGCGTTCCAAGGGCTTCGAGAGCAGACCGAAATGAGTTTCAAACTGATCAGAAACTCAGACCAGTTAAATCTTCTCAAGTAATCATCGGGTTTAAAGTGTTTTTAGCACAAGCAAGATGCTGTCGAAGCTTCCCATTTGGCTCGTTTTTGTTTCACGAACGCTATCCGTTAGCGTAGTCTCTCCTTTGCAGTTGGATTTTCTTTGCCATGAAACGGAAAGGCATGAAATGTTATACCATTCTTTATATTTGAAGTATTTCCACAATTAGCAGCCATGTATCTGTTTACCATATTTGCGTCGTTTCTTGCCTTCCTTCCCTCTGCAACCACCACTGGCACTAAAATTGACTGCGAAATCACATAGGCTACTCTGAGACCTGAGTGTGTATACCTTAGTCGACGTCACATCCGCTATCGCCCCAGACTCCAGACTGGTCAAAATAGCCCGGCAGTGTCCACAAAAAATTGTTCAAAAACGCGACTTTAGTGGGGCATAACTCCGGAACCACGCATCGGAATTTAATTCGGTTTTCGGTTTTCTACTCAGCTCAACATCCTCTATCATAATCAAGAATAAAACAGTTTGGGTTAAGGTGCACTTTAAACCTTTCATATAATTTTGGCTGAGGTCTGTGGATTGTTGGCTGTAGGAAACACAACAATCATCAAAACACGTCAATCAAACCGCAGAGATTCAAGCATAAAATTTTACTGTTATGTGGTTCCAAAAATATTGCATTCTACACGACTCAAATACAAAGGCACTATGTACCAATTGTCTCAAAACAATGTAGCAGAGTTTACTGGGCTGTGCAATCATGATTTATGAACTGATTTCAGCCAATTATCAATCAGTTTGTAGCAGGAAAACTAACATAGATATGCAAATATGTTTCCTCAAAATCGATGATTTAGAGTTCGGGGCATTTAATCTGTTACTGTTTGTGAAAAGTTTTTGAGTAACTAAGAGTCTGCCTTAAATTATATGTCGCGTGAAAATGTCCGCTAATAAAAACAATTAACATATTTTTGCATGATTAATTTTGTGTTATTGCAAATCTCACGTGACCTATGATTTGAGACAGACTTCAAAATTGAAGATAAAAGATGAGGAATTTTGCGTCAGCAATCTGCTAAGAACTGAAATCAGTAAAGCATCTTGCTTTACACTTAAGGACACACACAATTGCCTTTTTTCGACGAGATGCTGATCATTCTCACTGTTATTGTTACCAGCAGGTTTACTGACAGAGGGAGGAGAGCTCCCGCTACTCTCTAAAGATTGAGTTTGAATTGTGAAAGAAACGGAAGTACCCAAATTTGATAGCGATACCTGTCGGTATTAGAAATCATTTTGATTTTACACCCCTGCATGTTTTACACTCTTATTCCACCTTAGACCAGGTTAATTTTGAGGTAGGTGCCACCTTTATGCGCAGAAATTCTGGTAGTTATTTTGAAGTACCCACATATGTGGTGGTTCAGAAAAGTGATGGTGAAGGGGGATCTGCTGGGACCTAAGGGGTGAAAACGGGGGTGAAACAGTGAGCATTCAGACGTGATGCCTCTGCGGAGGAGAGAACGGAATATCTCCTTCTGGATACAACACAAGTGACATTCTTTGCTAGATAACAATAGTTAAGATCATTTTGAGTACACTCAGGTGAAAACAATGCCTTTTCATAATTAAAAAGGGTCACGTGACCACGCTTTACCCTTGACCATATATGGAAGTCTTGCTTTTTTGCTGCTATAACTCACAATAATGTTGCTATGAGTATTTCAACAACGTCGGTGATTAGTTTACGTTAAAAATGCATAGTTTCTTGTGCTACCTATCATGCTAATTAAATGATTAAAACATATTTCAATGTAATAATTGTTTGCTGAAGTTGGCCGATTTGAACAATGCATCAACTACGTACAAGCCACTTCGTCCGTCACAGACAATGGCGGACACTTTGCCAAATATTGGGGGGCCGAAGCTATTGTTTCAATTAAAAAGCATTTTTTATTTCTACTGTTTTCGGACAAAAGATCTTTTTTCTAGCCAACATTGCGAGGGGGGCGATCGCACCCCCTGCCCCCCCCTAAGTGTTCACCACTGGTCACAGATATTGAAATCAGAAGAGCTGGTTAGAAACATCGTCAAGGTTCTGAAAGAAGAGTATTTGAACCCTTTCGACGAGAGTTTAGACAAGATATAGCTTTGCAGTCTTAGTTCTGGAGTTTTGGAATTCCAGTCTCATCGAAATTGGCAGAGAGCATCATTGGTGCCAAGAAGCTAGGGAAAGAAGCTTACGAAAGCTTCTGCAAATTTCGAATCGACAGCAAAGAAATTGACTTTCATGCTCCAATTTCAAGGCTAAACCTTAAGATATTCAAAAATAGCTACTGGAAACGAAGTAACAATAAAAATTAGCACCAAATCAAAGAGCATTGAAGCAAACAGAAATGTCCTTGGGACTTTGTTAGCTATTTCTTGTAGAAATGAGCGTGCTATAGACTTTGAAACAGCACACAAGTTTCCACTTCGCTCATTTCCCCTTAGCTTAGATGGATCTCGAAGAAGCAATACCAAAAGTAAACTGCAAGCCATCCTACTCCAGTTATGCAAGACGCCCGTTGTACACCCAAGAGAAAGAGAAATTCTTCCAGCCAAGAGTGCAGTGTCCACTTTCATAGTTGATATGATGGCAAGCATTAGAACTCTAACAGCATTACCGGACACATGCGAAGAACTAACATGAAAGTTTATCAAGTCACTACCAAGTGGATGCTACCGCGTAGATATTGTCGCAGATACCTATCAAGATCAATCTATCAAATCTGCAGAAAGACAAAAAAGAGGGAGTGCTGAGAGAATTCTCATACAGTCTGCAAGGTCCAAAATGCCTCGAAACTTTAGTGACTTTCTGAAAAATGGTGAGAACAAACTCCGCCTCATGAATTTTATAGAAGAATGCCTCAAAGAAATCGCCTTGAAGTGCTTAACGCACTTCAGTGCTCATAAATGTACACATCGACAGAAAATAGCTGTTCAAAGCTAACGTTATTTACAGCTACAACGGAAGATGCGTTGTCTAGCAATCAAGAGGAGGCAGACGCTAAAGTTGCCCTTCATTGCCGTCATGCACTGGAATGTTATCCAGAAAAAAAGGTTATCGTCCGCTCCCCGTCAGGTGATATAGATAGTTTGGTAATTTTGTTGAGAATAATAGAACGGCAAGACCAGGTGTATCTCGACTTTGGCACAAGTCTTCATAGAAAAGGGATAAACCTTGCGCAAGTAGAGATGGCCCTCGAGAAGAAGAGATGTTTAATAAGATTTCATGCATTCACGGGAAATGACTATGTTTCGTCTTTCTTTACAAAAAGGAAAAGCCTTGTGTTGGAAGGTGTTGCAGTAAGATGAAAGGTTTGCAATGACATTCAATCTGCTTGGTTCTTCATGGGAAGTGGAAGACAGCACCATCGATAACCTAAAAGAATATGTATGTCTTTTGTATGGCTGTCGTCAAAAGAAAGTGAATGAGGCGAGGAAGCATCTATTTGACGGGAAGTAATTGAATCAAACAAGAGTCATTCATATTTCACTGCTGCCCCCATGCCAATCAGCTTTGAAGCTGCATATTCTACGAGCGAATGTAGTTGCAAGAATTTGGAACTGCGCTGGCGAGAGAATGGTAAAGATGCCTGATCTAACTGAGCATGGATGGCATTCTGATCTTACGACAAAGTGGATCGAACAGGCCTTTCCAAATGAAGTTGAAGAGATTTTGTTGCAAGTTGATGATCACATCAGTTTTGAAGAAGAGGAAGAGAGTGACGATGATAGCAGTATTGAAGACTAGATATGCGATTGTATGGCGAGTAAGCAATTAATTTACTACCGAAAACGCATTGTTGAGCCTCAAAACTTAAAAGGAGATAACGAGAATCGTTTGATTCTGTAGCAAATGAACATACTTGTGCAACAAAAAATATATTCCTTACGCGAAACGACAAAATGCAAGACTTCCATATATGGTGAAGGGTAACATGTGGTCACGTGACCCTTTTCAATTACGAAAAGGCATTGTTTTCGACTGAATGTACTCAAAAATAATCTTAAAAACTGTTATCATGCAAAGAATGTCACTTGTGTTGTATCCAAAAGGAGATATTCCGTTCTCTCCTCCGCAGAGGCATTACGTCTGAGTGCTCACTGTTTCACCCCCGTTTTTACCCCTTAGGTCCCAGCAGATCCCCGTTCACCATCACTATTCTGAACCCCCACATATGTGAGTACTTGAAAATAGCTACCGCAATTTCTGCGCATAAAGGTGGCACCTACCTCAAAATTAACCTGGTCTACTGGAATGAAAAAGAAATGCCACATTTTCTGTCCCTATATACCACATGATTAATCACCATACATCAAAGAGAGACAGATTGGCACCATGTGGCTAATGTTAAAGGATCCTTCACCTCACACTTTCCTGATTATCCAGCATAAGCCCTTATCTGACCACGGCGGCTACCCATAAGCCCCTCTCGATAAGTAGTAGTAGGTTTCCATGGATTGGTAAATAACCAGGAATAATTTCAGGCCCATGTTTATCCATCTTATCATATATTTTTTAAGTGTTATCTCTCACACCATATCTTATCTCTGTATTATGTCTGCTGTAGCAGTGACGTTGAAAGCGTATCTTTTCAGTTTGGAAAAATAGCAATTAATCAGGACGAGTGTCATCTATACACCCCAATTAATCGCAATGAAATTTCAATATGCCAAGCCTGAAATTGGATTTGGTGACCTGGTATAGTGGCCATGTGCGTCAAAACATGTTGGATGGAAACTGGAAGGATGCAATGTGTTTCTTGTCTGCAATTCCTTTCTCTGACTTTTTCTGGAGAAAAGATGGGTGGGGTATCATTCATGGATCGTCATAACAAAGTTTTTGATTTGGTTGTCGTGATGAAAGAGATGGGTGTGTCATGGATCTCTGCAACGTGCCACCGATCATGTCGATGATTTCCTCAAAAGAATATTTAATTGTCTCATGCAATTTGTACACATGATAATAAATTGCCATATAATGTGTCACTCCCGTTGTCCCAAGCGATTTGCTTCTGACCTTTTGCCCAACATTACATTCCCATTCATATCTTACCCAAAAAGGCCATCGTCATGGTGACCAAATGTCATAGCAACTTTGCTTACACTAGAGCACAGGCAAACAATTTCTTGTGCATTAAATTTTCAAAATTGTTATTATATGTTTAATAGAAACATCAGAGAGTATTCTAAGTTAGAACACGCCTAAGAGGATGCTAATATCATCGTTGCATTTTAGATTTGAATTAAAACATTGACGCTGAGACTTGATTGATTACTTTAAGATCGATATGACACAGTGCCTAATGCCAAGAACGGCTTCGAGAAATAGGCAAGGAAATCCGGTCATATGTGTTAAGATTGCTTTTGTATCATTGTCTCGAGATATGATCGTTGCTTTGTCTTTGGACAGCATATGGAAGCAAGGCTGCTTTTTTCGTTTCTTATCAGCTTCTTTAGCTGGCAAATTGCTTGCCCAAAATTTAGTGTTCGTGTCCCTTCCTGTCACGGGTTTGCCTTGATAACTGTCTTTGTTTACTGTCCTGAATTTCTTTTCCTTTCATTCCCCCGAAAGTACTGAATGGTCACAGGAACAACGTTCTTAATGCATCTGTCATGCCTGTTTTATTCAAGTTTAGACATATGACTCATTTGAAAAGCTAGCATATGTTCAATATCTTTAATCGGTGTAAAAAAGACGAATGTAAAATTCTATGACCTATTTCTTCTGATTGGATGGCTTGAAATAAACTTTAGCTACTTGTCCATAATTCAACCGTTGGACTTTTCAGAAATTTTTTAAAATTGCAGCGAATGTTATATTTCGACTCTTTTGAGGATATGACGTTATCAAATTTCTAAATCATAAACAAGAAGATTGACAGACGTTTGTTTGATACCATATTGTAGACATCCATAAACAATGGTTTTCTTGAAACCTAGTTCACGTAGCATCAAAAAGTATAGAAATCACAATGGTTTTAAGTTTTTTTTATGTTGGTTTGATTCTTCAAAAGAAGAAATGCACTCTAATTCTGAAAACATTGAAGATTTCAGAAAAGTCCAACGGCAGAATCATAGTGAAATGGCTTGAGTGTCTTTGAAGTCATTCACTTCAAAGAAATAGGTCATATAGTTTCACACCAACCTTTGCAGCCTATGCTGGAAAATCTTCGAAATCTGACTTAGGAAGTGACTCTTTACAGGCCTAGCTCTCATTTTTTTTATACCGGGTGTCTCAGAAGAAAGTCCCCTCTTTTGACTGGAGGAAGAAACAACATAATAAGATACTGAGACTTCCTCAGTCCACAGGTAAATTTATTAATCTTTAACTTAAATAAACGTACCTTGTATTTAAAAATCGTCGTCCAAACACCGGAGATACGAGCTTACAAAGTCAAAATTTGGAGTGGACCTAAAACCAGAGGTTTTGAGAATGGGTCTAACCATGATTTGATATCATGGGCATTATCCAAAGGACCTTTAAATATGGTTTTGCTGTTGAAAAGAATTATAAATGCATGGCCATGACCCTAATTTAGCAAATAGAATAAAAATGTGCTGAAAATGATAAACTCGTGCTACTTTTCCAAAATAAGCGCGCTGACCCTTTCTCCTATTCTTTGACACAAATAACTTTTGCAATGGAATGCAATTCAAGGACCCATTCCCCAAAAGAAAAGTAATTTAAAGAACAATTGAAGCATCTCAAAGAATAATTCTTTAGAAACGTAAAATCTAAAAGGCGACGTTGAAAATTCCTTTGGAAAAAATACCTGTGTGGTCAAATCATCATGGCTAGGCCCTTTTTCATAACCTCTGGTTTCAGATGCACTCTAAGTTTTGACTTAATCAACTCGTATCTCCGGTCTTTTGTGGACGATTACCAAATGCAAGGTATGTGCATTCAAGTTAAAGATTGACAGATTTAGCTATGTAACAAGTAAGTCCCGATATCTTATCGCTTTGTTCCTTTGTTTAGTCAAAAAGGGGTACTTTTTTTAGATACCCGGTAGGTGTAGCAAAACAATGAATATTGTACCGATTTGATAAAAATAAGAATGATCATAACGTATCGATAATTTGCTGTTCTTTTGTCTGCTACTTATTTGCAGAACATCAGTTTTGTATTTCTTGCATGGTGCATTTACAATCGTAGTTTTGCAGGCACTAACGTTTAGGAATTTCATTAAGACTTTTCGGACACTTTTGCTTTACTTCATAGGCCTAAATGTAATAACGTTGGTTCCTTGCCTAAATTGAAATAAGAGAGATCTTTATTCCTTGGTATCGGTAGCCTCTTTCAGCCATATTTGTTGATTGTGATTTATGTTTGTATCTCATGCTATCGTCTACCGGGTAAGTAAAAAATGTTCTAGCGAGAATTCCACGTTCTATTCTGGTCCATGATTTACTTGGCATTAAAATTGGAATTCAATGCAATGGTCACTTTCAGAAATAGAATTTAAATTTCAATGATAGGTGAATAAATCAATTGTGGAATTCTCATTCCCATACATACCCATTATCAGCATTTTCCAAATTTCAGGGTTTAAAAGATGAGTGATTTTATCAAACAAGATTTTCACATCTAAGTTAGCCTTTGACTGATAGATAAACATTTCAGTTTTGAATATCGGTTGCATACGTTTTATTCTACAGCCCGCCAAACGTACTTCGTTTTGTATCTGGTATTTCTACTGCCATTTTCGAAATAACCATTCAATCCCTCCTGTCCAATCCTGGAACGTCAAACTTCTCAAAAAGTTCCACGCAAACTTCTCAAAAAAGTTTGATTTTGTTAAGTTCTCTTTTATTTCAAGGTAGGCAAGGAATCTAACTTATTACATTTGGGCCAATGAAGTAAAGCAAAAGCGTCCGAACACTCATGCCGTTTTTTTCCTCAGGCTGGTACATGTTTATGAATTTGTGAATATATTAAAATCAAATCAACTTTTGATATATATCTTGAAAGTTTGAATTTTCCAACATCCAGAAACAAGAGCTTGAGCTGAATTGTTGGCCATATTTTATTAATTATTGAATTCTATTCCATTCTCTTGCAGCGATCACAACGATGGAAAATCTCGAGCTTTAGACAACATCGGAAGATCTTACGCGAGGATTGGCAATTACCAAAAAGCTGTTGACAGGTAACGAATTTTGTTTCCATTTATTTTCTGCAATTTGAGTTGCCAGCGAAGGTTTCCGAACTGGATAACCGCGTCGCACAATTGTGCTATTTGCTAGAGCGCAGCCGGTAGCAAAATTTAAAGGGAATCACCCTGATTTTTGTTTGTTTGTCAACTTATTTTCATTCGATTGTTTTTGTCTAGCTATACATATTTACAATATAAAACTAATCTAAATCGAACATACAAATGTAAAATCAAGAAATGAAGAAATTAATAGATAAGTTGAATAATCAAATATTCAAGATATATATGGACAAGATTTATCATTTATGAATGCTGGATTCAGCTTTTTTAATGTTTTGAAAATCTCAATACAAAGTGTTCTTTGACCAGCAACCAGCATTGTGCATCTATTTGATTTTAGAAGCAAGTCTTTATTGGAGCTTACATGATCATTATGCAGAAATCTCAGCGCGCGTTCTTGTATCTTTTCGATTTTCTGTAAAGATTTGGATGACGAAAAATACCAAACCAAAGGACAGTAGTTAAAGTTGGAGCATACAGAACTCTGGACTAAGATTTCCTTCTCGGCAAGACCAATGAAAGACTTCAGTCGTTTAAGGACATTTAGTTGCGATGCAGCTTTCTTGCAAATGTTTGATATATGGAGATCAAAGTTCAGTTTGTAATCTAGTGTTACACCTAGGAGTTTTACAGTCTCTGCAGACTGGATAGATTGTCCCAGAAAATCAAGATTTATTCCAGAAGGATTTGTCTGATCTTTTTTGACGAAGAGTGCATGAAATTTGTCAGGGTTAGCAATCATTTCATTTTGATCGAGCCAAGAGAGGGCGTTGGCTGCTTCCTTTTCTAAAACCTCAACAAGATCCAGCAATGACTCGGAAAAGTAAGCTAGCGTATTATCATCAGCGCAATCGTACATAGTCGCTCGCTTTATGAAAAAGAATAGATCGTTTATATAGAAATTAAGGATAACTGGCCCAAGCTATGATCCCTGTGGTACCCCTGAAACAATATGTTGAAAGGAGCTGTACACGTTATTTATCCGCACGTTCTGTTTTCGCTTTTTCAGAAAGGCATGGGTCAGTACTAATGCATTTTCATCAAAGCCATATGCATGGAGTTTTGAGCTAGAAGATGAGATCTCATAGGTTTATGAATAGGCTTTCGTATTTGACAATCCAATGGTTAGTGAAAGAAGGCGAAACCAAATAAAATGATGCTGTATTTTGGTCTATCTTATCTTTGTTCTATTAATGGACGGGCTCCATATAACTAAGATCATTCACTTTAATTGCTGGTCCTTGTGAATTCTACTGGAATAGAAACCCGACCTAATTTTTGGTGCTGTATCATCGTTGAAGCACATCCAATTAACTTGATGTATCAGTTTTGAATTATCAAGATCTCTAATGGATACATTTCCTCATTACGCATTCCAGCGTTGCGGGATCAGAAATTTAGAAACAGATTTTACGATCGTACTCTCTTTTTGAAGCTTGTTTGCAATAAATTGTTTTTGGCCTATTTCTCAATTCTGGCCTTGCTCTGGGAAAGCTAAAAAGATACAACAAAATCACATTATGTCGGTGGAGAAATTTCATTCCCTCGATATTCAACGTCGGTTGGAGCTTACTTTGAAGTAATCAATGCCTTTTGCAATACATCAATGCTCAACCATGAGATATTTTTGATGCAAATACTACTGCGACGTCATCGAACATACTGGTTTACCCTGTCATTAATTTAATAGTGCACTTACAGCGTATGAAGTGATTGTATTGGAATTTGAGAATGGCCTATTTTTTACCTTCCCAGCTATCTAACAACTCTGGCTATGCTCAACAAACACAGATTTTGATGCAAATTCTACTGTGACGTCATCGAAAATGTTTTGCCCTGTTGTTGATTTAATATTTTGCACGCGGAGTATGACGTTACCGTATTGAAATTTGAGACTTTCAGCTTTTACCACATCAGGTTATTTGGCAGAAAGAAACAAGATATTTGGTTTGTGAAAGTGGCTCTTACTATGCATTTGGTGACTGCAATTGAAATGCCACGGTTGTTAAAGTCACCAGAGGTGATAAATGTTTTATTCCCATGGTCAAAGATTTAGAAAAGCTTCAGAAACCTGAGTCTGTGCTACAAAGTTTTCATTTAAACATTCAAATTAGCATACAATTCTTAAGCGATAATCAAGCCATTCCCATGACCTATGTACCTATTTTAAAGACCTGGGACAATGAATCTAGTAAACTTTTCTTGCAATCTAACAGCGTCCTTTCATAGGTAACTCATGAAAGCATCAAATATATCTGATTCAAAACTTTTGTCCGAATTTGCCAGCTTAGCATAATTGTACAAACGGAAAGTGGTGAGATCTATTGTTTAATAAGCAAATGTTAGTAATATTTCAAACAGGAACAAATTTCATAGATTTTCATAAATTTCACTTTATAAAATACACAGATCAAATCAATTTCTATTGTCTGCTATGTAGTGAGACGAAGTGCTAGCTCTTGTACCGGACGACAAAACAAGACCATGTCGACCGATTTTGATCAGCTGGTTTGGCCATCGGCCAGCCACAAGCCCAGTCTGGTGTATCAGGTCAAGTCAACTGCAATGGCTGTGTGTGGTACAATTAGGGAAATTTACAACTCCTATGACCTTTACGCTTTTACATCATGGACTATAAATGAGGTTGTTGGCCTGGCCTTTCAACCTAGACAACCTTATGAATGAAGATCAATCATGACGCCGAACTGTAAATCTTTAGTCCATAAGTGAAGACTTCGGCGTTTGTTAAAAAGAGGACATGGTACCACAAGGTGCTTCTTCTAGCATGCCATTGGATCATGGTTCGCTGGAAACTTTTGTCTTGTGACTTAAGAGTTGATAACAAGGTTGACAAATGAAAGTATTGGTGTCAACTCCACGCTCTCTTTATATTTTGTACCGGGTGAGTCCAAAAATTATTTTTTCAGCTTGTGTCCACATCCCATCATTTTCAGCACCCATTTTTTTGTGCTAACAGCCCTCACTATTACGCTTCATGACCTAGACAACCTTATGAATGAAGATCAATCATGAAAAGTGAAGACTTCGGCGTTTGTTAAAAAGAGGACATGGTACCACAAGGTGCTGTTTTGTGAGTGACAAATAATCCACTGATTTCGGTGTCTCCAAAGTGTGCCCCGTTTGTGTGGCTGCTGTGGAGGAGCTGTAAATTAGATTTCCTCTTTTATATATAGTTTCATATGACAGGCTTTAACTTAGAGTATGAGACCCTGTTTGTGTCAATCTAACGAGTGGTCTCTGATTAATGGCACCAGTAAGTCAAAAAAGAGTGCTTGCTTCCAAAACACCAGGTACTTTGTTTTTACCAACGCTAGGCAAATCAAGTAAAAATTACAAGAGAAGGTTACAGCATTGTTTATCTATTTTTTCAACATTTGAGAAGGGGTTAATAATGTTGCTTTTATTGGAAGCATGACATGGAACAAAATGAGGTATATTTCTATATACTGTTATCAGAACGATTAGCCTGCTAACCAGACCCGATTTGAAAGCATGTTGCAGAATCGATTGATAGTGTACTTATCTGGCCAGAAAAATTCATCTGAAAAAAGATCGATAGGCCAACTCTGAAAACAGAGATCGATAGGCCAACCCTTGTCGTATTCTTAGGAATCAAGAAATTATACCCTCCAAAATTTCTCAAACTTGTTTATTCAATCTTATAGCTGGCAAGAGAAATTACCACTCGTCAAAACTCCCTTAGAAAGCACATGGCTTCGACATGAGATAGGCCGCTGTCATCTGGAGATGGGGAACTTCGCTGAAGCAAGGGACTACGGAGAACAAGCTCTTGATGCTGCAAAGGAAGCTGCAGATGAGGTCTGGCAGTTAAATTCTTCAGTGCTTATCGCACAAGCTGATGGTATGTTTCATTGTACAATTTATTTGTTTAAATTCTGTATGGTGTTGAAAAATAGTACATTTGTCACCTTTGAAACCGACACAGGAGAAACGATTCCAGTTAACTCTTATTGAGAAGGGTATGTATCCTCCCGTGTCCACTGCCCCCCCCCCTAAGGGATAAATGCTACCCAACGGCCATACATGGTTCTCCCCTAATTTCTGGCACATACAATGATCACTCTTTTATTATTTTTTCCTATTTAGTCCTATATCTAGGTTCAAAGCTTTGTCGAGAATGTTTGCCACTGCGAAAGAAACTTGTTTCTGAAGGCATTTTGTCTGTTCAGATGGGGTTAGCTACTTATATGTAATCTTTAGGGTATGCAACGGTCCTAGGAAAATTGGAACAACTATCCTGAAAATGTTCTTGGGATATTTTAGATGTATGTTTGCTTTCTGACTTGGTTGTTCAGTGGTGCGTCAATCGTTTTAAAATCTAGTTTGACTGGTTGTTTTGTGATTTTGTTGCACACTGGGGCAACTAAGAATTTATATGCATATCTCAGCAATTTCCGCGTCCTTTCTCTTCAATCTCAATGCAATCAGTATTCCTGGTTTCATCCTCTGCTCGATGTTCATTCAGACAGGGATTGTGTAGAGCTGGCGTCTCGTCTCATTTCTTTCAGCGACCCTGACCATGGAGGAACTATTCACTGAGCACTTATCTTATCTGCTGACCACACTATTGACACCTTCATGTCCCTTGGCACAAGGCCAGTTGCCCTGATATCGACTTGAAATAACCGTACTGAAACGCAGGTTTTAGCCAATCAAATTTTTCTCGTCTTGTTTTGAATCTGGAGAAAGTTTTCTCGATAAACTTACAATACTGATATTGATACTGACATTAAACATTTCCCCGCATGTTAAGGCTCCTTTCCTTTCGATCCGTCTTGTTGTTCGAATTCTTTCGTACTGGCTGCGGATGTGCAATCTTATCGCTGGCGTTCAATCCATTTTTCAATCATAGAATATTAAGAACTTTTCAAGGATTATATTCTGCAACTGATTTGATATCCCGCGAGAGTCAAAACAAGTTAACTCCCTGTGAAACAGTATATAAATATTCAGTGGATTACCATGGATAAAAAGTTAAAATGAATGAAATTAAATGAGGTTTTAGCTGCTATCCGATTCACTCCGCTTTTTACCGTGCCAGTCGAATAAATAGCTAGTTTTTTGGGCATGCAATCTGGAGCCTAACCTTGATCACAAATCGAGATGATTTCTTGGTTTTTTTCCTAGTAGTTTAATTCACGACATCGTTTATCATTTGACTAATCTTTCTCGTTCATAGAAGTTCTTTGCGGATGTTCTCCTTCTCAATCTTTTTGGTACTGATAATACTTGATTCTGGAATCTTCTGAATTGACTCTGTATACAAGAGTTCCGAGTGGGCAAAGATTAGATAACGTAATCTCAATCCGCACTGATAGCTGTATCTCTATAAAGATAAAAATTCAGGCTATTCATTGAGGAACGTCTTTAGAAGATATTATCGTATCATTTTATTATCATTATTTAACTTCATTGTCTTTATTAGTATTATTATTATCATGGAAGTATTAAGAAGTATTAAGAAACATTAATTCATAACAGCAGTATTTATCTAATCATAAACATCTATCCTGGTAAAAGAAATAATCTGTATGGTCCAATTCAAGCATGGTATATGTTTCGTCACGCCTGCAGGAGAATATTTACCAGTTAGAACTACACGTTACTGGTAAAACCTTGGCAAAAACGTCACTTCATATTGACCAGACACCAATGAGCATGAGTTAAACATTACTGAGTTACTTTCACTTACCAAACCTCATTAAAATTCGCCATTACATTTTACTAGTAAAACCTTGGCAAAACATCACTTCATATTACTAGACATCAATGAGTATGAGTTAAACATTACAAAGTTACTTAGATTTACCAAACCTCGCTAAAATACAGTTTCAACACTTGTGCAGTAGCTTGGGGGCAGAAGGCAGATTTGGTTGTAATCATGGTTCTTTTCTTCCTTGTGAATTGGCTTTAAACATAAAGTAACGACAAGGAATGGCATTTTGAGAAAGTATTTTACGTTCTGTTTTATCAGTTCTATTTATTCTGTATTTTGGATTGCAGCCATCACTTTCTGAAAGCTATAACATAATTCTCACCACGTAGTTTATGACGCAGTCATGCACTTCTTCATTCCGTCTGCCCGTTGTCATGATGGCTCTTTACCTTCTTTGTAATAGACTGATAAAAGAACGTGTGAATAGCAAACAGGCTGCAAATCCTCATTTTTAGCCATCTTGTTGCAATTAACACTTTATTTCAGCTTTCTACCTTCCGAAACCATAAAAACTGTCCCACCTTTCTCTTTCTGTCAGGTACTGTCAGTTTTTGAAGTTATTTACATTAGTACTTGTGGGCCGTAGAAATTTGAATTTAGCCAGTTTAGTAACTAGATTAAACATAACCGAATGAACTCGAAATTTCGATAGATAATGCTGGAATAATCAAAGTTTGGATTTTTTTTGGTAAAATTGGTTTGTTCGCCCAACTTGTTTAACTTTCAGTTTGCATGAGAGCATTAGAATTAAAACCGTTTGACTTGCATTGAATTTGTCATATTCTTCTCTGATGCAGTAATTGCTAGAACTTCCTTAAGAGCATGAGATCTCTCATTTATTCATTCATGTATTTATTCTTTCATTCATGCTTGCATTCTTTCGTTGAAAATGATTATCCTTCAGCAATGGTTTGTACCCAAGGGCCCAATACATATCAAGGGCTTTCATTCATTCATTCATTCATTTATTTATTTATTCATTCATTCAGTCATCCATTCTGTACGTCATTCATAAATCATTCATTCCTTCATTAGATCATTCATTCATGCATTCTTTCGTTGATTATGGTAATCTCTGTACACTTCCTTGCATATCAAGGGCTTCTATTTTTCCATTCATTCAATCATTCATTTGTTCATTTATTCATAAACTCGTTCGTTCGTAGCTTCATTCATTCATTCATTCCTTCCTTCTTTCCTTAATTCCTTTGCTTATTCATTCATTCATTCATTCATTCATTCATTCATTCATTCATTCATCCATGCATTTTTTCCTTGAAAACTGTTATTCCCAGCAATTGCTTGTAGTTACGGGCCCACTAGGGTGCATATCGAGGACTTCTATTCTTCCATTATTTCGTTCATGACTTCATTTCATTCGTTTATTCATTTATTCATAAGTAAGGCACATTGTCGTGGCTGTGACTGGCTAGTCGTGATGTTGAAATCACTCGCAAAAGACCTGGCCTCTTTACCAATTACCAATCCTTTATGCTTTGGAGGGACCTTTATGGAAACAAGGTCACACTGACCTTTTAATGCTATCCCTGCCATTTTAACCAGGGGTGTTTTTAGATTAAATGTTTTTAACTCTTGTTTTTACTTAATATCACATGCCTGTAATTAGATTTTTCCGTTTTGATAAACTTATTTTTATTTTAATGTTAATTTTTGGCGAAATTATACATACATACATACATACATACATGCTGTTGGGTCATACTTTCTTTTGAGAATAAAGGGAGTTTGATTGATATCACCTTCATGAATTTTGGGCCCCGTTCACACGATATCGACCGTTTTTGTTTCATAGCGGATTGGTTTTATATCCGATTGGCCTTCTGTTTACACGAGACCGTTTTCGTTTCATATCGGATTGGCCTTTTTTTCTACAAATTCAATGTTAAAAATTTACAATTTACGAATTACCTAAGATTACAAACGAGCTACCATACAATACTACAGAAACGATGCCAAGGGGAGCAAAAGATCATGACTACCCCAGGGCCATCACATGAAGGAGATAAACTAAAATACAACTAAATATATAAGAAGCCCCCTAGCTATTCAGAAAAGAATTAGAATTGAACGATATTTTGCAAATGGAATTTTCGAATGTACGCAATAGTGATAGAAGCTTTATCGCCACTCAATTGAAAGTCGCGTATGAAATGTATAAGAAAGACGCTCAATCCAGGCTCTTTTGTAGAATAGCTAAAGGGTGTGTTACGAAAAGCTACTTAAAAAGAAAAGAACAAAAGAATAGAGGAACGGGACTCGGCGAACAGGAGACTTTACGAATATGGACTTGGTATGGTAGTTGAGTTGCATTTAGCTAGATTTCTGTGATCTTAATTGAATCGACCGCTTGTGTGGATGTATTGTAGAGTCAAATCGAGTATATTTCTGTTGACGTCATTTTGGGAGGTCTTTATCACCATACAATAAAAGCTGCGTCAAAACTTCATTGGAAAGGTCGATATATCCGAATGGTCGTAGTAATGCAAAAACTCCAGCTAGAAGGTCTCGACGCTGATCCTCAAACGAGGGGCAAAGCAACAAAAAGTGCTCCGTGCTCTCAATACCATCGTTAGTAGGGCACATTGGATTTATGGTATCCCTAAAATTGTGCTTAAATTTGTGAAGGCTTAATTTGCTAAGACCCACTCTTAGTTGAGTAAGATAAGATAAGCCTGTTGGGTCATGGATTCCAAAGACAGATTTAGTAGGGGGGGGGGGCGAATTTTCGAAAGCAACTTTTTCTTGAAGATAGCAACTGATGGTGAAATTCTAATTTCCGGACATAGTTCATTCCACTCAGACAGGCAATTTGGATAAAAGCTAGATTGGCCTTCTGTTTACACGAGAACGCACCAATCCGATATGCTTCATATCGTTTTCGCGTTTTCAAATGAAATTTGAGACGCTCTGAAAATGGCATAAAACAAATCCGATATCGTGTAAACGGTCAAATCCGATATCAACTCGAAACTGAGCATCTTTATCAATTCTACGTGCCTCCTATTCATCTGGCGCACTGCGCCGTGGGTGTTAGAACAAAGGTGAATCCTCCGCAGCACAAGACAAAGCGTTTCAGTGTAAACTAAACCCCAATCTGATATGAAATGAAAACGGTATCGTGTAAACAGATACATTTTTGTATCGGATTGTCACCCTCAATCCTATATGAAATGAACACGGTATCGCGTAAACTCAGTGTAAACTCAGTGTGTAGGAAAAGTATTGAACCCTGCCTGATTCTATTCTTTAATATTGTCTTATTCATCCAATCAGTGCCACGGCAGTGTGTATTTAAAGAGGTTATCTTGCTACTATTGCTTGAATTCAACGGTCTCCTAAAATTCCTTACGGACCTGAACTAACGATTTTAAACGTACTGGTTGTCCGAATAATCAAACACGTTTGAAAATCATCGAAATCACATTATTACTCCATCGTTAAGATTTTCTTTGCTCTGTTCATTCAATGATCAATTACTTTTGAAGGTAAGAGCTTTTTTAAACCATATTCTCGACCTTACTTTTCTTGAGGAACATTGTAATTCTAAATTAATAATAATCTAAATTAATTTCCAAAAAAAATTGCGATTTCTTGATAACAATCAAGTCGTTCTTGACAGTGTGCGTTTCTTTCCAACCTGTAACCAAGAAACCATTTGATACAGTAAAAACCCACGCAAAAGAAATGTTGATTAAGAACCTCTAGGCTGATATGTGGCCAATTAACCACCTTATATATAAGAACCACTTCAGCCTGGCAAATGAAGCAGGTTCTTAGACTGAAACACTGATGCAAACCCAGGTATATAGGTTAGATAATTAAAACATACGCACAGTTGTAAGTACAAAAAGTCACTCATCTTAAACCAATTTCAAACATGTAAATATACAATTTTTGTTCGATCCAGTACATACAATCACGATGATTTAAGGAGCGATTTAAGAACCTATCAAGGCCGTTTCCTGTAATGCATCCTGTATATAAGAACCCTTTCAGCCTTTTTTTCAGTAATTTATTTTGAATGGGCTGGAAGTATTTCTAGCTACTTAAAGCTGATCTAAGCCCACTATGCATGCCGCATCCAGGCATGGTACCCCTAGTCTAACGTCCCTTCCAAAGGACGGTACTGTTACAGAAAATCACAGGTTCTTTTGTGCGGGTTTTTACTGTATAGACACAAAACTCAATTCAATAATCATTGGTTTCAGGAGTACCTTTTAGGGTACTCTAGCCGGGTACAAATATGGTACCCTTAAAGGTACGCTGCAGTACCCCTAACGAAGATTGTTTAGGCCTTATTCTGCGTTATTGTAGAACTGGTGTGAAATTTATGGAAATACTGGTTCTGAATCATGCTCCAAAATGGCAAAAAATTTACTAAATCCAATTCTTTTTTGCTCAATTGGGGTATTTTTTTATTTTGTTTTATTTTTCAGAAAATCTCAATGCACTAAAATTACTTTTTCAGTGCCAAGTCGCATTTTAGGGTTTGTGCAAGGTTAAAAGTTTACATTTGCAAAGAGCAAAAGTCTAAAAATGTCCAATTCAAATCGAAATTATACACGCTCCGTGAACGATGGATAGTCAAAGAAACAATACTGTATCTGCAGGTTTCTTTGTTCTATTTATGGAAAAGTCTATTTCCCATTGCACGTTCCCTTCAATGGAAACTTTCAAATGTTAAATAGTTAACCTTCCAGCATTCCAAGTGTGATTTGGTGGTTCTCAAAAGTTTCAGTTTTTGGGTTATCTGCCATTATCAATTATCTACAATATTTTCGTTTCTTATCGTCGGTCTTGTTTTATTATCTTCATTATTATCATTCTTTTTTTGTGTCATCATTTTGTTTATTTCTTTAATCAAACTGTAACCTATATCATAACTAAAAGATAAGTACCGGTTAGAATAAAAAAGGTACCACGTTTGACAGGCTGTGGAATAAAAAGTACGCGGCCGATATTCAAAACTGAAATGTTAATCTGTAAGTTTACGTAGACCTCAAGAAAGCTTTCATTCTTTCCATTTCTTCGTTTTTTTTTTATTTTTTTAACCACGGTAGCCCCGTCAGCCTGCAGAGATAAGGCTGTTTTAGCAACAAGGCGCGGACGTCTTCGAAGACGGGGACGCTCAGAGGTTTTTGGAGCATTTAAATTTTCCATCCTTTTTATCTCGAAAAGCTGCTCATAAAGAGGAATACGCCTTCAAAATAGTTTGTGTTCTCGTGTCTCCATTGGTTATGAATATGCTCACATAGAGTGGTGTCGCCCATTATGCCCATGTCGTCGCGAAGTTCTGAGTTAGATGCAAAAAGAGTAATTAATGCAAAAACCAAATAGCCAGATTATATCACCAACTAATGGAGAAAAAGATCACAGAGTATTGATTTTTCACGTAAACTCTTTATACTGATTTTAGAACATTTTAAAGAAGGGGGTAAAAACGTCGTTTTCTTCTAGCGTCGCCCATTATGGCCGCATGAGAAACAGCACATCTCTCCGGTAACAAGTCTTAATAAGAAAAACAGTTTTAATTACTGTTCTTTGTTTATCATTTAGTACTTTAAACCCAAAAATATCAATAAGAATTAACCTAAACTTCGAGTTTTCGCAATTGAAATACATGCTTCGAGTTGCTCTAAATCCTGCCTTATCTCTTGTCCATTGACGGATGAGTTTCGGTATAATTTCTAAAATGAAAATAGACTAAATATAATGCTGCGTTTTTTTTGGGTTTCGATGATTTTCCAAGTCAGTAAATAAGATTTTAACCCAAATTGATGTTTTTTTAAATAAATTTGCATTCTAGCATTTTGAAGTGATTGGAAACTTCTCTGGTAAACTGATGGGCATAATGGGCGACGAAAATAGCAATCAGCAGCACTCAGACTTCATAACCTTAAATCTGAATCAGAAGTTACTTTGCTTTGGTTTGGTTGTAGATTTCCTCTCTAGAGACAGGACTTTTGAAAAATCAAAGCACATTTTAGAAATTTCAAACCGCAAGGTGCCGAGCGAACGAAAAAGAAGGAAGGGATGTAAATAGAATCATGAAATTTGCAATTCTTGAAAGAATCAATTAGAGATATGCACAAACCATCTCGTCGGGTTTCAACGCAAATGAACTGAAACTTCAGTGAAGGTAAAATCATGATAAAACAGATGTCAGCGAAGATTTTCCGCGCAATTGCAATTTTATTACTGGTCGTCATTCCCCTGAAATTTAATTTCTCTTGCTAGCCGGCCATAATGGGCGACCGGCCATAATGGGCGACGCTACTCTAGTTTTTACTTTGAGCGGCCATCAAAAGTACACTTTTCAGGTTGTCGATTTCATAACAAAACTTATAAAGAGCCCCAGGAGATTCACAAAAGTTTTGAAGCTGATTTCGCTTTGAATATTACATCCTCGAACAAAAGAATTCTGCTGTCGTCTTCTTGGCTCACGTCTTCTTGCTAAAATAGCCCACTGCTTTACAGGGGGCCGTGCAAAATACTACAAAACAAATTTAAACCTTATTTACAGTTAATCTTATTGATATATAATATAAATTAATACAAATAGAAATGTTCCGAAATTTATCAAAAGAAAAATAAAAGAAAAACCAAAAACCCTTTACAATTTCTTTTTAGCCTCTTTTTGAAGGTTAGAAGGGAGGGTGCATGTTTGACATCTGAACTTTCCAAATTCCAAATCTTAGGCCCACGAAATGAAATAGACTTCTGCCCATTTGACGTTTTGAAGAAAGGAACACGCAAGTCAGCTTCGGTATTTCTTAGTCTCATTGTGTTAAGAGCTGAATTTTTTGCAAATAACTCAGACAGATATTCGGGCACAAGACTATTTGTTGACTTGTACATTATAGTCGCTGTTTCAGTGAGAGAATAATGTCCGAGATAGTTGGCCATTTCAGCCTTTTAATCAGACCAGCTGCTGAAACATCATAGCTGCTATATGTAACAATTCTGGCAGCTCGATTTTGTAATTTTTGGAGGGTGTCAATTTGAGTTTTACCACAACATCCCCAAACTGAGCAACAATAACGGGAGTGGGGTTCAATAATTCCTCTGTACATCTTACTGAGCGTTTCCTCGGGGAGAAGTTTCTTTAAGGGAGCGCGTGGCCGAGTGGATAAGGCGACTGACTCGTAAACCAAAGGTCAGAACGGCCGAGGTTCGAATCCCGCGCTGGACAGTTTGGTCGCTGTCCGTAACTCTAGCTCGGGTCAACCAGAGCCATGTGAGGGAAATCTGGTAGCTGCGGCGGTTGATGGTAAAACATCCGTGGCCCCTGCTGGAAATAAGTCTCTCTCAGACTTTCGCAGGCTAGCCACGTTAAATATGATACCTACCTACCTACCTACCTTGCATACTTCAGAAAACCTAAGGCTCGAGATACTTTTGTTCTCATACACTTTATATGCTCATCCCAGACAAGATGACTGTCCAACTGAACACCAAGGTATTTAGTCCTCTCTACAGTCTTTATCTGTGTGCCATTTATAGAAAAGGAAGGCTGGTCAACGACTTCATCAAATATCTTTTTAAGCTTAGGACGGGATCCAACTATCACTGCATGAGTCTTAAGGACGTGGATAGTTTGTTTCCCTGCAGCCAATCTTTTGAACAATCTGGATCTTCGTTCATAAATTGGTTAAGCCCTTCGATGTTTTTGATGCATGTGAAAGACTGGTGTCGTCTGCATACATAGTCACGTTGCAATTTCGCAGAGCAAGTGGGAGGTCGTTAATGTAGATTAAGAAAAGTAGGGGACCAAGGCATGAGCCCTGTGGAACTCCACAAGTGACATCCTTAGCCTGCGAAAGTGCACCATCGACTTTGCAGTATTGCCGTCTGTTCTTCAGATATGAAACAAACCAAGAATGTTCCTGACCAGTGATACCATACCTAATTAGCTTTTTAAGGAGAATGTCATGATCTACGGTATCAAATGCTTTCTTTAGGTCGATGAATACATTTGCAGTTGAAACAGTTGACCACAATATTCTATTAAGGAAGCTCAACTTATGTGGCTTAAAAGGAAAAGAACTTAACTGGTTTCGCTCGGATCTCACCAATAGACGACAAAGCTGTAAAGTAAATGGGCTAATTTCCGCTACAGACAGTATAACTTGTGGTGTACCACAAGGTTCATGTCTTGGACCACTTCTCTTTCTGGTCTATATTAATGATCTTCCTTGTTGTTTGAAAAATTCCCTTGTATCTATGTATGCAGATGACACAAGCATTTACAATGCCTCTGAATCTGTTTCGGAAATTAATCTGGCAGTTAATGCTGACTTAAAAGCTTGAAAGGGTGGCTTGAAGGAAATAAGTTGCCTTTAAACGTAGCTAAGACTGAAGCAATGATCATAGGGAGTAATGGTAAGCTGCGAAAAATGGACTCTGTCGATTCAATTAAACCACACTTTAAAGAGCGACTGTTGACCGGCATGCTTTGCGCGAAGTAAGCAACTCGCTCCACACAGCTCCATAATTTCGTAGTATAAGAAATTAAACACGATTCTAATCCGTGAAATCTTGGACGATGCTAACAGCAGAGACAACATGGGTTTCATTTTTGGCAAGATGAAATATTTCTTTAGCTTCGTGGCTGTTTATTTCATGCAAAGGCAGTTTCTACTGTGCTTTTTGGACGTCCTCAAATTGACGAAGATCGCAAGATGGTGTCCTGGTTGAAAGTCTCTTGGAAGCAGCCCCTTTCAACGGCAGAAACCCTTCAATATTTGACTTGAAAAGAATACTAAGACTTGGTCAGAAGCTACATCAAAGCTTCTCAATAAAATGGAGCAGCCCCACGACAAGAGGTAAGTTTTTTGCTCGCCTAACTTGCCCGCTGCCTGATCTCTTTAGTTTGGAATAAATGTGAGTTTAAGGAATCGCCAAGGAACAGAACAGACGACAAAACCTGCACTCTCAACCTTCTGCAATCTCTTGGCATTCGGTTTCAGAGTTTTCAGCTGTAGTATGAATCAATCAGCAGGAGTCAGCAGGGATATTTCATTCACTATCCCTTGTTAATTATCTGCACAGCCTGAAGTTATTGGCCCATTTGTTTTCTAAGAAACTGAGAAATTGAGCATGAGCCTGTACTGAAAGTTTCTCAAAATTATCAGCTTTTGAGTGCTGAAAGTTTTTTAACCATTTCTTAGAAGTTCATTAACTGTATGTGCAGGAACTCCCATGACTTTTTGATCATTTTATTGCCAGATTTTTTAAACAGATCTCATACATTAAACTCAAGTGGCTCTGAGTAAAGTACATCATCAAACTAAGGGCAAAGAGCAAGATAGAGTTCAAGGCGAAGAAAGTTTCTTTTGCATTGTTTTACTAGTAATACAAAACTATATGAAAAACTATACTTGGGTTTCATAATTTTGTTGGTGCTCAGAGATTTAAGGTTCTTATGAAAATATACCGGGTGCGCCAAAATAAACTATGCACGTTTGGCAGGCCACAATGAATTGAATACTGGACCGATTTTGAAGATTTATGACTTAATATTTAGCAGAGAGCCTGAATTAGATTTTAGGATTTTTTTGCAAATTTTTGCGTTTTCAGGTTTTAGAGCCAGAAGCGAGTTTCTTAAATGTTCGTTTTCGAAAATATTGAAAACGAAAAAAAACGTCGATCAAATTTTAAAAGATCCAACATGAATAAACAAAGAGAAAATGTTTTCAGGGGGATTTGGGGGTTCAGTATTAACTCTCGTACAGCAGATTACAATTGGTCGATTTTTAGATCGCAAATCACCACGAAAAAGTTCTCTCTTTGTCCATTCATGTCGATTCTTTAGAAAACTTGATCGATGTTTTTTGATCGTTTTCGGTGTTTTCGAAAACAAAAATCTTAGGAAACTCGCTTCTAGCTCTAAAACCTGAAAATGAAAAAATTTGCAAAAATCCCAGTATCTAATTCAGGCTTTCTGCTAACGAATGAGACATAAATCTTTAAAATCGACCCAGTATACGATTTATTGTGGCTTTCCAAACGTGCATAGTTTATTTTGGCGCACCCGGTATGATATGTCAATATTGATTAAATACAAAGAGATGATGATGATCATACAGGACAGGGCCTAAGTCATTGAAGTCATATCATATGAATAGGGTACATTGCTGTACCTTTTGGTTAAAACCCTTGTGCAGATGGTTTGATTTACTGTATGTTCTTTCTCAAATATTTTTTCTAACTACTTTTCTATTTCCTTTTACAGTTCGCAAGCAATGGTCACATAATAATATTGAAAATGAAACTCCTGAAGTGTTGGAAAATGAAACAGTTAAGAGATGATTACAGAGATGACAATTAGACTATATCTTTATTTTGTTCCAGTAGCTCAATATTTTTGTATACATTTTCTATTCAATGACTTGTGTTTCCAGTGACAATTCATATAATACCCACAAGTTGTTTATAAGAAACCGTGGTTTATAAGAAATTAGTATTTAGCTATGGCCACAACTTTAAGAACTCTAATTCTATATCTGGGAAGTAGTAAGAAACTTTGATACTTAACTTTGACGATCTTATAGCAAGTTGTTGTAACCCTTATTCTTGAGTAATATATGAACTAACTGTTTAATATTTGAAAGAAGTGAAACACTGTTTCTTCCTATCTGATGTTTTATTGTCTGATGTAAAGAGACATATCTGCAGCAGTTGCATTCAAAAATAAGAAACAAATTAAAAAACTTTCAGTGCTAAAATGGGAAAAGTTAATGTTGAATTAAGAAACTCTTAGTACCATGGCCATATCCAAGTTTCTTACATAAAAATGTGTAGTCTGCATTGTTCTTGAACTTGATTCTTTGGAATATGTGTATATGATATGAATTATAAATTGTGTATATGGTTATACAGAGTAGCTACAATTTCTCCAAAAACTGTGTCTTCATTCTCTGACTTTTTCTCTCATGGTACACTCATTTTTTTTATAAGAAACCGCTTATAAGAAACGGTAGGCTCGATTTTTCGAAAGTTAAGAAACAACCCTACCTGAATTGAAAAAGCTAAGAAACTTTTGTAATTTACAATTTTAAGTTTCCTTTCGCACTCAAAAGTGTTTTGACAGTACACAGTTATAGTAACTGTTTGGACATTATTTTGAGTGCAAATTATGTCATTTACTTGTTTTGAAATCTTACTAAGTAATTTGGGAGCCCTTCAGACAAAACCAAATTAACTCTACACTTCTGGCATTAAAAATATAAGAAACACATAAGAAACTTTTTGGTAGCAAAATGGCTCAAAAATTTAAGAAACTGCCTACCAGCACCGGACCTTAGTTTCTTATAAAAAAAAGAGTGTATTGTTTACGTCCATCAGAACATTGTTTCATTGGCAAGATTCAGTAGGGGAGCCAGCTTCATTTGTACCTAGATCACAAAGAAAGAAAATCATATTTTCTTGCTAACAGCAAAAATAATGATAATGATACATGGTCAAGTTGTATCAGTTATATTATTTAGACCTTTTAAGAGTGGTGTTGAAGGTTGATCAAGCACCTCTTCATGCACCTGGGAAATTCTAGGAGCTAGATAAAGCGAGTCTCCCAGTTTGATGTAATTTTCACCACAAAGAATCTGATAAACATTTGGCCTGCTCTTATCATTTCTAGCTCCAACATTTGGGTTGACAAAGCTATGATTCATTGCATACACACAGCAAGAGAGAGGTGGAACTTTCAATATAGATTTCAGGCCAAAACAAACGTATATATATGTCAAAGTCATACTTCCTAAACTTTGGGACGACAGGTTACAGGTTGGGAAGTAGTGGAATAGAATCAAGGGGGTCCACATATATGACTATGTGTTGTGAGTGAATTTGTATGGTACCTGGACTGGGCCTAAGTCTAACTCCGCTCAAACAAGAAAGCGATGCTTCATACAGCATTGAAGTTATAAATTAGGTGTCTTCCTACCTGATAATGGGAACTAGGCTCCACTGGAGTTGCTTTCGAAGTACATGAATCATATCTTCCACTGTCTTCTCTCTTCTGATCCTTTCCGTCGGTCGGTCTGCTTTAGTTTATGCAGCAAAACATTGAGGCACAGGGTAACAAGCGGTCTAAAACCTAGACTGACTACCTTGGTCTAGTCTAAATTCGTACCAAAACATAAACAAACGATCGCAAAGCATGCCGGTCAACAGTCGCTCTTTAATCTTGGTTCCGAGGATATCAAGTTGGTAAAGGAGGTCAAATACCTAAGTGTTCAGGTTGACCATCAACTTAAATGGACATCTCAATTGGCCCTAACAACTAATAAGATCTCTAGAGGCATTGGTGTACTTCGTTATGCCAAGCAGTACCTTCCGATTTCAACTGTCAAAACAATGTATAAGAGTTTAGTGGAGACTTACTTTAGATATTGCTGTCCTGTCTGGGGAAATGCTGGGGTGACTGCCATTGAAATAATTGCAGAAACTTCAAAATCAGGCTGCAAAACTCGTCACCAACAGTCCATTTGATGCGACTGCTTTGCCAGTTATTCGGGCGCTTAAATGGCCCACTGTCAGGGAACTTATTGATTTTGAAGCTCAGAAAATGGTCTTCAGATCCCTTAATGGGGACGTGCCTTCTTATACGAAAGACATGTTCACGAGGTGTTGTGGTGCCATGTTGCATTCTGCTGGCTGTGCAGCTAGGACAATCAGGTGGGCGCAGTTCGATCTTCACCAACACTTCTTGAGCGCCATAACAAGGGGTCCTTATGCGCTAAAAATCACAACTTCATCTACACCATCAGTAGGATGGCACTTTTATGCTTGTATTTTTTGGCTCAATATATTGGATCGTTTTATTCCATTTGCGGTATTTGGTACTTTTGATCATATATTGTTTGTGCATCATAGCTGTTACTTTTTTATTTTCATACAGCCATGAAAGAATTATGGCATAAGTCTTGAATCAGCAACTCATATGTAGTCACACGCAAGGAATACATATTTGTCATTTGGTGTACCTCTCCAGAGGATAGTTATGTACGCCATTCTTTTCTGAAGCTGAAAATTAGACAAAATTTCGAAAGAAATTCGACAAAATTGATCAAAACTTCCTGGCCCTTAACGGTCATTTGCAAAATTGCCGTCCGTGGACTACAATCTATGCAACCGTATTTCACACTACGTTGGCACGATACCAGCACGATCTGATGTAACAGTACCAAGATTTCTTTAGTATTCACACGATACCGGCACAGTTTTAATAGGGCAGAAGATGTGATGGTACCGAAATGTTTGCATTCTCTGCGACAAAGAGGCTGCATTCTGATGGCTAAGAAATTTATCTAGTTTTGAAGAATCAATGAGCCTTGCTTCTTTTTAAACGGCAGACCAATCTGTAAAAGTTTTGTTCCATTTTCAAATTTTTCCAGCCTGGTTTGAACGCAGTCTTAGTAAAATAAATTCCAAATTTAAATTTAACCTTTTGGCCATCAAAATCGATGGTTCGTCAAAAGTTGTGCGTGACAACTGTGATTTTAATTACCCTGTAAAAATTTCAAGTTAGAGTTGGTCGATTGTCGAAAAGCGACCAAATAGTTTCCTTCAAAATATGCAGAAAGCGATGGTTCAAATATATGTTTCTTCCTTTGAGGGCGTTGCAGAGGGAGTATTTTTTCGTGTGCAGGCGATAGAATAATGGAAGTTGAATTTGATACTATACAAAAGCAGTGGATTGTTCGTGCTATAATATTGAATACGTGAGCAAAACTTTCAAATTACTATGCATATAAACAAGAAGGAGATCTTTAAAGACGATAAGGTTATTACTCTGATACTGACACGCGGATTACATTGATTATTGTAATCAAGCAAGGCTTAACCTAACCAAAACAAGATCTCGCTGCGAACTAATCTGCTTCCAATGAATTTCGCAAGATCTCCGCCTCGTTGGTGGGAAAGTCGTCATTTTAACAGGTGCAAATGTCTTCATGATCGATAGATTCTCGAGATCAGCTTGACATTAGAAAAGGAGACTTCTAGTTGATTTTATTGTGATCTTAGCTACAAGGAGCATTGCCCTAAGGCCTGATCCTACCATGCAGGCCCGTAGGAGCGTTTTTCAGATTGGAGGGGCACAAATTGACACCGAAGGGGTAAAGCTTCCGAGGGTCCAGGGGCGAGGCCCCCGGAAAAATTGCTCGGTCAATGCCCTCTTTTCTTTTGGCAACGCCCTTTTGTGCATTGCTTAAAGGGCATTTTATGATCGGAGGTCCTGAAGAAAAATTGAAATTTACAAATCCAAATATATTTCAAACAAGTTAGCTAAAATCAAACTACGATAGGATAAGAATACTTTGTCGAGAGAGTGCGTAAGATTTACTTCATATTTGATTTACAAAAGTCATCACACAATTTTCATGGCGTCCTACGAAAGCCATGTCATGGCCAGAGTAAATTAAATGAGCGGAATTGAAATGAGGGGTCCTGGGGGAAGCCCCCAGGAAAATTTTTGGGGCCACGCCCTTTACTTTGGCTTAGAATGCATCTCCCAATATCATGCTTGCCATTAGCGACAAGGAATCTTTTATAGCGTTGTGACAGTTCTCTTATGAGTTGAAGCATAAAAAATTTTTTTGAAAAAACATCCTTTACTTTGGCTTAGAATGCATCCCCTGATTCCATATTTGCCAATGCTAAAATGGAAGATTTGACATTTCTTGGAAAATTCATTCTCAGCTATACCCAGCTTTTTCTTTTCCGTTTTCGAGGATCTCGAGGACCACGCCACTGTTCGTTAGTTTAGATACGATTATTGATTCTTGAAATCTGGGTACTTTTTGCCTCTCTTGACGAAGTGCTTCTCTGATGTCAAAAGGGTTGAGCTTTCCAAAGTTCAATTTCCTTGCATTGGAATATATGACAAGTTCGTTTACGATGCTGACAAGGTTGCATTTATCAACTCTGTCGTTGTGCACATGTTTCACCATTTGGTGGTTGAGTCGGTAGTTTGTTGTTGTTGAACTTAGATAGGTATTGACTCTCTTCAGTGCCAAGGGCCTTTCACTGATGATCAGTTTTCTATGTTATTATGAAGAATAAAAAATTCAACTTCTGGAAATTATTGGGGGGGCCCGGGCCCGACCGGCCCCAATAGATGCTACGGGCCTGTACCATGGGTCATTGTTGTGATGTCTGAACTAACCATGAAATAATAGTGAAATAAAATGATTTACTCACCCAACCAAACACTGGTCTGTCATAGTGTCTTAGGCACGAGAAGCTCAAATCTTGAATTGGAACTAAACAACAACAACATTTCGCCTTCGTTGGATTTGGCTCGGGAGGTAGATTGTCGTTGTAGCTTTTACAATTGCAAGTTAAACCAGCTTAAACAAACCAGGTTTTCGAATAGGGCCTTCTGATTGGTCAACCCAACAAATCGAATGCATTTGATTGGTTGAAAGTTAACCTAATTTTGATACAGCTGGTTTAATTGTGTTGGTACAAAGACACGATGGTGACACTGCATACAAACACAATATTTGGCTGGGTGAGTAAATCATTTTATTTCACAATCATTTCATGGTGCGTTCGGACATCATAAAAAATGAATAGGTTTCTAGAGAGGAGGATTTCTGAAAACCGGCTTTCCGTGCTCACAACGAAGTGCTTTCGCCTGTGTAAATGCTCTATAAATGCCCTACATCCGAAATAAACCATACTTACTGAAACATACATTGACCGATGAATTGTTCAATAAATGTATCAAAATTGCATATCATTGGATAGGAGAGTGGTTGTGCTTTCAGATTTTATGTGTCAAGTTCATTCAAATATTTTTATTTTCTGAAGAATCTCAAATAAAGGGTGGTTACATTTTTTGGGGACACCCGTTACCGAGGGGTGTATCATACTCTTCCAAAAGGGCGTACGAGATTTTTTAAAACAACAGGATTTTTAGGGGTTTTCTCCGGATCTTTCTTGAAAACAAAAGGATTTTGTCAATTGTGTACGTGATTTCTACAGAATGATACGCCCCTCGCCTGGTACCTATCAGAAGGAGGTGAAATTTATCTCAAAATGTTAGTAGCAG
The DNA here is from genome assembly GCA_039566865.1 of Aurelia coerulea. Lineage (NCBI taxonomy): Eukaryota > Metazoa > Cnidaria > Scyphozoa > Semaeostomeae > Ulmaridae > Aurelia > Aurelia coerulea. Next base: position 10,809,531 of record CM076958.1, on the reverse strand, counting down.
AAACAGAAAGTATATGCTGTGAGCTTGGTTATAGACGTTTTGTCAGAACCAAACTACCTTTCGTTGCTAGAAATTAGCACTCTGGGATGACCAATTAAATTGTTTATTGAATTACAATAACCTCATTTATATCGATGTGTATCTGTGACAAATTTGATCAATGATCGTATTAAATCATAAACTTGATTGATGTCACTCGCAGCTATTCCACTTAACTATCGACAAAATGTAAATTGCTTTACTAAAACAAGCTATTGTTACTCGTTTCCGTATTTTATTTGCTTTAACAAGAGATATGATAACTAATATATAAAGAATTTTTATTAGGCAATCCTTGATGAAATTAATCATTTTCCTTAAATTTGATAAAAATAATCAATCAAGATGGCTCCAAACTATGCTGAAATTTCGTTTGAAGCTGTGCTACTTAATAGAAATACACTCTTAATATTTTCTTCTCCCGGAAGACAGCTGAAAATGTTCCCACGCCTTCTCTTAGTTGTCTGGAGAATTAGAAAGTAATAAAGTTCCAAAATATTAATTTTTCAACTCCGTGTGTTAAGTCATATGTGAAACCTTCATATCCCACCCCACGTGCAATCATGTTTTCTGTAGTTTTGAGCTCCTGATGATTTGCTTTTAGAGAGGCATAAATTTAGCACTAAAAACTTATAGAGAGAAACTTAGAGGTTGTCTTTGAGAGCTGAGAAGCTTTTCAAAATTTAAAGAAATGTTCTGGTGTAAATCTTATACTTGAGTCTTCTTTTCCTCTGTCTCACAAGCATGCTGTCGGATAGCACCTATTTCTTTTCTTCTATGCAGTTGAAAAATTTACAATAACAAGTTAGTTAAGACAATGCACCTGAGCTATTGTACAACACCAAGAGGACGATACCGGGGGATGAGCAAAGACAATGACTACCCCCCGGCCGATGCATAAGACACATGCAAATAAATTACAATTAGATTAAATTACAATCCTATTGAATTACAATTAAATTGAAAATTTGTATTAATGCTCCTCAATATCTCTTAGCTTTACGTGGTACACCCTTTTCATTCTTGTGGCAGGACCAAAATGCTTTGGTCTAAATTTGGTTGCTATTGAGACTTCTCAGCGCATAACAAAAGCTATTGTTTCTAATTTATTTCTTCATCCTCCGCAGTAGCAACACAACTTGTTTGAAGGAGACCCACAGGGTTTTGGGTCTCAGCGCAGTGTACACTACCTGCAGACTGACGAATCAGGCACCCCTCCTGTCTTTGCTGCAGCTTGGCATTGTGTGCTCTAATAGCTCTATATACGCTTCGAAAGCTCGTCATTTCTTATGCGTATTGAATCCTCTTATGTAGCCAAATCCGTCGCTTACCAAACTCACAGAGCATTATGCAATCCTATTGAGGTGCACCAACAAGTTGCTTGATAGCCATAAGCTTCAACCGTAATTTGCGAATCACCGCAGGAGAAATTGAATTTTCAAGTTTGTTGTGCATAGACTGCAGATAAGACGTCCTGTTACAACCGAGTTATTCTTGAGCCCTAATCTGTGAACATTACATTGTAAGTGGCTCGTCGATTTTATCTTATTTGCTTGGTAACATCTGTTATATTGCACAGCACGCCTACTAACCGCAAAGCCCTTAAATTTAAATGTTATTACTATGACAGGCTTGCCTATCTCTTTCTCTGCTAATCTATTTTGATCAAGTTTGCTAATTTTTCGAACCAATTGACTAGTTTGCTCGCATCAATCAATCCTTTAAGCTTAACTCAAGTAAATTGCGCCAGACACGAAAGAAATGGTGCCGAAAAGTTGCTGAATACCTTGTTTTGCTAATCTCTGATCTATTTTACTTTTGCTGCATGGTTGTAGAACTGACTGTCTTCACCATTCAGTAAGTGACGCTTTTCGCATTTTCATTTTTCTTCAAGTGGTTGATTCATGCTTTGCAGAGAATTTCTTACCAGTTGTGTTTGTGCTTTTTTATATTGCTGCAGATTTATTTGTTGTGGAAAACTTTCTGTTTTCACAGATTTTGATACCTTCTCTATCTTAATCACCCTTGCTGATTTGTCCTTTATAATATCAATTTTTGTTGCATTATTCGCTCAGGATGTTTGCAGTACGTACGAGTGCATTTTAGCCCTGGCAGAGCGATTCACCACTGGCAAAATTTGCTTCATCTTCAACGCTAAAATTTCCAGTAGCTTTAAAACCGTACATTTGATGATTGTTAGGTTGTATTCAAATGTTCGCTAGAGTTCTGCATCATGTCTTTCAGTCAACCTGCTACTTACTTTGTCTGAAACATTTTGAAAGTAGAACTATGGAAATTGTGATAAGAAAGCTTTTAAGCAACATTCTATAATTATATTGGCAATCAAGTAATCATCTACATAGAGGACGATGCCAGTCAAAAAGTCATCAACATAAATGGTTCCAATGAGCGATTTAACTTAAGGCGAAATAGACTGCAGATGCTAACGCTTATTTTGAAGACTCTTGAACAATATTAGTACTTTGCGGATGCATTTGGAGTTTCTGCTGTAGAAACATACGGCCGGAATAGGTCCATATGCGCTCGCAAAGTACTAATTATGTTCAGGAGTCGTTAAACTTTTTTACTGCAGACATCTTCTGATCCTTATCTCGAATGGAGGCAAATCTTGCCTTGAGACATCTTTGATCAATGACCAATTGTTCTATTCACAAGAAATTTATAAAACAATGCGGATAAATTTATGTTGATGTTTGTTGATTGGAGGAATGATGCCTGACTATCTGTATTGCGCTTGCAGAAGCAGACTTTAGCATTTGCTCTAGAGATGTTTTTCTTCGGATTGCTGACAATTTGTTTCACGAATTGAAACAAATCCTGAGCGCCGAGGTCATCCTGACATTGAATTCATCTCATCTAAAATCAAGGGGAAAGCAAGTCTTCACTCAATAGACGTACCATTTTCTCGTTCAGCAATGCATGATATTTCATAGTAACACCACTCAAGCGTGAACTAGTCTATATTTCACATCGAGGTTACATAAACCTGCCTCGATTGTTTCACTCCAGTTGCTTTGCAGCTGCGGAACTCAATTGGTTGCTATTCTTGCCAGAACGTTGATATTATGCCCTATATATTATAACAGGGTAGAATGCTCCGCCTCGTTTTTCGTAGTATTTTATACTGCATTTTGTAGGTCATCTTATAGTAGCTCTAATATTTCACATATATTTTGCCTGCATACATGACAAAAATAGTGGAATGCCCCGCCTCTTTTTCATAGTATGTGAAGTATAGTATGTATCAGGTCATCCCTTCGGGTGAGTCAGAAAATATTTATGAGAATGTGAGCCTGAAGTTTTCCAACAATTCATTAGATTGCTTCAAGCTGATCACCATTCTATTTTTAAACATGCCAACGTAGCTGCAACAAATTTCATTGGTCGAAACAGCATCGTTCTCAAACTTAAAGATATTTTATGAAGGTTTCATCTGAGAATTCTCCAAAACAGGCGTAAATCCTTTATCGAAGTTGGTAGCAATTCAGCATCACAACATCAAAATATAGGTGAAAAGATTTTCGTATGTTCTACAAGATGCTCAAGTCTCAGATTACTAAAAAATGAAGAAACTTAGCAGTATTGGGACAAAATTATCTAAGAAGCGTTACCTTTTAATAAAAAAATACATATAATGTTTTTACTTCATTTTCGCTTGTATTGTATTCTAGAAATGTCGAGGCATTGGCGGGCCTTTCGACAAGAATATTGTTGAACTGCTTAGAAATTCATAAGAAACTTTGGGCACTCAAGTATTGAGAATTTTAAGAAACTTTCAGTAAGAGTATCTACACGACAAGATGTTTAGGCAGCAACATTGCAAGACGGAATTTAACTTTGATAGTTGCCAATAAAGTTTGAGGAAAATGTTTGAGCCAGTTTATAAGGATTCAGCAAAGAAATGACAACCATATGACCGATTTTATCAAGGTCTTAGAAGAAGCATTTTTAGAAAATGGCTTGAAACATGAGAATGATATGACCAATGTTATCAAGGTCTTTGAGCCTGTTTTTCAGGATTCGGCGAAGAAGCATTTTCTTAAATGGCTTGTAACACCAGAATGACATGACCGATTTTAACTAACTAAAATTTTTTGTTTTTGTTGTTGAATTTTTAAGTTGACAAGTTAGCTACACAGTACGCGCGCATCAACTTGACGGAATCTGATTAATTGTCAGAAAATCACAGGCTCACAACCAAACCATTTTCTGACTCACCCGGTAGATGAAGTATTTCACGTTTTACCTGTTAACATCAACATCACCACAGAAAGGGCAGCTCAATTGTTCACTCCCGTTGACGCCGGGTTATCAATGGGTTAATAAAATCGATTAATAAATGTACGAAAATGTTGCGTCTAAAACTAGCTCAATATTTAAAAGCTGTCAAATCAAATTAAGACATGCTAAAAGTAGAAATAAACGAGGATTTGACCTTATTTCGTTAATTTGAAAGCGATAATCCTGGTTCTTTGGTACTAAGGGCCTAGTCTTGAATTATATAATTTGTAGTTCTCGCCAAAGAAATAATTTCGTTTGGTTTGGTTTCGTATGAAATGCTGTTTCTTCCGCAGTAGGCTACATCTAATTCAGACAGATTTGCATTATTTAATTTGTATTCGTCGCTTAAGGTATATTTTTTGGTTTCCACCTTGCACTTAACAATGCTATGAATCTCGTAGCGTTTTAACAGAGTTTACTTTCAGAGTGGGTTGTAGTTATGTAATTGAATTAAATATGAACGTTGTATTTCTTTAGCAGTACATCTGATGTTGTTTTTCCAGGCAGCTCTGAATTATTTGATTTGTAGTTTCGTTGAAGGTATATTTTCGTTTCCACCTTGCACTTAAGAACTCTGCGTATCTCGCAGCGTTTTAACAGAGTTTCCTCTTATGGTTGGTTGCTCTTATTTATTTGATTTAAATATGAAAGCTCTCTGTCTTCAGCGGTACCTTTAATGTTGTTTTCCAGGCAGTTTTGAATCATTCAATTTGTAGTCTTCGCTAAAGGTCTATTATCGTTTCCACCTTGCACTTAAGAACTCTGCGAATCTTGTATCGTTTCAGAGTTTTCTTTCTTGGAGGGTTGTCCTTATTTATTTGATTTAAGTATGAAAGTTCTCTTTCTTTAGCGGCACATCTGATGTTGTTTCTCCAGGTAGCTTTGGATGATTTGATTTGTAGTTTTTGCTGAATGTTTACTTCCTAATTCCGCCTTCCACTAAAGGAGGCCAACTGATATTTTTACATAAGCTCGAGGTCATTTTTACATATATAATTTGAGGGTAGGCCGAGCTCGTTTTTCGTTGATTTAAAAATCCTAGTCCTCCGTGTTTCATAATAAGCGTCTAGCCTTCTTCCTTTCTATCAAGCAGTGTGGCTTTTGGTATCATTTGATTTGTAGTCTACATTCAAATGTTTACTTTCCGATTCCGCCTTGCACTTAAGCAGTCTTTGGATCGCCCTACAGGTGTCCCCTTTCCAAAATGAAAGAGGAGGTGCTCTGGTGTGTTGCTTATGTGTATTTTGATTGTGAAAGTCCATTTGCTACGAGTGTCTTGTCTTTTATAATGTCATTCATAGTCCTCGCTTACTTCCTTGATTCCGCGTTGCATTACACCTTCGCAGTACATATACCTAATGATGATAATTGTTATTTTCACAGACATTCCTTTGGGTAAATTTCTTATACCCGGCTTAAACTAAAATATTCTGTGATAGGAATAAGGGCAAACATTTTATTAAATTGAGAATCTTTAATGTTGATTTGGCAATGTTTAATGGTTTTGAGATGGCATTTTGGGATGGGGGTGATTTCTCCTTCGTTTGCAAGCGAAGTGGATTATCCACAAACACCAAAACGGCAGAAAATGTCAACAGTAATGTTGATCCTATATAAGCAAGAAGGATTTGAAATTTGCTTCGGTTTAAGAGTTTCTGTGTTATAGATTTTCAAACAGGAGACATATTTTTTCGGCTCTCTTTGGATACACTTGGATACTTTGTCAACGATTTTTAGCAGACAATTCACAGTTGTCGTTGGTATGGTCATGAATCTCTTTGGAAAGTTTCATCAAAATTCTTAATCGCCTTCTGTTTGCTTTTCAGTGAAATTGAATGATCTGGATCGTGCTTTGAAATCATTTGATAAATCTATGGACCTAGCAAATGTATTGGAAGATGAAGCTGCACAAAATGCTATTTCCAAGGCTGTCAATGACCTCAAGGCTCAAATGAATGGTGGTGAGTTGACGATTTGTACTTTAATAAGCAATGCCTGTACGATGCTACAGTTTAGAGCTTGAAGCAGGGAGACTCAGTGATAGCACGCTTGACTACCAATCAGGGCCGTAGGAAGAAACTTCGGATTGGGGGGGGGGGGGGAATTGTTCTTAAAACAATAGAGAACAATACATCTAATTAAGTCATATGACGTAGCACCATTGTTTTAAACAATTATTGGGGGAGCTTGAGTCCCCCCCTACCCCCCGCTTCCTACGGGCCTGCTACCAATCTGAATGTTTTGCGGTTCGAGTCCCCGGCCTGCCGAACCTGTTACGTAGCATGAGGAGGGCCGCCAACTCTCCGTACTTCAAATCTAAAGAAATCACGAGGTGTGGTCACGTCGAGAAGAAGGACCAGAATGCTGCTTTGATAAACTAAGCTTCTCAGTGTCCTAAAACTACCTTCGTCTAATAGGTAGAAATGTAAAAGAAAAAAGGTCTTGAAGGCTGTCCCATCCGTTCATCCATCCCATCCCATCCCATCCCATCCCATCCCATCCCATCCCATCCCATCCCATCCCATCCCATCCCATCCCATCCCATCCCATCCCATCCCATCCCATCCCATCCCATCCCATCCAGTCCCATCCCTAGACTTATGACTTTTCGTCCCTTATTTCCCTGCGTTCTTTGATTTGCTGATATCACTTGGTAATAGGGACTCATACCATTACTCTCATAATGTGGGCCCCCTTTACGCCAATATGGAGTGGTTTGGTATTTACCGATCAAATGGCTAGATTTTAGTTTTCAACCAATAAGGAGGCACTATTTAGACAGTTGTTGTTGTTGCATACAAAAAACGGTTGATACGGTCTAGAGTTCTCGTAGCTGCGATGGATCTATTTTGTTTCTAGAGAGGAAGATTACTGTTTGAAAGGTATGAATTTTGCGATGAGTAGGTCAGGAAAACATTATTCTTTGTACTAAAAGTTTGCTGTTCAATGTTGAAGCTCTTTAAATAAGACTTTGAAGCGATTTTGTTGAGTGTACGAGGACTCCCGTTATTTTAGGCCATTTTGAAACAGGGGCCACACTTTATAAGAGCAGTGGTATGAGTCCCTATTGAGCAAGTGATATCAGCAAATCAAAGAACGCAGGGAAACAAGGGACGAAAAGTCATAAGTCTATTCCATCCCATCCCATCCCATCCAATCTAATCAAATTCGATCTAACACAATCTAATCCCATCCCATCCATCCATTGATTCGTTCATTTAAGATTTTAATACATATGGTAATTATGGAATTTTGAACGAACGACTTTGTGAAGTAAAGTTTGGCAATATGGATTGAAAAACGCCTCGGGTTCTCTTTTACCCATTATATATATTTTTCATACGCTCCTTTGTATCAATATCAATATCAAGATATTTTTATTTCTGGATAAGGCCTTGTAAGAAATCTTTCCTGAGCTTCTCAGATGATATTCCTCTCTCGTGCTTAATAGGCTTTTTCCTGATACTATCTAAATATTGTGCAAACCTGGAGTGTGATTCGGGGAGTTCTAAACTTAAAGTACGATAAAGGTGTTAATATGTTAATATATACATTTTACTTGTTTTATTTCGTTTTGTTCTATCCGCATTTGGTTAGGGCGTCCTTTACTTTTGACTTTATCTCAATTAGGACAAAAGTGTGAAAAGATAATTCAGAATCAAACTTTCTGCTCCATTTCACTAGAATTTGTCCAGAAAAGTACTTTGATAGCATGCGACTTTTGAGGGCCCCTCGTATTACTTATTTACAATATTTAGGTTCCCTTTTCATGGCTGCTGTTATCTGATAATTCAATTTTCATAACTCATACTGGACTAGGAAGAAAGGGCTCGCTTCGCTCGCGCACCAACATTCCTAGCTCCTGCGGAGATCTTCTTAACAATATCTAACAATTCACCAAGAATGTAGCAAGCTCTATAGGAGAAGGACACGCCATAATTAATGAGTGTAGTTGTGGATAGAATGCCAAAACTTCTTGTCATGCACCCATGAAAATACTACAGCACAAAGTTTTGTGCAGTCTCTCTTTAACAACTTTAGTACTAGAAATAACTATAAGTTATCCACTGCGCGCATTAAATGGGGAAAGAATACTACAATAAAGAGAATCACACTTCTCAGATGACATTTGTTATCCCTGGTAAAGCCGGCGAAAAGAATTGGTAGATGAAGTTTTGCTTCTCTCTTATGCATGTAACAGTTAAATTGATCATTGCTTTTTGTACCCATCTTAGATAAAGTAATTGCTGAGACTGGCCTTAGAATACATGGTTGGAAGAGATTTCGATGGGGGCTGGATCTTGATTGTTCCTTTATTCCGTATTCCATGTTTTAACCTTGCAGAAGAGGAAACGGGCACATGTCTGGAAATCAAGGGGAAATCGAATTCTTACAGAATTATAATTTTTGCCAAATTTCCTGCAAGCTGAATAGATTCTGGAGTAAGAGAAAAATCAACATGTTATTATGTTGATATATTATGCAATAAACAGCCACATTAGGGATCTCTAAAATGCCGCCTTTGAGCTTAAATCAGGTGAAGTTGAAAATCTTTGGTGAGGAGGGGTGTATCACTCTTCCAAAAAAGTGCACGAGATCTGTCAGAAGAATAGGATTTTAAGGAATTTTTACAGATTTTTCTTGAAAAAGGTGTACGAGATATTTACAAAGTGATATACGCCCCTCGAACTTTGGGTAACTCTCAAAATCTGGTCATTGTAATTTCTCAACTGTATTTTGATTATATACAAACGTGGATTTTATGAGTCTTTCAAATATGAAAGAAAATACGGCCGAATCGTGGCTTGTCAAAATCCTACTTCCTTGTGAACCCCAATTGTGCGTGCTAATTGCGGGGCTCTAAAGGCAGTGTCAACAGTTTATTGTGTCAAGTCAATGCCAATTGAAAATGTGATTGTATGCCAGCATTGAATGACGTAAATTCCAGTATTGTGCAGTATTGTGCAGCATTGTAAAATTCTTGAAAGAAATGACCATTCATAATGTTGACTTTTGACGGCTTCGTTGGTTCCGCTTTGGCTACGTCTTACAATGGAATTCAGCCACTCGATCTCGCAGCTATTATCGCGATGTTTAGTCTCTTCTCCTTTTCAAGGCGAAACAAAATAATGAATATATCGATGGAAAGAACTAAAACAAGTATGGAGCTGCACAAACTACTACTTCTACTGCTTGTTTGTCGTGAATCGCGTGGAGACGGGTCGATTGACTGCCACTACTCGACCTTAGGCCGTTCGCCATCATACGATATCTGCATGTTACGTAATTTGATCATGGACTCATTACATGAGTCCCTCTTGCTTGACGCGCATGCGCGAGTGGCTAACCAAAAAAAAGTTGCAGCACAGAATATTATGCTTGCTCCTTCGTCGCGCACAAAAATATCTACTTTCAAAAGATGAAAACCTGCTTGTTTAGCGTAAATCTATACTTGAAAGGTAACTAGCAAGGATGTTAAGAAAGGTAGAAGGACTCTTGCTCTTGAGCAGCTTGATTATAATACCCCCTTCTATTTTGTAAAATCAATTTTATGCTGATAAATTAATTCACGAAGCATCAATATTTTCTTGCTTTATGGATACACGGCAGAACTGGTTGTGATTCACCTCAACTGCCTGTCAGCGTCTGAACATCATCTTTCTTGAGAGAATTCTTGTGAATATTTTTAATTTCTTGTTAATTCATGTTGAAAAATTCTGATATGTCTTTTGCATCTGACTCAAGAATTCCCTCAGAATGTGAAGGATTCTTGAAAATTTTTAAGAATTCTGAGAATTCTTGAGAGATGAGAATTGATGTCATAGATGTGCATAAGGCCTGTACTGTGAGCCTACACCTCACATCATATTTGTTTTTTCATAGAATGAACCCAAAATAATTGTTTCGTAATTGTGAGAAAAGAGAAATGCAGTAAATTCTTGAATGTGTATCAATGTTTCAGCGCATCAGCAAAACTTAGCCTTCACAATGTGTTTTTTTGTTAGACTGGTCCTGAAATAATTGTTCTATAAATTTTAACAATGAAAGGAAATACAGAAAATTGTTTTTGACTCGTGATTGCAGAAAATTCTTCTTTTTTTTATACATATTAAATATTACAATAAATCTTACATTCTACTATACCTTCCTAATACTGTACAACACTACAGGGACGATGCCAAGGGGAGCGAAGGACAATGACTACCCCATGGCCAATAGAAAAGACACGCAACGTTAAACTATATACAATTAGGTACACTACGATTACGAACGATTAAAACCTAATGGATACTATATTAGATTCTGCCTAACATTAGATGTCGGGTCAGGTTTGTGATGAAATTTAAAATGTCACGAGCGCAACTCTTCATTGGTTTGAGGTCACAAACTATGCCCGGCATCTAATGTGAAACAGAACTTACAAAGAAACGGATCATTAAGTTAAGGGATTTGGTGGTTGCTTGGTACTGAAGTTACAAAGGATAGGCCCCGTTTACACGAGTACGGTTCTACAAAAGTACGGTTCCACAAAAGTTCAGATTGAGTACACCTTTCGCGTTCACACGAGACCGGTTCCAAATTAGTTCACTTAGGTGTTCCGTTTACACGAGACCCAGTTTGATGCAGACTGTCGAAGTGCATGCGTGATAACGCTGTGGCTGCGAGGTAACGCGTAGGTGCTAGCCAGCGAAGACAAAGGAAAACGCGCCAAATTTATTCATGTGTTTTTAGTTCTTTGTAAATAGTTTGAGTTTGTGTTAGGTTCTGTTATTTAGCTTTTCACTCATTGTTTAGTTTAGTTTTGTTGTAACTGCTCCGAAATGGAGATTTGGTAGTTATTATTATTATTCTGGCTCGATGAACTTTCGTTAGATACGTTGAAAGAAGATAACCGAAGTTCACCGTTGCAACCAGCGAACTCAGCATTGAAATTAAAGTGAGAGCGAAATCAGAGTTCTCCATTTTCAAACACCACCACAGCATAAACAAAAATTCTTGGCTTCAATGTTCTTTCTGCCTCTTTTTTAGAAGGAATAGCCTCGTTGTGGTACCGTACGCAGAAAAATCCACTTTCAGGTGTTTACACGGGGCCAAATGAGTTCGGTTCCAAAAAAGTTCACTTTCCTAGGTGAACTCAAAAAAGTACGGCTAGGTGAACTTTTTGAGTACGGTTAGGCAGGTCTCGTGTAAACGGAAAGCCAAAGTGAATCTTTTTCGAACCGAACTTTTGTGGAACCGTACTCGTGTAAACGGGGTCTTAGTCAAACCGACCAGTTTCGTGAATGAAACGTAACGTCAATTCGAGTATACTTCTGTTCAAGTCATTAGAAAGGTCTTGATCACCATATATTAAAAGTTGCATCAGAGCATCATTTGGAAGATCGGTGATTTGCACATATTGTCGTAGTAATACAGCAATTCCAGCGAGAAGATTTCGTCGTTGAACATCAAAAGAAGGGCAGAGCAACAAATAGTGCTCCGTATCCTCAATGCCATCGTTTGTTGGGCACATTGGGTTGAATTCGAAAAACTAAATTACATCGAGAAAGTATCGTGCTAGCAACTAAAACATTTGTTACTTTGAAGGTGTTTTTATAAGTTCTTGAAGGGACTAATAATTAAGATCAAATTTCGTTCCATTTTCAGTTTGAAAATGGCTAAATGGGTATCTCGAGGGATTTAGATGAGCAACTCGTACACCTGAACATGTACGAGACACTGGTTTTTTCTCCCCAAAAGATGGCCAGGGTCCTATCATTGCTTGGAAGTCAAAATTTCCGCTCACGTTTCTACATGTTCAAAAACAACCGAAAACAAAATATCCTTCAATCATCTATCTAGGTTTTGTTTTGTTCATTGATCGGGCCTTGTAAATAATATACAAGGTGGACCGAAAAAGTTATTCCGTTTGAAAGACGGCTGTGGAAAGTAAGTTAGCTATGTTGCTACCAAAATTGCACTCAATGACGTCTGAAAGACAAACTTAGATGTTCAGATATGACTGCAGCCTTCTAGAGCAATGCAAAAGTATTGAAGAATCAAAAATAGAATCTCCTTGTTCTGTAAGTGTTTTCCTCAAATCAAAGTTATTGCCATGTTTTTTCTTCAATTGGACCGCTTCCCCTAGAGAAACTTCTTGAAAGTTGCGAATTTGTGATGATTTGCTGAAATTATAAATTCAAAACTCTCAAGTGGATTTTAACGGGCGCCACCCATTTCAAGGGCAAACCAATTGGACCGGCACAACTTTCTCCTTCGTGTTCTGTACCCTTGAAGAATTCTAAATTGGTATATGCGATGAAACCTGCTTGTTAAAACCACAACTTTTAAGAGCCGTAATGCTAACCTGTTGAAGGACAATTTTCTTAACTTTGTAAATACTGCATCAAAAAGTTGGAAAGAAAGACGTTTCAAAGTATATGCACGCATGTAATTTATATGGTTTTTGTGCAATATTTTGCCTTCATGTACCCATTCATCTTAACTTTTATACTCAACAATTAAAAATCTTCGCCAGGCTAAACCTAAAATGGGGTGGTTCTTATATGCGGGTTTTTGTCGCTTCCTCCTCAAGTTAACTCTGGGTACCAGAAGCAAAAGGATGATCCATTTGATAAGTTTTTGGCTCTATAGTACCCAGGGTGCCTCACCTGAAGTTGTACGGCACAGTTCGTTTGCCCGAAATCGAAAAATTCAATTCTACATGACTCATCATTTGATTAATAGTCTGTTGTCATCGTGCAGACAGATTGATTCATTTAAGGATCTATGTATATCGTATTTCTTGTTCATGAAAGCTTATTGTCTTTCTGAAGTTATCAATCATATTTCAAACTTCGTATAACATTCTTAACAATCAGTCTGCAGAGTGAATGAACAATTTCTTTCCGGTGTTCTTAGAATAATGAACCATTCTTTCTAATTAAAGAAGCATACGTTAAAAAAAGTGTAAAATTCTGTTGTCTCTTTCTTTGAACTGAATGGCTTGAATAGATCTTAGGTGCTTTGCTCTAAGTCTATGGTGAACTTTTTTTATGCCCTGCACCACTTCAGTCTTACACCACTTCTAATCACAATCTTAAGTACAATAAACGCCGCCACTTTAAAGGACATATGTCACGTTAGCAATTGGTTAATACAACAAAGAAGTTTGGAGTGGGATTCCATTGTTCCATGACTTTTTATTTCTGCTTCATGAATTTTTATTGCAATAAAAATTCAGCCTCGATCTTGTGCTTTGTAATAAACAATAGAGAGAATTGTAATGCAGGAACCAATCAGGTTCATGACATATGACCTTTGAAAATAATCAGACCATCAACAAATTTGCTGCAGAATTACATCACATTACGAGGTCGTTTCAAACTCTAGTTCGAAGAGAGAGGAAGATTTGGAGCCTTTGCCAAACTTTTTCCGAGAGCGTAGCAGAAAAGTTTTATCCCTTTTTCAAAAAGCACTATAAGTTCATGCAGGCAAAGGGAAAGTTCTCATTTCCGGTGAATCCGTTATTTTTGTAAGAATGATAGCATAGGTTCCAAATCTTTATAAAGGCTGGTGTAAAATTGAGTGACCTATTTCTTTGAACTGAATGACTTCAAAGAAACTTTAGCTATTTCTCTATAATTCTACCGTTGGACTTTTCGGAAATCTTCAATATTTTCAGAATTAGAGTGATTTTCTTCTTCTTCAAGAATTCAAGAAAAATTTTCAAAAAAACTTAAAACAATCATAATTTCTAAACCATTTGACGTAACACGAAATAATTTCGCAGAACTAGTTTATGAATCCCTACAATATGGTATCAAACAAAAGTCCGTCACTCATCTGGTTTATGATTTAGAAATTTGATGACGTCACATCCTCAAATGACTTGAAATGTAAGATACGCTGTAATTTCAAAAAATATTCAAAATTTCGAAAAGTCCAACGGTAGAATTACAGATCAGTATCTAAAGTTTCTTTCAAGTCATTCAAACAGAAGAAATAGGTCATTGAATTTTACACCCACCTTTTTACGCCAAGAAAAAGATTTGGAACCTATGCTAAGAATGATAGGCATAAAATCTTAGTTCATCATTCGGGGAGACATTCAAAAAGTGCTAAATTTATTTTCAAGAAATTCATCAAAAGTGAACTTAATCAATCAATCAGTCAATATTGGTTTGAAACTTTCCTGGAAAATATCAGAAAATAAGAACCTGTATTTTCGAAAATGTGATGAAAAATATCAGAAATTATTAGATCTATTCGCAATACTAATCAGCTGCATTAGGATTAAAGTTCAAAAGTTAAAGCTTTTTAGAAGTTTAAAGTGCCAAACAGCAACTTTTATTCTCTTTCCTGGGCCTCCTTTTGCACTGTCACAATAGAGATCTGATTATATAAGAGAAAACGTACCATCTACTGGAAGTGCAAGCCGTGTTAGCTATATCGACTTCAGCGCAAGCCGTTTTGAAAGCAAATTCTATATCTTTTTTGCGTATGCATGCGCACGACAACCAAAAGTATCTCAGCTTTGTTATCCCGTCTCTCCGGGATGATTCGATTATATAAGAGAAAACGTACCATCTACTGGAAGTGCAAGCCGTGTTGGCTATATCTACTTTAGCGCAAGCCGTTTTGAAGGCAAATTCTATTTCTTTTTTGTCTATGCATGCGTATGACGACCAAAAGTACCCCAGCTTTTTTATCCCGTCTCTCTGGGATGATTTGATTATACAGGGAAAAACGTCCTAACTGAACCATGGAGCATTGCGGACACCTTTATTTTGTAGGAAATTTTTATTCGATACTACTACCTTAAGTTCTCCGCGGAGGAGCATTGCTCGCAAAGCGAGCTACCTCTCCGAAGGAGCGGGCGAGCGTAGCGAGCGAGAAGATTTAAATCTTCTCGCTCGCTCGCTCCTTCGGAGAGGTAGCTCGCTTCGCGAGCAATGCTCCTCCGCAGAGAACTTAAGGTAGTAGTATCGAATAAAAATTTCCTACAAAATAAAGGTGTCCGCAATGCTCCATGACTGAACCGGATCGCGTTTGGTGAAAGGCGAGATCCCACTTGTGGAAAGTATCCCGTCTAGCTGGGACGGGACGTTTCTTATTTAATCGCAACTTGTTTTTTTCAGAAGGGTTTGACCGCGAGATTAAGTTCTCGGCAAGCATCCCATCCCGGCTACTACACGGGACGTTTTTTCTCATATAATCAGGTCCTTTAATGTGTAATTTTGCTTTGTAGGTTCAAAGCCTCCAAGCCTATGCTATGGTTTATATGGAAATATATCCCGGGGCAATGTTTATACCACAAAGCTTTTTAAGGTTCATTAGGAGAGACAGGCAAATGACCAAAATTCAAACTCAACCCATGTCTGTTTGCATGGTTTCTTGTGCATTTTTATTGTTCTTTCATAATTTTTTGAATTAATATTTGGCAAATCTCATTGAATAACCAAGCAATCAGTAGCGGCTGAAAACTTTACCTGAAAAGTGAATATTTTGGTCACAGCAATCCGTCAGATCTAAAAGAAAGGCGAAAATCCAAACTGTATGCTCATACGAATTTAGCCAATCAGACAACTCCTTGCATTTTTCGTATCCGCATATGCTTCCTGTACACAAGGCTCTTTTGCGACTATAAGGATATCTTTTGCAACTGATGTCTTCTTTTGTGATCAGGTGAAAAGGCCAACTCTGAGGACGAAGAGGCAGACGATCATAGAAACTCTAAAGATCAAGACAAGAAAGACGAAGAGAAGAAGAGCTCTCCCGAGCCGCAAGGTGCCGAAGATGGTCACGAAAATAGCGACGAAGAGAAACACGATAGCTCAGAGGAGGTCGAGCAAAAAGAGTCAACGGAAGAAACGAATACCGAGGAACAAGAGAAGAGCAATGAAAAAGCTGATGTGTCCGATAAAGAAGAATTAGCCGGTGCGGGAGAACCATCAGACAATGAGAAGCAAGATGGATCTGAACCTGAAACTGCGTAGGACATTGATCATGTGAGTTCCTGGGCGATTAAATATTGTATATATCTGAAGCTACTACGTTTTGATCTCAGAACTATGCTGAGAGTGTATGAAAAGGGTATTGGGATTCATTTTAAGTTGAAGTAAGAAGAGCTTGTCGTGTAGTTTAGTAATATTTTTTGCATAAAAGAAGAACGAAATGCGTCTGAGAAACTTGCCTGATGATATATTTTTTAGCTCTCATTCTGCTCAATTTTGCTACAGAGCCATTTTGAATCTTGTCAAGCACATCTGCCATTTTTGCTCGGAAACGAGGTTGATCAGTTCTATTTTAAACCGACCTGATTCACTAAAACGTTTTCCACTTTTTATGCCTTAAAGAACGCCGGTCAACCAGCATCCTTTGCGGTCGCGCTTTGCTGAGCACTGCTATGTACGATGTCATATGAAAATGGCTGCCGCAGTCGAAAGGCAATATGCGACGCGCGCTAAGGATGCTGGTTGACCGGCGTTCTTTAATAGACCTTTTTAGATATTCATCAAAAGAGCCTGCATCGAACAATATACATTTTTATTCGAAAAGTTCGATTGAGTGGCGTCAGAGTTCCTATTGCTGTTACACATAGTCAACATTTCTTCAGATTCCTGCAAAATTTCCAGAATATCGCTCCATCCAGACAGTTCTGTACAATTGCAAAGCTGTCCATTCCAAAAGGTTGTATCGGTAATTTGCATATTGCTCAATGCAACTAATGCCTTGAGGAAAAGAGCAATACCCAGGCAATTTTTACGCTGTGAACAATCGCGCTGGAATAGGAAAAAGAAATACATAATCATATCATCTTACCCTCGAAGGTAGAGCAGCATTTTTATCAGGATAACCAGGGCAAGAAAACAAATTCGACAGGTACGTGTAATTTACGTGAGAGCATCTATTGCAAAGCTATTAAGAATATCTAAAGGTCTATTCAGTCTTGAAAAATGTTATTAAAGTCTCAGAGAAGAAAGGTAAAAGTTGAAGTGGCGTTATTACATTTTAGTGCAATTTGTTGCCAGTTATTTGGAATATTTGAAGTTAAAGTTGCAAAGCTGTGCTATATTTTAGTTCAATTTACTTGTTGAGACATTTTCAGAAATTGTTCAATCAACAGAAACACAGTAGTTTTTCATATAAGAAACTTGGCTTTTATCTTTGCAGTAGCGTTTCTTATTTTAAAGCCCAATTCTTATGGTAAAAGTTTCTTGTAGAGACCTTTCTCTTTATAATGCTGAATTTCACATTTCATCAAAATTCATTTGAAGACCGCTGTTGAACAAAGATGCACAAGCAAGAACCACAATTATTCAATTCAATTAATCAATTAACAAAATGATTTTTATTATTGTTTGAGTTGGTGATGCAGCTTCTGTTTGAAACAACTCATGACTCATAACTAACGACGAAAAAGTTTCTGAACTTAGAATTGATCTCTGATCTTTATTAGATCGTTATTAGAGTTTCACGTTTTGCTGGAAGAGGAAGGGGCTACTATAGTTTCTTATGAGATGTTCCTTGTTAAAGGAAATTAGTGTGCTGAAGGTCTTTTGTGGTCAGCAAATTTTCGTCGTCCATAAAAAGAGGAAAGTGTTCAAAGAATCACCAAAATTTAATAATTTGTGTCCGTGCTTTTTAGTCTGGGACCGAGTAAAATTCTAAACATACCTTGTATTCCAGAATGGCTTGGAAATTAGTGAGCATTTGTGTTTCTAAGTGCTACCTGACTCTGAAGCATACCGTAAAATCTTATCAGTGTTTTATAAAATGCTTTTAAATTACTATTTCATTCCCTCTTTTCATTTGAAGAACAAAAATAGTTTTACGTCTGAAAATCGAATTCGTTGTTGCCACAGCCAAGCATAATGAAATTTCCAAGATAAGTAGCGTAACAAAATATTTTACCACTATTTTACCGTGCATAATTGCCATCAACCGGTACTACCTCTCCAAACAAAATATCGATTTTGATACCCAATTGCTAAATTCGCAACAACTCAAACTTTGCCGAGAATATACCCATTAATTCTAAAATTTATTTCATCAAAATCAGAGGTAAAGACGATTGTCTTTTTTCACAGTGCCGCGTCACGTTTGTGTCCAGGGAGTCGAGAGCACTTCGTGGTTAGGGAGGCACTCATACGTTTCTGTGGTCAGAAAACAATAATTTGTCAAATGATCAAATGAACCAATCCACGCCTAACTGTGATTCCATATGGTGATTCCTATACTGTTTTTATCATTTATTATTTATCAATGCGAATTGACGTGTCATCGTGTCATACACGTTTTTTCTTTTATAAGAAACTTGGATAAGCCCCTAGTACTAAAAGTTTCTTAATTTCACGTGAAAATTTCATCTTTTTAGTACTAAAAGTTTCTTAATGTGTTTCTTATTTCAAAATGCATTTAGGATGCATGTAGTTTCTACCCACTGCCATGTCTTCGTTTCTTGACAGACAGCACAATTTTTAGCGAGAAGGAGAGTTCTATTTGATTCAAAACATAAATCTATCATCAATAATACTAAAATATAAAGGCTCAACCACAATTATCCCATGATTTCCTCGTATTTGGCTTTAAAAGTTTCTTAGCAATTCTCAAGCATAGTAGTAGAGTTTCTTAATTTTTTCGCCATCCTAGTACTAGTTTCTTATAAACCAGTTTCTTATAAAAGAAAAAACGTGTATACATTCAAAATTTTGTATGAAACACTGGGTGACCAAAAATGATGTATCGCTGCTTGAAAAATCGCCAAAATTTTAATTATGCAAATGATTTGGCACTTTCCCTTGTGTACGATTGTTTGTTTCAAAAACGAAACAGTGGCCAAACGTTGCATATACTGGCATAATGATGTTTTTAGGTAGGAGCTACTCAACTACGAAGCATGTTTCTAAAATTGCGAGAGAAGTTACTGCAAATTTCCATTCTGTCTCAGGCCCAGTCCGTAACATGGTTGCACAAATTACAGAGACGGACTAACTATCTTTCAAGCACTGAATGCACATTTTGAAAATCACACAGAACAGAAATTTTTGGGTCATCAGATGGGCATCAGGTGTTGCATGTATCTTTTGAGTATCAGGTTGCTCATCCGCAATTATTCAGCCTCGATATTCTTTCGGTGCCTCTTTATGACACACGATGACGTAGTTATGAATCTGACTATATTTATGGCCAAGAAGGAAACAGCATTCAGCAATGTCCCTTTCAAAACTGATCACTTCAGTGAAGTCGTTTTTCAAAACATTTTCTTCTAGCAGTAGACTACTGCTGAGTCATTTATGATGAAACCTCCGAGAATTCCTAAATTGCTTCGAGAATGGCCTTTCTATCTTATTTTGCCGGATTTCGTCAAGTGACTGACGTCTTTGCTTCTTTGCTCGATAGTTTCTTTTAAAATGAAACAACGAGGGCGGAAAGGGAGTGAAAATAAATGAGCCTACGTATATTCAACTATTCAAGGCTGACCTGGAATAATCCAGAAAAGACCATTAGAGATAATTTTATCATGTGCTTAAATCAAGTCATAACACGTCATTTTATTCGAATAACTTACGCTGCTCACGAAATGGTGTAAGTATGGTCATGAGCGTACGGGAAGATAACTTGGGGGGGGGGGGGTGGCTGCCCCACAAAAAATTCCTTGTGAGAAATCCTATGAGAAATGACTTCAGTCATTGGAAAAGAATCTTTAACCATCTTGCTTCGGCGCGGCTGGGCAGTCAGAATATTCAGCCAGCCTAAATGATCACAGCCTACTTTATATGAAACTTTTACTTCTTAACTTGGAACGCCGTTCTAAGTTTCCCACTTCAAACATAAAGTAGGTAAATCAAAGTAAATGAAGTTTTAGAGAGTTTGGTACCCAGGATAGAACCAATCAGACAATAAGATGAGATGTCACCCTCAGCAACTCACAGCAACAACCAACTATTAGGCCTGGGCCTAAAGTGCAGTGAAGAACTATAAACTGTTGTTCTTTTCTTAGTGAAGACTTGACGAGCTTTATGTTGTTACATTTCCCTGTTAACCCCCCCCCCCCTTCCCCGCCCTTTATCATAGTATCAGCAAGATGTGATATGTTGCCAGGGCAGGAATATTTGTCATTTGCTGTGTTTAACTAGTGATGACCTCGTAACGTCAACGAGGTTATCACAACGGCTAAGGAATCGTGCAGTGTGCATTATCTAATGGTCCAAACTCTTTATTTGTCAGGCCCGTAGGAAGTGGGGGGGGCAGGGGGGGGCTCAAGCCCCCCAATAATTTTTTAAAACAATGGTGCTACGTCACATGACTTAATTAGATGTATTGTTCTCTATTGTTTTAAGAACAATTGCCCCCCCCCAATCTGAAGCTTCTTCCTACGGCCCTGTTATTTGTTGGTGCCGTGTAGAGAGGCTTCGCCCTTAATGGTCAGGTTTCGCAACAAAATCGATTTGAAAATAATAGTAGAGGAAAATACTAGGAATCCGTGACCAATTTCAGCAGACCTTGTTTTGAAGGTGTTTTCTATATCAGAAAAATGTGCTGAACAAAATAGGCTTGGGGGACCCTCTCAAAAATTTGAGCATTTTTGGCCAGGGGGTAATGTCTGAAATGGGCCTAATTTTCTCAAAATATCAATATAATAATGGACTCTATGCTGTAAAAAAGCACAACATTGATATGAAATGAACCAATCCAAGGGCCAAAATCTATGAGATATCATCCCTTGGACAAAATGCTCTTTTATGGCATTTTGACGCAAATTACACGGGGGGTGTTGTACCCTAACCTCCACTATTTCAATTATCATTGTTATGTTGCACTAACCTATACTATGACTATTTGATGCCGTTGAAATACATTGTTTTACACCCTGAAAAGGAGGGACTTCATGTCTGGGTTTTAAAATCTAGCCAAATGCTAATTTCATAAACTTGGGAACTCTTACCCAGTCCCCTAGAGAATATCATGTTGGACCAAACTGACAAGAATTCACAATTAGTGCTTTGTTACTGCAGATGTTACTAAATTTAGGGTGAATCTGCTTTATGCTATGGTGAGCACGGAAAACTCTTCTGCACCATAATTTGTATTGAATCAAGTGCAGCAAGTTTTGGAAATTTTGTTTTCAAATGGGAGGTAAACGTCGAGAAATTGGTCAAATTTTCTAATTCAAGCTTTGAATTTCCAATAAATCCATTGTTTTGTTAACTTTCCAGACCTTTTCGTGAGAACTGAGGGCAGTTGCCCCCACAAACCCCCTCAATTTCCGCCTCTAAGTACCTCTCCTGTTATCAAACTTATTAAAATCCACCAATCGATCAAGAATTGCGCTTCCAAGCTTTCTTTATTTAGATTTGAAATTTGAGCTTTGAAGAAAGCAATATTAACCTTTTAGAGAAGACAAATCAACTAAAAAAAGATGGCTGAAAGTTGTGCAAGTTTCTTTTTACCACGATAAAGCAAGTTTCTTTCACCCAATTTTCAATACATTTTCAATAGATACATTTTCAATACAATTTTTCTAATGTTCTGAAGACTTCCCTCACCTCAACTTATTTACAGCCGCTCTTGTTCTCAGTGTATGGTTTTGTCTTAAATTTGTTGAAAAACTTTAGTTTTTGAAAGAAATTTCTCAGCAAAGCAACAAGATGTAACATGTATACTGGAATATTGTACCGCATGACACTGGCCACATCAAAGCTTCCAATATGGTAATGGTTAAGGCTAACGTGTGCATAAAGTAGACACCAAAAAGTGAAATACGCACTCTTTATCAGAAGCTAGTGCTCAAGGTTTGTTGTAATTGTGGTGCAGCTAATGAGGACAACGAGCATTATCTCCTGCACTGCCCCCGCTTTAATCAACTGCGAGTGGATCTCTTTGGCACTGTCACAGAAGTGTCGGGTATTGATATCGCAAACCTGGATTCAAAAACCTTGTGCAACTTGCTTCTTTACGGCAGTTCTAATATGAATATTATTGACAACAGGATAATTATTGAAGCAACAATTGAATACATTGAAAAAACAAACAGGTTGAATTGACCGTGGGTGCTGGAGTCCTGCCTGGGCGAGGGGGTGAGGTTTTTTTCGTCCTTTCCCTTGGGGGGCACGTTGGTATCCGTGGATCA
Source organism: Aurelia coerulea (assembly GCA_039566865.1). Taxonomy (NCBI): domain Eukaryota; kingdom Metazoa; phylum Cnidaria; class Scyphozoa; order Semaeostomeae; family Ulmaridae; genus Aurelia; species Aurelia coerulea. The sequence continues at coordinate 10,787,075 of CM076958.1, read as the reverse complement.
ATATGAAATCAATTTGAATAACGCAATGATCTAGCAGCTCTCCCTCCTATCTTCCAGACAGTTCAGCACCAAACCACCCAAATTTTCCCATAGTTCTTGACTTCCCTCGTCATTGTACCGTCCAGTAGCTATGTGATGGTACAGGGATGATGGAAGTCTACAATATAAAAGGTTAGACCCAAAGTATGGTTTGGTGTGGAACTGCCAGTCTCCTTATTTGTGTGTTGTTTTCTTGTTTTGTTTTGTCCCTCGTATTGCTGTATTTTTTTCTTTTTGTCATATATTTATGTCTTGAAGTTATTTGCAAATTGTAAGTACCGTTCTTGGTGTAGGCCAGATGACCTTGTGTCTTCTTACACCAAGATCGGTAAAGTAGTAATGTATTTAGTTTAGTTTTGATTTATTATGAATAGAAAAAAAAAAGGTTGGTTGGATGTCCCTAAGAATCATCAAGTTCCTTACAGATTGCTTAGATGTATAGACTTATAATCGTGTTGGGAAACTGAGCCATATGCTAACTTTTTGTTTGACACTGGTATCAGATGATATCCAAAACAGAAGAAAATGGAAGATAGCGCATCTTTTTAAATTGTCCGTTTAGCATGTAACAAAATGAAAGAACCAGATATCTTTAGCGCAGCCAAAATCACGTCTTATTCTTTTGTTTATTTGCATTGAATGATTAAAATCATATATGTGAAACTATTCATGAGAGCATCAAGTCCATCGAATTGCTTTATCATATCGAATGTCTTCTGTGATGTGAGCCTTCGTGTCACAAAATTTAGCGTTGTTTCAAGCAGAAAGTGCGTCAAGAGAAAAATATGGAAGGAGGAACGTTTTTTACGATTTGTCCGAGACTTTTTGTTTCATATGTAAATTTACTGCAGGTTAAATCGCAAACGAAGCCACGTTGGTTCTTGAGTCATTGTTAAGCGAATTATTTAGATTTAAAATATGTACTTATGCAATGCATAATCACTGAAAGTCTTATTGCTGCATCTTATTCCTAGTGATTCTATCGATATTTCAATGAAGATCAATATTCTTCGACCAGATGAATGCATAGCTCTGGCCCTAAATAAGATACGTGCCTGTACATATAATAAAAAGTACTCTGTAGGAACATGCTACAAACCGATTTATCAAAAGATTTAGGAACTGCAGTAATTCAGCATCCATGTCAACTTTCATGAGAGTAAAAGAGCACTTGCTTCGAACAACCAATTTTGTATCAAGGGGCTAGAAAGCAGCAATTTCATTGACAGATTTGCATAAAGTGGGAAGATTTTGCATGCTCTGGAAACCAGTAATGATTTCATCCTCATTTGCAATAGCACTATAACGATGACAATTTTCCAAATTGAAAACAGTGGCATAAGTAAAGTACTGTAAAGCCTGGTTTCTCATTAGATCTCTGAAGTCGTTGAAATTGCTGGAACAATCATTCAAAATGACCCAAGACACACAAACAACTGTATATAAATGGCAAACAAACTCCTCAACAACCCTACCGACCCCAGTGACGGAGTTTTGTCGTTCACAAGTCTTTTGGAGTCTTTTGAATAGTTCGCCTAACGACCACAGTGACTCAAGTGATTGCAAAAAGACCTACCGTGTACCAGGCTTAATGCAATTTTGGCAATTTGATTGATGCCTATGACCTTCAAAGTCGCGCTGATAAACGATTAGTGATAATGGGCGATATTATTCTACTTATCCATTATGAATTTATCTTTTCAAGTACCCGATCAAGCGAGAAACTCTTTGAAGGGGAATGTGTCAGAGTTCCAAAGTTTCTAAAAATAGCAATTGGCTAGATTTTAAAGCCCAGACTTTTAGTCCCTCCTTTTCAGGGTGTAAAACAACGTATTTCAAAACGGTATCTAATTGCTATAGTACAGGTTAGTGTATGGAAGTGATAATTGAAATAGTGGATGTTGCAGTACAACAACCCCCGTGTCATTTGTGTCAAAAATACCATAAAAGGGTATTTTTACCAAGGGATGATATCTTATAGGTGTAGGCCCTTGGATTGGTTCATTTTATATAAATTTTGTGCTTTATTACATCATAGAGTCGATTATTATGCTGATGTTTTGAGAAAATTAGGCCCATTTCAGACATTACCCCCTGGCCAAAAACGCTCAAATTTTTGAGAGGGTCCCCCAAGCCCATTTTGTTCAGCACATTTTTCTGATATAAAAAACACCTTCAAAACAAGGTCTGCTGAAATTGGTCACGGATTCCTAGTATTTTCCTCTACTATAAGGAAACGCCCTAAGATTGGGCAAATCACGAGAAACATGTTCATTAACTCTTTCTGGAAGCTAAACTTAAATATAACGACTAGCTTCTTGTTTGTCTTGGTAAATTTTCAGTTCAAACGCAAGCCGGTCTGAACGGCCTAATCTTTGGCATGGCGTCTAATTTGGACGTACCCTTAATTCATAACGATGCCTTCGCAGTTACCTGGTTGAACTTATCTCGTCGCAGCAAACCTTAGCAGGATTATTAAACTGTGAGTGCCGGGGGAAGGAATAAGGAGGTCTACGGGATATTTTTGAAAATTAAGCAAAGGGAGGAGGGGTTCACGCTCCTCCGCAGCGTCCTTCTAATTTGACTTTGTCTGTCCTTGTGTCATAAATTTGTTTATATTGCTTAACCCCCTGTTATTCTTAAATCAACTTCAAAACGCTTGTTTTCACGATTGAGGAGGGGTTTGCAAGAAGCATGAAGTGATATGGTTACATTTCAAATTATTGATAGATAAAATGATGAAATTGACTACAACGGGAAGTTAGTTCGTGAATGAAACTTTACACAAATGAAATCAACAAGACAGTAATTGACAAAAAGTCAAGATTGATAATTTTACCATTATCTTGAGGATTATGACTTTGACCTTATGACTTCTAACAGTGTGGTTGACAGGGGGTCAGCAAGGGAAGTCAGAATCAAGAGGCTGACCAATAGGGGCGCAGGTTGGCCAGTCTGACCACAACCGAAATAAAGCCCCCGGCTTTTACATTCAATGCAAATTTCTGAGATTTTTCTTCAAAAATAACCTTTGGAGGGTTGGAGTTGCCTGAAAACAAACTTTAGTTGTACTTTATACAAAATCCTGAGGCAACGCGAAGAAAACAAATATTGGGCTTGGAAAACAACAAGGTCATAAAATACTCTTACCTTTATCCATTTCAGGTAAGTGTTTTAAAAACATCCTTCAGGACAAGGATAGGCGGTACAAAACGAAAACAACAAGGCAAAATCTCAGAACTGGCATCGGCGAATAATTTTAAAGCACTTTCCTACAAAATCCAGGCCCGAACTCCTTTTGAAACGAAGTTTTTGCAGCGCGGTCAGATATGATGAAAAACGTTGGCTGACCATTTAGGGCGATGCTCCTCTAGTCTTGTTTAAAACACTAGAATATCAAAATGGCTGCCACGAAGCGTTTTGGCCTTAGAGGAATGGATCATTGAGGGAGGAACACGAAATGAACCAGAATGGCAGACCAAAATTTGATTCTCACTAAAACACGCACTAAACGAATCCTTAGGCCTATGGTTTTCAAGAAATGGACAAAGAAGGGCACAACAACAAAATTCGAGGGCGTTTCAATACTTTTTCCACCTAATTCATCATGACCCGTCAATTCTGGCCTACTTGTCAGAATGGGAATCTTCTATCACGATGTCTGCCCGCAAACCGTGACAGCGAATCCTCATATTTTAAACTGTTATCTGATTGTAAGATAATTACAGTATTTTCTGAAAAGTGACATTTTCTCCATAAATCATTTCAAAATAATGTGGTAATTAATGACACCATTCCTGGTCAGACATAGAAACCGTAGATATTCTGTGGCTCCAACGACGCCTGTCTCACATGGCAAATGTTTTAGCTCATTTTGTAAATTTACATCGAACAATTGATAGTATTTAAGGCAGACAAATTCTGATTAAACTGTTCATAAATCATTGGGAATAAGAAATTAAGTGGATTTCTCATGTCCATTTATTTCCAACTGATATTATCCTTGCAATATTGCAATATTAAGTGTTTGAACTTGGAACCCTATGAAAGGTTGACAAGGGAAATGAAAGTTACAAACAGATAGGCCACCCATATTTGAAACCTCTTTGCTCCGTACTCAGTGCCATGACACAGGAACTGGATCCTTCCCAAAGGGTTGTATTCTATTAAAGTTTCCTATAAATATTCCTAATACAGGGTGCACACCTGCAAATACTTAAAATCAATCATTTGGTGTAATTATCTTAATGTACAAATTAATACAACATCGAAGTGCCAATCATTTGAGAGACTGTGGCCTGCCTCCCTGAGGAAGTCATGTGCCCAATACTTTGCATACGCAGGCATCACGTTCCACAAACTTAGAGGCCGAAAGCTCTGACCTCAAATCAAGTCAAAGATAGACTGAGAGAATATATGTCCTTGGTATTCTTCAGTCTTCGTTCAGTTGAAACATGGTTGAAATTGCTCTGAAATCACGCTCCCATTAACGTTATACAATTTGAGATCAGCGCTTCCGACGGGAAATGGTGAAGGGTGAAGAGTGAAGAGGACTTTCCTCTGGCTCTCTGGCCATCGCATAGGCTTTAGGCCATGTTGCGTCAGAACGAGGCTTTCCAAATCATTGCAACTCACAAGGAAGTGAAAACATCTATCTTTGTGGAAAGATGTATTTGACGTATTGGCAGATAAATGAATTGATCATATTGGAAGCAAGGTAATCAGTCAAAATTTGAGACAAAAGCAGCAGCAAAGCACTATGATAGAATGATTGCACATTGACGTTAGCATATCGAGGATGATGTAGAAACACTAAATTGAAAAGAAACAGTTCGTCATGAGAATCAAAGTACGTACTGTACTTAAGTTATTATGAATTGAACTTTCAAAGATTTATAAGTTCCTTTAGCATCGCAAACGTTATTTCAACTTAATAACGGTGACGGCTAAGGACAAAAAGGCAAGATTAGTATCTTTTGAAATTTACTTGAAAAACTTGAGCATACTGACATCACCTTGTCCACATGAAAAGGCGAAAGCTGGAGCATTTACATCTGTGGAGCTGTTTGCGGAAAATATGCCTCTCCCAGTTTAAGCCGATCTTCTGCCCGAAAATACCAGATTTTTCAAAATTTAACCTAGTTTAGGGGGTTCAGAATTCAGTCTCAAGCTCGTGTGCGTATGGGAAATTATCAATCGAAGTTGTCTTCAGTCGACTTTTTCACTACTTAGAAACGGCTAATAAAGGTTCGAGTTTTTTTGGATAGTACCTTACATTGCTGAGTTTGAATATCGCATGTTCTTTTTCATTTGAATGTGAAAGAGCCATTATTACCCAGGGTCCATTGCAGGCACACTGCAATTTCAGACTTTCTGGAAATCAAATTTGGCCTAAAGCGGAGGAGAAGGGCTCCACACGATTGTGCTGAACAGATAGAATTGTTTGACTTTGTTTACTGTCATATCATCAATGCAGCTACTGCAGTGTCGATCCACTTTGTCTGCTTAGGCCAAATTTGATATTTAGACAGTCTGAAATTTTACCATGCCCGCAAAGGACTCTGGGTGACAATGGCTCTTTAAAATCTGGCTGTTTAAAGCTTGTGTTCGTTGACAAATTAACTTGCTCTTCAGAGAGGAGGCCTATGACGCCTTGCAAGGATTTAGGCCCATGAATTGCCACACACAGCAAAACCTTCTTGAAAACCAAACTGAGAGGCCTGCTCTTCTTATCAGCATTACTACTTCGATCCCTGTCATCTTCAAAAACTGGGAGTACAACTCAGGTCTTAATAGCATTAGTGCTTCGACAAAACACAAATTGCATAGTTGAAATGCCTCTTTGACACCATACAGTGTTAAACTAGTGAGCAAAGGGAGATGTCAAGCCCTCTCTAATTCCAAGAATAATTTGCGGCTACGCAGTTCACCAACTGATCGATGTTTCGCTCTTGTTTCTCTTAATTCCATTACATATGACCTGACCTCTTTAGCGAAATAGACGATTATGAAAACGTGAGGTTCACTCATGTTAAGATATTATTCATAAAGGAAAGGACACAACCGAGCATCATGGACGTGAGATTCGTGAGAAACGACAGTTATCTTCACGGTGTCCCAAGCATTTACAAATTCACAAAAATACAAGGATGGAAATAGAGAGCAAAGCAGTCTCACCTTTGCAATCCTCATCCTAGTCTGCCTGTCAGCTGCCAGTGGCCTCAAACCAACAATTCTTCGGACATTCTGTGGAAATCTTTGAGACCTTGGCAAGCTATGCTGTCGTTTCAAATTCTCTACAAATCATATTTGCGGGACTTTGGAATCTTTTCCCTTCCAAGCTTTCCAGGGATGCAAGTCTGATGATTTAATAACGCAGGACATCATTAAGTTTGCTAAAATGTCCACAAAAGAAAAGGCCCTTGACCTTGGCCTTGAATTAGCCTTGTATGTTTTCCGCTTATTCATAAAATGATTTAATTTGTTAATTTTTATCGAACTGAGAAGAGAACCATAACCATACATACGACAAGAGTGCTTTCATTTAAAGAACTCTTGCCTGTTACCTTAACTGGCTTTGGTCTGCCAAGAACTTCACATAACACAAGACGTGCCTGAAAATGACATTAATATATCATAATGATTAGGCAGGGCCTAAGAACGTTACTTGCAAACTTGAAGAAATTCAGCATTCGAAAGTAGTGGTACCAAGATCCTTGACTCTTATCTGATCGACATATGACACAAAATTCGGTCACGATGTATGATGACCGCATTTCTTTGCCTTTATCGCCACAAAAAATTCTCTCGTCATTGTAACTTAATTCTTTTGCGTTCTCCATGGATTGTTTAAATGATGAATAAATTGTAAAACGGAATTGGTTTACTATTTCATGTCTAATCGCGCAGCAACGAAACTCGATTTTGGTTTTTGGAAATAAAAGAGCTCTGATCATCAAGGTAAATCACAGTTGGACTCCGCTGATAAGAAGATCTTAAATTCACAACTCCTCCCCTTTCATTGCTAATAGCACACAAGACGGATAATGGTCTCTTTTATCGAGTACATCAGCCGATCGACGCAAGTGTACTGCTGACGGCCAAAGCAGCCTTCAACCAGAAGCCATGGGCTATTGGACACTTTCATGTGTTGAGAAACGCTCAAGAGGGTGAATTTGAAGTAAGATTTATTAAATGTAAACATGGTCACACGACTCTCTTTGGGGCCATAAATGAGTGCCAGGCCTTGCACGGGGGGTTCTTGTCAAATTTTTAGGTAGACGTATGTCGCCTGCATCTTCAAAAGGGCTTCATTGGTTAGACTGAATTTTGAAGCCTTGCCTATACCAATTGCTACGACAATAATACCGTTGCCTGGACTAATACGTACACCAAATTGAAAAAAAAGATACCCTAGGCTGTACTACATTTGAGAAACCATAGAAACCTGTTACACTGTTACACTAAACCGAGAAAAGTATACCCTAGGCTAGATTGGAACTTCAAAAAGGGGCACGCCCCTAAGGGCAACTATGGGAGACCCCCCATTACAAGTTTACCATGGGAGACCCCCCTCCCCCCCCCCCCAGTGTAGAAGCTACACTGAAATGTTTGCTCTCAAATGATGTGAAGCAAATTAAGAAGCACTATAGCATTAACAAACAATAAATTAAGCATGTCATTACATTTGTAAGCGAACATTTTAAGCCGTGAGTATCGTGTGTAGCTCGCAGGAGCTTGCCTCATCCAGGTTTTCCAAGCAGGACCGCGTTATGATCTACATGCGGCCCCATCCTTCTAGCCTTCTAGCCTAGCTAGCATTTACGAGTATCACCCCGGGTAATGTCTGTGCAGTACAGTGGGGGCTGTTCAGTACAGTGGAGGCTGTTGAGTACAGTGGAGGGCTAACATCAGTACTGTGGCGGGCTAGCATCAGTACAGTGGAGGTTGTTAAGTACAGTGGAGGGCTTACATCAGTACAGTGGAGGGCTAGTATTGAGTACAGTGGAGTGTGTTCAGTACGGTGGAGGGCTAACATGAGTACAGTGGAGGGCTAGCATGATGAGTGTGGGGGGCTAGCATCAGTACAGTGGAGGCTGTTGAGTACAGTGGAGGGCTAACATAAGTACAGTGGAGGGTGTAATAAAGTGTATATAGAATCATAGTCACGTGATAGATTGTATGAACTGGATATGGACTGCCTGTGCAGCCAAGACCTTTTGTTATATTCTTAATGTTGTTTTGTTATGGTTGTGATGCGTAAGCGAGAAGGCGTGTTTTTATTTAGCTGTTCCTCTCACGTTCTATAAAATGAATTAGGGGAATATGACAGAGGGCTAGCATGATTAGTGTGGGGGTACAACATTGAGTACAGTGGAGGCTATTCAGTACAGAGGGGGGCTTACATCAGTACAGTGGAGGCTCTGCAGTACGGTGGAGGGCTCACATCAGTACAGTGGAGGGCTAGCATGATGAGTGTGGGGGGCTAGCATCAGTGCAGTGGAGGCTGTTGAGTACGGTGGAGGGCTAACATGAGTACAGTGGAGGGCTAGCATGATTAATGTGGGGGTACAACATTGAGTACAGTGGAGGCTATTCAGTACAGTGGGGGGCTTACATCAGTACAGTGGAGGCTCTGCAGTACGGTGGAGGGCTTACATCAGTACAGTGGAGGGCTAGCATGATGATTGTGGGGGGCTAGCATCAGTACAGTGGAGGCTGTTGAGTACGGTGGAGAGCTAACATGAGTACAGTGGAGGGCTAGCATGATTAGTGTGGGGGTACAACATTGAGTACAGTGGAGGCTATTCAGTACAGTGGGGGGGCTTACATCAGTACAGTGGAGGCTGTGCAGTACGGTGGGGGCTAAGTTTATATGTTGTTATGATGCTTTTTGATCACTATTATGATTGATCACGACCGAAGTTCTTGCACTTGGATTCCACTAATAATTTGAAGTTGGAGCTTCGTTTGATATATGGATGCAACATTTAAATCGTTTTTATTGAAAGCACCCTCGAAGTAAACGAGTAGCCCGGCCAGTTCCTTTGACAGGTATCTTGAAACTTTCAAAGTTTCTATCGATCGAGCCTGAGTTTTCATGATGCAAATGACGATAGCTATTTAGAATTTTGGAAAACTAGTGAAAATAGAGATGCCAGATGTCGACGCTGTCTATTTCCTTTCAACTATTCTGGTTTTCACGACCTAGAATTCGATCTTGAAGATGTTGACGAGTTAACAGGAGATGATTTTGCTAATATTGAGATTTCATTTTAATTTTAAATTCTTTATACACGGTGGCCCCATCAGCCAAGAATGGCTGCTTTTTAGGGGGCCGTAGGAAACTCGTAAGAAACTCAGAGTACTCAAAATCTGACAATTTTAGAAACCTTTCAGTACGGATTCAAATTCTTAAAAAAATATTTTGTAATGTATTCGAACTTTGCCCGCATTAACGATACTTTTATTACTCGTGAATAAACCGGGCTGGCTGGCCCTTTACATACTTCAAAAGGTGTAAGATAATTAATGATACACCATAGATTAAAACACCTTCAACAAAAATCGCTTTAAATCTGTCTTCTGTCCTAAACTCAAACGTCTTATTGATTCTCCCAGAAGATTCCTCAGATTGGATCTGCCTTCACAACTATTAGTATGTTTTCAAATAGCCCCCCACACTCATCATGCTAGCCCTCCACTGTACTGATGTAAGCCCTCCACTGTACTCAACAGCCTCCACTGTACTGATGCTAGCCCCCCACATTCATCATGCTAGCCCTCCACTGTACTGATGTAAGCCCTCCACCGTACTGCAGAGCCTCCACTGTACTGATGTAAGCCCCCCACTGTACTGAGTAGCCTCCACTGTACTCAATGTTGTACCCCCACACTAATCATGCTAGCCCTCCACTGTACTCATGTTAGCCCTCCACCGTACTCAACAGCCTCCACTGTACTGATGCTAGCCCCCCACACTCATCATGCTAGCCCTCCACTGTACTGATGTAAGCCCTCCACCGTACTGCAGAGCCTCCACTGTACTGATGTAAGCCCCCCACTGTACTGAATAGCCTCCACTGTACTCAATGTTGTACCCCCACACTAATCATGCTAGCCCTCCACTGTACTCATGTTAGCCCTCCACTGTACTCAACAGCCTCCACTGTACTGATGCTAGCCCCCCACACTCATCATGCTAGCCCTCCACTGTACTCATGTTAGCCCTCCACCGTACTGAACACACTCCACTGTACTCAATACTAGCCCTCCACTGTACTGATGTAAGCCCTCCACTGTACTCAACAGCCTCCACTGTACTGATGCTAGCCCCCCACACTCATCATGCTAGCCCTCCACTGTACTGATGTAAGCCCTCCACCGTACTGCAGAGCCTCCACTGTACTGATGTAAGCCCCCCCACTGTACTGAATAGCCTCCACTGTACTCAATGTTGTACCCCCACACTAATCATGCTAGCCCTCCACTGTACTTATGTCAGCCCTCCACTGTACTCAACAGCCTCCACTGTACTGATGCTAGCCCCCCACACTCATCATGCTAGCCCTCCACTGTACTCACGTTAGCCCTCCACCGTACTGAACACACTCCACTGTACTCAATGCTAGCCCTCCACTGTACTGATGTAAGCCCTCCACTGTACTTAACAACCTCCACTGTACTGATGCTAGCCCGCCACAGTACTGATGTTCGCCCTCCACTGTACTCAACAGCCTCCACTGTACTGAACAGCCCCCACTGTACTGCACAGACATTACCCGGGGTGAGTATTTTTTGCAAGAAACTAAGAATTTGAGCCCGCCTGAACGTTTCTTAAAATTATCAGATTTTGACCACTCAGAATTTCTTATGAGTTTCTAACGAGTTTCATAATCTTCGCGTTTACTTCTTGTGCCCTCATGGACGTCAAATAAAGATCATGAACGTCAAATGAACGTTTCAGAAATCTTACCCTAGGTACACGTATTTTTTTTATAAGAAACTAAGAATTTTGGGCAGTACTGAAAGTTTCTTAAAATTATCATATTCTGAGTACTCAGTCTTAGGAGTTTCTTAGAGGTTCCATGACAATCTTCATGTTCACTACCTATGCCCTCATGAACATTTCAAAACAATGTTTTTCAATTGACTTCTTTTCTCCCTTTACTAGAGTTTCTTAATTTTTTGGCGATCTGAGAGTTGAGTTTCTTATGGGCAGTTTCTTATTAAAAAAAGTACGTGTAGAAGACTCTCTAAAAAATTATTGAGTCTGGTACACAGGGTACTGAAGTCTTTTCAACCAGTAATGTGATAGAGGAAGCAAAATAAAACAAAATAAAAATATACAGGGAAGGGATTTTCTTGACTGACATGCATGGTTTCAAGAATACTTTCCCCATGATGCAGTTTCTTAATTTTCTAATGATCCGAGAGTATACATAAAAAATACCTTCGTGTAGAAAGGGGGTCATCTTTTGTTAGATTCATAAATAAAAGAGGCAAGATCTACGGAAGAAATCCTAAACATAGCTGGATGGAAACCAATTAGCTACGTCTACAAAAGGAGGGTACTGAAATGGATGCATAGAATTCGTCCCACATGTCACAAACAATATATGAACAATTTACTGAACGAAAAACAAATTTGCGAAACCCTTTTCAAGCAGAAATCAGAAGATACAAGAAAGAAATTGGACGGAATTCGTTCAAATATAGAGGTGGAGTCCTGTGGAACTCAATTGGCAATGACCTGAAGAGTCAAGAAAATGTAACAACTTTCAAAAACAAGATAAAAGAATACAAAGATAGAATAAACCAGCAGTCTTTCGAAAAGAGGCTTGTTTTATCAATAATAAGAACAAAAATTTTAACTACTTTTGATATTTTAAATATCTTAAATTATTCTAACCCCTTGTTTTACTCTTTATCTTAGAAAAATGTAATCAAGCTTTTTTTGTAATTGCAGGTCCACATCAGCGTTAGTTGCCTTTAGGCAAACCAAATAATTTATGAAGTATATAGGCATGTATGTAGGCAATACAAATTACAGATTTTAAACAACCACAACAGACTTTATGGTTCCATCTCCTATGGGTAAAGCCCAATTAGCTTTCATTTCAAGGAAACGAGAGTTGTGAATATACAGTACTGCCCCTGCACTGATAGAAATACGGGCTTTTCTTTCAGGTGGCCTAAATACTTACCTCTGTTCGTTGAAAACGAGGTCGTTTAAGAAACAGATATGGCTTGAATAAACTTTGCATGTACATTAAGATCCATCGTGAACTGTTAGACACCGCTGTTATGTTTTAGCATATATGCTGCTGCGGAAGAAAAGATATTTAATTTTCTGGCTAGCTCCTCCGTAAATAGTGCTTTCCTTTAGCTAGCTCCTCCATAGTAGTAAATAATGTTTCCTCCGCAAAAGAACAAAGCTGCGTCAATGAAGCTCAATCACGGATAGAACCACCCACCCATGGATCTATTTGGGCAAAGACTAAAGGAAAAGCTTCAAATAGGAAAGCCTCAAATAATTCACTTAGCACTCAACGGTTTGGTGGAGAAAACAGCTTGAATGTAGAGACCCTCTCCTCAAAACTAGCGGCCAATCTCAATTAGCAGCTAGGATTTTATAATAGCATACACCTCAAACACTATTTTGCAAGCTTGTCAATCAATGATGGCATTCAAAATAAGAGATTTAAAGGGTTTGTAGTTCATCATTCATTAGCACTCTCCTGGAGAGAATTCTAATGGGCAAATGGCCGTAAAATTTAAATCTAATTTGGCATGACTCCAAAAAGCGTCAGAGCATGCTGCCAGCAGTGACAACTACATGGCACCTTCAATATTGCCTGATATTGCTCGCCCTCGAGGATGAGAAGGAGCAAATGAAATGTTGACGTCTTGTTTTCATGTCAAATGCAGCTGGAAACAGGAAAAATGGCAGTCCATTCAATAATCTTCTTGCCACTTCAGGTTAGACTCACGAAACAGTCCCAGTTATCGCAACAACAACAACAACAACAATGTCAACAACAACAACAACAACATTCCATCAGTCTATCAATAGCAATAACTACGAACTTGTAATCAGTCTAACTTTAGGCCGTTATACGTTTCTTATGGACGATAAGAAACGAGGTATTTGTTGCGTTTGTTGTGTTCCTTCAGCAGTGTTGTTCCTCCTTGTTTCCCTGTATCCTTGTCAAATTTAAGACGCCACAATAACAAACTGCACATATATGTATACAATCAGCGAACAAATGCCATTCCCAGTCAATTGTTTTTGCTGTTATGTTGGTATTCAGTTCAGAAAATGTCAGTCCCAAAAATCCCTGTCCAGAGTGTCATTTCAAGCAAATCACTGATGGGTCCACAGCGTGCATACACGTATTTTTGAAAGGAGACGCCTTTTAGAAAATGTGGGCTCAATTTTTCAAAAAGTAAGGAACTGGTATAGTTGGAGTACAAAAGATACGAAACTCTTTGTAATTTGTAGCTCTGATTTTCCAATGTTCCCATGTCATGTAAAAACGTTTTGACACTATGGAGCATTGACAAATGTTTTTACATTGTTTGACACTGCAATTTCTGTTGCGTGTTCACAGTGACCTGTCTCAATGTTAGTCTAAATACAGGGAGTGTTGGGCAAATATAGTTGTATAGGGTAAGACGGGGTAAAGTGAACTATTTTGGAGGTTTTTCAAGGATATCCTAAAGATTTTGCAGTTGAGGGCAAACTTTTTAACGTTGTTTTGACATTATGTTATTGGGTCAGTTTATCCAAAAAAAATATTTTTAAAATCTTTTTCCATTGTCTCACAAAAGACCTTTCTTTGGCGACCGCTCTGCCTAGTTCACTTTACCCCAGGCTGGGGTAAAGTGAACTACTTAGCAGTTGTTCGATAAAACCAAAATAATGCTGGTAATACCGGAAAACATCATTCATTTTGCAACTCTCAGGAGTTCTTCGCATGCCAAAACGAAACAAACCCAAAAATTTCACATGAGTGATATTTGAAAAAAAATTAAATGGTGACCTATGTCGAGAACGATCTTTGCAGATAAAATGTTAACCAAAACCTGTTGTCAAAGTCACAAATTCGAGTCAGATTGCGAGAACTGAATACAATTCGATGAAAAATAATGGGAACATACTTGGAAAATACTATATTGCTCGCTATATTGCATATAAATAGCAAATTACTACAAAGAGAAACACTATTTTCAAAGTAGTTCACTTTGCCCTGAATCCTCCTCCCAGAAATAAAACCAAAAATAGTTATAAATCCATAACAAGTATCAATATTCTAATTTCGCAGTGATGGCCATTTATCCTTTCCATATCGATAGCTATACTTGCTTCATCAAATCCCAATAAAATTCTTGGATCAGTAACCGTATTTTGGAATGAAGGTCAAACTTAAATTTTTGGAGGTTTCTCAGGGAGCTGGTATCAGAATATATTTCTGTGTCATCAGAGCGAAAAGTTATCCTGCAAATGATGATTTTCTGAAGGAAGAATTATGAAGCTAATGAGATTAAAAAGGTCTTCTTCATCTGACTTAGTGTTCACATGAGAAAATAAAAAATCGTTGGTAGTTCACTTTACCCCGGTCGAAGCAAAATATTGACTGAGCGGTAGATCTTTTAAAATATTATGTTAGCTGACAAAAAGGTCTTTCTTGGCCTTTTCCTTTTGGAAAAAGTAAACACATGGTATGTGCTTCAAATCGATCAAAACAATCATAGAAATGAATTTCGTCTTGGGGTAGCAAATTAAGACCAAAGATTGGAGCCCAAACCTAACATCCATAATTTCCCGAGGTTGTTTTTACTGCCTGGGGTAAAGGGAATTTTCGCAACAACAGGAAGAACTATTTTGCAAAAATGTTTTCAGTTTCTGTGAACACATGTAGAAAAGTATTGGGCATAAATCATGTTTCATCATCGCTTGTTTACTTTTGGAGAGAAGCAGCATCACGCAGAGGCCGTTGGAAGCACCTTGCTTGCATCACCAGAGAAAAATAGGATTTAGTCAAAGTGAGCTTATTCACGTAATGCTGAGATAAGGCGTCACTTCACTTTTACAAAGTAACTCACAAAATAGATATTTATTCTGCTCTCGAAAAGCGGAGCATCCAAGAGAAAAAGTTGGAAAATCTTCCTGAGATCAATAAACACGCTGCGGAAGCCAGCCGGAATTTGAACGACTGCACGAGCCAGTCAAAAGTGGAAATACGTTAGTGACAGAACGGCATTTGGATCACATCAGATAAAAAAACTTAGACTGTTTGGTAAACAGGAGAAACGATAGACTGATCAATGTACTGTAAATCTTTAATTAACCAAGTCTTGAACTGTGCGTTATCATGGCAGAGAAGTGTCACGTTGCATGCTCGATGAGGCATCAAAATCAGAATTCAATAGATGAAGAGAAGGGAGGTCACGTTGGAATAACAATAGCCTGCTTTCAACTGAACTCTAGCCTTCTGCGCATCAGCGACCACATCCTTGTTCTCAGTTTATGAGAAACGCTAAACCTTCTCTCATTGGCTAAAGCTTTCCCCTTTGTTTGAGTAGCTTCGGTGTCTTTGTTGGAGTCTTCTGATATTGGATTGGTATATGCATGAACAAAGCTAGCCAAATAAAAGCCAAAGAAAACCTTTTGTGTATGGGTGCTTTGTCTATCCTATTTATGGGCGGCTCTATTGAATCTTTAACTGAACTCCTGACCACAGAGGCTTGAAACAAAGAGAGACTTGAAAGGAAAACTGGATTTGTCGAAATTCAAAGATACCGGAATTGACGTTCACTTTATTCAATTCATGTTTACGTTATTTAATTTTGTTTATTTTCATTTATAGAAGAAAAGGAGAGATGTAGTATCCTGTACTATGGACACCCTATGACAATGTATTTGTTTAGTAGCATTTATGTAAATAAGCATGTTGTACGATTTAGAATCAGTTCAGTACCACACAACCATGTAGTAGGTCATTGTATTCGTACCCTCTCGCCTCCCTACATCAGGGATATTACAATATAAAAGTTCCATAATAGCGAAGAATTTTTGAAAGGGGCACAGCAGTCCTGTTAAGAGGCGATTCTTGTTGGAGGTGAGGCTGTTGTTGAGACGTGATTGGTGTTGAAGGTGAGGCTGAAGCTATATGCGCAAGGAGGGTGGAAAACTGGGGGTCCGGGGGCTTGCCCCTGGGAAAATTTTCTGTGACCACGCCCTTTAGATCGTTGCAAAACGCCCCTATTTTGAAGAATCTACTATTTGTTTTTCATAGGAAATTTCGAAAGAAAGGACCTTAAAAGCACTGAAAAATAGATCGTTTTCAAATTTTAGATAACAACATGATAGCATATAAATCTAATCCCATCTTAGTAATCTTTCCATCTTCCTCAACAATATTCACTTGTGCAAATTCTGATGAGCAACTCATTGAAAGCTTAATGCAGAAACCATACATGACATTTTTTAAGTATGAAACGTGCAAAATAAATTGTAAATTTATCGTTTTTAGTCCCAAAATGTAGGTAAAACGACCGAATTTTCGGGGAAAATATCCAAGAATGTTTTGACCGAAAGCATTTGTCTGAAATTTATTCGTCCGAAACTTTTTGCGCCTAATGTGTCTATTTTTCCAATAGAAAACACACTTTTCTTTCGATTGAAAAAGGAATAGAAAAACGAACGAAGTACCTAGTTTTTTGTCGAAAAACCTACTTTTTCATCAAAAGCTACGTTTTTGCTCGAAAAAGTGATATTTCATGTATACATTTCGATTGGATTTTTCCGACAAGAATGGAAAACTAACGAATTTTCCGACAACATTTGCACAGGGGGGGCCATGGCCCCCCCTGGCCCCCCCGGCCACGACGCCACTGTTCCCGAGGTTGTTTTTACAAAGGGAATTTTCGCAACAACAAAGAACTATTTTGCAAAAATGTTTTCAGTTTCTGTGAACACATGTAGAAAAGTATTGGGCATAAATCATGTTTCATCATCGCTTGTTTACTTTTGGAGAGAAGCGCGAATGTTCCAAGTAGTTCACTTTACCCCGTAGTTCACTTTACCCCGTCTTACCCTACTCTTAGGGAAGCATACCAAAAAAACAAAATGAACTTAACGTTAACATTAAGAAAGTTTGAAGTTTAAGAAACTCACAAGAAATTTTTGGTAGCAAAATGGCCTAAGACGAGGCCTAAGAATTTAGAATCAGACTGCCTGAGTTTTTTACAAAAGGAATCAGGCCCGTAGGTAGCGGGGGGTAGGGGGTGCTCAAGCTCCCCCAATAATTGTTTAAAACAATGGTGCTACATCACATGACTTAATTAGATGTATTGTTCTCTATTGTTTTAAGAACAATTGCCCCCCCCAATCCGAAGTTTCTTCCTACGGCCCTGAAAGGAATACGTGCATTTGGTTTCAATTACAAGTTCCTAGACTGTAGAAATGCAGTAAATCCCCGCATATAGGAACCTATAAAAATAAGAACCTGCAGGCTGTATTTATTGAGTTATGCACCTTAAGAACATGTTTCTTTTTGATAAGTCAATATGTTCTTAACACAAGGGTAATAAAGTTAATTCTTGATTGGCTGTTAAAATTTGGACATATCCCTTGCTTTTGTAAGCTTCAGAGTAGATACAAGGTTTGTAATAATATTGCCAAGAGAAATGAAATTTTTCAAAATCTCTTGTTGGCGATGACTCATTTAATGATCCTTTGATAAAAATTTACGAAAAAGATGCTTTAAATAAGAACCATTAAGAACCTTTATTCCCTGAAATAAATCTAAGAACCTTTGAAATAAGAGCCAATTCAGCCTGGCTCTCAAAAAAGTAGGTTCTTATATGCGGGATTTACACAGAAACTATTGTCCTGTCCCAAGGGCACACTGGGAAATTTCCTGGCTTCCTTGAGTGTATGTCCGCCTTTGGAGCGCGAATCTGGGTAGCATTGGGTAGCATTTGTATAATTTGCATTGTACTACAACACCAAACTCTCACAGTAATGTTATTTGTTCCTATTTCATTTATTAGTAGTTTGTAGTTGCATAAAAGCATTGTTATATGAAAGCTTTCAGTATGTCTTTTTGTACGCTTCGTTTTGCTATAATTTGGTTGTTTCTTATAATAAAGCTGCAAAATAGTGTCAACCCAGTTTTTTTATTTCAAGATGAAAAAGAGAATCTTTGTTTCAAAACTATCGAGTGCATTGATTGCATGTATGTACACAGACCTGTACTCTTAATGTCTTTTTTTAGCGTTTTGCATCATTTGATATGCTACAAATTTGAGCCTTTGAGCAATGTGCTTACCTTAAAACCAGTAGTGTTTCTCATTCGTGATTTCACATAAAAATTTTCAAACTGAGAGTGTTAATTAGTGAAACATAATATATTGGCAATCATTCTCGTCATCCTCAATAATTTTCATTTGTTGAAATTTCTGACCAGAGGGGTGGCGCCCGAAATCTTCCGACAGAGGGGCTGGAGTTTCCAACAGGGGGCTAAAATGGCAAAATAATGCAGGTTTCGTACGTCACTTTGCCAAATTTGCTCCGACAATGACCCAAACTTTTCTCCGACGAGGGGGGGCTAGATGCTTCCAACAGGGGGCTGTAGTCCTCTCTAGCCCTCCCCTGGCGCCACCCCTGTTTCTGTCCAAGAACCACAAAACCCTAAAATGAAGCAAGATCTTTTTGTATGACATTTTTGGTAAGAAATTAGCGAAAATATGCTGAAAATGTAGAGTTTTCTAGTCGTCCGAAGTTTCTGTAAAACCGTCCGAAAATTGTTTCTCCGAAAATGTTTTGTCCGAGATTTATTCGTCCGAAATTTTTGGTTTTCAATGTATCTTTGACACAGCGTACAGAAGGAAGAAAAGAAGACCTGTTGACAACAACAGCAACAACAACACAACACAAGGAACTATTTACCTGTTGTCTTGTGTGACTTGCATGCATGCAGCAAAATACAACATTTGAATAAAGCATTTTGAAATATAAACAAATATCTTCACCTGTTTGTTGTCTGAATATTTCGGACGCCTGCATTATCACGCTGGAAATCTGTGATAAATGATAAGGGGGAAGGGCAGGTAATTGCAGCAATTAACGAAAATAGTGTATGGTTATTTTGACTATTTCTGACAACGTGCGAGAACATTCATAGAAAGGTGCAGATAAGCGAAGGAATCTGGATGAAATATTTAGGAATTCAAGGTGTAAAGCTCAATGTTTAATAGGAGGCTTAATTTGTTAAAATGGGGCGTAAGTGTTTTGATCAGTGCTGACAAGATTATTTGATAATTTTTCGTGGCTTATCGGCCACTAGCCCCTGGCCGCCGAGTGAGGACATGGCAACTGGGTACATGGCTGCGGCTCGTCTACTCTCTGTTGTTCATGCTTGGAAATAAATCCCTGTAAAATAACAGATAAGTGCTTGAGGGCGGAGATGCACCAAGTTCAGGGCACGAGACAGGTTTTTAAGGTCAATTCTACTGTGCTTTAACTAGAGCTTTAACTTAGAATATCCCCAGGATCGCGGATTGGAGGCAAAAATGAGTGACCTTATCTTAATCGGAATTACGCCTCCATTGTCTAGTGAGGGATTTCTGCAAAAAGCTTGACGGGGAAACAAAAACCTGCTTTTCGTTGATAATCACTTTTTCTCTTGAAAGATGAATGTTGAATTAGACGATGACAAAGGCCATTACTGAATCAACATTTGCGGTCACACGCTACGTGATCAAGCACAGTGCTGTTGTAATAACCTGTCAATCAGCCATGTCCGGTGCTCGCTGATTGGTCTAAGAGATCTCATTTGCATTTGAATCACGTGCAAATGAACCCATGCAGCTGCTTGATAGCCTTGAACAATTAGAAACGAGGCACACGCAGAGATTATGCCATAGCTGTAAGGAAAAACTCATTCGTATCGTGCAATGCAACAACTTGCACGGCCGGGGCCAATTCCCAGGCAGTTGTAGTATGACATTGTTAAACACGATCGAAAAGGAGGAGAAATTCCTTAAGCCGGAAGACCGAATCCATGTAAGTATCTTTCTAAATAATTTATCGTTGTTTCTTGTCGCGATCATAATTGCCTTCAATGATTAACGCTTCAAAAATCCCACACCCCCTTTCTAATCTTGCCCGCCCCCTGATCGCAGGAAATACAGCCATCGCCGTTAGCACTACTGGCCGCTGCTTGTAGCAGGATTGAACAAACATTGGAGGAGCCTGAATCGCAGAAGCAACCCACAAGCACGATTTCCAAGAGACTCAGATTCAACGAGAACCTCCATCATAAAAGTACATGTGATAAAGAATTCTTGGTTGCCAAGGATCACAAGTCTTTACAACAAAATATGTCTCCCGAGCTGCAGCGTGACTTGTGTAAGGAGGCAACGCAAGAGGGGGAGCAAGTATTCCCCTCTTGTAAGCATGCTGAACAGAACGTGAGCTATTACAACGAGATCTGCGAGCAACAGAGGAGGTTTACGAGATGCCAACTTCCTCAAGAATATCAGTCTATAAATCATCGAAATATGGCTACTTACGCACCATTTACAGCACAAATTCAGTCGAACCTTGGTAATTCTTCACAGCCAGTGTCTCCTCATAGATTTCATCAGGATAATTTACCGAGACTTACGCCTTTACCTCAGAGAATGATAGTGAAGCAAGAGCAAGTTGAAATGCCATCGTTGAAACCAGCCTGTATGTATGGATCAACCACTAATCATCAAACTCCGCCTCAAGAATTATCTCCTCAATATTTCCAACAAACTCCCGTGATAACTGTAAACCAGCAGCCAAGTTACTCGCCGAGTGCGTATCAAACTTTCACTCCTTATCGCATAAATAACGAAATAAAACCACTCTCACATTTACCTGTACAAACTAGAATGAACTGCTACTCGAATGGCCCTCAAATGCCTGCTCAATCTCGCGACGGATATCAGCAGATGGGCGGACATTTTGAAGAGGCACTTCCTACCCAAGAACAACAGGTTAATTTTAAATGGCTTCGAAGTGCTCCGCCTCCTGTCCTTGAAAACACAGCAATGGCTTCACAATCTGTCGCCGTTAATCTCCCAATGAATTCGAGTTTATGCGACAATCTATGTGATAATTGTTCTCAGAATCCACATGTAAACACCCAAATGCTTGATTCACAAATTCAAACACAGATTTTGCAGAATAATTTCATAGCAAGCGAGATGTGCTCGAACTCAGTAAACGGAGTGAATATGATAGGCGGCGTGTCTGAGCATAATTTCGCTCCGCCTTTTCGGGAAGGCAGACGGCCGCGAAGAATTGCTTGCACGTGCCCGAATTGTCGAGATGGAGATAACAAAACTGTTACTACGAAAGATGGGAAAACAAGAAAACTGCACGTTTGTCATGTTCCTGGTTGTGGGAAAATTTATGGCAAGACCTCTCATCTTCGTGCGCATTTGAGGTGGCATAGCGGAGAGAGGCCGTTCGTTTGTAACTGGATTTTTTGCAATAAGAGATTTACAAGATCTGATGAGCTTCAAAGGCATCGAAGAACACACACAGGGGAGAAAAGATTCCAGTGTAATGCTTGTGGGAAACGATTTATGCGGAGCGATCATTTATCAAAACATATGAGAACTCATCAAGGCCAAACAACAAGTGAAAAACCAGGCGAGGACAATGAAAATAATACAGCAGCAGGTACAAACGATCAAAACAATCCCGACCTAAACAAGAGCTCGTCCTATTCTGAATCAGAAAATAACGAGCTTAATGACACTGTTGAAACTAAGAGTATCATTTCTCTCGAAGATAATCAAATTAGCACCGAAATCGTTCGAAACCCGTTTGAGTAATGGCTCGTAATTTATTTTGATTTCGTTTCACACGATTTTGTTTTGTTTCCACTCGATAGCAGGGGTTTATGTTCCTAAGTGTAAATATAAATCCTATTTTAACGGGTTTTATTTTGATAGTAAATAGCATAGATTTTAATGTAGATATCTGTGCTAGCTTCTTGTCAACAGTGTTAACTTTGTGAAGTGAAGTTGAAACTTGCTATGCATCATATGGATTTTAATGGTCGTGTTAGAAGCCTGCCCTCGGGTTCAGTGACCGATGGGCGGTCCAAGCAGTGTAAATATTTGAGCAGATTTATATGAAATTGCTCTTCAAATGCCTTGGCCATAGGTGTTTATGTTTCAAAATTGATTTCACAAGAGGGTTTTAGGAACAACCACATCTGTGGTTTTATCAATATAAACATTTGTTAAACTTGATCGTACGCCTGAAAAGAGAAATTTGAATCTTTACAAGTTTTGAAATTACGAAGCTTGCCCCAAGTCTCGATTTAGAACTGTACGAAATTTTTCAAAACCTTTCAAAAGTTGCTTATGGGTGGATTGTGATAGCAGCAATATCGCATTCTTCAGAACTAGGAATATTTTTAGAACAGGAATATTGGCAGTGAAATCCAGCCAAAGGCTCGAAAGCAAACTCTGCTGACGAAGGATACCAAGATTTTGTGGCTGTACTGCTACCTGAAACCCCTGAAAGGTCAGCTTTTTAGGCAATTTGAAGGGGAAAGAGGGGGGGAAAGAAAGAATCGCAAATTGATGCGTTATTTCGAGACCAGTGGAGCTGGAGGATAAACATTGTCCTGGTTTCCCAAAGAAACCTAAATCTGCAATGTTTTCACATGTTTTGAAACCTTATATACAGTGCAAATGTAGCTAAGGTTTCGTTTCAAAATTAATTAGATCCAGTTAGAAATTTAATTTGAATTTTTTTTTAATTTTTATGCACGCATACATAATATTAATGAGTTGGAATTTTCATTGTTTTCTCAAACAACTCGACTAACCCTCACTTCGACTCGACTCGACATGCTGTACTCCTGAAACTTTTGGAGTATAAGACAGGAGAGGAGGGAATTTCAGGGTGTGGTGCGTTCCTTGTAAGTCTATAAGTCAGTTTGACGTAGTTTTAGAGTTGTAAATAACATATTTTAATGAAATACACGCCAGTTAGCTTTTAGAAAGTTGTTAGTCGAGATTGTTATTATATTAGTTGTTTGCCCTCTGTGTTTGTTGGAAATTTTCCGATTTGCGATCAGACCTATCAGAAAAAATCGATTTACTGTGACTATTGACTTTGGCTTTCCCAACAAAAATGAATCACTTACAAGTATTTTTTATAAGAAAGTAAGAATTTGACCCTTGAAAGTTTCTTAATATTCTTAGTATTATCTGAGTGCTCATAGTTTATTTAGGATTTCAGTGAAACTATGCTACACGTATTTTTTTATAAGAAACTGCCCATAAGAAACTCAACTCTCAGATCGCCAAAAATTAAGAAACTCCAGTACTGGGAGAATATAAGTTAAGAAACTATTTACTTTGATAAAGGAGATCTTTGGCATATTTTTACTTTACTTTCGCTTCGCTTGTTTCCTGTATCCAGGGCCGTCGAGAGAATGGCCGGGCCCCAGGGGTGACGGTAGCAATGGGCCGAAGGCGCCGGAAAATCTTTCCGGCCACGCCCTCTTATCTTTGGGTCACGCCCTCCTATGCACTGTTAAAACGCTGCTTTTAGATTTTATTTGGAATCTTAGTGGGACCATGGGCCTGAAAATGTTCATGAAAGAAAACTACAACTAAGAAAAAATACATTCTTTGTTTCTTGTGGGCCCCCAAAGGCCCTGGGCCCCTGGTAATACCCTCCCCCCTCTTGACGGTCCTGCCTGTATCATATTACTCGTAAGGTACTTGGGTCATGTCTAAACATTGGAAAGGCTCAGAAAAACATTGTTTTTGAAATGTTCACCAGTGCAAAAGTAGTGAACATGAAGATTGTTTTGGAACCTATAAGAAATTCGTAAGAAACTTTGAGTACTCAAAGTCTGATAATTTTGAGAAACTTCCAGTACTGGCCCAAATTCTTAGTTTCTTATAGAAAAAATGCGTGTATGGATTGACTTGACTGAAAGGAAACGTTAGCTGAAAACATTTTGTCCTTGTACTGATGTTCCTTTATTTTAATGATCAGAGATTTCAGTTTATTAAAAAGGATTTGGTAAAATGAAAGATATGTGGTGTTTTAAGAAGCCTGTTGTCCCCTGCTGGTTTGCAAATGTAGCTATAAGCACCCTAGATCCCTTGCGATTCTGTTCTACCTCCGAAGTGAAAGATACGTTCTGCAGTTGTTCACACACTTTTTTTTTAATTCTTGGAGACTCTTCAGGGCCGCCGAGAGGTTTTGGAGGCTCAGGGAACAAAACTGAGAAATGAGGCCCCTGCGAGCGAAGCGGGCCGGAGGTTCTGGGGCAAATCGCCTCGCTGCCCCCCCCCCACTTTCTCGTCGGTCCTGAAACTCAAAACCAAAATTGAAAAGGCTTGTTTGTTTCCATTGAATCGACCCCTTGTTTTGTTGCAAAGAGAAATCTGAGCCTCCTCTAAAATTGTGTTATCCGGAGGGTTGATTCCTTACAGCGTACAAGATTTTTGAAGGATTTCTTAGGGATTTCTCTTGAAACCAAAATATGATCTTCTTAAAGCATAAAAAGATTTTAGTACAGTGATACACGTATTTTTTTTATAAGAAACTAAGAATTTTTTGGCCAGCATTGAAAATTTCTTAAAATTATCAGATTTTGAGTACTCAGAGTTTCTTACGAGTTCGAGTACGAGTTCGTGAAAACGATCTTCATGCTCACTACCAGTGCCCTTGTGAACATTTCAAAACAAGGGTTTTTTAGCCTTTCCAATGTTTAGACACTACTCAAGTACCTTACGAGTAATATGATACAAGAAACAAGCGAAAGTAAAGTAAAAATACGGTAAAGGATTTCCTGTATCAAAATAGATAGTTTCTTAACTTAGATATTCCCAGTACTGGTGTTTCTTAATTTTTGGCGATCTGAGAGTTGAGTTTCTTATGGGCAGTTTCTTATAAAAGAAATACGTGTATGCCCCTTCATACCCTGGGTACCAGAGCCAAAAATAATAAAATGAAAAAACAAAAAAAAATAAAGAAGGAAAGAAAGTCCTTTCTTCCTTCTCTCTTCCTTTTCCAAATTTTTAATTTCCTTCTAATTCTGAGTACCCAGGGGTAGCCCCTTCGCTAATACCAACCAAATAATAATAAGAAGTCTAACGTTTGTTTGTGGTTGATTCTTTTCTTTCTTGTGATTCTTGTTTCAGAAAGCGATTCTCAGTGAATTTTTGTAATTTCTCAAATTTAATTTGATCGAAGATTGAGAAAATCTTCCATGAAATTGACTACATCGTCGTTGTAAGCCATTTGTCCGCGAATATGATTTAAATCGTTATGGCAACATTTCCGCATTTTCTGATAGATTTCGATCAAATTTTTATCAAATTCCCAGGGAAGGCTACAATTTTGTATGAAGAAACCCAAGAATAGGGTATTGTTTTTAAAGTTTTACTCCGGGACAGGGTATCATTTTCGGGAATTTTACTCCGGGACAGGGTGCCTTTTCAGATTTTCCAGCGGCACGTCCCCGTATTTTCGTAAATCAAGTACCCCCCCCCCCCCCCCCGGGGTTAGCCTTCACTGCAAAACTGAGGACTAAATTTAAATTCCTTATTACTATTGTACTCGGAGGAGCTTTTCCTAAATTAAAGAACAAATTGGGACATAAACGAATGACATACTCTTTTTATATAAGAAACTGGATAAGTAACTAGAACTAGGATGGCAAAAAACTAAGAAACTCGAGTAATATGTTTGAGAAACTTTACAAAGCAAAATCAAAGAATATCTTGGGAAAGTATCGTTGTGCTTTTATTTTTTGAGTATTATTCATGATAGTTTCATGTAAGAGCCCAGAACAACTCTCTTTCTTGCTAAGAATTGTGCTGTATGTCAAGAAACGAATGCGCGGCAATGGTAGAAACTGAAAGTACATGCATTCACAAAATATGAAGCAAACAACTATTAGTTCTAAATGCTGAGAGTTTCATATAAAATTAAGAAACTTTCAGTGCTATGGGCTTATGCAAGTTTCTCATGAAAGACAAAACGTCTACGTTGACTGTATACGATATCAGTATGTACAAAGTTTAAAGACGATTGTGGCTCCACTGAAAAATTGACTTTTAAGGGAGTATAACTATAATACAGGGAGAAATTTTAGGATATTTTCAGAAACCTCGAAAAACTTTAGATTTTGATGTTAAGCTGTTTTGTACCTCGTCAGATATTTGATTGTTGTATAGTTCATTTGAAAGGGATCTATCAGGTCAGATTTTTCATTTTGCGTTATAAAAAATTTAGATATCATTTCATTAGCATGTGGCGCAGCCTTGATTGTAACGCGACGGGGAGGCCCTTGTGGTCGAAAACTTTCTCACAGTCCTCTTAGAGGTCCACGTTCGGTCGCACGAGTAGGAGGAGTCGTAGCACCTTGGACAATGAAGGCAGGTTGGCCGTTTCATCTCACAAGTTTGATTCAAAGGATTCGACAACAAGGCAGTAGAGATTTCACGCTGTCTGTTTTGATAGTTGGTTGATGATTTGATTCATGTTTGAATTGGGAAAATTTCTCGAGATTTCATTCATTGTTGCTTCTGTGGTACTACGGTGGTGGAATTTTACATGTATGGCAAAATGCGAGGGAAAAATGCAGCTAAGCAAGTGCACTTAATTAAGGTGGCTCACTACCAAAAATTTCAAAATGACGAAACAGCGATAAGGTGCCTCACTACCAAATAAAAATTTGGTAAAAACACTCAAAAAACAATTTATTTATTTCTTTCATTTAATCCATATTTAAAGTTGGTATTTACGATAGTAACTAAGTAAGAACATACTAATTCAAACCAACTATTTACAAAAAAATATGCTTCATACAAAAATTAGCGGCATATTCTGCAGGTGCATTTATCGCCAGCCCAGTCTTTGATCCTCTTTTTAAAAGCAGAAAGTGTTGGCTCATTTTTAACACCATCATCTAGGGTGTTCCAGAGGAAGCTCCCTCTAAAAGACAGTGATTCTTGCCCATAGCCCTGTGTCTTTATTTGTGGCAGTTTGCAAAGATTTTTATCCTTAGATCATAAGTTCCATGCTTCTTTTCATGAAACTCCCATGGACTTGTAGATTTCTGTCATCAACTTCTGCAAGTTTACCCTGGCAAGTTTCTAACACTTCGAGTGAGCAATGTTTCAAAGGGACATTCGTATTCTTTATAGAGAATGGTTAAGGAGGCTCGCTACCAATAAAACTTATGCTGCTTGCAATCTAATTCACACCTCTAATTAACACTGCCATGCTGGATCGTACAGTCTTCTCCGCCCATAACACCAAGGGTGGTGAAAATTTGGTCTCCTACCAACAATTTGCACATTATACTTCTGAGTATCAATAGACAATTCAATGTTTCTCTGGCGAAGTTATTGAATTTGTTTAGCGTGGGGAAGGGCAAGAATTACCACACAGCTTCAAAAGGTGAGAGATACACGGTTTCTGAAAGCAATGTTTATGTTTCTAGGAAACTTTCTTTCAGTTGAAAAGAATACAAAGAATGAACATTACCAAAAGCTTCTTAATTTGTTTCCTGGTCTTTAAAGGGCATATGTCGTGAAGCTGATTCGTTCATGCAATACAATTCTCTCTATTGTTTATTACAAAGCACAGGATCGAGGCTGAATTTTCATTGCAATAAAAATTCATAAACAGAGATAAAAAGTCTCGAAACAATGGAATTCCACTCCAAACTTGTTTGTTGTATTAACCAATTGCTAACGTGACATATGTGCCTTAATGAATGCATTTTTAAATGCACTTTCGATCTCTTTTCTGTACTAGCCCCAGTTGTAGTGATGCTTTGAAAAAAATTGATCTCAAGGCAATTACCTATACGATTTCAAATCACATTAACAAAAAACAGGCTTGGATGAATGTACAATAGGAAGGCTTTGATTTCAATAGCCATGGACAAAGGATGTTTTCAATAGCCTTGACATTGTTCGACATAGCCTGCGAGAGATGTCATTAACGCTCGGAACAAAGCTGCACGAGGACATGACACCAAGTCGTGTCGCGCTCGCGCATGCTTAAATTGAATGGCTTCATGTTTGTAAAATGACGAAAATCCAAACTTCGCACAGTGATCCGGAACAAAAGAAAGTTTGGAATAAATACCAAAATATGAAGTTTCAAAATCTGAATTTATTTCATACCCATATCATCAAGTGCGCTCTGAATGTTTATGAAACGCAAACATTTTAAAAATTGGACAACGGACAGCCAAGAAAATGACTTTTGAAGTTGGGCCTAATTGCTTCATTTGTTTACATAAGCATTTCCGGAATAATGCTGCCTGGGTTGAATTTTCAAAGCAATATTTCTCTGCTCAAAACGGTCCGACAATTTTCGTTTTGATCTTATTTCAATCCTCTAGTCATGAATTTTCAAGTAATTGCAACAATGATTAGAGATATTTATATTTTGGTTCATTTTTATGTGATTCATAATGGCGGATATTTGCAAAATTCATATCTTTAAAAATCATTTTAAAAATTCAACAGTTGAAATGTAAAAATTGGGGCAAAATGTATTTACCAAAAAAATTACTAAATTAAAGCAACTATTTATGCAAGTTTCTACCAAAGGGTTTGTTCTAAATCGTACCCAAAAAAGAATTATGGTCATTCTTATTTTTGTGGTACAACGAAGATTTTTAAGATTTTTTCAATGTTTTCTGCAATAAGAATAAATCAAGGCCTGCTAAAGCCTTCAAAACTGACTCAACTCCATCTCTTTGAGATAGTGTCATGAAATTTAACCCTCAGAAAGCTTTGCTTTTCATTGTTATACATAAAATCATTGTTTTCAAGCATTTTTTTTGTTACATGAGCAGAAAACGACAAAAAACGTGTTTTTTTCATGAAAACCACCATAATTAGGGACTTTAAGACTTGATCAGTGTAGAATTGTCATTAGAATGATGAAAGTGAATGATTTTCATCACTCAAAGTCTCTTCAAGCCCCAAATTTTTCGGTAGTTATGATGGAAAACACGTTTTTCTTTGTTTCTGCTGACAAGACAAATCAAAATGTTTGAAAATAGTGATTTCATGCAGATCAATGAAACACAAAGCTTTCTGAGGGTTAAATTTCATGACACTATCTCAAAGAGATGGAGTTGAGTCAGTTTTGAAGGCTTTAGAAAAGATAAGGCTCAAATCCTGACTGGTTGTCAGAGCATGCGGAAATCATCCAATTTCATGCTTTTCAGCCAATGAGATCACCGCTTTCTAGCCCCTGGAGACAAAATCGGTCGTTTGAGGTAAATTTTCTAGTACCCTCACTAAAACTGAAATGGATGCTAGAATACTTCAGTTATTCGCAATTTTTTTTTAATAAATCAGTTGTGGGGATGTCCGTCCAGAGTTGTTTACATGTTTAGGCACACAGCTCGTTTGGGGCCGGAGCTGCGTTCATTTTCCGGTCGAAGAATATTGACCTTCGTTGAAATATCTATAGAAATCGCTACAAATGAGATATACAGATAAGAATTTCAGCGATTACGCATACTGACCTGAGCAATAACCGAAACTCTTTCACTGCTATCATATCTCAAAATTGGAGGCAATTTCTAACAATTTCTGGTAGAGACATCATTTGGGCCTAAGCTTGTCCTCGCTTAAAACTCATTCCATTGCACTTAAAAAGTAATGGTAAAGTTCTTGAGCTAGATAATGCGCTGACCCATGACTCAGACACCAGTTTGACTTCGTTTGCCTTCTTTAATTTGCCAAATTTTTGTAAGAAACAACCAGTTGTGGGCGAATTGCAAAAACTTTCCTCGGTCCATATTTTTCTCTACACAGATTCTCCGCTTCAAACAACAAACAGTGAATTTTGACATTGTATCATAAAAGTCTTGCATCACAGAACATTCCTTTTGAACGATTCCATGCGCTTTAGCGAGGCACTCGTGAATTGTATTCACGCATTTCGTTCTTTTCGTTCTTATTTCAATCAATGCAAAACATAAAAAGAACAAAACATTGTTTTGGGTTCGCTAAAAAAGATACCCGGTTTTGCACTTTTGTTTGTTTGCATTGACTGATTGAACCAAATGCGTGAAAACAATTCACGAGTGCCTCGCTAAGGCGCATGGAATCGTTCTATAGGAATGTTCTGTGATGCAAGACTTTTATGATACAATGTCAAAATTCACTGTTTGTTGTTTGAAGCGGATAGACTGTGCAGATAAAAATATGGACCGAGGAAAGTTTTTGCAATTCACCCACAACTGATCGTTTCTTATAAAAATTTGCTAATGTAAAAAAGGCAAACTAAGTCAAACTGGTGCCTGAGTCATGGGTAAGTGCATTATTCAGCTCTAGAATTTTACCATTACTTTTTAAGTGCAATGGAATGAGTTTTAAGCGAGGACAAGCTTAGGCCCAAATGATATCTCTACCAGAAATCATTAGAAATTGCCTCCAATTTTGAGATATGATAGCAGTAAAGGAGTTTGGGTTATTGCTGAGGTCAGTATGCATAATTGCTGAAATTCTTATCTGTATATCTCATTTGTAGTGATTTCTATAGATATTTCAACGAAGGTCAATATTCTTCGACCGGAAAATGAACGCAGCTCCGGCCCCAAACAAGCTATGTGCCTAAACATGTAAACAACTCTGGACGGACATCCCCACAACTGATTTATCAAAAAAAATTCCGAATAACTGAAGTATTCTAGCATCCATTTCAGTTTTAGTGAGGGTACTAGAAAATTTACCTCAAACGACCGATTTTGTCTCCAGGGGCTAGAAAGCGGTGATCTCATTGGCTGACAAGCATGAAATTGGATGATTTCCGCATGCTCTGGCAACCAGTAAGGATTTGAGCCTTATCTTGCTTTAGAAGGCCTTGATTTATTTTTATTGCAGAAAACATTGAAAAAATCTTAAAAATCTTCGTTGTACCACAAAAATAAGAATGACCATAATTCTTTTTTGGGTACGATTTAGAACAAACCCTTTGATAGAAACCTGCACAAATAGTTACTTTAATTTTGCAATTTTTTTGGTAAATGGGTTATTCCATATAATTTGAACAAAGGCATGTCAAGTCATGTTCGAGAAACGCCCTCAATTTTTTTTAATGTAATTGTTACCTAAAGACAAGGTTGAATTTCAAATTTCAGCTTTATAACTTGAACGGTTAATTTTCTATGGGTGATTGAAGTTTTTGATGACAGTTCGATAAACGATGAAGTGACACTTTCAATGATTTTTAATTTCAATTACAGGACTCTGTAACAAATTCTGTTGAGTGAAAATCATTTCAGATGCAGCATATCATCGGCAAAAAGAATTTATTTGCAAGTCGATGCTCAAACTTGTGCAGGTGCTTGTCAAAATCCTGCCTTGATAATGAAAAATTCTGAATTAAGTCACTTTGGAAGGAACTTGCATGAATTTTCCTGTTAAAACGGCAAAAGCAAATTAACTACAAATGATACTCTTGTGCTACCATGCTGTTAGAAGTCAGAATAAAATAAACAAAAAATTCCACGAGCTTCCACTTACAAGAAAATTAGGTATCAAAATGGCACAAACTTGTATGTTTGTGCAATTTTAGCAGATTTGAAAAATATTTTACAAATTTTGGTATGAATAATTCCAAATTGCTTCGTCACTTGTTAATGTATACTAGTTGAAGTTTGCCTAGACTGAATATTTTTGATTGAATCCACTTTCTAGTCAGTGAATTTGCCTTTTGAAAATAGCTCAGACACCAAAATGGCCGATATGGGGCATGTTCAGTGGCTGCAAAATGTACCGGTCAGTAATGTCATAGTCTTGAGAATTTTACAACCAGTAGTCTGCTCTGTTACCTTCTGCTGAGAAGAATTTCATGCTTCAAATGGAATTTTAAGGCAGTAATTAAAATATTTTTGACTGCCTGTTTGTCGAGAAATTGGTAATGTTGTGGAAACTCTCTTCAGTTGGAGCAAGGTCAAAATCTCATGAAATCATCATCTCTGGGTCCCAACAGCTCCAATTATCAGCTTGTTAGTTCCTCCAACATCCAATTCGGCTGGAAGACAGTACAACTTTACTACTGGAGAGATAAAAGATGTAGTGACTCGGTTCTAGACACTCGTGCATAAATGACTTTTTTTCAGCTTTTGAGTTCCTGAACGTCGTTGTTCAATCTACCATTTGAAGTTCTATCAAGTCTAAGTTTCGCTGAGTTTCGTTTTGTGTCTCAAAATTTCGCCCACTAGAACGTTTCCTGATCTTCAATCAACTGACAAATTGCAAGTTAGTTGTACATTTTAAAATTCATGTTGAAGGCTAACATTTGACCTAGAACTTAGAAGAAACTGCCTCATATCCCCAATAGATCATTCTCTCCAAAGATCTTTTCTGTGACTCCTTTGTAGAATAACTGATAAGTTTATTCGGTCAATGAGTTATGTAGTTACATTATATGATTAATGTCCCTCCCCCCTTAAATTCATGGGAACCCAATATTTGGGACATATCTCTGCATTTTAATCCTTGAAGGTAAGTGAAGCTTTGCATTCACCTTATTCAATGATGATTTCATGAGATTTTGACCTTGCTCCAACTGAAGAGAGTTTCCACAACATTACCAATTTCTCGACAAACAGGCAGTCAAAAATATTTTAATTACTGCCTTAAAATTCCATTTGAAGCATCAAATTCTTGTCAGCAGAAGGTAACAGAGCAGACTACTGGTTGTAAAATTCTCAAGACTCTGACATTACTGACCGGTACAATTTGCAGCCACTGAACATGCCCCATATCGGCCATTGAGGCTCCGCGCTCCAATCCCCAACAGTAGTTTTATTCCCCAGATCTACATGGAGGCCTAGTACAACACTCGAAGGGTTGGAAGGACATTGCTTCGCAAAAGGAAATATGAACTTAGACTTTGCAAAGAGCAATTGACAACCAAGATTTTGGATCAAAGTAAAAAGTATCTTGGGCACTTTGGCAAGTGTTTTGTTTGTGTCGTCATAACACTTTTGGCAGGCCATCATAAATCGTACACTGGACCGATTTTGAAGATTTATCGGATAAAGATTCTTATTAATAAGCTTCTTGTACAAAGAACATGTATTGCTATTGACTTTATTCAGAGAATTTTTCCATTTCATTTTAAATTCTTTATACAGGGTGAAAACATTAATCAAAAGCTGTTTTACAATGTGCCCTGTTAATAAAATAGAGAAACAAAAACAAAATAATAATAATAACAATAAATCAATTAATAAATAACTCTCTAATACCATTTACTACATTTTCACATGAATTACAAAAGTAAACCTATTTTTAATTAGTCCTATTGAAAAGAAAAAGAAAATTACATTGCTACAGAAAGAAAATCTATAGCCTATCCCACATTACACTTCAGGCAAGAGACTTTCCGTGAATAGAATGATGGCTAGTTTTGGGTAAGTGGTAGACGTTGACGGCAATCTAGCCTGACGTCTAATGTGGGACAGACTTTGGTCAATATGCAAGGAAGTATGTGAAATTGGTTGTTATAAACCTTCCTTTAGTTTTAATTTGAAACTTGATAGCGAGGGAGACAGCTTGATTTGGTGATCAAGACCATTCCAAACGGTCGCCTCTCGATATGCAAATGACTTTTGTCCGTTGTTTGTTCTAAACAAAGGAAGTTTCAAGTCAGTTTCGGTGTTTCTTAGCGTCCTTACTGCCTGTTCACACTGTCTTTGAAAAATTTCGGCCATATAATCTGGGCAGAGTTTATTCACAGATTTGAAAACAGTAGTGTCAGTAGTTGCTATCTCAAACCTGATCAGCTCTCTAACTGTTAGCCAGTTCAAACCTTTAATCAGAGGTAAGGAGTGTGCATCACAAGCACTATTTGTCACAATACGGACAGCGCGATTTTGAAGAATTTGCAGTCTTTTTAGGTCTGCCTCTGCGCAACATCCTCATACTGTGCAACAATATCGTAGATAGGGTTCGAATATATTTCTGTAAATGGTATTTACTGTACTGAGTGGAACGTACCTCTTTGCATATCTCAGCATCCCTATCCCTCGTGAAATCTTTGAAGCAATAATGTTCCTTCAACCTTAATGTTTTGTTGATCTGTGCTCCAAGATAATTAGCCTCGTTTATCATCGGCACAACTTTATCACCAATAACAAACTTAGGGCTAATGTCATCAGTGTTTGAAATATTCTGGAGTTTTGCCCTACTACCGATAAGCATGGCTTGAGTTTTCGCAACGTTTAAAGACAACTTATTACCTTCTAACCATAATTTGAGATTGGTCAAATCATCGTTAATTGCTGAATTAATTGCATCGACTGATTTAGAGGAATAAGAGATGCTGGTATCATCCGCACACATACTAACCTTGGCATTGTCAAGTACAAGTGGCAGGTCATTTATATACATTGGAAAAGAAGTGGCCCCAAGCAAGATCCCTGGGGAACTCCTTACCAAATACGTTCAATATTTGATATGTGCCCATTGACCTTACTGTCCGGAAACCCAGTAAGCGCCACGCTGCTTTGTAGACTCAGTTTAATCACATGTTTAATTATTATTGATTTTAGAATGTTGCTGTAGTTTCAAGTTTAATTCATTCTATAGTGTTGACACATTGGAGTCATTGGAATTTTACTTTAGTATTGTTCAGATGCCAAAATGCGTAATAGCCTCGCATGCAATAGCACCGGTAAGAGGTTCTCAGGTAATTAGGAAGCGGTATGGCTTATATGTATCATCAATGAGTAAATACTAATTGTATCATGCCAAGAACTTGCATCACGCTATATTTGTTAAAATCCTATTGGTTAAAGCTTAGTCATCGAACGTAATGTAAGACACGTGAATTTAGAAATAGATCAGTGACCGCACCTTGAATGGTATGAGCAGGATGTCTGTATGAATGTAAAGGAAAATTGAGATTGAGATGGCTATCTTCGACCAGAAAATGTGTTTCTTTTGAGTGTACCTGCGTTTCAGTTATTAGTATGAACTAGCGAGACAGGAGAGTGTAATCTCCTACATTTTGGTCCACCGTATTCGGGATTGTGGCTGTAAACGCAGTATGGATAAAGCGAAGAAAAAGCGAGCAACCTATCGAAGGAATGTCACGAAGCTCGTGGGTAAAGTCGACGACTTGATTGCAGATGGCGTGGAAGGAATCGATACGATAAAGTTGAAACACTACATGAACGAACTGAAAGAGAAACGGAGTGATTTAAAAGAGTTTGATAACGAAATTTTGGAGTTATTGTACGAAAAAGCCGAGGATGAAGTAGTAGACAAGGAAATGGACGAAGCGAGTGAATACAAAGAAAAGATAACGAGAGCACTGAGCTTAATCGAAGACGCCTTGGAGAAGAGCAAGCCCAAGCGACAACTGAGTGGTTCATTGGAAAGCATAGCTTCTATTTCATCAGCAGGCAGTTCTGCAGAAAGAAGGGTGAAAGTAAATTTGCCAAAATTGGAGCTTACCAAATTTGGAGGAAAAATTCACTGCTGGCAAGAGTTTTGGGATGGATTTTGTAGTGCAGTGCATGAGAATGAGGACCTTGCTAATGTCGATAAATTTAAGTACCTCAGAAGCCTTTTGGAGGAACCGGCTAAAAGTGTCGTAGCAGGGATACCACTCACTTCCAGTGACTACGAAATAGCCGTAAAATTGCTCCAGGACAGATACGGAGATCCGGTAGTTATCCAAAGAGCACACATTAATCAGTTAGTGTACCTTTCTCCAGTCTACAGTGAAAAGAATGTTTCAAGATTGAACAAACAGAAAAAATGCAAAACGAGGCTGGCCGCGAGGCTTCCATCCATGGAAAGTTATGGCGGGCCGGGTTGGAGCCGCCTGTAGGCTAAAGGTTTCTGGCCGCCGATCACCGCGTGCGTGCCAAAATTTATGCCAGATCTGGATCTAAACAGTCACATGGGAGGACGACGAAGCTGCCAGTGTGAAAATCCTTCAAAAATTGGCTGCTGCAGGCTCGGAAAACGCTTTGATTGCTGTTACCAATTGCTGTAACAATTGCCTGAAAATAGCAATTTTTTGAATTAATATTACGAGAAAACTGGTCCTGGCCTCTCGATCAAACTTTGTTGAAAGCACCTTCGAGATATGGCCAAGATGGTGGCACAGGTGAGTTATCTGGGAAAATTTGCCCAGTTTGGATTTAATTGTCGTACTTACTGGAGGTCACGGCATTCAAATTTCTTGTTTTCGAAACGGCATTTCTTTAGCCTATGATTATTTCACAACCATTGCGAATTTCTATTTGATATATTGGCCCTAGAAAGTAAAAGTCATCCCTTTTCTTGTAAATCTAGTACCACAACCCTGGCTCTTCAGGATGGGAAAATATTTAAAGTTTTTGCAGAGGACCGATTTTGATGCCTTCTCAAGAAGCTCAAAGTAACCGCTCTTTTGGTCTGTGCCAACAAAAATTTCCACCTGGCCTCTCAACGAAACTTTGTAATCTTAAAATAAACATGTCATTCTTTGCTGCTCTGGTGTCCGATTATGTGGGAAAATTTGCCTGCTCCCGATATTTACATTTTTATAAATTGAAAATCTAGGCCTATTTTCTCCATTGTCGACCAGAAGTGATTGCATTCTTTACTAGGCCTAACTAAAGCCTACCAAGCTTGCACCTGTCCACAACAACACAAGTTCAAACAGAAATGAGGATTGACTGCAGAAAAACAACGGTGATGAAGGACTGAGTAATGATCATCAAGCCTGTTCCTTTTTAAGAATATTGATACATATAAATATAGCCTTTTCTATCAAATTTTTGAAGAAACAACAATTAGGCCTAAGTCCATCTATGTACCTAATAAATTTCAAGTTTTGAATTTCCAAACATTTCTTAATACTTTGATGTTAGATGAATTATGAAATCAACCCTGCATACAGCTGACAAGTACTGTAATTCTGCATGTATCAATGCTATGATTTCTGAACTGTGCATGTGCAAAATGGAATTTTTCATCAAATCTTTGCAGGTTTATCATCATCAGGATAATGGGCTCTGGCAACCAAATAGATTTGACAAAAAAAGTAAAGAAGCTCTTTGAACCATTTTGACATTATTGTGATTGAGGTTGAAAGATGAACTCTGGACTTCTCCAAAGAAGAAGTAAAAAGGAAAGTCTATGATTCAACTATACACAAGATATGTTTGTCGGGTTATTATTATCAAATGCATAGGAAATGCCTGTTGATAAAAATTTCATTCTCTTTTTATTATCTTGAAGTTTGCAGTACATGTATTTTTTATAAGAGACAGCTTTCTATAAGAAACAGTAGGCTCAATATTTCAAAAGTTAAGAAACAACCCTGCCAGAATTTAAAAAGCGAAGGCACTCTTTAGTAATTTGCAGTTTTAATTGTCCCAGTACACTCAAAAATGTTTTGACACTGTACTGTGTCGCAACTGTTTGGACATTATTTTGAGTGTGAATTATGTTTAATTATTTTGAGATCTTACCAAGTAATTTGGGAGCCCTCTTGAAATAACTAAATTAACTCTTTACTTCTGGTGTTAAAAATATAAGAAACACACAAGAAACTTTTGGTAGCAAAATGGCCCAAAATTTAAGAAACTGCCTACCAGCCCAGGGTCTTAATTTCTTGTGAAAAATACATGTATGTGATATTATACAATAAATTGATTTATTTAATTTTGATAAGATGTTGTTTTTATGAAATGTATAGCTAATTGATGCAAAAAATCTGTGGAGCTCCTAAGAAAAATATATCTTGTCTGTTGCTTTTGTTGTTTACTTTGAACTTGAAACAATGTCTGGAAATTGTACAGCATGAATTTTGGGAAGGGTGATACTCATAATGGATAAAGTATAGATACACATCAAAGGCATGGTTTAAAATGTCTCAAATTATACCTTTAATTTTATTTCTCAACTTTTTGCAACTTCAAAATTCAGCTTTGAATTGAACATTTTGGGATCCAGAGACGTAGGAACTGGGAGGCACTGAGGGCACAAGATTTTGCAATAAACAAAGAAGTGCCCTCCTTATTTTCAGGTAGTGCCCCCTTAGTTTAGTGCCCTTGTTCCTAGCTTAGTGCCCCCTTAGCTTATGAAAAAATACCCTTGAGGTGTTGTGCCCCCCAAGTTTGAGATCCTTCCTACGTCCCTGTTTAGTTTGGATCACAAGTGGAATTCAGGTGCACATATAGAGCTGAATTCATGCTTGCAATGTAATTTTCAATGCTTCCTGGATAAGTTTTCATGTATCACATTACTGAGCCAAACACAAGTCTTACTGTGCAAAGGGCAATAAGAAGAGTGCGTCAGGTGCCAATTCAGCTTTTGAGGGCAAAAATGGGGATGGCTGCTGGGTCTGCAAAATTTATTACCCACTTCAGGAAGATTGTGCCCCACCACAGCTAATAATTTGTTTTGCTAGCTTTTTTCATAAATTCCTTTTGGAAGTCCCACTTCTTTTGCAGCTAACTTTCCCAACTGATCAGATCCCAAGATCCCAACTGCTAACTTTGTTAAGTGAACACAGAAATTTTCCTTTCCAAATGATTAACATTTGCACAAACAAGTTTTTAAAGTAATTGGTGATTTGTTTGTAAACACTTAATATTTGCAGATTTTCAAATCTTTATGCATGAACTCTTGATTGTTAGTTTTCTTGAAAATTTAAAGTGTGCTTGGGATCTCTTCTATGCAGAAGACAAAGTTAGCAGTTTTAAAACAGATTGGAGCAAATGTTCTCTGAAATTCTGGAGGTGCTGGACTTTCATGCCAGTTCTTGACATATCCAGTCCAGATTAGGATAATCCCCTGCGATGTTCCAACATCATTTCCAAAGCTCTGCTTTATTGTGGCTTTAAACTTGACAAAGCTGCAGAAAGATTAGGCAATTCGGGATAATAAAATGTCTGCTCTGTTTTCAAAAAAAAATTCTTCATAATTCTATATTTTCAGTTGAATTTTTTCCAATGTTCTTTGTTAATATTCTGGGTAAAAATCATATCACCAGTCACCACCGGCCTAAAAAGGGATAGATTGTTCTGCTTGCAAGTATTCTTGTGGTCAGGGCATAGGAAAGAAGTGCCAGCATCTCTAACAAAGAATAGTCTCCACGATTTGCAGAAAGGCATTTGAAGTGCTCCCGAATTTATTATGGTCATCCGCTTCTCGCAGCTTTTTAGGCCATAGCCCTCCAGCCGGAAGCCGAAAATTTGATCGATTGCAAACGTGGCCTCGTTTTCGTTTTGCATTTTTTGTGTTTGTTTCAAGATTGCGTTCTCTTCACGATCAAATCGAGACACACTATCGTGGGTTGGAGGCTCTCAGCGTAGATCAGATTACGTACTCCACCATTGTTGTTCCGATGCTGATGGAGAAAATACCAGAGGGAATTCGATTCAACATGATAAGATCGACGGAGAAGAAGCAGATTAATTGGGGACTCGACGACCTTCTTGCAGCACTTGGAAAGGAGTTAGAAATTCGGGAAACTCAAGTTTCATCGTTTAAAACTGGCGGAAATCAGGAAAAGGCGCACGGCCTAAGCGAGATGATACAGCAACGGCGAGTTCATTGTTTGTTGTTGGCGGGAAAGATGGTAAACGCAAATGTGTTTATTGCTTGAAAGAACATGCCCCAGAAGATTGCAGTAATGTGAAGGACATTTCAGAACGAAAAAGTATCCTTATCAAATATGCCAGGTGTTTTGTGTGTCTCAATTCAAGACACAGAGCCTTTGAATGTAGAAATAAGGTTCCTTGTAAGATCTGTAAGGGGAAACATCATGTATCAATTTGCGTAGGGCCTAATTCTGCGAATAAGGAAGCGCTACCCCAACAGCAACCCAAGCCTATCCTTAGTGCACCAACACTCAACGTAAATGCTGCCTCTTGGGTGGGAAGTACGGGCTCTGGGGACAGAGTGGCCTTACAGACAGCCTTGGCAAAAGTGAATGCCAAAAAAGAGAGTAAAGTACGG
The DNA here is from genome assembly GCA_039566865.1 of Aurelia coerulea. Classification (NCBI taxonomy): domain Eukaryota; kingdom Metazoa; phylum Cnidaria; class Scyphozoa; order Semaeostomeae; family Ulmaridae; genus Aurelia; species Aurelia coerulea. The sequence continues at coordinate 10,746,992 of CM076958.1, read as the reverse complement.
GTGTTGTTTGACACAGGTAGTCACAAGTCTTTTATCTCTGCCAAGGCTGTAAGTAAGTTAGATTTGAGGCCAGTCAGAAGTGAAAGATTGGGAATAAAGCCATTTGGGAGTAGAGAAGCAGAATTCAGCATGAGAGATATTGTAGACATTTCATTGTATTCTTTGTGTGGGGAAAAGAGAGTTAACCTTGAATGTTATGTTGTAGATGATATTGCTGATATTTCAAATTCTCATGTTGAAATTGCTAAGAAACATTACCCCCACTTGCATGAAATCTGGTTTTCAGATGTTTCTAGGTCAGAAGATACACTCTGTGTCGATATTTTGATTGGCTCAGATGCACTTTGGGAGTTTCATGAAGGTGAAACAAAACGAGGGGGGCCAGGTGAACCTGTCGCTGTCAAAACAAAGCTTGGATGGGTGTTGTCTGGACCACTCAAGGTAGAAGGTAAGAGTTTTGATTCATTTGACAAATCTAATGTTAACTTTTTGCCTCATGTCAAGAAAACTTCAGAGGAAATGAAGATTGAAGAATGTGTTAACAGGCTATGGGACCTTGATACCTTAGGAATAAGGCAAGAAGACGAGGTGCATGAAACTGTCATTGATGATATTCTTTTCACAGGTACAAGATACTCTGTAGGATTGCCTTGGAAAATAGGACATAGCAAATTGCCCTCTAATTATGGAAATTGCCTAATGAGACTGCAAGGACAGATTAGAAAATTTAGGAAAGACCCCCATGTATTTGATGAATGCAATAAAATCATTACTGAGCAGGTAAAAATGGGAATAATTGAGCAGGTTTCAGAACTGGATGAAGCAGAAACGTTTCATTATCTGCCTAGTCAGACGGTTGTGAGGGCAGAGGCAGAAACAACAAAGGTGAGACTTGTTTTTGATGCTTCATGTAAGGACAGAAAAGCTGGGACTTCTCTTAATGATTGTCTTCATGTAGGCCCATCACTGACACCTTTTTTGTTTGATATATTGTTGAGGTTCAGGGAGAACAGAATAGCTCTTGTAGGTGACATAGAGAAGGCTTTTCTGAACATAGAAATCAACCCTGCTGATAGAGACTGTCTCAGATTTCTTTGGGTCAAGGATATAACTGCTAAGGAGCCGGAAATCATTGTTTATCGTTATAGGACTGTTGTATTTGGAGTCAGCTCATCACCGTTCCTATTAAATGCAGTTTTGCAGCATCACATTAAGACGTACCAGGAACAAGACCCTGAATTTGTAGCCAAATTATTGCATAGTTTCTACGTAGATGATCTTGTGTCGGGATGTGAGAGTACTGAGAAAGCTTTAGGCCTTTATGAGAATGCAAAAGAAAGAATGTTAGAGGGAGGCTTCAAGTTGAGAAAATGGAAGACAAATGATGTGGAATTGTTGAAAGAGATACAGAAAAGAGAGAGTGAGGAGAAACAAGAGAAATCTAGCCAAGAAGATATGTCATATGCAAAGGAAACTTTAGGCCCAACCAAGGACTTGGGGGGCAAGACCAAGGTTTTAGGGATAGCTTGGGATAGTCAGAAGGATGAGCTAGAATTCAATCTAAGCAAAATGGTCAGTGAATGCAACAGAGAAAGACCAACAAAAAGAGGCATTTTAAGCACACTGGCTAGCCTTTTTGATCCCTTAGGCCTGATAAGTCCAATAGGGGTCACTGCAAAGGTCTTATTTCAAGAATTGTGTAAGGACAAACTAGGATGGGATGACCCAGTACCAGAAGACAAATCAATTCAGTGGAAGGCATGGCTGGATGATTTAAACCAGGTTAAATCTGTTGTTTTACCCAGATGCTTATATGATGGGAGTGAAGGAGAGGTAATTAGCTGCCAGTTACATGGGTTTGGTGATGCTAGCATGAAAGCGTATTGTGCAGTTATTTATCTTGTATGTGAGACCACAAAGGGTATACATGTCACACTACTATGCTCAAAGACTAGGGTAGCACCATTAAAAGGACTGAGCATACCCAGGTTAGAATTATTGAGTGCCAGAATTCTAGCTGTATTGATGGACACTGTGCACAATGCTTTGAAGTCACAAATTAAAATAGATTGTGTCCGCTACTGGCTTGAAAGCAAGACGGCCCTTTACTGGATCTTTAATAATGGAGAATGGAAGCAGTGGGTTCAGTACAGGGTCTCAGAAATTTTGAAGCTTTCAAACAAAGAGAATTGGGGTCATGTAGGGGGAATTGATAACCCTGCTGATCTTGGTTCTAGAGGAGTTTCTGCCAGTCACTTACGTGACAGTAAGTTGTGGTGGAATGGACCACACTGGCTCAAAAAAGGGAGGAGTGAGTGGCCTAAGAGCTTGGTCATTGATGAGTCAGATGATGTAAGCCAAGAGAGAAAGAAAGTGAATGTTTTTACAACAATTGTTGAACAACCGAAAGAAATCAGCCAGGTTATAGATGCAAGCAGATACAGCACTTTAGGAAAGTTGCTCAGGGTAACAGCATTTGTTTTGAGATTTATCAGGAATCTGAAGAGTAAAAAAGAAGGAAATGACCTGAATGAAGGAAGATTGAGCGTGCCAGAAATTAGGGAAGCAGAAAAGCATTGGATAAAGCAAGCACAGTCAACTGTTAGAAATGAGGAAAACTTCAAGAAAGTTGCTAGACAGCTAAACATCATAGAAATAGATGGAGTTCTTGTGTGCAAAGGAAGATTTGAGAATGCAGACATGCCAATTGAATCAAAGTATCCAATATATCTTCCTAAAGAACACAAACTTACAGAGCTGATAGTAATAGATTGCCATGTTATATCACATCATTGTGGGGTAAAATCTACTTTAGCTGAATTAAGATCAAGGTTTTGGATTTCTAAAGGTAGGCAACATGTTAAAAAGATTCTAAACAAATGTTTTGTTTGCAGGAAACTGGAAGGAAGACCATTCAATGAACCTCCAACAGCACCACTACCTGAATATAGAGTGAGTGAAGCACCACCCTTCTCCAATGTTGGTGTGGATTTTGCAGGACCACTTTATGTGAAAGGAGCCAAGGGTAAGATGGTCAAAAGCTATGTTTGTTTATTTTCATGTTGTGTGACTAGAGCCTTGCATTTAGAACTTGTTACGGATCTATCAGCACCCACTTTTTTGAATTGTCTGAGACGTTTTTGTGCAAGAAGAGGAACGCCATGGTTGATTAATTCAGACAACGCGAAAACGTTTAAATCCACTGCAAAATTGTTGAAGAAACTTGCTAAGGATCCTGATGTCTTAGATTATTTGCAGTCCAGGAGAATTGAGTGGAAATTCAACTTGGAGGTAAGTCCGTGGCAAGGTGGCCATTTTGAGCGCATGGTAGGCTGCGTAAAACGATGCCTTCGCAAAGTTCTGGGAAATGCCAAACTTTCTGTTGATGAATTAAGTACCGTATTGACAGAAGTAGAGAGTACATTGAATTCTCGTCCCCTCACTTATTGTTATTCGGAATTTGGTGAGGAAGTTCTAACCCCTTCTCATTTGTTAGTTGGACGAAGACTGTCACCTCTTACTACAGGTTTTGCAAATTATTCAAAATTGGAAGATAATGACCCTCAATTAAACCTTTCCAAACGATTCTTGTACTTAACGAGAAAACTTAGTCATTTTTGGAACAGGTGGAGGCGAGAATATCTCACAGATTTAAGGGAAGCGCACAGAATGAACCACAAACAACTAACGGAAGTGAAAACAGGAGATGTGGTACTTATTCAAGATGAAAATGCAAAAAGAGGAATGTGGAAAATGGGTGTAGTTGAGGAGGTCATAAAAGGAAGAGATCAACAGATCAGAGGAGCAAAGGTACGCAAGAAGGGAAGAGGTAAGCCAGAGTTTCTTAATAGACCTCTTCAGAAACTTATACCTTTAGAGACTGCAGGTAAAATTAGTCAGGAAAGAGAGGATGGTAAGGAAAGAAGGGAAGAAAAGGGGATGGAAGAACATGTGGCAGGAGTACGGGAGGAAAATGGGAAATCCAGGGGGGATAGACCTCGCAGGGCAGCATCTATGGATGCGCGTTGGCGCACTCGACTTATGCTTGACTCTTAACAAGTCAAGGAGGGGGGAGTGTCCGGAAACCCAGTAAGCGCCACGCTGCTTTGTAGACTCAGTTTAATCACATGTTTAATTATTATTGATTTTAGAATGTTGCTGTAGTTTCAAGTTTAATTCATTCTATAGTGTTGACACATTGGAGTCATTGGAATTTTACTTTAGTATTGTTCAGATGCCAAAATGCGTAATAGCCTCGCATGCAATAGCACCGGTAAGAGGTTCTCAGGTAATTAGGAAGCGGTATGGCTTATATGTATCATCAATGAGTAAATACTAATTGTATCATGCCAAGAACTTGCATCACGCTATATTTGTTAAAATCCTATTGGTTAAAGCTTAGTCATCGAACGTAATGTAAGACACGTGAATTTAGAAATAGATCAGTGACCGCACCTTGAATGGTATGAGCAGGATGTCTGTATGAATGTAAAGGAAAATTGAGATTGAGATGGCTATCTTCGACCAGAAAATGTGTTTCTTTTGAGTGTACCTGCGTTTCAGTTATTAGTATGAACTAGCGAGACAGGAGAGTGTAATCTCCTACACTTACAGCATTGCTTTCTCCCACTTAGATAAGATTTGAACCACTCTAGTATATCAATTAATGTGAACTAATTTCTTTGGTTTTTCTTTTGAAGCTCGGAGCCATTCATAATTGAGAAAATACCGGGTGCGCTAAAATAAACTATGCAATTTTGGCAATTCACGATAAATAGCACACTGGACCGATTTTAAAGGTTGTTTTCAATTTTTTGGTTTTTGTCCTTTTTTTCAGTATTTAGAGCAATAAGCCCGCAATAAGCAAAGTTTCTTAAAACTTTCGTTTTCGAAATCACTGAAAGTTTTTTGCGGTTTTTGCCTTGTCCATTCATGTCGAGTCTTTAGAAAATTTGATCGACGTTTTTGATTGTTTTCAATATTTTCGAAAAAGAAAATTTCAAGAAACTTCGCTTGTAGCTCTAAAACCTGAAAATAAAAACGTTCCTAAAAAATTCTAGAATCCAATGACACACAATGCAAAACGGTTGATTGGCTCATAGTAAAGGTGTAAGCTGAGAGGAGAAGGGTTCTCTGTCATTATTACGTTATACTCTATGTGACAGGGAGGCTGGTTAAATCGAGGCTAGAATGTTTTCGTTTTGTTTCGATGTTTCGATGTTTCGATCAATAAAAATTCTACGAGCGCCATCTAAACATGTGTGGAATTGACATCAGAACAGTGATATGATAGTAAATGTAATAAGTACTGGATGCAACATATGAAGAGTACATTCCTGCATCTGGCTTCTCGATGCCAACGGTTATTATAGTAAAAGAAGACAAGATACTAACCTGGCCTTTCCTGAAATCAAGTTTAGGCCCAACAAAAATAAGTGAAAGAAAATGGCGTCATTTGATCCAAGAGAATGTAAGTTAACTTCTGCTTCTAAATTTGTTTATTTGGTTATTAGCTGAGAGTGGTATGAGCTAAGTAAAAGTGTCAGCCAACCACCCAGGGAATACAGACCGATGATGAGAACAGAGCAGCTTGCGAGTTGTGTGTAGAAATGTGTTACTACTTGCTTGCTTCTACGATTATATTTATTTATCACCGGTAAAACAGCCAGCAGTGCAATCGTCACATCATGACATGATTGCCCAGCGTTGGAAAGTCTTGATTTCAGTAAAGGGAAAGGATTGCGCTGAACAATGCTGAACAATGTTATTTCGGACGATGTAAATAACGGGCCAGATATCTCAGGGGTAGAAACATCTACGCCTGATACCTCCGCAGATAGAGCTATAGATGCAAAATCTTCATTAAAATTGTTGAGACTAAGAAACATTGATAGGGTGATCATTGGATATCTTAATATAAATTCCGTTAGAAATAAACTGGATGCGCTAAGAGAAATAGCTTCACAGAATGTAGATATACTCATGATTGCTGAGACAAAGATTGATGCTACCTTTCCAATGGGGCAATTTGCCATAGAGGGATTTGCAACTCCGTTTTGCTTAGACAGAAATGCAAATGGCGGTGGCTTATTGGTCTATGTACGAAGTGATATACCTTCACATCAGTTACATTCTTTCAAATTTTCCGATGGCATCGAATTCATTAGTTTTGAAATAAACTTGAGAAAAAAGAAATGGGTACTGTTTAGTGTATATCGACCACCAACTCAGTCACAAGATTATTTATTTGAAAACTTGGATCGTGCACTTGACCACTACAGTGAAAATTATGAAAACTTTATGTTCATAGGAGATTTTAATATGACTGAGACTGAGGAGCAATTGAAAAATTTTCTCGACCTGTATAGTCTCAAAAATCTTGTCAAGGAACCAACGTGTTATAAATCACATACACCAAGATGCATCGATCTTGTATTGACAAACCGAAACAGGAGCGTGCAACAAACTACTACAGTTGAAACTGGCTTGTCAGATTTCCATAAAATGGTTGTTACTGTCCTTAAAACCACTTTCCCAAACAAGGACCAACTGTAATTAATTATAGAAATTACAAAAATTTTAACGAAATTGTTTTTAGGAATGAACTACGAGAGGAATTAGGGAAAATAGGACCATCTGATTTGAATTACAGCTCTTTCGAAACTACTTTTGATAAAGTTCTAGACAAGCATGCTCCAATAAAAAAGAAATATGTACGAGCAAATGACAAACCATTTATGACTCGTGCTCTACGTAAAGCAGTCATGTTACGTTCCAGACTGCGTAATAGATATAATAAAGATCAGACTGCTGAGAATTGGACCAAATTTTGCAAACATCGAAATTCCTGTGGTAAGTTATTTCGAAGGGAAAAAAGAAATTATTACAATAACCTAGACATCTCACTTGTCACTGACAATAAGAAATTCTGGAAAACCGTGAAACCTTTTTTTTTGACAAATTGCAATCTAAGAATAAAATAGTTTTGATTGAAGATGAAATCATTATTTCCAACAATGTTGAGGTAGCAGAAACTATTAACAAATTCTTCGTCACTGTAACGGATTCCCTTGGAATAAATGAAAACGCTAATTACGAAAATGCAACAGAAGGAATCACAGATCCTATTGATAATGCCGTACATAAGTTTTCCAGTCATCCTAGCATTCTGAAAATTAAAGGTTGCTATCACAATGCTGGTTCCTTTGATTTTCAGAAAGTTACCCCTGATACTGTTGACAAAGAGGTTAGGGATCTAAATCCTAAGAAAGCTACAACACACAAAAATATTCCTCCTAAAATTCTTAAATCCAATTCTGATGTATGTGTAGAACCTTTGACGAAAATATTTAATGATTGCATAGAAAATTCGTCCTTTCCTGATGAACTAAAAGGCGCGGATGTCACATCTCTTCCCAAGAATGGACCAACTAACTCTAGGACTAACTTTCGGCCAATCAGCGTTCTGCCTATGGTCTCAAAACTGTTTGAAAGAATAATGGACAAACAGATAGTTGCATATATTACACCCTTTTTATCGTCACTTCTCTGTGGTTTTCAAAAAGGTTACAGTGCCCAGCATGCTCTCGTACGGCTCTTAGAAAAGTGCAAAATTAGCCTTGATGAAGGTGGCAAGGCAGGGGCTGTATTGATGGACCTGTCCAAGGCATTTGATTGCATCAGACACGATCTTTTGATTGCAAAATTGCATGCCTACGGTTTCTCCCGCGAAGCATTAACACTAATTAATGATTACCTCACAAATAGACAACAAAGAGTAAAAGTAAATGGGTCATTCAGTTCTTGGAAAAGCGTGACACGAGGTGTTCCTCAGGGGTCAGTCTTAGGGCCTCTGTTATTCAACATATACATTAATGATCTTCTACTCTTCATTCAAAACTCGGATATATGTAATTATGCAGATGATACTACAATCTATGCCTGCGATAAGAACCTGGACAATATAACTCATAGGCTTGAAAATGACTGTAGTTTAGCTTTGGAATGGTTTGCCGACAACTTTATGAAATTAAATGCAGATAAATGTCATCTTCTGGTTCTTGGGCAGAGATGTGATGATCCTGTTACTGTTAGGATGGGAAATGCTGATGTTGTAAATAGCTCCGAAGAGAAGCTACTCGGAGTTCAAATGGACAGCAAACTTTCCTTTGAAGTCATGTTTCCAAATTGTGCCAAAAGGCTAGCAATAAACTTTATGCACTTGCTCGCATATCCCCATACATGGATCAGAGCAAACTAAGAACACTCATGAGGGCATTTATTACCAGTCAGTTTCAATACTGTCCTTTAATCTGGATGTTTCACAGCAGGCAGCTTAACAAAAAAATTAACAAAATACAGGAAAGGGCTTTGAGAATTACTTATAAGGATGCCGAATCTACTTATAGTGAGCTATTAGAGAAGGACTGTGCCGTTACTATTCATACAAAGAACTTGCAGCTACTTATGACTGAAATGTACAAAACTAGAAATGACCTGAACCCTTCATTCATGCAGGAAATTTTCTGTCAAAATGAAAGTCATTACAATCTGCGCAACAATAACGAATTCTTTCAACCTAGGGTGAGATCTGTCAACAACGGGACAGAAAGCATCCGTTTCAAAGGTCCGCAGCTGTGGCAAATGTTACCACCAACGATACGTAATTCAGAATCCCTTTGTCAGTTTAAAACAAAAATAAAAAGTTGGAACGGAGAAAATTGTCCATGTAAATTATGCCGCGTTTTTATTCCGAATTTGGGCTTTTTATGATGAATCTTATTAGATATCTACTTTTACTTTTACACTGTATACTTTTGATGACTTGTAAATATTTTATCCACTATTTTTCTTATGTAATATTTGTATTTTAATGTTTTAAAGTTGGAATAAATTAGCTAATTACTTTTAGCTATCTTTTTGTCATTTGTAATCCAACAATAAAGAAATTGATAATAATAATAATAATAATAATAATAATAATAATATAAACTAAACCACTTTCAAAGTAAAACAGAAATTAAAATGATAAAAAACACAACTGTTTCAGGGCAGACGTTTCGATATAAAATCTTCTTCAGTGTATTTACAATCCTAGACAGCTAAGTATTTATACTAAAATTTACATAAAAATAGTTTCTATACCCTAGACAAATAAAAGAAAAGAATATTATTTTAGAATACTATCAACAAGATAAACATAAAAGAATGTTTTTATATTACATATAGACAAAGCCGCAAAAAAACAACTTGGCATGAATTTCTTTCCACAAAACTCCCCAATGACCTTACTCGAAGATGTTTTCCCCCTTTTTGGATTTGAATAGAAAGAAGCGATCTCTAAATCTTATAGACAAGGGGCTGAAAGCTCTTCGCGACAACAACTTTTACAACCCGAGACAACAGGCAAGGGATATCGGCCATTGACCCTCCAAAGATTTGCTTAAATTGCTAAATCCAGGATAGCTCGATAGGGAATTCCACCCCACCACTACGTGTAATTATACACGAAGTCAACAAGCCGACATCCCTGCCATTGTGTTGCCCAAGGTTTTCAATGCAATGGTATGAGAACTAGGCAGTACCACAAGCAAACATATCCAGCTCAACATCAGCCGCCCTCTCGTTTAGGCCATTTGGTGCAAACAAACCCAATTTGTATTGCCAAAAAAGCTCTTTCCTACGAAGCGAGTACACATCCTGTGCTCCGTCGATGATACGAATAACGACGGAGAAGTCACCCTGATGGCCTTCCTCGAAAAAATGAGCGAAAAAACTTGCCTGTGGGACTGCCTTTCCCGTATCAAGAGCACCAGTATTGCGTTTCTGCTTGTACGTCCGAAAATATGATTTGTAGACATTAAATCTTTGACGAAATTTAGTTTTTGTGCTGCCAACATACTTTTTGTTACAACATGTACATTGCAACATATAAACTACGTTTATCGAATTGCAATCTTCCCCCCGCGAAAAATTCTTAAAAGATCGCGAATCATTCGCATTAGAAAAACTGGAGCCCTCTTTGATGATAGGGCAGATTAGACATCTCCTACCATTGCATTTAAAAGTTCCCTTTGGCATCAGCTCCTGATCTTGAGTTTGCAATTTAGCGCGAACCAAAGTATCTTTAAGGTTTTTTGCCCTTCTGAATGAAACGAAAATTTTTCCGGCAAATAGTTTGCGATGTTCGTCATCGATAAGAAGAATATTTGCGCAATTTTGCAAAATATTGCTGACCCCCTGAAGTGCCGGATGGTAAGTTAGAACCAACGGTATCCTCGTGTCATCCTTCTGCTTGGAATTTCTATTTAACAGGTTTTCTCTATCCAAGCTTCTAACTTTGTCTAGTTGACTGTCGATTTCCCCTTCTTGATACCCCCGCCCAATAAGCCATGACTTTAAATTTCCCATCCGTTCGTTAAAAACGGATGGGAAATTTAAAGTCATGGCTTATTGGGCGGGGGTATCAAGAAGGGGAAATCGACAGTCAACTAGACAAAGTTAGAAGCTTGTTCGATAAATTTAAAGAGAAAAGAAGGGGAAATCCTGTTAAATATAGAAAAACCTTTAAATAGAAATTCCAAGCAGAAGGATGACACGAGGATACCGTTGGTTCTAACTTACCATCCGGCACTTCAGGGGGTCAGCAATATTTTGCAAAATTGCGCAAATATTCTTCTTATCGATGACGAACATCGCAAACTATTTGCCGGAAAAATTTTCGTTTCATTCAGAAGGGCAAAAAACCTTAAAGATACTTTGGTTCGCGCTAAATTGCAAACTCAAGATCAGGAGCTGATGCCAAAGGGAACTTTTAAATGCAATGGTAGGAGATGTCTAATCTGCCCTATCATCAAAGAGGGCTCCAGTTTTTCTAATGCGAATGATTCGCGATCTTTTAAGAATTTTTCGGGGGCGTACGATTGCAATTCGATAAACGTAGTTTATATGTTGCAATGTACATGTTGTAACAAAAAGTATGTTGGCAGCACAAAAACTAAATTTCGTCAAAGATTTAATGTCTACAAATCATATTTTCGGACGTACAAGCAGAAACGCAATACTGGTGCTCTTGATACGGGAAAGGCAGTCCCACAGGCAAGTTTTTTCGCTCATTTTTTCGAGGAAGGCCATCAGGGTGACTTCTCCGTCGTTATTCGTATCATCGACGGAGCACAGGATGTGTACTCGCTTCGTAGGAAAGAGCTTTTTTGGCAATACAAATTGGGTTTGTTTGCACCAAATGGCCTAAACGAGAGGGCGGCTGATGTTGAGCTGGATATGTTTGCTTGTGGTACTGCCTAGTTCTCATACCATTGCATTGAAAACCTTGGGCAACACAATGGCGGGGATGTCGGCTTGTTGACTTCGTTTACAATTACACGTAGTGGTGGGGTGGAATTCCCTATCGAGCTATCCTGGATTTAGCAATTTCAGCAAATCTTTGGAGGGTCAATGGCCGATATCCCTTGCCTGTTGTCTCGGGTTGTAAAAGTTGTTGTCGCGAAGAGCTTTCAGCCCCTTGTCTATAAGATTTAGAGATCGCTTCTTTCTATTCAAATCCAAAAAGGGGGAAAACATCTTCGGGTAAGTCATTGGGGAGTTTTGTAGAAAGAAATTCATGCCTTGTTTTTTTGCGGCTTTGTCTATATGTAATATAAAAACATTCTTTTATGTTTATCTTGTTGATAGTATTCTAAAATAATATTCTTTTCTTTTATTTGTCTAGGGTATAGAAATTATTTTTATGTAAATTTTAGTATAAATACTTGGCTGTCTAGGATTGTAAATACACTGAAGAAGATTTTATATCGAAACGTCTGCCCTGAAACAGTTGTGTTTTTTATAATAATAATAATAATAATAATAATAATAATAATAATAATAATAATAATAATAATAATAATAATGATAATAATAATAATAATAATAATAATAATAATAATAATAATAATAATAAATAAAACAATCATTTTTCAGTGCAATCATTATTACTGACTGGTTCATCCTAAGACTTTAGCCGACAATGAGCAATTGTGATGTAATTGATTGCATTACATGTGTGATAGATATGGATTGGACTACTGTTTACCGGTGTATATCAAGCCCGGGGGGGGGGGGGCACTGCCATACTTGACCTGACGGGATGTGCCGCTCAACAGGGTGTCCTTTTGCGGTAAAAATTATGCGACAGGGTGTCATTTTCTAGCGAAAATTATGCGACAGGGTATTATAATAGGTAAAAAAATTATGCGACAGCGTATCACAAGCAAAATTTGCGTTCTACACTGTATTTGAGAGGCAAAATTTTTATACGACAGGGTATACTTTTGGCCTATTTTTTATGCGACAGGGTGCAGGGTGTGGAGAGGTTTTCCGCACACCCCCGTCACTTCCTTAGTCAAGTACCCCCCCCCCCGGGATATCAAGCAGCTTGTTTCATTGACATCCACATTGATGTTAGGCTATTTGAAATTTCCTGAAATATCAAAGCAATCATAGAATGTTTCAATTTTCATTTTCATTTTATAATATTCCTCAATACAGAAACAATTATCAAAATACAATGCAGCGATTGATTACATGACAATTAACATTTAATATACAAAAACAATGAAACTTAAAGTGAACATGTAAGGTAACATTACAATATGTATTTAGAATGATTGTCTAAGGGGAGCCCTCAAAGTAGATAAACTAATCAAGAGATGACCCCCCTCCTATAAATGATCCAAAAGGTAACAGTTACGTTCAAGGTAACGGGTGTCCCAAGAAAAGTTCCAGTGTTTGATTGAAGGCAGAGAAAAAAGTATTGAATCCAGCAGTTTTTATTCTTTGTAGCTACATAGTTACATACAAGACATTTCAACTTACAGTTTGGCATATCGGAGAAAGAAATTAGTAATTTGGGAATGGGTACCCTATGAGAATGAGCGAAGCATTCCAGTGCATGTAAAATATTAGGCCAAGAATTGATATTTCTGTGTTGTTGGAGAGGACATTGTTTGCTTGTTTTTGTTGTTGTTGTTGTGTTTTGTGTTCTTTCAATTATCAAGAACAAAGAGGAAGGAGTCTAAAATGTGGAACCCATGAATCGGAGCATGGGAAGTGGGTCTGTTGTAGTCTGCAGATGGAGTCTTTGACACAAGATGAACACGTTACTTCCAGTTTTCTTGTTCATTATTAGGATGTGAGACATCAATTGTTGAAATACTGTTGAAATAGTTAATGCATGTGCAATATCTTGTGCATGCTCTGCAAATTTTCCTGTCTGGGAAGCACTACGTTGCTGTGATAAGCCTGCTTCTGCTGTTCCTAAACAACTATCTGTAGTACCCTTTGATCCGAAGTAAAAAGAAACAAACAAAACCAATAAACATCTAAGTTGTTATTAAATTTTCAAGTTTCAATATACAATTAAGATCCAATTTGATTTTTCAGGGTTGAAGAAAGAAGATACCCCAGCTCCAGTATCAAAACTGCCACTTCAAAGACTAGAACCAACACTAAGAAAATTTATACAAGTGGCAATACCGACTGATTTAGAGAGACTAAAAAGGCATCAAATCAACATTGAAAGGGTAAGCTTTTTCAGTATAGTCAATTCCCGCAATCACAAAATTTGAAGAGAATTGGAAATATATGTACAGATAAGGTTCCCAGATGAACAAACTTTTGTTATATGACCTAAAAGTATGATTGCAAGTATCACTGTCATAACCGTTTTCAATATGGCGCTTTGTGATTGAATATCTTTTTTTTTTTATACTCAATCTAAAAATTTTTACAAAGACGAATTACCTACGAACACTACTTACAAAACATTTTACTACACTACAAAGACGATACCCCTAGGAGCAAATATCAATTGAATATCTCTTGTAAGCCAACCTCACATGCTTGGAACAACTTAGGTTGAAAATCAATGAAAACTGTTGTGTGGAGTTGATGTTCATTCCAAGGGCTGTGTAATGGTTTGATTTGCAACCTTGATAATTCAGTTTTTGTTTGAGATAGCAGGGTATTTTTCCGATGGGAAATAAAATTTTGTTTGAATAACAATTTATTAAAAGATAAATGGAGATAACAAATTGCGCGTCTATGTAAATTCTTGTAGAAAAGAAGGTGATATGAGAATTTGTTTGAGATAATGATCATTTGCTGTAAGCCCCCCGGGCCCGGGGGGGGGGTACATGACTTGTGGATGGACGGGGGTCTGCCGCCCGGTTTTCAGAAAGCTACCCTCTTCTAATTACCGAAACTTGCTTTTAATACCCACTTTTATGATGGCCCATTTTAACCATATTTTGCGAATTTCAGCGAAACCCAACCCATGTTTATGGAAAATTTGCCGAAAAAGGACCCTTGTTTAGAGAATTTGGGCCCAAAAACCCACCCATATGGGCGGCACATACCCGTACCCTGAACATGTTATGTACCCCCCCCCCCCCCGGGGCTGTAAGATACATGTAACTGGTCTTCAAGATAGTGGGGTTCAACTGTATCTAATGTATACTGGTGTCATTTATTTCATTGACATACTACTGAGTGAGAAAGTAATTTTACCTGTATTGTTTGAATGTAGTTTTGACTATGATACCATCCCATACCATGTGCATACCAAAAAGGTTTCCTGAATTTGAACTGCTTTGCAACAGTGAAGGACCTGTACTTTTAAAGAATTAGTGAATCGAGGAACTGTCCATATAAGAAGCCTATCTTTGCATGAAATCAAAGCTGAAGCCAAAGTTTGTTCCTTGGTTTTGATGGACCCTTTAGTTTTTACACCCAGGGAGTGGACTAGGGTGAACATGTCCACCCCCCTTTTCTCAGGTCGGTATTGTTCTTAAGCAAAAACGATGTAAAAAACATTAGATATCGCAATCAATTCTATCCTTTGCTCACCCTATTTTTTCATGGCTGGCATCGCCCCTTCTTTAACCCTTTAATATATTTTACTAATTTCCTTGTTCTACATTCACAGTCCAAAGTATAGATGTACAACTTTAGAGCGCTCCCTTTAGGCTAATATCTGTACCATCAATCAGAACCTTGAGTCATATTTGATCCAATGATGAATCTTAAAAAACCTTGATAGTGGTAGACAGATGACAAGTTTATTGGCTATGGAAAGGAGGCTTAAGTGCCAAATTTGATTCTTTGAAGGTCAAGAAGGAGGGTTTAAGAGACATCATTGGAAAGTGATTGAAGTCCAGGATAGATTTAAAGATAATGTAAGATGATTTAAAAAGTTTATTGTTGGACCCGATTGCAAATTTGAGTTATGAAACCCTCGTAAAGATTGACTCATGGCATCCACTCATGCGGGAAGTCTGTTTGGTGTCTGGCTGCTAAAAATTATGAAACCGAAATTCTGCAAAAGAGCCGTAAGCACATGCACCATTTTGTTGGTGTGGAATGGGTCTTTGAATTTGATGAAGAAATTTTAACAACTGAATGAAAGCACTGGCTAGGTAATACAGATTTTAGACCGACGCACCGAGGACCCATCAAGGGGATTCTGTCAGAACAAATCTTTGCACCAGAGTATAACGCTGTCAATATCTTTATTAATAACAGGGGGGAAGGACCAAGTAAAGTTAGGGGTTAAATGGCTTGATTGAAGGGTATGATAACCTTGAGGCGACCCCTTGTACAGCTTGTATTTTTTGAGATCTTGGAAGAATGTCATGTATGTATGTATGTATGTATGTATGTATGTATGTATGTATGTATGTATGTATGTATGTATGTATGTATGTATGTATGTATGTATCATTTGCCATGTCAATTACAAATATTTACAAGTTTTATAACATGAAAATACAGTAGATACAATACTTGGCTAAAATGTTGATATCTCAATATGAGCTCAATATGATAGCTCAATATGAGGCTAAAACATAAAGGAAAATACCCCTAGTTACAGTGGCAGGGATATTATTAAAAGGTGAAGATGACCTTAATTCCATAGTGGTCACCTTAGAGGTGCTGGTACAACATAAAACGCGAGGAAGAAAAAATACAAAACTGTACTTGTTTTTGGTGTTTATTAATGGTTTTGACCAGTTATAAACACTACCTTAAATTTAGAGTTTTGCGAATCTGTCGAACAATTCTTATTTATCTTTTGAAAAACTCATCCTTCTCATCATTCTTATCATTGGCTACTCCAATGAATTGATTTGGAGAGAACTTCAAAGCAGTTGAAAGCTTGTTTTTAAAGCCACCTTGGCAATGAAAGAAGAGGGGCCTTTTTGTATGCTTGAATGTTACATCGTCATGATTGGTCTTTGTGGGTGCTAGCTATCTTCTCGTGTAGTGATCAGGAGTCCTGGAAGTCTTAATCTCAAATAACACGTAGCCTGAGTGACTGTCCCAATGGGTGTTAAGGACGAACAATTTGGCAATGATTTCAGATAATATCTGTGTCCCTTAATAAATGTTCATTTACTGTGAAGTGAATAACCAAAAAACAAACAACAATACAACAAGGAAAGAGATATTAGTTTTAGGGGTTTTCAGAGTTTTTTTTAGAAACGAAATAGATTACTATATAATGCAATAATGATTTACCAGAATACTAAGTGGTATTTGAAGCATTTCATGGCAACATATTTTCACAACGAAAATATGAAAGTCGAGTGCTACAAGCAAGGCATTATTTGAGGTTTATCAACGATATAGAAGGTATGAATTAGAGATCTACTGACACTGGCAGATATGATTTTAGCTAAATCATAACAAAAAATTCTTAGATAGACTCCGTTTAATGCCCTTATTCGACGAAATAAACTTTAGTTACACAAGAACTTAAATCTTTTCGGCTTTTTGGGTGACTTTTTTGAGTCAGCTGACACCGTATTGTCTGCGGATTTGGTTGATTTTGAATAATATCACCGCTTCCAAGATACAGATCTTTATTTAAATGGCCTTAGATTTCAAGTCAATGCTTCCAAGGTCCGAAATTTGATTCTAAAATCCTTAGAGTTTAGGTACCGCCACAGGGGTTGTAAAAACTACCCCTCTTCTGATACAGCTGGTGTAGTTCGTCTCTAGTATAGATTTTATTAGAATTAAAGATCCATTGGCTTCTCTGTTCAACATTTTATTAGAATTCTGTGCTTATTAATTTTTTGAAGAGCTCTTAATGATGGAATCAAATGATTGATTTCTAACTGTGAGAAGAAAGTTTGTGCCGTTTACGAAATGTACTGTGAAGTATTTAAACGAATAACAGCGAAAGACTTCCACTTCATGACTAAAAGAAATATTCGTCTTTCTACTCACAGCACAGTTTGTTTTGATATTCCCCATCTGCCAGCATGGAAAATATGAGTTTCAAGTTGTTTTATGGTCTGGGCTTCATTTAGGCCATTCGCACACGCAATTATAGTCAGATTGATATGCATGTATGATTGTGAGTAGTAGTTATTGAGTTTGGCAGATCTATCAATAGCAATAACTGCGATTGTTTAATCAGTCTAATCTCAAGTGCTAGTGTTTGGGCAATTGGAAACTTAGTATTCTTGTTATATGCAAGAGAAACGTGCATTGAAATCGTAAAAGACCCTTAAAAGTGTTTCTCAATTCGTTTGTAGCATTTACACACGGAATGCTGGAAAGATCTCAATATTGAGCAGATAAATGCTTCGAGAACAGTTCAGGTATGTTGAAATCCACAGCTAGATAGAAATGAGCGTAATGATGGTAGTAGCTAATTAGTCTTGAAAATCGCCATTCAAGTGTAATAAGATTGTGAACATTTTGTCACAGCTTTACAGCAAATCTTTAGACACTATGAAGAGAGTGAAAAAGAGAATATATATAAAGGGTGTTTCACAAGATAGTTCCACGTTTGATTAAATATTCAAAATTAACGACATATTGAACGAGCTCCATGTAAGATAACTCTGTTCCTTAGATCTTAGATTATTTTTAGATACCAGAATCTTGCAAACCCTTGTCCTTATTGTTCTCTCGGCTGGGATTCTGATTGTTCGTCGCACCTTTCCTAGCCTGACATCCAATGTGAAACTGGCTGCAGTATTTATTCGTAAAATTGTTTATCTGTAGAATTTTGTAATTTATAAAATTATTTAAAAAATTTTGGTTTGTAACACAGTCCAAGAATGTCCATCTTACTCAGGGCCAAAAATATGGAATAGTCTAGCATCTGACTTAAATCTACAAACAATATCAACACGTTTAAACGTAAGACAAAAGAATTTTTTTCTCCAAAATATACAGAGAGAGGAAGATGACGTATATGTTTACTACTGACACCTCATATGCTCTCTTACACTCATGATTCGGCTCTAGACTTGCTACACAATCTCTGTATGCTCCTTAGAACTGATTTGTCGCTTACACAGAGACTTGTTGCCAAACAGTGTCTGAAATCGGACTGACTTGATAGCCTCGTTTCCCAAAGCGCTACATGCTTAAAATTTGGACCACGGAATCATGGAATCAATGTTTCAATTGTTACTCCTCTGCTCACTGTGATCAGTAATCATCAAACGAGTTAAAACATGTGCAATGAATGGTATTTCCTGTTGAATACTCTAGGAAACATTGCATTGATACCAAGTTTTGTTCACATGAATTTGAAAGAATTGCAGACAATTTGTGACTCTGGCAAAATTGAGCATGGACTGTGAACAACAAATTGAAATTTCAGAAGAGTTCAGAGTGACCAAACATAAAGGACCCAAAGAGTTGACAAGATTCGAAATCACATCATCATTATACAGTATCATTATATTAGCAATCAGCTAAGTGGTATCTGAAGTACAGGGAACTTTCAAGGGAAATGTTCTTTATATTGTTCCAGTGCTTCGCTGCACCAGAAAGACAATTTCACCCCAAGATAAGTAAATGAATACTGGCGTGAGATCTGATGATAATGAACCAGATATCTTGCTTTGAATGAATCCCTGTGGATTAGAAACATTGGCATCAATGTGAAGTAAAGAGTACTTGTTAAATCATAAGCAAAAGTTTATGTCATCTTTCTTTTTTGGGTGTAATCCAACACCAGACAAAACATTGCTTTATACACCAAGGTCATGATGGGAAATAAAATATTGGATGCATTTACCTATGTGGACCATTTTTGGTCATTTTCACAAAATATGACAAAAGATTTTTACTGATATATTTAAAGATTACTAAATTGTTTTGTTTGGCAAATGCATTCAAATCAAAACAGTTGAAATGATAACGTCAAGAGTAAACAATAGCCCAATATTGCCAAGTAACCTGCTTGCAGTTAGATAATTCTTAGAAATTGAAATAGAGTATCCACGAGCTAAATGTAAATGAAAAAATCACTAACCTGAATTATAGGGTGTTGTCACATGAAACAACGTAGGGTATTGTCTTAATAAAGGGTGTTGTCACAGCAAATGGTACCCTTTATGGTTCATAACTTTTCAGATCTTCTTTGTGCATTTCGAGAGAACCTCAGTTCACAGCACGCACTTTTGAGGCTGGTCGAACAGTGCCGAAAAAGTCTTGATGGGAACGGAATAGTTGGAATGGTTCTTGTGGACCTTTCCAAAGCATTTGATTGTCCACCTCACGACCTTCTTATAGCAAAGCTTAAGGCATATGGATTTGAAATTGGTATAGTCTACGACTTATATTCAACTACCTAACATCTCGAAAACAGCGTGTCAGAATTAATTCTACTTACAGCTCTTGGCTTGAGGTCACATCGGGTGTACCGCAAGGCTCGGTCCTTGGTCCTCTA
This sequence comes from Aurelia coerulea, assembly GCA_039566865.1. NCBI lineage: Eukaryota > Metazoa > Cnidaria > Scyphozoa > Semaeostomeae > Ulmaridae > Aurelia > Aurelia coerulea. The sequence goes on along the minus strand of CM076958.1, from coordinate 10,727,236 downwards.
CTACTCAACATCTGCATCAACGATCTCACTTTTTTCATAGAGGACTCTCATCTATGCAACTTCGCTGATGATAATACCTTATCTGCATCAGATTATAAACTAGAAAAAGTCATTTCAAGCCTAGAAAACGACATCCAAAATACCCTTATCTCCCTTATCTGGTTCGAATCAAATATGAAGGTTGCAAATCCATCCAAGTTTCAATTTATGTTTATGGGCTTGGGACATGACTACAAACTTTGCATGGAGATAGATAAGATGGTAATTACTACCGTTGAACAAGTCAAATTACTGGGCGTTACTATTGACTCCAAGCTGAAATTTGATGTCCATGTGAAACAGCGAAACAGATTTGCAAGAAAAACATAGATTTGCAATGTCAACCTGGAAAGAATGCTTCCTTGTTTCACACATGCTTGCAAGCGCTTCACTGATTCTTCCTCATTTGCCAATCGATAATAACCTGACCAGTTTTTGTAATGTTTATTGTCGAGTAGGCTACCAAACTCTAGTATTTTTGCAGAATAAATGACCAAGCTTTTGACTTCAAATTTGGTACGTGTGTCCGTGAACATAGTGTGAGTGATAAAAAAGTTTGATTAAAATCTTTAGATTAGCGGAGTGGATAATGAAGTTCTTCTGAAATCAGTAAACTATTTTGAAATGAGCCTTCTCCAAAGCTGTGAAAGCAAACGGCTTTTTTAAATATATCTTTCGATTGTGAAGAATATGAGCGATACAGTAAAAACCCGCTCATAAGAACCTTCATTCATTAAGAACCTACAGCCTAAAATCATATATTTTGTACCCAATAAATAAGAAATATTTCGGCCTGATATCATAACTAGGTTCTAAATAAAGGGTTTCATTCATTCATTGGGAAATAAATGCTATCTGTTTGCCAATCAACCTCTTTCGTGAATTCCAAAAACATTACTTACAGAACTGTGATAGGCAGGGCCTGCAGGGGTAAACTGGGTAAGCTTGGGTTGAAATGGATAGGGCCAAGAGTATGAATAACTTTGGCTAAGATTTAGATTCACATATTTCCCTATGTTAAGAACCTACACCCTGATTACTGGATGTGCCTCATTGCATAAGAACCTAAAGAGGCTGAGTTCAAAACCTTAGGTTCTTATGTGCGGGTTTTTACTGTACCATGCGTTTTACAAAATTTCGATAGACCAATTGGTTCCAGAGCAATTAAAGCGGCTTTCCGTGTTCATCAGAGTGGAAAGCATTTAAATTAGGGGTCCCATACCTGGATGCAAGATGCATCTTAGGCTTAAATTTGCTTTAGATAGTTAGGAATTTCCCAGCTCACTTAAAATAGATTACTGAAAAAGAAACAAATATCGCTGAAAGAGTATGGCTCAAAACAAGGTTTTCGCAAAGTCTTGTGATGTTGTTAGATGACTCAGATCTAGTCACTCTACAGATTTTCATTGATTCTTATTTTGAATCATTGTTGAAATTTAGGCCAAATAAGATTTCTTTGTACCAAGCAATTTTTATCTTGGTGCAATTTTAAGATTAAGATATTCTGTTTTCGTAGATACAGCCTGCTTATTTGAAAATCCTAGACTTTCAGCTCAATGCCATGAAGATTTCCAGCAGCTCTAGCAGTTGCAGCTCACAGTTTCTATTCACAGCCGTGCTATGTGCCAAATAAAAGAAGCTCATATAAAGCTCATTTTGTAAACAATGCCTGTTTACATATTACGAAAGAGCAACGTTGTTGAAATATTGTGGTGATGAAAACAAAAATTGTTTATATAAAGCTAATGAGTCAAATAGTGCTTCTGTTGTGACTTTTGTTTTTGATTTCGTTCAATCATGTTTACTTCTGAATTCACTCCGACTTTATGAATATTAATGTGGAAAACTTTCGGATTTTTCATGAAACAAAGCAAAACGACGTAGGTATGACTCCTAATTATACAAATCATGCCTTTTTTGTTTTTGTATAGCTTAGGAAAATAGCTTAATTTTTGTAATGAACATTTCTTTGAGCAGGCGTGTTTTGTCTCGTGAAGTTGTTTGCTTGTTGTGAAAAGTTAATGACTAAATTAAAAAGAGAGATTCGAGGAAACAAACTTTAAGTAATATTCTGTGAAAGCTAAAATATTTGGGAGATTTTCTGATCTGGTAGATTATGCTGCATATTGCCATTGTTCCAGTGCTAATAATTGGATACTTGTTGGTCTTTTTCCGTGCATTTGCAGAAGCAGCTACCAAGTAAAATCACCTGGAACATTAGATCCTAGTAACATTTAAGGTAGCCTTTATACTAAGGAATGATATTTGCCGATAATTCGCTGTACATTTCCTCGAAGGCAACAACTAAGATCCACTGGTAAATTTTAGCTTTGCTGCTTAGTAGAAATACCTCTGAACACCATCAATGGTTCATAAAATTGTTTCGTTCCTACAAGATAATTTTGACCAACTGTTTTCATGTCAACGTCGGTATTGTTATGAATCATGGTTGATTCGAAATTTTCCGGATAGTCTTTGACATGATTTGAGTCTAGTGGTTTTGGCCTCAGTTCATACCAAATACTGATTATGTTGCTATATTTATTCAAAAATATATTGATACCGGGTGTCCAAAAAAACGCAACAGATTTGAAAAGTTCTAATTTAAACTGTTTCATAACCAATATCAAGCAACTATTTTTATTCAAATCTGCAATAATTAGATTAAATTTTGATATATTGTCCAGTATTTTGGGTGACTTGTTTGTAAAGTTAGAAATCAGCAAACTTCAAAATGGCCCCTGGGTCAAAATCAGAGCTGCTGCATTAGCAATGGTGAATTATAGTGTCAAATTATAAAACATGACAATCCCTGCAATCACTGAGCATTGCTGACAAACACGCAAACACAAAAGTTAATTGAAAATTAAACGGACACTTTCCTAAAGATTTCTGTCCAACCACAGTTGTCCTTTAGTGCCCATGATGTTTCTTTAGTTTTTCTAAAATGACTAGGCCATTTTAGAGTTATACTTTAAATTATCAATGAACACTGATACCTCGCTCGAGACCGGATAACCCATGAATCAGCAAGGGATCCCTTTGTTACAGTTTCTTAATCAAGTTGTGGGCTCGTCCGTAATCCTGTGAAGGTGCAAATATTAGCGTGTTTTTAATTTTGCAGTGTTTTAATTTTACTTTGCACTAATGCTGGTAGCTCTGGTTTTGTCCTGACAGCAAATTTGAAGTTTGTTGATTTTTAACTCTGCAACTAAGTCACCAAAAATTCTGAAAAATATATCAAGGTTTAATTTAATCATTGCAGATTTAAATAAAAATTATAATTTGATTATTAATTTGAAACAGCTTGCGTCGTAATTTTTTAATTCTGTAGCGTTTTTTTGGGAAACCCGGTATGTCGGATATATAAAAAGCAACACGATCCTCGCCTTCATTTTCTATTCTGTGATTTGCAACAAAGTTGCGTTTTCCACATTAAATGCTGATGTTAGTTGGAAGTTTTCATTATTTTTTGGAAACTTTGCATAAAAATGTTGGTGAGGACTTGAAGAGAACTTCAAACAATTGTCAAAGGAATTTTTTTGTATATCTTGCAGTACAGGACAACCTAGGCTACAGAAAATATCATTCAAAGGAATTTTTATGACTAGGCAGTCATTGGAATGATTTAGATTTCAACACTCGTTTGCTTGTTGAAATCTTCCTTTACATTTTTTGCATTTTCTTTGTCTCAAATCCCTTTTTTTCCTTCAAGCTTTGAAGCATAACTCTGTCACTATTTTCTTTTCGCAGCAACTGAAAGCAAATATGAGGGAGCTTGAAAACACAAGGCTTCAAATAAAGAATGAAGATATTTCTGCATTTGAGCTGAAAATAGCACCAATAAAGAAACAGGCTGTTGAGGCAATTAATTCCTTTGGTAATTTACAAGCAGACTTAGTTCAAAGAATGGAAAGCAATCACATTGCCAATTCACCAGGTGGCTACTCTTTCCATACTCAAAATCATTTAAATCCTCATTTATATTTTTATTTTCTAAATTTCGTATTTAGGGACAAAGTAACAACAATTCCAGTATTAGTTTCTTAAAAACGGATTTAGGTATATTTTGGTCGCTAGTTTAGAAAATTCGATCAAATGGAAATGTGAGCAATAACACTACACAGCGACTCAAAAACTGAAGCCTTTTAATAATTTGCCAAATGAAATCTTGATATCTTGAAACTTTCTCGATGTGCATTTATGTAAAAGGTCAAGTTGATGCGAGATTTTTCTTGCTTTATCCTCACTGAAAAGAGATTATAACAGCCTTGCATGAAACACAAAATTTTGAGCAAGTTTGTTTTCTAAAACATCGTATGTTTAAGTAAATAGCTACCTGGTGTCTCCCAAAGTTCTGCATGTTTGAAAATCATAAACAAATGGTTATTAAACATATTACCAAAGTTTCTTTTTATTTGTTTTGTCAATGATCCAGTTACCTTCAAAGAAAACATATTTTTGTTCTCGTTACTTAAAGGGCATAAAATGACACAACGAAAAAATGTTTTTTTAATCATACTCTCCAAGCAACATTGTAAATGTTGCCTTAGGGCCCTAGTTTTGCAATGTTGCAATCTTTACGTTTTCATAGTGTGCATTCCTTTATGACAGTTATGGCCAAATTGGACGCTTGATACGGTCCAAAAAAAATCATCTTGCTTTGTCACAGTCTGCTTCAAAATAAGATGGCCCTGCATGGATCCAAACATACCCATTTCAAACAATCAAAGATAACCTACGCCTTGAAAATTCTTGGCTTTGACTTAGTTGCCAAAAAGGAAATTAAAGCTTGGTCTCGATCAAATTCGGTGTCTTTTCAAGCTTGCAGACTTTTATTGCAAAGCCGGTGCTACTTTTAGATTCATACGAAATCTTGCGCGCTACATGATATAAGATGATCATCCGGACCTATAGGCAAGCAAGCTGAAGGTTGGAAAGGGATAATATTGGATTTTATAATCATCTCTTGCAATTTCCGAGAATCTTCCTAATACGAGTTGCTCGTAAAAACTCCAAAGCAATTTCTTGCCTTTCTCTATTTCTTAAATTCATGTTGTCTGCCTCACAAATGCAAAAATTGAAATTTTCAAGACTGCTTATCAACCATGCTCAAAATTCTAGTGATTTTTCCACAAGTTTAAGCTCTTGGGTCACCAGATGCATTGACAGTAACAATGACACAGGGCTGCTGAAGACTGGTTTCCGCTTAAGCACTCCTGTCGCTCTAATTGTTCAAAAAATGTTAGTCAAAACATTTTCAGGCCAAAACGTGGAAGATGCAAAGGCTAGCTGTAGAGTAAATAGCTCTAAAAATTGTGCAAAGAGTGCTCGAATTCTTTTTGTCAGTCGTATCACTACAAGTTATTATCAGTGATAAGAGCGAATGAACGTGAGTAGATCAAGGTGAAACATTTTGGCATGAAGAAATTGACTCACAGGCCACGATAAATCTTACACTGGGGTGATTTTGAAGATTTACGACTTAAGCTGCTGCAAAATGCCTGAATTAGGTTCCAGGTTTTTGAAAATTTTTTTTACTTTTGTTGCTTGTGAGCGAGTTTTTTAAAATCTTCGATTTAAAACCACTGAAAACTATCGAAAATTTCCATCAAACTTTCTAAGGACTGGACATGAATGGACAGAGAGAAAATTCTTTCGTGGTAATTTGGGATTTAGAAAGCGATTAATTGTAACCTGCTAAACCAGCGTTGGCTCTATGTCAGGAGAAATGTAACATTACTTTCAAAGGTACAAAGGAAATATCTTTCCTTTTGTAATTTCATTGAATTATACATTGGTGTAGGTTCTGTGTTGAAGAGGCTAACAAGCATGGGGTTTTGTTGAATTTATAACACGGGGAATGGTTTGGCGCGGCACTTGAGTGCAACTACTGTAGAATTTCCCAACAGGCCAGTCGTTCAACTAATGCTCGTGCAGCAGATTAAATTAATTCGAACACGTTTTTCTTTTCCTAGCTATTCATGTCGAGTCTTTACAAAATTTGATCGACGATTTTTGATCGTTTTTAGTGTTTTCGAAGTCGAGCATTTTAAGACACTCGCTTATTGCTCTAGGAGCAGAAAATTGAAAAATTTACACAAAACCATTGAATCTAATTCTAGTTTTTAGCTAATGATTAAGTCAAAATCTTAAAAATCGGTCCATTATACGATTTATAGCTCGTCAAAAGTGGATAGTTTTCGGGGCTCTCGGTATAACGTGTCAGGTTACTCTGAACAAATCCCGTACGTTTTTGGCAAGAAATTATTTTGTCTCCAAAAAAGTGGCCTTTTCTTTTTCCAAAATGTTATTCTTTTTTGACCTTTTGATATACAAGCAAGTTAGTGGTCATTTAAAAATGTTGGTTTTTAGTAAGCATCTTAAAACCTATCTTGCAACTGTAGAAACCTATTTAGAAATTGAAAAGTGGAGGAAAATGTAGTAGAAATGAAGCAAAACTTAGCTAATTATAAACGGAATTTCAGAGAGACATATTTTGCAATATCTGTGCTTGTAGTGAATATTACTGGAACTTATAAAGCTGTTAAAATTCTAAGTTTGGTGCAGTTGTGGATTTACTTGAAAAAGTAACAGCGTTAAGATTTTACAACTTACTTAAAATACTTTAAAGCATAAAGTTACGGATCTTTCTCAATTAAGGAACGAGACATTGAAACAGCCTATCTTGGCTGGGCGCTAAGCTGAACCATTAATTATATATTATGTCCGAAGGAGAAACTCACTCATGCTCACCACAGTCCCCCACTACCCACCCCAGCAAATGATTTTGCTGTATCTGATCCGGAAGTATGTAAAGCAAATATCCAAATCGGTCCATACTTCAAATACCAACATCTTTGCTGTATTTCCTATCAGTTCTCTAGGTGCGCTTAGTAAGTGTGGCTTGAAATGAATCTATTTTTGAAGTTAATTCTTTGACATTTTTTGCATATCCCTAATTTTGTCTTTCTCCATCACTGTGCGCAGTTACTTTTTTTAAGCATAAGTTTCCAAATCTTTAACTCAACGTAAAAAGGTGGGTGTCAAATTCTGTGATCTATTTCTTCTGATTGAGTGGCTTGAAAGAAACTTTAGTTACTTATCTTTAATTCTACCGTTGGACTTTTCAGAGGTTTTGCCTAATTTTCGAAAGTTCAGCGTATGTTACATTTGAACTCATTTGAGGGTGTGACGTCATATAATTTTTAAATCATAAACCAAAAAAGTGACATACTTTTTCTTGATACCATATTGTAGACATCAATAAGCTATGGTTTTCTTCGAAATTATTTAATGTTGCTTCAAACAGTTTAGAAATTACGATGGTTTTAGGTTTTTTGGAAATGTTTCTTGAATTCTTGAAAAAGCAGAAAAACACTTTGATTCTGACAGAAAAGTCCAACGGTAGAATTATAGCGAAATAGCTAAAGTTTCTTTGAAGTCATTCAGTTGAAAGAAATAAGAAACTGAATTTTACACCAGCCTTTATAAAAATTTGGAACATGTGCTCTCTTTTTAGCTGCTAAATACAGATTTCATGCAATCCATGAAATCCGTACAAGTTTTATGGCAATTTTAAAGTTTCATTTTTACAGAGAAACTTTCGCTTTTATGATATATATGGAATTCTCTTGCCTCCTTGCAGAGCTTGAACCGGTTTTCAAGGCTGGAGTTAGTGACCCGATGCTAGTACAAACGCAGAGTCATGACGAAGCAGCTGCTAGTGCATCATGGGACGAACTCAGAGAGGTATATCCATTTATTCATTACTCTCCACCAATTTGCTGTTGATGGCCAATTGCTCTAATCTACCATGTGAATGAAAAGAAGGAAAACGCACTGCTTGAAAAATCGTACAGGAAAAACAACGCTACACATTTTTAAGACTTGAGATCGATCACTGAGACTTCGACTTAATTGTCGAGAATCAAGCCGAAAGTCCTATTTTCGATATGCCCAGAAACGGTTGAAATGAATTTTTTCATGTAGATTTTGACTTGCTGATGCCCAGCATTGACAGGAGAGCTCAATTACATTTGAAAAGTGTCTGTTTCATTTGAAACGCCTCGTTATAACCGCCATTTTACAGATTTAATGCATTTAATGGTTGAAAAGTGGATTAAATTGAGCCACTCGCTTATGGTTTTAGCCAAAGCCGATGCAAGCTAATTTTTGGGAATCCTGTTTTCGAGATTATGGTAGTTCATTGTAAATTATGAATTAATCCTCGACATTGACTTGAACTCTAAGTTAGGAACAGAGTTTTTTTATTATCGGTTTTATAGGTTTTTCAAATATTGCATACACGTTTTCTCTCACCCCGTAGCTACTTTGCAACTGAAAGGTCTTGGTAGAGCCCTGAGGGACAAACATTTTCATATTGTATTGGGGCAAAAATTAACCTGCGAGCAGAACAGACTTCACTAATGTGGATGAGTTAGAGCCGAAAAGGAAATTTCCCTTTTACCTGTTGTTCCTTCATAATGGTTATTTGTTGTTGTTGTTGTGTTTTGTATCATTGCGATTGTCGATAACAAAGAGAAAGAAATCTGAAACGTTGAAGCCGTGATCCCGGGCACTGGAAGTGGGTCTATTGTAGCCTAGACACTTTCAGTTTCCATGCCCATTATTAGGTCATTGAAATATTTGCTTTTGTCGCAGCTGACACAAGCAAATATTGTAATAACGTAATAACGTAATAAAATGACCAGCTGGCTGGTCACTCGAAGACTGGCTGGGGAATTAAAGCTCTACCCCCAAATAAATCGGTTATTATATGCATTGGGTGGGCAAAATATGATGCAATGTTCTGTAAAACACTTTGCCAATCTGAAGGGAAAAGGATTGTACCTACATATTATTTCGAGTGAGGAGAATCATTGCAACTGCTGATGGATCGTAATGAGTACCCCCAGGTTGGCAAACGATTGTCTTGTCCAACTCTTACGAGCTGCACTCATTTAACTTTATAATAGCTAGTGTACATCAAAAATATGCCTGTCAATTTGCCACATAAAAGTTCGACATTTACTGCCATTAATTAATCTTCTAGCCTAATTGCGGTTCTAATGACAACTTCAATGGTCGAACTATTTCAGGTATGCCTGACCTACTGTTACATTTTTGGCATGAAAAGCGTCCGTAGATACCTCATTTCCTTCCTTCCTACCTCTCTCTATACAGAAACAGAAATCTGCCCCATCATGTAATGTGGTCATTCTTCGCACATAACAATCACTAAAAATCGATATCTTTGATATATTTTCTTTTTGACTTGTTTTGTCAATGACCCAAAATATTTAATGATGATAAAATGTTTTATTTTTAATACTAGAAGGTAAAAAATTACACGTTAAAAAACCTTATTTTGAGCTATACTTTTTAAGAAAAATTGTCGATCTTGCTCATGAATCAAAGCTTTCAGATTTCTTATTTCTTCTGCCGTTTATAACCAAATTAAAAGCTCAACATGCACACAGAAATTGACCCGGCAATCGTCAGTGCTAATTTGCAGTATGATTCAAAACCAGGTAACCCTGAAAGAGGTAAATTTGCTAATTTTTAAACCAATTGCAAAATCAGCTATGTCTGGGACAGTAATTTGGTCCTTGATCTACTTGGTAAAGAAGAAATTTGAAGATCGGCCATGTAATCAAATTTTGGTGATTTTTCAAACGGGAATACTTTGTCTGGAAGACGCAGTACGTGTCAGAGCATTGTGGTCAGAAACTCGTCTTACTTTTTAGTGCGCCCATCGTTAGAGGTGTTTTATAATGACGAAGCTTGATTTCTTTTCATCCCTCTTTTTAGAGCTTAGTTGACCTAAATTGTATTGTCCATCAATTCTCTGACGTCGTCCATGTAAGTACAATATTCTCATTTTCCTTTTTTTTTATTTTTACTTCGTGAAGCATATATCTCGACCCAGTAAATTAATTTTGATGCAAGTATTTGCAGTAAACCTTCTGCGCTTTCAATGGAACTTAGGATATTGTTCAGTATATTGCACGAAAAACTGTCAAGATAAGAACTATTTCGTAAGGAACAGTCGCAGTAAAAATTTGAAAAGAAATTTCTTAGCTATGTTTCACCACTGTTTCCCTGAATCTTGGCTCCATTGGTACTGAAAATTGTGTCATTATGTCCCCACAGTCATTCGTTTCCATTACAGTTACCATTTTGATGATACTCAATAAAATACATGATGGCTTCTCATCTCATTTAAATGATTTGTAGGTTATCATAGGGACGTGCTTTTTATAAAGCTTCAAACTGCTTATGTTACACAGCTCAATTGCACAAGACCATCATTGCCAAATAGAACAAATTACATGCAAATGCTGCATACTTCATGAAGACAGATTACAATGCACCGTATCTCACTTTGTGGTTGTTAACACAGTTTCAGTTTTAAAGGGTGGAGATTACGGGCTGGACAAAGCTCCAAGTTCAGCAAGTTTAGATTTTTCCAACTTAAAAACGTTCACTTCATACTTTGAAACTATCAGTAACTGCAGAAAGATAATTGAAAGGCTGCGCTGTATGACATAAAAGTCATGTGTTTCAAATGTGTACTTCTTATTAAAGGGTATCGACATAGCCGTATCTAGTGGCCGCTATAGATAGGCTTAAGAACACTCCAACACACCCATTGTTTCTTTAGCTACAATAGGGCATATTTTTAACTTGGCCCAGACCAGCTTTTAACCATGTCGATTCCCTTTAAGCATCTTTTCTTGGTAAATCAACTACAAAATTACGTATATGGATGCGGCATTGAATGTACTTCTATATGGTCCGTAAGCTAACAAGGGCAGATTTTGTAATAGTCCGGTTTGTTGGTACAATAATCGTGCAAAATATGATACCAGCATGAAACTTGGTAGACTTAGGTAATTTGTCATGTTTAAAAACGAAGCGAAACAGACACAAGCTGAAAAATGCCCCCAAATGCTATTTTTAGACTTGATCCCTGTCCTCTATAGGGGCTGCCTTCGTAAAACAGAAACCATAAGTGATAAAGAAATGAAGTGTTTTGGTTTCTACACATTCTGATAAGCTGAGAACGATAACGAAGAGACTGAATCAAAAAATCATCCCTAAATGCCAGTTCAGACGGGGTAACACTGCTCCCAGTCCTCTATAGGGGCCTCCTTCGTGAAACGGAAAGCGTAATTGTCAAAGAAATGAAACGTTTTGGTTTCCACAGTTACCCTTTAATGCTAATTTTAGACGGGGGTACTTGGTCCTTGTCTCCCATTGGGGACCTTTCTCTATAATACCGGAGTAACAATGGCAGAATTTTGTAATACAATAGCATCAGTTGCTTTTGATTAACAAACCTCAATTTGAAGCAATTAGTGACTGATGACAAAGGAAATTCTCTCAACGAGTAATTCAAAGGAATAAAGCCGCAGAAGTTGCGCTGAAACCAGAAGGGCAAACTTTCGTGTTGTGCGCGTGAAAGGTGGTTTTTAAGAGAAGTTATGTGCTTCTAACGAAAGAAGATGGGTAAATCTAAGGTTTTTCCTGGCGGAGTTGGTTTATTTGATTCAGAAGCCGAGCAGAAGGCATTGCAATTCTCGCATATTTAGGGCTCAAGTGAAACAATTACTACTCACCTCCTGAATCTATTAGATTTTTATGTGATTTAAGTAGTCTGTAGTACCGAGATTAGGTACCTACAATTCAACTGAATGAAGTCTTAGTATCCTAATAAAAAAGCAAGTGGATAGGAGATACTTTTTCAGCCTACCTGAAACCTCACTTCCATTTAGTTGTTGACAATCGGTCTTTAATGGTCTTTGGCAATCTTTGATGGTCATGGCAGTTTTGTAACGGTCGTGACAGATCGAATGGAAAGCAAATTTCAAATTGACAAATACCGCCAACAACGACCCAAACAATCGTGAAAGATTGAATTATTGATAATCGCTGCAATAGAACTCACCAACAAGCTGTAAGGATCTATCGCCAATGACTGAAGAACTCGAATGTTAGCATAAGAAAGATCACAAAATACAGCGAACGACCCATTTTTAGGATCAATCGGGCTGCCATATTATTACAAAATCCCAGTGATCGCAAAAGATTGTCAGCGACCCCCTCAAAGATCATAAGCTCCGAAGGCCCTCAAAGATTGCTAATGCTCCTGAAAGATTGTTGATGACCAAACGAAAACCAGTCTTTGGGCTCAATTAAGCATGTTGTAATATGCAGAAACACTAACTTGCTTTTCTATATCCCGAACAATTGACAAGGAGCGAAAAGCTCAAATTCAGGACTTAGGTCAAGTACCCTCTCCTAAAAATAATACTTAGGATTAAATTTTTGATTAGATTGGTTTATTAGTTTTTAGACGTGGGAGAAAGATCTTCCTTTGCTGTGAAATATCAATTTGATTCAAAAAATGCAGTTCGAATCACAAAAAGATGAGGTACAAAATAACAGCATTTCATAAATTTAGGCTCTCTTTTGCGCCATAATCTCTGAAAATGATTGTGAAGTAATCTTCTTCGCCTGACAGATGCTCGGAGCAGCTGGACGTTCCGCAAAGTTTTATTGCAGTTAGAAATGTGAAACTGTCGTTTTAAACAATGAAATGTCTTGTAAACCTGCCCATAATTTGAATAATATACGCCTCCTTATCGGGTACATTGATTGCAAATTGTACCAGAGATACAATGTATGTCAGATGACTTTTTTGATTTTGTAAGTTGTTTTTTTAAATGAGCAGCCGAGTGATACATGAAAAAAGGGATCTATGTTGGAAAGTTTCCTGCAGCTCATTATGAAATTTGAAATTTCCTGTGACCGCTCGGTCGCATGGTCGGGTGGGTGTTCATGCCCTTGCCCCTATAAAGGACTGGGACCAAGTTATCCGGTCTAAAAATAGCATTGGGGGCATTTTTCAGCTTGTGTCTGTTTCGGTTCGTTTTCAGCATGTCAAATTTCATATGTCTACCAAGTTTCATGCTGGTATCATATTTTGCACGTTCGTGGCTGATATTTTTGCTAACAGAACGGACTGTAATACAATAGCAACAGTTGCGCTTGATTGACACCTCAATTCAAAGCGATTAGCGACTGCAGACAAAGGAATATCTCTCAACCAGTATTTCAAAAGAAACAAAGCCGCAAAAGTTTCCCCGAGACTAGCCGGGCAAACTCTCGTCTTGTGCAAGCGAAAGGTAGTTTGTCAGAGAAGGTACGTGCTTATATCGAAAGAAGGAGGGTAAATCTAAAGCTCTGTCTGATGGATTTTGTTTATTTTTGATTCAGGAGCTGTTTTGTAATCGTTCCATCTATGCCCTAAATACGCGAGAATTACAATGCCTTCTGCTCGGTTTCGGAATCAAATAAACAAAATCTGCCTGACAGAACTTTGATTTACCCTTCTTTTTTCGTTATAAGCACATAATTTCTCTTAAAAACCACCTTTCGCTTGCAGAAGGAGAGAGCTTGCCCTACTAGTTCCGAGGAAACTTTTGCGGCTTTGTTTGTTTTGAATGACTAATTGAGAGAATTTCCTTTGTCTACAGTACATACATACAGTAAACACCCGCATATAAGAACCTTACATTTTGAAATCACCCTGTTTAGGTTCTTATGCATATGATACTATTCTTGAAAACAGGATGCAAGGTTCTTATCAAATAGGTTCTTATCAAAAGAATTAATTACAGATCTTCGGGAATTTACGCCAAATATAAGAAAACAAGGTTTTCACGTACTCACTATCATGACCCGATTTTATAAAGAACAACTATATCTACCTTGCCTTATCTGATCAAACCCATTCATACAAGGAATTGTTTACATATGCTTTGTATCTACCGTACTTAAGTATTTGGGTAAATTTCTTAAAACACTTCGTCGCATATTACCAACGAATAGTTTACACTTAACTTTTTTTAAGACAAGAACCCTCCTTGACTTTCAGGATGAATAGGTTCTTCTGTAATGGGATGAAATTAGACCATTTTAGGCCTTAGGTTCTTATAATTGGGTGGTTCTTATATGCGGGTTTTTACTGTACATTACATACATACATTATTATCATTTATGCACGAAACCCCTTCAGCTAAAAACCTAATACAGCTTTTCCTAATTAAAAATAAATGAAATAATATCTATGATAAAAAAATATGCTGTTCTTCCAGAGGGTCGTGTTTCAGGTTGTTTGTTCTTCAGCATTTTCAGCTCGTCAAGTGCGCTTTTAGTTCTTTTTGAAGCGCCCGAGTGTTTGAATTTGTCTAATATTAGCTGGGATATCGTTCCAAGGCAGAGTAGTAAAATCCTTTTTTTGGCATGTCCAGATTTAAGCCTGGGGATCTGGAGATTCTTACAATTCCTTGTTTCATAATTTGAGTATGCGGATCTATATTGGTACTTATCCCAAAGGCTTTCCGGACTCAACTTGTTCAGAATCAAACGCAACTGTTGTTATTGTATTACAAAATCTACCCTTGTTCTATAAGCTTCCAAAAGCGGTGACACCATGCAACCGCATGAAATGCATCTTTGATATATTATTTACAGTTTGCAGAGGAATATTATTTCGTGATTTTATTTTTAGCAACAACAAGAGACGATCGATTCGATATCCGAAAATATTGACAAATCACACAACCATGTGAGAGAAGCAGCAATAAATCTAGGACAGGTAAGAGCAAACTATTTCATTACCTGAAGTACCGGTTGAGTAAAAAAGGCTCAGATGTTGGCGGGCTGTGGAATAAAAAGTACGTGACCGATGTTCAAGACTGAAATTTTAATGTATCAGTCAAAGGCTAACGTAGATGTGAACATTTTGTTTGGTCAAATCACTCATCTTTTTGACCCAGAAATTCGGCAAATGCTGATGAGGGTTTGTATGGGAATGGGAATTCCACGTGTCAGTTTCAGAAATACAATTCAAATTTTTCATTACAAGTAAAATCTGGACCAGAATGGCACGTGGAAACTCGTTTCCATACAAACCCCTTAACCAAACAAAATGTTCGCATCTGAGTAAGGATTTGACTGTTAGATTAACGTTTCAGTTTTGCATATCAGTCGCGTACTTTTTATTCTTCAGTCCGCCAAACGTCTAAACTTTTTTTTGACTCACCCGGTAATATGAATGATTTACGGGGGACAAAAAATGTCACGAATTTTCAATGCATCAGTTCGATATTTACAGAGGCTGTTTGCATAAAATTGAATCACCCTGCATTTTGAGTGTCAAACAGCATTTAAAAATGTTTTCTTTGGGTAAAATGTCTTTATGTGGATAGGGTTTGATCTTGACGATAACATCACTATTTATTATCAATCATGATACAGAATTTTGCAATGCACTTCATTGAATCTTCCTTCATTTTGAATTTATGAAACTTTAAGATTTCTCAATCCTCGCTATCGTTTGTAACGTCATCAAAACCAATTTAAGTGGCAATAGTACAAAATTTCAAATTGATCTGCTTCTCCAATTTCAGTGCGTGTAGCAGTTTAAATCTTGCAATTTCATTCATTGCAATTCACGAGTATACCATGATTGTATAAAATGCTTCAGTTTTAGAAGCAGTTAGTGAAATTGTAAAGCAAAATCATCGATAAATCAATCAATCAATCGATCGATCAAATCAATCAATCAATCAATCAATCAATCAATCATTTAATCAATAAATAATTAATCAATTAATCAATTAATCAATTAACAAATCAATAGCAAAAGAACGATAAGTAATGAAAAGACAAGTCATTTTAACCCTATAGTGGTTGGGCTATCTGACACGTCCTATTTTGGTTGGGGGGGGGGCAAAAAAGCCCCCCCTAACTAAGTCTTGACTGGAAATAGATAGAGCAACCAAATTTGGTGTGCTAGTAGCCCTAGGCATGTACTTTACGAAAATATCAAAATTAACGTAAAATTAGCTGTCATTATTGCTTGCGTCAGCATTTTTCTTTGTGTGGTCAAGAAAAGTGGCAAAATCGGTCAAAATCGGGAAAAATGCGATAAAATTTAATTTGGAACTCAATTTCCATCCAAACATGAAAATTATGACAGAATACATCAAATAGCACTACCCTGCAAAATATCTTTGCAAAATTTTGCAATTTTGCTACTTTTTTCGCGAAAATTGATATTTGAGTATTGGCGATTTTGACAGGGTCAGTTCCCGAAAATTGTCTCCCTCCCCCTCATTTGTCGAAATATTTTTATGAAACTTCTTGAATCATTGCACAATAAGTATTAGCAAAAAGTCAGAAAGTTTCCGGGCCGTAATTGTTATCCTGACAGAGTCTACTAGGGGGGGAATTTGCCCCCCCCCCAACCAAAATAGGTTAAAGAAAGACAACATTTTGGTGCCATGCTTTTCCAAACTGTCGGTCGCCATCAATCTAAACAAGATCTCTTCAATGAAAATCAATCTTACGTGTTGAAAATGTAGGAGAAACTAGGGACAATTGTAGCTCAGGGCAATTGTAATACTGGCTCTCACGCCTTGCAGAAATGTGCAAAAAGTCTGATTTTTGCACAGAACATGCGCATTCTAATCCTCTACATACGACTTGAGACACAGGAATATCTATTTAGGATCAAAACAACGGTAAAACTTTTGAGCTCCAGAATTTATGAGATGTGAAAATGGGAAAAAACGATAGCTGACCAGGCAATTACAATTGCCATGGACACGCTATTACAATTGCCCTGGTGTAAGCTGGCTGATAGCTTGGTTTTGATTCAGTTTTTAATCCATGCAGTTAAATGTTGTAATTTACAAACAAAAAACTATTTTTTCTCAATTGATTCAATTTCTTCAACTGATGCATCAAAGTTTAGAAATTTCTGACACGTCTTATTTTTGATTTGTTCTTTTTGAAGCAATGTATAATCTGACGTTTCGTGTAGGGAAAAAACAGAGTCATGCAATAATCATCTGTAATGATTTTAAAGATATGTAGCAATTGCTGCAGGCATGTGTTACAATTGCCCCGTGTTACAGGGGCAATTGCGACACTTGCTCACTGATAACTAAGGGACGAGGGATGTTTCATTTCAAGATATGCAATTAAAATATCATCTACCTTCAAGAGCGCAATTAATCATTATTTAGACGATATGGCTGATTGTCCAAAAAGTGTTACAATTGACCCCGGTCTCCCCTACTCGTTGATTCTAGACAAACAGTATCACAGGCAACACATAGTTTCCCAGACAACACAGATATCGTTTAGTTGCAAACAGAAACTTGGTTGCTTTTGCGGAGAGACTTTTTCAAACGAAGAGCCTTTGTTGAGTGACTCAGGTAGTTACATACAAGGCGGCAATAATTTGTCATCAACATTGTAGGAGGGTGCCAATTTGATTTTTTTTATTCTATCTTTGTAAATGGCATCAAGAGCGTTTCAAAATAAAAAGGCTGCTCCGAACTAATAAGATTTGTACAGTTAAACGGTATTTTTAGAAAATTCTTGAAATTTGATTAGCGTTTTCATCTATTCTCTAGGCTGGTAAATTAAAGGCGGCGATTCTTCCGCTAGCTGGAGCAGTGGTAGGCGGATTAGTCGGTGGACCTATTGGACTTTTAGCTGGATTTAAATTGGCTGGCGTTGCTGCGGCTGTGGGAGGAGGAGTCGTCGGCTACCAAAGTGGTAAACTGATTAAAAAGAAAAGAGACGAGAAGATAGATTCTGAATTATCTAATTTAAGTGAGAAGGAAATTCCTTTGAAAGCAATAAAGGATAAGAGCGCATAAGAATATGTAAGCCTGCCCAAGTCTCTTGGTGTCTTTAAGTTGGTGAATGACTAAGAGTTTTTGCAGGCCAAGGTATGATATTACATAAACATCTG
Organism: Aurelia coerulea; assembly: GCA_039566865.1. NCBI lineage: Eukaryota > Metazoa > Cnidaria > Scyphozoa > Semaeostomeae > Ulmaridae > Aurelia > Aurelia coerulea. The sequence goes on along the minus strand of CM076958.1, from coordinate 10,709,355 downwards.
TATTCGCTGTAATTGCATCGGTGACTGGCTGTCAATGCCGTGTGGTAACAGCTGCCACATTCTATTTCCAAGCAAGGCTACAGTTTTGATTCCAAAGGACGTATTGCGTACTCTTGAAAGCTGCACGTGGGTAGTATGCGTTAAATCGTAGCCAGTGTTTCGCTGCGTGAAGATAGGGTAAGACGGGGTAAAGTGAACTACTTTGGAAGTTTTTCAAGGATATCCTAAAGACATTGTAGCTGAGGGCAAACTTTTTAACGTTGTTTTGACATTATGTCTTGGGGTCAGTTTATCCAGCAAAAATATTTTTCAAATCTTTTTCCATTGTCTCACAAAAGAGCTTTCTTTGGCGACCGCTCTGCCTAGTTCACTTTACCCCGGACCGGGGTAAAGTGAACTACTTAGCAATTGTTCGATAAAACCAAAATAATGCTGGTAATACCCGAAAATATGATTTATTTTGCAACTCTAAGGAGTTCTTCGCATGCCAAAACGAAACAAACCCAAAAATCTCACAAGAGTGATATTTAAAAAAATCAAATTGTGACCTATGTTGAGAACGATCTTTGCAGATCAAATATTAACCAAAAACTATTGTCTAAGTCACCAATTCGAGTCAGATTGCGAGACCTGAATACAAGTCGATGAACAATAATGGGAATATTCTTCGAAAATACTATATTGCATATAAATACCAAATTACCACAAAGAGGAGCAATATTTTCAAGGTAGCTCACTTTGCCCTGAAACCTCCGCCCAGAAATAAACCAAAAATAGTTATAAATCTATAATAATTATCTATATTCTAATTTCACAGTGATGGCCATTTATCCTTTTCATGTCGATAGGTATGCTTGCTTCATCAAATCCCAACAAAATTCTTGGATCAGTAACCGCATTTCTGAATGAAGGTCAAATTTCGGCTGTTAAAGTTTTGGAGGTTTTTCTGGGAGCTGGTATCAGAATATATTTCTGTGTCATCAGAGTGAAAAATTTTCCTGCAAATTATGATTTTCTGAAGGCAGACTTATGAACCAAATGAGATTGAAAAGGTCTTCTTCACCTGACTTCATGTTCACACGAGAAAATGAAAAATCATAGGTAGTTCACTTTACCCCGGTCGAAGCAAAATATCGACTGGACGGTAGATCTTTTAGAATATTATGTAAGCGTACAAAAAAGTATTTCTTGGCCCTTTCCTTTTGGAAAATGTAAACACATGGTATGTGCTTCAAATCGATCAAAACAATTATTGAAATGAATTTCGTCTTGGGGTCAAAAATTAAGACCAAAGATAGGAGCCCAAACCTAACAACCATGATTTCCCGAGGTTGTTTTTACTGCCTCGGGTAAAGGGATTTTTTGCAACAACAGGAAGAACTATTTTGCAAAAATGATTTTATTTCCGGTGAGCACATGTAACAAAGCATTTGGCATAAATCATGTTTTATCATTGCATGTTTGCTTTTGGAGAGAAGCGCGAATGTTCTGAGTAGTTCACTTTACCCCGTAGTTCACTTTACCCCGTCTTACCGTATTTTGTAAAAGTTGGCTTTAGATCAAATTTTGCTCAAAAAATCTCAGTCATAAGCAACTGCAAGTTTCTTATACGTATGAGCACTGAATTAATTTGCTCCAGTAGAAAACCAAAGTCATGTTCGTAATCTTTCTGTGCGATGCGCATAGGCCTTTCATGGATGTGATTTATTCTTTGAATCACAGAACATCCAAACAAGTGGAAAATAGGTAAAATGAGATGATACGAATGCACGCATTACAGGGTGTCCCAAAAACACCGCTGTTTGAGTGGCTGCTCCGGAGTAGCCATAAATCCAATTCTACCGGGTGCGCCAAAATAAACTATGCACTTTTGGCAGGCCACGATAAATCGTAAACAGGACCGATTTTGAAGATTTATGACTTAATATTTGGCAGAAAGCCTGAATTAGATTCTACGATTTTTTGCAAATTTTTCTGTTTTCAGTTTTTAAAGCTACAAGCGAGTTTCTTAAAAGTTTCGTTTTCGAAAACACTAAAAACGACCAAAAAACGTCGATCAAGCTTTCTAAAGAATCGATATGAATGGACAAAGAGAAAACTTTTTCGTGGTGATTTGGGATTTAGAAATCGACCAATTGTAAGCTGCTGTATGAGAGTTTGTACTATCTTGGGAGAAATGTAATAACATTTTCAAGGATATAAAAGAAATGTCTTTTCTTTTGTAATGTCATTGAATTTATGCTTTGGTGCAGGTTGTGTTCCTGTGTCAAGGGGGTTAAAAAGACAAGCGAGGAAGCGTCATGGGGCCAGCAAGCATGGTTACATTTTTGATTTTGTGACGGCTTTTGGGGCGGTACTTTATTGTAACTACTACAGAATTTCGTAACAGGCCAATCGTTGAAATAACGCTCGTGCAGAAGTTTACAATAATCAATTTCCAAATCTCCAAATCACGCTGAAAACGTTTTCTCTTTGTCCATTCATGTTGATTCTTTAGAAAATTTGATCAACGTTTTTTGATGGTTTTCAGTGTTTTCGAAAACGAAAATTTTAAGAAACTCGCTTGTAGCTCTGAAAACTGAAAATGGAAAAATTTGTAAAAAATCCTAGAATCTAATTCAGGCTTTCTGCTAAAGATTAAGTCATAAATCTTCAAAATCGGTCCAGTGTACGATTTATCGTGGCCTGCCAAAAATACATAGTTTATTTTGGCGCACCCGGTATTTGTGAGATTTGTAATAGAAAAGACTTCAACTTAAAGGTTGACACCAAGTTTGAGTAAATCTGACCAGTAGTTGCTAATCTATGGAGCAAGAAAGTCAAAATTTTTAGCTGTCTCTAAAAGGATTCATTATTCTCCATTATGTTAAAATCAAAGAAACTGATTCAAGAAACATACCTAGCCCGGTTTTCTGATGTTCATAAATGAAACAGATAGTCATGAATTGGATTTTGTGCTAACCAAGAATATTGAACATATCTAGGGTTGCTAGAAAAGGTGCTGTGCAACACAAGTGCTGCAGGCCATGACATGCGTCCATCGGTTATTTTGCTTCTCAAAAGTGATGAAGTCGTTTTAAACCAACAATATTGCGTTCAGCAGGCTGCCTGGTCAATATTATTGAGTTATGTAGTCATTAATTGCTCCCAAATGTGTTTCCTGACATAGCTGTATAGTTTAAGTCATTTGATGCTAAAATTTAAGTTATAAGGTTAAGTACGGAGATAAAATCCTCTGGTTTTGAAACAACCAGTGATTTTGACTCTCAATAAATCAGCAACCACTTTTCAGATTTGTTCAAACTTGGTGCCAAACCTTAAGTTGAAATCTCATCTATTCAAAAAATTTGAAAAACGGGAAAGTTGGATTTATGGCTCCCCCACAGTAGTCATTCAAACGGCGTACATGTTTTTTGGGACACCTTGTAGTTGCTGCAGTTTCTCTGTATCCATGTAGCATGATATTCGGTTTAGAGCATGAAGTTTTTGGCAGGCTTTCATAAGTAGAGTTTTGACATATTGTTTGAAAGAAAATTATCGATCAAATTTTATGCCAGGAAGATTCTCCTCTGTAGATTATTTCAAGCAGGTGCCTCTTATTTTGATAGATACTTCATTGTCTTCTGCACCGAAAGTCGTTTGATGGCATTTATCCTCATTTAGCTTCATGAAATGTTTTACATGTATTGTGATTTCCTCGTTCCTGTGTAAGAGTTCTTCAAAACTGGAGTCAAAATCATTTAGCAGCACTCTCAGGGCACGCTTATGAACCCGATTGACTTCATCGTTGGCTGTTTTTCCACAGAACATCCAGATGAGTGGGCAATAGTTAAAATTTGTTAGTATAAATGAGTTATATAGCAGGCTAGCTTTTTGGGAGTCAAGGTTTCTTGCAACCCTTGAAAAAGCTTAAACCTTTTTTTTGGTCTTTTGGCAGATAGTTTTGATGTGTCCATTAAAGTATTTTTCTGATTGAAATAGGTTGTTTGCCCGTATCGTTCTCGAACAAGTCGCTGTCTTTCCAATCATTGCGGGGCCAACCGCCCTCCCTTTTGCCTCGAGGGCCCGACACTATTCTGTTGACAAGTCACGACACTCCATAGATGAAAAGACTGGACCTAAGAGCCAAACTGATTTCAGATAGGGTAAGTGCAGAAAAAATAGTTAATAAAACGCTTTAATTTGGGAAAATTTGAAATTTGGTCGTAGGAAATTTGGGAACCATCGTATTTTTTTATGTTTGGTTTCCTAGTGGGGGAGAATGTCCAAAATTTTGCGTGGCCAGATGTGGTCTTGAAGTCTCTAACTAAGAAAAAGTACGGGGTCCATCACTCCCATAGCAATTGCGAGTAATATGATCAAACCCTGTAAAAGCTTGCTACGTCTCTTCAAAAGGGGTGTTCAACGTTTCGGAGCGGTTGTATATTTAGGTTGGAGAAAAATACATGTTAAATGGATTAATGGAATTTTACAAAAAAGATGTATCGAAATTATTTGTATAACAAAGATTTTGTGTTGTTGAAACTTGTTTGTAGAGAATAGATTGATTATTAAGGTACCTTTCCTTACATCTCTCTTTTTCTCTCGCATTCTGCCACCTGGGGTAACTTCGGTACTACATGGTACGGGGTTGCACCAATTTATAGGGTGATGACCGTTGAGTTTCGAAATTGGATCCCATGACAGCCAAAGTGGTAAAAAAAGAAAAGGCACATGACAGTGAAATGAAATTATGCAACTCAGTACAACTCTTTAAACTATAGAAACTCAAATGACTTGGCTAAAAGAAACTTAAAATATTGCTTTTAATCTTGATTTACGTACATTTATATCTCTAGAGAACGCTCTATGATTGAATCAAATTTTAGGGGAAGTAATTCTGCACTTTCTGAAGTCTGTCGCACGTTGACGTGAAACCACTATTTCGAATGCGATTTTATCCTTGGCGTGCCAAAAATTTGATTGACGTACCAAGAATTCGATTGATCTAGAAAATTCTGATGTGACTTTTACTGCATTTGTCTTTGCAATTGCAATCCAAAATTACACTGTCTACCGTTTTGGTACGGCACACATAAAATCTGGTAGGTGCACCATTTGCTCCCGTGCAAGTACTACTTTGTCCTTATCTGGCCAACAAATTTGGTTCATGCTACTTTATTACTGTTCTCTATCGTTGTGCACTTGCTAACGTTTAAGAAACAGCTATTTACACTCAGTACATGATACAGTAAATAAGGAATTTACGAAACTAAAAACGACAGCACCAATCAGAACTTGATATTATAATTTGCAAGCCGGTATTGTTCCAACATTCTTCTATTAATCTTCTTCTTTGAAAATTAACGTTCAAAGTGAGCAATTTTTACTTCGGTTGCTTAGATGTACGGGACAAGTGAAATTGAAAAGAACAACTTCAGTCTCTCAAAGGAAAAAATTTGCAGGAAAAACGAGGAAATCTTTTCAATGTTCTGAAAGAAAAGCAACATTCCTTTGCATTGCAGTTGTCGCTGTAGTTTCGTAACTTCCTAAAGAATTTACGACGCAACTCTTTACATGTTCGAACTTGGGCACTTGGTTGGGTAGCATTACTCCGCAGGTCAAATTCTTATTGATGTATTTGTCTGATATACACTCTTTTTTTTATAAGAATACTATAAATTTTTTCCAGTCTCACTATTCTTAAGAAATTTTTCGTTTTGAGCCTATTCTTAAAGTATTCTTATTTTTTCAAATCTGATATGGTTTCAGGGGAACATAGTTCAAAGAAGTGTCATATCATTATGAAGAAATGGTCGAACGAAAGAAAATTTAAGCAATTGTAACAATAAGAATTTTATGAACATCACAAAACAAGCAGCTGCTGGAAAATGAGACACAAATATGCGAGCTGAGGCTGAGCAATATTCTTATAATATTATTAAAATTTGGATGATTCTGAGCCTGAATATTCTTATAAACAATATTCTTATGAAAAAAAGAGTGTATCTGAATGTAAATACTGAAGTTCAACATTTTTGGGGTTCAAGTTAATGCTGTAGAAACTATTGTCCGCAAAAGTGCTTTTTGCTAGAAATCGGCAACGAATACATCTTATGAAGCACGTTTTTTATGACATACACGAGGAAAAGGAAAAATGTAGCACTTGCTGAACCCAAAAACATTTCCCACATCTAGAGATTAACATTTCTGATTTCTGAACTCTGTTCAATTCATTGCGCAGAATTACACAGAATATACAAACGCTAGAAATTCAAACTATGAAAAAATCTAAAGATATTTTAACACCTTCTTTGCAGCCAATAAAATAACGCAGACTTAAAGCTAGTTTGAATTTTTTTATTTCCTACACATAGTATAGCTACCGAGTTACAATCGTTGATAGATACTTCCTAATTGCTATTTAAGTGTAACGTCTCTATTTGAACAAACTTGCTTAGATTAGCAAAGTTTCTAAAACACAACAATCAACAGTGAAATGAACAACATTTGCAACATGGATCGTCAAGCTTTCCTTTTTAGATATGATTTTTAAGAATCAGAAGAAGTTAAGAAAATGTCTGCGAAATGCAAAATGTTTCTCGAGAAGCGAGCTATGTCCACGCACCGAACCAATAACATTAAAATTTGTCTCATATCAGATGTCATGCGAGATTCGCGATGACGCGAGATTTCTCATGCAAAACGCTTGAATTGTTTTGTTGTTCGTGGACATTTTACGTGACACGTGACATCTAACTTGAGACAGACCTTGGCAACCTTGTTGTCACGTGATCGATTTGGAAATAAATATTTCGCAGTTCGCGAAGTTTAATGTTAGTGGAATATCTCCTTAAAAACCTTATTGAATGAAAATTTGAAGCATCCTCACGTATGGTGCAGAGACATGGACATTGCGTAAAGAGGATAACAAGCTATTAGAAAGCGCCGAGATGTGGATATGGCGCAGAATGAGGTGGAAGGCAAAGAAAACGAACGAGGAAATACTGATAATGGCAAAAGAAACCAGCAGCCCGATAGACACAATAACTAAAGACAAAAGAACTGGATCGGACACATCTTGAGTGGAGAAGGATTGTTGAAAAACATTTTTGAAGGAAGAGTTGAGGGAAAAAGAGGAAGAAGGAGAAGAAGAAAGCAGCTGCTGGACAAAATAGAGGACAACAAAAACGTTAATAATGTAAAAAGATTAGCAGAGCTCTACAAGAAGAAGAAGAATAATGATCAAATGCATTGAGAACCTCGAAAGCATTATTCTAGCTTTGTCAAAGCAACCTAATTCTACAGACCTTTTTTTGATCACATTTTTTGGGGGTAACCGATTGAAAATACACAGTAAGTATTTCGTTACTACCGTTAATGTTAAAGTTGGAGTTGTGAATGTGGACATCGAGTTTTGAAGTCCGTGGTGACTCTTCGTTATTACCTTTGTACTCCAACGCCTATCGATATAATGTCCTAGCAATAATAGACTATCTGCTAATATGTGTGATAATAAAACAGTAAACGTGCCGCACTCCATATCACTTTTAGTGATGTGCATCAAACTCATTCTCTCAACACAATCACGGTTCGTTCACAAGCAGCAGACGAATCTGCATTAAATATATAGATGTAAGCAAATTGACATTTCATAAAAGACCATCCGCTCCCGATCATCCCTTGCAAGTGTGCGAACCATCAAAACATCATGTTAGCTGAAAATCTTTAAATCAAGAGCAATGGCATTAAAATGTTCAGTTGGAGATTGATAAATAAGACGGACTCGCGCTTGCTCGGCCAAGATCATCCTCACACAGTATGGAACTCACTATCAAAGTGCAGAGAATCGCGGGAAGCACAGGGCATATAAAGGAAGCCAATGTGCCAAAAGTTAGAACAACGTGGGATTTCCTTTAATACTTTGGTGGTGCTAGATGGGATGACATGGTATGTGAACTATGAGAACAAGAATTTTTCATGCGTCAGTTACGTCCCTTGGATTTAGGGGGCTGACATTTCTATGATTATCAAAGGCTTACTGTCACAGGAAAAATGGCCGAAGTCTTAGAAAGCATGGATAGACTTTCATATTTACTGTTGGACTTGTTATGGTAAATACTCGTGGTCCCCTTTGAAATGCAGCTGCTTCTCGTTGAAGTCGGCAGCACGTGATATTTCATGTGATCACTTTAACATGGAATTCAAAAGGTAGCCAGTTCTAATATAAGAAGACTGGTGACTTACTTGCGGTTGCTCTCCCAGAGTTGAACCCGAAGTCTCATAGCAGGCAGCCTCGTCATGAAATTTAAATTCTAGTTTTGCATGTGATCAGTTAAATTCTACCAATCAAAGTGCGCTCTTCGAGGCTCTTCATCAACATTATGTCAGCATATTTGGACAAGAGTGTATACGCGGCTGTACTTACATGGACACATTGCCTTTAAGCGGCCTAATTACATTGCAGGGCTATATTTTCATTATCATCTAGTCCGCATTGTCATTCAAGTTTTTCAATGACCAATGAAAAAAGCAGCAGTATGCCTTTAAATAAATTGCCCTCTGCAGATGCTTTTAAAATGTTTCATACACTAAAATAATTTTCGCGCGAACTTAGGAATTCTAAAGTTCATCTCTATACCTCAGTAAAGTATATCTATTTTCACTTGGCATAAGCTTACTAAATACTGTCTCTGGTGGGCCTGTTTTTGCGCCGCTTCCGCTACCATCTGCACTTGACGGTTTGTCTTGTATCTGCCCATCTGTTCCTTCTTCTTGCGATTTCCCTTCTTTTTCTGCCGAATCACCCTCACCGGTCTGAAGTAGAAGAGAGAGAAAATTAGTTGCATGTGGATTTTACTTTTCCACTCCACTCTAGATACTTCTCGAGCAGCAAGCAAGCAAGCAAGCCAGCAAGCAAGCAAGCAAGCAAGCAAGCAAGCAAGCAAGCAAGCAAGCAAGCAAGCAAGCAAGCAAGCAAGCAAGCAAGCAAGCAAGCAAGTAAGCAAGCAAGCAAGCAAACCAGCATTATTTATTTGTTAACGCAGGTTAGGTTTCTGGCAGCTGTACAGCTGATGTGGGCTTGCAGCACTACGGCTTTAGCCCTCAAAGTTACCTCTGAGTATTCATTTACCGACCTCGAAAGGGTAGAGAGCTGAGTTGGCTGTTGGCGTGCATTGTGGTTTGTAGTTCCCATGACGGGATTTAAACCACGCAGGTTAGACCCTGCAGCATTCAAAACACTGCGCCTTAACTACCTGAGCACACCACCAACAAGCCACTCTGGTTTCTACACTTTTGATGATTCTTTCCTTTTATACACAAATAAACCATTCAGCAAATTCGAATATATAACATCCGCTTAAAATCATAAAAACCTTAGGAATAAAAATCTACAGCCCTATAAAGCTTAATCATTGCTATTCTTCAAGCTAGTTGTGTTTTGAGAGTCTAGCTCTTCAGATGCGTTTTAATTCGTTTTTTAAAACGATCTTGTCAGAAGCTCACGAATGTTGGCAGGTGTATCCTTCCATAACTCGAGAGCTGCATAATGAACGCCTTTTGCAAATTCAGTCCTATATATAGGGATCTGGATATCTTTTATATTGTAGGTTGAGTGAAAAGGTCTCGGCTGGTATTTATCCCATAGGCCTCCAGGGCATAATCTGTTCATAATTTTGTAGGCAATGACATTCCAATCGTAACCGAAAAGACTTTCCACGTTTTACCAGGAAGCTGACCAGCTATCTTTTATCGTAGGGTTTGCTATTATTGAACGCGCCAGGTTTTCAAGGCGTTGGGAAGCAGCTAGTTTTGGTTTTGACAGACTGCCCCAGATAACATCAGCATAACGTAGGTGACTCTCAATTAACGCATAATATACACTACACGGTTGGGATTGTGGAATGATATTGTTCAATTTTCTAGAGCTGCAAGATCTCCACTCGTTTTGCCTCTGGTGCGCTTAACCCTAATCCTATGGGCTTTTTTCGAGCTACCATTTATGGCGGGGGTGCTTTCCACCCCCCTCTGAAAACTGCCTTAAACTCATCAGAATTCAATACAACTTGGCACAGTTACAGAACAAGCAATTTTTAGCTCGTAGCGTAATTTGGGTGTGGCTGCCACGCCTTGTGACGTCACAGTGACGTAACGAAGTTGAAAATCTGCGAAAATCAGGCTTCCAAGTTGAATTAGAGTTGAAAGATTTTGCATGGACTTTTATGCAGTTTTTGGTTCACTTTGTCAACATATTTGATGATAAAATATTATTTTATTGAAACTAGCGATTTTGGAGTGATATTTTGGCAGAAATTAGCCAATTCTGATGACGTCATTTGCGCTATTAATTTGTTCTATGTAAAAAGAGACCAAAAGAACCTGGAAAATGGTGATTACCCATTAAAAACATATCATTAAAGTGTTTTCATTGAAAAAGTTTGAAAAAATTTGAAAAAATTGCTAATTAGTCTAAAATGGCGGCCAAAATGGCGTTATTATAAAAAAATGCTGACATCGTCAAAGTCCAAAAATGTCGGTATCAAATTGAAGCCCTTTGTTTGCTGATTCATTTGCTATATAATACTTCATAATTCAATCGAACAATTCCATTTTAAATAATTGAAAACACTGATTTTGCTGCTACCTCCTTCAAAATATGGGCATGTCACGTGAACTGTGAGTCCTATTGTTCAAAAATTTTCCCATCAAAATGTGGCTAATAGATAATTGGTAAAATTCAGGGAGGCTGGGGGACATAGCAAATGCCGTTTAAAAACGCGGCAAATAAAACCTCGAGGGGGGGTGGAATCCACCCTCCATATGGATTAGGGTTAAACTGTTTACCCCAATTTAGTTTTTTATTAACTATCATCCCGATGGATTTCATCTTATCGCCTCTTTTTATATCAGAGTTATTTAGTTTCAGCATTTCCGGCAGGTCTAAATTTTTTGTTTTAAGCGGATGCCCTATGACCATGAATTCAATTTGTTTCGGATTGGGGCTAAGTTTATGCACCCTGATCCACTCAGAGATTGGATAGCTCTTGATGTGCGTCCTCAACTAGTTTCGCTACATCATCCGATGCAATCGTTATATTGGTATAGTCAGCACAGATGCTAGCCGGGGAGAACTCAAGAAACTTTTCTAAGTCATTCAAGTAAATGATTAAAAGAAGTGGGCCTAAACAAGAACCTCGAGGAATACCACAGGCTACGTGTCTGGCTTTTGAATGCTGACCATTCGAGAGCAGAAATGTTTTATATTATTGTGGTAGGACGCAAACCTATATCCAGCTTTGCCTCTAATGAGCTTGAGTAATATATCGTGATTGACCGTATGGAAAGCTTTCTTAAGGTCGAGGAAAATAGTGCGATTGACATCGCTGCGATCTATGTTCTCGTACCAGAAGTCGGTGCAGCTTATGAATGATGTTATCGAGGAGTATAACTTACGAGAAGCTGCTTGGTTGCATGTAATACTCTCATTAATTTTGAGAACCTAAAACAGTTGATCGAGCGTTAGCCGTGCGTTATCCTTGAAAACACTGAGATGGGCCTGTAGTTGTTTAGATCTGTTGTTGGGCCCGACTTAAAATCTTTATCCAAGACTCTATTGATTGTTTTCCACAATTTCATTGGCTCCCCTTTATTTTTTCAATCAAACCTTTGTAATAATCCTGAATAGAATACTTAGCGGTTAATTTCCTTGGTTACTTTTTTTTGCATAAGCTGACCACATTTCAAGAGATTTTGCCGCTATTTTTTCAGTTTGTCATCGATTTTCTGAGATTTGGAGTTAACCAAGGAGCAAATTCTGATCTTAATCGGAGCAAGCATATTCAAGTTAGATTCGAAAATCTCCTGAAATGTATCAGCAATGGCAGATAGATCATTAGCAAAGGAGGTAAGAACATTAAATCACATTAAATATAGCAGTCCTTAAAAATAGACCCCTCGTACCTTAAAACTCTACTAGTAGCCAAGCCACACTGCTATAGCGTAGAAAACTCTTTGCAAAATTAACCCAGGTTGGCAACCATTCACACTACACAAATTTCACGACGTCAAATCAGATAACATGACCTGCATACATAGCGGATGAAGAATTTCTGCATTTATGAACACAAAGCAGTAAAATCCCACCTTTAAGAAACCCACTTTTTACCTCATCTTATTGTTACCCTCAACTATCCTATTGTTTTTCCATTGTTCTTTAAAAAAATCACGCTCTGAATTTCTTTAAGTGAAGGATATTACAAAAGTTTAAGAATTCTAGATTTCAATTTTACCTTCCAGGAAATTGCGGAATGCAAAAGATAGAGTCCATGTTGCCAGTCCTCAAGACGCACTTAACTACATCTTCTCGAAAAAGCTCTTACCACATGCAGCAGTGGATAGTTACTAACTCACTTTGAATTCATGCATGGATGTTTTTATCATAAACAGAACTTTACGGAAAACATCGCAAATTGCTTCATCGCAAATCCCCCAATTCAGGTAACAGATAACAAATTGCGCCCTTGTTGAAAATAGGGAATACATTCTTCGGGCAAAGAGGTCGTTCATTAATTATCTACAAGGAAGAGTAACCAATTACTATACCCGTAATACCTATAAAATAATACCCCTAACGTGCACTGTATTGAATTTGATCAAAGCTTTATGTGACCTTGTAAATTGAGATGTAAATATTTCTTGGGGCATTGGGCTTCTATCATTCTACCTTTGTTTTCAGATATAAGTCAGCATAAGTCTCAAAATCGTATGAATAAATCTATAAATTAGTGTTTACTCGCACTTTGATTTCAACATGGAGCATGCAGTCATCTCCGGTAATCATTTATATTGGCTGGTGACTGATTTCCGCTTGTTAAACCCACCCTCCTCTACTTTGGAGAAATCTTTTATGCTGCTGTTCGATTGTGTCTTCAGAGGCATTGATCATTGGCATGGCCATTCAGTGCATTGGTTTGTGGAAAAAATGGCTTATTTCTTCTAACTTCCAACCGGGAAAATTTAAAGGGTTAAGCTGAGTGCAAATTTGGTCAATGCAATAACAGCGAAAAACATAGGCTCTTATGGTGAGGGAACACAAGTGCTGGTTAGCGTTGAAAAGTGCAAATGATTTCATATTTGAAGAGTGCTAAGCAGCTCTGAGAAAAGGCCTATTCACATTCTCGTGTCCCATGAATTAACAGCTAAGATTACATGATTGAGTTGCGGCCCACAGTCTCGTAAGCAACATGTGATATAAGTGCAGCAGCAATCATCCACCAAACTTGAGATAAATTACACATAGAAAATAGCAAATAAATACCTCGTGGTGCACCTCGATTTGTGGAGGTTCTGTTGGATCAGGTCCATTGTGATATTCTCTGTGAAGCTTTCCTGAATGCAAGTCGTTGATGAATTCTTGAAGTTTGCCAGGTGTTCTAAAGGTAGTAAGCATGTTACAAGTTTGTTCAAGCATATTGACGAGAACTACACTTCATTCGCATCAATACTCGTTACAATAATATTAGAAACTCGAGGAATTATAGCTCTTACAATCATACTGATAGCTACTGATTGCTATCTTGTTGTTTTGCTTACAACGCTTGCTCGTGAAACTAAAATCACCTTGAATCTGGCGCAGTTTCATTCATGGTACAATTGAGACTTTACAAACTTTATCGGCTGGAGTTGAAGTGCATGTCAACACTTTTGTTTTGCAGATTTATACACAATATTTAAAAAGCGCGCATGACAAGTAAGCCCTTTAATCGTGCAATGATATGTCGCAAAGCTTCCTAAGCAGCAGCCCTGATTGAAATATAAGATGCCCATAACAATGCAGTATTGCAAGGAAAAGAATTACAATAGGGGAGACCGGGGCTAAAAGTAACAGAAGCACGTTATAACAAAGAGGGTATTTCTCTGCCGCTATTAAAGTTGTGCTCACCAGCTTTTGCGTGAATGAATGTCTTGTTAGCACCTTAAATTTAAACAGTGCTTCTTATTGTTCTTGCCAGTGGCTAATTTTTTAGCACTGCTATCCCCATTTTTTGGCCTAAGATTAAATATTTGGATTTCAGAACTTTTCGTTTTGTAGCGTCCCGTAGTTAGTGCGAATTCCTAATTCCCATGCAGCATTGGAGTAAAATATGTATTATTTCTCATGCCATCGAGCTTAAATGCTATATTCAAATGCATTTTTCCAGAACAGTGCATTTTCACTCCTTGTCGGTCTTGGGCAAGTTGTAACAAAACAAAAAATTCCACTAAAAAACAAGTAAGTTCTTTCGGAATGCTATTCAGTAAATAAAAAAACGATTGTTCGATATGCTTGATATATTCGAGTTTACGGAGAGTGAAATCGAGTGAAAATGACACATTCAGTTCAGCAGGTGATTTTCTAGATTTTTCAGATCAGCGAAAGCAGCTAAAGACATCTGGTGTGCAAATAACAAAATAATACTGAATGAAATGTATTTTATCTAATTTTGAGTCTATTTGATTATATTTTCCCTGATTTTGAGTTTATTTGATGTGAAAAGTAGGATTATACCAGCAGACAGACTGTGTTCACTGTTTAGTTTGTTCTGTTACAGCTTGCCCCAAGCTCGGGGCAAGTTGTAACACTATGATCTTGATTTTCATTTGCAATTTACTGAAAATCTAAAAACGCCATATTTGTGAAACAACATTTGTTCAATAGCCAATGGTCAAACACAACACATGGTGGTATAAAGACAGATGTGCGTTTTGTTAATAAGGAGACAATTTCATTTTTCTGAAAAGTGTTACAACTAGCCCCGGTCTCCCCTACAATCAACACACATCGTAAGAACTTTTGGGAATTTCTAAATCTCTTTACCCTCGGGTAGGAATTCTTTGCATGTAACGTCTTCGAAGAGTTCATGAGAATTTCTTTAAAATGAATGAGCAAGAAAAATATTCATGCACACATAAACTGCCCTATATGCTTTTCAATACTTAGTTTAAAGTGCTTATGCAACCAAATTATCAAAAATGAGGTAACACCAATTTTAGAAAATTTTATCTTTCCTGATCATTTTGGTAACACTTTCGCAAATTTCTGCCACCAGGAAGTGTAAAAAATTTGCGCATAAAAACAAGTACCTGTTGCGAAATGTTGAACTTGTTAATGACGTCATTAGTAGTAGACAACTGAATGGCACCCTCTGAAGTCATTTAGCCCACACGCGAAGATCGCGAACAATTGCATTGCTTTTCTATGAATAGGAACTAAGCTTCAGTGATGTTGGGTCAATTTTAAACGAAGATACTGAGCGTGAGGAGGATTATGGTGTCGTAAATCTTGGCACAAACCCCCCTTGTCGAGGAAGGCCTCTTGCTGTTCATGGTCAAGGTCAAGCACCGGCCTATCGTTTTGACGAAGACAAAGACGGCATTCCTCTTGCAATGACTGAAGCGAGGTTTGAGCGAGGAGTTAACGGTGATAGTTGGCAAGAATAGTTTGCTGTTTATTCTGATTTATAGTGTTCGTGATCTGCAATCTTATTATTATATTCCTTGCATTGCAACGTAAATACGTTGATCGTTATTAATCCAATTGAGTTTGATGGACCTAAGTGGTTTCTGCCACTCTGCCATCCATCATCATGGACCCCACAAATTTGTCAAATTTAGTCAAATGTGTCAGAGTAAAAGTAACAAACTTTAAACATGAGAAAAATCGCATTTCCAGTACTTTCTAAACGATTAATTCAAAGTATAAACTACTGCCGTTGTTTGTCGCAGTTTTTGATTACAAATATTTTAAGCTGGTGTATGTCTGACCTCCCTTCATTCACCCAGTATACAAGTATAGTTCGTCCCTTTGGCAATAGGAATGGATCCTTCTAGCCATGGAAACTGGACTTAGCTTTTCACATATAAGTTATAAGTTAATTATTTCTATATGCACTGTCAGTCATTAAATTTGAAAGCATGCCACTAAGAAACTGACTTAGTTGACTGCATCAAGCCACATAGGGTCGCTCGTCTATTTCCAGGGACCCAGTTAGTTAGGCCTATGCCGCCGACCGAATTGTATCCACAGCCTGTATCTCTGTGGCTCTTTTTCTCTGTCAGCAAAATGATGAATTGATCCATCCGGAGTATGTTGGCTGTTTCCACAGCTATGCCCGTTTAGTCCACCCGCGATACAGCGTTTCCCACCGTCATATTTCTTCGGCATGCCACTCATCATGTTGAATATTGAATGTTCACTGTGCGCTTCGTAACTGCTGCCTCCTACTTATGACGTCACAAGAGAGAAACTTAAGTCGCACGCAAATGACAGAATGACGCAACTTTGAACGCTTATAAAAATATTTTGGAGTAAGATATTTGAATTTGGTTTTTTGAATAATAATGTGGGCGATATGGTCTTCAATTTTAACAACAAAATAAAAGATCGACTATTTGGTTGCATAAGCACTAAGGAATTAGATAACAACAAGAGAAAGAAAATTTTCTGAATTTCTTTAAATGAGATGGACGCTTTAAATAGTTTAAATGGAAACACAAGATTATTACTCACTTGATATCTTCAAATTTGGGAAACAAATACATGTGCCTGAAACTGTCGATAGCTATGAGAGGAAGATCCTGAAAATAAACAAACTTTTTGAGTGAAGGAGCATGATAAAGAATAATAGAAGAAACAATTATCAGTTAATTGAAGCAGTTATGTTATTAATAAATGTTTTAGATGAACCTATTTCGAAACCCGATCGTAAAGAACTAAACTTTTTCCGTGCAGGCAAAAGTCTGACTTGGATCATAAAACTTTCCTTATTGAAATCGGTCACTTGATGCATTGGTTAAAAAGGATTTTCTTCGTAAGACCTTGTATAGGAGTCTTGCAAACTGACGAAATCCTTAACCAAGCCCCTTCATCATTTTAGCCTTGCCAATGTTACGGGTACATATCAAGTGACCGATTTCAATGGGGAAAGATTTATGATTTAAGTAAGACTTTTGGCTGCACGGAAACATTTAGTTCACGACGATCGGGTGGCTACAAGTGATGTTACAGTCCACTTTACTTTACTTTGTTTACTTTACTTTACCAAACACCCCACGTTTTTTTGCTCACCCGGTACAGCAGATCAAGGGATATCAATCAAAATTCAAGTTCAGTCCGATTCTTTAGAGAAAATAAAAAAACATGGGAATCTTAAATTCTAATCGGAAACCCTGAAAAAGGGGAACATTTTCATGGCACACACGGTACTTATGTTGATACGGATCCATTGAATAGCACAAGAGAAACACAAATGAAAAGAATTTCACAGTTTATACATACGTTTTCAGTCTTTTCCAAGTTTTTTTAAGTAAAGTGAAGGATGTTACAAACACCCCACGTTTTTTTTGCTCACCCAGTACAGCAGATCAAGGGATATCAATCAAAATTTAAGTTGAGTCCGATTCTTGCAGAGAAAAATAAAAAACATGGGAATCTTAAATCCTCCTCGGCAACCCTGAAAAAGGGGAACTTTTTTATGGCACGCACGGTAGTTATGTTGATAAGGATCCATTGAATAGCACAAGAGAAACGTAAATGAAAAGAATTTCACAGTTTATACATACGTTTTCAGTCTTTTCCAAGTGGTGAAGAGGATGTGAGAATCTCGTACCATCGGCATGCAGAAAGTTAATTCGTTCTGGAAAGTAAAATTTGAATTTATATTTTGAGCCTCTCTTTCCTTTCACAAAGAATAGGGACAATAAGCGAGCATTAAACTAAAACCAAAAAATCATTCACACCTGGTTACTTGGCACTCGCAAACTGCAGTAGCAAGTACACTCACATAAATAAGCTGGTTTTGAGAAGTACTTTATTGTACCCTAGGGTATTTGAAGGCCAAGAGGTATTCTAGTGTATTCTAAAGTACCCTATAGGGTACTTTGAGGGTATTCTAGAAAACCTTAGGGTACTTCAGGTCAAAAAGGTACTTCAAAGCACCCTTGTGACTGCAAATATCGCGTGACTTAAGCAAAGCGCTCGAAAATGGAATCAATTCGCGTTCTTTTCTTCTCTTTGCGACGGTTGAATTTTGAAGTTTTTGTTGCTGCGGCGAAGGTTTGGAGGAAAGAAAAGAAAGAAGCAGTTACAGTATTGTGGAAAAGGCAAGATTTAATGAATTTATTTCAACCGAATAACAAAATATGATTAAGGAGTATGATGATGAAGTCTATTTGAACGGAATTGTTTTATTAACTTTATCTGAAATAGGGAGAAAGTCCCGAGAAGGTTAGCTACGGGTCTTTCGAGACCAGTGGGCAAAATTCATCTTTGTGAAATTTTTACGTTGGGTTTTGGTTTATGTCCTGTCTCTTTCAAAACATTATCTGGCTGAAGAGACATCGACAGTTGACCGAATGCTATTGCCAGGATCTCGGGTACATAACATAGACCTAAGGCAGCAAGAAACACTTCTAATTCGTGCGTTTTTTGTCTTGGAAATAGTATTCTCGACCTGCTTCTTTGCATTGTCAAAGATATTCAATGATGACACTGCAATCTTGCCTTTCCTAGTTTTTAATTTCTTGAATCAACATTAGGCGAGCCTGCCTAGCATTTCCTACAAGCAATGTTTTGGTAAGAAACTGTTTCGAAGAAGAGATTTTGCAGATCTGCAGATATGATGGATGGGCTGAAAGGTTGACAAACTTTTATATTTTCCCCAGAGTTCTAGACTAGATCCAAATTTAGTTCTGAGAAGCAAGTTTTTCTGAATTTTTTCGAGAATTTTTTAGTATCTTCTATTCACATCTAATTCATGTTTTGGTAATGATGTCTTTTGGATCCAAGAATCTTCCAAGGACTTAGTAGCAAATGTATTTCTGAGAATGCTATTTTCCTCAACTTTCTTGCTAGGTTTTGCACCTGTGGTGATGTTATGGATATTGAATTTATCTTGCTGTTTTCAAGAAACTGACAGTGACAGACTATCTAGAGTTGGTGAGGCAGAAATCAAAAGCACCTCATGACAAGCAGAAAGATGGCACATGACAATCACATGAAAATAGCAAAATATCGTTCTGTGTTTTGAAAATTGGAACAAAGCAATTGCACTCCTAAGGATAAACTAGCTTTTCACGAAACTTAAAGTGAAGACAAGACTGTTAGATTTTCTCAACAGAACTCTGAGTATTGTCGATATATTAAAAACGTAGGAGTTGTGGTCAGAGAGGTATGAAAGGCTGGACTGATGATATGAAATTGTAGAATGTAATGATAGGGTGAAATGAAGGGATGAAACTGTAAGACAGAATGACGAAACTGAATGATGAATGGAGTGTTCAATGGAAAGTGGAAAATGAATGATCGAGAAGAATGGATAAGAGAAACAATTTTTTAAAGGAGCTCAAACATTCCAGCAACAGTTTTGTCTTCATTAAAATCATTTTCTCTTTTCTCTTGTACAGTAAAGTGCCGCCGTTAAGAAACCATTTTACTGGAGAATGGGGTCATTCTGGGAGAACAATAGGAGATAAAAATAATTTTCTTGAAGGCCGTACTTTACTTTACTGTATTGTATTACTTAGATGGTACCTGGGGAAGGGGTACTCAAGTAAGTGTCCAGGTCATAAAACTTCATTGTGAAAGAATTTAATGAAACCAATAAGAAACCGTCAAGAAACTTTGAGTACATTAAAAAAGGCGCGAAAAACAATTTACAGTTCCAAATTTCTTCTGGTTGAAAGTTAAAATATTTTGTTCTTCATTCAAGAACTTTGTTCGGGCTAATATCAATGATAGGTTCTTGCTTTTAACACTGAGTTTACATCTTCACTTTAGGTAGATTTAAACTGCAAAGTAGGAAATAGCATTCTTTGCTGAAAGGGAAATGACGCCTGAATCTACGCTGGGTACACCCTTTTTTATAAGAATACCCTATACTTTGTCCAACCTCGATATTCTTAAGAAATTTTCTTTTTGAGCCTGAAAGTATCATGAAAGTATTCTTATTTTTTCAAAGCTTCCAAAGGAAATAGCCGCCCCGAATAGAAACTTAGCTTTTGAAAAATGAGATACAGTATGTCAGTCGTGCGATTCTCTAGATATTCTTATAATATTCTTAAAAATTGGATGATTCTGAGCCTGAATATTCTTATAAACATTATTCTTATAAAAAGAGAAGAGTGTACTGAGCCAATAAATTCAAAAGTGAAACAAGATTGAAAAAAATAATAGAACAGGATAAAGAAAGTTTTTCTTTTTTTTTTCATTTTTAATGCAATTTCAAGTTTTGCCCCGATTCCATGATCGTTTATGTACTAAAAATAGAATCTTGACCATTTAAAGCTAAGGGGCGAATCACTCAGTCAAAATATCGTACAGCTTTGCTAAAATGCCGGTCAAAATCCTTTTTCCAACATAAATCCATAAAAAATCCCTTAAAATCCTTTTCGGAAGAATAATACACCCCTCGGTAATAATAAATTTATGAACTAGCATCCCAAGGAAATTTTCGAGTGAATTCCTTTCTTGGCTCAGAATGCCTCTCTTCATCCCATATCTACCAGACAAAAATTTGAAACTTCAGAGGGAATGTAAGCAAAAACGTGGCTCAAGCCCCTTTGCTGTCAAAGTCTAGCCAATCAGATATCAAAATTTAATGTTGATGTAAATTACCCAAATATTGCACGGCCCGTGTAACGGCCTGTTGTTTTGGTAATGTTATTTTTGTCAAAGGCTTGTATATGCATAGATTTCCTTTAAAATTACGCAAGATTTATGCAAAGTGTAGGTTTTCATAGGTCCTATCGTTGAGTAGATATTTTGATAAAAGCCTCAAAGCACACGCTGAACAGTAATTGCAAGCAACCTTTACTATTGCTGCAAAGCTGCCCCTTGTTCACCATCAGTGTTCACTCTCGATTGTAATTATTTCTTTTACTAAGTTTACTAACACGGAAGGATTCAATTGTAGGGATCTCCATCATTCGAAAATTAAAATCAGATAAACAAACTCTCTTATTTTGCAAAAGGGGCCTTTTCCAGCAAAAAGGGACCCTATTTTCAAAATCACGAGGGAAGACATTGCTTTTATGACTGTAGTAATGTTAAATTTCTGCCAAGATAGAACCAGAGATGGCGCCACGGAAGAAATGCTAGGGGCCAAATACTGTCAGAGTGCCGACAGTGAGCGAAGCGAGAAAATATTTATGAAACCACGCCTTTCAAGTTCCATTCAAGTTCACTGAGATGGCACTATTTTCAAAATTTTAAGTGCCAATGGGGGGCTAGATGAAATCGTGGGGGCTTCTGCCCCCGTGCCCCCCAGGCGCCATCCCTGGATAGAGCCAACGCTCGTGCAGCAGAATACATCCAATCGATTTCTAAATCCCAAGTCAGTACGAAAAACTCGTTGACAAAATATTAAGAAACTCACATTTTGCTCTCAACACAGAAATGACACGAATGTGTAAAAAATTCAGAAGCAAAGTAGAAGCTTTTTGCAAACGTTTTAAGTCATAACTCTTCAAGAACTTTATCGTAACCTATCGAAGTGAATAGCACACCCGGTAAATAAACATTTTCTCGGTGCTGGAGTTTCTTATTTTGTCGCGATCTGAGTGTCGAGTTTCTTAAAAGCGGTTTCTTATAAAAATACTTGCAATCAAAATATGCAGGCGTACCAATATTCAGGCATTTGGAAGCAAATTCAGTTATGGTTATTTGTGTCACTTTCGATGCCAGTTGGACCACTTTGGTGACAATATTTTGAAAAACCTTGTTCATATTCATAATGAGCATGTTTGAAATAGGCTCTTTACTAATTTTGAGTTAATTCTACGCAATTTAAAATTTCAATCATTTGTGCCACTTTGTGTGCCATTTGGACCATTTTGGTGACAATTTCTTCAAAATCTTTGTTCATATTCGTAATCAGAATTTTTGAAATAGGCTCTTTACTAATTTTGAGTTAATTCTACGCAATTTAAAGTTTTGGTCATTTGTGCCACTTTGTGTGCCATTTGGACCATTTTGGTGACAATATCTTCAAAATGTTTGTTCATATTCGTAATCAGCATGTTTGAAATAGGCTCGTTACTAATTTTAAGATAATTCCATGCCATTTAAATTTTTGGTCATTTGTGCCACTTTTTGTGCCATTTGGACAATTTTGGGGACAATATTTTCAAAACATTTGTTCATATTCGTAATCAGCATGTTTGAAATAGGCTGTTTACCAATTTTGAGACAATTCTATGCAATTTAAATTTTTTGTCATTAGTGCCACTTTGTGTGCCATTTGGACCACTGTGGTGACAATATTTTCAAAATCTTTGTTCATATTCTCATAATCAGCATGTTTGAAATAGGCACTTTCCTAATCTTGAGATAATTCTATGCAATTTAAATTTTGGGTCATTTGTGCCACTTTGTGTGCCATTTGGACCACTTTGGGGACAACATTTTCAAAATCTTTGTTCATATTCGTAATCAGCATGTTTGAAATAGGCTCTTTACTAACTTTGAGTTAATTCTACGCAATTTAAAATTTCAATCATTTGTGCCACTTTGTGTGCCATTTGGACCACTTTGATGACAACATTTTCAAAATCTTTATTCATATTCGTAATCAGCATGTTTGAAATAGGCTGTGTACCAATTTTGAACCAATTTGACGAAATTTCAATTTTTAGATAAATTTTTGTTGGTGGGACCCCAACTGGAACACAAAGGGGTACTCTCATCTCAAGTACCTTTAGAGTTGCCGTGAAATACCTTTAGTAGTACTCTGAAGTACCTTTGGAGGTATTTTGAAGTACCGTTAGGGGTACTCTCAAGTACCTTTAGAGCTGCTGTGAAATACCTTTAGTAGTACTCTGAAGTACCTTTGGAGGTATTTTGAAGTACCTTTAGGGGTTCACTAAAGTACCTTTAGAGTTGCTGTGAAATACCTTTAGTAGTACTCTGAAGTACCTTCAGGGGTTCTTTGAAGTACCTTTAGGGGTTCACTAAAGTACTTTTAGAGTTGCTGTGAAATACCTTTAGTAGTACTCTGAAGTACCTTCAGGGGTTCTTTGAAGTACCTTTAGCAGTACTCTGAAATACCTTCAGGGGTTCTTTGAGAAGTACCTTTAGGAATACTATGAAGTACCTTTTGGGAGTTCTCTGAAGTACCTTTAGGGGTTCTCTGAAGTACCTTTAGTAGTACTCTGAAAAGAATACTCTCAAGTACCTTTAGGGGCTCTGTGAAGTACCTTTAAGGGTTCTCTGATGTACCTTTAGTACTACTCTGAAAGGAATACTCTCAAGTACCTTTAGGGGCTCTCTGAAGTACCTTTAAGGGTTCTCTGAAGTACCTTTAGTAGTACTCTGAAAGGAATACTCTCAAGTACCTTCAGGGGCTCTCTGAAGTACCTTTAAGGGATCTCTGAAGCACCTTTAGTAGTTCTCTGAAAGGAATACTCTCAAGTACCTTCAGGGGCTCTCTGAAGTACCTTTAAGGGTTCTCTGAAGTACCTTTAGTAGTACTCTGAAAGGAATACTCTCAAGTACCTTCAGGGGCTCTCTGAAGTACCTTTAAGGGTTCTCTGAAGTACCTTTAGTAGTGCTCTGAAAGGAATACTCTCAAGTACCTTTAGGGGCTCTCTGAAGTACCTTTAAGGGTTCTCTGAAGTACCTTTAGTAGTACTCTGAAAGGAATACTCTCAAGTACCTTTAGGGGCTCTCTGAAGTACCTTTAAGGGTTCTCTGAAGTACCTTTAGTAGTGCTCTGAAAGGAATACTCTCAAGTACCTTTAGGGGCTCTCTGAAGTACCTTTAAGGGCACTCTCTCAAGTACCTTCAGGGGTATTCGGAAGTACCTTTAGAAGTTCTCTCAAGTACCTTTGGTAGTACTCTGAAGTACCTCTAGGGGCTCTCTGAATTACCTTTAGAAGAAATCTGAAGTACCTTTAAGCGCACTCTCAAGTACCTTTAGGGATATTCTGAAGTACCTTTAGAATAATTTTCAAGTACCTTTAGTAGTACTCTCAAGTACCTTTAGGAGGAACTTTGAAATACCTTCAGGGGTTCTTTGAAGTACCATTAGCAATACTACCAGGGGTTTTCTGAAGTACCTTTAGGGATATTCTGAAGTACCATACCTTGGGGTACTTCAAAGTACCCCTCGGTAGGGGTACTTCAAAGTACCTTTAGGGGTCCCAAATATGTATTTTGCTCAAGTACCCTAAAAGGTACTTTAAAGACCACCTTTTTTCTGTGAGTGTAGCATCAAAGTCAACAGCTAACAGTAGAGTTTACAAACCCTAAAAAAGAACTTCAAATGCCATAGACAGCATTCATAGATAGATGTACGGTTCACAGTAACAATTACAATTTTGAAATCAGGACTTCGGTAAATTGTGTTGATATAACATATTTCAACAGACTTAAGCCCCAAGGGAACTCTACATTGCATTGTATTTAAAGTTGTTTACAATAATTCTGATTTGTCTAAGTTAGATACTTTCGCAAAGCTGGCGTGTTGTTTACGTGTTTGGAGAGGCTCGTTCGGCTAGGCCATGTTAGAAAATCCTTACCAATTCCTTTTATTCAAACCTAAGTGCATCCTGCTCTCTTCTCGTATTTCTGTTCGCTGCAACGTTCCACTGACTGGAAATTAGCTTCAACGGTAACATCAATGAATGAATGAATGAATGAATGAATGAATGAATGAATGAATGAATGAATGAATGAATGAATCGATCGATCGATCGATCGATCATTCTTTACAGTGTGTGCCAGAATTCAGAAATGACCCAAAACTTTTCACTTGGGCATACCACAATGGGATTGTACCAGAACATATCATTCATTCACTGATTCCTTGATTTCTAGATTAAGAAAATTTTAAGGCAGCTCTGCTCTGCTGTCGCCTCTGCTTAGCAGCAGAAACCTAATTTCAACAAAGATACCCAAAAAATGTGGGTGAAGAAAACGCAATTCTTTAGATTGTGGCACTTATTATCATTTGCTGGTTTCGCATTACACAGGCTATCCTGTGTTAATAATCGTTGTGATATGTCCAATGTAGTTGTTGTGATATGACCAATGTAAATCTAAAAGTTACCTTTCTCTGCATAGAGATCCCTTGCAACAACTTCTGTGTATGTTTTAAGGCTTTCCTTGTCATCAGGCTTGTGAAAAAGCAACATAAATGGCATGCCTTCTTCTGTCAACTCTTCTCCATTTTCAAATGTTATTTCTCTAACCAAAGGAATGCATTTGTCTTGCGCCCATGCTTTCAATACATCGTAGTTCGTTAACGCACCTGTGTATATCAGGTCCTGGTCACCAGTTGTCTACAGAGAAATTTGCAAGGATAAATAACTAAACTTCATATGTAAAAAAGAGATCAGTCTAAGAATTCAAATATTACAAAACTAGACGACAGTATCGAATACCTGAACAGTTAAATTGATCTTTTCATTACATTTGTTGCAGCTAGGGTAAATAATCTTCACTTTTTATTGACAAAGCATCAAGTAAAAGTTATTGATCTTGTAAGGGCCTAAACCAGGGTTAAAACTGTAGAAAAGAGAGAAGAGTTGAAGAAGAATGCAAGGGGAAGGAATGAAAGAAAAAAGAAGTCGGGGAAAGGAAAGAGAACGAACGGAAGAGTAACTTAAACAATACAGTTGGCTGAGAACGGTAGAGTGAGTACTTAACTAAGAAGGGAGAATTTCGTTATGATAACTATTTTCTAGTAGAGCTATGCTTGAATGCCTTACGTGTTTACTAGACACTCTTTGCGCCCAAATAAACGAACCGACAAATTTGCATGAGAGTCACGAGCAATAAGTTTCAATCATATGGTGAGTACATATTTATATATCTAGCCCCCCTGCACTTATATCCAATCCAGAGACCACCAAAGATATTCAATTTATTTAGCTAAACCGGCTTGCATGTTAATTTTGATATGGTTTGGGATAAAACTATTGGGGTAATTTATGTACCCTATTTGACTGGTAAAATTGTATGTTGAATCAGCGAAATCTGTAATAAAAAGAACTGAAAAGCTATCGTATGTATTATTCTCATTTGATTTTGTGAATAAGCCCCATTCTCTAATAAGCCCCCCTCTGGAGTGCCTGAAATTAAACAACCCCCCCCGGGGCTTAACAGAGCTTTTATGGTATTTCGTAAAGATCGATTTCTTGGATATCGAGTAGAAATTTAAAGACCTCGATATAATGTACACAGTGCACTCATCTACGGCAGTATTAGGTGAATGGTTTTGTGGGCCACAGATATGGTCCTGTTTTGGGCTCTGTACCTCTGTGAAACGGCATCGTGAAGGTAACGGTGACTGGGGAATACCAGCTGGTTTTTCAAGACCGGGCAAGTAGCTGAATCATTAATGCAGTTGGCGAGCGACTCATTGTCATGACAATGAAGTGGTGAGGATGGGGTTTTACCCAGTCCGGCAGAACTGCCGAGTGTCCCAAAGTGATGTACCACTATTTTGGCTGCAAGGTCAAAGGATTGCACCACTACGCCACGACACCTCCTTCATGCAAAAATCTTCCAACAAAACCATGCCTCATTCACCTTTACTATAAACTGACAGGGCAATGCTTTGCAAGCTGATCTTAAAATCGGAAATACGACTAAAAACTTACTAATCTGAAATCGAAACATAGTTTCCGGCAGCATACACAGTTACTATACGGGTAGCAGTTGCATCAAAATATGGCAATGCTTACGTTTGAGTTCATCTATATTCAGGATGATGAAAATTCAACTTACCTGTTTTGGACGGAAAACAACACCATCTCCAAGAGCTCTTTCTTTCGCCGAGGCTTCACTGTGAGGAGATAAATTCAATGTTACATCACAAGGGTTCGCAAGCAGGAACAACCAAAGACTAAAGCGCTTAGTAAACGCGAAAAAATGAAACTTGAAGTACGCATTCCATGTCGGCAAATTTGCACCGAAATCGTAGGTATCGATGACATTATTCATTCTGACAACGACTTCATCCCGTCAAGAATCTGCTGTCCCGATTAAAATCTTTCTGTTGGAAAACAGTCCCTTTTCTTGAAACTTTGTATTGCAAAACTATCGGGTGTCCCACAAAATACTCCTGTTTAAAAAATTATCAAAACTCGATAATCAAACGTATGATAAATTTATCTTTTTGACTCGTTTATCAATGACCCAAAAATGTTGAAAAATACACGTTAAAAATCATACTTTGAGCGACACTTTTTAAGCAACATAGTCAATTTGGCCTAAGAGCCAACATTTTCAGATTTCTTTCATATCATCAATGATATTGTGCAGCCCTAAACAGACGTAATTTTCCTAATTTGTAAAAGAATCACAAGATCAGCTACAGGTCGGAAAACAATTTGATCCTGATCTACTTGCCCAATAAGGAATTTGAAGATTGGGCCTCAAATCAAATTTTGGTGATTGTTCAAACTAAGGTATTTTTTGGGACACCCGGTCGGTACGTACTGTATATTAGAGGCAAACAAAAAATATAACTTACCCAAATCCAACCCAGAATTCACAATCATCTCGAAGGTCATCACCAAGCTGAAAGTTAGCAGAAGAAGATAAAAATAACATGCTGGAAGTTGGCATTGCCAATGTCTCTCGTTGCGATAGCTTTGGAAGAGCTCATTTCTCTGCTAATACAGCTCACAGTTTATAATTTAGGCAATTTACATACAACATATCCTATACGCTATACTTGAAGTAGCATGAATTTTATCAAAACTTGCATAAAACATTTGCCCAGAACCTATCCAGTCTCTGTTGGTTACTTTCTGGTCCACTGTATTTACAGAATTCAAATTACCTTTTCAAATTGTTTGTAGTCATCAGATGTTCTACTTTCAAAGTATCCATATACACCATTCTTAGTTGCCTAAAGCGAGAGAATTTGATAAGAGATGCAATGTAAGTTCAAAGGAAATCAAGGCAGTAAAAGATATGCACTTATTTTCTGATTCAATAAATCAAATATAGAAACAAGGACCTTGTGACTATCTCGTAGGATGTGTGTGATGGAGCAGATTTAGATCATTGTTGAATTCAAAATTATGGTGATGCAGAAAACTAATTTCTGTGATAACCAGAGGAATCTCCGTAATGCACAAAAGAAGAAAAAACTAGCTCTGAAAGATCAGCATTTGTGAGGATCAGGGACATAACTAGCAGTGCAGAAACATTTTCAGCAACAAAGCTGACCAATTTCTTCCAAACCCTTGGCTTTCTTCAAAACGTTTAGGCATTCCAATGTAAAGTGAATATCATTTATACTACAACTGAGAAACTTGGACATGCCATTAAATAATGGATCAAATTGTTTAACATTTTGTTTGGTATAGGTCACAACAAAATCGTTAGTTTGGTTCAAAGGAATGAGAAATAAAGTGTCTGCATCGAGAAGTAAAGAAGTGAAACATATTTTCTTGTCAGCACAGAATTAGTATTTCAGCTGTTTTCTATGGCGTCTAATAATTATTCAGAATATCTGCTCCTTGTCGTTTGTGATGAACATTGCACATATCTACTGCTATCAAAAATTGTATTGATCGACGGAAAAATCTTAGGAGTAACACTAATGTGCTGGAAACGTCAATGGAAAGATTCTACAATAAAAAATGAGATTAATTTCAAATAGTGAAGGTGAAGGTGAAGTTGCGTTTTTCAGCGCCAAGCGCTGGGATCGCAGAAATAGAGCAGACCTAATCGAGTCCGCGACCCCTTGTCATGACGCTCAAGTGGTGGGATCCTACTGGGTATCGAACCCACTCCGCCTGACTGTTCTGGCTGCAAAGTCAGAGGATTACACCACTGCGCCACAACACCTTCAGTTTGGTCTTAATTAGTTCTTAATTATAGTTCTTAATTATGGCAACTGAATAGGTGAATAATTCATGTGAAATACAAAATACTTGCATCTGGCTTGAAGTCTTCTTTTGAATGAAATTCTTTTATACTTGGTTTCATTTCAGTTCTGATAAAATTTGTGAAGGCATCAACTGATCTTTGGCCTCTGTATTCCTTTCTCATTGCCTGTTATTAGAAGAAGGAGACATTGAATTAGGACATCACATCGTGTGCTGAAAAATTGTTTGCTTCTGGCCATTTCATCATTTGTGAGGGAGTCACTATCTTTTGCTATTCTAGCTATCTTGAAAACTGAAAGAATCTTATCAACCATAATCTGTCTGTATGTCTATGGCATAAAACAAATCTTTTCCACAACTTCTTTGAAAATGAATCTAAGGTATCAAACGTTAGACCATCTATATTTTGATAATCTACAGGGTATTTCAGAAAAAACGCAACCCAACTATAATTTACATTATAAAAAACTAACACGATGGATCTGACTAACCGTCTGAAAGCACAATCTTTCTTCTATCCTTTGCGATGGTATGCAGTTTGGATACATCAAGGTTACTGTACCTCTTCAGTAACCACTATCGATTTTTTCTCTTGGTGATCACACATTTCATATAACACGTATAAACTATACATCATTCGATTCGTCATTAAATGGGGAGTATCATTAAGCCAAAATGAATATAAATTTCCAAAAATTGTGCATTCTTTACTCGAAAACGCGAAAATTGGACCTTGCCCCATTCTATAACCTCCTTGTATCCCCAGATAGTTTCATATAAACCTCAATAAGAGTTTTGCATTCTCAGCACAAGAGAATTATCCAAAAGTTAAATTTGGATCATGCAATTTTTCTCAAAAATGAGACACCTTTTGGTCCCCATATGCTTTTTCTCTCTGTCTGCCAAATCTCAGCCAATTACGATGAGCCGTTGGGTACAGGGAACCATGTGAATGCTCATTGGCTGGTGAAAATACAATTTTGAGCGAAGCAAAGGGCTGAAATAGTTTCTTAGCGTAAAATCCTACTGTTGTCAATGATTGACCACAGTTAATTAAAAAAATTCAAATGTTTGCTTAAATGTTACTTATGTTAATCCTTTGTGTATTTAGTGCATAATTCAAAATGATGTAATGGGTATCAAAGCACAAAATCTCTTCAACAGAAAATCAAAGGCACTTGAAACATTTAACTTTTAGTTATCAAATTTTCCTCCTAAATATTAACAGCATTTTCCTAACTGGAAAGACCTTGCTTTAAATTGCTCATAATCCACCGAAAAATGAAGTAAAATTAATTGAAACTGTCGAAAATTGTAGGTAGATGTGTGTTGTATCCAAATATTTAGGAAGAAGGCAATCTATTCCCATGAGATGCACTAACCAAGAATGATAAGATAAACTTAGCTTTCACAAAGATAAGTTTTCATACAAAATGTTTTCATACAAAATGTCTTACTACTTTTCCCTATCTGAAAAAGGCCATACTCACGAAAACGTCAATTAAGCGATAAAATATTCAGTCAATACACCCAACCTCGATATCACTGGAAAGAAGATTTATTGTTTTTTCTAATGGTATATGCATCAAATTGATTGAAATATTATCATTTTCTGAAGAATATCGAATAAAGTTGGGCTGCGTTTTTTCTGAAACAGGTATGTAAAAGAGATCCAAAAAACGTGTGACTATTTTATCCTGATTTCTGTATCTTTGTGCCTTCCACTGCAATTTGACTTGGCACTACTCATTTTACAGTTTGAATATACACACGTATGAATTAGGACAAGTGTCGGAATACAGTATTTCCTTTTATCAATTCACAGAGCAATATCCTACCTTTCCATTTCTAAATACTTTTAACGTTGGATATTTTGAAATTCCATTTTCTGTTGAAATTTGATGTTCAGTTTCACAGTCGACTTTTCCCATAGTAGCAGAATCCTGTTGGGAAGCACACAACTCACAGTCATCACATTAGAAATAATCTTTCCTCAAGTAAATCAACAGAGTTCAAAGTGGTGTTATTCAAGGGATTGGGCAAATATTAGTGTAGCTCTGTTAATTTACCCCAAAGATTGGTCACTGCACTAATTAATCCTGGATAGTAAGGATGATATGATGCTAATTTGACGATACCAGGTAGAACAAAAGATAATCCAATTTTTTAAGGCAACATGAAATTATTCATTGAAGCAATTCTCGAGACTGACAATGCAATCTTTAGTCATTCTTCTTTTCAAAATCTTGCCTTCTAGCAAATTGCTCGAAAACACCAATCCAGTTTTCTACTGCAGCATATGAATTCTAAGAAATCTTCTGATCAGTTAAGTTTGATATCTTAGAAAAAATTCATGTGATATTGGAACAATTTGAAAGTGGTGAGCAATATGATGAAACAAGAATTTCAGCTAGTGTTTACACAATGCCGGCATGATTTGAAAATTTTATAAGATTTGATGGTAACAAATTCCTGCATCTCCCAACCACACAAGACTAGAATCTGATGCAACAAATGTGTCAGGCTAAAGAATTAATCAGTCGTGTTTTGAAAGTGCCATGATTAAATTCTGCAAGCACCTGATTTCGAAAGTGTGAAGAGTACAATTATAATCAATCTCAAGTGTTCATACAATACCATTTTCATATAGTGCCAGTAGCGTTCCTTTTTCAAAATCTGTCATGTTCAATTCTGGCAGCACCATTTTCGCACTTCTTGTGTGAATGGGAGGTATATCTGTAACAATTTTGTGCTGTTTTAAAATTGTTTCAAGTCCTACTGCTACTTACTGGAAATTCTTCTTGCACGATTCCTGCTGCTTGATCAAACAATGGAGCAAGCATTTGACTGAATCTACACCTGTTCAATAAATGGCTGTATTAGAAAGACATGGCAAGATCATCGTTGAACTAGACACAAGATTACAACAGGCAAAAGTGCCGATTATAGGTAGAGAGGTCATTAAAACTGTGCAAGGTACTATTTCTGGGGTTACCTTGAAAGGGTGGTCTGGTGGTGCAGCCAACAGGGAAATTTGAGGGCATGACACTCTCTACTTTGGCTTATACAGTAGCACCTCTCCAAATCCCTACCTTGATCCTATATTTGCTCGTAACAAATATGAAACTTAAACAATTTTGTGACAGTTTTTATGTACATACAGTATGGATCATCACATACAGGGACAATTTTGCGTAAGCACATCTCATTTTGTCTTAAAATGGTTCTCACTACTCGATGTTTTTTAGTCCCGAATAATAAAAGCCTTGACAATTCTGTGATAGTTCATTTTGTCCAGGATGCACACCTTTAGCTAGACTTAGAATAACTCTCCAAACAGCACCCCAGCCTTTCTCGGAAAAAGTGTTACCCCACCCAAACAATACCCATTCACTTTCTCTGTATTTTAAAAGAAACTTGATCATAACCTATAACCATAGTGGGGGTCATGCTTTTCGTGGGAATAGTTTGAAAAATATCATAAATACATTTCACACCAGTCAATTGATGGCTCTGATTATTTTTCCATAGTAAGATTGTTTTTTTATTCAAAATGACAAGTCTTTCAAACCACACTATGATGGTAAAGGGCACACCAGAGCATTAGTTGGCCAGCCCACTTCTGGGCACTGTCATGATCATTTTCAACAGGAGACACATGCTGTAAATATCCCTCAAACTATTTATGGTCAGCTCTATAAATTATTGGTAAAGATAAACAAAAATAAGAAGATAAGAGAGCAAATCTGTCTTGGAAAAATCTAAAGATGCAACACAAAGCTCTTCTCCAGCATCCAAGAGGCAGGCACAGATTCAAGTGAGTGTGGAGGGATCAAGAACTTCCCAAAAATAGGACTATGACCTGCAAATGTTTAAAATGAAGAATATTGAGTTAAAAGATCAATAATTACCATTCTGCATAGAAGTTCACTAGCACAACTTTATGTTTATCTGAAAGGAAAAGAAAGGAATGAACAATCTTTGCAAGGCGTTCAGGATCTAATGTTCAATTGCTGGACTCTTTCCGGACACTGGTCAAATCACTCACTGAGGACAACTATTTAACAATAATGCTACAGTATATACAAATGCTAATGTTGCTGATTTTGTGGAGCACTTGCACAAGTTTAGTTAGTGAGTTCACAGAATTCAAACTGCAGACACTTACTTGGCTGGGGGAGGAGCAAAGTAGGTGTTGTGCAGGCCTTTTTGTGAAGAAAGTTCCACAAGGGCGTCCTATCGCCCTCGTAGTTTAGCTTGGGAGGGCAATTACCCCCTTAAAATCGTCTTGTGTTGTTACTCGTTTTTACTGACAGGCAATGAAAGCTTTCAATGTCTAGTTCCTGCAACTTGGACTGATTCCTTTACCTTCACAAGAGAGAAGAGAGTCCACTCGAAGAGGCTAAGCATTTTTTCGATACGACGCTACAAGGAGACTTCATTCCATGTGTTTGTAATATTGTTCCTTGTTGCTCCACTATTTTTCATAAGTTAGCAAAAGGTTAGCAGATAAAGGGAGTACAAAGACCAGCATGCTTTGTGCGAATTCAGCCAATTGCTTTGCACAGCTTCTAGAATAACTGACTGTACGAAATTCACAAAAACAAAACCAAACGCTGGCAAAGGCTGCTGGTCTTTGTACTCCCTTTAAGCCAACCA